>OX940796.1:32476582-33899582 GCA_954870985.1 Trifolium fragiferum
GTTAATTAATTAACAATTTAGCGTTGGTGAAACCAACGGTCCTACTATTAGTAAACATATGGGATGTCGTTACTGTAGATATTTACTTATGTTAGCTTTTGGTCGACAACTTACTATATGAGTATGTTAGAATGCCTTATCTATTATCTCTAAAACAATGATTTATTCTTTTTTATTTATTTCATGTATTTGAAAGTGCCTAAAATACAAATTAATAAGCATATATTTTGGTCCTCTCAAAAAGACTTCTAATTGTTTTATTCAATAATGTCAAATGAGAACTTTTTTAATTTTATTTTATCACAACCATTTGTGAGATTTGTTCTTGTGCGACTTTCACTTTACAAAATAAATGAAGTATGCTATTTACACACTATCAATTTGTAGTTTTTTTTTTTGACTAACTATCACTTTGTAGTTACTCATCTCAAAGAATGTTATGTTAATCAACCATAATTGAACAATGACGAAACCAATGGTCATACTATTTATAAACATGTGGGGTGCCTTGATTGTATGAACATTTTAAACATGTCCATACTAAAAATAAAAAAATAACAAAATCGTCATTTATGAAACATCAAAATAACAACTACTACAAAATAAGTGAAAGTTGAAGATAAAATGTGACATCAAAATGTTCAATGTATCAAAAAACGTCATTTATGATATAATTTATTTGCTTTAATATAAATAACAAAATGACATCAAACACTGCAATAAAGTGGTTGAAATGAAACACGCCAAATTCAATTGGAACTACTTTTTCTTTGTTTTAAGATTCCTTTTGTGTTGATGAACATTTGCATCAGATATGTAATGTATCTCGTGTACTAAGAAAACAGTCTCTTTTTAACAGAAAGTTTGCATACACGATCCATGGAAATATTTTGTCTTTGTTTCACAACTTGTGGAGCTTTTGGACTTTTTTCCAACAACTTTGTCATCTGATCCTATATATATATAGATAGGGGTGAAAAAATATATTAGATACATATCAAAATGATTTATTTACATGAACACAATTTATAAATACATTGTACATAAAATTATATCTTTAAATGATAATTTCCCAAATATTTTGTTATTTTATTACATACCATGATAGCATTAACATGATTAAGATCTTTCACTATTGAGGCTTGTGGGGTTTTAGGAGTTGTTTCCGATAAATTCCTTATTGCATCCTATCATCACAAATTCAAGTTGACACATACATCAATCAAAATTATACGAACAAAATATCCATAAACACCTAGTTAAATACGATGATTAAATACCTGAGCTGCATAAAATTCTTTAAATTTTGTTATAACGTCTATATCTTTTGTAAGTTTATCAACACAGTAACAATTTCCAATCAGATAGTTGACTCCAGCATCCACATCAATCATAAAAAAAACTTTTGACCAACCAATTGTCTAGTTTCATTCGATAGATGATACGATGGATTCTTCTGAAAAAATATATAATCAGAATACAAATGTTAGCAATAACCTTGAGACATGCTTTATTGTTCGAAGGGATTCATAATATGCAAATTATAATATAAAACATATGTCATTGTAATTTTTATTGACGATTATCATACACGATTGTAGATTGTCTCAATAACATTGCGAAATGGTTTATTGAGCAATGACGAAACAGCTGGATCACATATGACAAACATCGCACTGCCAGAATCATCAGATACTCGACATTTTATTTTGAACCTATATAAAATGTGTTGACCAGTTAGTAAAATATATTGATGTTGACGTGTTGTATGTTAAGAAACTATAAAAGCATAAATAGATACCTAGGTGTGAAGCGAAGAACATGACGGTTGCACTTTTTACAACAGTTCTTATTTGAATCAGTATATATTTTTTCGTTGCATGAGCATGCAGTATACCACCAATCATCGTCATGAATAACCTCGTCTATTTTCCCCAAAACAATAACAGAGGTGTTTTGTGTATCAAATAACATGTAAATATTATGTTATATACATATTGAATATTAAAAATATGTTAACATTACGTATAACATTATATGAAATTTGAAACGAACCTGATTAATACTCATAAGCTCTTGAATGGTAATCATTGGAGTAATAGTTAAAAATTCTTCAAAAATGTTATTGCGTGAAGAATCAATCAACATAGATGATTGTTTTTTTTTTAGATAATTGAGAGATGAAATCATGTTTATGAGACATTGTTTTCATGTAATACTCAGAGAAACAACTAAATAAAAATTGTCGTTGTCAAATATAGATGAAGATGAACTACAATTGCCGTGTCAAAATAGATTATATTTATAATTATTGTAAGAAACATGTTATTAAATATAATTATTTTAAATTATTGTTAATTTTTAATGTTTATAACATAACCGTTATAATTTCATACACGAAACATTTATTTTATTAAGTAACATTCAAATGAAATTGTTAATACTATAACCGTTATGATTCTATATTCAAAACAATGATTTTTTAATTAATATTAAAATGAAACCAACAACTTCATATACTAAACGTTAAAGTTTATATAAGAAACGTTTATTTGAATAATCAGTATTTATAGTAATCAATAAAATATCTGCTTTGTATTTAAGTATATAAGATATATAGAAATATAAAATTAATTAATCAAGTGTTTTGGACCATGGAATGAATGAAATGGGCTGTAGGACACAAATTATGCTATATAAACGGACATGAGGTTACAAACAATAGGTGTGCGGTTTAAGATTAGTAATAGAAGAAAGTAATTATGAAAATATTGGCGATGGAGAAGTTATAAATCCTGAAAAAAATGTTCGTCGACTTGCTAGTGTTATTGCTTGTGATAGCTCCGAAGTTACTTATTGGGTACACGAAATCGGGATTGTGAAAATGTTTTGGTAAGTTTTGTTACATATTTAAATAGGGTAAATAATAAAGTATTTGTTGTGAATAGTATAGATGATTAAATGTTGTTTTTTTGGCAGCAACTTACTGCAGATTGCTCCGAGATATTTTTCAATAGGAATCAAACAGAGATAAAGTTGATTGATCGTGACAATGATGAAAGGTTAAGTTGTGAACTTCATTTAAGCAAGTCCGACATGAATGAAATCTATGTTGGCAAAGGATGGAACGATTATTGTAGATCCAACAATTTTGTTAAAGGTGATAATGTGTTGATTTTGTTGATGAATGATAATCCTCATAATATTCATGTAGCTGTTCTGCTTTAGAATCTTAAGGAGATGATGTTGAACTATTATGGGATGTTCTTATTGTGTTCAATGTAGTATTATGTTTATGCAAATTATTATGGTTTTAATAAAAAAAGAAATATCATGTTTCTGATTATTATGATTATGTGAATATGTAAATTGAATAGTGACGAAATGTATAGATAATAATTTATGACACATTTAAATTGAGACGATATAATTTATTTTATTAATCAATAAAAAAATTCTTATAATTTGAATTTATTTATTGTACGTGCTTTAATGATGGTTAATTCAGTACGGTTACTATTTTAATTATTTATTATATTCAATTTTAATTAATAATTGAATACGTTACAATTTTTACTAATAATTAAAATTAAAAACATTTATTTTTTTCCAAAATATAATTAATAATTGAAGACGTTACAATTTTTAATAATAATGAAAATTAAAAACATTTATATTAATACAAAATATAATTAATACATTAACTGTTTCTATATATTTTTTAATTATCATAAATATATTTCCGTTACGTATAATTTTTAATTTTTATAATTAACCGTTTTTATATATTTTTTAATTATCATAAATATACTTTTAATTATTATAATTAACCGTTTTTATATGTATTTTAATTATCATAAATATATTTCCGTTACATATAATTTTTAATTATTATAATAAATATTCTTTTATATTTATTTGAACGTTACATAACAAAAGTTGTAACTCATATTTTGTCATCAATTTGCATTTAATTATTGTATTTCTAAAGCTAATAAATCATTGAGGTTAACCAATCGTTAGTTGGTTCAGTGGTGATTGGCGCTGAACTTGGTAGGGAGGACCACAGTTCGATCCCCCGCAACTGCGATCGGGAGGGGGCTGGAACCACTTGATGCCAGAACTGACCCCCAAACCAGATTCAACTGGTGGTGAAAACCAAAAAAAAAATAAAAATCATTGAGGTTATAAAACTAATATTTCAAAATTAATACGTGGACAAAAACACCGTGTAAAATAAATTGTTAAAATCACAATTGACAAATTATTCGAATTTATTAAATCAAACAAAACAAATTTAAATTTAGGACATATTACACAATGGATATAAAACTTAATCAAAATAATAAAGAAAACTAAGCAACGTTGGAACCAATCAATGACAACTTCAATCCTTTTCAATCTTGATATTCTTTAGCATGACTTTTGAATTTGAATTGGTTGAACTCTCTTGGCCAAACGGATAAGACCTTTTGAAAGAGGTAACACTGTGCGAATCCGAAGTTAAATTAATTGGTTCATTAGCACACAACTTCTTTGTAGACGTGGCAGTATCATCAAACTTATTCATCAAATCCTGTCAACGTTAAATATATATAAACTATTATTTAAACTCTTTTGTATGAATCTTCAGTTTTAAATAAACAATTGAAAAAAACTTAATAATACCTGTGCAATATCGACATTTATATTTTTCCCTTTACCGATGACAATGTCAGCTAAATTGGAAGATCCCGCTGCAGCCACATTCTATATAACATATCAAATTAATGAATAAGTTTTCATTTTTATTTGTTAACATGTATACAAAATATTAAAAACGAAATGTATATACATTAGTGTTAGATTCTGTCTCCTTGAACTTCATGATAATTTTGTCGGTATTGCAAATTTTCTTCACTCTATAATTCATTTCAAACTTTGTGTCATTATTGGTGTTGGACTCAATTTTGAACAAAAATGTAGAACCAATCAACTCATAAATCTCTTTAGGTCGAAATCTTGACGATTTTTCCTATACAAATACAATTATTACTTTAAGATTCAAAAATAGCATATATAATATATATATTTTTTAACATCTCTACAAATAATTCAAATACATTACCCCAGAACTGTCAATCATTTGAGATGCAGTTTTTTTGAACAATTTTGTTGCTTCACAGTAAAAAATGACGAATGTGGCAGAGTCACTTGAATCAACTACAGATATTATGATTCTGTACTTATATAATAGTTAACAAACAAACGTTATTGCTACCTTTTTATTTGTTTGAAAAATAAAATAAATACAATTTTCATATGTTACCTTTCGCTAACATTTTCCACATGTTTATTACATTTAGAACAATAGTACATGCCGTCATCAAGAATAACTTTTTTGGTACACTCACATGCACTGTACCACCACCCTTGTATATCAAACAAATCTTTAATTGTTCCCAACACAATGTAAGATTATTCCTAAATTTAAACAAATAAATAACGATTAAGTAGTATAAATCATTAAAACAATATATGGTTTCTACATGTACTAAAAGGTGAATATAAACATTTAATCCGTTTATTGAAAAAAACTAACCCCACGACTTTCTTTCAACCCCTCAAGTGTTATCCTAGGCGTGACTTTGAGAAAATCATCTTCTTCGGTCAATATATTAGAATCACGGATCATACAAATACCAGGGGACGGAGAATCATTTTTTTCCAACATCCTATAACCAATATTAACATGTCAGAATGTAAAAATTGAATACGAATACAAAAACTTCACATAAATTGTAAAATAAAACATCTAAATAAAGAAGAAAAATATACACAACGATTGTTATGCATACCTTTTCTTCAAATCAGTAACACTTATGAAGTCGGGATTAAACAACAACTTAGTTGAATTAAAAGAATTTTGAATTGTTGTAGTTCCTATAAAAAAAACACATTTGTAAGAGTTTATAAGTTTATATTTACAATGAAAACAAAAATAAAAATAGATTTTTTGATAGTCAACAAAATAAATACCTTACCACAACTTGATTTTGGCCATTAACACAATGACTATTGTGTTTTCAGCTTTTCCGGCCGCAACAAATGCATTCAACTCATCAACATATTGACCAAATAGGGTAACATTAAACTTGAACATATATGATTCACGAATTTAACAACGCATTTTAATATTTTGTGATAGATCGAGTAAGATAAAAAAAAAACACATATGATACTAACCCATCATAGTTCAACTGAATTGCAACCATTTTAGTCTTCAAACCATTGTGTTCATACTCCCTTGGAGCTCCAATGCCGGTTAACATCCCTATAATGTCTACAAAATATGATTATACACACGATTAATAATATCACATGTCTACCTTATAACGACAAAACAACAAAACAAATACATAACGTACTAATATTTCTTACCGTAAAGATAATTTGTATCATAGTCGGGAGCAAATGTCGGAACAGGACTTTCAATCAAATATATATTAGAAGGAACTTTTTTCAAATTGCAAAGTTTAATTTTCGCGTGGAACTGAAAGTTTAATTTATACTCGGGCCTAGTAGTACGGTATGATCCACCGTTTGCAACAACTCCAAAAATTTTAATCGAGTAAACAACATCTTCCTTAAGATCTTTCTCAAACTTATAAATCAGAGTGCGACGCACTGTACCATGTATTTTGTTTCCCTAAACAAAAAGACAATAAAATAATATTATATAACGAAAAATATATTAAAACTAAATGTAAATGAAATTTAAACATAGAGAAGAGTTCTTACGGTTGAATCCATTAGTATCATATCTAAAGAAAATGGTGCATTGTTGCCATACATATCGCGCACCAACCACATCCGAATTACACGAACTACAATATTCAAACTCTCATTAGTCTGGTTGATTTTGGATATCAGGTTAATTTTATTCGCCATTGTTTAGTAACTTAACAAATGAATTTGTGAGTTGGTTGTGGAAAATATCAAATGAGTTTGTGAGAAGATTTTGGAGAAAAGGAAGACATATTTATAGTTAGGTTTAGAATATGTAACGTTCAAATAATATTAAAAAATATTTATTATAATAATTAAAAATTATATGTAACGGAAATATATTTATGATAATTAAAATACATATAAAAACGGTTAATTATAATAATTAAAAATATATTTATGATAATTAAAATATATGTAAAAACGTTAATTATAAAAATTAAAAATTATACGTAACGGAAATATATTTATGATAAATAAAAAATATATAGAAACGTCTTCAATCATTTATTATCAATATAAATGTTTTTAATTTTCATTATTATTAAAAATTGTAACGTCTTCAATTATTAATTATATTTTGTATTAATATAAATGTTTTTAATTTTCATTATTATTAAAAATTGTAATGTCTTCAATTATTAATTAAAATTGAATATATTAAATGGTAATATAAATTTTTTGATTTTCGTATTTAATTAAAACTGTAATGTTATAAAATATTAAATAAAATTAAAATTAATGTCTATTATATTTTCATTAAAAGTGCCACGTGTCACATTTTCGTCACCAAGGTGTACTTTGTTTATAACTAGTTTTGTAACCCGTGCAACGCACGGATGATTATTTTTTGGTCTTCGGTTGCAATTTTTTTTATTACATATATTAGAAAATGAATCAAAATAATTCACTATAAAATCGAAATATTCATTCACATAGTCAATAAAATGGCCTATAACAAAATAACACAAGTAAATACCATCCATTTTATAATAAACTAACATACATTTTATAAAAACACAAGTAAATATTTTTTATTCGTATTCGTTGAAATACTTCGCGACATAAGACATTTACCGTGGAGAGCTTTTTTCAAGTGTCGTTTTGAACCACTCTGCACACATATTAATTATTAATTTTGATCACACCTTTTTTCAATTTTGATCACTAATATTTTTAATTATTAATTATAAAAAGTTTTTATTTTAAAGATGTTTGTCGATACAAAATATATTATACACTAACATTTGATTTTTATATATTAATAAAAATTATAGTCAAAGTAGATTATGTTAATAGTACACAGTTTCAAAAACGACACCTTAAATAAACAGAGGAATACATAATATAAAATCAGAAAATAAATTCCTTAGATTAGATATAAAGCCGAGGGTTACAATCATATGGAATATACAATTTATTAGTTTAAATATGAATTTTTTGAAAAACTTTTAAAATACACAAAATTGATACTACTTTCCATATGAATAAAAGTAAGATGCGTACCATTACAATGAGTTTATCTTAACACAAAAAAAGAAAAAGATTTAAAAAAAATAATATTAGATTCAACTCCATAAACCCATCTCAGCTTTTGTTTGATCAATAAAGAAGAATAGTGACATCCAGCAAACACCTTATTTTAAAAAATAAATATTTGATCGAGAGTTGGAAATGTAAAAGTGATTCAAAATTCATAGAGAAATTTTCTTAAGTAGAAAATTGAATGTTAATCACCACACTTGAGTATCAAACAAAGTTATAAATTGCACATATAAATAGACATGTTGTTACTTTATTCATGTATTTATGTTTCACTAAAAAATTGATTGTGGATGAGATCTAATCAAATTGAATTTATCATTTTCAGACTCAAGAAATCAATACAAAACAAGAGAATGACAATAAGCAAATGAAGTTCTCTATCTAGTGGTGAAGGAAAGAAGGAAAAAGAATGAGGGAAATAAAAGAAAAGAAGGATAATTTATAGTGTTTAGATCTTGTAAAATAAGACTCAATTGTGCTTCTACTTTCTCTTCAAGTTTTGTGGTGTACCTCCCTTGCATAATACCTTCTCTGCATAATACATTTATTGTTTTGAAATTAAAAAAAAATCATCTTGTTTAAGAGGGAAAATCTCCACACCATGAATAAGTGTTTTTATTTTTTTTTAATTTATTATTATATAATGGTGTATATGTGGCATAGCTATATGTAATTTACGGTAGTATTTTAACCTTTCTTTTTTGTCAAGATTATTGATAGAATAAAATAAAATTGTGCATTTTCTATTATAAAAATTAAAAATACTTTAGTGGATGGATGTAACACTTGGAGACAAGAGAAACTGAGGTGCAGTGCACACTGCCACTTTGCAGTCCTTGAGCCTTGCATTTGAACTGACGTATTGAAATTATATAAATGAGACAGGAGTAGTAACTTTTCAACAATGAAAGTAACTAAGTTTCGGTCGGATCGGTCATCAAGAGAGTGAAATTTCAGAAACCGATTTCGACCTTGTGAAACCGTTTTTGCTTTATTTTTTCACTCATAAGACCCGTAGTCCGTGCCAACTCGCCTGAGTCCGGTTCAAATGCTCACCCCTTAAGGCTGATTCTACACTTGTATTCTTTTATATGTTATTTGATTTGATTTGATATACTTTTCTTGACTTCAAGATATACCTTGGCCATTTTCATGAGCTAAGTAATAAGGATGCCGTAATCAATTTGTTTCCTATCAGATTTAATACATTTGTAAAAACACTAGTCAGTTTTACCCGTGCTCTCGCACGGACGCTCATATTTTTAATTTTTTTTCCAATTATATTAAAGAAACAAATAAACAATTATACCATATATAATAATTAACATAAAACAACTTATATATAATATGGACATAAACTGGGATATAACCAATAAAATAAAACTTTATGATATTAACACTCCCTATTTACAAAATACATTCCAACAAATATTATCAATCAGTATCTCGATATTTATTGATCATCTGCAAAGGAGATATCTGCACGCATATGGAAAATCTGCACGCATATGGAAAGGTCATGAATGCTATATTTATTCAATAGAGCGGACAAAAATATCATATTATCCTCGCTTATGAATTTCCATTTACATCCCTAGTATTGATACATATATTTTTCAAAAAAAAAGTACAAATATGAATAATTAAGTAATTATATTTTTAAAAAAAATACTGATATGAAAATAAATAAGATTTATACAAATAAAAAATATTTTCTTGGATTAAACGTAAATTAAATTAATATTAAGGATACTATTTATACATAATGCTATTTACACCCCAGATTTAGGTAAACACCCCTACTTGTACTAACCAAACATTACACCCCAATATCTCTTTCATTATCTCATACCACTTTTTTTACGGTATCTTTTTTCATTATAACCCTAATGCTAAATTTTTCCATCTCTTCCACCTCCCTCCACTTATGCCGCCGCCGCCATAATCTTTCTTTCGGATCTATGGACCAAAAGAATCTCGTTTTCTTCATCTCCTCCAATGGCTCTATCTATCGGCTAAAATCGCCAAACTGTTTTGTTACCGAACTGTCGCCTTCAAAACTCCATTTAAACCAAATATGAGCTATTCGGTAGAGAAAACTTCTGTTTGACTGATTTATTTCACGATCTACTTGTTGTTATCAGCAACTACCGTGCCGGAATTAATCGTCGTCGCGAGGGTAATTTTTTTTTGAGTTTCTTTCATATTATTCTGTATCTTCTCGTTTTAATTTATTTTGTACGCAGAAATCCTAACCCGAATCTTCTTGTATAAGATTCTGTTTTATTTTTAGAGCAAGTATATTAGCTCAACAAATTTGTCTTTTATAATTTAACAAATTTATCTGTTGATGACACTCTTTAATCATGTGCATATAACTTAGATTTCATTAATTGGTAAAAATGCATAACATAGAAACGAATGCTTTCCAATTTCATTAATATGCAGAAGTATCTGTCAATCTGTTTCTGCCGTTTTGACATAGTTTTGTGAATGGATATAGTGACTCTTGTGGTGTATAGATCTTTAGGTAGCAATTAAGTATGCTTGTGCAAAAGGGATTCTAGTGTTGTATCTGTTGTGTTGTTGCAGCTAGACTTGATCCTTTGATTGCATGATATTATAATTTTAATTACCATGTTTCTTTTCAGCAGGTGAAAAATATGACAAAAGCTGAAGTACAAAATGGCCAAGATGCTCAAGATTTAGAAGAAGTGAACTTGCTTATGCAGGACTTCAAAGTGGCCAAGAATCAGCTAAGATTTCTTATCCTTTAATCTAAGTCAATCATCTTAAATAATGCAATTCATTTGGAGTTCTTATCTCACCATTAGGTGGATCATAATCTGCCACTTATCTTTATTCATTTGGAGTTCTTTATTACTGAGAAAATGTATCTTTAATTTTTTCAATTATGAGATACATTATCAGAAGAACACAAATCCTACTGCCCCCTCTTCCTTTGCCATAAATGCCATCACATTAGCATTCAAGTAAAACATAAACATGTTTTTTAATAAAGTTCATAAATTTCAAACAGAATAGTTAACTAAACTTCTATAAATTTTGTATGCTTATGTCAATGAAACTATGTAGGGTTTTCTCTATACCATGTAATTACAAACTTCTATGAACTTTGTATGCTTATGTGTATGCCAATAAAACCATGTAGGATTTTCTCTATAATATGTGATTATAACCTGTTGATAAACCCGTGTTTTCTTTGTGTATTTGCACAAAAGTAATAGTTAATAAAAAAGATCACAATTTTTTTGTTGGTTTGATAAGCACCAGCCTTAGATTCATTGTATGTTTGCTTAATTTCATTGTACTGATAAACACCAGCCTTAGATGCATTAGTTGGTCCTGTGTGAAGTGCATCATGTCTATTTTACTGATAGGTGCAGTTTCTCTGGCAGTATAGCATAGATTTCTAGTTTTTTGTAATTGATCCTTGTTGAACTGGTGATTATTTAGCAAATGTATTGGTGGCTGCCTTGTATTTTCTCTTGGATTGGAATAGTGATTTTTGCATATCTTATGCAGAATTCACTCATTAATAAAATTTGCACAATTTGTTTAGTTATGATTGCAAATTCTTTTACTGATGTGATTATGTTTCTGTAGAAAACAATATACTAAAATAAATACTAAATTAAACTTGCTTGAAAAATATTTATTTACCTTAGTGAAATAGAAGTATGTCCATGAAAGACGTGAGGTTCACCTGTAATAACCACAAAGAATAAAAATAATTAGAAATTTTAAGTCTCAAAGTAACATTATACTTTAGACTAAGAAATTTTAAGTCCAACCATTGCAAAATAATTAAAAAAATAAACATGATTATAGATTGAGTTGCAAGTGTCTATTGCATTTTTCATGTTTATTACTTGGTAAATGCGGAATATATACCAGCTATATATGCACAATTGCTGCTATAGACCAGACAGAGAGTAAATCAATCAAGAGATATAAAAATGGATTTTGTTCCAACTACTCTATCTTTCATTATATAATATTAGCTTGTTGATTATTATATTTGTTTTGGGCAGGAGAAAAAGAAGAAGGATGCTGGAAGGACAAAATAGTCAAGATGCAGAAAATGTTGAACAAACCTTTGAATACGCTGAACTTCAAAGGGGAAAAAAATCTGGTAAGGTTGCTTTTGGTTCTTTTTTTATTCTACATTGATAATATTCTATGATGCCATTCATTTTGGTTTCTATCTAAATTTTATTTAAGCAAGTGACATGATAATATTGTGTGGATTATCATATCTTTGTTTTATTTTGCATCTATAATTTATTATACATATATAGATATTTGGCATAATTTGACCACCTTATGAGTTGCATTATAATATATATATAAAATATTCCTAATAAGTTTTTTCAATAGGAAAGACATAAATTTCAAAAGCAAAATAAAAAGACATAAATTTCAAAGAGAAAATTTATCTTTAATTTTTTTCACTTGTGAGTTACATTATCAAAAAGACACAATCCACCACTTTATTCAGATGCTAGATACTTAAAACAGTCTTGGTAGTGTATGCCTTTGCAAATCCTACTGATTTTTCCTTTGCCATAGATGCTATCACATTAGCATTCAAGTTAAAGAAAGGTTTCATATTTTTATCTTCAAATGTACCTGCAAAATCATGGATTATTATTTTGAAAGGCATATGTAGAGTAGAATTAAAGTATTATATTGGATAAACTGCAACAGTTTTGCTATACTGACTCTAGGATGTTGAGGGCTGCCACTATATAACAACCATGTTAAGGTCTTCCCTTCCAATGTTAAGATGATCTAGCCATGTTCCCGTTGTCGAAACTTCAAGCAACTGTCAAACATGTTTCTGTTGTAGCAATTGGTATGTGTTACACCCTCATTTTAATTTGTTTCGTCTATAACCCAAATCCTTTTGTATTTGGTTCATATTTTTTTTGGAGGAAATATATTTGGATATGTTTGATTTAACCACGTTGCTTGTTAAATTTTCTAATTACAAATTATATTATGATGAAACTTTTAAAAAAAAGTAAAAGGATATTTTATTTAAATAAATTCTACTATTTTCACAGATTATATATAAAAATCTTAGATACTTCCAAGGGAGGAAGTGATAAAAAAACAAAATAGCTTCAAATTAAACAGGTCAAGTGATAAAAAACTTCAAATAACATCATTAGAATTGCAACTTAAATCATGAATTGTCCATGTTAGAGCTTAGTTTTTTGTCTTTGTTTTGTATTTTATAAATTGAACTATGTAATTAGCTTTTAAAGGGTTATAAAGAAAAACTAAACATAATGTATTATGAGTTAGTAATTTAAGAATATATTACTAAAGATAATATTCATGAAAGAAATGAGATCCTTACCTTTGAAACATATAAGCAAGATCTTTGAAAAAAGTGAGCCTCACCTATAAAAAAGACCAAACAAAATGACAATATAAGTTTCAAACAAAGCAACTAATAAATTGCATAGAGAAATAATTCCTAACCTTAATCTTTTTTCATATATTCATGTTTCAGTTTGACTCTGGAGGGAATCTAATCAAATGCACTTCCATTTTCAGGCTCCAATAACAAAAAGGAAATGAAGATTGTTAGTTCAATTTTGAAGAGAAGAACATGGAGAAAAAAGAAAGAAAAGGAGGACAATTTTTATTGTTGACATGCATCTGTATTCCAATTTTGTTGTGTAAAATTCTTGGCAATCCTATTGGTATTTATAGATAAAGGATTTGAAGAGAGAAAATTAAAATAATAATTTGTGAAACTTGGGCATCAAGTTTATCATGTGTGCAAGCAAAGAAAATGAATTAAAAAAAATAAAACTTACTGCTGCTGCCATATTCTGTAAATGAAACTTGGGCCAAATTCAATGAATTTACTGACCCAAAAGCAGCCTTTGAAAAGAAAGAAGAATACAGCTTTTGGCTAACCAAATAACTTGGCGTAAAAGAATCAAAATACAGTCCCATAACATTAAATACTCTTCTTCTTTTACCTACTGCCTAATTTTTTTTTTTTTTTTTAAAGTTTTTTACCATACAAATAAGAAGCAATATAAAACACTATTCAATGATGACGTGGCTCCCCAAAACAAATCTACAGTGCAAAAAACACAATTGCCTTTTGTCAAGATTATGGATATAGATTCTAGACTCCAAAAATGTTGATAAAATAGAGCTAACATTCCATCAGGGCCTGTGGTAGGTAGCATGGGGCTTTAAGTTTTTAACATCTAAGAAAATTTCATTTTCTGTGAACTTCCAATATATATATATATATATATTGGAAAAGCAAAAGGTTTTATTAACAAGAGAAAAGACCACAAGTAGTGCTTACAATAGAAGCTAGTTTGATACAAAATTCATCGGTTGTTGCAAACCCCATTCTAAACTAGCAATTGGCTAAATCAAACTACCAAGCACCTAACCCAAAGAAAATTGCTATTGAGGCTCCCCACGTTTGCTCCCAGACCCCTCAAACTGACTAAAATGCCCTTGGACATAATTTTCGTTGTATAGACAACGAAAAAAATGACTATTGGTGACAAACTGACGAAAGTGAGCAATGCCTGCGCGCCTTCAGGATTTGGCCCAGATTAAGTTGGTTTCATTGTCTACCTCACGAACGCGCTGCCTTTCGTTGTCTAACTCACGAACACGCTGACTTTCGTTGTATAGGCAACGAAATGGCAAATATACTGAATTTTGTTGCCTAGACAACGAAATTGTGTCGGCAGTCAAAAACAGCTCCCCATGCAGTCAAAATTGGATGACACATGGCCAGCTGTGATTGGCCACGTGTGTGGCTGTGATAGTGCACCGGCCAATTAGAATTGAGTAAAAATTCTATAAATAGGCACCTAATGTGCCATATTTTTTTTACCATTCACTTCTTTTCCTCTTTTGCTCATAAGTTTTAATTTTTTGCCTTTTATAGTTTCGTAGTTTTATTAGTTTTAGTTGGTTTCTATCGGGCGCATGGTCCGTCGTGGACTAACCATAGCGCTCCTACCGGTGTTGTTATGCCACAATGGTTGGGAGCGCTATGTTATTCGACGAGGGATTTTGTGTCCTCACTAGGAACGCTATGGTTAGTCCAAATGAGTCTTGCTTGGCTTGTGGTTACTACTGCACAAATGAGACTGTCCTATAGTGTGGGACTAGTCGTCGGCAGATGAACCGAAGGGATATCGCGCAAAATTTAGTGGGTGAAATAATGTATTATTTTTGCCTGACATGACCCAAAGGGATATTCCGCTAGGCCGGCTTTACTCTTTCCCCGGAGCGAGTTTCTCTTGCCCCGACATTCATGTTTTTCCTGGTTTTTACCAGGTTGGTTTTCTTACGCTTTCGCGCAGTTGTATTTTTTTGCCCATATTTTCTTGTTGCTAGGGGCAGATTTCTTTTTTCCCTGGGATTACGAGGGATAAATGTATTATTTCTGCCTGGTGTATTCATTTGTAATGGTTGTAACAAAAAATAAATGAAATTGTTTTTGTTAATTGTATTTTGCATTGTTAATGTTATTTTTAATTTTCATTTTGAAGTTGTTAAATTAAAATAAATTAACATTAACTTATTGTAAATAACAAAATCAACTATCCACTAAAATAAAAAAAATAACAGTATCAAAATCTGGAAAACTCTGTGACAACGAAAATATGAAAAATCTGGAAACTCTGTGACCATATTTCGTTGTAATTACAACGAAAATCTGGAAAAGGGCTTCCAGTTTTCGTTGTCTAGACAACGAAAGTCTGGAAATACGTCTCAAATTTCGTTGCCTAGACAACGAAACCATTGTTGACAGAACCAGTTGCAGTGGCTTATTATTGTGTATTAACATGGTTTTCGAAACCACGCAAACCTGTCCATGTTCATTTTTAACAGACCTGTTCATATAATTTGAATATACGTTTCTCAACTTAGTTACGAAAAATTAAAAGTACAAATTAAAATTACGAAACACATTTATATTGTCGATTAATACGAACAATTAGTACGAACAAACAACACCAAATTGTCGATTAAAATTAAAAGTACCATTATTACAAAATCAAGTTCCAAAACTATAAGTACGATCAAACAACACCAAATTAACTAAAACAAAATAAACAACGACGAGACTCTAGGCTTGAGAGCTTGGCCCGACATCGTTGTTTTTCTTCTTCTTTCGCCTCCTTCCTTCACCGTCTTTCTTCCTCTTGCGCCGCACCGAGTAACTCGTGATTGGCTCCAAATCAGCATACACTTTTTTCAATAATGCTTTGGCCTCCTCCAAAGTCATGTCATCCTCATCCTCCAATTTTTCCGACACCTCCGTCCGTACTTTCCGACAAATTTCAAACACATCCATCTTCGCATCCTTGTTGTCCTCCTCAATCAACACTTCAAGATTTGCCGGCCGTGGAGGACTGCCCTGGCATGGTGCATTAATCTTTGGATGCGAGACTTTGAAAACCATGCAATATATCCAGGGTCGGCTTCAAAACCATGTGTGGATCTTGGACCCCGCATTTCCTCCGTCACATAATTCTCAGTCAACATATTCTGAAAGGCATGATCAATTGTGAATCTCTTCATTTTCGCCTTTGCAGTTGTGTACGGAGCTCTCGGTATTGACTGAACATGTCCATATTGCTGGAGGACACGTTCAGGCAAATGCGGGGAAATCATTGACTGTCCACGCATAATCCAGCCAGAATACCAACTTGCATCTTCAAACGGCTTGACATGGCGACGAGCCGCATATGGTTGCCACACGATGTCGTCGTGCTCCATCCGATCCAACGCCAACCTTGTTTCATCCGGTTGCACACCCCGTTTCAACGGTTGAAATTTTGCAGCCAACGGAAAAGGCATATTTCAGGTTGAAAGCACTTTTGAAGAAGCAAACCAGACAGAATAGTGGAAACAACGCCGGTTACAATTGCCTTTTTCAGGTAAATATTTAAATTTATATTTTAGTTCTTGTTTTCATTTAATTTACTATTTTTGCAGCCAACGGAAAAGGCATATTTACCTGAAAAAGGCATATTGTTGTGGCTTACACCTCTTCAAAAGTGCTTTTAAGTAAGTGTGGACAATGAGTTTATGTAGGTGTGGACAATGAGTCGGATAGGACAGGTTCAGGGCCAAAATCTCCAACCGGCCCAAAGTGCGGTTTTTGGAAAATTGCTATTGAGGCCCCCCACGTTTGCTCCTAGGCCCCCCAAACTGACTAAATTACTCATGGACAGAATTTTTGTTGCATAGACAACAAAAAAAAAAAGACTATTGGTGACAAACTGACGAAAGTGAGCAATACCTGCGCGCCTTCAGGATTTGGCCCAGATTAAGTTGGTTTCGTTGTCTACCTCACGAACGCGCTGCCTTTCGTTGTCTACCTCACGAACACGCTGACTTTTGTTGTTTAGACAACGAAACTGCAAATCAATTGAATTACGTTGCCTAGACAACGAAATTGTGTCAGCAGTCAAAAACAACTCCCCATGCAGTCAAAATTGGTTGACACGTGGCCAACTGTGATTGGCCACGTGTGTGGCTGTAATAGTGCACCAGTCAATCACAATTGAGCAAAAATTCTATAAATAAGCACCTAATGTGCCATATTTTTTTACCATTCACTTCTTTTCCTCTTTTGCTCATAAGTTTTTATTTTTTTGCCTTTTATAGTTTCGTAGTTTTATTAGTTTTAGTTGGTTTCTATCGGGCGCAGGGTCCGTTGTGGACTAACCATACTACTCCTACCGATGTTGTTAAGGCACAATGGTTGGGAGTAGTATGTTATTCCACGAGGGATTTTGTGTCCTCACTAGGAATAGTATGGTTAGTCCAAATGAGTCTTGCTTGGCTTGTGGTTACTACTGCACAAATGAGACTGTCCTATAGTGTAGGACTAGTCCTCGGCAGATGAACTGAAGGGAAATTGCGCAAAATTTAGTGGGCGAAATAATGTATTATTTCCGCCTGACATGACCCGAAGGGATTTTCCGCTAGGCCAAATTTACTCTTTCCCCGGAGCGAGTTTCTCTTGCTCCAGCATTCATGTTTTTCCTGGTTTTTATCAGGTTGGTTTTCTTGCGTTTTCGCGCAATTGTATTTTTTTGCCCATATTTTCCTATCGCTAGGGGCAGGTCTACTTTTACCCCGGGATTACGAGGAATAAATGTATTATTTCCGCCTGATGTATTCATTTGTAATTGTTGTAACAAAAAATAAATGAAATTGTTTTTGTTAATTGTATTTTGCATTGTTATTGTTATTTTTAATTTTCATTTTGAAGTTGTTAAATTAAAATAAATTAACATTAACTTATTGTAAATAACAAAATCAACTATCCACTAAAATAAAAAAAATTAACAGTATCAAAATCTGGAAAACTCTTAGACAACGAAAATCTGAAAAATTTGGAATCTCTGTGACCATATTTCGTTGTAATGACAACGATAATCTGGAAAAGGGCTTCCAGTTTTCGTTGTCTAGACAACGAAAATCTGGAAAAGTGCATCCAGTTTTCGTTGCCTAGACAACGAAAGTCTGGAAAATACGTACCAAATTTCGTTCCCTAGACAACGAAAACATTGTTCACTGAACCAGTTGCAGTGGCTTATTATTGTGTATCCACATGGTTTTCGAAACCACGCAAACCTGTCCATGTTCATTTTTAACAGACCTGTTCATATAATTTGAATATACGTTTCTCAACTTAGTTACGAATAATTAAAAGTACAAATTAAAATGACGAAACGCATTTATATTGTCGATTAATACGAACAAACAACACCAAATTGTCGATTAAAATTAAAAGTACCATTATTACAAAATCAAGTTCCAAAACTATAAGTACGAACAAACAACACCAAATTAACTAAAGCAAAATAAACAACGACGAGACTCTAGGCTTGAGTGCTTGGTCCAACATCATTGTTTTTCTTCTTCTTTCGCCTCCTTCCTTCACCGTCTTTCTTCCTCTTGCGCCGCACCGAGTAACTCGTGATTGGCTCCAAATCATCACACACTTTTTTCAATAATGCCTTGGCCTCCTCCATAGACATTTCATCCTCAACCTTTTCCATCACCTCCGCCCGCACTTTCCGACAAATTTCAAACACATCCATCTTTGCATCCTTGTTGTCCTCCTGAATCAACACTTCAAGATTTACCGGCCGTGGAGGACTGCCCTGACATGGTGCATTAATCTTTGGATGCGAGACTTTGAAGAACCATGCAATATATCCAGGGTCGGCTTCAAAACCATGTGTGGATCTTGGACCCCGCATTTCCTCCGTCACATAATTCTCAGTCAACATATTCTGAAAGGCGTGATCAATTGTGAATCTGTTCATTTTCGCCTTTGCAGATATGCACTCCCTTCATCTTAAAAAACTCATCCATGCAATCCGCCTTCCCGAAGTTGAGGTACTCCTCACACATATCCGTTCCTTCAGCCTTCGTGCATGCGGTGGATTCGTGGTTAAGCATCTTACCACGAACACGAATCGGAATGTGCAGTAACGACGCAACATCATCCAAAGTGATGGTCACCTCCCCGACCGGTATATGGAAGGTGCCGGTATCTGGTTGCCACCTCTCTGCGAATGCAGTCAGAACACCCCAATCGACGTTATCGTAGTTTGTCTTCAGCAGGGGTGCCAATCCACTTGCATTTACAGGATCCCAAAACCAACGCAAGTGTTCTCCGGGCAACTCGAAGTCAATAATTTTTTTGCCATTGTTCATGCACCTCAAATATCGCACCGAATACTGCATATATAAAAAATAACGCATATTAATGTTAACGAATTAAGGCATACATCAAAATTTAATTTAACGAATTATAAATTAGGTTAAAAAAAATAACATATATATTAACGCATATATTAACGCATATATTAACGCATGTATCATAATATTCACGAATATATTAACGAATTAAGACATATATTAACGAATATATTAAACAATAAAGCATATAATAACGCATATATTAACGAATTAAGGCATATATTAACGCATGTATCATAATCAACACACATAACACATATTTTTAAAAAAATAACGCATATAGTAAGTTGTTGAAAAATTACCTGTCCCAACCACAAAAAGTTGGCAATATGCTTGCCAAATTTAGGCAAAACTGTCAGATCAGTTGGGCCACCCGGGTATCCCCCCTCCGGTGCGTCAATTGATGGCACCCTATATCCCTTAGTCATTATCGGCCTTTTTCTACGCTCAGTCCTCCTCTTAGGCTTCTTCGGAGGAGACGGCGTCCGTTCCTCATCCTAATCTTCATGCTCCTCATGATCTCCACCATCACCATCCTCATCTTCCTGCTCCTCCTCTCCCTCCTCCATATCATTCTCCTCAACCTCCGCCTCATCATAATCATCCTCCTCAACATCCACCTCGTGCTCCGTCTCTAACGTAGTCTCATGATCGGGTACCAGATCGGGATGATTTTCCGCAGTAGAAGAAACTTCCTTCATTCTACCACCCGTCCGTTTTGAGCCCCTTGTCTGTGCTAGGGCAAGCTCTCTCTCCCTACGGGCCGAGCTATGGGCAACACTATCCCTACCCGCTCTTTTACGAGTAACTTCATCCATTTTTCCTGCAACATTATTATATCATCATCATCAGCTAAATTCAAAACATCAGATTTAATCATCAACTAAAACTACTAAATTTAATCTAATTTTTATCATCATCAATTAACAACATTATCATTGTTATACCCTAATTCTAATCATATCAACATCAAGCAAAACTCAACATCATCAATTATGATCAATCCAAATTCTAAGCAACATCTAACTTAATCAACAATGAATTTAAATTTATCAACAAAACATTAACTTAATATAATCAACAATGAATTTAAATTTATCACAAACCCTAAATCCCCAATCTAACACATAAACCCTAAATCCCAAATCAAAATCCCTAAATTATAAATTAATTTTGTAGCATGCAATTGACTGTTAATCAAACAAGTTAAACAACTTTAATTGATTAAAAAAACTAAATTTTGGGATTCTTACTTGGATTTTCGTTGCCTAAGTGACAATTGAATGAGTGGATGCTTGCTTGCTCAAACAATGATCCTCACAGCCTCCTTTAATCGAAATCGGTTGTACTTGAATGGTTGGATGCTTTAATCGCCCTCAAAAACGCCCAAGAATCGTTGCTCCGTTCTCCCAAATCATTTCAAACGTTTTACTGTAGTGATTTGGGATTCGTTGTCTCGTTTCAGATATGCAGCATTTTCGTTGTCTATCCAACGAAACCACGCGTGTTCGTGAGATAGACAACGAAAATAGGTGTTTCGTTACTTAAGTGACAATTAAACTTATTTCGTTGCCTAGACAACGAATTACAAGTAAATTAGGCCAAGAACGCGCCTTCGTCCTGCAGGCAACAATATATTTGGATTTCGTTGCCTAGACAACGAAAATTTTGATCATGTCATCAGGGGTATTTTGGAATTTTAGGGGGGCTTTGGAGCAACGTGGAGGGCCTCAATAGCAAAATTCTAACCCAAATCAGCCCAGTCCAATATATTACACATAGAATTAATCTGACAGCCTATCTTCGTCCACTTCCACATCTTCAGAAATTCTTTCAAGATAAATACTAAAGAAAAAATCATAAAAAATATTATTGAAAACCATGGCAATGTTTTCTTCATCATCAAATTTTTCTCTATGGAATGTATAATGAGGCAAATTTTTTTATTAAAAATAAAAATTGATTAAACCCGACAGGCCAACCCGTCCCATCCCGTCATCACCCCATTTTTTTTGGGTTAGGCGGGGCGGAACCCACTACTTTTGCGGTTTGAAAATGTCAACCTACCTCGCTAAAAATGACAGGTTAAATGGGCCGACTCGACGGGTTTGACCCGTCAAGTTAAATGCACCGACTCGACAGGCTTGACCCGTTTTTCCATCCCTAGAAAATTGTTAGTTTTAAAGAATAGAGAAATATTAGTTTTAAGTAAAAATATTTAAAGTTAAAAGAGAAGATAAAAATCACATTTTTCAATTATTGCTATATTTTTTTTAACTTAAAAAGAATAATAAAATCTTTTTTAACATAAAACAAAATTAATATTTAAAAAATAGAGATATATGTTAGAAAAATATTTATAAAAGTAATTAATTATTGGGTTAAATAGTTGATACCCCCCTGTAAAGTAGGTCGGTTTTGCAATACCCCCCTGTAAGTTTTTTTTTCAAAGATACCCCCTTACATACTAAAGATTCTTTGAAATACCCCCTTGGAGTAACACATAGGCAGAGAATCTCCTACGTGGCACCTCCACGTGGATTTTTATTAATTTGTAATTATTTTTTTGCCACGTGGCATTAAAATTTTTTTTTTTAAACAAATTTTTTTTAAAAAAAAAAATTTTTAATTTTAATTTTTTTTTTCTGATTTCTTTCTTTTTCTTTATTTGTTATTTAAAAATTTAATAATAATTAATTAATATTTGTTTACTTAAAATAAAAAATGAAAGAAAAAATAAAATATTTTTCTCTATAGCATAGTGGAATATTAAAATAAAATAATTAATATATGAAATTGTAACAAAAAAAAATTGTAACAAAAAAACAATTATATATGAAATAAAAATATAATGAAATCAAATACAAATAAAAAAAATTGCAACAAAAAAAAAAACCATTATATATAAAATAAAAATGAATGAAAAAAATATAATAAAATCAAATAATTAACAATTATAAAAAAAAGGTGTAACAACAAAAAAAAGTAATAATTGTATATAAAATAAAAACATAATAAAATCAAATAAAAAAATTATAACAAAAAAAACTTGATTAAAAAAAAAAGGGAGAGAAAGAGAGAGAGAAAATATAAAACCCAGCAATCCATTTTCACTAAAAAACCAAGTCAAATGCAGAAAATTCAAAAAAAAAATTCCAAACCCCACTTGATCTTTTTTCTCAGATATTCAAGGCAAGAAACAAGGCTCACGGCCAAATTACTTCCAGATCAAAAACACAAAAACGCATAAGCCTGCTACACCAAAACAAAACACCAAAACCATCAGCACACATTCCACAGATTCGTTAATCCCAAAATCCATCTTTTCATCTTCAAGAAATCAAAATCGAAAACGAAAACGAAAACAAAAAAAAAGAAGAACAAACACATGAAATCGAAAAGGAAATCAAGAAATCAAAATCCAGTTATTATGAAATTGAACGTGTAATCGAAACCAAAACGAATCCAAATGAAATCGAAACCGAACGAAATTGAAACTGAAATTGAACGAATATGGTGATGTTGATGATGATGTTGCTGCTATGATGGTGTTGTTGTTGTTGATGAATATGGTGATGTTGAAAAATTAAGAGGGTGGAGAAGAAGGGTTTGTAAAACCCAGTGAAGAAGAAGAAGAGAAAATATAAATTTTCTCTCTCTCTCTCTCTCTCTCTCTCTCTCTATCTCTCCATTTTTTTTTAATCAGGTTTTTTTTTGTTATAATTTTTTTATATAATAAGAACATCATCATCAACAAGAATATTAATTATTTTAAGAACATCTTGTTTGTTACAATTTTTTTTGTTACAATTTCATATATTAATTATTTTATTTTAATATTCCACTATGCTATAGAGAAAAATATTTTATTTTAAATAAACAAATATTAATTAATTATTATTAAATTTTTAAATAACAAATAAAGAAAAAGAAAGAAATCAGAAAGAAAAAAAAAATTAAAATTAAAATTTTTTAAAAAAAAAAAAATTTTAAAAAAATAAAATAAAATTTAATGCCACGTGGCAAAAAAATAATTAAAAATTAATAAAAATCCACGTGGAGGTGCCACGTAGGAGATTCTCTGCCTATGTGTTACTCCAAGGGGGTATTTCAAAGAATCTTTAGTATGCAAGGGGGGATCTTTGAAAAAAAAAACTTACAGGGGGGTATTGCAAAACCGACCTACTTTACAGGGGTATCAACTATTTAACCCGTAATTATTTAAAAAACAATTTGTAATTTTAAAATAATTAAATTATATATTAGTCTAAGTATTTTTTAAAAATAATTTAATAATTCAATTATTTAAAAAGCAGCAATTCAATTTTTTAAATGATTACATGATTAAATTATTTTTTAAAAATATTCACATAATTATTGGCGGCTCAAGGTCACCAAAAATGCATATTATTCTGATCAAATAAGAGTGTTTTAACTACTAGATAAAGAAAGTTTTGAAGCAAATTTATAAAAAAGAATTGATGTCCTTGCCTCTAAGGCCTAATTTTTTTATAAAAACTAACAAAAATATATAATTATATTTATAGTTGGAAAGCTAATTAGTTCAACAATTTTTGTTGTTGAGATATAAATGATATAACAACAATTTATATCGTTGACCAAAAATAACTTATTAAAACGATTTTAGTTATTGACAAAAATACATTTTTTGCATAGACAATAATTATTGTTACAAAACACTAGTTACGTCAGTGACATTAATTGTTGCCAATGAAGCACTGACACCTCGATGATTAGACGTATCGCGGTATCCGTCACGTGTCGGTGTCCGACATTCGTAAGACACTTGTACAAACGTGTCAGAGAGGTGTCAAAAAAAAAATGTTTTTTTTCTTTCTTTATTCCGAGACTCCTTAAATCAGTGTCCGACATACACCTATAAGACACTCGTACAAACGTGTCGGGGTAAGTGTCCATTTTTTTTTTATTTGCTTCTACTTTTCTCAGATATATATACAACGATTAAAGATGTTTCGAAATAATAATATTGATCAATGAGGGATTAAATATATTACATTTTAATTACATTAATTTTAGTTTTTTGATAATAGCAAGGTGAATAAATGTCAAATGTACTATCATATATTAATTCTTTTAAAACTTTTTTTAATGAAAAATTTGTTCAACTTAAATGCATATGTATGTATTTTAATTCTAAATTTATATTTTTTATAAATAAGTAATAGGGTCGGTGTCGTATATTTTTTACTTTATCGATGTCGAAGTGTCCGTGTCGTATCGCGGTGTCCGTGCTTCATATTTGTTGTTGCAAAACACTAGTTATTATGTCTGCGACATTAATTGTCCTTACAAAACTTTTCGCAACGACACTTATGGTAATGGTATGCAACAACAATTTTTTCGCTGGAACAATAATCATTGTTGCAAAAAACACTATTTATGTTAGTTTCAATAATTGTTGTTGTAAAACAGTAGTTAAGCCATACATTAATTGTTGCCGTAAAATACTAGTTATATTAGCGACACTAATTGCATGTCTTTCAAAACTTTTCGTAACGTCACTTATAGCAACAATATGCAATTTCGTTGAAAAAAAAATACATTTTGCAGCAACTTTGTATATTTTTCTCACCAACATATGTGTCGTCAAAAACCATATTTCTTGTAGTGTTTGCTGATGTCAAATTTAAATAACTAGTATTCACGGGATTAAGTTGATGTCGATAAAAATTTTAAATTACAAATATATCAATTTTTTAATTACAAACAAAAATATTTTGTAATTTAAATTTTCTATTTAGTTATATTTATAATTCTAATAATTGCACAATAAAAAAAATACATGACATATATTTATCAATCAACGATGTTTAAAATATAACCGTATATTTGCACGATGTAGTAGGAACTCAAATTACTACTTCATCTATTTTAAAATGATACGAACATAGTCTTCAAGTATATTATCACAAGTAATGAGTGAAATACCAAATACCCCTGAAATTTCAAAATTCGTCAAATATCTCCTGAAATTGTAAAACGTCAATCAAATATCTCATTCGTCTATTAACTCTGCTTATTTTGATGAAGTGAATGTTAACTGAGTATGTGACAACCACCGGTCAAACTCCAAAAATGCATAAAACATGTATTGTGCGAAGCCCGGTACAACGGATCCGAGAAACTGAACCCATAAACAGAATCACAGTGAAACTAATTGTGAATAAATTAGAGTTTTTGGATCAATTTGGGGTTTTGCTTTGCTTAATTTTACTTGAGTCGAGGTGAATATTTTTGCCGTTGAAGGAGCATTGAGTGTTGTTGTTGATTAAGGTTCATGTCATCAAATATAGACTAAATGAACAGACGAAAGGGGTATTTGATTGATGTTTTATAATTTTAAGAGGGTATTTAACGAATTTTGAAATTTTAGAAAGGTATTTGACATTTCACTCCACAAGTAATCTTACTTATTTCTTAGATACAACGAGTGTTAGCCTTATATATTAAAGTCTCTAAAGTTTAACTCATATCAAATCATCTTTATTGTATTTTAAAAATTTATAATGAACTTTAATTAATAGTTAACTTTTTACTTTTATGTTTTGTAAGAAACATACAAGAAATTGTTATATTAAAATGAGAAATATCACCCCCAACAATTTAATATTATTCATATATGAATAAATTGTCACATAATAATATTACAATTATACCTATCATATAGCAAATATTAATCTTGCAATACAATAATTTTATAATGGAAGTAATTTCCACTATATAATATTCGTTCTAAAATAAAATAAAAAATGTTAGATACAGTTCTCATTAAACTCTTGATAGTTGCATAATTGCATGCACATATAAAAATATATCATGCACCTAAATCTGAGGTAGTTTTTCTTTTTGTCTTTTTGTTAGCCCATGACATAAGTTTTTTTTATTTGAAATATATAAAAAAAAAACTCTTGGCCATAATTGTTATCTGTTTAAGGTGCATTGTTTGTCCGTTTTGATTTGGGCCGTACTGATTGTTTGAATTCATTAATTAGTTTGACATCAGCTATATTAATTCTCAACTAACCCACCCAAATAAAAAGTAGTAATATTGTAATACAATATTAGGTAAATTTATTTTTATTAGTAATCTATAGTCTTTACATATTGTGGATGGAGCAACAAAGATCTTAGCTTTCAAACGTAAGATACGTGATCTCCGTTATTACTACGTACATAGGGACAAATGCTGGGTTCCAACATACCACAAATTTTGTCAATATTTCAATCGTGTTGGTTCTCTCTCACCAGCCACAGAATTTTAAACACATTCAGATGCATATACTTTATACTACTATACAATATACATGCTCAATATATATGTGGATTATTAAAATCATTAAGTTAAATATTTTTTCATATATACAAACAATAAATTGATCTATTGTAAAATAAAAAATGAATTTGTTCAAGTGAGACTATGTGCTCCTTAAGAAGGTAGTCAGACGTATATTAATCTCTAATTAACTTTTACGTATAAAAATTTGGTTTAGCCTATAAATTCTGTTGCTCCTCAGTGTATTCACTTTATAACAAATAAATAAGATTCATGTTATCCAATATGATTTAATTAGTGACGTATTTTAAAATATTAAAAAAAGGAACACAGTTTATAAAAATAAGTTTTGATGAGTCCAGTGTTCAAATTATGGTTTTGAAGGATTGAGCCTCTCATTTTGACTAGTTGAGTTAGATAATATATTTATAATCAGGTTGAATTTTTCAATGCTTATCTTTATTCTTAAAATTTTGATAATACAATAATATTATCTAAGATAGTAAAAAGTATTAAAGAGTTTTGTAAAAACTATTAGTGTTATTTTTTATGTCGGGAGGGAAGATCGAATTTTTTACTTTTTAATTATATTTAACTCTCATTCAGCCACGAAATCATCTTATATCTCTGATATATAATGAAAGGAGTGGTTTGAATTGAAACAAAAAAACTAGTAACATTTCCTATTTTCTTTAACAAATTAACTAGTAACATTTATCAAATTTAATTAAGCTAAAGACTTTTTTTACGGTGAGATGTTTATATAATTTCATTATCAATAATAAATTTTTTTAAGAAACCAAAATGAAATATATATTAAACCAAAGAAGTCTCTTCTGCACAAGGTGTGTCGAAAAGACTACAAAAGTTTACAGATACACCGACTCGAAAATAAATGTAGAACACTATTAAACAGTTACATCATGCTCAAACAAGTAAACGGGCTCGATCACCAGCTATGATAATTAAAGACCAAGTTACTATTTGTTGTCTTCAACCACCAATAAGAGTGAAACTTGACCTTGTCTAACAACTGAGATAAGGACTGTTTTGAGTTTCTGAAAAGACGGCTATTTCTTTCGTTCTAAATGACCCAGACACACAAGAGCCAAATAAGCCGAAGAAATGAGTGACGGACTCTAAATCCATCAGACGAATAAGAAAACTGAATAAATTGATCAACCAGATTTTGAGGATTCACCGGAAAAAAAAACCAATCCACACCCAAACTGCTGACCAAAGAGAGACAAAGATAGGGCAGGAAATAAATAAATGTTGAGCTGTCTCCAGGCCGCCACAACTGGCCACACAAGCCTGAGTCTCTGGAAGGGGTGATATTCCCAAATTTGATTTAGTTGGCAACTTGTCTCTCAACAATCTCCAAGCAAAAACAGGCACCCTCAAGGGGACCTGTTTGTGCCAAATAAGATATGCTACGACGTCCAAAGAATCAGGGGGTGGGAAGTCAATAACTGATATGCTCCCTGGAATGTATACCCTCTGTCAGCATCGAGTCGCCAAAGCCACCTATCTGGGATCTGGGCCTGCAAGAAAAAGTCGTGAAGCAAAGTCTGACACTCCCTTAACAACTCCTCCCACACCCATAACTATCTCCTCCACACCAATGCGTCCCCACCCTAACTAAAATAGCTCGGCCACCGTACTCGACCTATGCACCGCCAAATAGAATAAGCGCAGATACCTCACACACAAAGGAGTCCCGTCTAGCCACGGATCAGTCAAAAAGAAAGTCTTTATCCCATCTCCCACCCTTTTCATAAAGCTCTCTCCAAACCACCGTCCTCCTAGACCATCTACTCCATCCCGAATCCTCACAATCTCCCTCCACCACGAAGAGCCACTTCTCCCCCCACCCCCCCCCCCCCCCCCCCCCCGCTCTCAAGCACCCTCTCTCAAGCCCATAGCAAGCTGCCCAACACCTTGAACCACAACCCCCAACTATCCACCAACATCCTCCAACACCATTTACCTAGAAGTGTCGTATTAAACTCCTTCAACCGCCTAACTCCCAGCCTTCCAAACTCCTTACGCATATATAAAGTGTTCCAACTAATCCAAGAGGTTTTCATATTATCCTCACCCCCACCCCAAAAAAAAAATAGTTAAAAGAGAATCAATAGAAGAGATAGTATCTGAGGGAGCTTTGAAAAAGGAAAGAGCAAAGACAAGCATAGAGGTCAAAACAGACTTTAGGAGAACTAGACCACCACCGAACAAAAGGAATCGACTCTTCCACCCTGATAAACGATTTCTAATGTGAGTTAACATCGGTTCCCAAAAAGTCAGACGTCATGGATCACCACCAATAGGAAGACCCAAATAAAGGAAAAACACCTTTCCAACTTTACAATGCAAAGAGGTTCACCGCCGCATTCAACCAAGAATCGACAATATTTAGCCCCACTAGCATGCTTTTATGAAAGTTCACCTTCAAACCAGACATCGTCTCGAACAACATGAGAGTGGCCCGTAGTGCACGAACATTCCCCCAACTTTTGATTCCTAAGAGTAGCATTTCATCTGCAAACTAGAGGTGCGAAACAGAGATAGGGTTCTGCGTTCCAATGCTATACCCCGAGAATAGTTGGTTCTCAACCATGGCTTGCATCAAGACATTCAAACCTTCCGCAGCTAACAAGAATAAGAAGGGAGACAGCAGGTCCCCTTGTCTTAAGCCTCTCTCCAAAGGAAATTCTTCTATGGGGTTACTGTTGACTAAGACTAAACTGATGCCGTGCAAACACACTCTCTTATCCATTTCCGCCACAGGACTGGGAAGGACATTCGGCCCATTACTGCATCCAAATAGCCCCAGTCAATCGAATCATAGGCTTTCTCAAAATCGACCTTAAATAACAGCAACTCCTTCTTGGTCTTTCCAGCTTCATCCACCGCCTCATTCGCAATGAGAATCTCATCTAGAATCTGCCTATCTTTTACAAACGCAGTCTAAGACTCATAAATCACACTACCTATCACCAGACGCAGTCTGTTAGCTAAACTTTCGCAAGGATTTTATACAAATTTTCCCCCAGAGAGATGGGTCGAAAATCATTTTGTTGTTGAGGGTTGTCAACCTTGTGAATAAGAGCTATGAAAGTTGAGTTTAAACCTTTTGAAAGTTTCCCATTCCGATGAAATTCCGTGATGAAATGCATAACGTCTGCCTGCATCTCCGGCCAGAAGTCCTTTATAAAACTGAAATTAATCCCATGGGTCTTGGGCTTTTGTAACTATTATAGTCTCATACCGATGCCTTTACCTCCGCTACTGAAAAAGGTTTAGTCAAGCTACCACCTTCCATAATGGTCAGACTTTTGAACTGAAGGTTATCCACCCCAGGCCTTTCCATAGTACTCACCTTGAAGTGGGAAGCAAAGTGCGTAAACACAACTTGTCGAATAGGTTGCACCCCTTCTAAAGTAGCACCATCTACCTGAATTGATGAACTGGCATTGCCTCTCTTATGACTCGCCAAAACAGAATGAAAGTACTTAGAATTATCGCCCTCCTTAAGCCACAGGGAACGGGACTACTGCCAACATATACTGGCATTTCTACGTGGCAAGGAGTGAATATCTGACGTTATCACATGCAACTCTGCAAGCTAGGTTTTTGACAAATCCTCTTCCTCCCCCTTTGCCCTCTATAAGTGAATGATGCACTTTCAAAGAGTTAATCCTGCTAGTCAAATTTTGGGAGTGTACTTAACATGTGCCTGTGCCACTCTTTTAGAGCCAACTTAACAATGATAATATTGATACAAAAAGATATATCAATGTGAATATAAAAACTAGCTAAATATGAAGCCGCCTTTATTAATGTATGAACAACATTAGCTTATCTTCAAATAAACTAACTCTAAAAGATATATTGTCTAAGGGAAATAGCATTAAATAAAAAAGTTCCAAAATCATAAAGATAAGATCTCTTTCTCTGTGTCATCTCAAACTTCATAATAAATAATATACTCTAAGTGGGCCAACTTCATATAAAACCCGGAGCAGAAAGTTGAGCTTTTAAGTTCATACAGAAGAAAACTACACTTTATTAGAGGCCTCAAAAGGGATTTGGTAAAACTAAAAGCACTTATATTAAAATTTAATCTCTTTAGTGGTAGTAGTTATTACTGTATGTAATAGTAGTGTTTATCTTTTCTTTTCCTTTACTATTATTTAATACTTAAATGGGTTAATAGGCTTTTATCCCGTACAAAGTATGCGCGTTTTGCGTTACCTCCTGTAATTTTTTTTTTAGATTACCCTCTTGCAAAATTTATTTTTTTGACTTACCCCCCTATTGTTGACATGGCAGGCAAAAAAAACAGAATAACCGATTTAAAAACCAACACTTTTTAAATCGGTTGGACAAAATAACCGATTTAAAAAGTGCATCGAAGGGGGTAAATAAAAAAAAAATTTGCAGGGGGATAATCTCAAAAAAAAAATTATAGGGGGGTAAAGCAAAACTCGCCTACTTTGCAAGGGTTAAATTATGTCACATAACAAGGCCTCCACATAACAAACCTTTTCATGTCTTCAAATAGTTTAATTTACCACAAAGATTCTGTGATGTTTCAAAATCAGTCTATATATATATATATATATATATATATATATATATATGAGTCAGGATCCATTGACACCAATTAGTTTGACACCAAATGTTACACCTCACAATAACGTTTTAACTGATATAAATTTTATAAAATCCACCGTTGGATTGAAAATTTATATCATATAGATCATTTGTGTGAATTGTCAGACAAAAAAAAATCATTTGATATGTTATTGAGATACATCAAAATTAACGGTTTGGGTGTTTTTTTAAATGCCGTTAATCTTTATGCGTCTCAATAACATATCAAATAATTTTGAATTTGTCTGACAGTTTACACAAATGATCTATATGATATAAACTTTCAATCCAACGATGAATTTTATAAAATTTATATCGGTTAAAACGTTATTAAGAGGTGTAATATTTGGTGTCAACAGATCCTGACTATATATATATATATATATATATATATATATATATATATATATATATATATATATATATTAAGAATTACTTATCGGATGTAAGATTATTTGAACATGAGTTTATAAGTCAACCTCCACTTTATAAGTCGATTTTGTAAAATTGAATTAGGTTAAACTTCAAATTCTTTATCATATGCTATCAAGTTTCCGTTGTCGGACCATCCACTATTTATATCTATGCATTTAGCCCACTATTTATATATTATTCTGTGAGTGCTGACTTATGTTATTTAATATTTATCTACCAATATATATTACACAACCGAGTTTTCAAAAGAAACCATTCAAAGTATAAGAGTCTTTTCTGTGTTCCCTTTTTTCTAAAAGTGTTTAGCATCGTAGCTGAAATCAAATGGCACCAGTTTGTACAAGAAGTAGAATGAAGTTACAAAAAGTACTTATTGAAGATAGAAAGCAGAAAAAAGCAATGGAAAGAAATACTTTTAAGTGTACTTCAACATCAGCAACAGTTATCACTTCTTGTTCTTCTTCAGTTGAAAACATAGAAACAGAAGCTAAAGTTGAAGAAAAAGTTCTATGTTCATCATCATCATCATCAAGTGGTTGTTGTACACCAAAAGCTAAAAGATTCAGAATACCAGAGATGTTAACATGTCCACCAGCACCTAAGAAAAGAAGAGTAAATCCTTCTGCAGCATGTTTATCTATTAATAGATCACCAATAGCATTGTTTTCTTCACCTGATATTGAACTTTTTTTCTTCTCTGCACTTAAAAATGTATCAGTATAAAGTTATGTATTATTAGTTTTAATTACTTCATTTAGAGTAATATGATTTAGTTTGTTTCTGATCCTTTAAGTTACATGTTTTATATGATTTTGGTGATTAGTACTTTTTGGTATGCAAATGGAATTTTGTTACATATTATAATTAATATTCCATTTTGGTTCTTTACTGACACATATTTTTCTTGAATCAGTTTTCTTTTAATGGTAGAATTAGTTTTATTTAATTTAGCTAGATTTGCATGATTATCTATATATATCATTCATTAATATTTCATTTTTTTTTTATAATCTCCATTGAAAACACAGAATGGAGATCAAAAAGATGAGGAAGACATTTTTAAATATTTTCGTACAAAAAGTTATGTTTTTGAATATTTCATCTTCTATCTGTATCTTTTCCCTTTTGGTTCAATTTTTTTTTTGTGTTACACAAGTTTCTATTGTTGTTTGCGATAACTAATCTCTATCGGATTTTTTCCATCCTCATAAGTCAGGAGTCGATATTGATAATTTCTTGTTGATATTGATGATGACAAATTTTTCCATACAAAATACAGCTATATAACATGACAGTGGCGGAGACAAGGCCCAGCATGCCCTGGCATTTGTCCGGGTTCGGCCGAAATTTTTTGGTATTTTATGAGTTAGTTTAAGGCAAAACTGAAATTTTTAGGAATTAATTTAGGGCGAAATTGAAATATTTTGTTTCAAACTAAGATTTTCCAGTGCAAAATTGAGATTTTTATTTAAAACTGAGATATTATTACATGAGAAATAATATTCACAAAAAAAAAAAAATGCATCTTTTCTATGCTTTGGTTATTTACAAAATATGTTGAAATATGTGTATTCATGAACTATAGAGTCTGAAATATATGTTGGAATCTATGGAGTCTGAAATATAGCTGTTGGACTGTTTTTGGTTCCTCTGAAGGGAGCTGTCTAAATTTGAGGTGTTAATTCATTCATGCAATTGGATTTGATTTGCTTTGTTTTGGAGTCATGCAAATATTTACATTTTTAGTGTGGTAGGTCCTTAGCATGGAGTTCTGTTAATGGTTTTTCCTTTTTTGGTTGTACTAGCATTCTCTAACCATTAATTGCCTTAAAATTAAGGCAAGTTAGGCAGCTTTATGTTGTGTTATTTTGACACACGAGATGTCTAACCTTTTTATTTGGTACAAGATGTCTAACATTTTATATATTGAAGGGTTTGAATTCTTTATATTGAAGTTTTTATATTGGTATAGTTTATCAAAAAGAAAAGTATTTATGTATGTTGTAATAAATGCCTCAATTTTTTGTCTAAAACAAAAATTGTTGAATAATATGACTTAGAAAATTCAAATAGTGTTATGTAGATGTCTCAAAAATAGTTAAAGGTGGAGCCTTATTATTTGTAGTCATTTAAAAAAAATAATACAATATTTTATTAAAATTTACTAAAAATAGTATAGTTATATATTCATATCCAACTTTTTTCATGGAAATCAAATAATTCTCTTTAATTCATAAAAACAAATTATTCTCGATATACTTGTGTTAGCCAGTTGTCACATATTAGTTCTTTATGTTTTTTTACAAGGATATCATAGTTTTAAGTTTATAATTAGCTTACTTCCTTTAAAAAAAAAATTTATTAGCTTACTGATTATTAAGTTAACTTAAAAGAATAGGACACCAAATTGATGAAATTCACACATCAGATTCAAATTTTCAGGAACGACACTGCAAACAACCCAAATATAAATTCATTCATGCAAATTCTTGTACAAACATATTAATATAGGAACATGAATAGATTCATGTTGAGAACTAACACTATGTTAAAAAAGTTGGCAACACCACTCTCTTCTAGAAAATAATAATTTAGAATCATCTATTTAAAAGGTAGCCGTTATAATAAGAAAATATAACATAATCAAATATATTAATTTTTGCTGCCATTTAGATAATTAGTGACATATAAAATAGTCTAAACCGTGAAGTAAAAGTCTCCAACATTTTGTTCCTTAAGTTTAACCTAATTGATATAGGAGTATCGTATTATATATGTATGAGTCTGATTTCGAACCTTATATATTCTAATTATTCACTTTTATTTTAAAAGTGGAATTAATTCTAGCTATTGGACAACTTATCTTAATTAAGGTGAAATATTTAATCACTAGATAACTTGGCCAAAAAAAGGTATATATAGATTTTGTTAATTGTCATGATATAGAAAGTCTGTTTTTCTTAATAAAGATCCGATTAGGCCTATACTAATTTTTTTATTTATAAAATAAATGGTGGTATAATATTATTATATATCCCCTCGTCACTCATATCTTGTACAAAATTGTCTCAAAAAAGAACAAAAGATATATATAAAATCTATAAAGAAGGTACAAAGCATCTGAAGCTGCAAAATGAGAATCCAAAGATGATATATAAACTAAAAATTTGTCAACATGTATACATGCAAATTCAGAGTAAATTATTGGAAGAGAGAAAACACATGGATAGAGAGAGAGAGAGAGAGAGAAAAAGAATCCAATGAAGAAGCTCGTGTTGGTGGTGATAATTTTAATTTACAATATAACCATAGACACACGTAAAGGGAATCTCCAGGAATTCCCCGTGAAAATTTTAATTCTTAATTTTTAACCATACTTCCTATAATCTATTATATCAAATTTGTGTCGGCTCTAAGGCACGCAGTTGTAGTGCGTGTGTGACATCATTGTTCTAGGAAAACATTGTGCTATTTAAGTTGATTCTAGAGAGTTTGGATAAGTAACTTATTTGATATAAGCGCTTATTATAAGTGTGGGCCCGATTGGATAAACAGCTTATGTTTAATAAGTTATTTATGTTTGGATATATTCATTAAGAAGTACTTACATAAATTGAAGTGTATGTGTCATCAATTATTTCATAAGTAATTATAAATTTAAGATTGACGTTGCATAAAAATAAATAAATTTAATATTGATTCGAAAAGATAAATTAAGAAAAAAACAAGTGGGATACTTTTAAAAAAGATAAGTGTGAAGAAGAAAAAATAACCGCAAATAGATCAGGCGGGATTCGAAAGATAAGCATAAGCATATTAGAAGAGCTTATTAAAATATGACATAAGTAGCTTATGAAATTTTGATAAGCACTTTTTGTTAATTTACTCAAACACTAATATAACTACTTATATCAGTACATAAGTCTACATAAGCTTAAAATAAGTCAATTCAAAGGTGACCTAAGTATAAGTTTTTATAAATTATTTTTATAGCAAAAAATGAAATAAAGATTAATTTTTTTGTTCAAATAGTCTAATAGCTAATTTCACTCTTAAATTGAAAAAGTTGAGTGTTTAAAGTTCGAATCCAACTGAGTGATATCTCTATCACCTTAGCCATGTTCACATGGGACAAAGATCAATATTAACTTACAAAAATAATTTAAAAAAACTTATGAAAATATGGTGGAGTAGAGTGAAGTAGAGTGATGTGGTGGAAAATATGATTTGTATTGATTGACGGCACAATCTATTATTTTATACTGTTTGTGCATATTATTTTTTTAAGAAAATAAAAATCAATTTTTAATATATACACAATTATTGTAATCATTTAAAAAGTTGAACAAGAGACCAATCCACGAGACTAGAGTTTTAATTAATATTAGAAGTGAAAATGTGACATTATAATTTGATCATGATATTCCAACTATTTTAGCACCCGGTCAAATATAATGCAGCACTCTAAAGAAAGATAACATTGATAAGAACATAAAAGGATATAGGAGTAAGACCTAATCCATCAAAGAAGATCATCATAACCAAACTTACTCACAACAGAAATTGATTGAAGTGTATTTAATTCATTTCACTTGAATACCATAAAAGATGCAATCGGGCTTATATACAAAGCGGCAGCGGGTGGGATGGGTAGGTCAATTGGTTAAACAGTTGAGCTAAGAGTTATAAGAAGTTTGGAAGAGGTATAGGGTTCAAATCCTGACTAGGAGAAAAACTAACATATCTTTGTAATATACTAACAACTAACAATTTGTCATTGAAAAAAAAAGGCTTATATACAAAGCATTTTGACTGCAGCCACTTTCTTTCTTCAAGCTGCTCTTCCTACTTGCAGACTAGTAAGTAGAAGTTTGAATGCTCAAAGAGTGAAGGTTTAGAATTTTCAGAGTGAAGTTATGAAAATGTAAACTCTCATACTTTGTTTTGGAGGGATTAATGGAGGGTTGAAACTTCAAAGTAAGTTCTCCCCTTGTTTAAGAGTATTTAAAAAAGAGAAGAGTTTTTGTGATTTCGTCCATATTTTTCCTGATAATTTGAAAACAACTTTTGTTTGAGATGCTTCATGCATATCAAAATAAAAAATTTCTAAAAAATTTAATACCATTGCTAAAATGACAACCACAATAAGGGTTTGATGCAGACCAAACAATAACTGAATTTAAAAAAACTTCAGAATATTTTGTTTGCCTTCATTGTTGATGGAATAAACTATAGCCTCAAAAATGATAAATATTCTCTCACTGTCTGTGTAGGAAAATATGATTGCGTCGACACGCATCAAGTGAAAATCAATAGCAATAATAATCAAAGAACAAGACATGAAAAAACATTAAGAAATGAACTTAGTGTCTTGCGAGTGTCCCATTTTTCGGAAGATTGTCATATATATGAAAGGAGAAAAAACCAAGTTAGTTTGCAAAACTCATTGAATGTCAAAGTTGATCCATGCTATTGAAGCAATATGAAAACTAGTCAATTGCTCGATAATCTAGCCCTCTTGTCCGGCCAGGTGCACCCCCTTTAAGTGAGGACACGTCTAACATTATCCTGCTCATCGAAACACAAAGTCAGTACTTGATCTATTACTCTTGGTAGCTAATAAGTAAATGTGTTGCACACAGCTTACATGTTATTTGATTCCTTTTCTAATCCTGAAGGGTTGCAGTTTATGATGATTTTGTCGTTATCAATTTTTGATACTGAATGATCCTTTAGGAGATTGATCTCTATTGCTGCAGGATTGAGAAATTAAAAACACTATTTTTAACTTCAAAGTTTTTTAAAACATATGAAACTTTGTGTGACTAAGCCCACAAACGAAGGATAAGTCTTATAGTCAATTCATAGAGTCAAAGATGTGTAGATGCTCCTGAGTCCCACTTCGGAGACAACGATAATTATGGTGTTAATTACTGGAAAAAACGTGTAAAACCATGAGGAAATTTTTACCTGACTTGGGTGGAGGAGTGACATTACCATGAAGTCCCAATGATTTCTGTACCAATAAATATAATACATCAATATGTTAAATCGGCTAAAGAAACCAAGTTCATGTAAGGAAGTTTGCATGAAGGAAGCTGAGAGTTGTTACCTTTAGAACCTCATAGCATTTCTCAAGTTTGTCGTTGTAGAAGATGTAATCAAATATAACATCTCGTGTAAGAATTTGTTGTTGCACTTGCTCAATCTCAGCCTGAGCGTTTCGTAATCGTTTTAGGACCTGTTCTTCTGTCTCTGTCCCTCTGCTTAAAAAATTGAGATTTAGAGTCATTTAAGAGGTATAAGGCATGCTAAGAAGCTAATAATCACCTTTTGCGAAGACGCTTCTCAAGCTCTTCCATTGATGGAGGGTAGATAAAGATGAATATGGCATCAAGAGAACTAGCCCTCACAGATCTTGCCCCTTGAACATCAATATCAAGAATACACCTCTGAACAAGATTCAACAATTAAATTTTTTTACTATCTTAGATGAGTAAAAGTGAAATGTAATATCTGAAGGCAGTGCTCAAAAGATTGGTTTGATGACATTGTACTTTAAGCATCAAACAGAAAATTTAATTTCATTGGTATCACAAAATATTTAATGTATTTTGGAAGTTTTATTGTACTCGAGTAGGACAAATAATTTCGAGTCAAAAGAGTGTTATATTTGACAATATTGAATTTCTGATTGTGTCTAAATCAGATCCCTCTAGGATGTACTACGTATTTATAATAGGGTCGCAATATATGTTGATTGATATGATTACTCAATCTAATCATAATCATATATTGTTCAGCAAATTTTATTAAAAAAAAAACATATTGTTCAGCAAAGGAATAATAAAATGTGATTAATTCTTGACCAAAAAAAAAAAAAAAGACTAATTTTAACAGATTAAAACTGTGTTCGATTCAATTCTGCATGATATTCTGCTAAGCTTCTGTCAATGCTGCATTGTGTATTCTGCAGCAATTGAAACACCAGAAGTTAAGGGAATATTATGCTTTAGATCATGTAACTTTTTTTTAAAATAAACACATTACAGAGTACTTTTAATCAATGTTTTCAAATATAGGCCATAAAGGCGCAATAGTGGATTGCGGTGGTGAATTTTTCGACAACCATCATGGCCAATTTGTGAAGGATGCAAGCGCCATGGCGTTTTATGGCAGATAAAAAATAGTAGATTTTTGGCTTTCCGCACAGTCAATAGCACTGCTTCGACTAAACCTAATCGTTATTTTAGAACTGAATTGTGAAGCAGTTAAGGTAAGGCTCCCAATAATAACGAATATTTTACACAAAATGACAAGTATAGGCATGCTTTGAATTCAACATTCTAAATGATATCAAGGTCTGCAAGTATAAAGAACTTACTTTCCCTTCATCGGATACCCGTTCGACAGCTTCAACACTTGTCCCATATAGGTTACCATGCACAGAAGCAAACTCAAGAAACTTTCCATCTTTGATCTCTTTCTCCATAATACTCTTCTCAGTAAAATGATAATCGACTCCATCTTTCTCCATAACTCTTGCGGCACGGGTTGTGTGGCTCACGGAGAAACCAAACATGGATGGAAATTCCTTCATGAGCATTGATATCAATGTTCCTTTACCTACTCCAGAAGGACCACTAATAACAACATGCTTAACGGTGCCTATCATGCCCTTACTCCATGCAACAACCGCAGTCCCCAAAATCTTCTGCTGCTGCCTGACATATTGGGTGTCTACCTGCCAACATCATGAAAATGAAAAATTTGACAACTATGTTAGGCAATTGAACATCGGAATCTACTATTGCTACGAAGCAGTATTGTTAATTGCAGATCACACATAATTTTGATTTATTCAAACTCTTCTATGTAACAATGCTGTAACGTCACTATAATAGCTATTTACCAACATTTTGTATTAAATAATCTATCGCAGAACAATAGGGATGTGTTCAAATTCCACTAGGCTATAGCATTACTGTGCCACTATAGCCGCAATTTAACAACATTGCTTTGGAGATTCTATGCATTAATAGGTTTTTCTTTGGGAGTAGATTACAGACTTAGATTAGGAAGAACTGACCTCGAGAAACCATGTATGATCATCTGGCTTAGGATCCTTCTTAAGAATTACAATTCGGTCTTTCAATAATACCGCCGAGTGGCCTTCACATGACAAGGGTTTGGTTCCGAGCACAATTGGATTAACCCTACAAATTAAAATGGATACCAGCAACAAAATCGCCTTCGAGGAAACAAAATGCAATCAAATAAGAAGATTTCAACTGACCATTCACCGAGACCGCTGTCAAAAATCCGAACTTTAAAAGACAAAGTTTCCTCATCAGCTCCACCAATGACATACTGTTAAACAAATGAAGATCCATCTTCGTTTTAAATAAAAGATTGAAAATGTACATATTGAAATTTGATGTTTATTGTCTATTATATGATCAATACCGTTTTATTGCCAATGGTAGTAGATGTTTCGGAAGTTCCGATGTTCAATTCAGAGCCATTATTAGTTCCATTCTGCTGATCTTGAGGAATGAGTGTTATGAGTGCTTCTCCCTATTGAACACAAAGGGTTTCATAAATCAAAACTAATTTCATCCAAAACATTAAATATAAGCTAATTGAACTCCTATAAAGCACGGATACAGGACATGACATGACACATGGACACAAATGTTCGTGCCCGACACAGGGGCACGCCTAATCTGAGGAATGACCATGCTTCATAGCTCCTAGGTTTTTTTACCATTCTAACCCTCCAAGGGAAATAGATACTTACCATAGAGAAATAGCCTCAAGAATCCAATCCTAACAAAAAGCATATACAAATGTTAATATTATGAAAGATCAATCAATCAATGAATACATCATTTTTTTAAGAAAAAATTCAAACCTAACAGAATACAAGGAGATTTTTGTTTAGCTCATATACCAAGCTGAAGATTTTTATTCAACAATAATACCTTTCTGATCCAAAATTGGTTTTAATTCAATTTCAATATCTCTCTAATCTCACCCACATTGTAAAAATTTCAGAAGATTACCCTTTAGAAAATAATAATAAAAAGAGATTAAAAAAGCTGATGAATTTCAACATGGTTGAGAAAAAACAAAAAAACAAATTGAACGAAAATGATGAAAGAAGGAACATTGAATGATTAATTGATGAAACAAAAGAGAACCCAGATTACAATGCCTAATAAAGGTGAAACATTTGAGACAATTAGATGACAAAGTATGTTGGATTTACCTTATGGTGATAGCAGCAGCAGCAAGTTATTGTGTGCAGAAAAGAACAAACTTTGTTTGGTCTTTTTTTGAGGTGACAGGTTCAACTTTGTGTCTTCATATGTTGACAACGTTAAAAATATCCAATAGAGAGAGACAGAAAAAAAAATTATAGGGAAAAAGTTTTTTTTTTATTTATTTTTCAAGTGTAAATGCTTGGAAATGAAAAAAAAAAAAAAAAAAAAAAAAAAGAAATTGGGTGAAGCACGTAATAATGATGAGGAGAGAGTGGCGGCAGAAAAAGGGTGAAAGAAGGGAATGGATTTTCACTTTGTAGGCGCAAATGAGTGAAAAGAAAAGATTTTTTTTTTAGAAAAGAGAATTAATACCCAAACAACGAAATACTAATATACAAAGATATACGGATATTTCTAAATATTCAAGTCTCGAAAATATTATTAAAGAGGAGATTTGAGACCTTCCTATAAGGAGTCTCCATAACATAAGTGTATCACCATCTTCATAACATAACAGTAGTGGGGTATATGATCAAATGATAAAAAGTATGAATGTCGATAAAATTCTAAAAAAAAAAACTCTAATAAACATAATTTTAAACATGTTGTATCACCGTATTTTTTATTGTCAATTTTTAAAATGGATGAACCCACTTTGTAAAATAGTAAAAATAGAGAGGTGCCAAAATTGTGATTAAACCATTATTCTTATTAAATTTCAATTAATTTAATTATTATAATTTCATATGCGGGATCTTTTTGTTCAATTAAATTACAAAAATACGATTCAACTACTATACTACTCGGTCTTACTATTTTATTACTACTTTTACAATTCAATTGTTTGTAATTATCAATAGTAAGTATATGTCTCATATTAATTTTATATATCAAAGACTAACATAGTCGATTAGTGTTGTATTTGCTTGTATCAAATTATATTGTACTAATTTTTTGAAATTATTTGGTATTGTATTTAAGATGGATAATTTAAAATGAAATTTAATTAATTGTAATGTCAATAAGAAAAATGATTGAATGGTTAAAATACTATATTCATATTAAAATAAATACGAGAGTTATTTTGTAAAAAATTAGATATGAGAGTTATAAAGATGGCTTGGAGGCCGTCGTAGATGAATTAGATGATGTTTTGTGTGTAATTTCAAAGCCTTAATATGTTAGTTAGTTACTTAGAATACAATTAGAGTGCTAACCGTTTCTGTTATGAGTTAGTTGTGATAGTTGCTTGCGATACAAGTAATTGATTCACTTAGGAGATTGTATAAATAGTGTGTAGTTACTTTTTGTATTGTATCTCTCATTCTTTCAATAATAACAAACACTATATTCTCCTATATTATTCCTTTTATCTCTCTTATCTCTAGCATTAGATTCAATTCATCATCTTCTTCATTAGTTGTTTAACCCAATAAATTGGTATCAGAGCCTGGTTCAAAGTGTAGAAAGCACAAAATTCAGGTTCATTTGGTGAAATCATCATCAACATTCAAAAGCAATGTCAGGTGAGAATGGTTTGCCAAACAATCTCCCCATTCTTGAGGGCAATAATTGGGAAAGATGGAATAGACTGATGAAGTCACTGTTTGGATTTCAAAATTTGATGGAAGTGGTGACAAATGGTGTGCAAGATTTGCCAGCAAATGCAACTGACGCGCAAAGAATTTCTCACAGAGATATGAAGAAGAAGGATTGCAAAGCTATGTATGCAATTCAAGCTGCAGTAGATGGTGTAAATTTTGATAAGATATCACATGCTGAAACTTCTAAAGAGGCATGGGATATCTTAGTTAAATATTATGAAGGTGGAGAAATGGTTAAAGGTGTGAAGTTACAATCTCTGAGGAGGCAATATGAGTTACTGGAGATGGAGAAAAGTGAATCAATTGGATCTTATGTCTCAAAGGTTCAAGGATTGGTTCACACTATGAAGGGTTGTGGTGAAGTGATGACTGATAGAATGATTGTGGAGAAGGTAATGAGAACACTAACTCCTAACTTTGATCATGTTATAGTAGCTATACAAGAAACTGGGAACATAACTACATTACAGTTAGAAGATCTTGTTGGATCTTTAGAGGCACATGAATTAATGATTAATGAAATAAAAGGGGTTCAAGAAACTGGGAACGTAGCTACATTATAGTTAGAAGATCTTGTTGGATCTTTAGAGGCACATGAATTGATGATTAATGAAAGGAAAAGGGTTCAAGTACAAGCACATGCTCATAAGAAACCAAGTGGTTACAAAGATAAGAATCTAGACAGAGGAAACAATCTATTTCATAATTTCATTCAGTCAGTTTTCCATCTATCAACTATATATAAGCTACCTTTTCAGCTATCTGCCACCTTATAAGCTATAAACTAGCTTATGGCGTAGTTTTTCCAAACAGACATATATATATATATACATACATACAAAGAGTGAGATAATAAGCTTGAAAATTATTTTTCTATCATTTTTAAACAAAGGGAGTATTAATAATATGGGTTCCTACTAGATTGTAAAGAGATGCAGTTAATTTTCGGCATAGTTGATAAATATATGTCCCGTATTTTTTTATTTTGATGAAAAACAATTGTTCCATATTATTTGTATTTATCGATGATAAATATTTGTTCCGTATTTATTTATGTACCATCAACAAATGCTTGTCCTACTGTTGTCTTCATATCTATCAAATAACAAATATTAGTTTAGTGACTTATTTTATGTATCAATGACAAAAATTTATCTTGTGTTTTTTTGTTTATAATTATCATGGATTATTATATTTTTTAAAATTTTCCTTTTTATGCATCAATGTCAAACATCTATCTTATCCATGAGTATTACTAAAAAAATTTGTTTGTGATTATCATTGATAAGTATGTCTCGTGTTAATTTTTGTATATCAAAGATGAATATAGTCAATTATTGTTGTATTTGTTTGTATCAAATTACATTTATGCTACTTTTTAAAAATTATTTAGTACTTTATTTAATATGGAAAATTTAAAATGAAAAACAATTACTTAATGTAATGTAAATTCTTAGAAAAATTATTTAGTTGACAATTTTTTTTTTTTGTAATCGACTAATCATGAAACATTAACAAATATCTTCAATTTGGATAAACAATAATTATGCTGGCGGCATATTTTTGTGACTCTCATTGCTTCCAAGAAATTAAGAGTCAAAGTTCCATCATTTTCTTGCTTTTATATAAAGAGAAAGATGCAATTGCAAAGTAAAGCAAACAGAGTAGTATCTTTTTCACCATGTCTGCTTCCAAAATACCTCAAGTTGTTCTCAAATCATCTTCCAACCAATGCAAAATGCCAATTATAGCATTTGGAACTGCAGCAGTAACCAACAACGATGGAGAAATCACAAAAGTAGCAGTAATTGAAGCTATAAAATCAGGTTACAGACACTTTGACACTGCTTTAATCTATGGCTCTGAGGAGGCTTTGGGAGAAGCAATAGCAGAAGCTATTCAACTTGGTTTAATTCAATCAAGAGATGAACTCTTTATCACCTCCAAACTTTGGCTTACTGATAATTTTCCTCATCTTGTACTTTCTGGTCTTCAGAAATCACTTCAGTAAGCAATTTTTTTATTTATTTTTTAATTATTTGTCATGTATAATGTTTGTCTTACAAATACTAAATATATTTTTTAATAAAAATTGCTGAGTTTCATAAAATTGATATGCAATTTATTTATCATTCAAATAAAAAATCATACAAATAATTCTTTATTGATTTTATTTTATGTAAACTTTTGATAAGTTTTGTATGCAAAAGGTTTGATATATGGATCTTACTAGAGTTCTCCGTATTATTTTTAAGGTTAATAGGCTTTTACTTCCTATAAAGTATGCAAATTTTGCGTTACCTCTGTAATTTATATTTTTGAGATTACCCCTACTCAAAAGTATAAATTACAGAGGTAATGCAAAAATCACATACTCTTATTGCGGGTGGTAAATCTAAAAAATATAAATTACAACGAATATCGCAAAACTCGCCTACTCTTATCCATTTTATAATTATTTTGGTTGGAGTAGTCTTTACATTTTGTTCCACTTTTGAATATCTGAGATTATTTGCTTTAAAAAAACAACAACATTTGAAAAGTGGGTCTAAAATTTGTGTCATAAAACAGGAACCTGAAATTAGAATATTTGGACCTTTATTTAATCCACTGGCCCATAAGTGTGAAGCCTGGAAATTGGGAAATACCATATGCTGAAGAGTTAATAACAACATTTGACTTAAAAGGAGTTTGGACAGCAATGGAAGAATGCCAGAAATTAGGCCTTACAAAATCTATAGGAGTCAGTAACTTCACTCGCAAGAAACTTGATGATCTACTCTCTTTTGCTATCATTCCTCCTTCTGTCAATCAAGTAAGATAGCAAAATCTTGGTTATTTTCTACTTTTTCCTTTCACCTAACTTCTTTTGTCATATATTTTATGTTTAAATGTTCTTTTGGTTTCGCTATTTTACCAGATTCATGAATTTGATTCCCTAATTTATAAATCCAAGATTTTGATTCTTAATTTTTTTAATATTTTTTCAAAGTTATGTATTTTGAGACCAAATTCGGATAGTTTTTAAGTGAGATAATTACATGATAATTGTGTTGAAAACACAAAAATGAGTTATTCAATTAGAATTCAATAGTATTGTACATCAAATTTGGCTGCTTTTGTAATATAGATTAAATATATTTTTATTTATTTGTATAAATCGGGTATCCTATGGACGAAATTGCAAAGATTGATCCCTCGAGTCTTGTGAGACTTAAACGGACGACAAATTCTCCCTTAAGAGTTTTGATGCTATGCATGTCCAAATCAAAAATCGAACCCAAGATCTTGATTAAAATAGAAAAGAATTGTATCATCTCATTTAAACGTTCTTGAATTAGATTAAAAATATTTCGATAAAATTGAAACATGGTTTTTAATCATAATAATCCACTTCACAATGTTACACCATCAATTGAGTTGCCACATCATCAAAGTAAGACATATAGATAAATATAGGAACCAATATTACAAATAAACTTATGTTTTATTTTTTGATATTAATGGTACAAAATATAGGTGGAGATGAATCCTATTTGGCATCAGAAGAAGCTAAAAGAATACAGTGAAGCAAAAGGTATAATCATAACTGCATTCTCTCCTTTAGGAGCCAAAGGGACCCTTTGGGGTAGTAATGAAGTAATGGACAGTGAAGTACTCAAAGAAATTGCAGAGAAACATGGCAAAACTATAGCTCAGGTGATCAACTTTATTTTTTATTTTTAATTAAACTCACATTTTCTTTCGTATGTTTTTCTTTATTTGTATAAGATTTTTCATCTTCAATCGAGTAATATTTTATTGACAAGAAAAGAATAACATAATATTAAGTAAGTTATAATAGTGAGTAATTTTGATGGTCTCGTGTGATCATGATTTTAAATTGAGGGAACGTTAAGAACCAATATATATTTGGCAAAATGTGGTCGGTGCGGTAGAAATTGTGGTTGTATTATCATTACAGAGACGTATGATTTATTTTTTTCGACTACTATAATTGTGATTGCCGATCATAATTACAATCATGGACATGATATTTTGAAAATCATCATTGTTTCACAAATAAATACTCTGAAATTCCTGGCACGCTGTATAAAATGTGGGATACAATGCTCTAAGCACCTTAACACTAAACGTGATGTGCGATACAATGCTATAAGCTTCTCAACACGTATATCACAAGATAGAAGCAAACAAATAACTGAAAGCAAGTAAAAGGCACGGGATATTTGTTTACCCAGTTCGGCGCTTAAACAAGCCCTAATCTGGGGGATACCAATCTAGGAAGATGTCCAATAAGCAATAGCCCTAGACTGATGACAACAACCCGCAAGTTATGCCCTTTCCATCTAGCAACTCCCCTATTGTCTATAACTTAGGGTCCTAGCCTAGATCTGAGATATACCTGATCTCACTTCCTTACAACCTTACAAACAGCAAGGATTTCAATAACACAAATATGGAGTCACACTCCGAGACAACTATACTCCGTACCTAAAGGTTTTGGAGTGAAAACTACTCTAGCTTCTTACCTAAAGGTTTGGAAGCAGATTACAATAACCTATGTCCTAAGCTTGCATCAAACGATACAAGAAAGGCACACAAATCTACAGCACAAGGCTTGCAAAGACACGAAACCCTAAAAGACTACATCTTGATATTTTTGGTTTTGGTGAGCTCAATATTAGGGTTAGGTCATCCTTTAAATAGATTGAGCTACTTGGGCTTGATGAATAAAGCTGGACAGAATATTGTTGACCCAATTGAATGCCAGCACACACATTTTAGAATCCAATATTTTGTTTCCTAAAATGTTTACAAATATATTGAACCAAATATATTGTTTCCTAATATATTTTGATCTCCTTTAAAAATACATCAAGCCTTTGAACGACAGCCTGGAGCTTCTAGAAAACGCGCTTCTTGGCGTACACGTTGCACAAATATATTTTCTGATCAAATCTTCAAATACCTTGTGCGAAAATAAAACTCCAGATAAGCAAAGTATAGACGCGCTGTGATGTCGTACTCACATGTCGTGACATTGGGTTCGACATCTTGCTATAGCATGTTTTAACAAAATGTAGCCAACATACAAAAAACCCAACATACTCTTTTTTTAATTAGTTAGGATTTTAATTATTACTATTTACTAATCAATGGAGTTTATTAATTAACGTAATTATTATAAATTGAGGGAACATTAAGAACCAATATATACTAGTCGCCTACCCGTGCGATGCATGGATTTGGCGGAACGATATATGTATGTCAATCATGGTTGTTGTCAATCATGGTTGTTGCATTAGATCAGAGGTATGATATAATGTAATTATAGAAAGGTTTGTTGTGAGTTCAAAGACAAAATCATACAAATGGATTAATCAAATTAAATCAATGAACACAATTTCTATTCAACTAACGCTGGCCCGTGCGTTGCACGGGTTTTGTGGAACGCCATAACAAAGCGAATCAAGTGAAGCATCACACCAAATTTTATTGTGGAGCTTTCAAGAACCGTGATATGTGTAAGATTTAATTTTTGCCTTAAGAGTATACTTAATATAATCATTGATAATAGGATAATACAATACAAAAGTGAACCACTTTACTGTTGGATGGTTTAGTCACATCGAATTTCATAGTTGAGCCTTCAAAGACCCGTGACATGTATAAAATTTAATTTTACCCTTTTTTGTGTGCAATTAATATGGTTCTAAAGGACAACTATCAATGGATTAAAAAGAAAACTTCATGAAGACAACAAATAAAATAGTTGACTCCAAGGATCAAATCAAGTTAAGATAATTACATAAATTGGAACTAATCATGCGCTATAAAGTAATGTTGGCACATATAGAAAAATAATATCGGATAATGTCAATTATTTGATCAAACAATAACAAATGATTTTGATAGAGGAATAAGCAAAGTAGATGAACCAACCCCACAATCAAGACCACTTTTATCCAATAAATGTCTCTTGCGAGGATTGAAGATATGATACTTAACCTCCTCACCCCATATATACTTCAAGCATCTCTATTAAACAGATAGCTTTAGCGATTATCTTAAAAATTCAGAACATGTTATTAAATCATAATTTTTAAGTGCTAGATAGAAGTGGATAATTTTTTCGAGATTTCAAGCACATAAAAAGCGAATCAAGTGAAGCATCACACCAAAATTTTATAGTGGAGCTTTCAAGACCCGTAATATGTATACAATTTAATCTATGCCTAAGAGCATAGTTAATTTAATGTTCTCATGTTTAGGTGTGCATCTCAAACAATATAAATTAAGTTGGTCAAATTTTCTCATGAGTAGTATGCTAAGATGATAAAATTAAAAATCATTCATATAATCATTGATAATAGGATAGTAGAATACAAAAATGCACCACGCTATTGTTGGATTAATATGGTTCTAAAGGACAACTATCAATGTATTAAAAAGAAAACTTCATTAAGACTACAAACAAAATAGTTGACATCAATGATCAAATCAAGTTAAGATAATTACATAAATTGGAGCTAATCATGCGCCATAAAGTAGCGTTGGCACATATAGAAAAATAATATCGGATAATGTCAATGCTTGGATCAAAATATGAACAAATGATTTTGATCGAGGAAGAGGTAAAGTAAATGAACCAACCCCCACAATCAAAACCACTCCTATGCAATAAATGTCTCTTGGAAGGATTAGAGATAAGATACTTGACATAGTGCGCAAAAATTTAAAAACTTTCTGTAAGTGACGCGCAGAAATTACAAACCTATTTATAAATAGCATGTAAAAGTTAGTTAAATTCGAAACATTAGAATTTAAGTAAGAGTTCAATCACCCGTTAGAAATATTTTTTTAGAAGAGTTATTAGATGCTATAGAAAAATCTACGATACATCCCTATAGATCCAAATTAGACATTCTCAATTCAAGAGAAATCTATAACATAAAAGGATACATGCTTATAGCATTAAGCGCCATAATAAAGCGGATCAAGTGAAGCATCACACCGAATTTTACAGTGGAGCCTTCAAGACCCGTTATATGTATACAATTTAATTTTTGCCTAACAACACACTTAATTTAATTTTCTCATGTTTAGGTGTGCATCTCAAATAATATAAACTAAGTTGGTCAAATTTTCTCATGAGTAACACGTTAAGATGATGAAATTAAAAATCAATCATATAATCATTGATAATATGATCAAGAAGTACATTGCATACTATTGTTGGAGAGCTCAGTCACATCAAATTTTATAGTAGAACCTTCAAAGACCCGTGACATGTATAAAGTTTAATTTTTATCCATTTTTCTTGCGCAATTAATATGATTCTAAAGGAACACGTTAAGATGATGAAATTAAAAATCATTCATATAATCATTGATAATAGGATCAAGAAGTACATTGCATACTATTATTGGATAGGTCAGTCACATCAAATTTTATAGTAGAACCTTCATAGACCCGTGACATATATAAAAATTGAACTTTTATCCTTTTTTCTTGCGCAATTAATATGATTCTAAAGGAACACGTTAAGATGATGAAATTAAAAATCATTTATATAATCATTGATAATATGATCAAGAAGTACATTGCATACTATTGTTGGATAACTCAGTCACATCAAATTTTATAGTGGAACCTTGAAAGACCCGTGACATGTATAAAAATTTAATATTTACCCTTTTTTTCTTGCGCAATTAATATGATTCTAAAGGACAAACATTAATGAATTAAAAAGAAAACTTCATTAAGACAACAATCAAAATAGTTAACACCAAAAATAAAATCAAGTTAAGATAATAGTTGCATAAATTGAAACTAATCATGCGCCATAAAGTAGCGTTGGCGCATATAAAAAAATAATATCGAATAATGTCAATGCTTGAATCAAACAATGAACAAATAATTTTGATCGAGGAAGAGGCAAAGTAAATGAACCAACCCCCACAAATGTCTCTTGGGAGGATTGGAGATAGGATAGTTGACATAGTGCGCAAAATTTTTAAAACTTTATGTAAATGGCGCACATAAATTACAAACCTATTTATAAGTAGCGCGTAAAAGTTAGTTAAATTCGAAACATTAGCATTTAATTAAGAGTTCAATCACCCGTTACAAATATTTTTTTAGAAGAGTTATTAGATGCTGTAGAAAGGTCGTTAGTACACTTGTACACCATAAAATTGACCATGTTATAGTGGTAAATTGGTAATTGAACACTCTTAACTTAATAGATTCTTTTAAGTTGCGAGTTAGAAGAGATTTATGGTGGTTAAAAACCTATTATATTAGAGTTATATGCTCGCTTTTGTTGTAAAAATCTAACAAAAAACAATTAGGGTTTTAATTTTTTTGTTAGGGGTAAAAATGTAATATTCAAAATTATTGGGACAAAACTGCAATTTAAAAAAAAAAAGAATTAAATTTGAAATTTTTAAAAAAAATTAGGAGTCAAAATGCAATTTATAAAAGTACAGGGGTCAAAATAGAAATAATGAAAGTGTGGGGGTGCAATTGTAAATATATAAGGTACATGGGCGAAACTGTAATTTTGTAGTCTGATGCTGACGTGGCTGGAGTGACATATGATAGAAGGTGGTTGGGCTAAAAGTGGCATGGCGGATGACATGTTTGTTGAGGTGTAAAAGGTGACGTGGCGAGATGGTACATGTAGCGGATAATAAGTGGATGACATGAATTAGGGTTTTTAAAAGAAACAAATGACATCATGCATGATGTCATGCAAGTAGGGTTTACACCATCCAACCTTTATAGTATGCATGATGTCATGCAAGTAGGGTTTACACCATCCAACCTTTATCGTATATAGAGATATAGAGATTTGCCAAAATGTGGTCGGTGCGGTAGAAATTGTAGTTGTGTTGTCATTACAGAGACGTATGATTTATTTTTTTTGGCTACTACAATTGTGATTGCCGATCATAATTTAAAATCATGGACATGATATTCTGAAAATCATCATTGTTTCATAAATAAATACTCCTTTTTTAATTAGTTAGGATTTTGATTATTACTATTTACTAATCAATGGAGTTAATTAATTTAATTATTATAAATTTCATATGATGTTATAGGTATGTCTAAGATGGTTGTATGAGCAAGGGGTAACTATGGCTGTGAAGAGTTACGACAAAGAAAGAATGAAGCAAAATTTGGAAATATTTGATTGGTCACTTACAAAAGATGACCATGAAAAGATTGATAAAATGAAACAAATTCGTGTCAACAATGGACCAGTTGTGTTCATTCCTAACTTGTGGGATGGAGAAACTTAATCCTAATTTTAGATCCAACCCACTATCTCTGTTGCAAAATAAATGCAACTTGTGTTGTTGTTTCTACTTGTATGAAGAGAACCACAAAATGGTCTTGTTTTGTACTTTTTAAATTATAAAACTTCTATAATAAGATGTTTGTATTTTATGAGAGCTTCTTTTGGCCCCTTCTTAATATTCTCACATGCTTTGATAAATTACTAAAATACTTCTTATTTAACCAACAAAATTCACCGATGTTAAGATTTTACGCCTCCAAAGTTTTTTTTTTTTTTTTACATAAAGGTGCTTATAGCATTTTATTTACAACCAAATTACGAATACATGCCGATACATCAATAAAAATATTAAAGCTAGCTAGAGAAGGGTTACTCTTGCAAGAGCATGAGTTACCTCATTCGTTTATCTCACAGTAAACTCAACACGAGAGTTTTCAAAGTATAAGCTAAATAAACGATTACATTAACACATTTAAATTTAGTCATATAAACTCATCATATTTCGCACTCAAGGATCATCGTGGCAAAATACTATCATATATCATGGTTTGCATTCAAGGATCATCAAAGCACAAAACTATCATATATCATAGTTCGCATTTAAGGATCATCGAGGCATAATTTGCATTCAAGGGTCATCAAGACAAGAAGACACCATATATCATATTCAACATTTAATGGTCATCAACAGAAGAAAAAAAAAATCATGTTACGTATTTTGCATTCAAGGGTTATCAGGGTACAAAATCATCATATTTCGCATCTAATTTCTCAAGATTAAAGACTATCAATCAAACTTTTCAAATGCAGGGTCATCAAATCTTGAATATCAAACTTACCATTAAAGACTTTACAAGGCACGATACCATCATATATCTAATATCCCACTCAAGGGTCATTGAGGCACAAACCAGTATATATCATATTTCGTATTCAAATTTCATTAAGGCCCAAAGCCATCATATCTCACATCTAATATCTTAAGATGTATAAGATCATCAATCAAAGTTGCATCATCTATTTAGAGTATTGTACACTAAATATCATATTTCATAATCAAGGGTTTTCAAGGCATAAAACTATATGTCATGTTTTGCATTCAAGGATCATTGAGGCACAACGTCATCATGTTGGAACAAAAGTGGTTCTGACCTAACCTAATTTAGTTTTGATAATGACAATAGTATTAATATACAATAGGGTACATTGATAATTTATTCTAAGTGTGCAGGTATATATGTTAAAATTTCATATGCACTAATGAGTATTTGAGAAGCTCTGAAACGTATTCTAAAGACAGATCAGAAGATGACTCTAGCAAGTTCTAAAGAAAAACACAAGAAGATGCAGCCATCAGAAGCTACAAGTCACAAGCGTATCAGAAGCTCATCCATCAGAAGCTGTGTTAGACACAAAAGGTTCTGATAAGTGTAGTCTTAGCCGTTTTTGTCAGAAGAACATTCTATGCTCCAATGATTGAAATTTATCATCAGTCTGGCAAATTCAAATTGGAGAATAATCATAGTACATCATCCTTATCCTCATAGATAGTGACGTTAGTACTATTGTACTATTTCATTACCTGATATGGGCGAATCTTTGAATGCAAGGAAGGAATAGGATGATCATTGCCCGATTTGGTTAAAATACCATGTGAAGGAAAATTGTACGATCTCACGCTGGCTATTTCACTGCAACGGTCGCCAATTCATACGTTCCACTACTGCCTATAAATAGGAGGATGAATTGATGTTTTTGTGCACATAACTACATCAAAGCATTGTTACTCTGTCAAATTTTACAAGCACAAAAACACTTTGAAAAATACAACTTGAACTCATTTGAAAACTCAAGACCTTAGCTTCAGCTTCTGATCATCTCAGTTGTTGAACCTTATAGTATTCTTTCATTAGGATTACATGATTAGTCTTGTTGTGAGTTCTATTTGCTTTATTCATAACATTTATATTTGTATCAAGTGTTCAACACTTATTTGTTTTCTTTGTAAACTGTTTGGAAGTTTCTTGCTTTTGTGTTTGAGCATAGAAAGTCTCTTGTAAGTTTACTTGAGCATTGGAAGTCTCTTGTTGTGTGCTTGAGCAATTGTAATCTTTTGTGATTATAGTGAACTCCCTTGGAAGTGCAAGGGGACTGAAGTACTCTCGGATTGTGAGGGGAACCAGTATAAAAATCTCTGTGTCTATCTCTCTACCTTGATATTGTGTTGATTGTGTTATAATTCCGATGCGTATTCTGATAAGTTGAGAAACTTAGAAGAAGTTTTTTAAAACTACAAAAACACAATTCAACCCCCCTCCCCTCTTCTTGTGTTTTTCCCACCTTCACATCAGATATCATATTTCGCACTCAAGGGTTATCAAGGCACAAAAGCATCATATATCATATTTAGCCTTCAAGGATCATCAAGCCAAAAAACAATCTAGTATCATATTTTGCATTCAAGAGTCATAATACCGCAAAACCATCATATATCATAGTTCGCATTCAAGGGTCATCAAGACAAGAAGCCATCGTATATCATATTTCATATCCAAAGATCATTGAAGGAAAAAATATCATACCATCGTATTCGCATCTAATGTCTGAAGATTCATAACCATAAATTAATCAAACTTTTCAAATCTAGGGTCATCTAATCCCAAATAACAAATTTAGCATTCAAGAGTTAACGAGGCACACTATTAGCCTCATAATTTATTGACTTTAGATAGGGGTGTAATTGGATCGGTTTGCATCGGTTTTTGATGAATCCAAAGTCCGAACCAATGTGTACTCAATTGGTTCGGTTTGGATCGGTTTGTCCTGTTTTTGAAAAATGAAACCGAACCAAACTAATCGGTTTGGATCGGATACTTTGATCGGTTTTGTAATTTTATTTTTTTTTGCAATATTTTCCCAACTATTATTTTTTATCCGATATCCTGCTATAATTTTTTTAATCACACGTAACACTTATGTGATCAATTATCACCATACATCATACTTTAATTGGTTTTCAAACACATTTTAATTCAAACAAAGTTGACAAAATATAATCCATAGATTTTCAATACAAAATACAACCATAAAATTAAGTTCATAAGTTTAACATCAAGTAAAAAACAAACTAAAATAAAATTTCAATTTTTTTTCAACTTGAATCGTCAATGCACCATCATGAAATAATAAATTGAAATATATATATATATATATATATATATATAGGAACTTTCAAGTGAGAGGAATATTAAAATGAGAGGGTGAGAGGGTTAAATAATAGCCATTTGATTAAATATATGGTTGAGATTAAATTTTAATATTAAACACCCACATCCACATGAACCTCGTTTCCCTTGATTCCCTTGCATTCAATCATGGTTGTCTTGTCTCTTCCCATTCTTCTTGCTTCTCTGTTACTTCCTGCGCTTGAGATTCCATTTGGATTTAAACAATTCACAATCTGCAGACCGAGATATCAAGGTCCACACTCTTGTTCCATCTCTTGAGATTTCATTCGGAGGGAAACATCTCATCTTCCACTCTTGTTCCATTTCCTCCATTATTTTTCTGTAAAATATTACATCAATCTCATCGAAATAAAGAAAGAAAAAAGGAAAAGGAAATCTATCTCTTTGCATCTAGTTAACCAAGTCTTTTTAAATGCTTTCCAATTTTCACTTTTGCATCTAGATGGCACTAAATCAAAATTCCCCTACAATTGGATTAACACTATTATTAATGGAAAAATAAAGGTTCGCTGAAGCAAATGACCTCAACTTGCAGAAAACTTTATCCAATTTTTTTTAACATTGCTATCAATTTTTAAAATTTTGTTTTCAGTTTCAACACGTTACAAGATCAATGATACAATTTCAAAATCATTTGATATGTTATTGAGAATCATCAAGATTAACAGTATTCAATAACAACGCATAAACCGTTAATCTTGACGAGTCTCAATAACATATTAAACGGGTTTAGATGTTTATAAAATTTAACATGAATGATCTATATGATATAATCTTCCAATCCAACGGTGAATTTTGTAAAATTTAATTTCGTTAAAGCTTTATTGAGCGGTGTAACATTTGGTGTCAAATTAGTTGATGTCATTTGATCATAACTCTATATATATATATATATATATATATATATATATATATATATATATGGTTAATAATATACTTATTGGTTCGGTTTATCGGTTTCTTGGTTTTTAAAAATTGAATCCGAGAACCGAACCAAACCACGTCGGTTTTTAATTGGTTCGATTCGGTTTTGAATCCGAACCATAAACATCGGTTTTTTCGATTTGGATTGGTTTATATCGTCGGTTTAATTAGATTTTTTTAATTCGCTTACACCCCTAAGTTTAGAGTCATATAAACTCAACATCATACTTCAATCATGTTTAATCTCTAAAGTTCAATCAACTTTACTTTCCTGTTTGATAAACCCAACCGATTTTCTAAACCCCCTAAATATTACTTCTTTATTCATCCTAAGTTAATTATAATTGTTTACTTAAAATTGAAACAATTTTTGTGGAGACGAACCTTGTATTACTTAACGACAAATTTGGTACATTTGTCAAAAAAATCTATAAGGAAACTCACACCAACAAACTTTAGGGTAGCAAATCTTAGAGAGAAAAGATGATAAGAAGCATTCCAGAGATATATTGGAGAACAGGGTTTTCATCGTTGGAAACAACATTGAAGATTGTGTTATTCATCCGTAATTCATCTATGATTTTTGCTACTCACCCCAAAAAAAACCGGTTTCACTCCAAATTAACCAAAATATCCTTAAAATAAATTAAATTTTTATTGCATCCAAAATCCTTGTGCGCGTTTCTTGCTTCAATTCATCTCTGCCGTTAACTTATGTAAACCTAGTTTACACAACTTATGTAGACATATGTAAACTCAGTTTACATAACCTTACGTGTAAACTCGATTTACAACGCTTATGTAAAGTTTACATAACTTATGTAGACATACGTAAACTCAGTTTACATAACCTTTTACTGTGTACGTAAACTAACAATTCACGTAAACCCCGTAAACTGCTCAATGTAAGTGTAAACTCAGTTTACATGAGTTTATATAAGTGTACGTAAACTACACTTAACGTAAACCCCTCAATGTACGTGTAAACTCAATTTACATAGAATTGTGTAAACTGAAATTTACATTAGGCATTATAAACTATGCAATCCTACAAGAAAACATAAATAGATAATGTCATAGAATTAAATGAGTATATATAAATTGTAACATATGCAGTAAAATCTTAATAAAATACCATCAAATTCAATCTTTAATTGAAATTAATGAGAAACAATTGGAGATTGGGAGAGAGAATGCATTAATGGGGTTTAATGGGATTTATGAGACAGAACTGTAAAACAGAAACATTAAAAATAGAATGAAAGATGAAAATTGTATAAAAAAGGACAATTTTGGTATTATGATTAAGTTTTTATGAAAGTTGGGTATAACTAGAAGTTTTTGAGGTGTGAATAGCAAAAATCTTCATCTATAACTCTCAAAACTCTTTTGTGGTGTTATAGTATTATTATGAGTAGCTAAATTTCTTTGATCAGGTTAAATAGATGAACTTTCCTTTTCTTTTTTTTTGTAATGTATAGATGAACTTTTCTGGATCTTTTTGAATCATGTAATTTATAGATAATATTTATTTAGCTATCTTTATGTTTAATATTTATTCAGCTGTCTTTATGTTTGATATGTTTTTCATAAATAGACGTATTTGTAAATTGATCTTAACCAACAAATAATTATTAACCCTAACTTTATAACTAAAACTGATATAATTCTTCAATCAAGTAGTGGTTTTAGACATATTGAACTATTGATTTGTGACAGTTAGAATTAAGTATGTTAGTGCTTTTAATGATTTCGGACTCTTCTAAGACATTAGAGTGTTGTTGTCAACTAATAGGGTTTAGAGTCTTGACAATGATCTTAATTATTTTGTTAATTCGTTACTCATTCCGTCCCGATTTGTGAGCCATTTGTGAAAAAAAATTGTCCCAAAACATTTAAACTATTTACAATTTTTTATTTGTATTTTCACTTCTATCCCTACAGAATTTACTTTTTAGAGTAATCATTATTGTATTTAAAAAGTGCATATGGAGTATACAAGGGTAATTTGGTAAAATAAATAGTATCTCTCATTCATTTATATAATTTTTTTAATATGTGTGTTTTGGTCAAATGACTCAAACAAATTGAGACGAGGAAGTAGATATTAAGAATGAATTGTAATTTATGACTGCAATTACAAAATAGTGATAAGAAGTGATCTGAAAAAATCTAATCATCTTTAATCTCTAAAATTAATCAACTTTACTTTTCTATTTGATAAACCCAACAAATTTGCGAAACTCCCCAAATATTCTTGTCTCTAGGCCAATGCTAGCATGGGAAAGGAGTGTAGATCTCCCATGGTGGGAATTTAACTTCCACCTTTAGATTATGAATGTAACATCCTGATTTTCGTAATCCGATAGATTTTACTTCACTTGAAATAATAATTATTTTATCTATAAATAAATAATAGTAAAAATAATTTCTTCTAACTTAGTTACTCGTAACTCATTTAAAGCTAATAATTAATTACTATTATATTTATATATGAATGTATGATAGTAATTTATTTATGTAGACACAAAGAACAAAAGTTACATTGTATATGTTAGTTTTCAGTGTGAAATGTACGCAAGTTGAAATACATGGTAAGGGATTTTCTTACATTTACACTAGGTAACTCTATATGTATACTATACACACATATTGCACATGCTAGTCTTCATGAACCTAATGTGTATGTACACACACGTTAATAGTACATATACTATACATACATACATATTAAAATTTGACAAGCTACCCCAACAAGTAATTATTTAAAGGTATACTATAGTTATAGGATGATATGTACGTATAGGCATTGTCAAAAATTGAATCATGTTCAAATTACTATCTCAACACATACTAGACTAATAAATATGAATAGAGTTTAATTTTTACAGCTAAGTTTTACATTTTCAAAACTTTGAGCCATAAGTCTAGAAGAAGCACTATACACTTGTACTATTTGCTACATATCAATGGAGGCTGTCAAAGAAAAACAACAAGCACATGTTTGGATTAATGGTTATATTCTATTCATTCAAAAACTACTATAAATAGGCCTCACAATTTCACTCTTGAGGAATCACGTATCAAACATATTTCCATATACTCTCCCTCTCTAATATTCTAAGTAGTTAAATGTGTGAGTTGAAGGTTGGTTCCATCACTTTAATTTTGTTTCGATCGAGTTTAGACTACCGTTGTGCTGCCGATATTTTCAAGATATTAAGTTCTATTCCAAAAAAAATTTATTAAGGTATTCTCCACTTATTCTTAAATACTTATTTTAATACTATTAGAATATAGGGAAAATGTCCAATTTATTTTTATAATATTTCCAAATGATTTTATTTATCTATGAAGGTTATTTTAAATTTGCTATTTAAAGTCTATTGAGATGTTCAGATTTTGAACTTATAAGGTCCAATTAATATATTTATATATAATAAACTTATACTATTTTTAAGTCGTTATAATGCTCAAGTATCATTATGAAAATTAAAATGTTATTAGGATTATACTCTCGCTAATTTTCTTAAAACCAACAAATTTAAATGAGGGTATAGTCTAATTTACATTTGAATTTAATTTTAATGTTGGAGGTTATTCTAAAATAATTATTTCAAACTATTATGAAATATATTTAACTAAGCATAAATTATATTCAAATGATTTTATAAATTTCTTACAACTCGACGATTATCGAAAATATAGGTTCTCGCCAAAGTTCAGAGGAAACACTCGAGGAATTTCAACAACACTCGATAACTAAAGGTGGGGGCAAGATCCGTACACGTCGGGACGGTTAGCGTAAAATAGCTTAATATATATGTGTAGTGGTCCCCACAGCCACTACAACCGATAAATAACTAAGGAGAGTTTATTCACTTTTAGTGATTTTCTCGAATCACTAAAAGAGTTTACGCTGGCCTCAATTATTTATCATATAGTTGATATATGATTTGAGAATTGTATTGTGCTTGCATTATTTGATTATTTGCTTAAATGTTTATATATTTGAATGATTGTGACTGTTAGACTAAGGAACGAAGTAGATTATTTTTAGGAGAAATAAAGTAAAGGACGTAATAGAAATCCAGAGGAAGATTTCTTATCACTTAAGGGAAGTAAAATACTTTGATTAGTTGTATTCGGTTGGGTTCTGGCTAAGGCATAGACTTGGTAGACCATGTCTCTTACGGTTACCTCTCTTACCTGGGAAGCCATCCATACACTACTCATTGTGTGAACTGAACTTACTGTGTAGAGGTCATACACTACTCATTGTGTGAACTGAACTTACTGTGTAGAGGTAAGGATTCTGCAAGGAAAGAAAAGAAGAAATATGATAAGACGATTGAGTGATCATATAGACTTGCATTCAGGAATGTGGAAGTCCACTATCGTACGGTATGGGACGTACGAGGTTGATCAGTCGCCTAGAATCCCGACGGGGATTATTGTTTATGCATGCGAGGCAAGATGGAATCTTGGCCTGATATTCCTTAGGGACGATCGACTTATAACACTGGACTCCACGTGAAGTCAGGTGGCGTAGCTCTTGGTAATTGGGAGTACGTTGGTGGCATGTGATCTCGTGATACCTGATCTTGGTAAATGGGATAGGTATCCTTGATAGCGTCTGATGGCCTGAGTCAGCATATAGTTTATAGATGCATTAGAATAAATAAAAAATAGAGAGCCCAGATAATTACGTGAGAGAGATGCGCTTGTTTGCGTACCTGTGTTTGTCATATATATTATTATTTTACACCCTATCCCCACTTTCAAACTTGTACGTAGTCTTAACCCTGTATTCTTTTTGTCTTCCACTTTTGGATTGATCAATGACGAACATGCGATGGTCCAAACTCCCCTTCACATCTCGACTGTCCAGGAGAGAAGGCTATTGAGTGACGTGGAAGTGATATGACATTGAAGATTGTTGGTGTTTCGAATAACGCGAATTATGCCGCTGCTATTATGTATTGGTATTTTACAGTCAGTATAAGTGTCAGTCATGTTGGACTTGGGAAGTCCTTTTATGCATTTCTTTAGTTTTCCCTTATGAACTTTTCAATAATGTTCCATCTACGTGGCAGTGCCACTAGACTAATGAGTTGTGTCAAGAATCTATTTGTAATATTTTGGAAACCTATATTTATGCATTAGTGTGATAAATAAACGAGTCTTATATTTTAAATGTTTCAAATTTTCCGCGATTTTTAAAAAGAAGGTTTCAAGTCTTTATTTAGAATTTCAATAATGGGACATAGGTCGTCTCAATGAAGGTCTATCATAGGCTATAATAAAGTGTCCACATTTTATTTTATTCTCTTTCACTAAAAGCATCTTTTAATTTATATATTATTATTAAAATAATTATATATTATTATTAAATAAATATTTATATGCCAAAATTTAATTTTAATGCGATATATATTTCTCGTGAAAGTGTACATATTTATACAATAACAAATGTGGAAAAAAAAATGTGAAAATTGAACTTAGAAATAGAGAAGGTCGAGAGATGAAACACATATAAGAGGAAATCTCATTTTACTAAATATCTCATTTTATTAATTTAATATCTGTTTTTATACTATTATTAAATTAATTTTTATTTACTGGAATTTTATTTTCAATTTATTTTTATTTTATTTGTATAATTTTGCAAGTATATTGTACACTTGTCATTAGGGATGGCAAACAAGCTCAAACCCGTGGGGCCCGCCTGCACCCGAGTCAATAGGTGAAACCCGAGTTGACTGGGTTTGGGTGCCACCCGATATTTCGGGTGCCAGTTTGGGATCACTCAAACCCACACCGAAACCCGTACATCCACCCATTTATATATTTAATTACCTAATTGCATAATTTTGTTTGTTCTCTAATTTTATTTATCTATGTTTTTCTCTAATTTAATTGAAGGCCCTGTTAGTGTATCATTATGCTTAATTCACTCATTAATATATTTTGTCTTTTAAAAAAAATTATTGTAATTTAATTTTAATTGTAATTTTATTATTGTCTTGTTGCGGGTTTGATTTTGGGTGGAAATACCCGAACCCAATGGGTGTGGGTTTGTTTTGCCACCCGAACAGCCTTTGGGTTTGAGTTTGGGTTCGGATGTTAGTTTCGGGTGCGGGTAGTGTGAAACCCGCACCCATTGTCATTCCTACTTGTCATCTTGTGTGTATTTACTGGACTCTTTTTTTTTATTCATTTATTACTCTCCTTTTTTACTCGGGGTCTTTTGGAAAAACCAAAAATCTAATTTAGGTATGTTTGAAAAATAACAATAAAGTAGCTTATAGCTTATAAGCTCGTATAACTAAAAGAGAGCAATGTGAAATATATAAGGTTTCCAACGCAAGTTCCAATATAAAAAATGAATGATTATTACTTATTATTATTTATTTTTAAAAAAAGTTTTTTTTTTTTATCATATATACAACGAGATATTACTTATTGTTATGTTTTTTAAAGTACATATTATCGTGTTTATTATACACTATTTTTTTTGTTACAAGGCTAATCAAAATAAACAAGAGAACAACAAGAAAAACAAAATTGCGACGAATTCCTAAGAAAGAAAGTTCCAGCCGCTCCGCTCTTGAGAATATCAAAGAATTCTTACAGAGAAAATTCGTGAATCGTGAGATCGAATATAAAGAGGCTCCAAGTTTTGTTAGAAAATCCGCATAATTATTCCCCTCTCCGAGAGTGTGGCATAGAGTAATATTACTTTGACAAAGCAGTTATTTGATGTCTAGAATCAGCATAGCTTAAACATGACATTTGATAGCAAATTACTATGGTCTGAGGATCCCTGAATGAAAGTCGAGTACAATGCACTTGCAAAATTATACAACTAAAATGAAAATAAAATTCCAGTCAATAAAAATTAATTTAATAATAGTATAAAAAAGATATATTAAATTAATAAAATGAGATATTTATTAAATTTTTAGATATTTTTATGTTCTCTATTTCTACGTTCAATTTTCAGATTTTCTCTATTTCTACGTTCAATTTTCAGATTTTTTTTTCTTCCATCTTTGTTATTGTACATGTACACTTTGACGAAAAATATATATTACATTAAAATAAAATTTTGCCATATGAAAATTAATTTAATAATAACATATAATTATTTTAATAATAATATATAAATTAAAAGAAGATTTTAGTGAAAGAGGATAAAATAAGGTGTGGATACTTTATTATAACATATTGTAGGCCTTTATAATCTAAAGGTAGAAATTAGTTTCCTACCATGGGAGACCTACGCTCCTTTCTCATGCTAGCATTGGCCTTGTCTCTATTCAGGGGCGGATCCAAGGTCCAGCATGCCTGGGCACGTGCCCAGGCTCAGCCAATTATAATTTTTTTTTTTAGGGTTCTTACTTTAATCTAAAAATTTGAATTTTTGAGCAAGAGTTAATAAAATTTAAGTGTATATTCATAATCCTCATGAAATTCTGAACAAAATGGTATATTTACATGTTCAATTTGGTGCAAGAATGGAAAAAATGATTTTTGAGGTTGGGGTGAGCTTGAGGTTGAAGATGATGAACAGTGGAAGCTGTTAAATGAAAAAACGATGTTTAATACATATATAACTGTAACCCATTAAATGACATAAGCTGCACGTTGGCCTAGTGGTTTTGCCTGTTCTAAATTATGGAGGGAACCTGGGTTCAATTTCCACTCCCCCACTTTATTGTTTTTAAAAGCCTTTTGTTTTTTATTTTTTGCTTTTGTTTTTTATTTTTTTTAGCCTTTTGTTTTTTTACTTACCCTTTATTTTTTAACCTTATAACGAATACGAATTTTACAAAATCCACCGTTGGATTGAAAATTTATATCATATAGACCATCTATAGAAAATTTTAGAAAAATTGAAAATCATTTGATATGTTATTGAGATCCATCAAGATTAACGGTTTATTAAATACTGTAAATCTTGATAAATCCCAATAAAATATCAAATCATTTTCAATTTTTAAAATTTTTTTTTATGGATGCTCTATATGATATAAACTTTCAATCTACCAATAAATTTTGTAAAATTTGTATTCGATAGATCACTTGTCCACGGTGGACCACTTGTGAAGGTTGCATTAGCCATATATATATAGGGGAACTTTCAAGTAAGAGAGGTTATTAATATGAGAGATGAGAGGAGCAAATTTGATCCCTTAGATTAAAATCAATGGTTATGATTGGCATTTATTTTAAAGCTGCACGTGCACCCTTTTGTACTATACCTGCGACCCTTCATCTCTCGGACTCCTCCGCTCAATATTTCACTTCTCCCTTCATCTTCCTTGGTCAATGTTAATTTCCAATTATTTTTTTTTAAAAGTGCAGATTTTGCTAAAAGGATTATATCTTTTTCCAAATAATAAAGGATTAGATCTTTGTAAGAGAAACATACTGAATGATTGAAGCTTGAAACAAAGAGTTATTCATTTGCACTTAATAAAAATTGATTCACAAATCACAATCTCTTAATAGGATGAATAGGTCAAAATATTTTTTTGATGAATAAATCAATACCAATTTGCAGAAACAATATTTTGAAATTAAATAGGGAATTGAAGAAGATGTAAGTTGCAGAACTGGCTTTATGAAATCGGAGAAGAACAAGATGAAAGGGGCAAAAATTGTGTGAGCGAGCTCATCTTGATGAATCTTCTCATCTTTAATTGAGAAGTGGGAAACAATTGCTGCACACATGTATATGATTTGGAAACAGTTTGATGTCATATGGGAGAGAAAAAAATTATTCTAAAAATTGAGTTTCTTTCATAATCAATCGGAACACAACAATAAGGCACACACCAAGATTGAAGAGGCATTGTATTGATTAATGTATCAGAGTAGATAAATAGGAGAGTGAGAAAGCGATAGAAAATGAGAGTACCCGTAAATGGTGGTAAGGGATGAAGTGTAAAATGATTATCTACAGTTAGAAAAATTGAGCAACAGTGTAAAGATCAATCCAAAGGTTATGATTTAACCCTCTCAGTCTCTCATTTTAAAACCCCTCTCACTTGAAAGTTCCCCTATATATATATATGGCAAATGCTAACTAGTGCCCCAGGGGCACTAGTTAAGATAGCAAAAGTAGAAAATTGTTGTTGGAGAATGTGCATTTAACTTTTTCAAAATAAAAAATTTGATAATTACAATGTAAAATTGCTTCTTTTAGTATTCCCGGGGCACTAGAATTCACCTATATATATATATATATATATTTGTTTTCTTTATCAAAAATACTAAAAATATCAACTTTGTTTTCTATGTTGTAATTCTATTTTCTTTCATATGTATGATTGTGGGGAGTTTATGACATTTACTTATGTAGTTATTACGAATAAAATATTTAGATAAAATCCTTAAAATTAATTACTTTTATTATAATTTCAGTATATATATATATATATATATATTAGTTAAAAACGATCCGATCCGATTAAACTCCGAACCGAAAAACCTTAAACCAATAAATATTTGTGTATTGACGGTTAAAATTGTGCCCAGGCTTAATATTATCCCTGTCTCTATTCATCCTAAGTTAATTATAATTGTTTACTTGAAATGGTTTATTCGTTTTTAATTTATTTGACACTTTACATTAGACAATGAGGTTTTACTTGATTGAATTTAGGGTGAAAAAGATATTAGTTTTAGTTTATTTATTTATGATTACGTGAGACGTGGGTATTTTTCATAACCCAATAAAATTGAGCAAGAAAAACCGCACAGGTGGCTAATAAACAAAATGAATGATGTCAATTGTAGTTTGGAGAAATATGTGACCGACTAGAGAAGGATATGCATATGTGCATGCACTCAGTATATTTTTTATCATATGATTAAAATTTCAAAATTGTTAGGTCGTGTGAGTTTAATTTTAGTGGATTACAATTTCATCTAAGACAAAAAAAATTAACAATTAAGAGATTTGAATATTAGAAATTGTTTAGTTAAGATTAAACGATTATGTGGTATGGATTCTTTCATACATTTTTTATCCAATGAAATCTCAACATTATTTTAATTAACATTGCAATTTTAATTTTTTAATTTTTAAAAATAAATAGTTAAGATATGAACTGAATCCCCTGCAGTGAAAACTGCACAGTAGGAAATGCAAGTCTGCATATCCCAATATCTACTAGGGAAAAATGTACTATGTGTACTTATTTATAAGACTTTATGGCACCTTTTTTTTTTATGTTAAGCAAATTTAGTAGAATAATTTGTCTGTTTAACTATCATTAAATTATCTTGAGAAATTAAATGTATAAGGCCAATGCTATGGTGGTCAAGTGATCCAAGTGGTCTACCATGGTCAAGTACATCAAAAGTATTATAACGAAAATGAATTTTACAAAATCCACCGTTGGATTGAAAGTTTATATTATATAGATCATTCATACAAAAATTTAGAGAAATCCAAAATCATTTTATATGTTTTTGAGACCTATCAAAGATTAACGGTTTATTAAATACGGTAAATCTTAATGAGTTCCAAAAACATATCAAATGATTTTAAATTTTTCTAATTTTTTTTATGGATGATCTATATGATATAAATTTTCAATCCAACGGTGGATTTTATAAAATTCGTATTCGTTATAGCATTAGTCCACCATGGACCACTTGAACAAGTGGTCCATATTAGACTTTCCCAAATGTATAAATGTAACTACTATATAGGAGCAAGTAACTTGTAAATGTATCTACTGTATAACACTTATTATTTATATAAATGTATAAATTAATTGGTTTATGTATCTAATATAAATTATTTAGAAGAAAAAATAATAATGAAAAGTTGGCTAAAAAACTATCTAATAATAATAATAATAATAATCAAAAAGGTTAACATATCATTCCTAGAAAAAACAAAATTTATTAGGTTTTTTAGCTAACAACCATTTTCAAGAAATGCATTTAATCATATCCAACACCTCTTCGACTAACGGGTCTGTGTTCGAGAAAATTTTGCATTCCTCGAACGCCAAAATGACCCAAATCACGGCATGCCAAACCAAGGTAAACTGCTTATAAGTTTTCTTCCTTTGGCTAATAGACGACAAGAAGCTATGAGCTATCCAAGAGGATCCAAATATTATCCGGAAGAACTTCCACCAAAATAGACCAAGCAAAAGAACATCCTCCATTTTAAGGCAACAGCTACACGAGACACAATAAGGCGACCCATCGAAGAGAGACACGCCTCTAGAAACCAAATTCGACTTGGATCCTTACTAATAAAACTTGCCAAGAGAACAGAATAACCTTAGAAGACCTATTTATTACTTGAAAAACTTAAAAACCTAACTGTTATAAACGACCTCTAATTATATTTGGCCATAAATATAACATTAAGTGTTGAAAAGACTAAAAATACCTTTCACAATAGTACAAATATAGCAAAATGCAAAATTGATTGTAGACAATCTGAATTCCATTATTCAACATAGAAATCTATACTACTAATAAACAAATAATAGCTGACCCTTCTTTTGCCCCATGACCTTGTCTCATTCTACACTTTACTTTCACTTTCTCTGTTCCACTACAGATAAATAAACACAACACAAACAATCCCATTTCACAACAACCCTGTCATGTTGAATGATCAAATAGCTTCAACAAGCCATAGCAGAGAACATGATAATGATGATTATGATGAAGGAGACCAAGAAATAAGAGAAATCCATGCCTTAACCCCACCTCATCATCCTCAAACAAGACAACCATTACATAGTCACCAATCATCTTCAGTTTCCATAGCTAATACAGAAGTTGCTTCAAGTGAGAATTTCACAAGTATAAGTAGAGAATTCAGTGCTTTGGTTTTAGCAGGTTCAAGTGTTGATCATAACAACATAAGTCCAATGATGAGTACTTATACTACCAATTACAGCAATGAAAGAGAAAGCAACAATAGTAGAAGCTTGAACAATTTCTTGAGGATTAGAGAAGATGAATTGATGGAAGAGACAAACCCTTTGGCAATTGTGGCTGATAATAACCCTTTGGAGATGCTTCCATCAACATCATCATCTTCAGGAACTATCAATGGTCATCAGAGTGAAGTGTCAGTTCAGAGGGTGAAGAAAGAAGAGGTTGAATCCAAGATAGCTGCATGGCAGAATAATAAGGTTGCTAAGGTTAATAACAGATTCAAAAGAGAAGATGCTGTGATCAATGGTTGGGAGAATGAGCAGGTTCAGAAAGCTAATTCATGGTTGAAGAAAGTTGAGGTATGTATGATTTGCATCACTAGTTTGTCATTTGCATGTTTTCATGACTTTGGGGGGTGATTATGGAATTGTTTTTACTTATTTTCTTTGTGTTTGTATATTTTGGTATTAACCATCTGGTTTCTAAGGAAAGGGGTTCCAATAATTCAGAGTTCGGCCGTGAGGTACGTAAAATTTGGCTAAAAATTGTTTCTGCTAGGAATCAAACTCGGCTCCTTCTGAACAATTAGTGATAGGGGGCTTATTAACCACTAAAGTCCAATCAATTCATTGTGTCTTAATGTTGTTATATGGTTAGTGGGTTAATAATTATGATTAGTTGGTTTTAATTTTTGTTGATATGATGTTTGTTTGCAATTATTACTCTCAAGACAAGAATAAAACTTATCTTTATATAAGCTGATCATTGATTTAATCAATCTGTTAACAACTAAATAAACTATTAGTTTCTTCTTGGTCTTCAGAAAAATGGTTATTTTCCAATGAGGTTGACTAGTTAAAGACTAGGAAATGTTTATACTATTGAATGAAGGATCAATATATTTTAATGAAAAGGTGACAGTTTTGGAACATGGAAAAGAAAATTATATGGAAAACAAGTGTTCTAGACTCTAGACTCTAGAACACTTGTTTCTTATTTTTATATTTCCCCTTTGAATTTTGATTTTTGTGTGTGTGGTGTGTGTTAGCTTGAATTTCAAGGGTGTTTGATCATATACAAGCTTAAAATCTAAGTCATTCAGTTTGAAAGATTTGTTATTTGAAAAGTTAAATTAGGACATGAGCTTATTATTGCTTGGTATTAGGGAGTGTCATACTAATTTGAAGCTTCAATATAATTCACCTGCAATATAAATATCAGGTGAGATAAGGTTATTTTTATATAAATATCAGGTGTTTCTTATTTTAAAGTCGTTTTTGTATGTTTAACTTAGGTTCAACCCAAATTTTAATATAGTAAGGGAGAAAATCCAAACTATTTTATATAGGCTCAACTTAAATTCTAGGAATAAGCTTAAATTTGTGAATGGAGTCCTATGGTCTGTATCCACTGCCTTTATTAATAAGCTACTTTATCAAGTGGTCTAATAAAAATGATTTGATTTTCATGCTAGTTTCCTTTTCAATGTCCAATCTGTCTTATTGTAATTACAATTTTGTCCATTGTGAAACCAATGCATTATTGTTCAGAGGAAGCTAGAGGAGAAAAAAGCAAAAGCATTGGAGAAAATGCAAAATGATGTAGCAAAAGCTCATAGGAAAGCACAAGAGAGAAGGGCATCAGCAGAGGCTAAAAAGGGTACTAAAATTGCAAGGGTTCTTGAGATTGCTAACCTTATGAGAGCTGTTGGAAGAGCTCCTTCCAAAAGATCCTTCTTTTAATATTTTTCCTTTGAAGCAAGGATACTCTTCGAATTAGGCGCGTCCCAATATCGGACATGCGACAGTGTCTAATACGGACACATTACTGACATATGTCATTTTCTTAAACTATTGTCGGTGTTAACGTGTCAGTCTATATATCGTATCTGGTGTCCGTGTTCGTGCTTCATAGATATTTTTCAATATCATTTGAATCACATTTCTTAACAAAATAGACCATATGAGAGCCCCTTTTCCTTTTAAATTAATTATCTTAAGGGTTAATGAGGGCTTGCAGTGAGTGCAGTAGCATAATATAATTAATATTATGAACAAAAAAAAAAGATGATGTATATATTATTATCACATTAAACCAATTAGTGTGTTTTTGAGTGATGTATTACAATGTATGTTTGTGTGATAGAATTTGGAAACATTATCATTTGGTTGGTTGTGCTGGTTATATATTATATTTTGGTTTTGTACATTAATCTATTGCAAGTATATTGTAATTAGTTGGCTTCCACAATTTGCAAATGCATTGCCAGCACGTAACTGATATATGTCCAACATTTAATGCACTGTTGGTTATAATAATATTAGATTTTGGACTATCACACTGACCCTCCATATCTACCTAATCAGTTTTTTAATTATAAAATAAATATCCCATTACAGAAGAAAGAAATAATTTTTTCTTTTATGAGAAAATATCTTGCAAACCATGCCAAAACACTAGGAATATCATAATTTTGGCTTTGACATAAAGTGGGTGTCATTCTGATTTTGATTACTTATTGTCACAACTTTCACGCATATTCATTCGGTTTGCAGCTCGAAGTCGTTTGATAAAAAATTAAACGGTTATGATTTCAAGTTTGATTTATCAAAATTGAAATCAATTGCAGTTGTGTGATTTTTTATCCAACGATTTCGAGCTGCTAACTATGTGAAAGTTGTACCGACAAATAATATGGATTTGTTGCAACTTGCAAGTGCATAATAATCACTTACCTCAAAATGTGGAGATGCTATAGTATACTGTCTAATTCCTAAGGTTAACACCAAGCTGTGAAGCAACTAGTCAGCCAGGAAACAAGTTTCTTATCAATGGAAAGATTAGATATCTTGACAACTTAATTAAAAGATGAAAGTGTTCAACTTTTGCACCGACTTTGCGCATGATTTTGCTATCACCTTCAAGTAACTAAAAATATGCAATCTTTTCAAATAAAAAGCAAGGACTAAAGTTAAAAATAGTGGACAGTATTTTTAGTTTTCTTTAGTGTGTTTGTATTTGAACCGTGAATCTTTAGTAGAAGGCATTATCAACATGGGGCCAGATTATCAACAAAGCTAAATGTTTAGTTTGATAAATTCATTATGAGTCAAAATGAGAAGATTTTTTGTCAAAAAATATTATCACAACATGCAATCAAATCACATGTCCCCATTGTCTAAAACAATATAGGATAGAATAGTACAAACTTTTAAGATATTGAACAATTTGTTGTGTTATATACGTTGTTTGGTGGACAGAAAGTTATTATGATATTTTACACATCTTGTAGTTGTGACAAAAAGATATAATGTGGTTTAGTGAGGGACAATAATTTTAGTTTTGTCTGATTTTCTTGCCCCCCAATTCGTCCAATTCCCAAAACAATTTTAAAATAAAAAACAATACATTAAAGTTATCATGTTCAGTCCTTTATTTTTTGCAGATCAAACTCATATTTTATGAATTATAATGTTAATATGAAAAATTGTTTTATAAGGTATTTATGAATCAATATACTCATCTAATAACGGTTCAAATATATCTGGCAAGTGTCTCATCTCTCCTCCTACCTTCAATAATGATACTTAGTTTTTTTTTTTTTTGACAAAATAATGATACTTAGTTACTTACCAAGAATATATTCTTTTTGTAAGAATCGAGTAAGAGTCTTCTTTGGAGATTCTCGTCTCCAAAACCTCATGTTTTCGCCAATCTTGTATTGATGGTGACTGTTACTCACATTTCAAGAGGTCAGCCAAACAAAAGGATGTCTCTGCGTCTGTCAAGTAATCTGTTATTCCCTGTAATATAAGAATTTTCAGCATATTGCCACTAAACAAACAAGTATTCGTTTATCTATCGTGCAAGGCTTCAGAGATATTTCCACTTACCCAATCGCAAAGTAGTACTCAATCACAGGTCTTTGGATATATATATCCTGCTCGACCTAAAAGATTGATCATACTAGAGTAGTGCTCAATCACAGGTCTGATCCCAAACGTAGTTTCCATATCATTGAATAAGCATGACTCAATTTCACATAAACCAGAAAAATAACAACTAAATAGTGTCGGGATTAAATCAGTTTTTCTTCTTATCGTCAATGAGGGAAAGAGTGGTGTTTCCATTACCGTGAAGAGTGTATGCAGAAATTACGGCATTTCAGGTTACCCAATCACGATTCGTACAAGTAAATATCTCATAAGCATTGTTAACAATGCCACATTTAGCAAACATAGTAATTATCGCATTTCCTACAGCAGTATCATCTTCAAGTCTAGCCTTTATAGGGTAAACATGAAGACTCTTTCCAGCTACTATGCACGCTTCATTTTCAGACAAACTAAGAAGCCGGGAAAATGTCACTTTATCTGGTTTAACACCATTGAATCTTAGTTTACTGAAAAACACCGTATGATTTTCTTCATCTCTTATTTCTGAATTCAAGTATCCAGCTAGAATGACAATAAATGAAGCCATAGTTTTATTTGTTATCCTGTCAAAAACCAGTCTTGCTAACTCCAAAGTTCTGCATTTAGCATACAAATCAACCAAAGCAACGTCACTTTTCATATCGGAGAACATGACCATTTACTGTAAGTACATGACTTTGAAGCCGAAATTCCAAATTATTGCAATCTGAACATCTATGAAGTAAAATATTAAAGCAACCAAAATCAAGTGGCACATCATTCTGAAGCATATTTAAGAAAAACTCGGGCTCTATTAGCAAAACCGTTCTTAACAAATGCTGATCGAACTTTGGACCAAGAAATCAAAGACTTCTCATCCATTTCAAACTTACACTCTCTAAGCTTCTTTGACCATTCCATGTTGCCCGTACATTGTAATTAAAGCATTTCCAAGAGATGTTACACACATAAAACCATACCTCGGCACCAGCCCATGTAGTTGTTTCACTATGCAGAGTCCAATACTTGAATCACAAACATAGATCAAATTCGTAAAGGTATAGTCATTGGGGTTCACTCTGGATTTTATCATATCTACAACGGCCTTAAATGTCTTGCCATAAGAATATTCTCATGAACTGCATTTTTGAAGACAGAAGCATGAACCTGCTAAGCAAAACCGCGATCTTCAGGGAATTTACATTTCTTCAGAACCACAAAGCAAGTGTGCTCATTGAAAATACCTCTCAAAGCAAGCACATATCACATGCAACATGAAACACAAGTTCAAGATCATCATTCATCAAATATCCCTTCATAAGGGTAGTCCAAGTGATTGTGTTCTTAACAAGCATTTCATCAAACACCCTATGCGCAATACCTATTTTGCTAAATTTTGAGTTATGGTTCAAAAGTTTGTTACCAGCATATAATACGGGAGTTATGAATTGCTTGAGCCAGCATATAAGTGTTTGAGACAATACTCCAACTCCAACCATTGAACCAATAAATCATTGCTGTTATTTATGACTTCCATATTTTGGAACATACTCCGTCCATTTTGAACCAATTAAAAAATATTTCATATTGTCTAATTTAATGGAGTTTAATTTGAATCGATTTTTTGAAATCTAATTATCAATTCTATAAAAAAAAAATAGATATCTAGATTATAAATTGAATTTTTTATTAAATATTAAATAATATTATAAAGATATGGTAAAATAAATGATTTTACGCACAATATAACTTAATATATTAGCTGTCAAAAAAAATAACAAAATATATTAGAAATTAATATTATAGAATATAAATTATATTTGAAATGTATAATATTGTAAAAATAATTAAATTAAGATAGTAAGTATTATTAAAAAAATTAAAACCAACAAAATAATAGGTTAATTTAGATTAAAAAAAATAAGATATACAAACACATTGAAAAAAACATTTATCTTTGTGCATTTTTTGATTTTTTTTTAAGATCAAGTTGCAGTTTTAACTTAGACTAGAGATAAACCCGTGCGTTGCACGTATTTGATTAAACTATATAATTAAAATATTTTTATAAATAAAATATAATAATTGTGATAATATAATAAAGCACATTAGACAATTATGAATATGAATAATAAAATTCAATAAAATGAAAAACCACAACAACATACATAAATTCCTTTAACTAGCATATGTTACAAATATGAACAACCACAATGCATAAATACTTACTAATATAGACTATAACTTATTATTATTGTAAAGAAAATGATAATAATGATAGTGACAAAGTTTACGTATGGTTGAAAAATTTTATAATATCCATAGAATTGTAAAAGTTAACATCATAAAAATTTATACACAGTTATTATTTTCTTTTATTTTTTTGTTGAATTATTATCATTATTTTTTATATTATTTACATTGATTGTGTTTGCATAATTTTTTTTTAGATATGCCTCATCATCATAATGATTTCTTTCAAGAGATAGTTTTTTAAGACTATTTATTTTTGTATGTTGTTATAAATTAATTAAAAGAGGTAATATATCTATCAAAAATAGAGATTAGAAATATTTTCTTAGAGTGCCACATCATCAAAATGAAGGTTTAAGAGCAACTCAACCTTCCTATTATAAGTTAATAATTAATAAAGATTCTTCAACTTACTTATTATTGTGCCTTTATAAAATAATAACTCCAATTATCCAATGAATCCTATTTTATCATCTTAATTGGAGACTCTAATTAGCACTATTATTATTAATTAGAGTTGAATTGTTACATACAGAGTCGCCACAAAAAAAATTTATTAAAAGGGAAACGTCGATAAAACTCTTGAATGATGGAAAGGAATGGTCATCACAACCATTTTTTATTTCGGGAGTTAGTTATGCAAGGGCAAGGTATTAACACCTCTCACATTCATTGTACTCAATGGGAACCTCCTAATTAGTTAATGGTTTGAAGTTTAAAATTTATTTGCTTGCTTTTATTTACATATTATTATTTTATTTTTTTATTAAAGTATTTACAAAAGGGGAAAAGGTTAGTTTTTTATTAGTATATTTGAAGAGATATTTCGATCTCGCTCCTACGTATTTCCAGGTGCGATGGAAAACTCAAAGCTACATAGTTCTTTGTAAAAAAAATTGTTTGTTGGTTGATTTTATTTGTGAAAATGATTCGTTTTTAAAAGAAAAAAGTTTGTTTAAAAATATTAAAATATAATATTAGAATTTCTAAAATAAATAAAAAATGCTCACCCCCACAAAAAAAAAGTTTCTAAAAAAAAATACATAATATCCGAGATTCTACAAAAAAAAAATACAGTTTCTACAAATAAAATATATAATATTAAAGTTTCTACAATAGAAAACTATTAGAGAGAATCTCTAACTGAATGACAAAAATAAAATACAAACTGGATAAAAAAAAAAAACCGATACAAAAAAAGAGAAACTTTAGTTTAGTTGTATATATCCAACCTTTTTTTTATAATAATGGATTAGAGTAAATACCAAAAAAGATACAAAAAATATAGAAGCTCTAATTGAATGACGCATAATCAATTTAGCTCTAAATTCTAATTGAATGCCACATAAGCAATTTTCTTGAGAATGCACGAGAGAGCTCTGTGAAAATCTCGCTATGTATAGAGAGAGAGAGAGAGAGAGAGAGAGAGAGAGAGAGCAAAATTAGGGAGAAAGAAAATGTATAAGATGTTGATTGTGTATCATAATACCTTGAAACTTCACAATCAGATGATGAATAATACTCACACACGAGAGGAGACCCTTATTCTCCCAACCTAGACTCCACCCCATTGGAAATTTCTAAAAGCATTCAATACAATGACTATGTACAATTCTCATGTTCAACAACATGTTAGCACCACACACCACTATATTTATTGATCAATACTTTGAAAATGATGTGTGTGAACATTTCTCAGTACAATTCTTTTGGTTACCAAGAATAATATTTGACCTTATTCTTGTTCAAACAAATATTTGACCTTATTATTGTATTAGTGAAAGTTTGATCTCATAGAGAATAAAATATAAATATTAATTTGAGATTTTAAACAATTCATTTATCAATAACCACACGCGCACACACCAATCCAAATTATAAGTCGCCGGCTTGTTGTGAATCAAAAGCAATTTAAAACAAGAAAAATGAAACGATCGATTAATTATGCAACTGATAGTAGAACCGAAAATTGATGAAAGACACCTAAACATGACTAATTAAACACCAAGTTGAAGGATACAATTAAAATTTGCATAAAACTAAATATTAAAAAACAAACAGACATATTATTATTATTAATTAGACTGAAAAGTAAACATATTGCAAATTGACATGCATACTATATATTAATTATCTGTTGGCTCTATTTTGACTTTCAATCCACTTAGAGGAGGAGCTGGAGCAATCTGAGCATGATCTTCGTTGTTGACCAGAGCAACTTCTGACTGCTCAAACTGGAGATCTGATATCTCTTGAGCCTCGGAGTTGTTTCTCTTTTTTTTTTTTCTCTTCTTCCTTATCAAGCTTGTAATGAGCCGCCACATGATTAGCGAATTTCTGAGACGTAGGCACTACCTCCAAGCAATCTGAACAAATGTAAGGTCCATATTTCAGGTGTGTTAGGCTGTGGATTCTACGATGATTAATAGCTTTTGTTGACTTCTTCCTTTTGTTCTTGTTACCATTTCCAACATCAACACCAGCAGTAGCAACAACATTGAATGTCTGAAGTGGTAATTCTCTTGATTGTGATGATGATGATCCTGCAGAGAGATCAGGTGGATAACAAGCAGTTGCATTCACCATCATCATTTTTTTGTTGTTGACAATATTATTAATATTTTTATTATTTGATGATGAAGATGATGATGATAATAATGATATGTGTGGATGCCCAAATTGAGCTTCTAGGATCTGCATCGCTTTGCGGATTGCAGGAGCATGACTGCCAAATTTTTCAGCAGTTGCTGCTGATGATGAATTGGAATAAGATAACGAATGATTGTACATATTTGTGGTTCTATTGTTTGATTCAAGTGAAGGAAGTGGAGGTGGATGGGGGTGAGAAGATGGAGTGTTGGAGGAACTCATGGATGGAACAAAAGTCAAAAGAAACTCGGTTTGGAGAGTATTGATGTTGAACAGGGTTTGTCTGTAGATTGATGTAACTATGTGTTTCAATCCTCCCTCAATTTATAGCACTCTATTATTATTTTTTATGTTTTTTTTTTCATACTTTGTGCATTAATAAATTCTCACAATATAAAACTATATTTAATAAAATATTTAGTATAAATGACTTACTTTATTTAATTTTTGACTAAGAGATCACTTACTTTAAATGTCATAATTTAATACTATATTTCAATGCAATATTACATTATTCCTTTCATAAAAAATATAAGCAACAAAGATTCAAATAAGTCAAATATTTTATATATGTGTATTTGGACTAGATACATTTTTTATGTTTTGAATATAATTACATTAAATTTTGTTATTAATGGAGAAACAACATTGAATTTATTTTTGACCAACATTGAATTAATTGATAAATATTGTCTTCTTTTTTGACCAACATTTGTAAAGTTTTAGTCAAAAAAATAAAATAGAATAGAAAAGCTTAAAAGTTAATTGTGTTTTGATTTTATTTTTAAAGTAGAAACATTAACTAATTAAAAAGAAAATGGCTACATTTTTCATTTTTCTTTTGGGTGCATGCAAAATACGTGATAGCCTTTTTTGACAAAGTATTAAATTATTAATGTATACACTGAAACATATAGGCAAAAGTCAATTTCTTATTTTTTTATAGTTCCAAAATAAAAATCTTAAAGCTATTTATTGTTTTATGCAAAGATCTAAGTATATTCATGTGTATTAACTTGTGCAACATTGCTCACATTCACCTCAAAGTAATTGTAACTAATCCAAAAAGACTATCTAAAATCATTTACCGAATTTGTCCTATATTTTCAACCAACTTTTCTAATCGAAAATAGCTTACCAAAATTTTCATATATGCTAAGGTAGAAAAGTGGTGCTAAGTAAAAAAAAAAACAAGTGGTGCTAAAGTAATTTCTCTACATCTGTTTTTTTTTTTTTTTTTGATGAAAACATCTGATTTTACCTATAAAGAAAATAAGATGTAATCTCTTGTTTCAAATCTTTGAATAATGTTTACTGTCCTAATCCTACCTAGTTCGCAAAAAAATCCCACATAAATTGGTCAGTATGGCATGTGGGGCCCACTTTTTAGACTTTCTTAGTTATTTGCATTGGGAATAAACATTTTTAAACTCCAATCCCCGACTCTTTGCATGGTGACCTAATCTCTTCTTCTTTGGTATTCCAAACTTGAACCACTACAATTTGGAATTGCTACAAGCATTTAATACAATGACTATTACGTCGTGTGGGGCTCTTTTTACACTTGCTTTTCGATCTGACATATTGTCACAAGTTAACTTAATAGCTCAAGTTTAGCTAACAAAAATATCATGATAAAAACAAACCATTATTATAATAAGATCAATATAATGACACAATTTAACCGTCTATGTTAGTGTGATAGAGTAATTGGGAATACCTCCATCTATTATCATCATATATTTGGTAAAAACTATTATTTCTTTCAACCTGAAAAAAAAAAAAAATTTAAACACTCAATGAAATATATTAGTTCAAAATATAAAAATGATATACAAACTAAGAATCAATGGGAATAGTAGAGGTCATACAATATATACAACAACTAACAAAAGAAAGAACATAACTAATCTTCCATATTCATTTTCATATGTGTGTAGTGCATAAATTTTGACATTGTATATTTAATTACCCGTAGAGTACATATTTGGAGGAGAAGAAACTTGATTTCAGTTTTGTAAAAATTGGCAAAAAATGAAAATGGAGGTAGATGTTTGGATGGAGATAGTATTTCTAAAGATATTTATATATAGTGTGGGAGAATATGCATAATTTGGTGAGTGAGTTATTTCATTAAAGCACAATAGACAATTATGAATATGAATAATAAAATGAAAAACCACAACAACATGCATAAATTCCTTTAGCTAGCATATGTTACGAATATTATAACATCCCGTATCGAATATCTAGAATACGATACAGAGCATACATAATGGTACGAGAATACATTAAAATTACAATAGAAATTTTTTGTACATCGAGTACACAATATGGTAATAGTTCTGACATCTCAACACTTAATACACGACCAGTCGGATGTACCAATATAACATGTCCAAATTACATATTACAATATGTGTAAACAACATAAACCAACTAAAAATGTAATCCTTCATCAGCGACTATTCCATATGCTTCCTTCCTCGGCTTCCTAACCTGTCTGCGAATCAAATAATGGGTTGAGACTATTAAGCCTCAGTGAATTTCTTATTACCCTCTACTTGGTGTACTACCACCGGGACTTGTAAATTATCAGTTGATCACTTATAACTCATATTCATTAAAGAATAGCATAACATAAATAAAGGTGTATCACACAAACTTATCTTGATTCATTTTAAATACTCACGGACACTTCGAGGTGAGCGGGTCTCGAAAGCCGGCCTCAGGTTCCTGATATTAAATGTAGATCAGAGAACCTGCTCAGCTCACAATCATAAACTGATTCTCACTAAAAGTGTAGAATCCTCATAGCAAAATGCTAGACTCATAATTAAATAACTTAATTAAATAACCCATCCCGGGAATTCTCACATGAGTTTTGATTCCTAGATTATCATATTGTTGTAACTTTAACGTTTGAAATGGCACAGAAATATGCTTAACAATTAAAGAATATCACGTTACAAGTCGGGAACCCTTAAGCATTAAAACAATCACATTTTCTCATTTACACAGTGGAGAATCGATTGGTCAAACCAGAGGGTTCAAGCCAATTGATTGACAGCAGAAGAAAATGCATATTTTGTAAATGTTGCAGCAGAGAATCGATTGGCTAAACCAGAGGGTTCAAGCCAATAGATTAACAGTAGTAAAAACAGGATTTTTCAGCATTTCTTCATAGGCCAATCAATTGACCACATACACCAATCGATTGGTGCTGCGAAAAATGAGTATTTCCATGAAAATACAATTCTAAAACAGTAGTAATTCCAAGCTCAATGGCCCCTAAGTTGTACCAATTAACATTCACAATTTTTAATCACATTTTCTAACGCAAAACAAGTATAGGGCAAGGGAATTACTTATTCATTTCAAACATCACAATTTCATTCTAACTCATATGTCTAAGTCATCTAACTTATCAAATAAAAATAAAGATCCTAATCATTGGTCTTATGGTTGCCAGAATTACTTAAAGAAACCCACCTTTGATTCCAACAGTTTTGTGTTGTTTCGTACGCTCTCAATCATCCGCTTGCATAGCTTGAGCACATAAAACCCGCAGTCCAAAAATATGACAGCATCAGTACCCTATAATCAAACGCATGTACAGAACTCAGTTTTTAAGCAAATATCACGAAACTGGCGCCAAAACGACGGAAATTTCGTTAGCTTTCCAGACATGTAAGCCCCATACAAAACGGAGTTACGGTTTAGCAGCTACAGCTCAAATACCAGACACATGTCCAAACAAAATTATGCAGAAACTTCATTACCTTCCCAAAATTGCTCCAACTATTCAATCCATAACTTCTTGGTTCTTTAAAATTCATAAAAAGGCTCTCAACCTCATCAAACAGAGCAGCAATCAGAATCTCAATCGGGTAAAAGAAAGGGGGAATTGCTAGGGTTTGGCATAAATAAAGAAAGAACAAAGATAAGGTTTGATTCTTCTTACCTCAATTTTCTAATAGCATGAAATGATGATTTGTGACAAGTTCCAACAACTTATGGGTGAAGACTTAAGCTCATATGCACAAATTACTCTTTCCAAACACATTAGCTCTACCCTTCACTGATTATGCAACCCATCCGCCATAAGTTCTTTGAACAAAACTCAGTATTTGGAAAGTAATGCATGCAAGGAAATTATTGGGCTTCAAACTTGTTAATTCCAAACCTTTAATCTAAGTTTGCATGCATTAGAATTTGAGGATAAATGATGGATTTGTGAGGTGGTGATGAAGTGGGTGTTGGAATATTTCATGAAATTTCAATAATATTATGTGGTCAAATATCTTTGTTAATTATATTAGCTATTTATCGATCAAGAGCATAATTGATTAAGTGATCAAATAAAGTTAAAAAGCTAATTAGATTTTTATTTAGAAGTAATTGATTTAATTAATTGGATATAGGCTCAATATGAGTGGATGTCACGATGACCCATTTCGGAATAATGGGAACCCTAATGGGTCATCACACTATATATAGGCTATGGTCCCCAATATACCAGACACATTGCATACCGCCTCTTCTCCCCATCTGAAGAGTGCTCAGGGCATAAGGAGTCTCGGTTGAGGAAGAACCACAAGCCAACGGGTGCTCGTCGTCCGTCTATCTTTACGTTTCAGGATTGCTATCGGAAAGACTGCAGTTCGTTCATATTTATCAATCGAGGTATTCCTATAATCATTTAATCTCAATAAAGCAACATGTCGTAGATCCTATAATTATATGCATGCTCTCTTGTTTATTTGGCTTCCGCACTAAAGTAAGATTATAGTTTTTAATCTTCGTTATTGAGCATGTGAAATATATAATTAATTAGTAAATTAATTCCAACAAGTGGTATCAGAGCGAGTCTTCATGTTTGATTTATTAAGATTGTTTGCATCATTATTTTTATTTTTTGGGTGGTTCATATTAGTATTTCAATATGATTTTTTCTTGATTCATATGAACCCTAAATTATGATGTAATTTGTCGCGGTTTAATGTGATAAATACTTGCAAATTACAAGTACACTAATTGATTTTGTGTTTCCTAAAGAAAAAGGAAACGTGATATGCATATATATGGTAAAAGGCATATTGTTTTTTGGATTAACTGATCAGATCCGATAATATTCATAAAAAGGAATATATGTGATAATTTTCTTTTGTTTCTATAGTTGAATTATTCTATTATATTTAATTCAAATGCATGAATACCTTGCTATGTGATGTATATTGATTTCATTGCCCCATACCTGATCCAATTGGTTGTTGAAGTTTTGATTTAGATCAATAGACTACAGTTTTAAATCGGTTAAAGTTTTGGTTTTTTGTTCGTTCCGCTATCTTTGTTCGTTTCATTTTTCATCTGGCTATCCAATGATCTGGAGTAGAATTTGTTGGGTATTATTTTCCTTCAAATTCAAATTGAATGATTCCATTTAACTGAATTGATTAGTGTTTTTTCGATTCAATTTATTTGGTTTAAATGTTAAACCAATTTAAGTCTATTTTGGTTTCTATATTTAAATTTGAAACAAATGTTTAGTATTTTAAAGGAATTTTTTTTTATATGGCAAATTCTGCTTGTTGCCGTAAAACATGGACATCAAACTTGGGCATGAATTCTATTTAAATGTGGATTTGTTTCGGTGAATTTCGATCTTCAGAAATCAAATATTTGATTTGATTTGTATATAAAGTTTGGCATATTGTCACATATTTTTCTAGTCATCATTGTTATAGTAACAGATATGAATATGGTTTTTTATGCCACTTAATATGAGAATTGAGGTTTTGAATTATCGCAAGTGCGATCGGGAGGGGGCTGAAACCACTTGATGCCAGAACTGACCCCTGAATTAGATTTAACTGGTGGTGAAAACCGAAAAAAAAAAAAAAAAAAAAAGAGAATTGAGGTTTTGAATTATTTGATTTTTGCGATATATGTTTTCAAATTGAACCTCTCAAGTTAACTCATTTATAAAGTTTACTAAAATTAAGGATTTGACTTTTAGGCAATTATGATTTCTTTTTTAATAGGAAAGATTTAAAAGTCAAATATTTTGGTTTAGCATAACTTCCAAATACGGTTATTATATCTTTCAGTCTTGATTCACATTAATTTCATACCTAAAGTTCATTTTGAGAAATAAGGAATATAAAGATTTGATATATATATATTTGGTTATTATATATATGTTTTTTTGGAAGATCAATTGCAGTTAAATAGCAATTAATGATGAATCTTAAAATATTTTGTTCCAATTTGGTATGTACAAAATTAAAGTTACCATTCTATAATTAATTATTTATTTATTGAATATAAAGTTTTGTTTCCTTTTGTTTTAGAAATCATTTATTCTAGAATTATTTGTTTATTTGTGAAAGTATAAAGAATTATTTCCTTTTAATTTGGAAAATATGATTCTATAACTATTTGTTTCTTTATTTAAAGAATCATCGGATACATGTGAATCACTTGTGGCATGAATATTTTTTTGGTATATATAAAGATTTAATTTTATTTGATTTAAATTGTCTAGTAATTTTAAATTGTACATATGTATTCAATTTATTAAATTGTCTAGTAATTTTAATTGAGTTGGTTGAAACAACAAGTTGCAAAAGTAACCTCTGTTGTGAAAATTTGATTCAATTAAAATTGCAAAAGATGTGGTGTGAAATTATTCATGCGAGCTATTATGTCGGCCAAAAGGAAGACACGGTTTGGCCGGATAATTACATACTTGTGATGGTAAATATATGGTAATTATTAAAAAAAAAAAATTTCCATGTGGATAATGGTTGGTGTCAAAGACATACATTATCTGACAAGACTTATTACCAATGTTTGATCATTACTTTGAGAGTACCGCTTGCAGTTAATTCTTGGCAATCAAAGATTGTGGATTAATGGTGCGTTTGGTATCTTGTTTTGTCTTATAATTTACAAATAAAGATGTGCATGTCCATGTAATAATTTATTGACATGCATAATAAAATTGTGTAAGTGTAAATCGGTGCAAGTATTTAGTGGATTGCATTACACTATAATGGTAAACATATGACGATCATAAGGATTTATTGTTTGTCAATATTGATTGTTAGTGTTTGATCATTGTCACAAAATACCACTAGCAATTGATGTGATTTTCTAAGGGTTTGACATCAATGGTGCACTAGGTATTTTGGTGGGTAATTTGTGTTCTCTATAAACTAATATAGTTTATGTATCTGCAAAATCGCGTTGGAATTTAAATTCTTAAAATTCTAACTCTTTGGAATAAAAGAAGAACATTATGTTCTTGAATCTAGACCTTGGATAAAGATGGAGGAACTCAAATTCTCTCACAATTCAGTAGATTTAAATTGAGAATCAAGTTTAGAATATGAGTATACTCCTAATTACGTCGTGTGATCATAAAGTTTTGTTTTCCAGAGACATTAAAGGTGTTATTTAAGATGACATTAAGTTTGTGTCATATTTTCTTTGCTTAAATTAAAGTGCTTCTAAAGCAATAAGGAGAAAGACAAACTCTCGTTGGAGAGATGAAATTTCATTAAGATTGTTGAACAAAGAAAGTGTTATGAGCACATTATGTAACTATTTAATCTTGCTAAAACGTTGTGGTTTCGACAATCAAGTGACCTTGTTGAAAATATAGCCTTTAGTGTTCTTTTTGCGCAATTAGTTTTATGGCTATTAAAGTTAGAAATGATTCTTTAAAATGATATTTCATAAAGTGTGCAGTAAAGAAAATATTGAAGCAAGAGAAAATAAAATAGTGCTCATTATGTAAATACCTCAAATGATAAGGGCAAATAAAGAATAATAAGAAAATATGATCTAAACTGACAAATCTCCAATGATGTTGAAAGACACATCAATCTAGAGGGGAAATAAGTCGGTGAAGATTGATGGTATTTCAACTATTTGTTAGATTGTTGTTACTAACTTATATTTGTATTTAAAAGACAATTTGTGGATCATTATTTGAATTTAGTTTTGTTTTAATTCTTTATTATTATTTTAAAATGAGGGATCCAATGTCTATTAAATATAAATATTATTATAGTCAATTCAGTTATTACTTGTGACAATTTAAAATTGTTGAAACTTTTAAGGAATATAAACTTTGGTCCCATGTTAATGAACATTTTGAGATAGAAACTTCAAAGTGTCTTGAAAATATTGAGTTTGGGGGAGAGATATGATAAAAGAACAAAATTGAGTGAGGAAGAATTGGTTCTAAACCAATTCATAAAGTTGCTATTTATATAGTAAATTTGGATCCTCATAAGGACATTAGTGTTCTTCCTCTCAATTAAGTTAAGAAATTAATTCATAAATATCAAACTCAATACCTTCAAGAGTTGTGGTGTCGAGTGTCATAAAGTATTGACTAAAAAGAGAAATCATATCTGTTTTGATTTGAAAACTCTATTATGATAGTCACGACACTTGTTAGTTATTATAATTTTGGAGCTTCAGAAGATGGATATCAAGATAGTATTTCTTAATGGCGACATTATGAAATACAATAAGGTGCAATAAGAGAAATTTTGTGTCAATGGACACAAAGTAGATGGTTTGCAAACAAATGAAATCCATTTATGAGTTTAGGAAGTTGTCTCATTAATGGTACCACAAAAGTTTCATTTGGTTCTAAGATGTATATTATGGAGAGTTGTGGGTTATACAGGTTCAGTGGGAGTATGTTTATATTCTTAGTTTTTACATGTCGATTTTATTTTATCAAGTCAACAGTGATATATGATCGTTGTGCGAAACCAATATATCACTAACAAAAGTTTAGTGACAAAAGATCTTGGGCACACCTCTTTTGTATTAGGAAATTTGATACTTAGAGATCATTCTCATTGTATCATTCGGTCTTTCAAAAGACTTATATCAATAAAGTTGAAAGTAAATTCGACATGAAAGTCAATAAACTAAGGGATTGTTTTAATCATAAAGGGAGACTGTTTAAAAGTCTCAATAATTGTCCAAAAGAAAATATGGAAATTTAGAAAATAAAGTGTTTTCTTATATGCATTAGCTTTGAGAAACATACTTATGATCTTACTTATATGCATCCGGAAATAGCGTAATAATAAGATCATTTGGCAGATACTTGAGCAATTCAAAATTGTTGAATTGTTGGAATGAAGCAACCTTAAGGAGTGTTATAGAGAACAAAAATAATTTGTGTTCACATATCGGAGATTGAATAATTTGGAGATCATCAATGTGTTCGACTCCGATCATTTTGAATGTCCATTTATAATGGAAATTCTAACTCAAGAAATGACTGTAAGTATTTATGTCACTTGGTTGCATAAAGTAAAAGATTTTTTGAAAGACAACTTAAGTTATATTGTGACATAAATTAGTCATATAATGCTTCAACAACTGTTTTATTGTTTATCAATTTATAAGTCGTTGAACGATAGAACATATAAATATAAATTTTATGCTAGCTGACTCACTAATCGAAGACTTGACACCTAAGGTCTTTCATATTATTGTTGTCACTAAGGATGTCTTGGATTAGTGGGAGTCTATCTTTAGTTATGTTCTAACTTTGGTATTGATACAGATTCATAATTTTTGTTAAGGTTTTCTGCAGAAATAAAGTTTGAGGTTATTATTGTTATAACCGGTTCTCTATCTTTTGTGCAAATGTTGATTTGCAAGCTTCAGTTTGATCTCACTAAAGACTTTAGTTGGACCAGTTGGAAATAAGCATGATTTAGAGATCACATTGCATGAAATTTCCATGCCACTCATCCATATCGATCTATGTCATCAAGTACATTGATATGGTGGTCGTCGGGGTTCCGTCACGTTATACGTCAGTGACGACAGCCGCGGTGGTCCCATCATTGATGTATGAGATGGACCAGATTGTAAGGTTGAAATCTAAAGATAAATAGCATTCGGATGCGCGCCCAAGGAATAATGATATAATTATTACGATATATTGCCCAAGTGGGAGATTGTTGGAATATTTCAGGATATTCCAATAATATTATGTGGTCAAATATCTTTGTTAATTATATTAGCTATTTATCGATTAAGAGCATAATTGATTAAGTGATCAAATAAAGTTAAAAGGCTAATTATATTTCTATTTAGAAGTAATTGATTTAATTAATTGGATATGGGCTCAATATGAGTGGATGTCATGATGACCCATTTCGGAATAATGGGAACCCTAATGGGTCATCACACTATATATAGGCTATGGTCCCCAATATACCAGACACATTGCATACCGCCTCTTCTCCCCATCTGAAGAGTGCTCAGGGCATAAGGAGTCTCGGTTGAGGAAGAACCACAAGCCAACGGGTGCTCATCGTCCGTCTTTCTTTACGTTTCAGGATTGCTATCGGAAAGACTGCAGTTCATTCATATTTATCAATCGAGGTATTCCTATAATCATTTAATCTCAATAAATCAACATGTCGTAGATCCTATAATTATATGCATGCTCTCTTGTTTATTTGGCTTCCGCACTAAAGTAAAATTATAGTTTTTAATCTTCGTTATTGAGCATGTGAAATATATAATTAATTAGTAAATTAATTCCAAACAGTGGGTCGTGAGAGAGAAGAGAGTTTAACTTTCTGGTCTTTGAGAGAAAGAAGGAAAAGTCTGTTGTTGTTGATGGTACACGTGAGAAAGGAAGAGAAGAATGAGAGTGAATTTTGCTTTAAATTAAATGAATAAGTGAATAAAGTTGGTCTCCTCTTGTCACCGTATAGTCTTCTTTGATGGATTACTATCTTGGCTTTATTCCATTATCAAATGTCTAAATTGTCCTTCCACTTGTACTAATACACAATTCTCGCCCTCTTTAACCTCCATAGTTCCTCCATTAATTCGATCAATCTTATATTTATCTTCTATCCGGAGTTTCTAATCAACACCATTATTTTTAATTAGGGTTGGGTTGTTACAGATATGAACAACCACAATGCATAAATACTTACTAATATAGACTATAACTTATTATTATTGTAAAGAAAATGATAATAATGATAATGACAAAGTTTACGTATGGTTGAAAAATTTTATAATATCCATAGAATTGTAAAAGTTAGCATCATAAAAATTTATACACAGTTATTATTTTCTTTTATTTTTTTGTTGAATTATTATCATTATTTTTTATACTATTTACTTTGATTGTGTTTGCATAATTTTTTTTTTAGATATGCCTCAACATCATAATGATTTCTTTCAAGAGATAGTTTTTTAAGACCATTTATTTTTGTATGTTGTTATAAATTAATTAAAAGAGGTAATATATCTATCAGAAATAGAGATTAGAAATATTTTCTTAGAGTGTCACATCATCAAAATGAAGGTTTAAGAGCAACTCAACCTTTCTATTATAAGTTAATTAATTAATAATTAATTAATTAATAAAGATTCTTCAACTTACTTATTATTGTGCCTTTATAAAATAATAAATCCAATTATCCAATGAATCCTATTTAATCATCTTAATTGGAGACTCTAATTAGCACTATTATTATTAATTAGAGTTGAATTGTTACATACAGAGTCGCCACCAAAGTTTTTCATTAAAAGGGAAACGTCGATAAAACTCTTGAATGATGGAAAGGAATGGTCATCACAACCATTTTTTATTTCGGGAGTTAGTTATGCAAGGGCAATGTATTAGCACCTCTCACATCCATTGTACTCAATGGGAACCTCCTAATTAGTTAAGGGTTTGAAGTTTAAAATTTATTTGCTTGCTTTTATTTACATATTAGTTTTGAGACCCGTGCGATATGAGTGACGTAATTTATCAAAAAATAAATTAAAATAAATGACACTATTCTACTTCTCTTTTTTTTGTAAAACTTAGTAAATTAAGTAATTTTTTTTTATTAAAGCAATTGTCCCGTGTATGATTTTTGTGTAATAAATTATAATTAATAATAACAAATATTTATTATTCAATTTTCTTTTTATTATATCAATTGTCCCGTATATGATTAGATTTTTTTATTAAAACAATTGTCCCGTGTATTATTATAATATATATTCATCAACAATTTTTCCATGTATTATTATAATATATTATTCAATTCCTTTATTTTATTTTTGGTACAAATTCCTTTTTTTTTATATTAAAGCAATTGTCCCGTGTATGATTAATTTTTTTTTATTGAAAGAATTGTCCCGTGTGTTATTTTTTTTTTTGGTACATTGTCCCGTGTGTTATTATATAAGAGTAAACAAAAATATAATAGATTTTTTTATAGCAAATATAGAGTACAATTTAACTATTATATAGAAAAATAGTAAATTGGAAATATAATTGTTTTTTTTACAATCTCGGTGAAAAAATGTGATTTGTTAGATTCTTCACCAACAATATATTATTATAATATATATTCATCAACAATTGTTCCATGTATTATTACTAGTATGTTAGCCCGTGTCGTGCACGGGATTATTCTCTTTTTTAATATTATTTATGTATTTATTTTAATATATTATTTGAACAATTTAGTTAAAAATAGTAAGATAAAATTGATATAGATTTTGCATGATATATATCTAATAATGTTATAGGATAAAGCGAGATGAAGAATATTATTTCGCTTCTCGTTATACACTATTAAGAGATATTTTTTTTTTCATCTTCATCTCCAGGACTATACAGTGACCCTTTAAATATAAAATAATTATAAACTTCATTCTCAAATGAAAATTTAATTAATCTAGGTGCATTTTTAATAGTTGGATCGAAAGTGTTACGCGTTTCTCATTCTACACCCGTGAGAGATTCTATCTCTCTCTCTCTCTCTCTCTCTCTCTCTCTCACTATTTCTACATTTCTCCCACAGGATCATTTTCATTTTTAATAATATTGATTTGCTTATGTTCTTTATTTTCTTTTGAAGGTAGTCTATGTCATTTTTCATTTTATATTATTTTGAATGTTGTCTATATTTTTCTTTCAATTATTTATGAAATTGATTTTATTTAATTTACTTGAGTATGAAAATGCGATATATGTTTAAGGATGTTACAGGGACATAGTAGGATGAGAAGTACTCCCTCATTCCCCGTTCAACAACACTATGAGATTCTTTCTCCGTCCCTTTCTCTCACGTCTCTATAGGGACTCTATAAACAAAAAATAATTGTAAATTTTATAATATTTTTCAAATTAATATTAACATACTTTGACCGTGTTTCTATACTCAAACTATTTTTTGTCATTGTACCACAAATAATCAATTTTCATGTGTGAGCGTCAAATGGGAAAATCTATCTATGTATGAATCTTCACTCACATTGATAAATTAGCATCCAGAAAAAGATTTGAACGAATGTTTATGGAAAGCTTAAAATCGAAATTATAAATAAAAAACCCATATTGATTATAACAAATTAAAATTATATTAATTTATTTTATGTTTCAATTCCCATAGATTTTTTCAGTTGGATGTAATATAGTGAAAGTGCGATGTACACATAATATGGAAAAACTCCCGTAGTCGGAATTCAAATTTTAATTAGTCAATATATATTTTTAATAGTGTAGTAAGAAGTGTTTTCTGTTTCCCCTTATATACCATTGAAAGATTTATTTTTTCTCTCTCTCTCTCTCTCTGTAATTCTATATTTTTTTAATGGATATCAATAAAATTCTCGTGCTTAGTTCTCACTATCATCTACATACAGTTTTCATCATGGGGATCATGTTTCATCGTGCTAGATAAAATTTTGAATAAGTAATCCCAATGACAAAATATGAAATTATGGATAACTTCCACATCAAAATTCAAATTTTAATTCGTCAATGTATATTTTTAATAGTGAGGGTTAGAATGCTCCCCGTTTTTCATTCTACACCATCGAAACTCTCTCTCTAATTCTATCTGTCTTTCGTGTCCATTACGGGACTCTATAGCTACTCCATGAACAAAAAATAGTTGTTAATTCTTTATTATTTTAAAAAAAAAAAAATCAACATATAAATATTACATGTAATTGAATGATTGGATAATAGATACATGTCAAATCAAAATTTAGTCGAAGTGTTCACATAGTTTTTATATAGAAAATATATAATATTTAATCATGGATTAAATAAGTTTGTCGTCATTAAAAGTATAATATATGTTAGTAATTAAAATATAATATTTTAATTTCTACAAAAAAATATAATATTAGAAAAGCTTTAATTAAATTTCACCAACGCAATATTATTAAAATATAATAATAAAAATATTAAGATACGTATAATATTAGAGTTTCTAAAATTAAAAAGTACCAATCCCCACAAAAAGAAAGAGTTTTTACAAAAAAAAAAAATATAATATCAGAGATTCTAAAAAAAAATATTAGATTTTTTACAAAAAAATATACTCGCATAATATTAAAGTTTCTACAATAAAAAAATATTAGAGAATTTCTAATTGAGTGACAAAAAAACAAATACAAACTCGATAAAAAAATGATAAAAAAAGAAAAAAGCTCTAGTTTAGTAGTATATATCCAACAATTTTGTTTTATAATAATGGGTTAGAGAGATATATCCGATTAATTTAATAGTATATATCCAAAAATTTGTTTTCTTAAAAAATAATGGGTTAGAGAAGATTATTAAAAAAATACAAAATAAAATAGAAAAACTCTAATTGAATGCCATGTAAGCAAAAAGTTTAATAATTCTAATTAAATGCCACATAAGCAATTTTTCTTGAGAATGCACGAGAAGGCTCCGTGGGAATCTCGCTATGTATATAATAATAGAGATAGAGATAATATATTATTCAATTTTTTTTATTAAAACAATTGTCCCGTGTAATATTAATTTTTTTTTTATTAAAACAATTCTCCTGTGTGTGTTACTATAATATATATTTATCGCTAATTATTTATTATAATATATATTCATCAATAATATACTTCTTATGTACTTTTTATATAAGAGTAAACAAAAATAAAGCAGATTTTTTTATGCTTATCTTCAAAAGTGTTTTCTATTGCTATTTTTATGAATATATTTATTTTATTCTCTTTTTTTAAAAAACAATTGTCCCGTGTAAGATTAATTTTTTTTTTATTAAAACAATTCTCCCAAGTGTGTTACTATAATATATATTTACCCCTAATTATTTATTATAATATATATATTCATCAATAATACACTTCTCATGTATTTTTTATATAAGAGTAAACAAAAATAGAGCAGATTTTTTTATGCTTATCTTCAAAAGTGTTTTCTATTGCTATTTTTATGAGTATATTTATTTTATTCTCTTTTTTAAAAAAAAATTAATTTTTTTAATGAATAGATTTGTTTTAGGCTTATTTTTGGATTTTTTTTTGTTATTTTTGTTTTGTATCTTTTTTTTATGAGTATATTTGTTATATGCTTATCTTCTTCTTTTTTTTTTTTTTGTACATATCTTTTTTCCAGTTTAGAGTTAAAATTACATTTAAGGGCATAAACGGTGAAATATTATTAAACGTGCTAAGGGCAAAATAAGTTTTTTAGTAGTAGTTTCTTTTAATATATTGTAAATAGATTTTATTTTTTTATTAAAGTACTTACAAAAGGGGAAAAGGTTAGTTTTTTATTAGTATATTTGACGGGATATTTCGATCTCGCTCCTACGTATTTTCAGGTGTGATGGAAAACTCAAAGCTACGTAGTTTTTTGTAAAAAAAATTGTTTGTTTGTTGATTTTATTTGTGAAAATGATTCGTTTTTAAAAGAAAAAAGTTTGTTTAAAAATATTAAAATATAATATTAGAATTTCTAAAATAAATAAAAAATGCTTACCCCCACAAAAAAAAAGTTTCGAAAAAAAAAATACATAATATCCGAGATTCTACAAAAAAAAAATACAGTTTCTACAAATAAAATATATAATATTAAAGTTTCTACAATTGAAAACTATTAGAGAGAATCTCTAACTGAATGACAAAAATAAAATACAAACTGGATAAAAAAAACAAAAACCGATACAAGAAAAGAGAAAATTTAGTTTAGTTATATATATCCAACCTTATTTTTATAATAATGGGTTAGAGTAAATACCAAAAATATACAAAAAATATAGAAGCTCTAATTGAATGACTCCTAATCAATTTAGCCATAAATTCTAATTGAATGCCACATAAGCAATTTTCTTGAGAATGCACGAAAGAGTTCTGTGAAAATTTCGCTATGTATAGAGAGAAAGAGAGAGAGAGAGAGAGAGAGAGAGAGAGAGAGAGAGAGAGAGAGAGAGAGAGAGCAAAATTAGGGAGAAAGAAAATGTATAAGGTGTTGATTGTGTATCATAATACCTTGAAACTTCACAATCAGATGATGAATAATACTCACGCACGAGGGGAGACCCTTATTCTCCCAACCTAGACTCCACCCCATTGGAAATTTCTAAAAGCATTCAATACAATGACTATGTACAATTCTCATGTTCAACAACATGTTAGCACCACACACCACTATATTTATTGATCAATACTTTGAAAATGACGTGTGTGAACATTTCTCAGTACAATTCTTTTGGTTACCAAGAATAATATTTGACCTTATTATTGTTCAAACAAATATTTGACCTTATTATTGTATTAGTGAAAGTTTGATCTCATAGAGAATAAAATATAAATATTAATTTGAGATTTTAAACAATTCATTTATCAATAACCACACGCGCACACACCAATCCAAATTATAGGTCGCCGGCTTGTTGTGAATCAAAAGCAATTTAAAACAAGAAAAATGAAACGATCGATTAATTATGCAACTGATAGTAGAACTGAAAATTGATGAAAGACACCTAAACATGACTAATTAAACACCAAGTTGAAGGATACAATTAAAATTTGCATAAAACTAAATATTAAAAAACAAACAGACATATTATTATTATTAATTAGACTGAAAAGTAAACATATTGCAAATTGACATGCATACTATATATTAATTATCTGTTGGCTCTATTTTGACTTTCAATCCACTTAGAGGAGGAGCTGGAGCAATCTGAGCATGATCTTCGTTGTTGACCAGAGCAACTTCTGACTGCTCAAACTAGAGATCTGATATCTCTTGAGCCTCTGAGTTGTTTCTCTTTTTTTTTCTCTTCTTCCTTATCAAGCTTGTAATGAGCCGCCACATGATTAGCGAATTTCTGAGACGTAGGCACTACCTCCAAGCAATCTGAACAAATGTAAGGTCCATATTTCAGGTGTGTTAGGCTGTGGATTCTACGACGATTAATAGCTTTTGTTGACTTCTTCCTTTTGTTCTTGTTACCATTTCCAACATCAACACCAGCAGTAGCAACAACATTGAATGTCTGAAGTGGTAATTCTCTTGATTGTGATGATGATGATCCTGCAGAGAGATCAGGTGGATAACAAGCAGTTGCATTCACCATCATCATTTTTTTGTTGTTGACAATATTATTAATATTTTTATTATTTGATGATGAAGATGATGATGATGATAATAATGATATGTGTGGATGCCCAAATTGAGCTTCTAGGATCTGCATCGCTTTGCGGATTGCAGGAGCATGACTGCCAAATTTTTCAGCAGTTGCTGCTGATGATGAATTGGAATAAGATAACGAATGATTGTACATATTTGTGGTTCTATTGTTTGATTCAAGTGAAGGAGGTGGAGGTGGATGGGGGTGAGAAGATGGAGTGTTGGAGGAACTCATGGATGGAACAAAAGTCAAAAGAAACTCGGTTTGGAGAGTATTGATGTTGAACAGGGTTTGTCTGTAGATTGATGTAACTATGTGTTTCAATCCTCCCTCAATTTATAGCACTCTATTATTATTTTTTATGTTTTTTTTCATACTTTGTGCATTAATAAATTCTCACAATATAAAACTATATTTAATAAAATATTTAGTATAAATGACTTACTTTATTTAATTTTTGACTAAGAGATTACTTACTTTAAATGTCATAATTTAATACTATATTTCAATGCAATATTACATTATTCCTTTCATAAAAAATATAAGCAACAAAGATTCAAATAAGTCAAATATTTTATATATGTGTATTTGGACAAGATACATTTTTGATGTTTTGAATATAATTACATTAAATTTTGTTATTAATGGAGAAACAACATTGAATTTATTTTTGACCAACATTGAATTAATTGATAAATATTGTCTTCTTTTTTCACCAACATTTGTAAAGTTTTAGTCAAAAAAATAAAATAGAATAGAAAAGCTTAAAAGTTAATTGTGTTTTGATTTTATTTTTAAAGTAGAAACATTAACTAATTAAAAAGAAAATGGCTACATTTTTCTTTTGGGTGCATGCAAAATACGTGATAACCTTTTTTGACAAAGTATTAAATTATTAATGTATACACTGAAACATATAGGCAAAAGTCAATTTCTTATTTTTTTATAGTTCCAAAATAAAAATCTTAAAGCTATTTATTGTTTTATGCAAAGATCTAAGTATATTCATGTGTATTAACCTGTGCAACATTGCTCACATTCACCTCAAAGTAATTGTAACTAATCCAAAATGACTATCTAAAATCATTTACCGAATTTGTCCTATATTTTCAACCAACTTTTCTAATCGAAAATAGCTTACCAAAATTTTCATATATGCTAAGGTAGAAAAGTGGTGCTAACTGCTAAGTAAAAAAAAAAAGTGGAAGGTTCATAACTGGCCAAAAAATAATGTTGAAAAATTATATCATGAGCTTTTTATGATCAAAATTAGCACGTATTGAATTTTGCTCCAAGAATCTCAAGAAACTGCTTCATCCTCTTGTTGGTGTCTTTGTTCCTTGTTCCCCTCCCACTTCTATGTGGTTGATCGTTGTTATCTCCTTTATGGATGTTTTGCTCCTTTTCTTTTAGTCCTGGTGTTATCTTTGTAGTGCTTTCAACCTCTCTATCCTTGTTCTTCCTCCCACTTTTGCGTGTCTCCTGCAACCTGCAACAATGGAAACAAATAACTCACATCAAATACAATATGGTACTCACACTCAAAACAACTCCATCATCACCAATAACTACCAAAGACCACAAATCACCAAGAACATACCAGCCCCACTGTACCGAAGAGTTCACCAGCTTTCTTTGTTTATCCTGAAAAAATAGTCCATGAAGGGGTTTCAGCGTGCAGCAAGAGCCTCCTGGGAAAACTAATCACAACAAAACCCATCCATGTAAGCTCTATTCATATGGGTCTAGAGAGTATATGGGGATCTCCAACTGGTCTAAAGATTCAAGAAATTGAAGGTAAAATCTTGCAATTCTTTATGGATGACCCTAGAGATCAAGAACGAATTTTGCAAGGAAATCCTTGGATTTTTAGGAACTCTTGGCTGATTGTTCAACCTTGGGACAGAAACATGGACGTTTCTACCCTTGATTTCGACCATGCTCCAATCTGGATCCAACTATGGGGACTTCCTCCCCATTGTAAGACAAAGCTGATGGGGGCAAACATAGGTGCCCTTTTGGGCAAGGTGGAGACTTCATAAATGTACGAATATCCGGGGAAAAAGATGATAATAAAGGTCAAAGTAGCCATCAATGTCCACCAACCTGTTACTGCTGGAATCCTCATAGGTAATGCTAATGATGGCACAAGCTGGATTGACTTTCGCTACGAGAGATTACCTCAAGTTTGCTTCAAGTGTGGCCTTGTTGGCCATGCTGAGAACCTATGTTACAACCCCCAGCTAGAGATGGGGGACACGACACCTTTAGGCCCTTGGATTTGATCAAACCAGTATGGTAGACGATTTTTAGAAGCAAAAGACAGAAAATATCATAGTGATCCATCCCCATCTAAGAATTTCGGTACCTATAGCCCTCTCATTCCTCCCAGCATGTTGGAACAAATGGCGGCTATGAAACTACAAGATGAAATGGAAGCTGCACATCAATCTGATACTACCAGAACAAAGCAACAGACCACACCCCCTCCTACAGAGACCAAAACACAATCAACAGAAAGCTACAACAGACTCACTTTGGAAATTAGGGGACAAACACAATAGATATCCCAAGCTAAGCGTCAAAGAATGGACAGTACAAGCCCTACACACATGGAAATAACCATGGCAGACAACATTGTGGCAGGACCTGCAGGGCAGGCCAGCCAGCCTCAATGAAGCTCCTATCTTGGAACTGTCAAGGGATTGGCAACCCCAAGACAGCTAGAGCTTTTCACAAGCTTATTGCTACTCATAATCCTGATTTAGTTTTTCTAATGGAGACAAAATTGTTGAATTCTAATAATGTTTTTCTGTTTAGGTTAAGAGACAATTACAATGTTCATCAAGTAGATTGCTCCACTTCTGGTGGAGGTAGGGCAGGAGGCCTCATAATGCTTTGGAAGCCGTGTAACATGAACTTGACTTTAATAAATTCTACTTTGAACTATATTGATGTGCATATTATCTATAATAATATCCCATAGAGAGCAACTGGCCTCTATGGTTTCCCCCAAAATAATAATAAGTTACTTACTTGTAACCTCATTAATGAGCTGTATAGGTGTGCAAATAACCAGAATTGGCTCATTTTTGGTGATTTCAATCTAACCCTTTCTAATGAGGAGAAGATGGGGGGAAATGTCATAGACCACAAGCTTATTACTATGTTTAGAAACACTATCAACATATGTCACTTGCAGGACCTAGGCTATAGTGGTGAGATTTATACCTGGAATAATAGACAAGAAGGTCAAAACCACATAAAAGCTAGACTTGACAGATTTCTTGCAAATGAAGGCTGGAAAACTTCTTTTCCTCACTTAGTAAGGTACAGATCTGACCATTGCCCCATTTTGTTGGATTTTGCCTCTAATCCTGTTTGCAGGAATAAAAATCAGCACAATAAGCTGAAGAAATATGAAATAATGTGGACAAAACATGAAGATCATATTACCATTGTAAAAAGCGCTTGGCAGCAAGCTAGAGGAAACCTTGCAAAAAAACTATCTTCTACCCTGCACAACATGCACACATGGGGTTAACATCAATTTGGTTATATACCAAAAAAGATTAAAACTGTTCAAGCTGAGTTGCAGGCCCTGAACAACAATAGCGACATGAACAACATGATACAGCAAATCCACAACAAGGAAACCGAGTTAGATAAGTTACTTGAGAATGAGGAGATGTGGTGGAGCCAACGCTCCAGAGCCTTGTGGCTTCAACATGGTGACAAGAATACTAAGTTTTTCCATAAAAAAGCCTCCCAAAGAAGGCAGAGGAATTCCATTGACTCTATTCAAGACGATCAAGGCATTACTCACATGGATCATGGGAAGATTGAAAACACTCTCCTTAATCATTTTAAGAAGCTTTTTATTAGTCAAACAACTCATAACATCGAAAAGGTTGTTGAAGTGGTTGCCAACAAAATTACCCCTACCATGCAAGACTACCTCAACTCTAGCTACACTGAGGAAGAGGTCTTTGAAGCCATTAGACACATGAAGGAGCTTGCTGCACCGGGACCGGATGGTTTACCAGCGATTTTTTATCACAACTATTGGGATATCATTGGGAAGGAGGTCACACATGCAGTTCTAGGAGTTCTAAATGATGGAGAGGACCCAAGTCAGTACAATGAGACTCATATTTGTCTCATCCCTAAGAAGTAAAACCCTATTAACCCAAGTGACTATAGACCTATTTCCCTTTGCAATGTTATCTTTAAGATCATTACAAAAACTATCTCGAATAGGCTCAAGCAAATCCTTCCTGATGTCATAAGTAAAAACCAGAGTGCTTTTCTACAAGATAGGCTTATTACGGACAACACTCTAGTCGCTTTTGAGATATTCCACTATTTCAAGCACACCAACAGAAAACATGGTTATGTGGGTATAAAAACGGATATGGCAAAAGCCTATGATAGGGTCGAATGGCCTTTCCTTCAAGCTACCTTGGAGGCTATGGGGTTTCCGTACAAGCTTACTACTACCATCCTTAGATGTGTCTCTACAGTCCAATTCTCTATTCTTATCAATGGCAGTTCATCCTCTACTTTCGCCCCTCAAAGAGGCCGTCGTCAGGGAGACCCCTTATCCCCTTACTTATTTATTATTTGTGCCGACGTTCTCTCAGGGCTTATTGCCCAGGCCCAGCATAAGAAGCTCATTCATGGGGCCAAAATTGCCCCTAAAGCTCCTGAAGTTACTCACTTACTTTTTGCTGATGATAATCTTTTCTTTTGTAGGGCCACTAAAAATGAAACAAATATCATAAAAGACTTAATTAAGGACTACCAAGCTGCCTCTGGACAATTGGTAAACATGGAAAAATCTGAGCTAATCTTTAGCAAGAGAGTTCGAGTGGATCAACATATGGAAATATCCAAAATTCTACCTATGCCAAAGGTGGAGTTCTTTTCAAAATACTTAGGGATGCCTACTGATATGGGAAGATCTAAGCAACAGGTTTTCAACTATATTGCTGATAGGGTGTGGAAGAAGCTAAAAGGCTGGAAAGAGAAGAGTCTCTCTTTTGCAGGCAGGGAGATGCTAATCAAGGCAGTGGTCCAAGCTATCCCCACCTACGTGATGGGTTTTTTTTTTACTTCCAAAAGGGTTGTGTAAACAGCTTGAGAATATGGCGTGCAACTTTTGGTGGGGCAGTACCACTAATAAAAGGAAAGTCCACTGGGTAAAGTGGAAAAAGGTGTGCAACGGCAAGCCTCAAGGTGGGTTAGGATTCAGAAATACGTGCGTGTTTAATGAGGCTCTTCTGGCCAAGCAAGCTTCGCGCATAGCCACTCAACCTGATTCTTTAATGGCTCAAATTTTAAAAGCAAAGTATTTCCCTAATTGTAATTTAATGAAAGCAAAATTGGGCAAAACAGTCAGCTACACTTGGAGAAGTATTCTCCATGCTAGATGGATCCTAAAGAAGGGATGTTATTGGACTATTGGGAACGGTGAACAGGTAAACATATGGGAGGATAACTGGCTGCCTCATCAGAATGGTTTTAGAGTTTGGAGCAAACCTAAGGATGACCCGAATTGCTCTATGGTAAAAGATCTCATTGACCAAGATGTGAAACAGTGGAACAGAACTATTATTGATCAACTCTTTCTTCCCTTTGAAGCTCTCCAAATCTATCAAATCCCCTTGGTTGACACTAGCTCAAGGGATGAGCTAACTTGGGTTGGAACTAAAGAAGGCATCTACACTGTAAAGTCTGGTTACCAGGCTGTCATGGATTGGAATTTCAAGACCAGCAACAACCCGGGGAAGTCTTCCAATGACAACGACCCCATATGGAAACACCTTTGGAAGCTAAAAATCCCCCCAAAACAAATTAACCTCATTTGGAGAATTTTAAACCAAGCTATCCCTGTAAAAGACAACCTAATGACTAGAGGCGTTAGGTGCGACACCCATTGTGCCCCAGATGTAGCAAAGGTATCGAGACTAACGACCATGTTTTCTTTAGATGCGATTGGGCAAAAGCAGTTTGGTTTTGTTCCCCAATGACACTCAATGTCGACAACATAACCAAAAACCTCTCCTTCACTGATTGGTTATCTAGCACGATTAAAAGAACAGATACTAACGACATGGAGAAAATTGCTGCTCTAATCTACAATATATGGCATACGAGAAATTTGCTAATTTTTCAGAGTAAGGACGTACCTGTTATCAAAGTAGTGCAACAAGCCATGGCATCCTCCCAAGAGTACACATCAGTCTGCAGAACCATCCCTAGCTCTAAAAATCCCTCAACTACTGGTACCCGTGGTCACAACAATTACTGGAATCCTTCGACACAAAATACCCTAAAACTAAACGTGGATGCTCACCCATGTGGTGATGGCCGTTGGGGATTGGGGATGATTTTGCGTACGGAGGCAGGAACGTGCGTTGGAGCTGCGACATCGGTAGTTAGAGGTTCAGAGAGTGTTTTGGACGGCGAAGCGTACGACTTGAATGAAGCAATCGATCTCAGAAACTCGAATCATCATTGAGATGGATGCTCGTGTGATTGTTAATGTTGTAACAAATCGGAAGTTTCCCCGGAACTATTGGGGTCGCATCGCAAGAAGATGTGCAGAGTTTATTGATAAAAATCCTAGGGTCAGTATTGGCTGGGTTAGAAGAACGGGAAACGTTGTTGCACATACGTTGGCAAATTGGGCCAATATAGAGCCAAACAAATATTGGACCATTGATGTTCCTGATTGTATAAAAGATATGATCCAAAACGACATATCCCTCTGTAATTTTGCTTCTTAGTAATATAGTTTTTTTCTCTTCAAAAAAAAAAGTGGTAGTAAGGTAATTTCTCTACATCTGATTTTTTTTTTTTTTTTTATGAAAACATCTGATTTTACCTATAAAGAAAATAAGATGCAATCTCTTGTTTCAAATCTTTGAATAATGTTTAGTGCCCTAATCCTACCTAGTTTGCAAAAAAATCCCACATAAATTAGTCAGTATGGCGTGTGGGGCCCACTTTTTAGACTTTCTTAGTTATTTGCATTGGGAATAAACATTTTTAAACTCCAATTCCCGACTCTTTGCATGGTGACCTAATCTCTTCTTCCTTGGTATTCCAAACTTGAACCACTACAATTGGAAATTGCTACAAGCATTTAATACAATGACTATTACGTCGTGTGGGACCCTTTTTACATTTGCTTTTCAATCTGACATATTGTCACAAGTTAACTTAATAGCTCAAGTTTAGCTAACAAAAATATCATGATAAAAACAAACCATTATTATAATAAGATAAGATCAATATAATGACACAATTTCACCGTCTATGTTAGTGTGATAGAGTAATTGGGAATACCTCCATCTATTATCATCATATATTTGGTAAAAATTATTATTTCTTTCAACCTGAAAAAAAAAATTTAAACAGTCAATGAAATATATTAGTTCATAATATAAAAATGATATACAAACTAAGAATCAATGGGAATAGTAGAGGTCATACAATATATACAACAACTAACAAAAGAAAGAACATAACTAATCTTCCATATTCATTTTCATATGTGTGTAGTGCATAAATTTTGACACTGTATATTTAATTACCCGTAGAGTACATATTTGGAGGAGAAGAAACTTGATTTCAGTTTTGTAAAAATTGGCAAAAAATGAAAATGGAGGTAGATGATTGGATGGAGAGAGTATTACTAAAGATATTTATATATAGTGTGGGAGAATATGCATAATTTGGTGAGTGAGTTATTTCATTAAAGCACAATAGACAATTATGAATATGAATAATAAAATTCAATAAAATGAAAAACCACAACAACATGCATAAATTCCTTTAGCTAGCATATGTTACGAATATGAACAACCACAATGCATAAATACTTACTAATATAGACTATAACTTATTATTATTGTAAAGAAAATGATAATAATGATAGTGACAAAGTTTACATATGGTTGACAAATTTTATAATATCCATAGAATTGTAAAAGTTAACATCATAAAAATTTATACACAGTTATTATTTTCTTTGATTTTTTTGTTGAATTATTATCATTATTTTTTATGTTATTTACATTGATTGTGTTTGCATAATTTTTTTTTAGATATGCCTCATCATCATAATGATTTCTTTCAAGAGATAGTTTTTTAAGACCATTTATTTTTGTATGTTGTTATAAATTAATTAAAAGAGGTAATATATCTATCAAAAATAGAGATTAGAAATATTTTCTTAGAGTGCCACATCATCAAAATGAAGGTTTAAGAGCAATTCAACCTTCCTATTATAAGTTAATTAATTAATAATTAATTAATTAATAAAGATTCTTCAACTTACTTTCAACCTGAAACAAATAAACATCACACCAAGACGGAAACACATAATACACACAAAATATGTCTCACAAAGACGGGAAAACAAAATACTTCGCACTAAAACGAGAAATTAAAAGAAACAACGTCACACTTTAAGACAACGAAATCACAAAAAAACCGAAAGAAATACCAAATATATGTGGAAACCATACTTATATAATTAAAATAGAAGAAAAAAAGCGACTTAGAGAGGTGATTCTATAAGCCTAAATTGACCCTAAATCACTCATCTCCAATAGATCAAGAAGAAGGGGAAAGTTGTGACGGCTATGGTTAGGAAAACATGTATTTATGCTCATATTAATTTGTGTAATTATACTGATATTAATATGAAATTCTATATTTTTTTTAAAAAATTTATAAAAGACATATACTTATACTCATATATTTTTAACACGGGGATTTATATAGAGCCTATATTGTTTGTCATATATTAATAAAATGCCTTTTTTGTTTTATTTTTTAGTAATTTGTATTAGACCTATATAAATATAGTCATATTATTGATATGTGGTTCTATTTAAACTCATATTAATATGGGAGTTTATATTTATATATACTCATATATTAATATAAGACCTTTCTTTTCTTTCTTTTTTTTCTTTTTTTTTTTTATAATTTTTACAGGAACCTAGCTATATTTATATATTAATAGAGAAGTCTATTTAGTTTTTGTAATTTATATGAGAACTATATTTTTTTTTGTTGCTTAATATGAGACCTATCTTTATACTCATATATTAATACAGGTTTTATTTTTTTATAATTTATACGGGACCTATATGTATACTCTTATATTAATTTGGAGAAGTTATTTACAATTTATACAGACTTATATTTATACTCATTTTAATATGGGGCCTATTTTTATATAATTTCTAAAGACATCTATGCTTATGCTCATATGTTAATACAAGGTGCCTTTTTAAAAAAAAAAAATTATACCAGACCTATATTTATACTCACAAATTAATATGCGCACTGTAATTTTTATGTACGCGAACCTATATTTGTACTCATTTATTAATATGAGGTATTTTTTGTAATTTATATGGGTTATACTCATTAATTAATAAATGAGCCTGTTTATTTTATTTTTAAAATTTACAAGCGGCATATACTTATACTTATATATTTTGACAAATATGTTTTCTTATATTATTAGTACAATAAGCCTTCAAATTTATAAAATAACGTGACTTTCTTAAATTATTTTCACATTAAATATAATTTAAATTTAAAAAAATTACGACCTACCCTCCTCGATTTTTTTTTAAATTGTTCAGACCGTAATGGTCAACCATTCAATCTGTGGACCGGTCCATGCAATTTATAAATCATTAAATATTTCTATTAACTTTTGTGTTTATTTTAAATCTATTCTATATTTATGCTAACTTATATATGTCCTTACTTTTATTAAATTTTTTTCCTTTTTTTTTGTCTGAATAAAATCTTAAATTATGAAAAATTAATTTCAAAATAAATATAATATTTGTTTAATTTATAAACAACAATTAATGAATTGATAGCCCGTGCTTGGCACGGGTCTCACACTAGTTAATTAAAAGAGGTAATATATCTATCAAAAATAGAGATTAGAAATATTTTCTTAGAGTGCCACATCATCAAAATGAAGGTTTAAGAGCAATTCAACCTTCCTATTATAAGTTAATTAATTAATAATTAATTAATTAATAAAGATTCTTCAACTTACTTATTATTGTGCCTTTATAAAATAATAACTCCAATTATCCAATGAATCCTATTTTATCATCTTAATTGGAGACTCTAATTAGCACTATTATTATTAATTAGAGTTGAATTGTTACATACAGAGTCGCCACCAAAGTTTTTTTTAATGCACAAAAAAATAAAACATTACAGGGGGTTGTTATCAAAAAAAAATTACAGGGGGTAAAACAAAACTCGCATACTTTGCAGGGGGTAAACTCCTATTAACCCAAAAAAATATAAGCAAAAAATATCCAAATAAGTCAAATATTTTATATATGTGTATTTGGACTAGATACATTTTTTATGTTTTGATTATAAATACTTTAAATTTTGTTATTAATGGAGAAACAACATTGAATTTATTTTTGACCAACATTGAATTAATTGATAAATATTGTATTCTTTTTTGACCAACATTTGTAAAGTTTTAGTAAAAAAAATAAAATAGAAGAGAAAAGCTTAAAAGTTAATTGTGTTTTGAATTTATTTTTAAAGTAGAAAAATAAACTAATTAAAAAGAAAATGGCTACATTTTTTTTTTGGGTGCATGCAAAATACGTGATAGCCTTTTTTGACAAAGTATTAAAGTATTAATGTATATACAGAAACATATAGGCAGAAGTCAATTTCTTATTTTTTATAGTTCCAAAATAAAAATCTTAAAGCTATTTATTGTTTTATGCAAAGATCTAAGTATATTCATGTGTATTAACCTATGCAGCATTGCTCACATTCACCTCAAAGTTATTGTAACTAATGCAAAAAGACTATCTAAAATCATTTACTGAATCTGTCCTATATTTTCAACCAACTTTTCTAATCGAAAATAGGTTACCAAAAATTTCATATATGCTAAAGTAGAAAAGTGGTGCTAAGTAAAAAAAAGTTGTGGTAAGGTAATTTCTCTACATCTGTTTTTTTTTTTTTTTTTGATGAAAACATCTGATTTTACCTATAAAGAAAATAAGATGTAATCTCTTGTTTCAAATCTATGAATAATGTTTACTACCATAATCCTACCTAGTTCGCAAAAAAAATCCCACCTAAATTAGTCAGTATGGCGTGTGGGGCCCACTTTTTAGACTTTCTTAGTTATTTGCATTGGGAATAAACATTTTTAAACTCCAATCCCCGACTCTTTGCATGGTGACCTAATCTCTTCTTCCTTGGTATTCCAAACTTGAACCACTACCGTTGGGAATTGCTACAAGCATTTAATACAATGACTATTACGTCGTGTGGGACTCTTTTTACACTTGCTTTTTGATCCGACATATTGTCACAAGTTAACTTAATAGCTCAAGTTTAGCTAACAAAAATATCAGGATAAAAACAAACCATTATTATAATAAGATCAATATAATGACACAATTTCACTCTCTATGTTAGTGTGATAGAGTAATTGGGAATACCTCCATCTATTATCATCATATATTTGGTAAAAATTATTGTTTCTTTCAACCTGAAAAAAAAAATTTAAACACTCAATGAAATATATTAGTTCAAAATATAAAATGATAGACAAACTAAGAATCAATGGGAGTAGTAGAGGTCATACAATATATACAACAACTAACAAAAGAAAGAACATAACTAATCTTCCATATTCATTTTCATATGTGTGTAGTGCATAAATTTTGACATTGTATATTTAATTACCTGTAGAGTACATATTTGGAGGAGAAGAAACTTGATTTCAATTTTGTAAGAATTGGCAAAAAAATGAAAATTGAGGTAGATGTTTGGATGGAGAGAGTATTGCTAAAGATATTTGTATATAGTGTGAGAGAATATGCATAATTTGGTGAGTGAGTTATTTCATTAAAGCACAATAGACAATTATGAATATGAATAATAAAATTCAATAAAATGAAAAACCACAACAACATGCATAAATTCCTTTAGCTAGCATATGTTACGAATATGAACAACCACAATGCATAAATACTTACTAATATAGATAGACTATAACTTATTATTATTGTAATGAAAATGATAATAATGATAGTGACAAAGTTTACGGATGGTTGAAAAATTTTATAATATCCTTAGAATTGTAAAAGTTAACATCATAAAAATTTATACACAATTATTATTTTATTTTATTTTTTTGTTGAATTATTATCATTATTTTTTATATTATTTACATTGATTGTGTTTGCATAAATTTTTTTTAGAGATGCCTTATCATCATAATGATTTCTTTCAAGAGATAGTTTTTTAAGACCATTTATTTTTGTATGTTGTTATAAATTAATTAAAAGAGGTAATATATTTGTCAAAAATAGTGATTAGAAATATTTTCTTAGAGTGCCACATCATCAAAATGAAGGCTTAAGAGCAACTCAACCTTCCTATTATAAATTAATAATTAATTAATTAAAAAGAAAGATTGATTTGGATTTGAACACTCTTAGTGTGAGTATTATTATATTTCCCTTTGTGTCAAATGTATTCGATGTTGATTTTTTATATTACAATGTAAAAGGGTGTTATTATTGATCTGAAAAAAAAAATGTATTAAAAAAATTTATAGATGATATTAAATCTAGAAGTAATATTTTTAAAAAAAATATTATAATTAGGAACATGGAGTAATTAATATGCAACAATTTGTTTTTGGTCAAGAATATGCAACAATTTTATTGTAATTATTGGGATAAAATCATTGGGATCATGATGGAGGCTGAGATAGAAAAGTAATTGGAGATCCAATTCGAATATTAAAAAAAACGCCTCTAATGAAAATGCAATTTTTTTTTAAATCGTTTATTTAAAATAACATAAATAATAATAATAATAATAATAATAATAATAATAATAATAATAATAATAATAATAATAATAATAATAATAATAATAATATTTATTTTATATAACATAAAAGAATTTCAATTAAAAATTAAATTTGATGCAAAGATTGGAATGGTCTAGTGGTTGAGTTTGTGAAAAGGTTTTACATGCAATGATTTTCCAAAAACTATTTATCAGTTTTTAATTTAATTTAAAATGACTAGAACTGGAATTATGCAGGAAAAAATGGCAATGTGGTGATTTGAATCAAGGACCTTGGAAATACTAATATAGTAATATTCCACCACTAATTTATTGATTGATGCATGTATAATATTTTATGAACATTGACGAACTACGACTATTAAGGCTTCAAAATTTTGAGGCTCAACGTTATCGCACACCTAAATTTGTTTGAGTGCTGAACCAAACTATCTCAATCTCAAAATATATGAACTCTTTTACGTGAATTATTAGAATAAAAAAAGTTTATTATTATATTAAGTTTATTGACAATTAATTTTGTTTTAGTACAACTTTACCTTTCATAGGGTCTCATTCTCCTGTGGTTGGGATTGTGTTTGTACCAAGGTTTTAGTTGTAGTGTGGCGAAGAAATATACTTTATGGTGGTCCCATGGTGGTGGTGGGCGCCAAATGTTTTTGCTAGATTACTAATGAGAATATCGAGTTGACGGTGTGCCGAGATCAAGTTTTAGGGTTTTTTTTTTTGTGTTTCGATAATAATTTAATGAATTTTCAATTGTTTATGTATGTTTCATATATAGGAGGGTATTAGGTATTCTCACTACCCCACTATTTGTCGTGGTAACCGTTTTTGTTTATTTGTCTCCCTTTTTATGATAACCTTTTCGGTTTAGATTATCTCGAAATATGGGCCTGCGTGATTGAGATAATGGACTGACTACGGTTTGACAAGTGTATTAGTCTGTCGTCGAGTAATAATTCACACTCTACTGAGTAGAATGAGTTATATCCACAGGGATAGCGCCTAGGTTACTAAGCTTATTCTAGGATTTGTTAAGATTGCCTCCGCTTTATGAGTTGGGATAGTTTTTAGATTCAAGAAACAGAGAATATAACTAGAAAGAAAGACAATTTAAGAGGATAGGTTAAGTAGTTGGAATCCATCCCTTGTTCCTGCTGGGTAAGTGGTACTATATCGTTGACTATTCCTTTTTATTATTGATGAACTAATATAATTAGTAATAACCGCGTACAGTAATCACCCTAATTACGAGTATAAAGAAACTTAATTAATAGACAGGAACCTCGTGTTGGACATGTTGTCACATTCCTATGCTAATTATTAGACTCTAAATATATAGTCAATTAAGCTTGGTTACATTAGTTCTTTAACCCTTAACCACAAGTGTGACTAAGCTATTGTATAATTGATCGGGGTTGGCCGCGGGCTTTGAGGCACAATACTAGGTATCACTAACCCTAAGAGCGTTAGCTGCCGGTTTTGAGGCACAATACTAGGTATCACTAAAGTAATTATAGCATAAACAATATAATAAATAAAACTGAATAGAAAATTATATAAACTTTAAACCAAATTACATAATTCCAGCATTCATAAGGGAGTTCATCTTCCCCATCTAACAATTTAGCTACTAATAGACATAATTAAATTACAAGAATTAAAATAATGCATACCAATAGCGTTGCTACCTTGCGGAGGAAGTTTCATTTCCCGTTGAAGGGAGAAAGTTCCTCCCCTAGAGCTCCTCCTCGTTTGCTCCTTGTAAAGAAATAGTTCTCTAAATTTCTGAATAAAAATAATGAGAGGAGGAGGCTCTATTTATACTTTTCATATTGGGCCTCAGCAAGCCATCGTGACACGATAGGTCCATCGTGGCACGATGGATAGATTCAGTTTAAAATTATAACTGATCATGTGCATTTCATCAGCTTGGTCACCAAGTAATGTCATCGTGCTGCGTTGTAGTCCATCGCAACACGATGCTAAGATTTTCTTCATAAATATAATTTATGATGTCTTGGCCAACAAGCAGCTCTGATCGTGGTGCGATGGAAGCCATCGTGACACGATGAGCTGCTTTTCTTCATTTTTTGGCTTTTTTCCATTCTTTTGCGCATCTTTGCCTTGTCTTGATGCTTTTTCTCGATTCTTCAGGTTGTTCTTGATATTTAGGCATGTTTTGGTCAAAGTACTACTAAATATACTACCTAAAATACTATAGAAATTCCTGTCATCACAACCCCAAACTTAAACTGTTTCTTGTCCTCAAGTAACATGCTGTCAGACAAGATCGTTAGCAAGTTAAGAGATAAATAAATATGATAGGAATTTCACAACCTTGCATGTTCAGCAATGGTACCGCTGATTCTTACCGCATCGTTCATGATCAGTCCTGCTTGGTTCAGCAGACGTTGATAGTAGTGAGTCAGACAAGTGTCTGCAAGAGTCCGTGTTCAACATTTTCTCTCTCTCACATTTTCGCTCGAAATTGAAAGGGTTACTCTCAATCATCGCACAACCTGCCATTTTACCATAGGCTTGCAAGAATTCTAAGCAACCAGTCAAAATTCAATAAACATGCATTATTAGAGGTCTTTAAGGGTTATAACGTGGCTAGGGTCAAAGGTAGGACATTTTGGGATAAGTAGGCTAAATTTGAAGTTAAGTTCTACTTTGTTTCCTTTTTGTGTACGCAACTTTTTTCCATAGGGTACCTTTTTTGATTTTTGGTATCAGAGAATGAGAATCGGAGAGACGTTTGTGGTTCTTCTCTATCACTATTTTTGCCTTTTTGGCTCTTTTTTTTTTTAATAGACTATTTTTTTAGGCAATTTTTTATGGTTTCCAGTCTCTTTTTCAATTTTTTGTTTATTTTTTTGTATAGTGATAGTTCTCTGTATACCCACCCCAAACTTGAAATGTTGCTAGTTCCATGAGCAACCCCAAACTTATTTTGTTCCCATGATCAGAGAACTATTACCTAACTCCAAAAGAGGGTAATTTTTTTGTTTTTCTGGTCTATAGGCTTATATTGTGGTTTGTCACCGAAAGAAAAGGGATATTATTTTTTTAGGCTCAAAATGGCTAGCAAAGGATATAATATAATAAGGGTGGCTTGAAAAGACTCTGGGTTATATCAAACAATTGCCTCAATGCACATATTATTAAATCAACCAATTAGCAAAGAATTGGAGCAAGTTCAACCAGAGTGCGATACTCTCATAGTGGATTGAAAGAAAGTGGTAATACCTTTGGAAATATTTGGCTCAAATTCTCACTTGGCTTAGGTATTTGAAGGTATGAACACTTATATGCAGACACCGCTTCATCACTCGTCTCATTGTCTCCCGAACTTCCGCACTTCGGAGCAATCACCTTTGGTATTTGTGTGAAGGCGTGAAATTCGGATCATCAAAATCCATAACTTACTTCGCTGCAATCTTACCTATAACATTTTCTCATGCACAAGATAATAAACAGCAACAATTATTTAATTTTTCGTAAGTTTGACAGGGGCTGTTAACAGATGAATATGACATGCTGGAAATTCTGAGTACATTTTATTGAATTGAAAATACATAATTGAAAATACTGAAACAAAATACTGAAATTAAATACTTAATACTTATCCTTTGGTTGCCTCCCAAACAGCGCTTGTTTAGCGTCTCATTAGCTTGAAGCATTTCCTCCATTACAGAGGATATATTCGCATGTCTCGTTCTTCTACAGGAGTCTTCCATCATCATCTGAAGCAACTGGTTTGATGATGGACTTGTCTTTCCCTTTTAATGGACTCTCCTTCTTTTCTTTGTTTGGTATGCTGACCCTGCGATTCTCATCTACCTTCTGGAACCGTATCTTTCTTCTTGTAGCAGCTGACTTCTTCAGAGGTGGCGTGTTAACCCCAAACTTAGACCTTTTGGCGAACCTTCGATTCCTTCCCCATGCTTTGACCCATGTTGCCTGGATATCTACCTCAATAGTCAGCCTATTCATCTTGTCAGCTAGCCCTTTGGGTTCCTCCTCGTCCTTCGCTGCTTCTACCTGTAGCTGCGCCATTTCATTCCCCAGCTCTTCTATCTCTATCTTTAAGTGTATTTGAGCTGGAGTCGGTGGTGTAGCTTCTTCGTTCTTCCACTCGAGCTTACAGCATTCATCCTTGTTCGCCTTGGAAGTTTTGATGGTTATTGCCTGTTCTCCACTCCTTAGTGTCATCTCAGCAAGATCCATGTTAATGATGGCCCTGCTAGTTGCTAAGAATGATCTTCCTAGGATGATCTTCATCTTCACCGATGTCTAGGGTCATAAAGTCTACTGGGAACACCAGGTCTTGGATTTTATCAGGATATCCTCTACTATACCTGCTGAGTGAATAGTTGATTGGTTGGCCAGTATGAGTTCCTTAGTTGTCCCTGCAGTTGGTAATTTGAGCTTGAACTTGTCTGCCAAAGATAATGGTATGACGTTCACACTTGAGCCCACATCTCATAATGCGTTGACTCCTTCCTCCCCAATCTGACAGACCATGGTGACGCTTCCAGGATCTTTCTTCTTGGGTGGTAGTTGTGGTCCTCTTGCTAGGCTTTCTCTGAATTCCTCCAGCTCACTTGTGAACTCGCATAGACGTCTTCGATTGTCATTCCTAGCTCGTTGAACCATTCTTCGAACTCTTCGAACTTTATTAGCTCTGGTTCATCGTGCTCGCGTTCTGGCTTTACCTCTTTCAACGCCTTGCACTCCTCATTTGGGTTGTCCACCATGTTACCTGCAATGTCTTTAGAAACATGAGTGCTTACCAGCTTGGACAGTTGACCGATTTGGGTTTCGAGACTTTTGATGGTCGCCCCCTGATTAGCTACTGTGTTCTGGATGCTTTCAAAATTTGTCTTGCTCATGCTTGCCAACTGTGTGAGTAACTCCTCCAAAGGAGATGGTTTTCTTGGTTGAGGTGCTGCTTGAGCCTGGTTTCCTGTTTGATCCCAGCGCAAATTTGGGTGTTTACTCCAACCTGGGTTGTAGTTGTTTCCCATGTAATTCACTTGCTCTTCACCTCCTGGAAAACACTTCCCGTTTGGGTGATCTTCTAGGCAGAAGTCACAGACTCCTTCTACCTGTTTCACACTAGCTTCCTTTACTTCTTTTTCTATCTCAGCCAGTTGCCTTTTCAGTAGCTCTATCTCTACTTTGTAAGCAACCTCTCTATCCACCTTAATGATTCCAGGTGTCTTTTCGTTCCTGTCATGACTCATGTTGTATTCGTTCTGGCACATCTGCTCAACCAGATCCTTGGTCTCTGCATAGGTCTTGCTTTTGATAGACCCACCAGCTGAGGCATCCAGTATCATGCGATGTTGCATTTTCATACCTGCCGTGAATATCTGCATCTGCTCCATAGCTCTAATGATGTGGTTAGGACACCTTCTCATGAGCAATTTGAAGGGTTCATAAGCTTCACACAACATTTCAGATTCATGCTATTTGAAACTCAGGATATCAGACTTCTGCTTTTGGAACAGAGTTTGAGTAAAGAACCTCTCAAGGAACTTGTCTTCAAGCTCCTTCCATGTGGTGATTGATCTCCCTTGGCAAGCATTGAAGCCAATCTTTTGCTGGACCTGTAAGAGAAAAAGCAAATAACCGCAGCTTCTTCTGGTCATCTTCTGTATCTGACAAGTCTCTGAAAACTTTGCTAGATAATCCCAAGTATCATTGTTGGTGCGGCCGTCAAACTGGTTCTCCCGCAAACCTGTAAGAACGTTACCTTTTATATCAAAGTTAGCTGGATTTGCTGGTTGGAACCCTAGTGAGATCTGATCATTGTCAGTTCTTTTGCAGTAATCTCCCATAGTGATTCTTTGCTCGTCCCCCATGGCTTTGGTGGTAGGCTCTTCTTCTTTCTTGAGATTACTAGCTTCTGCTAGCTTGAGAGCTCGCAGTCTTTTCCTTAGCTCTTTTTCTGGTTCGTCGAAGTACTCAAACTCCAGGTTATCTGTTATCAAGCACAACAAATGAATACCATCAGCAGCACTAGAAAAGATAAGTTATAAATATTTTTGGTTTTATTTTATGTGTTTTTGTCACCGGGAAAATTCCCAGGTAAGTGAGGTGGATCACTAGGACCGCTTAAATACCTAAATTTTGCCTTAACCAGAATTTCACAGATCAAAATTTTTTATTTTTTTTAATTTTTTTGTATTTTTAAAATTTTTTAACAAACTAAAATAGTTCTAACAACGTTTTGTGAACACAATCCCCGGCAGCGGCGCCAAAAACTTGACTACGTTCTGGCAAGTGTATCAGTCTGTCGTCGGGTAATAATTCACATTCTACTGAGTAGAATGAGTTCGTATCCACAGGGACAGCGCCTAGGTTACTAAGCTTATTCTAGGATTTCTTGAGATTGCCTCCGCTTTATGAGTTTGGATAGTTTTTAGATTCAAGAAACAGAGAATATAACTAGAAAGAAAGATAATTTAAGAGGATATGTTAAGTAGTTGGAATCCCTCCCTTATTCCTGTTGGGTAAGCGGTACTATATCGTTGACTATACCTTTTTATTATTGATGAACTAATATAATTAGTAATAACCGCGTACGGTAATTACCCTAATTACGAGTATAAAGAACTTTAATTAATAGATAGGAACCTCATGTTAGACACGTTCTCACATTCCTATGCTAATTATTAGACTCTAAATATGTAGTCAATTAAGCTTGGTTGCATTAGTTCTTTAACCCTTAACCACAAGTGTGACTAAGCTATTGTTTAATTGATCGGGGTTAGCCGCCGGTTTTGAGGCACAATACTAGGTATCACTAACGTAATTATAGCATAAACAATAGAATCAATAAAATTTAATTGAAAATTATATAAACTTTAAACCAAATTACATAATTCCAGCATTCATAAGGGAGTTCATCTTCTCCACCTAACCTAAAGGAGTTTAGCTACAAATAGACATAATTAAATTACAAGAATTAAAATAATGCATACCAATAACCTTGCTTCTTTGCGGAGGAAGTTTCATTTCCCGTTGAAGGGAGAAAGTTTCTTCCGTAGAGCTCCTCCTTCTTTGCTCCTTGTAGAGAAATAGTTCTCTAAATTTCTGAATGAAAAAAAATGAGAGGATGAAGCTCTATTTATACTTTTCATATTGGGCTTCAGCAAGCCATCGTGATACGATAGGTCCATCGTGGCACGATGGAAAGATTCAATTTAAAATTATAACTGATCATGTGCATTTCATCAGCTTGGTCGCCAAGTAATGTCATCGTGCTGCGTTGTAGTCCATCGCAACACGATGCTAAGATTTTCTTCAGAAATATAATTTATGATGTCTTGGCCAACAAGCAGCTCTCATCGTGGTGCGATGGAAGCCATCGATACACGATGAGCTGCTTTTCTTCATTTTTTGGCTTTTTCTTATCTTTTACGCATCTTTGCCTTGATGCTTTTTCTCGATTCTTCAGATGGTTCTTGATATTTGTGCATGTTTTGGTCAAAGTACTCTTAAATATACTACCTAAAATACTACAGAAATTCCTGTCATCATGGAACTACATATGCGAGATAATCTATCCCATATGGTGACATTTAGGATACACAAACAACAACATTTGTGTACAATATCCAAAAGTAATATCAGCCATTGATTTATAATTCTAAATTTGAACGGTAATACTTCTATAAGGGAAATTTGTTGCAAGAAGTAGAGAATATTTTTCAATTTAGAAACATTACACAACTTTCTTTTTTGACTCTAACATACTGTCATATTGGTGTTCGCTTGAATATTGAACTAAGAAAGATAGAGAAAATTATACTCCAAATACATGTATTATAGTATAATTTGGAAAACTTGTGTATTTTAAGGGTGACATTTTTTTTTCCAAATAATTTAGTGGTTAGACTTATATACTATTATTACTTTTATCCTTAAACTAGACTTTGACCCGTGCGTTGCACGGATTTAGTTGAACGATAGATATGCGATTTAAATTTTTATAATAAAAATTGCAAATAAAAAAACAAAATGAAATATAAACATTAATATATTGAAATTTAAAACAGAGAGTACACAAATGAAACTAAACAATACTAATAAATTAATAAAAATAATTTGATTCAGAAATGGTAGTACAAAATTGAAATCATATAGAATCAAAAAAATTTGATTCATAAATGGTAGTAAAAAATTAATTGCAAAATTGGCTAAAAGCCAAACAACCGAAGCAAATGTTTTAGGTTTTAAAATTTTGGGTTAAAAATAAACCTAAAATAAATTAAATATAATTTAATAAATTTAATATGAATGTTTGGTTAGTTTAGGTGGTTAGAATGGAGGCTTCGCTTCTCTTTTACCCAGGTTCAATTTAGTATGTGCTAAACATAACTTTTATTAAGATTAAGATAAGATAAGTTATAAGAAGATTTTATTGATATAATTATAGAGATTCAGAAAGTGAGTTGTGTTATGGTATTAAATTTGTTGACAATTAATATTGTACAATATTTGTAATTTTATCTTTCAAAAGATAGAATGTGTTAATGTTTTTTTCTAAAGTATTTATTATAGATTGTACGCACTTTAATTAGGGATTTGTTGGTACAAAAATAATTAATGTTCTTGAAAATTTAAAAGGGGTCCATAAAAACTGACAAAGGGAAAATAGAAAAAAGTCTTATATTTAAGGACAAATGTAGTATGAAAATTACTTTTACCACCCTATGGGTTACTCGCGCACCCTACGATTTGACCAAAATATCCTTTCACTACGTATGCTACAGATGCCAAAAAAAGAGTAATTTTTGAGTAGTTTTAACCGGTCATCCGATACTTAGGCCATAGATTAGTCGGTGGTCAGTCACTTATGTTTCAGTCAAAGGCTTGTCACGTGATCAATTTTAATTGGCCACATGGACGGTCAAATTGCCTATATATAGACACCTTCAGTTTTACTGAAGGCTCACACCTTCATTTTCTTCTTCTGCTTCATTTTTTCTTTTTATAGTAATGTTAGCTTGTTTAAATTTTGTCACTTTGTGGCCTAGTAATGTTAGTTTTTTCCCGTAATGTTAGTTTTTTTCTTTTTATCGTAAGAAAGGTCTGAATATTGCAAAATATAAACCACAAAGAAAGGTCTTGAAGAAATCATAATTTAAAATCTATAGATTGTGTTAGCCGTACAATTTAACATGAAATAGTTTTGTTTGAACAAAGAAAGGCCTAGTAATTTTGTTTAAATTTTGTCATTTTGGACAAATGTTAGTTTTACTGAAGGGCTCACATCGCCAATGTATTATGTGAGACATAGTAATATTTCACTCACTATCACTCAAGTTCCTGTTTAAGCAAACACTTCTGTAACCCCAAATCAACCCATCCTACCATGAAATCAAGCATGCTTTTTTTTCTTTCTCATTTACCTTTCTCTTTCGCTTTCTCCTCTTGTTGCTTCATCATCCCTCAACCACCACTCATAGCTCCACCATTTCCATTTTCCCTCCTATGCAACAAACAAATAATCAATTTAATTCACATTTTAGACACAAAAAAGGTAATTGTGAAAAGTTATACATCTTTCTGCTGGAATAGGATTCATTAACTCTTGGACCAGAGAGATAGCTTCTGGAAGAAATTTCATTTCTAAATCCCAAGGCAGCCGACCACCTGAACAAGTGAAAGGAGAGGAAGGAGACATGTATTCAGACAAGTATGTACTTGAAATGATTATGTCTTATTCTATTATTGGAGACCATTTGATGGGAAGGTTTACATCGTTTGATCGCGATGGAGAGATGAATGGTAGTGATGTGTCTATATGCAATGGAATTGTTAAAACTGGTCGGCTGCCAACAATTCATCGGTTGTCAGCAGTTCATCGGTTGTCAATCAATCGGTCACATCCTTAATATGGTTCATGCGCAATGTTATCCAACATTTCAACGACTATAAACCTGAATTTCAAGGGGTAGAAGCAAATAACGTTAGCGAAGCCTGGGGATACTTTTTTGTGTGATATCATAATCTCGTAATTGAATGCTTCAATTATGTTAAAAACAATATGTTGCATGATGAACAGTTCCTCCACTCTCACACCTCCTCCACCATCTCACACCTTTTCCTTCATTTCCCCTCAAACACTTCTATGGTGGAGGAGGGGAAATGGAGATGGCGGAGCTGTGAGTGGTGGTTGATGGGATGATGGAGCAACAAGAGGAGAAAGCGAAAGAGAAAGAAAAACAAAAAGCATGCTTGATTTCATGGTAGGATGGATTGATTTGGGGGTTATAGAAGTGTTTGCTTAAATAAGAACTTGAGTGATAGTGATTGAAATATTACTGTCTCACAAAATACGTTGACGATGTGAGCCTTCAGTAAAACTAACATTTGTCCGAAATGACAAAATTTAAACAAAATTAATAGGCCTTTTTTTGTTTAAACAAAACTATACATTTCATGTTAAATTGTACGGCTAACACAATCTATGGATTTTAAATTATGATTTCTTCAAGACCGTTCTTTGTGATTTATATTTTGCAATATTCAGACATTTCTTACTAAAAAAAAGAAAAAACTAACATTATAGAAAAAACTAACATTACTAGGCCACAAAATGACAAAATTTAAACAAACTAACATTTCTATAATAGAAAAAATGAAGCAGGAGAAGAAAATGAAGGTGTGAGCATTCAGTAAGATTGAAGGTGTTTATATATAAGCAATTTGGCAGTCCATGTGGCCAATTAAAATTGGCCTTGGCCATGTGGCAGACCTTTGACTGAAATAGAAGTGTCTGACCACCGACTAATCCGTTACTTAAGTAGCGGATGGCCGGTGAAAATTACTTAAAAATTTTTCTTTTATTCTACAACTGTAGCATAAGTAGCGGAAGAGTATTTTGGTCAAATCATAGGGCGTGCAAGTAACCCATAGGGTGACAAAAGTAATTTTCACACTACATTTGTCCTCAAATATAAGACTCTTTTCTATTTTCTTTTTGTCAGTTTTTATGTACCAACATATTCCTAATTAAACTGCGTTTTTTTACGATATGTAATAAATACTTTAGAAAAAACATTAACTCATTCTATTTATTGAAAGATAAAATTACAAATATTGTACAACACTAATTGTCAACAAATTTACTACCACAACACAAACTCACTTTCTTAATCTCTATAATTTTCTCAATAAAGTCTCTTATATTTAATGATAAAAATAATAATAGTATCTAAGTCTAACTACTAAATTATTTGGAAAAAAATGTCAACCTTAAAACACACAATTTTTCCAAATTATACTATATTACATGTATTTAGAGTATAATTTCTCGAGAATGGATCCTCTCAATTTGAAAAAAAAAATTGAGGAAATAAAGTGGGGTTTTAAACCATTGGATTATAAATATAAAGTAATATTTAAATTGAAAAGAAATGAGAAAAAGTTGATTGATGGTTTAGATATAAAAATTGAAAAAAATTGAGGAAAAATAAATTGAGAGGATCCATTCTCATAATTTCTCCTATCTTTCTTGGTTCAATATTCAAGAGAACACCAATATGACAATATGTTAGAGTCAAAAAAGAAAGTCGTTCTCCTATCTTTCTTGGTTCAATATTCAAGAGAACACCAATATGACAATATGTTAGAGTCAAAAAAGAAAGTCGTGTACTATGTTATAGAATCATTACCATTGAAATTTAAAATTATAAATCAATGACTGGTATTACTTTTGGGTATGGTACACAAATGTTGTTGTTTGTGTATCCTATACGTCACCGTCCCATATGGTAGACAAACCATAGATTTCAAAATTATTTTGCACAAGTCACTGTGAAAGTATCTAAGTATCTAAGGGTTTGTTTGTTTGTTTGGAGGGTTTTGGAGGGGAGGAGAGGGAAAAGGAGGGAAGGGGAGCAAAATCCCTCCCAAATTGGGGGAATTTGGAGGGGAGGGGAAGTAAATTGATACACTTTTAATTATATTGACATAATTACCCTCAATTTTATGTTAAATGTTATATTTATTGTAAACAGTTCAAATATTATAAATGTTGTAATGAAAACAAAAAATAGTGTAAATATTTGACCGTAAAACCTACATAATTTTAGTAACTCCGATATTATAAAGTTAATAATTTTAAAATTATAAACTCTTATTATAACATTAAAAAGATAAAAAAGTAAATTAATTTTAAAATATATTATCTTCCCTCGTGAACCAAACATATATGTAATTAAAATTCATCACCTTCCCTTCCTTCTCCTCCTCTCCCCTAGGGTCTTCTCCGACTATTTGAAGGCCTTGTTTAAATATTAAAAATGGGCCCTAATAAAAAAATATAAAACAAATCATCCTCTATTTAAATTATACATAAGAAACACATAAAAATAATTATCATTATAAGTAGCATCAAAAAGAGACATTCTAATCTAAGATTAAAATTTATGTAAAGATTGAAACACATGTGTGCAAGTCGGGCCTGCCCTCCCCTCATTTGAACAAAAAATAAATGTTTTTGAAATTTCTCCCCATCCCTTCCCTTGGTTGAACTAAACATACCCTAAATCCAAATGAAAAGATACAAAAATATGTCATAAATTCTTGTATCAAGTTGAGTCTAATTTAGTCACCAAAATTACTTTCTCTTCAAAAACAAAATACTCTTAAAGATACTTCTCACTGACTATAACTAAAGTCTATTTAAATTGACTTATTTTTAAACTTGAGAAAAATAACTTCTAAATATAAATTAAATTTTATATTAATTTATAAATTCTCACTAACAAAATTGTATCTTTATAAGTCATTTTTACATAAACTACTTTAAAAAAATTATAATAATCCATAAAACTTGTTTATTTTACATTATATATATATAACCACAAGATGACTACTACTAAATTACAATAATAAAATGAGTGTTGAGGATAAGATTAGCCATGACATTAACCCTTAATAAATCCAATAGTTAGGGTAAGAAACATTAGATAGATGATGTGGAACAAAGTAAACCGTACATAGAACCATTGAGAGCGAAACACAGCAGAGAGAGTATCGTATCCATTCCTGTGCCACTAGTATTTCTTCATTTCAAACTCAACGATATATACAATAAAATTATTAGTAATAGATAGCCTCACACTCTTGTTTCACTCATCTTTCTCTCTTTTCTGTGTAATAACATCCTCAACGACCATTACACAGTGAGTGAGTGAGTAAAGTGAGGGAAAAATGGCACTTGCTACTTCTCAAAACACTTTATTATTCTCATCCACAACACTTCCTAAAAATTCTTCTTCACCACTTTTCTTCTCTAAACACCGTAATAAACACTTTGGACTTTCCTTATCTTCTTCCAAACCTACCCTTCGAATTGCTTCAAGGAACAATAACATTACCCCTATCAAATGTTCTGTTTCTGAAGTCACTGAGCCTATAACTGGTAATTCATTCATTATAGTTGTATAGCTTATTTTATTAAGTTATTTATTATTGAAATTGTTGTGGTTCATATTTTTACTTTAGAGGAGAAGAAGAAATTGATGAGAAGAGCAGATATTAGAAATATTGCAATTGTTGCTCATGTTGATCATGGAAAAACAACTCTTGTTGATGCTATGCTCAAACAAACTAAGGTATCAATTTCACAATTACAATTACAGTTTTTTATAAACTCATTTTTTACTAGTCCTGTAATTCCCCACTTCTCAGTACTTAGCCTCTGTTTGGATAAACAGCTTATTTGCAGCTTATAGTATAAGCGCTTATCACGATAAACGCTTATGTATAAGATTACATAACTATTTTTGTAACACCGGATTAAATTAAATTGTTTTTTTTATATATATATATATATATATATATATATTACTTCCTCCGTCCCTAATTATAAGCCCCTCTTCAAAAATAAAGTTTGTCCTTAAATATAAGCTCCATTTCAAATTTCTAGACACATTTATAAATACTTTTCCAAACATAACCCCACTTTACATTGAAATCCGAAAAGTTAACTACCAACACATCTTTTCACCAAGGACAATTTAGTAATTGTAACATATAAAAAGTACATATTAATTACACTACCAACTTTTCTTAATATGCGTGAAAAATGCTTAGAGGGGCTTATAATAAGGGACGGATGGAGTATAACTTAAGCCATTTTCACAAGCTATCTTGGAGGACCCATTAAAATAAGCTGAAAAAAGCTTATGAAAAATGTCATAAGTTCTTTTCATAATTTCTGCCAAACTGTCTCACTAGATAAGCTCAAATAAGCTGAAAAAAGCCTACGAAAAATGTCTTGAGCTGTTTTCAGAAGTTCTGCCAAACTGTCTCACTAATCTTATAACACTAGATAAGCTCAAATAAGCCAATCCAAACAGGCCCACAGTGTGTGACTTTTGCTGCTAGTGTGGGTTTGAACCCATAATTCCCCACTTCTCAGTACTTAGTGTGTGAATTTTGCTGCTGGTGTGGGTTTGAACCCATAATTCCCCACTTCTCAGTACTTAGTGTGTGAATTTTGCTGCTAGGTTCTTTAGAATTGAAAAAAAAATATATAATCATTTTTTCCATGAGATTGATTTCTATGTGATGAAGACTTAATTTTGTTATTATTATAAACTTAAGATAATGTAGATTTTATTTGTTAGTTTATTTATTTGGGAGAGGAAAGTGTGGGAGAGTAGATGATTTTGTTGATGATGTGATATATTTATTTGCTTATGTGTAGGTGTTTCGTGATAACCAAACTGTACAAGAAAGGATAATGGACTCTAATGATTTGGAGCGTGAAAGAGGAATCACTATACTGAGTAAAAATACATCTGTCACTTATAAAGATGCCAAGATTAATATAATTGATACTCCTGGTCACTCTGATTTCGGTGGTGAAGTTGAGCGCATCTTGAATATGGTCGAAGGAATCCTTTTAGTGGTACTTACTCCAACTCCTTTTCCAATTCACTAAAGATCCAATGCCGCTTAAAATGTGGCTTCTTGTAATATATATGTTTTTCAAGCTTCTCTTTGTTCGTGTAGGTCGATTCTGTTGAAGGGCCAATGCCGCAGACAAGATTTGTCTTAAAGAAGGCTTTAGAGTTTGGTCATGCAGTTGTTGTAGTTGTGAATAAAATTGACAGGTCTTCTGCTCGCCCTGAGTTTGTCGTCAACTCTACTTTTGAACTCTTCATCGAACTAAATGCAACAGATGAACAGGTATGCTTGTGATATAACTCAATTAGTTTGTTTTCTGTGGTTTACAAATTGGTTTCATACTTGGAATTGGAAGTCTGTTAGTAGTCAGTTCAACTGTGATTTCTTTATTCACAGTGATCTGTGGTAAAGGTATACAGTCATTATTAAGATTTCGAATGTTTGCTAGTAAATGCAAACATATCAGCTGTGTTTGAGTTTTAAAGGATAGTAGTTGTTTTAGTATATGTAATGTTTTTTCTGTTTTTGCAGTGTGACTTTCAGGTAATATATGCAAGTGGTATAAAAGGGAAAGCAGGGTTATCTCCTGATAATCTGGCAGAGGACCTTGGGCCATTGTTTGAATCCATCATGAGATGTATCCCTGGACCACGTATTGATAAAGATGGCTCACTCCAAATGCTTGTCAGTAGCTGTTTATCATATTGCTTCTTGGTCTTTCATTTTTAAACATAATGATATGAACCAAATTATGTGAAGTGATATATACAAGACCTAACCTGTAGTCTTATCATATACTTATTCATCAACTAGGTTACAAGTACCGAGTTTGAGGGACATAAAGGGCGTATAGCAATTGGGCGCTTGGAAGCTGGAGTTTTAGAAAAAGGGATGGAGGTCAAGGTTAGTATTCCCTGTCCTTTAATTTTATTGTTTAATTTCTGAATTCGTCCAAGGTAATAATACTTCACTAATTGTTCAGGTATGCACTTCAGAAGATTCATGTAGATATGCAAGAGTTAGCGAGCTTTATGTATATGAAAAGTTCTTCAGGGTCCCTGCAGATAGGGTGGAGGCTGGTGATATATGTGCAGTATGTGGAATTTCTGATATTCAGGTAAAGGTTTAGGGTTTTAGATGAAGTGCATAATCTTGTTTGTAAGCAACCTTATAATAGCCATTACAACTCAGATTGGGGAAACAATTGCGGATAAAGTGACTGGGAAGGCACTACCTTCCATCAAAGTGGAAGAACCAACAGTGAAAATGGCTTTCTCCATAAACACTTCACCTTTTGTCGGTCGTGAGGTATGTATATAGAATAATATTTTATTTCCGTCAAAAGAAGTCTTCTATTTGTATCTTTTACGTTGTTGATATCCTGATGCCGTTTGTTAGACACAATAGTTGATATTAGATTCGCCTTTCTTGGTAATTTTTTAAGTTGTTTCACAGTTAGGTAATAAGAGACCATCTAAAACTTATTTTGTACTCTGCAGGGAAAGTATGTTACCAGTAGGAATTTAAGGGACAGGCTTTATCGCGAACTTGAGCGAAATCTGGCTATGAAGGTTGAAGATGGTGAAACAGCCGATACATTCATTGTTAGTGGGCGCGGAACTCTGCATATCACTATACTCATTGAAAATATGTAAGTGTGTTTGTGTGTGAGTATTCTATTTCTTGTTAATAGTCCAATTTCCTCAAATAATATTGCAATCTTCAGGCGAAGAGAAGGATATGAATTCATGGTTGGGCCTCCCAAAGTTATCAACAAGAAGGTGAACGACAAAGTGTTAGAGCCGTACGAGGTAAATTTCGAATCAATTTTTTATTTCTATTTAAATATAATGTCAAACATCGGCCATGGCGGATATAGGTGGTGGATTTTTGGAAAACTGATATGGCCATTTTGTAAAAGTTAGCTTCTGATGACCTTGCGCTTTGAGAATCAACATTATTGGTTATACAAATATATTAAGATGATGTTATATAAGAAATATTCCCATGACCTTGTCACAGTGGTAACTTTATGGTTCTACGTTGCCCTTTTTCTACATAAGAAGTGTCTATTCATTTTTATGTATTGAGCTAGGATATTACAATCAATGCAGGAACTTGTTCGATTTTATGTTATTAAATATTGGGATTGTTAGTTAAAGCTTTTGTGTCGTTTGAATGCTTTTTGTTATGATAGACTGAGTTTTCTCCAAATACGTTTGAGTCCCTTCACACTTTTCATACATATTTTAATTCATGCAATGGTTGCAGATTGCAACTGTGGAGGTACCAGAAGAGCACATGGGAGCAGTTGTTGAACTTCTTGGCAAGAGACGAGGGCAAATGTTTGATATGCAAGGAGTTGGGTATGTAAATTTCTTTCCTTCTATTTTTACTGTGATATATTTTACCACTAAAGTTTTGTTATAAAGAAACTTTTCATGGAGAATCTCAATTATTGTTAGGTTGTCTTAGTCCTGTGGTGGTTTTGTATGTTTTGTGGTTATGTATTTTGTATAGATATTGATATACCTGTATCCTTATCCTTCTAGAAATACTTCTTTCCCTTTTCGTAAAGAAAAACATAGAAGAAAGGCTGCATGTCTGATGTCCATACAATGTTATGTCCAATACCCAAACTCGTATCTGTGTCATAAATACTCCTAGGTTCTCACATACACATTGTTTGTAACTCATGTGGTTGTATTTTATCAAAATCTAAGATGTTGATCTTTTTTATGTATCATTATTTAAATGATTATCAAATTCCCTCTCTAAATTACAGTTCATCCTACAGTTTAGAAAATTTTAACGGTTAAATTAATATAGCATAATGTCTGATGATTTCAATATTTATTTCTGTAGATCGGAGGGAACTACACTAGTCAAATATAAGATCCCAACACGTGGTCTACTTGGATTGAGGAATGCAATTTTAACTGCTTCCCGAGGGACAGCTATTCTCAACACTGTCTTTGATAGCTATGGTCCTTGGTCCGGTGATATGAGCACTCGGGATTTAGGCTCGCTGGTAATGTTACACTTAGATTACTGTTTAAGGATCTTTTGACTGCCATTGTTTCATTCATTGATTAATGATATGTGCTGGAATACCAGGTAGCTTTTGAGGGTGGAACTAGTACTTCTTATGCAATCGCAAGTTCACAGGAGAGGGGGCAAATGTTTATTGCTCCCGGAGCTGAAGTGTATAAAGGTCAAATTATTGGCATCCATCAACGCCCCGGGGACTTGGCCTTGAATGTTTGCAAGAAAAAAGCTGCAACAAACATTCGTTCCAACAAGGAACAATCAGGTGAGAAGTAGCTCCGTTGCAATTAACATGTTATGTGAAATACACAAATTGAAATTAGAGGTGGTTTGATGCAATTTACAGTTCCTTAAAGCAAGTTTGAGTTGACTTCAAATAATTTAATCTTTTAATTAATTAAATATTTGTTTTGACCGTCTCGTGAGCTTAGCTCAATTGGCAGGACATTGCATTATATATGCAGGGGGCCCGGGTTCGAACCCCGGTCATCCCACTTATCCACCATAATGGAATTTCTAGCCACTAGGCTACTTGACCAAAAAAAATATAATTGTTTTGACCATTATTTTAATCCCAATTTATACAAAGCTGCTGAATGGCCTTTTCAGATTATGAAATGTTTTGAATCCCAGGTTGACATCATTTTATGCGCCAAATCTTTGTTCAATATTTTGCAAGTCCAACAATATTTATCTCATCTACTATCCTTTAAGTTATGTGTTTGTACCACATAGGTCCTTTTAAGTTCTTTTTGTCACACATAGGTTCTTTAAGTTTCAAATATTTGCACCTTTGACTTTTTTTTCGAGTTTCTGTTAGAAAAAAAAACATATATCATCTTCAACTGAATAGCAAAAATTTTAATTTTTCTTGCTCCCTTGTGCAGTGATTCTTGATACACCACTGGATTACAGTCTGGATGACTGCATCGAATACATCCAAGAAGATGAACTAGTAGAGATCACTCCCCAATGTATAAGAATGTGCAAGAATCCAAAACTTGCAAAGAAAGGAAGGTCCGCTTAATGGATAACTTTTTGTTCCCAGTGGGAAATTCTACTGTGATTCTGTGAAGCAGTAACTTGCAGATGTTTTTATAAGGCAACTCTGCTGAAACTGCATAACTTCACTACCGTTTGATGCAATGGCGCATATATTTTTTTCTGAAACTGAAGAATAATATAGGAGTTGGCAGAAAGCCATATTCATCATAGCAATTGTTCACAGTTGATTTTAGAGGATAAAATTACACTGAATTTTGATTACATGTTTTGTAAAGTCCATATTTATTGACAGCAAGGAACATCAAAATACGAATTGTTCATGATATGATTATTGGTTGATGATTATATGATGTTCAATAAGCTCACCAGTGACCAGTCTTCATATACTATTGATGCTGTTTTTTTTTTTAAACAGTATTCTAGTAATGCGAAATTTGGCCGAGTGGTAAGTAAAATCGTGTCAAAGATTGAGTCAATATTGTTTTGGCGCATGTTAATATGTTATACAGGACACCGTCGTCTTTCGAATGTTGGTTCTTTCTCATGCAACAGCACAGGTTACTTTTGTGTGATCATTAGCTCATTAATAATGTTAAGACTGTTGGATTTCGCCATCTAATAATCAAGCTTACAAGCTTAACTGATGACTCATCTATTGACGTGCACATTATTCATATTCCTAAATTTAAGTAATTAGCAAGTACTTTTTGAACTGTTTGTGAAGATTCAATTGTTCTCCTATATTTTCAAGATTAGAGAGCTTTGGATAAAAAGGATCGCTTAGAAGGTTAGAGTCAATCATTTTCATTGAAATAAATAATATTATTTAATTCAGGTTTAATAGATTTTTTTTCCCTATATGTTTGCGAATTTTTTGTTTTAGTTCATGTATTTTGTTTTGTTGCAAATAAGTCCTTGAATGTACAAAATTTGTTGGTTTTAGTCTTTAAAGTCAAAATCCGCAGGAAAATCTAAGGGAAAATCTCCACGAAAACTGCAGATTTTTCTGCGGATTTTGACTTTATGGACTAAAACCAATAAATTTTGTACATTTAGGAATTTATTTGCAAATTGCAACAAAACAAAATACAGAGACTAAAACCAAAAATTCGCGAACATACAAGGACAAAAAAATCTATTAAGCCTTTAATTAATAAAGCACTATACAGTATTGTTTTGTCTAACCAAAACTAAAAGTCACGGATTCACAATATCATTTAAATAAGGAAAAAATCTTTTTTTAAAATTAACTTTAAAAGGTATCATCTTGATTAGAATTTTAGACCACAAGGATAGTGACACTTGAAAAATATGTTAATGTGTTGCTTATCTGTTTTTGCGGTGATTAATCTTCGTCGGAATTTTTTTTTTTTTTGACACAAACTTCGTTGGAAATTTGTGAAGCATATAAAGTGGGGTTAGATTTCCCCTTCCAATGGAATTTTTTCAATATGCATAAGTCAGAAATCGAACTCTTGATCACATGCTTAAGAGAACTCTTGGCCAAATGCACGGCTAAATTGTTTATAAATACACACCTTCAGAATTTTTCACCTCACACATCTCTTTCTCTATCTCTCTACTTCATTTATTATTTTTCATACTGATATTTTGTTTAATTTTAGTCATTTAGAGTGTAAATGGACACATAGTTCTCCGTCGATTAGCCATAGAGCACCCACCGGTGTGTTTATTTACCATATTTTGGTGCTCTATGTTAATCGGTGAGGGACTTTTGTGTCATAATTAGTGGGTACTCTATGACTAATCGAAAGATTCAAGGGTAATTCATTGAAATATGGTCCTGGCTAGGTTTTTCATAGTTGCACCCGAATCTAAAATATATAGACCCCGTCAAACTTTTTGTCGTTGCTCGAAATTTCGAGTAAATTTGCAGTTTATGATTCGACGACAAAAAAATCACAAGAGGAGGGTCTTTATTTTATTTAATTAGCAATCGAGATTCGAGATTTTGTATGTAATTTTTTTAATCGATGTAATTTTTATGTCTAACGTGTTAATAAAAAAAATTATTGTCATAATCATTTTTGACATTTCATATGATTCTGACATTTTCTTTCTTTATGCACAACTTAATTATCTGTGGACTAAGTCACGGAACACCACAAACAATTTGTTCCAATCCGGGCTTTAAGTAATGGATGTATGGCGTAGGGTGTCCGTTACTTAAGACACAGACGGTGTCCTATTACTTAAACCACAAACAGAAGTATATTGATAAATTCATAGGGCGCGTCCCATAAAACATAGGGTGGCAGAAGTAAAATTCTTATTTGAATTATTTTTAAGTTATCACATGATTCCTGAACACAACTTTTCTAAACACGCACCATTATCAATATTTCGTTTGTCTCATATTAAATGATTAAATTATTTTCAAAAAAATAAAATGATTTAGTTAACTATTTTATATGTATATTAACAAATAAAATTTGACCATTAATATATTTAATTATTTAATAGTAAAAATTATAAAATAATTATGTACCAATAAAAATCTATAAGAACTTAATATTTTAAAAATATTCATCCATATAAATTTAAAATTTTATATGTTAATATTTTTATTTATTTAGTAGTAAAAAATATGTTCAAAACAATATATGTAAATACTACATAAACAATTGAATTATATTGTGAAACTAATTGATGAATTTTCAATGCAAACGTCAATGTTAGACAATTTCCCCTGATATGACAATGTTGGACAATTCAAACTCGGTTTGTGAATAATTATTTTTTCCATTATTCACAATTTCTTCATAGTATACTTGTAACTATTGGGAGAGTCTAAGCAGCTTTTACCCAACCATAAACCTGCTGAAAATCAAAATTAAAAGAAGAAAATGAACATTATCTAGATTGGGACCAAACAAAGCAATTTAAAGTCAAGAAAATTAAAGCTTATGAAACCTATTAACGTGTTTGGAAACAGATAGGTTTTCTAGAAGTGATGACAAATATTAATGCAACCTCCATATTATTGAGTGTAATCCATTTGTACTAGTTGGCAATAAATCATTTAGAGGACTAATTCAATGACACAATCAATGGTAATAGTAATAAATAAGTCGTAAGTAGACAGCTTTTATATCTTCTAGAATAAAAGAAGGATTAGTAATAGTAATTGGTACTCAGTCTATACCATAAAATTATTTCTCCCTCCATTCCATATTATAAATAAATAAAAATAAGAAAATATAATGTTATAATTTGAAGTATGATTTTTTTGTATTTTTCTTGAAGTAAGTTTTATGTAAGAAGAATTTTTATTGGTTATTTATTATGAGGAAAAGAAGAGAGAGAATAAATTAAATGCAATTTGTATTGAATTTTATGAACTTAAAGTAAAAGTAAATTTTGAAATTGATGAACGTGAGTTGCATTTGCTTATAATCTGGAATAAAAAAAGGTGATCTTTTTTTCTTATAATATGAAACGGATGGAGTATATCATTTCATATAAATTTAATAGAGAAATTATTTTCTATCAAAATGAATTTATGATTATAAGTGTGTTTGATTTGTTAAAAATTAAGAGATCAAATAGAACAATTCTCGTATATTCTATTTGATTTTAAAATTATTTTTGGAATCGAACAAAAACTAAGAGTGCGTTTGATCTGCTAAAAAATAGATGACTGGACTGAATAACTTTTGTTGCACTCTGTTTGATTCAGAAACTGGTTATGTGACTGGACAAAAGAGATAGTAAAGGATAAGACAAAAACAAGATTTTTTGTCCCCACTAAACCACATGACAACTTTTTCTCCACAGTACACCTATAAAAAATACAAATAATATCCATTTTATTTTTTAATATAAATAATATTATCTCTCTCCAGTACAGTTTTGTCCTGTAATGTACTGTCTTGTTCTGTCATGTACTATTCTATCCAATACTTGCTGCTTGTAAATCAAACAGATCCTAAAAGTCACATGCATATGACTTTTTTTATTTGAAGTACAAGTTGTTTAAAATATAAAATTAATCTTTAACTCATCAAACATTATATAAGACAATATTGTTCAATACTTAAAAGTTTGTTCATTGTTGCTCTATCCAATAGTAATACTTGTTTCTTACTATGTAATCTTTTTAATAAACAAATAGCATTACTAAAAATATTATTAGAGGTTTAAACTTCAAATTTTTAATTTTTAACCTTGATTATTTGTCTTCATCTTACCATATATATATATATAAAAGATTTAAGACAAATAAACAAGGTTAAATACTTATATTTTGTTCTTAATTCCTAAACCACTTTCTAAAACCTAAAAAATAGACGATTCGGTTCCTTCTTTGACAAATTATTCGATTCTCTTAAAGGGCCAATTTTAGAGTGGGTAAGTGGTATAGGTCTCTCATGGTGGGAGATCAATTTTCACCAATAGATCACAAAGGTCTACAATGGACCATAATAAAGTTTATACACCATACTCTATTCTCTTTCACTTTTTTTTTTTTTTTTGGGTAGATCACTTCTTCTTGTTTTTGCAACAACACAACCCAATTTTTTAAAAATAAATATATTTTAAAAATAATTTCTAGTAATTATATATAGATATTCCTACAAATATTAATGTAAATATTAATGTAGTTTAACGTTTATTATTAGACTGTAAGTCTCTCGGTACATATATTAGTTTAAATATTAGTATAAATATTAGTTCATAGTCTATTATTGATGATTTTAAATCTTTCGTTATACGTAGAATATCATTTTAAGTTATATAGTTTAATTTTATAATAATCAACTTTGACTTTGTTTATAAAAAAATAATGGATAACTAATTGAATTTGTAATATTGAGTAAAATTAGTAATTGAACTAGCATAGAAATATAAAATTTGATATTTAGTTTTTTCCAGTAAGATAATATGGGTGATTTTTTTTTTTGGTTAAATATATTTTTAGTCCCTATAAAATGATGACCTTTGAAGTTTAGTGCCTATTTAATTTTTATTATATTTTTAGTCCCTATAAAAAATTTCTCTCATATAGTTTAGTCCTTACTAAAACTAAATTTGTTTAATTATCATTAAATTCTTAAATTTTTTAATGATTTTTTGCAGGTATGTTTAAAATATCATATAAAGCATATTTACAAAAATTTAGAATTTTTTAACAAGAGATGAATTAAATATAAATTTTTTAAATTGCACACATTCAAGATAAAAATAACGAAAACTACGATCAAAAAATCAAATTTTGAGCTCAATTTTTTTGGAAGAACTTTATATAATGTTCTAAACATACATTCGAAAAAATCATTCAAAAATATACATTGAATTTGTAATAGGGACCAAAACTGAGTGCATGATAAATTTTCAGGGGATAAAAATATAATAAAAATTTATTAGGGACTAAACTTAGAAGGTGACCACTTTGTAGGGACTAAAAACATATTTAACCTTTTTTTTATAAACAAAGAAAACAGCTCAGTTGAAAAGGTAAATACATCCCAACTAGGTTGTCACTTTTTTTTTTTTTACCATAATATCTTATTTGAAAAAACTAAATATCAAATTTTATATTTATATGCTAGTTCAATTGTTAATTTTACTCAATATTACAAAATAAATTAGTTATCCATTATTTTTTGACAAACAAAGTCAAAATTGATTATTATAAAATTAAACTGTATAACTTCAAATAATATTCCACATATAACAAAAGATTTAAAATCATCAATAATAAACTATGAATTAATATTTGTGCTAATACTTAAACTAATATGTACCAAGAGACTTACAATATTCAATAATAAACTTTAAACTACATTAATATTTACATTAATATTTGTATGAATATGTATATATAATTACTAGAAATTATTTTTAAAATATATTTATTTTAAAAAAATTGGGTTGTCTTGTTGCAAAAAGAAAAAGTGAAAGAGAATAGAGTATTGTGTATAAACTTTATTATGGTCCATTATACACCTTTGGAATCTAATGGTATAAATTAATCTACCACCATAAAAGACCTATATCATTTACCCATCTTAAGCCCTCTTAAAGTGAGATAGTAAATTGAAAAGTCAATGAGCAATACAAATAAAAAATATGTCTACAGAATGTATGCATAAAAAAGTGCATACAACAATTGAGTATATCGAACTCAAGTGTTAGATAACTAAATATATAGTTTCTTATAGTTTAATGGGTATACAGTTTCGTTTCTTAACTCTCCACCAAAAGTTGTTTGACTCGACCAAAAGTTTCGTTTCTTAACCAATTTTTTTGTTTTTATGCTAAATGGAATGATTAAGTCCAACTTTGCTTGTTTGTTTGGCAACAATCCGCGATGATCACTTTTGAGGTAGGATCTCTCTATTTTTTATACTCTCTATTATTGTTATTATTAATGTAATTTTTTTTTTACCATAATATTATAGTTATGGAGTTTCCACCGCCATTAGCAATGAATACTAATTTTCATCGGAAAATCTATAGGGTGTATAAGATGGATTCTTTCATCTCAACTTAATTTTTTTTATACGCATGAGTCATAAAAATCGAACTCCTAACTACATACTTAAGGGGATCAAGTCCTTTACAGCTTGATATATCATATAAAAAGTCTTTTGAAACATGTTATGCAAACTTTAGAAAAAAACATGAATTAAAATTGAAAACAAAGGTCCAAAGTTCTACAAAAAAGTTTACAAGATTAAAGAAAGTTGATATATTTAAAGAGATCTATAATATAGTCTAAATACATTAATTATTCACGGCTTTCATAATGTTCATGTTTCACCTTTTTCTGTTGACAAAGCCAACTGTTGCCACTGTGTGAGTCCAGCAGTAAACTCACCGGAACTACTACAAAAACATGCACCCATCATTGCCCTTCCCACTTCGACAAAAAACGCTGCATCTACATTGCATTTTAACCATTCTATACGAGACTTTTCCTGTTGGGGAGTCCGGAGGAGCTCGGGAGAAACCATGAACTCAATGCTCCATGATCTCAAAGAGACTTTGACACCACATCTCCACCTAAAACCTTAATGCATTAGGTTAATGGGTCACTCTTATAAATCCAACATTCTTCCCATACATAGTCGATGAGGACTTAATCACTTACACTTGAAACCCAACATTTTCCACCGATATGTGCTTAAAGTTGGGACATCATGATCATCATGACTTCGCAGCTTATGAACAACAAACCACTCACTCAAATGGTCAAACGCAACTCGACCAAATTGACTTGGCCTTCTATCATTATCATTCCATATTTTATCATTCCGAATATGCCATATGCTCCGAAAAAATGTAGCCACTCTACCTATGCATGGTAGCATAATCCTCATCCGACACAACACTCTTTATGCCGCACTACCTTGCTAACCCGCTACATAAAGATATATCCTAAATTTAAAGGCACTGGATAAATATTGAAAAATATATGTTTTTAATTTCGTAAAAGTGTAAATATTAATTTTTGATATTTATTATTTTTAAAATTGTTAATGTTAACATGTCAAAAAAAAATAATAAATTGAAAGTGATGCACATTATAAATTACATGGATATAAATTATAATAATAAAAACGTAATGGTCTATCTAAAAATATATGACAACCGAAGTAATATTGACTTTTTTTTAAACATTTTAAGATAAATTAGAAATATTAACTAGATTATGTGATTATGTTAACATATTGGCTATTAAGAACATCTCCAATAAGGATATCTAAGAGAGTTTCATGGACTAATGATACAGTATCTTATTATTTTTACTATTGGAGTTCCATGATGCGGCATACATGGTATCAAAATCGATGATATCAGTACCTTAAATAAGGTACCGTATCATCAATTTAATGTTACCTTTTTTTTAATCATTAAATGACCATTTAATCTTTTTTTTTACCAACATTTAATCATATTTCATATTTTTTTATATTACACAATTTTTATTTGTTTTGTTCTCAAATCGTATTTTAGTTGTTTTCTAGCAAATGGATCATAATATGTCCGATAATAATATTCATGAAAAACAATGGATATTAAAATAAGAATGACCTTGTGAGCTTAGTTCAACTATATCATAGTTAGGATTTAAACTTGGAACATTTCACTTATTCACTTTAAATATAAAATTATAGTTATATTATCCTATTGGAAAAAATTCACTTTGATGCGTCGTATCAAACAACTCATGAAATTGAATTGACAAATTCATTTGTCTCACGCTTGACTTAAAAAAAAAACTGAAAATTAATTGACTAGCTAATTTCAGCTACACTCTAAATTCTTTCAATATTTATTTTTTCGAATCTCCGCCTAAAAAATTTCAAAGTCTTCTTTCCAACAATATTTAAAGGAGTTGTATGCCCAAAAAAGTCTATTTAACTTTATAGTTATTTTTTTTTACTTCAATCCTCTTTTATACCAAAATAAAATAAGGAAGAGTTTTGTAATTAAAAAAAAAAAAAAATAAGGAAGAATTTAATGAATTACAATAAGTGCCTAAAATTATACAATTGTAATTAATCTTTGTTTTTACCAAAAGACAAATTTGGTAAACTAACAAACCAGCAAATTGAGTTGGCCTTTTATTTCTAGTTGTTCTAGTTCTAGAGAGAGAGAAAAAAAAAATCAATAAAAATTAATAATCAACAGAGAAAGAAAGAAAGAAAGAAGGAATAGAAAGAGAAGGAAGGAGACCATGGACGCGTCTGCTCGTCATCTTTGACCATCTCCTTCCTTCCTTTCACGTTCTTCATTTCATTCTTTTCTCTCCCAAAACCCCTCCCTTATAATATTAATATTCTCATAATCTTATATATTTATATATAACAGATCTTCAATTTCATAACAACATTAATATTTCTATCTCCAGATTTATTAGAAATGGGAAATTGCTGCACAATTCCATCAGTTATCACCAGAAAACAAAAAAGAAAGGAAAAGCCCGGGAAACATGGGCCTGAGAAGAAAAACAACACAAAAAAGAACGAGAAGAATAATTTGGTGGTGTTAAAAGAGCCCACGGGCCGAGAAATAGGGCTACGATATGAATTAGGGAGGGAATTAGGGAGAGGTGAATTCGGAATAACGTATTTATGTAAAGATAGAGAAACGGGTGAAGAACTTGCTTGTAAGTCGATTTCGAAGAATAAGCTTAGAACAGCGATTGATATTGAAGATGTTAGAAGAGAAGTTGAAATCATGAGACATTTACCTAAACATCCTAATATTGTTACGTTGAAAGATACTTATGAAGATGATGATGATGTTCATCTAGTTATGGAACTTTGTGAAGGTGGTGAACTTTTTGATCGTATTGTTGCTAAAGGTCATTATACCGAACGCGCCGCCGCTTCCGTCGTTAAAACCATCGTTGAAGTTGTTCAGGTCATAATCATCAACTCTTTTTTTTTTAATTTTATTTTGAAAATTATTGTTGCTAATTATGTTTGATTATATGTTTTTGGTAGTGATGTTAAGTATTAAGCGGTTAATGAGCTTTAGGGTGTCTTTGATCTGCTAAAAAAATAAGGGCGTGAGCATGACAACTCCAATTGTACTTTGTTGGATTTTAAAACTCTTGACTGGACAAATTGAGGGGCGGAATGGACAAAAACTTAAATTCATGTACCTCGCCAAACCACCAACTTCTTGTCCAAAATACAATTGTCTAAAATAGTATAGTTGCTAATTATGTTTGATTATATGTGTTTTTCGTAGTGAGTGTTCGTTTAAGTGGTTAATGAGCTTTAGGGTGGTTTATCAAAAACAAAAAGATGTCAGAGTGCGTTTGATCTTCCAAACAATAAGGGGTTTGACAGGACAACTGAAGTTGTACTTTGTTGGATTTTAAAACTCTTTTTGGGACCGGATAAATTGAGGGGCAAGAGAATTGAAAAAAAACTTAATTTCATGTCCCTCACCAAACCACACAAGAACGTCCTTAGTTAAAATCAAATCGATTGAAAATATGTTATTTTGATTTCTTTGATCCCTGTCTGGAGCAAATATTGACTAGCTTGGTTTACTTATCTTGTGCCGAACTCTGAATTATTGTGCTCTTTCCCGTAGTACTAGGAGGGTTCACAGAAAAACAGAGTTTTTCAGCTTTGTTATTATTTTTGTTTAGATCTTTGGAAGTTAGAATTTAGAACAATGATAGACAATACATATAACAAGTATATATTAATTACTTGCTTATTTTTCTAAAATGATAATATTTTATTTTTTATTTTTTTATTTCTGCTAAGACAGTTAAATGGAAGGAGAGTGAGCATTGATGGAGTGATAAAATAGTATGATCAAATGGATTTATATTTATTTTTCTTTTGAAATTTGAATTATTTTTACGACTGCTTTTAGTCCTTTTGTAAAGTATGTAAGCTTAGCTTTTGGTCACATGTGGAAAAAGTGCATATGAAGAGCTGAAGAATACCATATTTTGTTTCCTTTTTATATTATTTTCCTATTTTAAATGGGTGGTTAGGCACCATGTTTAAGGAGTATGTCTTATAATTATAAATGGATTTACTTTGTTTTCTGTCACCGAAATAGCTGCTTTGAGGATCTCACTTATCAAAGTTTTTGCAAATAAAAATATATATCTTGTTAACATTTTCAGTTATAATTTTAGGGCAAGGTATAATTTGTTTCTCGGTTGGTATGAGGATTCTTTACTCTCGTTGCGCTGATATGCTTGAGAGATTTTCCCCTCAGTTGGTTATCATGAATTTGGGACTTAGTGTTGATTATATTGTAATTTGTTGTGTTTCAGATGTGCCACAAACATGGTGTAATTCATCGGGATCTCAAACCGGAGAACTTTTTATTTGCAGACAAGAAGGAAACATCACTTTTGAAAGCTATTGACTTTGGTTTGTCAATTACCTTTAAACCAGGTAATACTTTTTACTAGTTATTCAATCACTTGATGCTGTTGCTTGAAGCTTGATCTTCATCATTTTGGCTTAGCCATCAATGTACAGTTAGCTGAAGTTTTCCATTCTCTGCAGGTGATAAATTTAATGAGATAGTTGGAAGTCCATATTACATGGCCCCTGAAGTATTAAAAAGAAATTATGGCCCTGAAATTGATATATGGAGTGCTGGAGTCATTCTATACATCTTACTTTGTGGTGTCCCTCCGTTTTGGGCAGGTTGATTTTTATCTTGTGTATGTTGTATTTCGCTTGTGAATTAGAAATCTTAAATAGCCCAAAATCCATTTGTTAAAAGTGTTGGAAGAAAAATTGATGCATGTTTCTTGAATTTCATTTCGATAAAAAAGATTGATTTATATATCACTAAATACATGTTTTCTACAGTGATCTTGTGACAATATAGTCTAAACCTTGGTTACACTTGGTTTTTGACTAGTGATCTCGAACTATTCAGTATGCATATGACTGTCCTAATGGTAGTTGCCAATGTGACTAATTGTATTATCAACGATATCAGACTCAACGACATGTTTACCACTGGAATGATAGATCATAAAACTTGAATAATTTTATTTTACATATATATATATATATATATATATATATATATATATATATATATTAGTCACCAACTTACTATAATGTATTTGAATAGGGGTCTTGTTGTCATAAAATCATTGACCATGACCTTTCTCATGCCAATGAAGATGGTATTTTTACATATAATTGATATTTTTATACCTTGTATTTACATTTTGTATGTGTAATAGTATAAGATAATGATGATATTATAAATAAGTTTTATCTACTTTTTCAGTTTTGATTGTATTGCACCAATGCAATATCGATTATTACATCATTATTTCTTGCTTTCATCTTTGTGATAAATTTGATTTTCTAAATCTTCTCTTTCTTAAAATGCAGAAACGGAGCAGGGAGTTGCTCAAGCAATTATACGATCAAATATTGACTTTAATAGGGAGCCATGGCCAAAGGTTTCCGCTAATGCAAAAGACCTTGTTAAAAAGATGCTTGATCCCGATCCAAAACGCCGGCTTACTGCACAGGAAGTGTTAGGTAAAATGCAATTTCATGTAATAAAATGCTTAGGTAGAATTGTGTTGAATATTTTCGGCTTAGCAGATGAACAATGTTTTCTACAACAAAAAAAGGTTGAAAAGAAAGGATGTTAACATTGCTTGTTAACTAAATGCAGATCATCCATGGTTGCAGAATGCTAAGACAGCTCCTAATGTTTCATTGGGAGAAGCAGTCCGAGCAAGGCTCATGCAATTTTCTGTAATGAACAAACTGAAGAAAACCGCATTGAGGGTAATGTTTTAGTTATACTTGAATAAATCATTATAAATTATTTTTAAATATTTATCCATATACGACCCTTTTGTTTTAGCAAGTTTTTGATTATGTATATTGCTTTCATGTGAGCAGGTGATAGCAGATCATTTGTCTGTAGAAGAAGTTGCTGGAATAAAAGAGGGATTCGAAGTGATGGATACAGAACATAAAGGAAAAATTAACATTGACGAACTACGAGTAGGGTTGCATAAGCTAGGCCACCAGATTCCAGATGGAGATGTCCAAATACTTATGGAAGCTGTGAGTATATTCCCATTATCTGGGATTTTTTTTTGTTTGTTCCATAATTGATGTGTATAGAAATTAGTAGTTTGTCAAAAGCTAATTGTCAACGAGGGTGATTTTCCTGTTTAGATAATTAACGCAAATAAATACCAACGGCATAAGCACTTATCATATATAAGGCTTATGTGAAGTTATTTCTATGCAAAAGATAAAATAAAGTCAAACTGTTTTTATATAAGCTATAAGTTATTTTCATAAGCTATTCTGCAGAGCTTATAAAAAATTTTATGAACATGTCATAAGCTGTTTTCATAAGCTCTCCGAGAAAGTCTCACTAGTACTTATGCTGGTTGATAACCTCAAATAAGTCATAAACAGGCCATTTACGAGTGTATCGGTTCATATATATGAAACATAAACATGTTTTTTAGTGATCATGTTTAAACTAATAATTGTCACAAGCGGATACTGTTAATTATGTTTCTATTTCCTTTTGTATAGAAAGTACCATATGAAGGTACTATATATCCTTTACAAAGGTGTTGTTTCAATTTCTAATCTTTGTGAGCTGCTTTTACAGGGCGATGTAGACAGAGATGGGTACCTAGATTATGGAGAGTTTGTGGCCATTTCTATTCACCTGAGAAAGATATCCCATGATGAACACCTCCAAAGAGCATTCCAATTTTTTGATAAAAACGAATCTGGGTATATTGAACTTGAGGAGCTACGTAATGCCTTGGCTGATGAGGTTGATGCAAATAGTGAAGAAGTCATTAAAGCAATTATGCATGATGTGGACACAGATAAGGTCAGTATATTTTACTTTTGGTCAGAATTTTCAATGAATGTTTGTTTATGCTTTAATTCCATTGGTGGTGTTTTGTGGAGAATCCCCTGATGGGTGGAATCCATATGAATTATTCTTGATCAAGATTATAACTTTAAAATAACATTGCTTGTATTTAGATGTTTAATTTGTCTATCTTTGGAACCACCCGTTAATCGTTTTCTTCAATAAACTGTAGGATGGAAGAATAAGTTATGAGGAATTTGCTGCAATGATGAAGGCTGGTACAGATTGGAGAAAAGCATCAAGGCAATATTCGCGAGAGAGGTTCACCAGTCTAAGTCTCAAACTGATGAAGGAGGGGTCATTAGAATTGAACAACGAGGGTAGATAACTTTAGAAAATGGCTAATTTTACTCCTTGAAAAGCAAAAATATGATAGAGGAAGAAGTCGTCATCATTTTTCTTTTTCCTTCAATATAATTCTTTTATATCTTATTTTTCTTATACGCTTTGGAAACCCCCTCCCCCCATCTTTTGGGATGATATAGGATATAGTTCTGAGTGCATGTTTGGGTAGGTGTTGTTGGGTGTCCCAAACTCAGTTTGCCGTATAGAAGCAACAATACACATACTTTTGGTGCCAACTTAGCAGTGATGTCTGTGTGCTTTGCAGTTTTTGTTCTTTTCTTCACTCTTTTGGTTTGTTGGTATCATTTCAGAAAAGTCCAAGATGGGAGGATTTGATAGGTCTTCAATTTGTGTTGCTGTAAATATTTCAAATATTCACGGCTACAATGACTAATTATTTGGCATTTTTCGCCAAATCTTTAGATTTTTGTTGTGTAAAATGCACCTTTAGATAGGGATGGCATTTTTAGCAATGTGAAATTGAAATAACAAATTATATGACTTTTGGAATACATATGCATATTGTATACGACATTTATCAATGAAACTTATGTAAGATCTTCGTCAGCGATAATGACTTATACTTATTGTATCATGTTTCATAAACAAAGCTTTTATTTTCGTATTCAATTATAGTTATCGACAACACTTATAGTTGTGATTTGTCAATGCAGAAAGTGAAACTCGCTTTTTCGAGATTTTCCTACTCATCCATGAGCTTCTTTTCCCTTTTTGAAGGGCCCTTCATCCATGAGTTCTTTTTCATGGATTTTAAAGTGAGCCAATTAAATCTTCTAACTTTAACAGACAAATCTTTAGCTTTTTGTGTTTCTGTTACTTCATGAGTTATTTCTTCTATGCATCACAAGGACCTACACAAAACATGTATTATTTCTTCTAGCATCAACAGACTTCTCACAACTTACAACCCTTTCACTCAAATCTAACTCTCTCATATTTGTTGAAATACACAAAAGGAGGATAAAGGATTTTTGGAGTCTACAACTTTCTAAATTAGAAGACACATTGACCAAAATATTGAATTGATGATCAGCTGTATCTTAACAGTGCTGACATCAAGAGGATGGATGAATTTTTCTTGATAGAGAAGAATTAAGATTTGTTCACTTTACTCTTGTAATGTTGATGATATTGTTCATGAGTATTTTTATTGGTAGAGAAAGCTTGGGGCACAATTAATTATAGCCGTTGAAGTAGTTTTTGAGACCGTTAGACATAGAATATTTAGAAGGACACTACATCATAGTCTTTTTGCACCCTCTAGCTTGCGTGTGTGTGTGTGCGCGCGCGGGGTGGAGGGGTGGAGTGAGTAACTTGCTGAACAAGTTAGAAGAAGTTTAACTAGTAGTTGAGTTAGTTATTCGTTCCTTTTCTCTATCTTGCCATGTGTATCAGTTAGTTAGAGTCAATAACTGAATCTAGCTCAATAAATCATTGTAATCTCATCATTTCTTCTTCAAGGAGAATCAGTTTCTTCATCCATTCAAGGTGTGGTTCATAGGCATGTTTAGCTGTGGTTCACATGCATGTTTTCTCCTCCACGACAACATCATCATTTGAAAATTTTAGAATCTTGTTGTGTTGTGTTTATTCCTAGGCGAAGCCACAAAATGATTTCAAGGTCGTATTTCAAATCGTTAAATATTACTTCATGTTGTTCATTGTCGTGGTACGAGAATAACAAGACTTCATAGAGTGGCAACTATTTTAAGAGCAATCACAATAATATATGAAATTTGGATATTTTATTAGTTTCTAATGCTTTGGTCTTGTGGATTTCAGTAATAGAAACACAAGACAGCTACCAACATGGCAACAACATGTTTGGAAATTGGAACACTGTCCAAATGTTTTTTACTGTGAAAGCTACAAAATGTAGCTTCAATGGTATCATAAGATGATTAAACATTGGTGGCAGAGTTTTATCTGTACCATATTACATTTTCAAATGGAGAAAAAACAATACAGTGACCTAAATTTGCAACACCATGTCTCTGAATCAGGAATATAAATATTTCTTTGACAGTAGCAACCAAACCTACTGACATAATCATTCTCACACCTTCATGCACAAACCTGCTCTATTAGTACCCAACATCATAACACTTGTGGCCATGGTCTCTATACAGCACACAATCGATTCCAAGAGTGCAAAGTCTGAAATCGGTTTTTTTTTTTTTTTTTTTTTTTATGTTCAAATTGGTTCCAAAGTTATGAATTTGAGTTTAAAACCATTTAAAAAAAAACTAGGCTTAATTGCAGTTTCGTCCCTTATTTTCAATTTTTTTACAGTTTTGATCCCCTATTATAAAATTAGACAGTTTTGATCTCCTATCATAATTTTTAACTATAAATTGACAGTATGATATGATTTAAACGACGTGGTATATGATTCAATGATGAAAAAATATCAACATCGAGGAAATTGTAAGAAATTTTTTTCATAAAGTTCATTTAAATCATATTATATTGTTAATTTATAGTTAAAAATTATGATAAAGATCAAAACTATTGAATTTTAAAATAAGAAAAATAAAACTGCAAAAAAATTAAAAATAGAAGAACCAAAACTGTAATTAAATAAAAAAAACTAAAACCATTTTCAAGTCTAATTTTTTTGTCCAACATTCGTTTTAAAAACATGAAATTGATTATGATATAACTGTTTCTATAATCGATTTTGTGACAACAAAAACAAAGGATTTTACCGAAATTTCTTGTAATTTCATAATTTTTTATTAAACGAAAGGCTCGTTGCGTTGACTTTTGTGAGTAAACAAAGAAAGAGTCAAAGAAGGAAGAAGGATATCATATCATGGACGTGTGTCGGTCATCACCTTTCACCATCTTTTTCTTCTTCTTCTTCCCTTTCACATTCCAAAGCCTTTCGTTATATCACCACTCTTTCAATCGCACCTCGATCACATAATCTTGAATTTTGTTGAAACTGAAACCACTAGTGGATCTCTAATTGATGGAAAATTGCTGTGCAAATCTATGTGGTTTGTTCAATAAGCTAAAACAAAAGGGAAAGCCCGAGGAAGACTGGCCTGAGATGCTAAACAACAACAACAACACCAAAAAATTGTTTGTGTTAAAAGAACCCACGGGCCGAGAGATTGGGCTACGATACGAGTTAGGAAGAGAATTAGGGAGAGGTGAATTAGGAATAACATACCTTTGCAAAGACAGACAAACAGCCGAAAAATTTGCTTGTAAGTCAATTTCGAAGAATAAGCTTAGAACTGCGATTGAGATTGAAGATTTGAGAAGACAAGTTGAAATCATGAAAAATTTACCTGAACATCCTAACATCGTTTCTTTGAAAGATACTTATGAAGACGAAGATTATGTTCATCTTGTTATGGAACTCTGCGAAGGCGGTGATGACCTTCTCCATCGCATTGTCTCTGAAGGATACTACACCGAAAGCTCCGCAGCTTCTGTCATTAAAACCGTCGTCCGAATTGTTCAGGTCATAATCAATCATTCTTATTAACTCTCTTTTTGTTTTCATTCTTTTTAAGCATAGTTAACAATTCTACAGGTTAATATGTGTTTACTCCCTCAATGTGAGTGAGTTTGTGTTTATTTTTCTTTCCTAATATGAAGATTCCATCCGTTACTCCCTAGTGAACACTAGGATTTGAAATTGAATTCTTCGTTTTGTATGATGTGTCAAAGGTTTTATCTCTCCGATAGTTAGGGCCTGTTTGGCATAACTTATTTTTGAGCTTATGCAAACAGCTTACGCAATATAAATTAGGTTTTATGTTATTTAAAAGTTCAAACTAGTGAAAATTGAATTTTTATAAGCTATTTTATCATAAACTACCTTGAAAAACTTATAATAATACATAAAAATTGCATAAGCTGTTTGCATAAGCTCAAAAATAAGCTAGGCCAAACGGGCCCTTACTATAGAGAACTTTGCACCAGAGGTCGTTAGGACTGTTAAGCATGTTCCACAACATTTTCATAAGGAATGCTTCATTCATCTGATGATGGTTTCTCATTCCCAGACCTCCGTCATCCTTAGTCAAACAGCTAATTAGATGAGGTTTAAGGACCTGGTCTGTGTCATCCCACAAGAAACCTCTTTTAATCTTTTTCATCTCATTACACAAAGTTTTTGGTAGTTTTGCATACTGCATGTGAAAGTAGGGAAGGGAACTGACCACAAATTTGGAGAGAGTAAGTCTTCTAGCCAAACTAAGACATTGATGTTTTGAGACGATTTTGAATTTTTCCAATAATATGACTGAATTTCCCGTTGGTTGTTCTACCTGGGGCAATGTTGGCCCGAAAATATTTACCCAAACTGTTCACAAGAGTGTAGCCTGTGCGCTGTAAAATATCATCCCTAAGTTGTGGGTCGACATTCTTGGAGAAGAAAATCTATGTTTTTTGATTATTGATCTTTTGACCTGAAGCTGCACAAAAAGATCCGAACAATGCATAATACAATGGGCTTGTTCAATGGATGCCTCTGCAAAAAAAAAAAAAAACCAAAAAAAAGATCATCACAACAAGAAGATGACATATTTGAGGTCCCGATCTACCTGCATGCATAGGCTTCCAATAACTAGCCTCTACTTGGTCGGCGATAATGAGAGAAGCGCTCCGTACAAATGCTACACAGGTAAGAAGACAAAGGGCCTCCCTGACCCTGCCGAATGCCTCTTGTGGGAGAGATTCTTTGTTGGCAGGGTATAATTTGTTTCTTGGTTTATATGAGGATTCTTTGCTTTTGTTCTGCTGATGTGCTTGTAAGATTTTTCTCCTTTGTTGGTTATGATAATTTTGGCTTTTAATGTTGGTTATTTTGTGTTTCTGTGTTTTAGATTTGCCACAAACATGGTGTGATGCATCGGAATCTCAAACTCGAAAACTTTTTGTTTGCAGACAAGACGGAAACAGGACATTTGAAAGTTGCTGACTTTCATCTGTCAATTTTCTTTCAACCAGGTAATGCTTTTTACTAGTTATTGAATTACTTGTTGCTGCTCGAAGCTTGATCTTTCATCATTTTGGCCCTTCCGACCATGTACAGTTTAGCTGAAGTTTGACATTCTCTACAGGTGAAAGATTGAATCAGATAGTTGGAAACCAATATTACATGGCCCCTGAAGTATTAAAGAGAAATTATGGCCCTGAAATTGATATCTGGAGTGCTGGAGTCATTCTTTACTTCTTACTTTGTGGTTTCCCTCCATTTTGGGCAGGTTTGTTTTTGTCTTTGTGAATGTCCTATAAAGAGTGGTTTATCTTATCACTAATTAAATGTTGTTTTCTATCCCTAGCAATCTACTTATCTACCTGATATTTTTATACCATGTACCTTGGATTTACATTTGTTTGTGTAATATAAAATAATGATGGTATTCTAACTAGTTTTTATTTACTAATTAAATATCTACTGCATAATTATTTCTAGCTTTCTTCTGTGTGATAAATTTGATTTTCTATATCTTCTCTTTCTTAAAATGCAGAAACTGAGCCGGGAGTTTTTCAAGCAATTATCGATCATGTTGTTGAGTTTGAAAGGGATCCATGGCCACATGTTTCTGGTAATGCAAAAGACCTTGTTAAAAAGATGCTGGATCCTGACCCAATGCGCCGGCTTTCTGCACAGCAAGTGTTAGGTTAAATGCGATTCATATAATAGAATGCTTAGGTTGATGAAGTAAAACATACAATTGTGTTGAGTATTTTCTGCTTAGCAGATGAGCAATGTTTTCTACAAAAGAAGTTGAAGATTGGGAATGCTAACATTTCTTGTTAACTAAATGCAGATCATTCATGGTTGACCAAGCATGTTCATGTTAAGGAGAAATTCGATAATGCAAAAGACATTGTTATGAATATGCTTGCTGATCATGATGTGTTGGGTAATATGCGGTTCATCATATAATAGAATGCTTTGCTTAGGTAGATGAAGTAAAACATAGAATTGTCTAGTTGCAGAATGTGGGAATGTTGACATTGCTTGTTAACTTAATGCAGGTCATCCATGGTTGCAGAGTCCAAATACGGCTCCTAATGTTTCACTGGGAGAAACAGTCAGAAGAAAGCTCTTGCAATTTTCTGTAATGAACCAGTTTACCAAAACAACATCGAGGGTACTGTTATAAGTAATACTTGAATATCTCATCAGAAATTATTTCTAAAATGTTTTTCCATTTATGACCCTTCTATTTTGGTTTGCTTCTTTTATTGTTGTATTGTTCTTTCATACTAATAGGTGATTGCACAACATTTGTATGATGAAAAATTCTGGCTGAGGGATACAAGAATTAAAAGCAACAGTAACCGCGATGAAGTACGACTAAGAATGTATAGGCTTGGCCGTTTTTCCATTTATGACCCTTCTATTTTGGTTTGCTTCTTATATTGTTGTATTGTTCTTTCATACTAATAGGTGATTGCACAACATTTGTACGATGAAAAATTCTGGGTGAGGGATACAGGATTTAAAAGCGACAGTAACCACGATGAAGTACGACTAAGAATGTATAGGCTTGGCCTACAAAATCCTGATGTAGATGTGCAAAGACTTGTTGACGCTGTGAGTATATTGCCATTATCTGGGATTTTTAAAGGTGTGCTTGAAATTTTTACCAATAATAAAAAAGGGTACTTGAGTTTATTACACAATAAAAAATTAGTGTTTAATTTTAGTTACAAAAATTGGATATTTTGTTGCTAATACCCGAGTTCGGAAGGTAACTGTATGAAGGGACTACATCCCCTTTAAAGGTGTCTCTTCAACTTCTAATCTTCGGGGGCTGTTTTTACAGTTTGATGGAGACAGAGATGGTTACCCAGATTATGAAGAGTTTTTAGACATTTCTGTTCATCTGAGAAAGAGATCCCATGAAGAACACGTCGATAGAGCATTTCAATTTTTTGATAAAAAACAAATTGGGTATATTGAACATGACGAGTTACACAAGGCCTTAGCTGATGAAACATTAATTGACAGGAATAGTAAAAAAGTCATTGAGGCAATTATGCATGATGTGGCCAGAAAGGTCAGTATACTTCACTTTTTGATCAAACATTTCAATGTTTGTTTATGCTTTGATGATCATGACATAATCATATCAAGTTTGCCTTTGCAAAAAGAAAAAGATATCATATCAATTTTGTTATGATGATTTAAACTATATATCCCATTAGACCTAGAGATAGCAAAATGGGTCAGACCCGTCAGGTTGACCCGTTTAGTCCGCCATTTTTGACGGAGCGGGTTGATATTTTCAATCTGCAAAAGTAGAGGGGCCTGGGTTGAACTAATTTTATTTTTTTTGTAAAAATCATGGTCCATTATAAATTAATTTTTAATTTTTAGCCCATATAAACAAAATAGCAACTCAATTAAACATTGAATTCAAGTTTTGTTTGCGTTGCTTACTTATGTTTGTTTGGATTTAAATTGAGTATTTTCTTAAGGTTTTATTGTGTGGGTTTTTTGGTTTTATAAATCATGGAAGTTCAATGTTGATTTTTTTTTTTTTTTTTGAATGGCTAAGTTCAATGTTGATTGATAATTTATTTTTGGGACACCTTTTATTTTATAATTATATTTTATTTTTCATTGGATCGTTTTTAATTATATCTTATTTATAATTTTTACAATATTTTTGTAAATTTATTGATTTTTTTAAATATTTTATTTTATTTGTCTCTATTTTGGAACCACTCTTTGATCTATTTCTCCATGAAATTGTAGGATGGAAGAATAGTTATGCGGAAATTACCAATCGGAGTTTCAAACTGATGAAGGATGGTTACCAGAATTGATCAATACGGATAAATATGACTCTGCTCTTGTTATTTATGAGGAAATGGACTTCAGAACATGACTAATTTTACTCCTTGAAAGGCAAGCAAATGATAAAGAAGTCCTCAGCAAATTTCCTTTTCCTTCATTATAATTATTGTCTGGTTTTTCTGATATGTTTTCGGAGATCCCATCCCCTTTTTGGGGTGAAATAGGATATAGGTCTCAGTGCCCCAAACTCAGTTTGTTGTACAGAAGCAAAGATACACTAGCAAACTCATGATGTGCCCATAACTCAGTTATTATTGCTTCAAAAGTATAATTTGTAAATGTTAGATGGTGTCACATAAGATTATTCTCTTGTATAAAAAAATTCTTATAAAAGTAGCATTTTTCTTTGTGATTATCGTATCACAAAGACTAAATATCATTGCTACCTCTTAATTGATTATATATTTTCTCCGGTTTTATATATAAGTAAAATTTAACTCTTTAGATTCATTGAAAAAGTAATATATCTTTGCAAAGACAGACAAACAGGAGAAAAATTTGCTTGTAAGTCGATTTGGAAGAATAGTCTTAGAACTGCAATTGAGATTGAAGATTTGAGAAGACAAGTTGAAGTCATGAGGCATTTACCTAAACATCCTAACATCGTTTCGTTGAAAGATACTTATGAAGACGACGATTATGTTCATCTTGTTACGGAACTTTGTCAAGGCGGGGATGACCTTCTCCATCGCATTGTCTCTGAAGGATACTACACCGAAAGCTCCGCAGCTTCTGTCATTAAAACCGTCGTCCAAGTTGTTCAGGTCATAATCAATCATTCTTACTACTTTTTTTTTTTTTTTTAAGTATAGTTAACAATTCTATAGGTTTGTTGATTATTATTTATTATAATAGAGTTAGTTTCCTATTTATTAGGATAGTTAGTTTCCTTATTTTACGATTCTTTTTTGTATATATAAGTTTGAACCTCATTGTGAAATACAAGTTAATCATTATGTTATTCAACTTGGTATCAGAGTTGGTTCAAAATCCTAATTTTATATCTGGTTCAGCCGTCATCAAGGCTAACCCTAATTACAAAAAAAAAGAAAAAAAGAAAGAAAAGCACTGTTCACCGAAGGACTGTTCATACCGAGAACACTGTTCACCACGCGCACTGTTTAGTCGCGCACACTGTTCATCACGCAGTCGGTGTTACCTTTTTTCTTTGGTTGTTAGTCTGTTTGGTTGATGTTTTGATTTGATGGTTGTCCAACAAACTTCCGCTGCAGCCACTTTGGCTCATATTGGTAATTCTACAATTTGTCTATCTCACTCCGTGGGATCATGGATTTTAGACTCTGGTGCTTCTGATCATGTTTCTGGTAATCCCTCTCTTATCTCTAACTTGTTACCTCCTAGTATACCTCACAACATCACTGTTGCTAATGGTTCTAAAGCAAAAGTTGTTGGTATTGGGCAAGCTTCACCTTTGCCATCTCTACCCATGAACGTTGTGTTATTTGTATCTGTTCACCTTTTAATCTGATATCAATTAGTAAACTTACTTGTTCTCTCAATTGTTCCATAACTTTTTGTTCTGACTCTTTCTTTATACAAGACCGCAGTATGGGAAAAACTATTGGAACAAGATTTGAATCACAGGGTCTCTATTACCTTAATATCAATTCTTCCACTGTTTGTGGTGTTTCTGCATTTATCGATATCATTCATCGTCGTTTGGGTCATCCAAGTCTGGATAAGTTAAAGGTGTTGGTTCCTCAACTTTCACATTTAAAGACTCTTGATTGCGAGTCTTGTCAGCTTGGTAAACATGTTCGAGTGTCTTTCCCCAGTAGTGCCAATAAAAGATCTAAGTCTTCATTTGATATTGTACATTCTGTTGTCGGTGGGTTTTTGCTATTAAAGTAGGTCCTGATGGACAAGTGGATCGGTTGAAAGCTCGACTGGTAGCAAAATGATACACTCAGATTTATGGTCTTGACTATAGTGATACATTTTCTCCAATTGCAAAGATGGCATCTGTTCGTCTTTTCTTGTCAATGGCTGCTATAAAACATTGGCCTTTGTATCAACTTGATATTAAAAATGCCTTCTTGCATGAGGACTTAGAAGAAGAAATTTATATGGAGCAACCACCTGGCTTTATTGCTCAGGGGGAGTCTGGTCTTGTTTGCAAATTACAAAAATCCTTGTATGGTCTGAAGCGATCAGCTCGAGCTTGGTTTGGCAAATTTAGCAAGGTTATTCAACAGTTTGGCATGATTCGTTCCGAAGCAGATCATTCTATATTTTTTAGACGTTCATCTTTGAACAAACTCATTTATCTTGTCGTATATGTGGATGATATTGTTATTACTGGTGATGATCAAGAAGGCATTAAAGACCTAAAACAACATTTATTCAACCACTTTCGTACCATAGATTTAGGTCGGTTGCGTTACTTTCTTGGGATTGAAGTAGCTCAATCACGGCATGGTATTGCTATATGTCAGAGAAAATATGTTCTCGATATCTTGGAAGAAATAGGGATGCTTGATTGTAAACCGGTTGATACTTCTATGGATCCCAATGTGAAGCTTCTACAAAATCAGGGGGAGCCATATTCTGACCCCGGCAGATACAGAAGGTTAGTTGGAAAATTGAATTATCTCGCTGTGACAAGACCAGATATTTCGTTTGCTGTCAGTGTCGTGAGTCAATTTCTAAATTCACCTTGTGATAGCCATTGGAATGCTGTAGTTCGAATCTTGAGGTATATTAAAGGGTCACCTGGAAAAGGACTTGTTTATTCAGACAGAGGCCATACTAATATTATTAGATATTCAGATGCAGATTGGGCGGGTGATGTGAATGATAGAAGGTCTACTTCAGGTTATTGTGTTTTAATTGGAGGAAACTTAATTTCATGGAAAAGTAAAAAGCAAACTGTTGTTGCAAGGTCAAGCACAGAGGCAGAGTATCGTGCCATGGCCCACACTACTTGTGAGCTCTTATGGTTGAAACATTTGCTACAAGAGTTGAAGTTTTGTGAACTAAGTCCTATGGAACTTATGTGTGATAATCAGTCTGCATTGTATCTTTCTTCAAATCCAGTTTTTCATGAGAGGACTAAACACATAGAAGTTGATTGTCACTTTATTAGGGAAAAGATTCTTTCTGGCATCATTAAAACCTCTTCGGTGAGCTCAAATGACCAGTTAGCTGATATATTCACTAAATCTCTACGGGGGCCTCAGATTGATTATATATGTAACTAGAGCTGTCAAAAGGGGCCGGCCCGGTCCGGCCCGCATCGGCCCGGGGGCCATAACATATAAAGGGGCTTTAGTGGGCCGGCCCTTTAAGCCTCATGGCTCGGCCCAATAAGCCCAGCCCGATAAGCAAAGGCCTACATGGTCCAATGGGCCGGCCCAACAAACTTTCATTTTTTTTTTGAAAAATTTATTTTACAAAATAAATTCAATGGACAATAAAACTACATATGTAGCACACATAAATTAATATCCATATAATTTGATTAATTTCTTTTTTATACTTTTCTATTTATAATGATTGATTAAGTTGTTATTAGTTTTTTCAAATAAAGATAATCACAACAAACTTGGTTTAATCTTAAAAAAAAAAAAAAATTGGTTTAATAATTATCTTCTAACTAAAAATCTCATCTTTTATTACTTAATTATCTAAAGATTTAATGGTAACTAAAATTTCTTATTTTTAGCTAAAAATATTTTAAGAATTTTTTTAAAATGTTTTTTTTTTAACTCTTTAAGGGGCCGGCCCAAAAGCCCGTGGGGCCGCCCCATAACGGCCCATTAAAAATATAGGCCCGAGGGGCCGGCCCAATAAGGACCGATCAATTTTTTTTAAAAGCCCGGCCTGTGTAAAACTATAAGGCTAATGGGCCGGCCCAATAGCCCGACTCATTTTTACAGCTCTATATGTAACAAGTTGGATGCATATGATATATATGCTCCAACTTGAGGGGGAGTGTTGATTATTATTTATTATAATAGAGTTAGTTTCCTATTTATTAGGATAGTTAGTTTCCTTATTTTACGATTCTCTCTTGTATATATAAGTTTGAACCTCATTGTGAAATACAAGTTAATCATTATGTTATTCAACTAGGTTAACAGGTATTTACTCCTCAATGTGAGTGAGTTTGTGTCAAAATATAAGACCTAGTTGACTGTGCATTAACGCACAATTTTGATCGTATCTTATATGCTAATATTTACATTTATATATTATTAAAAAAATACGGACAAGCAAAAAGATATATCCCATTAAACCAGTCGTATCATATCAATTTTGTTATGATGATTTAAACTATATATCCCATTATACCTGCATATATACTTCAAAAACTGTTGCCTTAAAAGGATTACATTTTAAATTAATTTTGCAAAGATATATTGGGTAGCTATGTCTCATGTTTAATTTTTCCATATTTTGGAACCACTCTTTGATCTTTTTCTCCATGAAATTGAAGGACGGAAGAATTAGTTATGAGGAAATTACCAATCGCAGTTTCAAACTGACGAAGGAGTGGTTAGCAGAATTGATCAATAAGGATAGAAATGAATTGATCAATGACTAATTTTACTCCTTGAAAGGCAGACAAATATGATAAAGAAGTCCTCAGCAAATTTCCTTTTCCTTCATTATCATTATTGTATAGTTTTTCTAATATGTTTTTGGAGATCCCACACCCTTTTTGGGGTGAAATATGATATAGGTCTTAGTGCCCCAAACTCAGTTTGTTGTACAGAAGCAAATATCACATTCTTATTTAGTACCAATTGAGCAGTGATATTTGTTATTGCTTCTAGCTGTTCTGTCGATCTCAGGATCGAAAAGAAGCTGATCAACTAGAGTCTTACTTCGCATAAACAAAAAAGTTCAACAAAGTATACCTCAAATCAGTAGACAAGGTAAACTCAAAGAATGAAATATATAACAAGGTTAATTTTCTAAATACAATGACTTAGAATGATGGGAATTCACTGCAATGTTAAACTAGTTGACACAAGTCCCCAACAACAATGTCATTTTGATGTTACCGTATAGTGATATCAAAGTATTTTGTGATTATCGTATTAACAATGACTTGGAAATGGTTTAACCATTCAAAATTCACAGTATTCTAAGTTTAAGGTTTGGTTGAAATCTTTGTTTTGTAAAGAAAAGGTAAAAACTAGGAAGATATCATACTAAAAAGTTGTTCATTGTTTCTTAATAGAGTTGACTTTCATTGTTTCTTAATAGAGTTGACTTTCTTTTATTTAGATATTCATTATTTAATTTCTCTTTTGGAGAGAATCCAAAATCCAACAACATGAAAGTGCGTCTATTCGTCATCTTTGTGTTCTTTTTTTCCTTTGACAGTCAAGAGCCATACCCTAAACCATCTCTCTTTCACCACCATCATAATTAATTTCACATAATTCTCTTCCCTTTCATCAAATTATTATCAAAGTCTAGAAACAATAATCTTGAGTTTTGTTGAAATTGAAACCACTAGTGTATCTCTAAATTGATGGAAAATTGGTGTGCAAATCTATGCAGTGTGTTCAAGAAACAAAAACAAAAGGAGAAACCCGGGGAAGACTGGCCTGAGAAGATAAACAACAACAACACAAATAAATTGGTGGTATTAAAAGAACCCACGGGCCAAGAGATTGGGCTACGATACGAGTTAGGAAGGGAACTAGGGAGAGGTGAATTCAGAATAACATACCTTTGCAAAGACAGACAAACGGGAGAACAACTAGCTTGTAAGTCGATTTCGAAGAATAAGCTTAGAACAGCGATTGATATTGAAGATGTTAGAAGAGAAGTTGAAATCATGAAGCATTTGCCTAAACATCCTAACATTGTTTCGTTGAAGTATACTTATGAAGATGATGATGATGTTCATCTTGTTATGGAACTCTGTCAAGGTGGTCACCTTCTCGATCACATCATCGGGAGAGGGTACTACACTGAACACTCCGCAGCTTCTATCATTAAAACCATCGTCGAAATTATTCAGGTCATAATCACCATTCTTATTATTACCTCTATCTCTCTATCTCTAGCTATAAGAGTTTTTAAGAATTTTCCACTTTGTTGGTTACGATAAATTTGGCATTTAATGTTGCTTATTTTTTATTTTGTTGTGTTTAAGATATGCCACAAACATGGTGTGATGCATCGGAATGTTAAACTTGAGAACTTTTTGTTTGCAGACAAGAAGGAAACAACACCTTTGAAAGTTACTGGCTTTCGTTCGTCAATTTCCTTTCAACCAGGTAGGTAGTGCTTTTTACTAGTTATTGAATCACTTGATGTTGTTGCTTCAAGCTTGATCTTTCATCGTTTTGGCCCTTAGCCATGTTTAGTGAAGTTCGCCATTCTCTGCAGGTGAAAGATTGAATCAGATAGTTGGAAACCATATTACATGGCCCCTGAAGTATTAAAGAGAAATTATGGCCCCGAAGTTGATATCTGGAGTGCCGGAGTTATTCTTTACATCTTACTTTATGGTTTCCCTCCGTTTTGGGCAGGTTTGATTTTGTCTCTTGAGGTTTGGTTTTGTCTTGTGAATGTCCTAAAAAGAGTATTTTATTATATCACTTAATAAATGTTGTTTTCTATCCTCGTATTTACATTTGTATAGTAGATAATGATAAAAAAAATAGCTTTTATTTAACTTCTGATATCACCAATGCAATATCTTCTATTACATCTTCTATGTGATGAATTTGATTTTCTAAACATTCTCTTTCTTAAAATGCAGAAACTGAGCAGGGAGTTGCTCAAGAAATTATACGATCTGTTATCGACTTTGATAGGGAGCAATGGCCAACGGTTTTTGTTAGTGTTAAGGCAAGAGACCTTGTTAAAAAGATGCTTGATCCTGACCCAAAATGCCGACTTACTGCACAGCAAGTGCTAGGTAAAATGCAATTCATATAATATAATTGTGTTGAATATTTTCTGTGTAGCAGATGAACAATGGTTTCAACAAAGGAAAAAAAGTTGAAAAGTGGGGATGTTAACATTGGTTGTTACTAAATGCAGATCATCCATGGTTCAACCTTGTTAAGAAGAAACCCGATACGGAAAAAGACATTGTTAAGAAGATGCTTGCTACACATGAATTGTTGGGTAATATGCAGTTCATATACTAGAACAGTGTTTTATACACAAAATTTGGAAAATTGAAATGTGGGAATGTTGACATTGCTTATTAACATAATGCAGGTCATCCATGGTTGCAGAATCCAAATACAGCTCCTAATGTTTCATTGGTGGAAAAAGTCAGACGAAGGCTCGTGCAATTTTCTGCAATGAACCACCTTATGAAAACAACATCGAGGGTAATGTTATTTTCATCAGAAATTATTTCTAAAATGTTTTTCCAGTTATGATCCCTTTTATATTGGTTTGCTTTATTTTTTGTGTTGTTTGTATTTGTTCTTTCATTTCATGCTAATAGGTGATTGCAAAGCATTTGTATGATGAGGAATTCTGGTTGAGGGAAGCAGGAATTAAAGATCACATTAACCACGATGAAGTACGACGAAGGTTGTATAGGCTAGGCAGACAAAATCCTGATCTAGATGTGCAAAGACTCGTTGACGTAGTGAGTTTATTAAGATTTGTTCATATTTTAGTTACAAAAATTTGGATTTTTTGTTGCTAATACTCGAGATCGGAGCGTCTCTTCAACTTCTAATCTTTGGGGACTGCTTTAACAGTTTGATGGAGACAAAGATTGTTACCTAGATTATGGAGAGTTTTTAGCCATTTCTAATCTTCTGAGAAAGAAATCCCATGAAGAACACATTGATAGAGCATTTCAATTTTTTGATATAAAACAATCTGGGTATATTGAACTTAAGGAGTTACTGAAGGCCTTAGCTGAAACTGATAAGATTTACACGACGAGTGAAAAAGTCATTTTTGCAATTATGCAGAATGTGGCCAGAAATAAGGTCAGTATACTTCACTTTAAATCAAACATTTCAACGCTTGTTTATGCTTTGATGATCATGATATAATCATATCAAGTTTGCCTTTGCAAAAAGAAAAAGATATCATATTAATTTTGTTATGATGATTTAAACCATATATCCCATTAGACCTGCATTTATATTTCAAAAAACTGTTGCTCCAAAAGGATTACATTTTAAATTAATTCTGCAAAGAAAAGGTATCATCATTGTACTTTCTTCTTGTGTTTTCCCTTTTTACTATCTAGAAGACAAATTTGGACTTGTCATTCTGTTTCTTTTGAAATAGCTATCATTATAGGTCTGTGTTTTGTAGAGAACTCCCATATGGATGGATCGCATATGAATTGCTTGTATATGAAGATGTTTAATTTGTCCATGTTTGGAATTGGAACCACTCTTTGATCTTTTTTCTTCATGAAATTATAGGATGGAAGAATTAGTTATGAGGAAATTACAAATCGGAGTTTCAAACCACGGACAATGCGGGTCAAGCGCGTGTCCCAGTGTCCGAAACGTGTCCCAGAGCCCAACACGACATGTCGGTGTCTGACACATGTTAGACACCCGTACGGCACGTGCTATGAAGCACGGTTTCCGATACGGACATCACTGCACCACGCGGACATTACATACACTTTGTTTTGGTAGTAGAAGAATTACTTTAGATGTATTTACTAATATATCATGTAATAAATATTTTATTTAATTATAATTATATTATAATAAATATATGCCGGTGTTGGTGTCCTATACTTTTTATATTAGCGGGGTTGGCGTGTTTGTGTCGTGTCGCGGTATCCGTGTCGGAGTCCGTGTTTCATAGTGAAGGAGTGCGCATCAGAATTGAAAGACAAATATGATAAAGATGTAGTCAGCAAATTTTCTTTTTCCTCATTATAATTGTTGTCTAATTTTTCTTATATGTTTCGGAGGAGATCTCCTGTCAATTTACCATCCAGTGCATTATGAGCGATTGATTTGAAAATAAAATATTTAAGAAAATTGAGAATGAGTTGTTTCAAAATAAAACTGTTGCTCCAAAAGGATTACATTTTAAATTAATTCTGCAAAGAAAAGGTATCATCATTGTACTTTCTTCTTGTGTTTTCCCTTTTTACTATCTAGAAGACAAATTTGGACTTGTCATTCTGTTTCTTTTGAAATAGCTATCATTATAGGTCTGTGTTTTGTAGAGAACTCCCATATGGATGGATCGCATATGAATTGCTTGTATATGAAGATGTTTAATTTGTCCATGTTTGGAATTGGAACCACTCTTTGATCTTTTTTCTTCATGAAATTATAGGATGGAAGAATTAGTTATGAGGAAATTACAAATCGGAGTTTCAAACCACGGACAATGCGGGTCAAGCGCGTGTTCCAGTGTCCGAAACGTGTCCCAGAGCCCAACACGACATGTCGGTGTCTGACACATGTGAGACACCCGTACGGCACGTGCTATGAAGCACGGTTTCCGATACGGACATCACTGCACCACGCGGACATTACATACACTTTGTTTTGGTAGTAGAAGAATTACTTTAGATGTATTTACTAATATATCATGTAATAAATATTTTATTTAATTATAATTATATTATAATAAATATATGCCGGTGTTGGTGTCCTATACTTTTTATATTAGCGGGGTTGGCGTGTTTGTGTCGTGTCGCGGTATCCGTGTCGGAGTCCGTGTTTCATAGTGAAGGAGTGCGCATCAGAATTGAAAGACAAATATGATAAAGATGTAGTCAGCAAATTTTCTTTTTCCTCATTATAATTGTTGTCTAATTTTTCTTATATGTTTCGGAAGAGATCTCCTGTCAATTTACCATCCAGTGCATTATGAGCGATTGATTTGAAAATAAAATATTTAAGAAAATTGAGAATGAGTTGTTTTAATGGTCCAGATGACCACTGCTCCCTCTGCAATGAGGAGATATGCAATTGAGAGAATCTTCTCTCGTTTCGGAGACCCTACCCCCTTTTTTTGGGGTCCAATAAGATATAAGTTTTGGTGCTTGTTTGGCTATTGTTGGGAGTTCCAAACTCAGTTTGTTGTACATAAGCAAATGATACACATCCTTAATTTAGTGTCTACAGAGGAGTGTGTGATTTGCATTTTTTCCGTCACCATTTTGATTTGTTGAGGGTATTGGGGAAAAAGGTGAGGATGGAAAGATTATACAGGTCATTAAATTGTGTTGCTGTAAATATTTCAAATATTTTTAGCCATGTGAAACGGAATAACAAATTATATATCTAGAATACAGATTGTACAGCATTCATCAACGTACGACCTTTGGTTGGTGATAATAAGTTATTCTATCAAGTTTTATGAACAAAACTCTTGTATTTTATATTCAGTTATAGTTATCAACAACACTAGTAGCAGTAGTGATTTGTTAGTTTTGTATATACATCAATCAAATATGTAAAACAATGTGGAAAGTTGGACTCATCCATAGTTTTATTTTCATGAAATTTTAGTAAGCCAATTTATTCATCTAGATTTACTAACAGACAAATATTTTCTTTATAAGCATACAGAAAAGTATTTGGCTTCTTGAATTTCTATTAGTTTAGGCCTTCGGGCTTTTTGTCAAACTTAACAAGGATCAGTTACAAGTAAAGCTTGCAGCTTGTGCTTTTTCTTTCAACCTCAGTAGCCTTCTCACAACTTACACAAGCTACTATCCCTTTCAATCAAATTTAACTCTCATAGCTTGTTTTGATTAAATGCACAAAAGGAGGCTACACAATTTTTAGAACTTTCTTTTACAAATTTGTAAATTATTAGAAGACACTTCAACTAAACTATTGAGTTGCATAGTTATACGTTTGGATTTCTAAGAGGATAAAAGATTTTGCTTGCAAAATTACTTGACAATGTGCTCAATTAAAAATTTGGGTTCATCATGTGCCATGTCAATTTGCCGTTTAAAAAACAAACGGATTAAGGGCGGTTTGACCTAACTTATTTTTGAGTTTATGCAATATAAATTAAGTTTTATGCTATTTTATAAGTACAAACCAGTGAAAATTGAATTTTTATAAGTTATTTTATCATAAACTACCTTGACAAACTTATAATAATACATAAAAATTGCATAAACCGTTTGCATAAGCTTATAAATAGGCTAGGCCAAACGGCCCTAAATATGATAACATAAGTAAATTGTAGGGTTTTTAAAAACAATTTTTGAAATGTAGGGATTATTATTGTTAAAAAGTGAGCAAAATATAAGGACCAAATACATATTTAATGGAGTCCACTCATGTGCCACATCAGCTTTCGATCTAGAAAATAAATAGAAGGAGTAAATTTTTTTTCTTCTTTCATCATCAATTTTAATCTGGTTCGGAAGTAAATTCTGACATCAAGTGATTTCAGGGGGAATAAATTCGATAGTGAGAGTAACCTATAGGATTTTTAAAAACATTTAGGGCCTATTGTTACCTCTTCGGTTCTATATATAAACAAAATTTAACGTTTATAAAAGCAATTTGTAATCATCAACAACAATAAAGTTTAAATTTAATACTCCCTTCATTCCCTATTAACTGTCCGTTTTGAATAGTAACACAAAATTAAAAAAGTAGATTTTTATACCTTATCTTCCTATTATACCCTAATTTTAATCCATCAATAAATTCATATTTTTTTCATACACTTTCTCTTTTCAATAAATTTAATATATGTACAAAAAAATAAAATTTAATATATTATGTACTATAAAAAAGGATTAAAAAAACACTTTAATTTTATCGAAAAGAGACTAATTAATAAATGGTACAATTGAGTAAATAGACACATTAAATAGGACAAAAGCGACACTTAACTGAAACTGAATGAGTATCAAATACTGGAGGGAGTATTCATTACTGACCAAGTAGCTGGTGGTGTTGTCTTTAGTACCAAATGCTGTAACAAGCTCGCTGTGTTGACTTTTGTGGTAAACAAAGAAAGAGTCAAAGAAGGAAGAAGGAGATCATAGAATAGAAGTGTGTCGGTCTTCACCTTTCACCGTTGTCTTCTTCCCTTTCACATTCCAAAGCCTTTCGTTAAATCACCACTCTTTCAATCGCACCTTGATCACAATTTCACATAATTTTCTTCCCTTTCATCAAACTATTATTATCTAATTCGAGAAACGGTAATCTTGAATTTTGTTGAAACTGAAACCACTAGTGGATCTCTAACTGATGGAAAATTGCTGTGCAAATCTATGTGGTTTGTTCAAGAAGCTTAAACAAAAGGAAAAGCCCGAGGAAGACTGGCCTGAGATGCTAAACAACAACAACAACACCAAAAAATTGTTTGTGTTAAGAGAGCCCACGGGCCGAGAGATCGGGCTACGATACGAATTAGGAAGAGAACTATGGAGAAGTGAATCCGGAATAACATACCTTTGCAAAGACAGAGAAACGGGAGAAGAACTTGCTTGCAAGTCGATTTTGAAGAATAAGCTTAGAACAGCAATTGATATTGAAGATGTTAGAAGAGAAGTTGAAATCATGAGGCGTTTACCTAAACACCCTAACATCGTTTCCTTGAAGTATACATATGAAGACGAAGATGGCGTTCATCTTGTTACGGAACTCTGTAAAGGTCGTAACCTTCTAGATTGCACCGTTGCTAGAGGACGTTACACCGAAAGCTCCACAGCTTCTCTCATTGAAACCGTCGTCAGAGTTGTTGAGGTCATAACCAATCCATCATTCTTACTCTTTCTCCTTAATTATAAGCAAAAATTCACTTTTCAGATTTATTATCGATTATTCAATCCTTATAATTAAGGATAAATACCTTCTTTTTGTTTTATTATTTTTAAGTAACTTGGCTAGATCCTTAAATGAATAAAAAGATGATCATGTTCAAACCTCGGCCACTTAATAATAGTACTATTTATGATTTATTATCTGCTTTTTTGTTCGAAGAAATTATTTAGGTACAAATAAATGAAAAAGATATTTAAATATAAAATAATTTAATCACATTACTTAATATTTAATATTTTTTCTGTTAATTTTTTAGAAAATTGTGTGTATCTAAATAAAAATTATTTAAGGTTGTGCCTATCTAATAATATATCTATAGAGCAAAATATTTCTATAATGACATGGTCAAAAAGTTAACTTATGTGCTCAAGCAATTAAGGCCAAATGGGGGGGAGGGGGTGGGTGGGGTAGCTCAGTTGGCACTTGCTGACTGAGCGGGTGTAGGCTGTTGGTCAGGTGGTTCGATCTTTGACAGCAGCAAATGTAGTATTTTCTTTGTAAATAAGTTGGTGGTACTTATAAACCATCAACTTTTAAAAAAAATAAAAAAAATTAAGGCCAAATGGTATGTGTGAATGAACCTTTCTATTTCGTTAGTAGGTTGCACAATATTCCCGAGACTTCTAGTTCTACAAATTCAACATAGGTTAGTAGGTTGCACAATATTCCCGAGACTTTCCAGGCCGCGCCCCATGCTTCTATTTTTCTTGGCACAGCCATGACCACGCTTCTGGTTGTTGAAACTTTGTCTCTTCTCACTTTAAGTCATTGGTAACGGTCCTTTGAGCCATTAACCACGAAATTAACATGGATGCCATGATTATCCACTAGTGCTTTCTTAAGAATTACCTTCCATAGCCCTCACTTAATGCCTTAGCCAGTAAGTCATCAAAATTGTCCTTAAAAGTGTACAATTCCACTTGTTCATGCATTTGGACCTACAAAAGGTAATACATAGAAAATATAGTAGGAAAGCTAAACAATTGTCTATAGCAGGTCGAATTACATTGGCTAAGTGTTCAAGCAATCCCGATGTATCCAATGATGTCTATGAAAATTCCCCGCAGTTGTTTAGATGAGATTAAAAGCATTCCACATTCCTTCATTTTGGGTGACATGGTGAATACTAGAAGATTGCATATGATTGGGTGGAATACTATGACGCTGCCTAAACAGTTGGGAGGACTTGGTCTTCGAGACTTGAGGATTATGAATGATGCTTGTATTATAGCTTGGCAGGAATTTGCGAAAAGGGACAGATAGGCTTTGGACCCAGGTTCTTTGGGAAAAGTATGGGCGAGACAGCGACGTTATTGAAGAGCTCGATGTGAAACATACTGACTCTAATCTATGGAAAACAATTGTTGCATTGTGGCCTAAGCTTAGAGAGCAAGAGTATTAGGTGGTAGGAAATGGTTCTTTTATAAACTTCTTGACGGACAAATGGATAGATGATAGCACTCGTATTTGCAAATTAGTTACAGTAATTCCAGATGATGCTAGAAGATGGAAGCTATCTGATGTGGTAACCGATGAATGGGAATGGAGTTTCGATCAAATTAACACTGTTGTCCCTCTCGAGTACTGTCATTAGCAAGATAATATCGTTAGTTCCTCCTCATAATGATAATGATTCGGATGTAAAGCTTTTGCCTGGGAATAAAATGGGTGAATTCACTATAGCCGAGGCTTATAGATGTATGACAGGTCTTCATCTGCAGCATGACATGCAGAAATGGAAGCAAATTTAGCGTATTGAAGCTGCTGAATGAATAAGGGTCTTCATCTGGCAAGTTATGCATGACAGATTGCTTACTAATTGGAGATTGGCTAGATTGAATTTGATAGCCCTTGTACTGTGGCAAGCTCGAGGAGACAATGTTACATTTGTTGAGAGATTGCCCCTTGGCAAACATAATAAGGCAACATATTGTAGATATTCAGTTTTGAGGAAGATTCTTCCTTGGCTCCGTTGACCAATAGATAGAAATGAACTTATTTAATGATATCGGCCAAGCTACAAACATTAATTGAACCACGGTGTGAGCAACAGCTTGCTGCTGGATCTGGAAGTGCAGAAATTATCGAGTACATGACAGCAACTCAAAGGAACCTTGGAAGCCTTGGCTTATTATTTTGAACAGTGTGTGTTTTTACAAGAACACACATAAAAGGAATTGTGAAACACATGATACCACAAAAGAAGAGATTCATATTAGTTTGAAACCATCTCAACATGGTTGGCTTCTTTTGAATACTGATGGAACTTCCAAAATGGAAACTTGTATGACAGGATGCGGAGGAATATTAAGAGATACTAATGGTAATTGTCTGGTTGGGTTTAAAGAGAATTTAGGCACTTCAACTGCATATGTTGCTGAATTATGGGGGCTTTATGAAGGTTTGATGTTAGCTAATCGAATGGGAGTTCATCAGTTGGAAGTGCAAATTGATTCCTCAATAGTAGTTGATGGTAGTTAATCAGTTTGAGCCATACAGTCCGAATTCAATCACGAAAGATTGAAACAAATTTAGGAACATCCTTGAAACTTGCAGACTGCCGGATGAAAACCACGAACAAACCGTGAACCTGCACAGGAAACAAAGAACAGAACCGAACAACCTCAATAGGGGTTCAACCACCAGATCGGACGTAACACCACACCACGGAAACAAAGGAGGTCGCCAGAGATCTGGAAGTTTGGTGGGGGGAGGGTTAATGGTCATCTGGTCCTTCCCGACTTTCGTAGGGTTTTCTCTGTTATAGTTTGTTTGTCTCCCTCTTTTCTTGTGCTATATTTTTTTTCTTTGTTATATTATTTTAACATTTTGTGTGGGTTGTTAAGTAACATGGTTATTGGGTATGTATTATAAAATGGCATTTGCTTTGTTTTTATTTTACTATTTATTTATTTTTTTTTGGCAATTGGCATTTTGCTTTATTTTCTGTTGCTGAAAAAGCTGCTTTGAGAATCTCACTTATAAAATAAATTGCAAAATTACGAAAAATATACTTAACTCTAATATATCATGTTAACTTTTTGGCAGGGTATAATTTGTTTCTCGGTTTATATGAGGATTCTTTGCTTCTGTTGTGCTTATAAGATTTTACCCCTTTGTTGGTTATGATAAATTTGGCTTTTAATGTTGGTTATTTTGTGTTTCTGTGTTTTAGATGTGCCACAAACATGGTGTGATGCTTCGGAATCTCAAACTCGAAAACTTTTTGTTTGCAGACAAGACGGAAACAGGACCTTTGAAATTTGCTGACTTTCATTCGTCAATTTTCTTTCAACCAGGTAATGCTTTTTATTAGTTATTGATGTTATTGCTCAAGCTTGATCATTCATCATGTTGGTCCTTTCAACCGTGTATAGTTAGCTGAAGTTTGCAATTCTCTGCAGGTGAAAGATTGAATCAGATAATTGGAAGTCCATATTACATGGCCCCTGAAATATTAAATAGAAATTATGGTCCCGAAATTGATATCTGGAGTGCTGGAGTCATTCTTTACATCTTACTTTGTGGTCTCCCTCCTTTGTGGGCCGATTTGGATCCTCCGCAGCAAATCTGTCTGCTAAAATCACTGCTGCAAGAGATAAACGGTTAGATTGCCATGTAATCTTAGATACAAGCATTACTATCGGCAACCAATTATTTTGTTTAGTGACGCAGTTTCACGCTGTAATTAATTACAATCATTGATTTGAAATCGGACAGTTAAGATTTAAAATACAGTTTTATAAAGCAAAATAATCTCAGCCTTCGATAAAAAATCGGATGGCTCAAACCAATTACAGCACCCTAAGAAAAAAAATCCAATTTCATAGTATTTTACTACACAAAAAACATTATTGAATAGTATTTTTTTTCTTAAAATACAACAAGTAGACGTGAGTATGTGACCTTGGCCACAACTCAGTTGAAAAATATAATAAAAATCAATATCCTTTGAACAAAAAATAATCATGTGCATGGATGAAAATCGCGTATAACTTCCCTTATATTATCCAACGGTTTAAGTTTTACAGCAAGATGGCAGCAGGATTTGTTGCTGCTGATGTGATCATCCAAGTCAATATTTGTATACCATTGTATTTACATTTTGTATGTGTAATGTAATACTAAAAGATAATGAATTAATGATGATAATTGACGTTAAAAAATTTTTTTTACGGTTTTTTTTATAAGCTTTGTTATAAAGTTTTTATTTACTTTTGATTTCACCAATGCAATATTTATTACATCATTATTTGTTGCTTCCTTCTGTGTGATAAATTTGATTTTCTAAATCTTTTCTTTCTCAAAATACAGAAACTGGGCAGGGAATTACTGAATCAATTATAGAATCTGTTATTGACTTTGAAAGGAAGCCATGGTCAGAGGTTTCTAATAATGCAAAAGACCTTGTTAAAAAGATGCTTCATCATGACCCAAAGCGCCGGCTTTCTGCAAAGCAAGTGTTAGGTAAAATGTAATTCATATAATATAATGCTTTGGCAGATGAGGTAAAACATAGAATCGTGTTGAATATTTTCTGAAAATTGGGAATGTTAACATCTCTTGATAACTAAATGTAGCCCATCCATGGTTGAATATTTTCTGCAAAGCAAGTGTTAAGAAATCCAAACAAGACCATATAAGACCTGATGCACATGACCTTGAATGGAAGAGGCTTAATGCACCAATCCTTGTTATGAAGATGCTTACTGCACATGAAGAGTTGGGTAATATGCAGTTCATATATAATAGAATACTTTGCTTAGGTAGATGAAGTAAAGCATAGAATTGTGTGGAACATTTTCTGCATAGCAGATGACAGTGTTTTATACACAAAATATGGAAAATTGAAATGTTGGAATGTTGACATTGCTTGTTAACTTAATTCAGGTCATCCATGGTTGCTGAATGCAAAGATAGCTCCTAATGTTTCATCGGGAGAAACAATCAGAGTAAAGCTATTGCAATATTCTATAATGAACCATCTTACAAAAACAACATTGATGGTAATGTTATCAGTATTTACTTAAACATCTCACCGAAAGTGATTTCTAAATATTTTTCCATTTATGACCCTTTTATTTTGGGTTGGTTTTTATTTTATTGTATTGTTCTTTCATGCTACCAGGTGATTACAGAGCATTTGTCTGCAATAGAAGATGTTTTAGAATCAGAAAGATCCTGGGTGAGGGATGCAGGATGTCGATTCAGCAGGATTGACGACAATGGAGTACGAGTAAGGTTGTATAAGCTAGGCCAACGAAATCCTGATGTAGATGTGGAAAGACTTGTGAAGGCTGTGAGTATATTGCCCTTATGAACGCTATTACTAGTGTGTGTACCCGTGAGGGCGAATTATAGAAGATGAATATGTTTTCTACTACTAATATTTTATAAAAGTTGAATAAGGTACACAATAAAAATTATGTTGATTAAAGGGGGTGCTTGAAATTTGTACCAATCAATAATAAAGGTTACTTTAAAAAATGTATTAAATTAATAAAATCTATTTTATAATTATAAAAAATTAATATGATGCGAGTGTTAGCAACAATAGAGATACCAAAAGGAAAGGGTGGCTAGGGTTTCAATAACATTACCACATCGATGTCACATTCTTGATTTGTTGTCTTTGATTCAACTAGCCAATGGAAATAAACAACAGGGGTCTTCAATTGTATCGCATGCTGATGGAAGCATTCAAATAAAATAAGATGTTAGTATCATTTAATTGTATTCTCCAAACTCCAAAGTATCCTTTATTCTTATCTTAATTCTACTTAGTTAGTATTTTAGAAATGATATCATTAGATAGGATAAAGTCTGTTAAGAATTTTTTATATTATGGATAACCAAAATTGGATTTTTTTTGTTGCTTATCCTCGAGAGTCGAGACCAAGGGTTACAGTATGATGGGACTATATTCCCTTTAAAAGGTGTCTCTTCAACTTCTAATCTTTGGGGGCTGCTTTTGTTTTTACAGTATGATGATGCAGCCATAAATGGTTACATTGATTATGGAGAGATTTCAGCCATTCTAATTCAAGTGAGAAAGATATCCCATGAAGAACAAGTCGATGGAGCATATCACTTTTTTGATAGAAACCAATCTGGGTATATTGAACTTGAGGAGTTACGTAAAGCCTTAGCTGATGAGATTAGCACAATGAATAAAAAAGTCATTAATGAAATTATGCATCTCGTGAATAAAAATAAGGTTGGTATACTTCACTTTTGGTCAAACATTTCAATGTTTGTTTATCCATTTATCTTCAGTGCAGAATATGCTATGAATGATATCATAAATTTTTTTGGCAATGGTTTTTGGCAAAGAAGGTTAATGCATCATTTCTATATTATGAATGGTTGGTGAATCCTATAGACCGTTTGATTAGATTGTAATTGTTCTAGGCCTTGGTTGCTAAAGATTTTTATTTCTCTCTCTTTTTGGCCTCTGTTGTGGTTTTGCTTCTTTTTGTGGGTTTAGTATCCAGGGCTAGTCTGTGCAAGGGCATTATGACCAATTCATCAAATATATATATATATGCGAACGTTGTTTAAATATAACGTTTTAGATATACTGTTACTTAGTCATTAAGAGTTGTCTCCTTCAACCAACTAACATGATAAATTAATTTTGCAAAACCTGTTACCCCAAAAGGATTACATGTTAAATTAATTTTGCAAAGATTGAGTAACTATGCCTGATTTTTAATTTTCTTATTGTTCCTTGCTTTGTATGCATTGGGAGGCCTCAACCTCATTGTGTACTTCCTTGTGTTTTCCCTTTTTTCTATCTAGAAGACAAAATTGGATTTGTTTTGAAACACCTATCATCATCAGGGGTCCTTTCCACTGGTGTTTTGCGGAGAACTCCCCTATGGATGGATCACATATGAATCTCCACAATATATATATAGAATTGCTTGTAAATGTAGATGTTTAATTTGTCCATATTTGGAACCACTTTTGATCTTTTTCTCCATGAAATTGTAGGGTGGAAGAATTAGTTATGAGGAAATTACCAATCGGAATTTCAAACTGAGGATGGTCATCTGAATTGATCAATGACTAATTTTACACCTTAAAAGGCAAATATGATAAAGAAGATGTCATCGGAAAATTTCCTTTTCCTTCATTATAATTGTTGTCTACTCCCTTTTTGGGGTGAAATAGGATATAAGTCTTGGTGCGTGTTTAGCTGGCTATTGTTGGGAGTCCCAAACTCATTTTGTTGTACTTGAGCAAAGATACACATGCTTATTTAGTGTTCACCGAGAAGTGATGTATGTGTGATTTGCATTTTTTTACCTTCACCATTTTGGTTCGTTGAGTTGAGGGTATCTGGAAAAAAGCGAGGATGGAAGGATTGTACAGGTCAACAAATTGTATTATTGTAAATATTTCAAAATTTTCACAGGAACAATGACTCATCATTTGGCACAAAAAATTTGTTTTGTTAAATGCACCTGTAGATAGAGATGACATTTTTAGCCATATGAAATTGAATAACAAATTATGCGAATTCTGGAATACAGATTGTACTGCATTTATCAATGTAAGATCTTGGTTGGTGATGGTAATCACTGTAATATTGGATTGCTAGAGCAACTGAGAAAGGTGCTGCAGAAGGCTCAATCGTTAAACTCACTGACTACATATTGATAAAAAATCGACATGGCAAGTGAGTTTGTTTTGTCTACCTCTGAATTTATTATTTATCTTAGTTAATGAAATGAAAGATGAAATGATGAGGTTTTTGGATTTCATGTCTTTATTTGCGCAAAAGGAAATTGTGTCTTATGAACAAACCAACTAGTTAACCTAGATATCATACCAGACAAATGTGGGGTGATCAGAAAACCTGTACAACTATCAAAAAATAGAACCATCCAAACAACCTCCTGTCCTAGATGTTATACACCTTTGAAACCATGTGCTGATGTTCATTTAAACAGTTTGTGAGTGTAAGTAAGATTTATTGAGTCCAAGTACCATACTTCATATGCATGATGAATGTGTGGGATGCTCCTCCATTGTGTTATGTGATTCGTACCAGCATTTTTATTGATTAATTAGGTAACGAATTTATTGTTTTGATTGTTAAATTTTGCTTAATTAATAACTTGGACTTTTTCATGGATTAATCAACCGGTATTCTATATGCCAACAAAGTAAAATTCTATCTGCTTAATATTATGAGTCATCTAATATTACAATGTTTTGAGTGAACTGCAAAGCATTGTTTTGAAATAATTGTTGAGTCCTTTACCTTTGCTTGTTGGATGCCTTCGGTTCATGCAGCCATCAGCTTTGTCTTGCTCACTGACCTTAAGTGACAATCTGTGAATTAAGATGGATGTAAAGTTGTAAACCCCATTATCAATATTTACACAAATGTATAACTTGTTCGAACATAAGAATTATACAAATTACATGTATCTTAACAATGAATATTGCAGTCAAAGTGCTATACGCATGGCTGCCAATTATTCAGTGTTTCATGAGAGCACGAAGCACTTAGACATTGATTGTCACATTGTTAGTCTCAAAGTGCATGAAGGTCTAATCAAGCTCTTGCCTATTTCATTTGCTTCCCAAGTTGCTGACATCTTCTCCAAGACTTCCAACGTCCTTTTCATGTCATGCTTAGTCACCAAGCTTGGCCATCCTTTAGCTTGTGTGTGTGCAGGGTGGGGGGAGGATAACAATAGGAGAATAAAGTGAGTAACTTGCTGAACAAGTTAGAAGTAGTTTAACTAGTAGTTGAGTTAGTTATTCATTTCCTTTCTCAATTTTGCCATGTGTATGAGTTAGTTAGAGTCTATAACTGAATCTAGCTCTATAAATCCACATTATTTTATGGTTTCTTAATGATCTGTTGTTCTGTTTGTGCAGGGAGCCAGGATTAGAGTATTTATGTATCCAAGCAACATATAAGGTAAATTTGCCATTTTATTGATGCTTGTTTATTCTCAATCCACAAAATTACATGTTGCATTAATATGCTTCTTTGAAAAGTGATATCTTAGTTTAAGAACTGTATACTTTATTATTTTTTTGGCCATTTGTGTTGAACTTTAAGCAAGATAAACAGTTATGTTAGATATTAAGTACGGAAATGACTTGAAACCAAACAGATGTATAACTTGTACGAATTGAAGTGGTTCTGACATAACCTAATTGAGTTTTGATGATAACAATAATATTAATATATAATAGGGTACACTGATAATTTACTCTAAGTGTGCAGGTATATATGTTAAAATTTCATATGCACTAATGAGTATTTGAGAAGCTCTGAAACGTATTCTAAAGACATCAGAAGATGACTCTAGCAAGTTCTGAAGCAAAGCACAAGAAGATGCAGCTATCAAAAGCTACAAGTCACATGCGTATCAAAAGCTCATCCATCAGAAGCTGTGTTGCCAGAAGAACATTCTCTACTCCTTATGATTGAAATTCATCATCAGTCTGGCAAATTCAAATTGGAGAATAATCATGGTACATCATCCTTATCCTCATAAATAGTGACGTTAGTACTATTGTACTATTTTATTACCTGATATGGGCGAATCTTTGAATACAAGGATGGGATAAGATGATCATTGCCTGATTTGGTTAAAATATCATGTTAAGGAAAATTGTACGATCTCCAGCTGGTTATTTCACTGCAACAGTCGTCAATTCATACGCTTTACTACTGCATATAAATAGGAAGATGAATTTAAGTTTTTGTGCACACCAACTATATCAAAGTATTGTTATTCTGTCAAATTCTCCAATCACAAAAGCACTTTGAAAAATACAACTTGAACTCATTTGGAAACCCAAGACCTCAGCTTCAGCTTCTGATCACTTCAGTTGTTGAAACATAGTATTCTTTCATTATGATTCTAAGATTAGTCTTGTTAAGTGTTGTATTTGTTTTATTCATAACACTGATATTTGTATCAAGTGTTTAACACTTATTTGTTTTTCTTTGTAAACTTTTTGGAAGTCTCTTGCTTTTGTGCTTGAGCATAAGAAGTCTCTTGTAAAATTTTACTTGAGCATTGAAATTCTCTTGCTGTGTGCTTGAACAATTGTAATCTTTTGTGATTATAATAAACTCCATTGGAAGTGCAAGGGGACTGAAGTACTCTCGGATTGTAAGGGGAACCAGTATAAAAATTTGTGTCTATCTCTCTCTACCTTGTTATTGTGTTGATTGTGTTATTATTCCGCTGCATATTCTGATAAGTTGAGAAACTTAGAAGAGGTTTTTTAAAACTACCAAAACACAATTCAACGCCCCCTTCTTGTGTTTTTCCACCTTCAACTGGCATTTAGAGTCTTGGTTCTGTTATATCACTTCAGAATGAGACAGTTGAAAGTTACTGAAAAACACTATGTTTGGACCCGGTGATAAGCCTGATCAAACTGTTGTTCTTTATAACTATGATGTTGAAGATAAAAACAGCAGTAAACCACCAAATTCCAATTGAAATTGTTTTACCTTCTCCTGGTGGAAAGATATAATATACATTCATCTGATTGGTATAGATGATGAGCTTTGGGACTTAGTTGAAGAAGGAGTTACTTTTCAAGGTTTGAATGAAAAATGAAAGTTCGACTTTGAGACAAGGAAAAAGTTCACTGACAAAGAGAAGAAAGCCTATAAGAAGCATCACAAAGTCAGTGACATTCTTGTTGGTTGCATATTTCATGATGAATATTTGACAATTACAGAAAAATCTACTGCCAAGAGTATATATGATTCCTTATGTGCTACTCATGAAGGAAACAAACAGGTACATGAAGCAAATGCCACTCTTCTGATCCAATAGTATGAGCTCTTCAGAATGAAAGAAGATGAGAATATTGAATCTATGTTCTCAAGGTTCATGGTTCTGATAGCGAGTCTTCAGGTTCTGAAGAAGAGTTATAGTACTTCTGATCATGTAAAGAAGATTCTGAGAAGTTTATCTGCTAAGCGGAGATCTAAGGTTACTACTATACAAGAAGTTAAAGATTTGGACACTCTTAACTTGTAGGGATTAATTAGTTCTCTCATCAGTTATGAGATGGAACTAGCCTTTAATGAACCTCAAAAGAAATTAAAGATTTTGGTTCTGCCATCTACTTCAAAATCTTCTAAGGCTCTGAAAGCTAAGATTGTTGAATCAGAAGCTGAGGAATCTTCTATAGATGATCAAGAGGAAGGATCAGATGATGACCTTTATGCCTTTCTGACCAAGAAGTTCTAGAAGTGGTCAAAGAGGAAACCAAAGTACTCAGGCAAAGGATATAAGTCAAGAAGTTCTGGTAAGGATAAAAAGGATGAGTCTAAGAACTGCTTTAATTGCCATAAGCCTGGACATTTCATTGCTGACTGTCCTCAGCTTAGCACCAAGGGTAAAGGAAGAGTACGTTCAAAAGCAAAGCTGAGAAGAGTTTGCTGGCTAGTTGGGAAGATCTTGAGAAGCTGTCTGATGATGAAGCTGAAGAGGAAGAAGCAAATCTAGCATTCATGGCTACAACTGCATCAGATAGTGAGAAAGATGATGAGTCAGATACTGATAACACTGAAGAGGTAATTTCTCAATTGTGTAGTACTCAAATTACTAAAGCTTTGAAAGATAATATGATGAAATACATGACAAATCAAATGAGCTAAAATTTTTTAAACAAAAGTTCAATATGCTCAATGATAAAGTCAATCATATTCAAGCAGATTATTTTAAAACACACGTATTTGTTTCTATTTTTTAGTATTAGGTTTATTTTACTATTTAAATGACTTAATTGTACCCATGAACATTGATTCAATTCAATAATAATATTTCAGAATTTTCTCATTTTTCTGGTGGACTCCAGTTTTACACTCTGGTGGATTTCAGTTTTATTTCAAGAGTTTTATGTAGTGGATTCCGAATATTCTCATTCTGGTAGATTCTAGAGCACTATTTGGTGGATTCAAGATAATTATTCGACGGGTTTGTCGCTTGCAAACATTTGTTCTCTTTATAGGTTTAGCGCTTGCTAGTCCTTCCCGCTTCTGTATTGCGTCACGTTCCAATTTAATCTCTCACAATTTAGTAAACGATAATTTTTTTAAGCAGTTTAGGAGTTAGAAATTTCACTCTTAAGATGAATAAGTAGAGTGTCCGGAGATCAAACTCATTATACCCTTATATATATGTGATTCCTTACCAACTTGTGATCTATAAACAATTTGGATCAAACTAAGATATATTGAGCTCAAGTGATTAATGAAATTCACTGAAAAAATAAGGTTTTTTACACTACCCTTTGATAATCTGAGTGTTTTGCATTTTTTTTTGACAAGCATGTTTTTCTAACCACCAATGAAAATAAGTTATATAAATAAATTTGCATATAATAAAAATTAATTGTGGATGCCACATACAAGTATACCTTATGCAGCTTTTAATTGATTGTTCAATAAATACTCATAAATTTATTAAAGTATATGTCATTCTAAGATAAGGGTTGCAGCGTACTGGTTAAGAAATTTTACATGAAAAAAGAATATATTTTAAAAAAATAAATTACACAAATTCTAATAATTACACAAATTCTAATAATCTTTTACTCTATTTAATTTATATTTTTGGTGACTATTCCTCTACCCTTTTATAATTTGAGAGTATTTACATTTCAACCAATAGAATAAGTCAGGGGTGTTCGCGGTGCGGTTTGGTTCGGTTTTGAGCCTAAAAGTCATCCTAATCGCGAGATAAAGTTGCATGCGGTTCAGTTTGGTTCGGTTGATTTTTAAAAAGTCATCCAAACCAACAAACCAATGCGATTACGATCGGTTCGGTGGTTGCAATTTACATGCATGCTTTTTTTTTCTTGGAGCAACAAAACGATTCATTAAAATCGGGAAACATCCCAACACACACTTAGTTAATTCGGATTTTTCCCGTCAAAGCGGGTACGATTTAGACGGGTTCTCACAAGTGTGAGTTTTATTGTCATGCCTACACATAAAATAGTAAATAATTGAATAGTGAAATTATCAAGACTTATTATGAACTTTGTTTCAATGATATATTTGTCTATTGTTATTATTATATTATCTATGAATATTAATTATTATTTCTACTTATGACAATATCACTTTGTATCATAAAAAATAATGACGATAATGCCACGACCCGTTGTTTAAGCATTTGTGAGTCATGATAATGAAAATATGAATTCCAAATTAAGAAGCAGAAGCAGGTAAAATATTTTAGTTTTTGAATTTAGAAGAGAAGATTTTTTATTAATCAAAGCGACACAAATGATCTTTTACAACTATTACCGAAGGGATTTAAGCTAAATAACTTGATTTACAAGGTTAAACTCTTACTAATGAGCTAACATCTTAAGTGTACATAACTTATTATTTAGTATTATTATTATTGAGATTTAATTCAAACTACATATCTTCCAGTTCCACTGTCGTTATCAGTCAAAAACATAATTTCAAAAGGTTCCAAAATAGCGAAGTTGAGACGCATTCCATTCTTATCATTTGACGTTCCAATATCAACACAAAGATCAATGAGACTGATTCGGGTACAGAACACAATCTTGTATCCAGAAAGATGTCTCTCAATTTTAAAGTTACCTTCTATGATCTTCTTACCTTTATTGTCTTCAATACCACCAATACCGACATATGGTCGAGGAAAATCAATGTCTTGAACCACCACCCACTTGGAGGATTCAGTAAACTCTGGCTTCTCAACAAATTCAATACCTCCCAGTAGTGTGTCTGTAGTTACCGAATCAATGAAACTATCATCTAATTTGGTAAATTTTACATGCAGACCAGTTACATCAGAATAATAATCTTGAAATACAGTAAGTGGACATGTTGAATTTCCTGTTTTATCAAGCTTGAGTCCACCACCTCCACCGAATGGCAAAATAAAGAAATACGTAGTAGAATAAAAGATGGGGAGTCCATTTATGTCTACTACTGATTCTTTAGAACTGGAAGCTAATGGAAAGAGGAAAAGGAGTAAAGAAATGGTGGTAAGCATTGTAGGCTTCATGGTTGTTAAGCAATGTATGTGTGTATTTGTTTTGTAATCACTTCATGTCTCAAATCTCTATTTATAGACTTGATTTAAGGGTACATTGCGCAGTATACTAATATTGAGTAGTTATAATATTGACACATGGTCTCTATGTATAATAAAAAATTGTTTGCCGTAAAAATTAAAAAGTTGTTCATGTCTATCTAAATTTTGATAGTTTAAATAATACTCCCTCCGTTCCAAAATATAAGTTGTTTTGACCATATTACACAAATTAAGAAATGTAATCATTGTTGTATATAAAAGATAAATTATGAGTAAGTTTACAAAATTGTCCTTCATTAATTGTATGGGAAAGATAAATGAAAGAATTGAAAGAAGAGAGAAATAAAAAGTTAAGGGTATAATAGGAAAAATAGCATTAAATGCTTCATTGGAATTGTAAAGCGACATATATTTTGAAACAAATTTTTTCTTCAAAGCGACATATATTTTGGAACGGAGGGAGTACTATTGTAGATCACATGCAAGTAATATAATAATTCTCCATATAATCTCTTCAAAAAAAAAAAATTCTCCATATAATAATACAATAATAGAATTAATTAATAGATTAGATCGAGATTCATATTTAAATTATCTGCAGTTGTTGGAAGCCTGTAGTCACAAAATCTTGGCCATTCAAATAATCCGCAATGGACACACGTCATCTATTTTATAAATTATTGCAGTGTGGTTTATTCGAAGCAATTGAAGTCATCAAGACACGGATGGAGATTTGTTGTTGTAGCTTTTAACACTGTTTTCACAGTTTTATATCTTGATTGTTGATTGCATATTAGACAGTCCAAATCAATTCAGTTATAATAATTTAAATCACCAGTTAACCGCGGTGTTTGCGGTTTGTGCGGCTCGCAGTTTTGCGGTTCGCAGTTCAATGAAAAAGCCATCCAAATATATCTAAACCAAATGCGGTTTTACTTTTGGATTGGTTCGGATACGATCATCTCTAGAATAAGCCATATAAGTAGATTTGTATGTGGTCCCCACAACTAATTGTAACAAACTTGTGGAGGCCACGTACAAATAGTATATTCTCATTAGTTGAAGGGTAAATACCCTCAAATTATGAAAGAGTAAATTAGAATTCCCTTTACTTTTTTTTTTTTTTTAATTTTCACCATCCGCTTAATCTGATTCGAAGGTCAGTTCTGATATTAAATGGTTCCAACCCCCTCCGATCGCAGTTCAGCGTCAATCACCACATTGATTCCTTTTTTTAATAATAGAATAATCCTAAAATCAATACATTCTTAAAAGTCTTCTATGAATGATCTTTTAAAATAAATTAGGTAGTACATAAGCAAGTACATGTCATTGAGTTGACTGAGAAAGAGACAGAAGGATGTGCGACTGACTGCTTCTCTCTACTATCTTTGACAATCGCCTTCTTTCCTTTCACACTCCAAAACCCTCCCTTAAATCATCACACTTTCACTTTCACCACTGAAATCTCTAACTGATGGAAAATTGCTATGCAAATCTATTCGGCGTGTTCAAGAAACAAAAACCAAAGGAAGAAGACTTGCCTGAGAAGATAAACATCAATATCATCAACAATAATAATAACAACAAAAACAACAATAACAAATTGGTGGTGGTGTTAAGAGAGCCCACGGGCCGAGACATTGGGGTACGATACGAGTTACGAAGGGAACTAGGGAGAGGTGAATTTGGAATAACGTATTTATGCAAAAACAGACAAACAGGAGAAGAATTTGCTTGCAACTCGATTTCGAAGAATAAGCTTAGAACTGCTATTGATATTGAAAATGTGAGAAGGGAAGTTGAAATCATGAAGCAATTACCTAACCATCCTAACATGGTGTTGTTGAAGGATACATATGAAGATGAAGATGATGTTCATCTTGTTATGGAATATTGTGAAGGTGGTGACCTTCTTGATCGCATCGTCTCTAGAGGAGATTACGACGAACACTCCGCAGCTTGTATCATTAAAAGGATCGTTCAAGTTATTCAGGTCATAATAATCACCATTCTTGTTATCTTTCTTTTTGTATATTTTAGAAGATGAGTACTATTTATCTTTGATTATCTGCTTATGAGATAGTGCTGCTTAGTTTAGAGTTTAATTTTTTGATACAGTTATTATAAAAAGTTTAAAATAGTAACAAATCAAATCACAGAAAATGAAATTCTAAAACTTTTTATGCTGATTAAAACTGGTTCAATCTATATTGACCGTCTGATCACTTTTGGACGGCCGAGATTGTTTCTTGCATGCATGTAATTGCGTGAAACTGTTACAACAGACAATCCTCGTCGTACCTTCCTTTTACTCTTTGGTTTTTTTTTTTTTTTTTTTTTATATTTATTTTAGCATTTTTTGTGGGTTGTTACTTGTTAGGCACCAGTACCAATCCATGTATTATAAATGGCATTTTCTTTGTTTTTCTGTTAGTGAAAGAGCTGCATTGAGTATCTCATTTATTTCCATTCAAAAAAAAAAAAATCTCATTTATTTATCATAATTTTCAAATAAAATTTGGTTCCTGGTTTGTACGAGGATTCTTTGCGTTTGTTGCGCTGATGTGCTTGTAACAATTTTCCCCTCTGTTGGTTATGATAAATTTGGCTTTAGTGTTGGTTATATTGTGATTTAGATGTGCCACAAACATGGCATGATGCATCGGAATCTCAAACTCGAAAACCTTTTGTGTGTAGACAAGAAGGAAACAAAATATTTGAAAGTTACTGACTTTCGTTCGTCAATTTTCTTTCAACCAGGTAGGTAGTGCTTTTTAGTTTTTACGAGTTATTGCTTGATGTTGTTTCTCCAAGCTTGATCTTTCATCGTTTTAGCCCTTCCAACTATGTTTAGTGAGCTGAAGTTTGTAATTCTCTACAGGTGAAAGATTGAATCAGATAGTTGGAAACCAATATTACATGGCCCCTGAAGTATTAAATAGAAGTTATGGCCCATAAATTGATATCTGGAGTGCTGGTATCATTCTTTACATCTTACTTTGCGGTTTCCCTCCGTTTTGGGCAGGTTTGATTTTGCCTTGTAAAAAGAGTGTTTTATTTATCCCAGCCATCTACCTGATACATTTGTGTGTGTGTAATATAGGGGCCCGTTTGTTTGAGAATTTTTTTTATACTATTTGTGTTTGTTTCAGATTTTTTAAAAATCATTTTGATAAAAAAATTATTTTTTTATCAAAATGAGAATCTATTTTCAATAGCTTTTATCAAAATCTATTTTTTTTTATCACTCATCATCCCTCACCATCTTTAAAAAATAGATTTTTATGATTGTAAACAAACGGCAAATAGCTTTAGATTTTCTTCAAAATCTCTTAAAAAAAATCTCTAAATTTTTTTTCAAAAAATCCATTTTTTTAAAGCCGAAACAAACAGGCCCATAAGATGATGATATTTTAAATAGCTTTTATTTTCGTTTTGATTGCACCATTGAAATATCGAGAAAGGGTTCTCTCAATTTGAAAAACAAATTGAGGAAATAAAGTGTGCTTTTAGACCATTGGATTATAAATGTAGAGTAATATTTAAATTGAAAAGAAATGAGAAAAATGTGATTGATGGTTGAGATGTGAAAATTGAGGAAAATTGAGGAAAAATAAATTGAGAGAATTCATTCTCTTGCAATATCTATTACATCATATTATTAAGGGTTAATAGGTTTTTACCCCCTGCAAAGTAGGCGAGTTTTGCGTTACCCCCTATAATTATTTTTTTTGCTTTTACCCCCTGCAATGTGTTTTTATTTTTTTGCAGTTCATTGCACCCCCTTGTAATGTTGTTTTGTTTTACCCCCTAGGGGGTAAAATGAACTGCGAAAAAAATAAAAACACAATGTAGGGGGTAAAAGCAAAAAAAATAATTATAGGCGGTTAACCCAAAACTCGCCTACTTTGTAGGGATAAAAGCCTATTAATCCTATTATTAAAATGCAGAAACTGAGCAGGGCGTTGCTGAAGAAATTACACGATCTGCTATTGACTTTAAAAGGAAGCCATGGCCAAATGTTTCTGATAATGCAAAAGACCTTGTTAGAAAGATGCTCGATCCTGACCCAATGCTCCGGCTTACTCCACAGGAAGTGTTAGGTACGTAAAATGCAATTGATATACTAGCTAGAATGCTTAGGTAGATGAAGTAAAACATACGCCCTCTGTCCTAAAATATAAGGGAAAATTGATCAAATACAGTTGATTATTTAGTCCAAATTTTTAATCAAATACATCAACTTTCTTTGACCACCTTATATTTTGGGACACAGGATTACCAAATTGTGTTTAATATTTTCTGCTTAAGAGATGAACAATGTTTTCTACAAAAACAGTTGAAAAGTGGGAATGTTAACATTGCTTGTTAACTAAATGCAGATCATCCATGGTTCATCCGTAACCATGTTAAGAAGGAACCCGATACGGAAAAAGACCTTGTTAAGAAGATGCTTACTGCACATGAAGTGTTAGGTAATAAGCATTTCATATAATAGAATGCTTTGCTTAGCAGATGAACAGTGTTTTCTATACAATTTAGAAAATTAAAATGTGGGAATGTTGACATTACTTGTTAACTTAATGCAGATCTTCCATGGTTGCAGAATGCAAAAACAGCTCCTAATGTTTCATTGGGAGAAAAAGTCAGAGAACAGCTCTTGAAATTTTCTGCTATGAACCAACTTACGAAAACAACATCAAGGGTAATGTTATCAATAATACTTTGAATATCTCATCAGAAATGATCTCTAAAATGTTTTACCATTTATGACCCTTCTATTTTAGTTTGTTTTTTATTTTGTTGTAGAGAAAAAGAAATTTGCATTTACACTGTCAATCAATAACAACTCTATTTTCGATCATGTCACCCTACTTCACCGCACCTTCTTGATAATGAATAGAAGATTGAATCAACAATGACGGTACGTATCATTTAAACTCTTTGTTATATTGTTCTTTCATACTAATAGGTGATTGCACAACATTTGTATGATGAAGAATTCTGGGTGAGGGATACGGGAATTAAAGGCCACAGTAACCACGATGAAGTACAACTAAGATTGTATAGGCTTGGCCAACAAAATCCTAATGTAGATGTGCAAAGACTTATTGACGCTGTGAGTATCTCTTTGCCATTATACAGGATTTTTAAAGGGGTGCTTGAAATTTGATAAATTTGCTTAAAATAGTGGAGTGGTATAGTACTATCACAGACTCCGACACGGATACTTGACACGACATCGAGACGGACACGTCGACACCAACACTGCTACATATTTATAAATAATTAATAATCTAAATTGAGAATTAAAATATATACACGCGCATCTTAGTTGAGCAAGTTATTTTATTTAAAAAAACAGTTTTAAAACAAGATACAATATTATTTGATCTTTATCTATCCATATACTATCGAAAAAGCTAAATATATTATAATCAAAATGCAAAATCTTTATTCCCTCATTAATCAACAATATGGTTTTCACACATCATTTACCCTTGTGGATAGCACTAGACAAAAAAAGCTCGACCGACCCAATCTGTTCAGCCCAATACACCCGTTTGCAGGCGGGTGGGTTAGTTCGGGTCTACTGCATCTTCTTCCTCGATTAAAGGGCCTACAAAGTGAGCTTCTACTTCGATCATGCATGGATATTACCAAAAATTATTTTTGCCTAAGGAAGTGTCAACCAGTTCACATGGAAGATGAAGCTATTTTGTTTGATAAAGGGTTGCATGGTGCGGTTAAAGACATTGTAGTTGGTGGATGTCATTTCTTTGGGGATCTTGGTGGAAGGATAACTTCCTTACCTATTAAGGTTGTGGTTGGGGTTGTACTCAGCAATAGAGACAATCTTGTATGCTTTTGTGGCTTCCAGCGCTCACTTTTAGTTGTTTCAAGATCATATATTGAAAGACAGTCGAGTGGCATGGACTTTGATTTTGACAATGCTTTGGTTGATCTCCGTGACATGATTCCAAATTTTTGCTTTAGTAGTTTCACTAGCAACCAGATCGTCGCCCAAAAGTCAAACGTGTTTTGGCGAGTGCCATGTTTAGTAAAATTGTTAGGGACATGGAAGTTAACCGTCAATTGACTATCAGATAGAAAACAGTTTTTGGATGTTTGCAGGCTGCTCATGCTAAGAATTTTCTTCTAGCTGTTGCAATTGAAGGATTAGGCCAACATATGTGTCCGATAGAGTATCGCATTGTCCTCAAAATAATATCGCCCGATGATTCCTTAATCTCTTGTTGATGAGATGTGCTCTATTTTTAATAAGGTGTATGTTTGGATAGATTTAGGGAGCATGCAGTTCATTGTCAAGCACTTTCAGACTTCAAATACAGACATAACTTTGTTTGAGATGTCATTTTTGATGTATTTATGCGCGCAAGAGAATCTGTGAAGAAAGAGACCTGTGATCTTCTTTACTGATCCACTGGAGGGGAGATATACATCGTGGGCATATGATGTTCTAGTGTACGGTTGGGCAAGAGGAAAATATGCATGTGTAAACTTGACTGGAGTTTCCTTACTTGTGGGATTGACGACTGAGGATTTTATTGTAGGACAGGAGACTCTCGAAGGTGCTTCAAGCAAAATGGCTAAACATGAGAGAACGTATTATGACAATCAACATGTATTTATACCATTTTCATTTAACATTTTTTGGTTCCTAGCACTCAAGGTTGTGAATATTTTAAAAAGACTTCAAAAAGTTGAAGGTAAAAAAATACAAAGGGGGAGAGTTGAATTGTATTGGTTTTCTCTAAAATACAAGAAGGGGGAGAGTTTGAACAAAATAGAGTCTGACCTACTGTTTAGTAAGTGAACAAAAAATGTGATAAATTAATTTTAAAATCCACATTATCATATCTCTCTAATTAAATTTCTTATTCATAATTTATTAATTTGTGCTATAAAATATATTTTAAATAAAAAAAGGTCAATATGAAATTAAAAATTTAATAATTAATTATTTTTTTTTAAAAATAACTTGATTTCGTTTCAAGGGTAACTTTGTAATATACATAATCTACAAAATAAAACACTTGCTAAAATAAAAATATTTAAAAGTAAAATAATTATTAAAAATTACAAAAATAGGAATATTAATTTCAATTTTATAATAAACTAAATATAACTTTCTTGCTATAGTAGTTTTATTATTTACATATAATTTATACATTTAATTAGCTTATCTAAATTATACAATAAAAACAATAATAGAGTTATTTATTTGCTTATGATTTGTATGAAAAAATTGAGATTGTTTATTTAATAATGTCAATGATTTTTATTTAAATTTATATAAAATTATTTAATTACTTATTTAATTTTCAAAATTATAAGTAAAATAATTTAGAAAAAATGTAATTGTTTTACAAGGTAAATGATATGTATATTTAATCATATTATTATGATGTGCATAGCAAAAATAAAATATGTTAAAATAGAGTTATCATGTTTGATATTTTATATGCACCAAACATATGATAACCATTATTGTTTTTTGTTTACATCATATAAGATCATGAGATATAATATGATCATTGTTCTGCTTTTCTTTTTGAAACAGATCATTATTCTACTTTATATCATATTATGCGCAACAAACGATCTCTTTATTCTAAAATAATTAGACAGTATTTTAGAAATGATCTTAATAGATTGGATAAAATTTATAAGATTTGTTTATATTTGAGTTGCAAGATTTGAATTTTTTTGTTGCTTACAGTTATATTTGGTCTTTACTTCTAATCTTTGGGGCTGCTTTTACAGTTTGATGGAGCCAAAGAGGGTTACCTAAATTATGGAGAGTTTTTAGCCATTTCTAATCATCTGAGAAGGAGATCCCATGAAGAGCACGTCGATAATGCATTTCGATTTTTTGATAACAAACTATCTGGGTATATTGAACTTGAGGAGTTACGTAAGGCCTTAATTGTTAAGATTGATACAAACAATAAAGAAGTCATTAAGGCAATTATGCATGATGTGGCCGCAAATAAGGTTAGTATATATTTAATTTTTAAGGAAAATGCTAAATAATGGATTCAGTATACTAATTAAGCATATAAATAAAAAAATATTATTTTGAAAGTTGTGCATTCAATATATTAAAAGTATAAAAAGTTATTTTTATCAACATTAATTTTATGTTTTATTTCTATTTTTGGTATGATTAACAAATGACTGGATACATTGTTTATCATCACTCTGTTTTTTATTTACACTAGAATTAAGGATGGAATCAGGATCTCTAGCATACTATTACTGTGTAAAGTCCTGACCACAAGACCAAATTTAGTAACTTAAGTTATTATACGTCACTTTTGTTTGTTAATTTTTTAAAATTATACTTAGCGGTGGTCAAATCCAAATCAATTTAAATAAAATCGCAATCCGCAATTTACAAAAATCGAAAACCGCAAACACTTGAATATTTTTGGATGTCTTTTTATTAAAACTTCCGAATCGAATTTTAAATTAATTTTCAAAACCGATTAAAACAAACCAAACTTCATATATTTTAAACTGTTACATATGATCTATGTGACATTTATATGTTTAATTTGTCCATAGTTGGAACCACTCTTTGATTTTTTACTTCTTGAAATTGTAGGATGGAAGAATAAGTTATGAGGAAATTACAAATCGGAGTTTTAAACTGATGAAGGAGTGGTCATTGGAATTGAAAGGCAAATAAATATGATAAAGAAGATGTCACCGAATTTTTTTTCCTTCATTATAATTGTTATCTAATTTTTGTTACTCCCTCCGTTTCAAAAAAATTGAGTCAGTTTGACTAAGTGTACTATTTATATATCTTGTTTTGACCTTATTTTTCTATTATTAAACAAAAATAAATATTAGCATATAAGATCTTGTTGGATTCATCTCAATGAGTGTTTTCAAAATCTCAAATTTTTATAATTTTTACTATTATATAATTAAAAATATTAATCGTCAAAATGCATTGACATATGTACAACAGTCAACTGACTCAATCTTTTTGGAACCTTTTCGGAATGGAGGAAGTATATGTTTTGAAGAGGGAGTATATGTTTTGGAGACCCTAACCCCTCCTTTTTTTTGGGATGAAATAAGATACAAGTCTTGGTGCTTCTTTGGCTAGCTATTGTTATTTGTTGGGAGTCCCAAACTCAGTTTGTTATAGAAAAGATACACATCCTTATTTGCTGACAGAATGAGGATTAAAATCTATGAATTTAAATTTTACAAGGGCAAAGTGAGTGGAATCTTTTTACAAGGATATTTAAAACTCAAATTCACTAACTTTATAGGACAAAAAGCACATTTTACCCTTTTCTTTATAAACATACAAATATATATTTGACTTCTTCAATTTCTACTTAGTTTAGGCCTTCAGACTTTTGTCAAACTTATCAACGAGTGTACAAGAAAATCTGATAGGATCCTTAAGTATAAGAGAATAATGACTCTTCTAGAAGGGATCTTTTAGGCATATTCTATTAGTTAGTAATTGAGCAATGTTATTGTGTAGTTACTATAAGTATTTTACTATTAGTATGCACTAGCTTATATAAACATGGGTATGATGTATTTTTTAATCCTCGTAAAGTTAGCGAATTTCGGAATAATAGCCTAAATTTTATTTTGTAAACACATTAAATTTCGGTATCGCCAAGCCCATCAAACGTCAGCGAAGAATGTGAAAGGTTAAGAACCCGACTGTGGAGTTAGATTTAAGCCACTCATGAGCATCTGTAGAGTTGAAGAAATCAGGAGTGATAAAGCTAAGGTGGTGCCAAATGGGTCTAGAGAAATTACAATTCCAAACCCAATGGAGAAAAAAATCTTCTTGTGTACCACATCGAGAACAAGTAGAGGAGGGGTCAATCCTTTGATATGATAGATTAACGAGAGGGTAGGAACAGAGTTGTGGCAGTCCAGCCAAAAAAGAAATTTGATCTTCTCGAATAATTGAAGCTTCCAAATCCAAGTCTAAGAGTGAAAGAGCGATGGGGTGGTAGCTAAGTCACTTTGAGACGTGAGGCAACTATAACCGCTTTTGGCTGTGTAATAGTCATTTTTGTTATTGGGCAGCCAAATAAAAATATCGTCAATAGAGCCGTTAAATTTTATAGAGGATCTGAAAGTGAAGGCTATCAGGTGTGAGTACGTCTCTAACAGTGAGGTGAAAATCATGGATGTCACGAGACAAGGGTCCCAGAACCAGAAGTGGGCATGACAAAATAACCCAAACTCACGGGTACCCACCCGCCCCGCTCCGATTTTGACGGGGAAAAATCAAAGTTGACTGGGTTTGGGTTTGAGTTTCTCCCGATTTTAAAAGTTGAGGTTGGAGCGGGTAATGGGGATATTGATACCCACCCCGAACTTGCCCCACTTATATCGAATTACATTTTATCATTTATATATTAGAAATTCTTAAACAAACTTTAGATTGCATTCATATTTTATTTTTCTTAGATTATTACATTCATATTTTTAAGTTGAGTATTAATCAATTTATTTTCTCTATTTATTTTGTATGTATAAATATTGTTGAAACAAAATAATTTTCTACTTTTAACTATTTTTTTAATAAAAAAACAACAAAGTGTAACTCAAATTCATATGGAGATAGAGCAGAATGGGGATACCCGAAACCCACCGAGATACCCGAATCCCATTAGGTATGGATTTGGAGTTTTAATTTTCATTACCGTTAAGAATTGGGACGAGTTTGAAAATACCCAAGCTTCATGGGTTTGGGATTCTTTCTTCATCCCTATATTTGCAGATCTCCACAATTTTTGCGGAAATCCATTAACATTAATAAAAATATCACATTTCTACAAAATTTCATTAAATAGTAAACATGTTGAAATTAAAAATGAGTAAATTTAACCATTAAACATTCGTCGCATATCACCATCCACATAAGTAGAAACTATTTTAATAGACAATTTTAATTGTAACAACTTTTTTAAAGAAACAAAAAAATCATCAAATATACATGACAAGAAGAAAGTTATCCTGATATATATCTGCTTGAGATTCGGATCAACTCAAGTTAAGATTGGGATCAACTTAAGTTAAATATCTCTCTATCAATCTACTTAGATAAAAATTGGATATGGTAGTTGAAACTAACGGGATAATTCCAAGTTTCAAACTAAACCATGCCTCTATTCATTTCAGCAGAATCTTCAGCATTCTTGCATGTGCTAAATTATTTTATTTGGTGCCTACTTATACTAAAATATATCTTTGTTCATGTCATTTCCAATTAGATTAAGACAGTGTTTTAGTGGAGTACAATGCATTCCACGTGTCACTATATAAGACCATCAAAAGGTCTAGAATTTGCTCTTCCTTTACCACTGTCACATGGTATAAAAACCTCACTCCACTTTATGCCGCTTCTTATATATAACATAACATTCAAAATTTCTAGACAAGTGCTACAATAAAATTGCTCCAGGAGTTTCACAATTCTCTGCTGCTTTACCTTCAAGTTATTTACCTTTTAATTCCCGGTGAGTCAATATTACTGCGATAATTATTGGTAATTATTTTTCTACCTTTTTATAATTTAAGGGTATTTATGTCTTAACCAATAAGAACAAATCACATAAGTAGATTAATGTGTGGTTATTGTTTGCCATGTTCTCTTATTTAAATATCAAAATGCAAACAGCAATTCTATGTGATTCCTTCCCATGATTTCCTCTAATTTCCTATTTTATAGTAATTTTGAATTTTTAAAAATAAAATAGTACATTTCTTCTTTTTCTTATACTTTTTTATCCGTAACATATAACATTGTTCTATGAACTAATAGGAGTAATTTTGTTATATTTTGTATGAAAAATATTATTTGAACATTAATTTTCAAATAAAAATACCACAATTTTTTTTTTTTGACAAAAAAAAATACCACAATTTATCTTGCCATTTATTTATTTTTTAATATCTTTTGTATATTTTGAGAACTATAAATAAAAAAGTAGCATGCGGATATAGTATTTTTGTCCATAAAAAGAAATTCATATTCATATAGCATACCAAGTGTATGGTAGAATGTGTTTTGCTTGTTTGTTTTGACATGTAGTACTGTGGTGCGTGGGTTGGTTCGGTGACAGGGAAACACCGACTTAACAAATAGGATTATGTTGAACAGACATCTTTGAGTCTAGAAACACGTTCCTTCTTCTTCTTCCAAGTTCTAGCCATTACCTAAACTTTGCAGTTTCAAAAAAGAATATATAGAAAACTAGTATAACTCTACTAATATACAGCATATTTTAGTATTTCATTTGATTTTTTTTACTTTTTCTGGTATGGTTTTTCCCTTTAATTTGGGTAGGTAACCAATCACCATGCTAAGGACAACAACATCACTAGCTTCTCCTTCATGGCTGCCACCACTTCGGAATCATTCTAATTCCCGCATAACCTTATATACTACCCATCATCATCATCATCATCATCATAAGTCCCTAGGTCTATAATTTTATATGATATTATGTGCCATCAATTTTTAGTCTACATATTCATATTGATATAATGTATGTGATACATGAAATTATATCATATATTATATAGTAAATGTTTGATATGTGTTTGTTTTGTTATAGTAGTGAAGTGTTCGAACATGACGGTGACACCTAGGATATCGGTTAACGACGGTAATCTGGTGGTTCATGGGAAGACCATACTGAGTGGAGTTCCAGACAATGTTGTGCTAACACTAGGAACTGGAAAGGACATTGTGACTGCTGCTTTTATTGGTGCCACTGCTTCCAACACCAAAAGCCTCCATGTTTTTCCCATTGGTGTCTTACAGTAAGTTTTTTTTACCCTTTGTTACAAGTTACAACTTAATTTGCTAGTATAGCTAATTCTTATTAATTGGTAATGCTTTTGTGAAATTAATGTAGTACTCGAAACTACATTTGACCGGTATCTGACACCATTCTTTGATGTTTTTAAATTATTACTGGTGTCTGTGTTTGGTGTTCTTGTTGTTTTAGTGATTCATAAGCTTAAATTTTAGTGCAGACATGATGATCAGTCGAGTTTGAACTGTGGAAATAAAACAAAGTTAAGACTTTTGAGATTGAATTTTACCATTCATGTGGTCCTACCCAACTCGAGAAAACCCCAATTTATACCACAAAAGACCGGATGATTTAGTTTATATAGTTGTTGCCAAAAAGAAATTTATATGAAATCATGTTTTAATGATGCATTTTAGTATATGTTCTTTAATTAAATTACATCATATGATTCTTTTATTGGTAAAGACTGCTTCATTGATCAAGTTTGTTCATATAAAATTTCACTGCAACAAAAACAAACAGGGTAACATGACTGTTAGTTTTGATTTTGGGTATGTATGAATGAGATGAGCTAACAAAATAATAAAGTAAACGGTTATTTTAGTCCCAAGATGTGCGGAACGTTATCATTTGAATGTATCAAAACTTCAAAATATTCCTGATTGTGTCTTTTATTAATATCTTCATGGACCAAACAAACTTAGAAAACACACATTTGATAACTAAATTAACTAACAAAAGACACATTCAGAGATGTTTTTATAATTTTGATACATTCGGGACTAGACCCAAATGGCTGCTAAAAAAAAAAACTTGCTTTGCAGAACTACTGTTGGCTTGACTTACAACGCAAGCAACCATCTAGTTTACTAAATTTCAGTTGAATTTATGAACAGGGATCTTCGATTCTTGTGTTGCTTCCGGTTCAAGTTATGGTGGATGACACATAGAGTGGGAACTTGTGGGAGAGATATCCCTTTGGAGACTCAATTCATGCTTATAGAGATCAAAGAAAGTAGAAATCAACAGCAAAATTCTCCAGTTATCTACACTGTCTTGCTTCCTCTTTTGGAAGGCCAGTTTCGTGCTGTCCTACAAGGAAATGACAAAAATGAGATAGAGATTTGCCTAGAAAGTGGTGAGTTCCAAACTTGAAATGATGATGAAATGAAGCTATGATTAATGGAAATACTATTTGGATGGAGAAACCTCGTTATATCAGTTAAATCAAGCAAATGGAGTTTATATAGTTTTGGAGAAATTAAATTTTATGTGTAGGGAGGAGTTCCGATGAACCGAATCAATTTTTTCCTTTGGATATGTGTGTGGTTTGGTTTTGTAGGAGATCCTGCTGTTGAGACAAATCAAGGCCTTCACCTGGTCTACATGCACGCTGGAACCAACCCCTTCGAAGTCATCAACCAAGCTGTCAAGTAAGGCGTCTTTCTTTTTTTGTCTTTGTACGAAGTTCCAATTCCCTTCAAAATCTGAAAAAGTAGATGGTCTCTGATTTTTGTGTCTTTAAACTCAGCAAGAAAGTTAAAGACATATTTCTTGTTTTCTGGTAATTTTCCGTGGCGATTCAACTTCAGTTTTTGTGTTTCTGAAACAAAGGGAAAGCATTAGAGACAAACTTAATGATTTTGAATCTCTTATTATCAATTGTTAATTCAACTTTTTATAGTAGCTATATGCGTAATGCATTTAAGTGCGTTGAAGAATGTTTTGCGTTTTCTTAGAATATTTCTCTCATTTGGTGAAATTACTATTTGTATATTGAGAAATGTAGTGTTGCTTACTCTTTTTCTGCTTGTCATTAAGGGCTGTTGAAAAACAAATGCAAACTTTCCTTCACCGTGAGAAGAAAAGAGTAAGAATCTCACCAGTTGATGCATTTATTCATTATGTTTTGGATCTTGTAACCTTTTTATCGACCAAATGCAGTTGCCGTCTTTTCTTGATTGGTTTGGCTGGTGCACATGGGATGCTTTCTATACTGATGTCACAGCTGAGGGTATTGAGGAAGGCTTGAAAAGGTAATTAGTTAGAGAAATAGGCGTGTTTAGATTTCTTATATGATCATTGACAAGAGATCAAGATGATGTTTCTAGATACTAAATTGTTTTACTTCAGCCTATCGGAGGGAGGCACATCTCCACGGTTCCTCGTCATTGATGACGGTTGGCAACAAATCGAAAGTAAACCAAAAGATGCTGATTGTGCTGTACAAGAAGGAGCACAGTAAGATTTTATCTATTTCTATTTTTAGCATGTTTTTCGTAAACACAAATACTAATTAAATTTTGTATAATTGATATTCGTATTTAGAAACATGTAATTGATCCTTCAGATAACGTGATGACTTGCAGGTTTGCTACTAGGTTGACTGGTATTAAAGAAAACACCAAATTTCAAAAGAATGGTGAGAGCAATGGCCTGAAACATGTTGTGGATCAAACAAAGCAACGTCACAACGTGAAGTATATAGTCTAGCTTCTTGAAATCCTATAAATTACGAATTTCATATTCTTATTTTATGTTTCTGAATTCTTGATTTCCGATGGACAGACATGTTTATGTTTGGCATGCTCTAGCTGGTTATTGGGGTGGAGTGAAGCCAGCCGCAATTGGAATGGAACATTACGACACTTCCTTGGCATACCCAATACATTCTCCAGGTGTCCTAGGAAACCAACCAGACGTCGTCATGGACAGCTTGGCTGTCCATGGCTTAGGTCTTGTTCATCCGAAGAAGGTCTTCGATTTCTACAACGAGCTCCATGCTTACTTAGCTTCGTGTGGAGTAGATGGAGTGAAGGTTGATGTGCAAAACATTATTGAGACCCTTGGTTCAGGACATGGTGGCAGAGTCTCAATCACACGTAGCTATCATCAAGCGCTCGAGGCTTCTATTGCTCGAAATTTTCGTGACAATGGATGCATTGCCTGCATGTGTCACAATACTGATGGCCTTTATAGTGCCAAGCAGACTTCTGTTGTGAGAGCCTCCGATGACTTTTACCCACATGATCCTGCTTCCCACACCATTCATGTTTCGTCTGTTGCGTATAACTCAATTTTCCTCGGGGAATTCATGCAACCTGACTGGGACATGTTTCACGTAAGTACAAATAATAATAACTATCAATGAATCTACACTTTCCTATTTTAAAAAGGTTGAATATCTGCTATAATTTCAGAGTTTACATCCAGCGGCCGAGTATCATGCTGCAGCTCGTGCAATCAGTGGAGGTCCAATTTATGTCAGGTTTATTGACATTCATTGCAGTTCTTGCTCACGTTTGGTTATACGTATGTATTAATATTATGATGTGGTTTTTGTTTCTCTTACAGTGATAAGCCAGGAAGGCACAATTTTGAGCTTCTAAAGAAACTGGTTCTTCCTGATGGCTCAGTTCTTCGCGCTCAGTTACCTGCCCGGCCCACTCTTGACTCTCTCTTTGTTGATCCAGCAAGAGATGGAACTAGGTTTGTTAAATCTTCTATGCATTTTTCTACCAAGCCTTGCTTCTGAGTAGTCACTAATTGTCCATAAGGTAGCATTTCAGTGGTGAGAGTTTGACAGTGTAATCTCTTGGAACGGAGTTCAAATTCTTTCGGAAGTGGTTCTAAAATAGTCATTAGTGTCAATTTATAACGACTACCCCCTTCCATTTTTTGAATCTTATGTATTAAAATGCATTTCCAGCTTGCTCAAAATATGGAATTTGAACAAATGTAGTGGAGTGGTTGGTGTATTTAACTGTCAAGGTGCTGGATGGTGCAAGATAGAAAAGAAAAACCGTATTCATTGTGAAACCCCTGGGACACTTAGTGGCTCTGTATGTACTTCTGATGTTGACCTCATTGCTCAAGTAGCCGGTGCTGATTGGAACGGCGATGCAGTTGTTTATGCTTACAGATCAGGTAATTTCATTGAGCATAAAATTTCTGAATTTCAAGGATTGGAGTAACTATATACTTTGATAAAGTTCTTTATGGTTTTATTTGGTGGCCGAATTCAATTTTGTTGAAGCTAACTAGTATCCACATTTTAGGCGACGTAATTCACCTACCAAAAGGCGCTTCGTTGCCGGTGACTTTAAAAGTTCTAGAGTATGAGCTTCTCCATTTCTATCCAATCAAGGTAACTTCTTCTCCATTTAAACACACCTCAAAATTTATGGTGTTGCCACTCAGATAGCATATTTTTCTTTACAAAATCCTTCGTCTTAAGTACTAGACTATTGACCAAATTGACATTTCCATTGAGTTTCAATTGAAGCCTACAATAAGCTGAATGAATTGATGTTGTTCGACAGGAAGTCGCGCAAGGTATTTCATTTGCGCCAATAGGGTTATTGGATATGTTTAACACTGGAGGAGCTGTGGAACGGTTTGAAATCCACAAAGCAAGTGAAGTGCATGATGGAGGTTTCAATTCTAACAATTCTGAAAAAGCAATAACAGCATCTGTTAGCCTCAGAGTGAGGGGAAGTGGAAGATTCGGAGTTTACTCCTCCCAGAGGCCATCGAAGTGTGTGGTGGATGACAATGAAACTGAGTTCAACTATGAGTCAGAATCTGGGTTGACAACTTTCTATATCCCAGTTCCTGCTAAGGACATGTATATATGGCCAATAGAGATACATGTATAATAGTTGTTTCTTATGAATAATAAAATCATGTTTTTTAGTCAATTGTAAAGATTTTCAACGAGCTACGCAGCGCGGTTAATAGTTTGAGGGTTAGTTTCAACACCAAATTGTTTAATGGAAATAGTGTCAGAATCATAGAAATGAGAGTTGAAGAAAAGGGTAAAGAACTAAAGACCTAAATTAAGTGTTATAATGCACTTAAGACAACTAATATAGTAACTAACAATAACTGATGAATGATTGGAAGAAAAATTAAAAACAATTAAGGCAAGAAACTTGCAGTTGCAGTTATAGTACACTTACAAATACTAAGAATGGTGATGGAAACAATTGAAAATCAATAGTAATCAAACTTTAAAATAAACACTATCTATTCTCATGAGTTAGATTCAAAACGTTCGACTCCAACTCCCCATAAACCTCCTTATTCCAACCTTTTAATACAATTTTGAGGGCCTTCAATTTTTGTTTAACACTGTAACCCTTCCAATGTCCACCGAAGATCAAACACCAATTACTAATTTTTTGAAATTACTATTCTTAAGCCAATGATCGTTAAATCTAAACAGTTTCATCCCCCGATCATAGTTAGAATACCTAAGAATTATGGGGCAGTAAACTGATTCTAAACCGAACTAAAATTGGTTTGAGAAATAACCTGATTTTTACGAAAGTGGTTTTTATGAATTGAATTGAACCATTAATATGGTTCAATGTAGTTCATAAACCATGAACACTTGTAGTTGGCAAAATTTTGAAGATACATATGGGGCCTATTAATACTAGGATATCTACTACATGTGACATCCCGTTTTAAATTATTAATATTATTTTATTCATTTATTTGATAGAAATAATATTTTTTGTTACGGATAAACTTTTATGATCTTGATCGAGAGTGAAATATGTTCACCTATAAATGGAATTGATAGTTTGCTGAAAGTTTCATCGACCGGAATGAACATGGTCATTCCGAAAGTGAACGCGGAATTTCATCGTGACGAAAAGCAAGCGCTTTTGCTACCACTAGTGCAATTTTCATCCTTTGGGACCAGGTAAGTCTCCCGGATTCCTTAAATAGGTGGTTATAGGCTTCCTCGACACACAAATTCGTAGACAAGCATCCTTTGTTCATTTTCTTATCCTATGAATTTGACAAGGTTTTGATGCACCGGAACACCAAGGTTAAGGATTTTACTTTAGTAAGCCATTCTTTATGACCCTAAGACCCATCATGGTTAAGGATTTTGACAGCAATAGGAATTTCTGAGCCAGGTTTCACCGGAGCAGTTCCATTTTCTTCAATCCATCCTTTGTACACATAACCAAACCCATCTTCACCAACACAATTATGGTTGCCAAAATTTCCTGTCGCAACCTAAGATCTTTGAAAGAGAATTTTCGCAGCTTTGAAGCAACTTTAAGCTCTTTTTCAACATTCAAAGTAGATGGGTTGTTTTCAGCATATTTTGCTATACATTATAGAATGTTTTGACTATGATGTTTTATATGATTATTAGTAGTCAAATGTTTTTACTTTGTTTTTTGGTTATGAATGAAACTATTTATTTTTTTAATAAAATGTGAAAAAATGACATCATACTACTGTCATAATTTTGATCGGAAAATATAAAAATTTTGTTAATAATTGATATATGTGGATCTCTGCAGGCACTGTGGCGATCTGCGGGGACGGGGATGAGGACAAATATTCCCCCATGGCGGGGATTGGGGACGTGGAATATTTTAGGGGGCGGGAAGCGGTGAAGCTTCCTCCGCGCAATCCCCGCCCCGTTGACATCCCTAGCGATCATTGCTTGTAGAGCTGTCCAATCGAACAGTTCGGCCTATTTCACAGCTCGACCTAGACAGGCTTCGGGCTTCATTGGGCCGGGCTAAAAACTCCGAATGAAATATGGGCTGCAAAAAATAGTGCCCGAGCTCGGCCCGGAACGGGCGGCCGGGCTTTCGGGTCGGCCCGTTTTTTTTTTTTTTTATCTATTACTGCTAAATTAAAATAGTTGCTGTTAATATTGTTTTTCTTTCATTCCATATACTCAGTATATATAAGTTACAAAAAAACATATAGAAAACCAAAGAAATAGAGTTACTCATATTTAAGTTCACATATAAATTCAACACAACAGAACATAGAAATACTAATTCATATAGAAAAACAAATTAACAACATATTAGATTGAGTTGGCCCAAATAAAATGAAAAATTAACACTTAACATGTAACATACTAGCTCATATTTATTTTTATATTTTTTTAATATAATTTATTCGGGTTACCCGTGACCCATTCGTGCTACTCTATATTTTATGCAGGTTTAAACGTGTCGGGCTAAAAAGCTCAAAAAAATTCAAGCTTAAATTTTAAGGTCCAAGCCCGAAAAAATTTCGGCCTAATTAAGCTGACCCATTCTAGGGGTGCTCGCGGTTCGGTTTAAATCGGTTTTAAGGTAAAAATTCATCCGATCCAAAGTTAATATTACTCGCGGTTTGGTTTTGGATGGCTAATTAAAAAAAATCCGATCCAATTTTTTGTGGTTTAAATTGGATCAGTTTTTGAATATCCAAATTACAAATTAAAATCTTTTAATTAAATATTAATATTATAAAGACATGGTAAAATGATATATTTGATGTGAAATATAATAATTTTATTTTTAAAGTATAATATATAATAAGTTAAAAATTAATATTTTTCAATGAAAATTATCAATTATATTTGAAACCTATGAAATAGTAAAAAGAAATAGATTGAATTGAACTAATACATATTATTGAGAAAATTAAAAACCAATAATTAATATGTTAATGTAACATATCATACTAATAAAAGTTAAATAAGTTTAAAATATATGTATGCGGTTTGGTTCGGTTTTGAAAATCAATCAAAAATTCGATCCAATCCAGCAATTTTTGCAAATGGACATCCAAACACATTTAAAATTATTCGATTTCTTACGATTTTTTTTTAAAAATCGATTTGCGATTGCTTTTATTGGTTTGGATTTGAACACCCTTAACCCATTCGAGGTAGCCAATTTTAACGGCTCTAGCTGCGTGTTAATTACTTTTATAGTTAAGATATAAAGACTCATAAATTTCTCAAACTCCTTGAAGCCTACTTCTAACTAGAAACTTAAACTCAAGTTTCTAGAAAATTAAGTATAAATTTCATTTGGCGCCACTTCCTTGTGTTAGATTAAGTATAAATTTCATTTCCATTTTCCACAAATGTGAGTATATTTATTAACTTATTTAGATTCCTAGTGGCGTTGATTTAACATTTATTTGTTTTTTGAATTTGGTTGACTTTACTTGATCTAAAATGCCCATAAATAACTAATTGTTAATTGGTTTAATGGTGATTAACGATAAACTTAATAGGAAGTATCACAGTTCGAATCGATGACAATAACTAATTAGTGTTGAGAAAAAAGGTAAACAACTATCTAGATTCATATATTTCAAAGTAAGGTATATAGAATCAAAATACATGTAGATGACAATAACTTTATAATCAAAACTTCAACACAAACTCTTCTTGCTTAATATTCTTATTAGGTGGCTATATGTATCTAATCTATCCTCCTTTCCTCCATACTTGATGATATAACAATATCCAAAATATGATTACTGCCTTCATCTCTTCCCATCACTTGGGATTTTAATATACCTATATGATGCCACATGGCATATCACCAATCAATTTCGATCACATGCACAATCATATTCTTGATTACGTGATTAGCCTGATTTCCATGATAGATTCATAACCACGGTTGCTTGTTTTACTCCTCTACCAAACCATTCCATAAATGTTGTTAATCAAAATCTTGTCATAATACAAATTTACAAATAATGTACTGTTTTTTGTCATGGTAATTAATGGTAATAATCCTATTTGAGGTTGGTTTGTTAGATAGTAGGTTAGATTCATTGTACGTGGAAGTATAAATCCCTTCCTAAGACCTAACCACGTTATTAATAGTGCATAATATACTTTGTTCACAAGGACCTTATTAGCTGCATGGAGGTATACTATTTTCATTATGTCATCATATTAATTCAATAGTACTATAAATAAAGGGAACTTTAGAGGACCACACAAATGTAAATGATGGAAATTTCAATTAAATTAAGTGACAAAAATGAACAGCTTATACAGTCAAAGTTATCAGCTCCTCTCATATGGCAAATTAAATTAAATTAAATTGAGTAGTATCTTATAAAATGCATGGGGAAATGTAGGCGCCTTATACATATTACTACATCAAAAAATAATTTGTTGTGCAAGAAAAAAAGTACATCCATTTGACCAAAAAAAAAGTTGTTTTTATATTAATAAAAATTAGCTGCGTTTGTTTTTTTGAATTTAATTCAGTTGACAAATATATTGTATTGTATATGTAGGGATCGAGATTCGAACTGAATTTTTTACGATTTTTTTGAATTTTTTAAGTCCTGGCTAAATTACATATTGAAAGTAGTAAATTTGTTGATGAATTCACTTTTATGATTTTCAAGATGAACTACTAAAATTTATTTACTATGATAAACATTTTTTCTTTTTTTAAAAAAAAATATCTATTAAACTATTCAATTTTATTTATTTTTAAATGTAACAAATGGATAAACTTTTTTAAAAGTAATTCTTTTTTATTTAAAAAAAAAGTATGAATTTTTCACACAAAACTGAAAAGTGGAAACTAAGAATCGGACCCTTAATTAATTACTTGTTCTAATAAGTAACTTTTTTTGGTCAAGATTCTAATAAGTAATTAATTGAAAGCAATTTGTGGGTGTTATAGTGCTTGAAACAATACGTCAATGAAGCTATTCTAGTTTTTACGTCAAATACGAAATAAGTGATGTGGATTGTGTTGTGGGCTATCTCGTGCATGCCAAAATCTGCGGGTAGTATTGTTACTATGACTTTTTTAAATGCGAATGTTGTGATTGGAACAACACACCAATAATAAAATGTGTAAGAAAGATAACAATAACAATGGTACCAAACAATTCAAGTAAAATAATGAAAGTAAATTAACGATCAAAGAACAAATTATAAAGAGATTATAAACAAACGTATTGACCTATGTCTAAAAAATAGCAACTAACTCAACCAATCGTTAGTTGATTCAGTAGTGATTGATGCTAAACTCAATAGGGAGGACCACGGTTCAATTCTTCCCAACTGCGATCGGGAAGAGACTGAAACCACTTAATGCAAAAACTGACCTCCGAACCAAATTAAACTGATGATGAAAGCAAAAAAACAACTCTCCTAAGAATGATCTAATTTTTATATCAGAGATAGTGCATGTACCTCACGCCCAAATAGACTCCTCAGCACAAAATTGCTTTATCCCATGCACCTCTCGTGCCAACGGGGGTTTGTGCCTTGTGGTGTCATGCAGTGAACAACCAAATTAGTGGTGATGGTGTCAATTTAACTATCAATTACCAAAACTTGCTACTTTCTCCATACTTGAATTACTCTTCAACAAAATTGATCAAGTTAAAGCAAAGACGGAGACAGGAATTAAACTTAAGGGGGTCGAATTTTAAAATATGATTTAGTAGAGAACAAACTAAATTTTAAAAATATAACATATAGAAAACATTGTAAGAAAAATCAAAAGTTAATATTGTGATTCTACATTTTCTGTACAACTTTTTTTAAGTCTAACTTTTTGGTCCTTCTATTTTTATATTTATTGTGACTTTGGTCTTAACGCATGCAATTTTTGTGAGTTTAATAAAATTGGGAGAATCAAAAGTGAAATTCAACCAATAATATAATGACATACTAGTATTAAAAAAAATTAGGGAAGATCGTAGCCTCTGCTGGTCCCCCAACTATCTGTGTCCCTGAGTTCAAGCCAATGATTGAAACTTTGCTCTATGTGTGTATAATCAACTAATATTCATGAATTGGTGAACACATATTCGTCGGATTGTCTTCATAAGAAAATTTTCAATTACCGCAATTTTTTCAATTCAACCGTGTTTTTAACAAAGTGCAAATGAATGTCAATATGTTTTTTCTTTTCATGATAAACGATTAGCAAAATGCATATATCACTTTGACTATCATAATGTATCACACGAATTGAGTCATTCCTAACTCTTCAATCATATGACTATCTTCACCTCTTTAACAAGGGAATTTACTCCTCTCCAATTGTTGTAAATGCCACAAAGGATTTCCGATTATTATTTCAACTGATAGTTGTTCCAAAATATATAAACACAAAATCCGACAAATAATAATTTAGTGTCTAAATTTCCATTATAGTCTGCATCTACATATCCCACCAAAGTGTCTTTACCTTGAACTGCGTTTGTGTATTTCAAACCACCTTTCAATGACCGATTCAAGTATAGAAACCCACTTCAAATCTTATCAGTTCACTTCATCGATATTTACCATAAAACGACTTTTCATGCTAATCACATATGCTAAGTCCGGCCTAACTACAAACTATGTCATACATTTGATGTTTTCTACCCCAATTGTATAGGGAGTATTTTCCATCTTCTTCTTTTTATTTCTTTTATTGAGGGGGTTGCATGAAAGCTTTATATGATAATCCAAAAGATTGCCACCGGTCTTAGCATCTAGCATACTAAACTTGTGTAAGAAAATTTAAGAAGAAAATTGCAAGAATAAATTTCCACTCTTGTTTATATCCATCACCACCCATGATTTCCATAAAAGAATAAGATTAAATGACATCATTCTTTATAATTTTGCTATGTGTTGTTTCTTACCTTTTTTATGTAAAAAAATCTTACTAAATAACAATGCTCCCATAAGAAAACCATAACTTTAGAAGGAGTTGTACTTCTTTTGAACATAAAATTTAGTTAATTTGGTTTTTTAAATAAATAACAAAAATATGGATCGTTATTTTAAATTTTCATTTTAGTAGGAGGATTCTATAGCCATTTTTTAAAAAATATACACACAACAATACATTGAATAAGATTATTTCTGATGGAAGTAATCTATAGTATTGAAAAAAAAGGATCATATTAACTAGTATTTCTAAGGCATAAGTTTAAAAACATTGAATTGAAAATAATATTTTTTATAATATTTTTATAAAGTAGACGATATAAATTTCAAAACTCTATTTTTATCAAGGTTGTCAAAATCGGACCGGTCAAACCGTCAACCGGTTATGTATCTGGTCCGGTTAGGCCTGAAAACCGGTCTGCAGGCGAACCGGTAAAAAACCGGTCGAATCGGTTCCAAATCGGAAAAAATTGGTTAACCGGCCGGTCCAGACGGTTCGATGGTTCTGTTTTGTTTTTAAAAAAATAAGGTAAAAAACAAACGATGTTATTTTATTTTATTTGTAAAAGAAAGATTAAAAAAATAAACAAGTTACAAACGATGTTATGGTACTATTTTGTGTTATTGGACTTAGTTATTATGTAATTTTTAATTTAGTTTAAATTAAAATTTTTATATCTAATATACTAAAGTTTTAATTTTACATTAGCTTTATGACATTTCATCTTTTTCATGTGTAAAAATAAAAAATATTAAGTCATTATTTATTTATTTTTATTTATATATTAATTAAAATATATATTTAATTAAAAACAATCTGACCGGTCCGATCTCAATCCGACCGGTTGAACCTTAAACCGGTAAACTCGCCGATTCGATGACCGGTCCAATTCTGAAAACCTCGATTTTCATCATATTTCGTTCTTTAACTAGTGTCTCGGACATTTTTAAAAAATATTCCTCTGAATTTGACCAAAGGTAATTAAACATAATCCTTACTAAAATCGATAGGCCTCCATATTATCCTCATTTAATCATTACTATAGCTAATAAAATTTAAGATCATTATACCTTAATGACACATTGGTAAACAAGGGTGTATGGAACTAAAGTCAGATTGTACCTGAGAGATCGTTTCGTCTCAATCACTTACATTCTTCCATACTGTACTATACCCATAAACAACAATAGCTAGCCAACATATTTTTCATTTCTTTGTCTATAAATACACACATTTCTCTTCACAACATTCCTCATCAATTAATTCCAAATATACCATAATACCAAAGTCAAGACAATGGCTTTCCAAAGATATCTCTCATTCATTATGATCATGATTTGTTTTGTTACTTGTTATAGTACAACCTTGCATGAGGACCCACTTAGTTCAATTGTTGATGATTCTCCTTATATTAATGATGGTGGAACATTCAATGGAATTATCAAGCAAAGTACAAATCATGTTTTTAGCTTAATGAGCAAGTTGGGTGATATTTCACCTTCACTTAAATCATTTGATGTTGATGATTATGGAGCTCAAGGAGATGGTAAAACTGATGACACACAGGTATATATATTTATAGCTTTAGCATAAACATTTATCATATACTTATTAAATACTTATGTGAAAATTATTTCTATAAACAATTAATGAAGTCTCTTTCCATAAAATAAGTTAAACTATTTTTATAAGCTATAAGTTGTTTTATAAGCTATTCTAAAGAAATTTAATTATGAAAATTAAATGATAATAGCTTATAATGGATGACATTTTTTTTCATGAGCTTATATTCTTTAATAGCTTATAGTATTTTTGGATAAACTACTTCAATTATAACTTATAGTTTATCATTTTTTTTTCTCAATTTTGTCGATGTCGTGCATTTAAAATAATTAAATATTAATTAAACATATTTTTTTTTTATGTCTTCATATTTATCAACTTAGTTCAATTAACCATTAATTTTATCGAATATTAAAAATTCAATCAACTAAATTATTTATTTTCTGCTATTTTTTCCAAACACAGTCTTAATAAGTTAATAAAATTTAAAAAATGGAAAAAATGAAATTGTTTCTAATTTTGTCACTAAATGTTAAAGATATCAACATTAGAGATAATTTTATTTTATTTTATGGTCTCAAATACCCATCACACTTTAATATTATTAGCATTTTTAAAAAAGAAAATCTTATTTTTACTAGCTAGCAAGTATTTATCAATTTTGTTCTTGACAAATATAATTAATTTTATTTTAGCTTAATAATTGAAAAAATACAATATTTGTAACTTATATGTGGGGTTATTATTGTTTAAGGCATTGAAGAAGGTTTGGGAAGTAGCATGTTCAACTAAGGGATCAATTGTTGTGGTGGCTAAAAGGAATTATCTTATTAAGCCAATAACATTCTCTGGCCCTTGCAAAGCCAAAAATATCAAATTTCAAATCTCTGGAACCCTTCAAGCATCAGATAATCCATCTGATTATAATCAAGACCCTACACATTGGCTTATGTTTGATAGTATTCAGAAACTAACTGTTAATGGTGGTGGAACCATTGATGGAAATGGAAATATTTGGTGGCAAAATTCATGCAAGAGGAACAAAAAGCTTGTAAGAATATATCATAATTAAAGCATAATTTTTTTTATAAGAATAATATATCTGTTTAATTAACTCATAAAAAATCATTCAAATGCTAATCATTCTTTTTTTTTTTCTTTTGCAGCCTTGCAAGACTGCCCCTACGGTATGTATATATAACACTCTCAATAATTTTTTTATTTTTTTGTTAAATATTTTTTTAGGTAGGATAAATAGTCTATTTTCTGTTTTTGGTTGTATTAATTAAAATATTTTATTTTTTAATTTTAGTTCTTAATTATAAATGTTTTTTCTTTATTTTTGACTATTTTTTAGTTACCATAAATTTTATTTTATTCTTGTTTACAATGAGCTGAGAATCGAACTCATGACTTATAATATGCTACCCAAACACCTCACTATTAGACCAAATCTAGTGGCTTCAGTTACCATAAAATTTGTTCATGTTAAAATTGATTTCTATAAAACATGTATACGTTGAAACCTTTTAACATAAGTTTTTGAAATTTTTGAAGGACCAAAATCAAATATTATAAATTTTATATTTTTCTGTCTCTAATCATCAACAAGTTAATTATTAGCTTATGAACAATGGTAATTTGACTTTGTAGGCGCTGACTTTGTACAAGTGCAACAACTTGGTAGTTGAAGATTTGACTGTAAAAAATGGACAACAAATTCATGTTCAATTCCAAAATTCTGCAAATGTTAGAGTTTCTGGTCTCAATGTGACATCTCCAGAGGATAGTCCAAACACCGATGGAATTCATGTCACCAATACACATAATATCCAAATCTCAAACTCTATTATTGGAACTGGTATTCTTATTTCTTCATATATATCTTCCTCATATTTTCTATGAATTATGGATACAGACACGAACACCGAACATAACAAAGATATTGATGCATTGACAATGACAATAATTTAAGAAAATAACATAATTCAATGTGATTATATGTGTTGGCATCATATCGGTATTCAACACTGACGCGTATCCGACACCTAGACACCTCAAATCTAAAGACCTCAAATCTAAAGAATGTCATGTGTCCATGCTTCATAACATATTTTGCTTAGTAATGTAAATTTTTTTTTAAGTAATACATATTTTACTTTCTTAAATATCAATTTTGGTTTAATCTTTTAATAAATTTTCAGGGGATGATTGTATCTCAATTGTAGATGGATCCAAAGATCTACAAGCTACAGACATAACATGTGGACCAGGGCATGGTATCAGGTAATAAATAATACTTAACTACCTTCAATAATATCTTCATCTTATGTTAATTAAAATTATGGTTAAATCAAATTTGACATATGTTAATGATGATTTATTCTTCAGCATTGGAAGCTTAGGGGAAGGGGGTGCCAAGGAATTTGTTTCCGGAATAACAGTGAATGGAGCTAAATTTACTGGAACTACTAATGGAGTAAGAATCAAGACATGGCAGGTAAAAGAAATTCCAATTTTAACCCAACACATCGAAATTGACCTAATATTTATATATAATTTATTTATACTTTATAGCTTGAATTTTTCTAATATGTCTATATGTGAATATGAATGCAGGGAGGGTCAGGAAGTGCAAGTAACATCAAATTTCAGAATATTGAAATGAACAATGTGACCAACCCCATAATCATAGATCAGAGCTACTGTGATCAACAGAGTCCATGCCAACAACAGGTACTCAAAAGTTTCATTTTTATTTATTTATTTTGCAATTCACCGTAATTAAGGTCTTTGGCAACCCAGTAAATGGTTGGTCTCATAATAGCTGGTTCTGACCGAACTATTGTGATCAGAACCAGGTATGAGACCAAACATTTGGACCAACTATGAGACTAACTCCTTATTCGGCTGATTGATCATGAGTAATGAGTAATGATAAAAGGAATGCACAACTTAATATATAAATATTTCTTTTAAAAATTGTGCATTCGAGTTTTTAATGCAAAAATTTTACTTTTTTGTAATTGCAGAAATCCGCGGTTCAAATAAGGAACGTCTTGTACCAGAACATAAAAGGCACAAGTGCTTCTGATGTAGCTGTGCAATTTGATTGCAGCCAGAACTTCCCATGCCAGGGGATAGTATTGCAAAACATAGACCTGGAACTTGAAGGTGGAGGAGAGGCTAAAGCTTCATGCAACAATGTTAATTTGTCATACAGAGGAAATGTTAACCCTCGTTGCAATTACATTGAGGAAATTAACGAACTTGGTGGCTTAAAAAGACTTATAGAATGAACTTAATTATTAATATATATCTATAATGATAATGATATAAGACTTGTTTATTTGCATTGTGTATATGTTGCTTAGCATAATAAGGCTGATTGATTTGTACTTAATAAATAATGTTATTTCTTCTATACATTGTGATAATTAAGTGACATCGTTTGTACATAAGTATATCATAAATAAAATGTTGTACTTGTATTGTTTTATTTTGTAGTTTATACACACACATATATGGATATGTATTATGAGTATTGGCCCTACAATTTCTTCTTGAATTGTTTTATTTTCTACAAATTCATCAAGTTAGCTCATTCTAGTTAGCTTGCTGCTTACGGCATGTTATTTCTTGGGTAAATAGGCATTAACCTCCCTGCAAAATAGGCGACATTTGTAATACTCCCTAGAAAAAAAAAAAAATTGGATTTCCATCTTGCAAATTTTTTTTTATTTGTGTTACCCTCTTACCCAACAGATGGCATATGACGTGGATGGAATCTCCACGTGGCGTCACCAGATTGTGCCACGTGGAAATTAACCTAATAAAAAAATTAAAAAATCCACATAATTTAAAGCCACATCATTTTTCATTTTTTAAAAATCAGATTTTTATTTTAACTATTATTAAATAAAACTAAATAAAATTTTAAAAACAAAAAAAATTGATTTTGAAAACAAGAGAATTGTAGGTGTCAAAGGATCATTGACCAGACAGGTCAGAGATTAGGTGTTACTTTTGACATGTCTCCAAAAGTGAGTAGTTGAATGTGACACTTGAGATGATACCGTGACAGCTTGCATCTTATCATTTTCATACAGATGAAAAATTAGTCTCTCGATTATAATAAATCGGGAATGAATTTGTCGACATTATAAAAATATCATGGAATAATTTTAGTTTTATTGTTTCATAGAGATTAATTTGACATGTCAAAAAATTTGTGAGTATCAAAATTGATCTTCCCTAAAAAATTAATAAATTGTATTTTATAAAAATATAATATACTATTTAAATTTTAAAGAAAATACAAAACGAAAAAAAAAAAAAAACGTATATATATATTTTTTGGTTACTAGTCCATTTGCAAAAAAGAAAACATATATGTGCAAATGTGCAATGGTTTTAAATTCCAATTCAATCTTGAGAAAATCTTAACCAAATCTTAGACATAAACGCCAATTTTTTTGCTTGCTCCAAAAGTTATCTAAACCTTCAAATACCTTCCTTCATTGACAAATCCTGTGCAGCGCCTATATTATTCATTCACATCACAATTCACAATTAACCAAACCTAAACCTAATAAACTTCTCAAATCATCCTTTACCTTGTTCACTATGGCTCAATTCAACATCAACGTAAATCCTCAACAATCAACAACAATGGCTGGAACATATTTATGTATACCCAATGAATGTTGGGAATCTATCATCAAATTCCTCAACGACGACAACCACCTTAACTTAGAATCTCTCTCCCTCGTCTCTAAACACTTTCTCTCCATCACCAACCGTCTTCGATTCTCTCTCACTATCAATACCATCACACCCTTTTCTTATTCACCACACCCTTTTCTTCATCGCCTCTTCAAAAGATTCCCCAACCTCACCTCCCTCGACCTCACACCATTCCAAGGTGATCTCGACCAACTTCTCTTTGAAATATCTCTTTTTCGTTTGAAACTCACATTACTTAAACTCTCTGATCAACGAATAATTCCCGCACGTGGGTTAAGAGCTTTCTCAGAAAAGATTACAACTTTGACATCACTCACTTGTTCCAACATTGATTCTATCGATAACAATGACCTGGTTCTTATCTCTCAATGTTTCCCTTACCTTCAACAACTTGACCTCAGTACTAATAATAATCATTTACCTAAGAATGTTGGGGTAAATATTATGTTCATGGCGCTTCCTATGCTCCGCAAGGTTGATCTCTCTAGTCATTCGTATATAAATGACTCTTCATTTCTGAACTTGTGTAAGAGTTGTAAGTTTCTTGAAGAGATTATTATCATCAAGACATTCGGATTTTTATCTCAAGATGGTATTGCTTGTGCCATCCGCGAGAAACCAACTTTGAGGTCACTATCTATTAAATGGAATTGGAAATCAAATGGAAATCAAGAAAACTTGAGTCCACAATTTATTGACTCATTGGTGAGTTTAAAGGAATTAGCTTGTCTTGATTTGTCAACTTGGCGTATCTCGGATGAGTTGCTTTTCTATATTGCAATTGGAGGTCTTCCATTGAGAAAGCTTGTCCTCGCAATGTGCACCGGTTATAGTTATGTTGGAATCCTTTATTTGTTATCCAAGTGTCAATGTATACAACATTTGGATCTTCAAATAACTAAGTTTTTGAATGATGAAAATGTTATTCAATTGTCTCCGTATCTTCGTGATTTGTTGTCTATAAACCTTAGTAATTGTAACATGCTCACTGAATCAACCTTGTTTGCACTCGTTAGAAACTGTCCTTCACTTAGAGAGATTAAAATGGTAAACACGAGTATTGGGAAAAACATTGTTGAGAATTCGGGTTCTTTGATGGATTTTGGTGTATACCCTCAATTAAAATCACTCCATTTAGGTTTCAACTCATGGTTGAGGGATGAAAACATTAATACCTTTGCTTTCATCTTCCCCAATTTACAGCTCTTGGATTTGGACTTCTGCAATGGCATATCCGAAGAAAGTATCAGTCAAGTTTTAATGAGATGTCGTAAGATTAGACATTTGAATTTAATAAAACTGAAGTCACTTAGAATGAACTTTAAAGTTTCGACGTTGGAGGTGTTGAACTTGTCAAGATCTGGAATTGATGATATATCACTCTACTTGATTTCAAAATGTTGCTCCGGGCTGCTACAACTTGACTTGGGACATTGTTTTGATATCTCAGAGATCGGAGTGACGCTAGTACTAGAAAACTGCACACGACTGAGAGAGTTAAATTTGCAAGGTTGCGGTAATGTGTCTGTTGCTGCTCTTCAATCAATGGTATTGATAAGGCCGTCATTGAGATTGTTATCAGGATGCTTTCTTCGCAAATGCTTTCTTCTCCATTGTGAACTATGTGGAAGCTAGTGATATGCTGTAGTTTGAATTCTGAAAAATAAGCAAAATGCATAAGTTACTATTGTGAGATTATTTTTTATTTTTTTGAAATTGTCAACTTACATTGCTGAAGATAATTCACTCTACTGCTGTGTTGCTGCTGTTCTTTTTTCCATTTGTCTTGCTTGTCCAATGTAAGATTGTTTTTGTGTCTTTGTATAAGAGTTTTTTTCCATTTGTTCTGTTGATTTAGATATAAGAGTTAATCTCCTATATCTGAATCAACAGAACAATGTGCATGCGTGCGGATGCACGAGTATGCTACTAGGTGATTAATTTGGGCAAAAAGGAGACTAGCAAAGCGAGTCAATTCTCTCAACTAACAAAGCTTATTGAACAAAAGTTTAATTTTGACTATTTCTATCAATTATGTTATACTCCAACATCTCCATAACTTATAATTCCACTTCAAACTATCAACGTACTTACTTAGCCGAACAAGTCAAATAAAACAAGGAAATTGCTACTTGTCATGATCAAAACTACAAGAATTGTTTGGTTAATGGATAAATCAAATGTATAAACACCTAATTGATGATAAATTACTAAAAAACGACAATTTAATCCATTAAATCCTCAAATTAGCTAAAACTTACAATAACTAAATTAAATGAAGCATAGTAGACACATTAAAATGTTGTTGAGCCTAATCTACTTAGGTTGGTCTCATGGTATTGACTTGAGACCTGAGAGTGTGCTTCTCTTAAGATTTTATATTCGATTTTCTCTTATGTCAATTTGAATGTGCTAATTTAGCTTCTTAAAAAAAGTTGACTCTATCTAACGAAGATTTCTCTTCCAGCCCCCCGCGTTTCTTTTTTACCCCTCAAAAATCCGATTTTGTCCTTGATAAAAAATCCGGTTCGTAGAAACCGAAATTTTTCTAGTACAAATTTCAAGAAATTTTGGTTTCTAGAAATCAAAGTTGTATTTCAAGATAAAAAAAAATTCAATTTATAGAAACCAAATTTTTTATTAGAAGGCAAAACAGAAAATTCAAGAGATGAAAATGAAATGTGGGGCCGAAAGAAAAATCTTTGCCTACTTATCAGAATTTTCCTTAAGCCAAAATGTATTGCATCAATATGGTCTCATATATCTACTAATGCTATCCAACAAAGCTTTTACTTCTCCGATGAATCACAATATATATGATTAATATACACACATATATTGTAAGATGCTTTCTCTTCCCACCCCCCTATATCTTTTTCACCCCCAAATATTCCAATTTTGCCCTTGGTTAAAAAGTTCGGAACGTGTTTTCCGAACTTTTTTTTTGCCTTGAATACGAACTTCGGATTGTGTTTTCCAAAATTTTTGTTGAATTTACACTAGGAAAAGTTCGGAAAACACGTTTCGAACTTTTTAACCAAGGGCAAAATTGGAATATTGAGGGGTGAAAAAGATATAGGGGGGGTGGGAAGAGAAAGCTTCATATTGTAATGAATTAATATAGGCCCAAAGAATAGAATAGGCTCAAATTGTATTAGGTTATGAGTCATACTTTCTAGAAGGTTTTATTAGGGTATTAATGCTATAAATAAAGGCATGATGAAATATAATGGGGAAGCAAAATAAATGAAAGAAATTAGTTTGTTAGTTTAGTGTAGTTGTTAGTCTTTTTTAGCTTTATTCTCTTCAATTGATGAACAACTGAAAAGTTGTTCATTACATTGGTGCTCTTGTAAAAAAAACTAACTTTGACACAAAAGTTTATTTTCAGTTTTTTTTAGTAAATAAAAAAGATTTCTTTTTTTTCTTAATAACTAAACACAACAAAAAAGAAGTTTAAGCAGTTATCATCATCACCATCAAATACATCATCAATATATCATCATCTATACTAATCTATATTTATACTTTTATACTAATCTATTTTACTAATACTAATACTTACTAATCTATAAATTACTTTAGTAATCTATAAATCTATACCAATATATTATATTCCAATATATAAAGAGAATATTCCGTTTGGTGTAAACTTTTCTTATTGCCACTTTTGCCCTTCACTCTCTATTCAAATATTTTTTTTTACACAGATTCAAATATTTGTATATGTTGAAAAATAACTTTCATACAAAAGTTAGCTTTCAGTTTTTCTTTTACTAAAAAAGAGATTTTTTTTCTTAATAATTAAGCAGAACAAAAAAGGAGATTAAGTAGTTATCGATCAACTAAGCACAATAAAAAAAAAAGGTTAAGTAGTTATCTACATTAGAACAATAGAGAATGTCAATCACACAAACAAGCATGGATCAATGCACGTAAATTACAACTTTTATTTTGAAGGAAACTAAAAGTACACAACTTAATTCAAATAAAAATTCAATTTAAAATAAACCACTATTTACGATAACTGAAACAGAGAACGATAACAAAAAAAAGGTGCATCGATGGGCACGGAAGTGCCCGTCAAGACGCTGGTAATAAGTAAAGAGAATAAGAGATCGACCAATTTTAGCCGGAGGTGAATTCAAAGTTGAAATAATAACAGAGAAATAGCCATATACAAATGGAATAAAAATTGGTTATAAATTAGTTGTGAATACCGCATGAAAATTTACTTATGTTTTTTATTCTTATTGGTTGATGGATAAATACCTCAAAATATGAAAGGACGGACTAGGCTTCATCTAGAAATAAATGATATAAACCGAAAATTCAAGAGTTCAATCTTTTATTTCGTGAAAACATTTATTTTTATTGTTTTAAATTTAAGAGTTGAATCTTTTATTTCGTGAAAATATTTTTGACAGAGAATATGTGAACTCTTGGTACGATGTTTGTATTGAATTTTTGTCTTGATATAGTGTTTCTTATGATTTTCTGCCTTAGTATGGTGTTTATTTTGTTCACATTTGCAGATTTATTTTGATCTAAATTCAATGCAGATTCAAATGATTTTAGTGTTTTTAACGTTGCAGATTCAGAGGCACGTTTATTTTGGGCATATGAATTTTGTGATATCAATTATAGACTTTGTTATGTTATTAACTCAAGTGTTTGTTGGCAGATGCATCCTTTTTAATTTTTAACGAACTTGAATATATAATTATTTTGATTGATATACAAATACAAATTTGAATTAATAACGATCTCTTTTTTTTAAAAAAAAAAGTATAATTTAACAAATTTCAACTTGTTCGACACAAATAATAGATACTTAAGTATGTTAAATGTATTTAATCAAAACGATATTATTGTTTTTTTTAACAACCCAAAATGATATATATTAAACAATCAATTAGTCCCTTCAACATAAGTTGTGCCAAAAGAGACTACAAGAGTTTACAGATACCGAAGTGGAAAAAAAACAAGCGAGAAAACAAAGATATACAGTTACACCATGCAGAAACAAGTAAGTGGACTCAACCATCAGCTATGGACTATGGTAGTTAGAAATTAAATTGATATTTATTATGTTTAACCACCAATAAAAAGTAAAGTTTGACTTTGTCCAACAATTGAGATAAAAAATTTATTGAATTTCTGAATAATCATTGATTTATTTTATTCCGAATAACTCATACACACAAGAGCCAAATAAATTAACCTACTCCACAAAAAATTTTAGGTCAGATACTATAATCAAAATGCGACCACTGCACTTTGTATGCAAAAAGCAGAGCACTTATCTTTTTATGATTTTGCTTAAATTTCATTTATAAAAAAAAGTATTGATATTTAGTAAGAATTTTTTACATAAGAAAAATAAGAATCAACACATGGCAAAATTTTAAAGGATGATTTCATTTAATCTCATTTTTTTGCAAAAATCATGAGTGGTGATGAATGTAATTAGTGGTCAAAATTTATTCTTGCAATTTTTCTTAAATTTTCTTACTAAAAAGTTTTTTCCAAAAAATAATAATAAAAAAGAAGTTTTTTATTTTTTTAATTTTATGAAAATATTTTTTAATTTTAAAAGTAATATTATTGCGAAGAGACAGAGTCAAGCAGAGGAGACGACTTGTTCAGACGCGGCGACGACTCCCTTCCTTCCTTCTCATAGTCTCATTTCCATCCCAATTTTGTGAATTTCATTTCAATGGGAACTCCAGAATTCCCAGATCTTGGAAAACACTGTGCTTTCTCCGATTGCAGCCTCATTGATTTCTTGCCTTTCACTTGTGATCGCTGCAACCAGGTACTTTACTCTCATTTCTCTTAAAATCCTTTTCATTTTTCGTTAATTATATAATACCTTGGTTGCATGCTTCATTCCTTCATATTATTAATCATACAAATCCAATTCATCACTAAAATTCCCAATATAATCAATTTTAAATATGTGTTTTAATTTGTTCATAGAGTAGGTACCAAATGTTCATCATTGGATTAGATTACATGCAAGATAAATGGTGGAGATTCTAATTTTATTTTATTTTTGCAATCTTTATACATGATGATTGGTGAAAATTTTAAAAGTATAAAGTTATGTATTATTATGATTATTTTTTTAATTTTGAGAATTTTGATGTATGATTATATAGTTAAATTTAAAATTGGCTTATTTTTTAGCCTAGTGGTGTTGACTTGGGTCCTTGAGTTTTCTTCTCTCAAAATCTCATGTTCGATTCACCCTGGTGTCAATTTCGGTGGGCTAGTTCATACAGAGTAAAAAAAAACTCTGGTTTTAAACGGAGTCTCCGCAAGTGGACGATGGGATTGGTCCCATCGGATTAGTCGGTCCTTAGCCCGGATACCAAGTTTTCAAACAAAAAAAATTCATAAGTTTTCACCGACAAAAATTGTATCATTATAAGCTGTTTTCTCATAAACAACCTTGAAAAGTTTATAATAATACATAAAAACTTATTTATTTGCATAAGTTGTTTCACATAAGCTCAAAAATATAAGTTAATTCAAACAGTATTCCACTTAGCTTCCAAAAAGAGCTTATATGAATAAGCACTTGGCTTATGTTTGGATATACTTCAATACTACTTTCTAGTACTATAGTTGGCCGTGACTTTTGAGAAGCTAAAACATGTAGTTTTGAACTGGATGCGAGTTTGAAAACCCCCCACAACAAAAACAAGCAGACTCATAGTTTATCTCCTCTGAATAGATTAATGAATAAGTACTTCATTAAACTATTTAACTCACCTGTGGTACTTGCTAAACCAAACATTGCTCTCCTTAATTGATACAAATGTCTATAAATTGTGGTGGCAATAATTGGTTAGAGGTGCATGTTTGGATTAAAGATAGACGGAGTTTGCAAAATCAACCGTGTTCTTGGTGAATAGAGTAGTTATATTATAGCCTTATAAGATAGGAGAGTGATGGCTAAGAGTGGGAAATCAAAACAAATTGAAGCTTCGGGTTTATTGTTCTTTTTTCACTAAAGGTTTATTCTATTTTAATTGGCTTCAAAACCCACAAAATAAAATATCGTCAAAGTATTTTATGTACAAGTGTGAAAGGATCAGTGTTGTCAATCACAGATCTTCAAAATAGAGGTTTGTTCAAGTTCCGCTGCACTACAACTACAGTGCTATAACTGCTGTTTGACAAAACTTAGTACTAAGTTGCATATTGCAGAACAATAACGGTTTGTCAAAATTACGCCATGATATAGTGTCATTATATCTGCTATTTGACAGCATTGGAAGGGATATTGTATTTTTCAAAATTTAAAAATTCTAAATGATGAAACTTGACAAAACTCTTGTCATGCTCAAAATTTGGTTTGCTTTTGCCTCTGCTTGTGATTTTCATTTTTTGGTTACATATTAGTCATTGTATTTCTATATTTCTGAGAAGCACCTTAACTTCTAAAGTTCATGCAATCAATCAACAATGTTTTTACTTTTGATTTTGCTCTGATAACATTCTGGGGATTTGTTCTTATGGAATTATGTATTATTATTCTTTCTTTGTTCAGTTTTAAGAGATCTTTGGTTGACCTAACTGTATAAGCCAAATCCATTTTAGGTGTATTGTTTGGAACACCGAAGTTATATCAAACATCAGTGTGCAAAAGCTGACAAGCAAGATGTCACTGTAGTAATATGTCCACTTTGCGCCAAAGGAGTTCGCCTAGTTCCTGAGCAAGATCCAAACATAACATGGGAGAATCATGTTAACACCGACTGCGACCCATCAAATTATGAAAAAGCTACAAAGAAGAAAAAATGCCCTGCAGCTGGATGCAAAGAGATCTTAGTATTCTCAAACACAATTAAATGTAGGGATTGCACGGTAGACCATTGTTTGAAGCATAGGTTTGGACCTGATCACAAATGTCCAGGACCTAAAAAATTGGAATCAAATTTCTCATTTATGAGCCTAATGAATAGGAATAAAAAACCGGAGTCTAAAAAAACCAATTCAAGTTCAACCTCCTCCTCATCTAAGTGGACAACGAGCTTTCTTAATGCCGCTTCTAATATTCGAGCTTCAGCTTCAACTGGAATGTCGAAGTTGAGTGGTGAAATTAACCAAGCATGGGGGACATCAAGTGATGGTCGGGGCAAGAGCAATAGCAGTGGTCAAGTGGAGCAATGCCCTCAATGCGATGCTAAGTTTTCCTCGGTCACTACTTTGGTGGATCACGTACAGAAAGTTCACGAAAGAAGCGGTAATCGATCTGCTGCAAAAGTTACAATTGATGCGTGTCCTAAGTGTAGTAAAGGATTCAGAGACCCTGTGTCCCTTGTGGAGCATGTTGAGCGAGATCATGGCGGCAGTTCGACAGCATAGGTATTAAGTTGATATTGAATTGATTTTAACTTGAAGAAATTGTACTTTTTGAAATAGATATAGCATGGATGAATTCAGTGTATAAACATTCTTCCCCCTGGTTTTATAGAAACAAGATATGAATTTGAAAATGTTTGTTATTTCTACATCACAGTTGGAATAGTAACATTATTTGATTATTTGATTGATAGCTTTGATTACTTTACTAGTTTTCCTTTACAGAATTTCTTCTTTAATGGTTTGAATCAATCTGACTCTTGCAAGAATTGCTAATATTCCAGTAATTTGGAATCTTCACATAATGATACTTTTTAGATGACCAACATTTCTGAACTGCAGCATAGAATGTTCTTACTTGTGAAGATATCTAGAATATGTTTAAAAAACAATCATATTGGTTATTTTCACTTTATTAATTTTAAATATTTGTACAGAAACTAGTTGAAAAAAAATTGTTCTTTAAAATAGGAAATAATCTTAATAATATAAGATACCAAATCTATCTATCTTTGTACATAAATCTATCCATCTATTACTAATTATAAAGCTTGAAATCCTTTTGACCACTTATCATACACTCCATTTTCCTATTTTTTATTGTCTATTCTTTCTAATTGAAATTAACATTATATAAAATTTTAGTTCGTTTCTATCAAGTGTCATAATTCTATAAAATTATTCATCGCTCTACTTGCATGCTCCTTTTTCTCTCAAATATACTCATATACTATTATTCTATCCGATATTCTTTGTAATTCAAACTCATTGAAGAACTATTTCTTTGATGTTAATTTATTCATAGAGATAACTATCTCTTATTGATTAAAAAAAAAACTATCTCTTTGTAACAATAAAAAAAGAACTCTCATTGTAACCAAAAAAAGAAGAAGAAAGAATTATGTGTTTATGGAATTTAAATTGGTATAAAACCAATTTATTTTATTCTCAATTTTAAATATTTAATTTAAATTACTATTTCAGTGGGGAGATAATGTAACTCGTTATCTAATAATAATAATAAGAATAATAATAATAATAATAATAATTTTTTTCACCAAGGTTTGATTTTGGTCCTCCATTTATGACCGGACCAGCTTAACTCGACATATTATAGTGGTCACGTGTGCAAACGTTTGAAAAATAAGCGTTTTTCGTAACGGTAACAAACGACAGAGACTAAAACCAACAAATTTTATAGATTCAGGGACTTATTTGCAACAAAAAAAGATACAGGGACTAAAACCAAAAATTCACGAACATACCGGGACGAAAATGATATTTAAGCCTTATAGAAATTATGTTTTGAAATTTTTTGTGATTTTATTTTGGCCTAAATACACTTTTGGTCCATGAAATTATGTCTTGTTTAGAAAAGAGCCCCTTAAAGAAAAATTTGATTTTAGTCCCCACAATATTTCAAGACTTTTAAAATAGCCCCTGACTGGATTTAGAGTTGACGTGGTCAATTTTTAAATATATTTTTGGTCCCTGTAATTGTGTCTTGTTTTGAAAATAGCATCTGTAAAAAAATAAAAAATTGATTTTAGTCCCTGTAAAAAAATAAAAAATTGATTTTAGTCCCTGTAATATCAGAAAAATTCAATGAGGGGCTATTGTAAAAGTTTTGAGATATTGCAGGAATTAAAATCCTTTTTTTTTTACAGTTACTCTTTTCAAAACAAGGCATAATTGCAGGGACTAAAAGCATATTTAAGCTTTTTATTTTTTATACATTAAATTTCTTAATTTATCAAATGCAAAATTTTCATATAAAGATACCTCTTAGGGCACAAATTAACATGATTCTTAAAAATATTATGTTGTTTTACATATTGAAAAAAAAAAAATTTCAAAAATAGGAACCAAAGAAATTACTGGCTGAGTCACGACCAGATCGCTCTCTTTAAGACGTTTCGTGGCACTTCCAAAAATTGTGCAAGCAGACTATCAACCATGCCGCCTCCAGGATAAAACAACCCAGTAACAACTGTATACCGTATTTCTATTGCACTTGAAGAAATCGGTCAAGAATTACACCTTCTTGAGTGGTACTACAATACCACTCGAATTGATACTACGACATCAATCTATGATTCATCGGTGATTCAATGGTACTACAATACCACTCAAATTAATGCTACGACATCAATCTACGAATCACCGGTACTACGATATCATATGTGGTACTACAACACCACATGTATTGATAATATTACAATATCAATAAATATAATGACACTGAGATCATTCTAATATGGTACTAAGACCACTCTCAAATCAAAGGGATAATGATACTATTATCATTCTTAATTTTGAAGGAACTGGTGATATTTAGATCACTCATGAAACAAATTAATACTAATAGTAATATTTAGTACTCACAATACATACATAGCATAAACTTGTTTTTCTCAAGACAGTTAGGAAGAAAACATGAGGCAAATTTTCTAATTTGCATAATCAAATAATGAAAACCAATCAATATGCCTAATTCTTTATTTCAAAATTACATGAAACCAATTTAATCATAAAAAAATGATCAACCGAATAAACATGTTCATACAAAGATTGTACCTAAAATAAGACATATGGTTAAGCAAGCTACGCAGTGTTATGCTGCTCATAGATCAATCTATATGCATTAATCAACACACCCAACATAGAGAGGGGTCTATTAAATTGTCTTAGCAAAACTAAGTTAACTTATAACTTAGCTAAATAAATCAACAAAGTCAGCAAGCAAATTGATACAATGAAGAAAAAAATCACGTACCAAAAAGCAAATCAGAAGGTATAAAGCCTTTCAACAGGATTTTTAGCAATGCAAGCCATCAATATATTTTGACACATACCTTATTCCCTTTGAGATTATCCCCATGAATCTTTTGGATGGAATGGAATGAGAGTCCTTTCTCTCTGAGATCCTAACCGAGAGATTACCATGCTTTTGGTTTTATGAGAACTATGTATATTTTCTTCTTGAGTTGCGACATCTCTTTTAACAGAGTGTTTTTTTTGTTATAAAATTAGAGTATACAAAAACCAGGTTTAACCGTTACATAATGAATAAAAATAAATAACAAATAAATAAGGCCTTAAACCTCACTAATGTGGAACTTCATTACACAATTTATTTATTTTTCAGTTACACATTAGTATGCTACACATACTAGTACACTCTAGTACCCGATATGAGACTCAATTTTATTTTTAATTCACACACCAATGTGAACTTTGTTTCAACATATTATGATAGCCTAGGTCGTGTGAGATAATATGAATGGATTGTTTTATTTTAAAACAGAATGAGATAATATGAAATAATTTTTTTTTTCCCATTACAATCATCTTCTTAGCAGGGCCGGCCCAACGTATATTGAGGCCTAAAGTAAAATTTTAAATGAGGCTTTGTAGAAATAATAAAAAAAATTAAAAAAAATTAGTCCTTATACAAAACGACAATGATTAAAGTGCATCACTCTCGTCTCATATTATTATTTTGCACTTTCAACTTATGATAATGAAAATATACTAATAGCCAATAATGACAATAATTAAAGTTATAGATAATTTTTTTAAATATAGTTAAATATTTTTTTTGGGTACATAAAAATATTTAAATATATTTGTCAAAAAAAATAGTTAAATATAATTTACCACTTATGAATAATGTCAAAAAATAAAATTTGTCGGTGAATATATTGGTGTGAGGCTCACACCTACAAAGTAATTACGGTGGTGTGTTTTTTTGTCAATTAAATAAAAATAGTGGTGCTGTGCTTTATTTTATTTTTTTATAAGATTGTGTTTTATTATTTAAACATTGGAAAATGAGGCCTATTAATAATTTTTGGAAGTTGTCAAAAAGAATGAAAAAATTGGAAAAAGTTAAAAATGCAAAAGGTGAGTTTTGATCGTGTGACCAAGAGCCAAAATAATATGGCCTTTAGCCGCTGCGCTGGAAATCATTTACTATGCAAAACTGGTAACAACTTTATATAATATTAAACGCTGAGGCCTATTTTTAAGCCCAAATGCTTGGGCATTTACTATGCAAAACTGGTAACAACTTTATATAATATTAAACGCTGAGGCCTATTTTTAAGCCCAAAAGCTTGGGGGCCTAAAGCCCTAGCTTCCCTAGCTTTGGGCTTGGGCCGGCCCTGCTTCTTAGAGTACAAAGTCGTAAAAGCAAGGTCCCTAGAATAAGGAAAGAAAACAAAATCAAATATTGATGTCATTTAATAACTAAATGACTACTCATGGAATAGCATAAGGGATTCATTATCCTTAATTGTCATATCGAACACAATCACATCGGTGGTTATTACATTTTACATTAAAATTAAGAAAACTATAACACATTTGAGATGGACAATCGGAGTCTATATTACATTTTAAAAAACCTGCAATTAAAAAAGAGAATATAAGAATGTTATTATAAGGGAATAAAAGATTATAAGTAATAAGAAAAGTTAAAAGGGATGAAAAAAAATTTGATTTTCACCCTCTGGTTCTTCAACTTTAATCTCAGTTGCAACAATAAATATGGAAAGGAAAACGATCATAATACAAAAAAACTTTGGAATTTTAACCATATTTTTCTCCCTTTACATGTAAAAAAAATAGAAAATAATTTGATCATTTTATAAACAGATTTTAGCATTTAATGAATTATAAAACAAATCTTCCTTTGATTATAGTCATTATTTAATATATCTCTTAAATATATCAATGTATTGTATTTGTCTCTTTAACACACAAAAGTAACAAGGTAACTTAAAAAATTTACCAATTGTAATAATTTGTTCATTTTTTTTTTTTTTATCAACTTTTCATTATTTTAACCTTTCATCACAAAAAAGGGCAAAAAGTATACTTGGACCATGACAAAATTATTTGTCAAAATTTTGCATTTTTTATATGTAAACATCATATGTTTTTTCATATTGAAAAAACCTTTAGTACAAAGTTAATTTTGTATATCTAATTTTTGAATTTCATTATTTATTGCACCTGCTCATTCACATTTTTTTTTAATACATAAAAGGGGCAAAGACCAAGCTCATTCACATCTATTTATGATTATTATTTTTTTTCACCACCAGTTGAATCTGGTTCGGGGGTCAGTTCTGGCATCAAGTGGTTCCAGCCCCCTCCCGATCGCAGTTGCGGGGGATCGAACCGTGGTCCTCCCTACCAAGTTCAGCGCCAATCACCACTGAACCAACTAACTTACTCCTTCCGTCCCAAAATATAAACAAAGGTGAGTTAAAAAAATTTGATGTATTTAGTTCAAAATTTGAACCAAATACATTCACTTTTGTTGACCAATTTTTGCTTATATTTTGGGACGAAGGGAGTACAAAAGAACGTGGCATTATAGAATGATAACCAAATTGTTAGTTCAAATAATTCATTTTGGCTAATCGATTAAAAATAAGGACCCTGATCAATTTGTAGATACAAATAAGCCATACTGTTTTGGATAACGGTTACAACGTTTTGAAGCAAACTATATATCAACGGCTAACTATCAGATTAGATGATGTGCCACCATATTTCCCTCTCTACTAACCCATATCTAAGAGAAACTCTATCGTTTCTCTTAGCATCTCCAACAATTTCACAATTTCACTCAGCCAAATAGCTTTTGCTAATAAAACATCTTTTGTCGCTTCTACTTAGTCGTAGCTCCAAGCAACTTCCATCCCCCTCAACGAAATCTCCCAACGACTATCCCGATGAGTGAGCATCCACATTGAATGTTAAGGCGTTATTGAAAGGAGGGCTCCAATTTTTGTTGCAACCAAGTGAGGTAGTGACTAATTTCGAAAGATTTATTTGGTTGCAACATCTTGCGTTAACTCTATACATATCGACTCTAAAACTGTTAAGAAGTCTCACATTGGTTGGGAGATGGTCTTAATATATTGTTTATAAAGTAGAGACAATTGTCACTTTACAAATCGATTTTGTAAGGGTAAATTATACTCAATATAAAAATTTAAAAGGATATTAGAGTGAGAGTCTCTCCATAAGCTATTGGACCACCTACTATTAAGTTTCTAATCAGACATTTTACAAACCGATTTTATAAGAATAAATTAAATCCAATATAAATTTTTTTTAAAAACATGTATATCTTTTTTCTCCTCGAAGATGAGATTGTTCCTAACATTCCAAATTGAGTATATAATGTTTACGTATAATTTCCATACTGTAACTAGGAGCTTCCCATTACTTATACTACGTAACAAATCTTTAAAAGTTTTGAAATACATGTTAGAGAAATTATCAATACACAAAGGAAAATTAAACCATACCTTATTTGACAAATCACACCGGGCGCTTAATTATTTTGAGTTTCAAGACATGATTTCTTTATTTATCAGCTTTATTAGTGCATCGAATGTTAAGGGTGTTCGCAGTGCGATTTTGTTCGGTTTTGAGTATAAAAATCATTCTAATCGCGAGATAAAATTATATGTAGTTCATTTTGGTTCAATCGGTTTTTAAAAAGTCATCCAAACCAAATCAATGCGGTTAGGGTTGGTTCGGTTTTTGCAGTTTATTACGATATAAAAAATATGACAATATTGTCAACAAAATAAACATCGGAAATTTTAATTTATTTTATTGTTTACATGATATAATATGTATATACATATATTGCATACACATAAAAACTTATTTTTAATACTAATAATATAGTTTTTAATCATGTGAAATTATATGTTTTGACAACCTACTGTTTTATGGACTCAATTTGGTTTTGACTTGCTAAGCTTGACTAGGTAATAAGTTGATTCCTACTAGTTGGTATAATTAATTAACTTTTGCTATTTGGTTAGGTTTGATTTTCTAAAATAAAAATCGCAAATCAAACCAAACCGTGCGGTTTAGAATAAAAATAATATGTGCGGTTTAAACTAAATGCGGTTTTCGATTTTTGATTGGTTCGATTTGCGGTTTTACTTTTGGATTGGTTCGGATACGATCACCCCTACCGAGTGCACTATTTAACATTTTCTTATTTTAAATAATGAAATAATTTTTTTTATTAAAAAATAAAATATAGCCCAATCTAATATAAGCAAGGATCTTTAGAAAAAAATTTAAGACACTAGCTAGTTTTTTTTTATATTAAAAACAAATGATATTCACTCATATTGATAGAGTACTTCAATTGTAATTCAAAATTGCTAAAAAAAAAGATAAATCCGCAAATAAACTCACAACATCTATATTTGTAACATTAAACGATAAATTGCACAAATATATAATTGTATTGAAGAGTTCATAATATCAATGTCAAATATGTAGTTTTGAGAACACAAAAATCATTCGATATGCACTTGATAGAAACAAATCTTTCAACATATGACAAATACACACCGCAAGTGCAGCAAGGTGAGAAAACAAAATGGTTATGGTAAACAGTGCACTGGTGTATTAGTTAAATATATTTAAAAAAAAATAAAGAGATAAAATTAATGTTAGAGAAATAATTTTTTGCATCTTTAACATATTAAATGTACAAGTTTCAAAAAAAATTTCTATAATAACATGTTTAACCAAAACATCTGATGCATTGTTTAGCATTTTTCTTAATTATTGTATCTTTTTATCTTTTATAAACGTGTATGTGTGACCAAATAGAGGGACTAACCAAAGTCTTCCTCATGACCAATAAGGTTGTCTCACATGACTAATATAATAAGAGTCATGTTAACCGGTGCCTCCGAAACATTAGTTAAAAAATTAAAAAGAAATTATTAAAAATATATTTGTCACATTTCAATAGTATTGACTATACAAACTCCAAGACAATTTTATCATACATTTAGGATAGTACTAATTATCATTTTCCATATGATAATAATATTGTTTACATGTTCTAACTCAACCAATAAAAATTGTCGAAATGTCATAATCAGGTTCGAATTCCGATTCATCCACTTAAGTTTATAATCATTTCGTCTATCTATTAAAAAAAAAAAAATTAATAAAATAAATAAATAAAAAAAATAATAAATTTGAAGAAGGTTTATTGAATGGGGCCAGAACAGAACACAACAGCAGAAACGGTTTGATAGTGTAGAGAACGTTCATGCCATCATTTGGAGGTGTCATGCCATTGCCAGCCGGGCAATGTCATTGTCTCCTTCCTCATGCATGCATGCATCTTCCTTCATAATTTTATATTCATAACTTTTTTTTTTTAAATCTCAATTTCAATTCTATTACAACGCCAATTTTTTTTTTATTTTTTATTATTGTTTAATTGCATAAGAAAAACAACGCCAATTCAACTTAACCATCTTAAATTTCATAAGAAAAACAAAATTCTATGTTTATGATTATTGTTTAATTGCATTCCAAATTCTAGGTTTTACATTTTTCCCTTTATTTGCAGGTTTTTTTTGTTGAATTTGAGAGGTACCCAGTTGTGATTTGAGCCTTTCTTTCCCTTGTTTGAGTTCAAAATTCAATTTTTCTCACAAGGGAAAGAAAGGACAATTTTCACAGCTTGAAAACCTTTCTAATTTTGTTTCTTTGAAACAAAAATTCTTCAAATTTATTCCTTCTAATTGTTTGATATTGGGGAAATATTGAAAGAAAATAAAAATGACTACCGTATCCGGTGTAATTTCGCGACAAGTTCTGCCTGCTTGTGGCTCCCTTTGTTTCCTCTGTCCTGGCTTGAGGGCAAGGTCAAGACAGCCTGTGAAGAGATACAAGAAACTCATTGCAGACATTTTCCCTCGTAACCATCAGGTCTGTGATATTGACATTTTACTCTCTTATGTTTTCAGCTTTGTTTGGATAAACAACTTAATTAAGTGCATAAGACAGCAAGGGTAGAATTGGAAGAAAATAAAATGATCAGCTATATAAGCTAGTAAAAGTAAGCTATAAGCTCGTGAGAAAAAAATGTTATCAAACAGGTCTTTTTTTCAACAAGAGCTTATAAGCTGTAAGCCATAAGCTCAAAATTTGGCATTGCCAAACAGAGCCTTCACAAGCACTATAATGGAGAGCTTATTGATATAAGCTGGGAGATTTCATAGTTTGTTTCCATAAGCTTTGCAAACAGTCACAAGTGCTTAGGCCAGCAGATAAACTCAAATAAGCAAATTCAAATAAATCCAAACAGTTGTTTTGCTTGTCGAAAGCTATATATGAAGGGAAGGCCTATAGTGATTATAATTCAAGTTAGTTTAATGTTATGTTGTACTGTTCAAATCAGTTTTATGTTATGTTTTGCAACATTGTGATGTTTTTGAAATGGAATTGCTTCATTCAACATTAACCAAATGAAACATGATATCCATTTACCTCTTAATTGACTATGTGTTTGATTTATTATTCGTCCAACAAAATATGCGCTCTACTGATTTTGATTTCAATTATTATTTACGGGTTGACAGGAGGAAGGGCCAAATGATAGAAAAATAGGAAAGTTATGTGATTATGCTGCCAGAAACCCTTTACGCATCCCGAAGGTAATAAATTGTTGATAAGCTTCCTTCTTCTTTTTTAATTATGAAAGTACAATAAAATGTTGATATACTGTTGTGTAAATTGGGGTAAGAAACTGTTTCTTGTATTGTTGTGTTTGAAATATGATCTGGAATCCTCCGTACGTATCCCTCCATTACCTTCACAGGATATAGAAATCCCCACAAAAAATCATCTGCTTAAATCCTCATTATATAAGTTCAAGCATTATAGGATGTGTTAAAGGAAGATCGTAGTAATTTACGACATATGAAATTTTAATTTTGTAGCATTTGATGCCATGGTAGAGCTTCAAAGTAGAATTTTGAAAAACTTTACTAGTTTGGTATTGAAGGAACCAGTAGAAGATCCTTTGGCATTCATTCTGTAGGTTTGACAGTTTTCGTTTCCCTTAGACTATGTTTCTCCTTAATATTTTTTTAACCTTACAATATTTAATATGACAAAAAATCTTGATTATTTCATTTATTAAAGTTGAAGTTTATCAATACTTCACGGTTGTTGCAATACTAAGTAGTTATAACTGTATAATTTGTGGTCAGATAACCAATGCCCTTGAGCAAAGGTGCTACAAGGAGCTGCGAAATGAGAATTTACATTCAACGAAAATAGTCGTGTGCATTTACAGGAAATTGCTGTTTTCTTGTAAAGAACAAATGTGAGTTCATATACCTTCTATATTTATTCTTATTAACAGATGGCTCTATATTTGTATGTTGGTTGTTTTATGCTAATTATGCACTGAATCTTTTGTTGTCTCACTTGTCTGTTTGAAGTCATGTTACATTACATGATCTCCTTTTCAACCACGCATCATCTCTCTCATCCTAGGAAAATTGTCTTTGTTCATTCTTGTAATTCATAACTTGTTAGAAATTTTCTAATATAGATTTCCTTATAAATAAAAAGGATATATGCTCTCATGCCAAGAGAAAGTTTAGTGCGATAGGCGATTTGTAGAAAATATCAGTTGCGATCGTCTTTAATGAAAAGTTCTGCGTTTAGACAAAACTCAAGAGGCCACTTGATGATCCCGACTTTTTTATTCATTGAAACTCTATTTCCTTCATATCATCAATACAAGATTTTGCATAGCTAATGTTTCCTTTTTGTATTTTTGTTATATCAGTCATCCATTTAATATCAACAAGCATACTTACTGTGGAAGAGTAACTTACTAGAGGTATTATAATTGTATTGTTAAGTTTAACAGATTTTTGTTGTGAAATAAGTTAATTGTATTTTTAATAATCTTTTGGATAGGCTAAACTTATCAACTAAAACTATCATGTTGAAAATCACTTTACGCGCAGAGCAGTGAGAGCTTTTGATGTTGCAACAATTTTACTCTTTAATAAAAATTCATATTTACTTGAGTGCATATTAATTTTCATAGGCCTCTTAGTTTGGACAAACCCTCTCCTCTTAGGGTAGGATATCCAGAAACCTTAAATCACAGGAACTGTAGAACTCGTTGCCCTTTCTTCCACGTTAGACGTGAAAGCCAGCCAAGGATGATTTAAATCAACTACACCCAGAGTACATCGTGACACACATTATCAAGTTTGCAAAATTACCCAATCCAACCGTGTGTAAATAAAATCCAAACATAACTTTCAGCCATCACCAAATTGATTTGAGCCGCTGGTGTGAACTAGAAGAAAATTTACAGTAACCATATCGCCATTAAATTGGTAGCTCAGGTTGTTGATTGATAAGTGCAATGATGAATTCAGTTTTTCATATGGTGCAAGGGAAGTTTTCCTTATTTTCATTTTGCCAGCTTTTGGTTGAATAAGAAGGTAAATTTTGTTTGGATAAACTGTTTTATTAAGCACTTATAGTATAAACGCTTATCATCTAAGTGCTAATGTATAAGCAATTTTCGTAACAGAAGATAAAACTAAGTCAAACTATTTCATATAAGCTATAAGCTGTTGTCATTAGTATCCTTGAGAGCTTATGGACAAAAGATGAAAACAACTTATAGAGTTGCCATAAGTTGTTTTCATCAGCTATCCCGAACAGTCTCACAAGTGCTTATGTAGGTAGATAGCTCAACTAAGCTAATCTAAACAAGAATAGTAGTTAATTGTTGCATTGTTTGTAACGGGAGTGGCGAAGGTATATTAAATGGCTTAGTTTTTAACAACTTCAATCCAGTATTTATGCGATATCAATGCTTGAAAGAATAGATAGGTTTTTGTAAAACTAAGGCCTCTGTCTATACAATGTGTGTATTTTCATAATGCTCATTCAGCATATGCTGATACATTTTTAGGGATAATGAACCGTGTATATGGAAAAATAATTAAATTTAAATCACCATAATTTGAAGCTTGTGGAAGCAGCTTGCAGGATTTTTATGTGAAAAAGTTTATGTTAAGCTGGTCCCAATAACACAGCAGCATGGATGTGCTAGACTACCATGATACTGTCCTAATTGAAATACTCGGTGTTGTTCAAATCAACAAAGACTAAAATCATATGTTGTTACTTCTTACTTTATTTGTTTAATGCTATATAATCTCATATCAAGTTATACCTGTACTATTTAAAATTCCTTACAGTTTCCCTCATGGAAATGTATAATAGAGATATACTAACAGCATTAAGCATAAAATCATTGAAAAGTTCCAACTGTGCATTTGATATTATTGTCAATGTAAGTCATTATGAAAAATACTAATTATGGGAAGTAAATGGCAAAGGAAGCATGGTCACCGAGTTGTGTTTTTAACAGATATAGATTCAGTGATGTGTACTTTGAATGGATTAATGCAGGGTATAATTCTTCTGTTTTGTACAAATTCTCAATGTCACAACTCAAAATTCTATAGGATTTCTATTCCTTCACATAAACCACGTTGTAGCACTGATGCTTCAGATTGAAAGTGTGTCTGGCACACGGTGTCTGACACTGACATGACGCCAATATATGGTTATATTTAATAACTTTAATTTCCCCAAATTATTGCCGGTGTAAACGTATACGTGTCATGTGTGGTATTCATGTCTGTGTCGGTGCTTTGTAGTTTGTAACAAGTAGTGTATACTTTATAGCTTACAAATGTTATCTGTCATTTTTGTTGGATGACAAAAAGTGGAAGACATTTTTTCTGCCTGTAATTGTAGCAGTTAATGTTACAAGCAGTTCGTTGTTGATCTGCAGTTTGTTGTTGATCTTTTCTTAACCTCCTGGAATTTCGATAATTCGTGGAATGTGAGATTTATTCTTTCTATGTTTGTTGATAGGCCACTATTTGGAAGTAGCTTAATTTCTATTATTCACACTCTGCTGGATCAAACAAGGCAGGATGAAATGAGAATTATAGGATGCCATGCTCTTTTTGATTTTCTAAATAATCAGGTTGGTTACACTATCGCTTCTGGTATTACATATTTTTAAGTTCAGTGGAAAGAACATATATATCATCAATTGCAATTCCTTTCTATCTTTTCTCAATTTGACTAAAGCGAAATTTGAAATTCAACATGTTTCAAAATTTCCAGACTGATGGAACTTACATGTTCAACTTGGAGGGGTTTATCCCAAAACTTTGTGAAATAGCTCGAGAATCAGGAGAAGATGAAACAAAAAGAACTGTTCGTGCGGCTGGTTTGCAAGCCCTTTCTTCAATGGTATTTCTTTTGCAGTGGCATAATTGTTTTAAGCATTTAGGTTCCAACTTTTACCTTTGAGAACTGTTTGAAGCATATGCACTCGAATCAAATAAGTTTTCCATTATTTTCTGTTATCTATATTGATTTACGGTCTATGATTCTAGGATAGTAATTTTTAGCATTCATGTACATCTTTTATTTAATGCGAAATACATTTGCACCATTATTATCAAGAAATAATATTCAGAAATTATTCCCCCAAATATTTCTACAGCCTGTTATTATCTAGTTCTTTTGCGTTTCCTGATTTCCTTTTAGTTGATTCTACACCCTTCAAGCAAAAATACGATCTAAATACATATCCAACTTTGAATTTTTTTCTGCAGGTTCATTATACTGGTGAACACTCTTATATATCATCGGTTGAGTTCGACAATGTAAGTAGATTTTCCCGATAAATATCTAATGATTACTTATATAGCCTTTTCACACATGCTGATTGCAGCTTCCTTACTTTGTCCGTTTGAGAGAATTTTAAATTTGAATTGTTTGAGTTCACTTGCATGTGGTTTGATTGTTTTCGGAAATAACTCTTACTAGAAATTTAAGTGTAACGAGACAATAAAATTGGGTAAAGACAGAGGCAGAGCCTTATTTCTGTCACTGTTTACGTGGGCAGTTGTCTATATAACTCTGACAGTTCCTTTGATATGGATTGAAATGTGCTTATGATATGGCCATGGACTTTGCTGGCACTTACTTTGTAAGTATACGAAGCCACAAGACATGCGGAGCATATTCTTTTGAACGTTTATACTAGTGTACCTTAAAGGCAAAACACTCGACACATAAACTGCTTTTGTATAAGTTATATCTATAACAAAAGATAAAATAAAGTTAAACTGTTTTCATATAAGCTATAAATTGTTTTCATAAGTTATCTTGGAGAGCTTGTAGAAATAAGTTGAAAACAACTTATGGATATGTCATAAGCTCTTTACATAAGCTCTCCAAACAGTCTCACAAGTCTTTATGCTAGTAGGATAAGCTCAAATAAGTCAATCCGTACAGGCCTATGGTCTTAGTTACTTTAGTGAAGTGATTCAGGAAAAAAGTGAATAGATTGCTCAATAATAAGGTATTTTCTTATAATAAACTACAAAAATGAGAGATTGTACTATATAACATTGATATCTTATTTTATCTATAGTGGTTCACTTTTTTTTCTATTCTATTTCATTACAGATTGTTACTGTTGTATTGGAAAATTACAAAGGTCCAACTAAAAAATTAGAAAATCTCAACGACAACGACCAAAAAGGTCCTGAGAATATGTGGGTCCAAGAAGTATTCAAAACTGAGGGTCACGTCTCCCCTGTCGTAGATGCTGACAAGAGAATTCCATCATGGAGTAATATTTTAAACGAAAGAGGCGAAATAAATGCATCAATGTAATTACTTATTTTGCAGAAAAGCTTTGAAATGGATTCATACTTTTTCCAATTGTTTCATTATTATCTATCAATAAATTGTGTCTTTTAAATTCCTGCAGAGAGGAGGACACAAACGATCCATCATTTTGGTCTAGGGTTTGCTTACATAATATGGCCAACTTAGCCAAAGAGGGTACTACCATTCGTCATATAATGGATGCTTTATTTCGATACTTTGACAATGGAAGTTTATGGTCTACAGACCATGGCCTTGCCTTTTATGTTCTAAAGGATATGCTATTTTCACTTGATGATTCTGGTATAATATTTTTCATATTAGATTTGTTAAAATATTTTGTTAAATAATTATTTTCTTCTGAGTTTGATCCTTTCATGTTTTAACATTCTGGTTGTTGCAGGGCAAAACACACATGTTTTACTATCAATATTAGTTAAGCATCTGGATCATAAATTAGTCCTTAAGCAACCAAACGTTCAACTAAACATTATTGAGCTTATCTTTTCACTAGCTCAATATGCAAAGGTGCAAGCTTCTGTAGCAATAATTGGTGCAGTAAGTGACGTAATGAGACATTTGCGGAAGAGCATACAATATTCCCTTGATGACTCAAATCTGGGAACTGAAACAATTAATTGGAACAAAAAATTTGAAGAAGCGGTGGACAGGTGCCTTGTACAGTTATCAATTAAGGTATCACATTTTTCACAGCCTTTAATCAACTTTATATCTAAACTTTCAAAATAATTGATTCATAAATAAATGTTTTGGATGATAAACTTTTTTTTTAATTTTGTGCTGTCTTTTGAATTCTATAAAGATTTATGATTTATGAATATGATAAACTAAGAGGCTGATCATGAACAGGTTGGAGAAGCGGGCCCAATTCTTGATGCTATGGCTGTTATGTTAGAGAATATGTCAACTATTGCAGTAATATCAAGAAGCACAGTCGAGGCTGTTTATCGAACTGCTCAAATCGTAGCTTCCTTACCAAACTTATCCTATAAGAGCAAGGTAAGGAGTGAATATTCACAATGTATCTCTTTGCTACTTTGAGTTTCATAGCTAAATAGACAGCTAAAAGCTTAAAACCTTCTTTCCTTTCTCAGGCATTCCCTGAGGCATTGTTTCATCAATTACTCCTGAATATGGTCCACGCTGATCATGAAACACGAGTTGGAGCTCACCGCATTTTTTCTGTTGTTTTAGTACCGACCTCCATCTTTCCTCGTTCATGCATGTCTGAATCTGACACAAAGGCACAGGGTATTCCACGAACACTCTCCAGAGCAGTCTCTGTTTTCTCTTCTTCAGCTGCCTTATTTCAGAAGATAAAACAGGAGAGACAGGTTTCAAGTGAAAACATAAGTAAAAATAATAACAAAAACGTAAATGAAAAGGAGTTACCAGTTAATGGCAATAGCGGAGTCCTGAACAGGTTGAAGTCAACCAGTAGTCAGGAGGTGTATAGTGTCAACAGTACCCAGCAACCAACTGCGGCAGATGAAAATACTACAAACAATGATAATAGCGATTTGGTGAGCCTTGCAATGATGATTATACACTAAGGGTATGATTGGACGGAGGATTTTGGAGTGTAGGGTGTATTTTTCTTTTCTAAATTAAGGAAGATATAAGTTATTTTCAAAATCAAATTGTGGTTTTAATGGTATAGCAAAATATAGAATTGTGATTTTTAAAAATATCAAATATATACAAAATATAGAATTATTCTTCCAAAACTCTCGATCCAAACATACCCTGAAGATCGGACTGTGGTTCAATAGCTATTACATGTGTGACATACACCCTAATCCAAATTGGCTCGGGTTAGATTTCTTATCATAGTTAACATTTCTATTTGATTACAGGAGGCTACGACCCTACGGCTGAGCAGCCATCAGATAAACCTCTTGCTATCTTCAATTTGGGCCCAGTCTATCTCTACTGAAAATATGCCTGTAAATTATGAAGCAATTGCTCATACATACAGCTTGGTGCTTCTGTTTTCTAGAGCCAAGGTGATAACTTGACATTCATGTTGCATGATTCAAGTCTATTATGATTTTCAGATAACTTCACTTTTTCAAGGGGTCGTATGCGTGAGACATTACATTCCTTTAATATACGAAAAAATTTGCTTTTGTTTGCAGAGTTCTTTTCATGAGGTCCTAGTCCAGAGTTTTCAACTTGCATTTTCTTTGCGGAATATTTCTTTTAAAGCAGGTGAGCTCCCCCCCACTCGTAATAAACAATTTGGTTATCCTTCGAAGAGAATATGCTTGGGACTGCCAGTGGTAAGCATGGCTTAAACACATGTCATGTACCAGCTTGTCCAAATTGCTATACTTGAGAGTAGAAAGAGTCTGCTGAATTGTTTCTCTTATCAAACAAATATTGCAAATATTATACTAGTAGAAGAAGTGCCAATGACAAACAGAAATCCTAGTTATAAAAGAAACAAATCCTAAAATAACTCCTCGATTAGGCACTATCATATATAAATCACTAAATTATTCCACATATACTATTTAATTGTTGTGGTTGAGATGAGTCTATTCAGCTATCTTCCCTATATGCTCATGATGTATGCTGTAGTGCTTCTGGGGATTGATTTTATACAACTGATGATAGTTTTGGAGTTTATGGTGTAGGTTAATTTGTAACTTTAAGAAGTTAGTATCTAACCTTCATTGTTGGATAAAATTATTCTGTTGTTTTTGTAAGGTAAGGGATATAAACTTTGATGGTGGACATTATGGAGTGGATGTACAAGGGTGGTTATGATTTTGTTTTATTTAATTTTTTAATTCCCACGTTCTCTTCCTGCTCTTAATTCCTACTTTTTACTTCAGGGAAGTTGCCACCATCACGACGTAGATCGCTATTTACTTTGGCAACTTCGATGATTCTGTTTGCTTCAAAAGCTTACAATATTGTCTCTCTTGTCCATAGTGCCAAGGGAGTGCTTACAGAGAGAAAGGTGAGTAGTTCATGAAGATCTTATACAACCTGTTCTGATTTCAAATCCATCATTCAAAGTGTTCTGGTTTTACACACTTTTATTAAAAACATACTCGGAAAAACTTGTCCAGAATTTATATGATAATTATGCTGTTTCAAGCTGCCAAATAATATGTAGTAAATTCCACCTTAATTGCGCTCCTCCCCTAGCCGTCTTAATTGTGGCAAATTTCGAATGCCTTCGTTGCAGTCTCCAGCACTTTCATTGTGTTGGGTGTAAGGGGGTGGGTTTAGTCTCATATCTCCAAGAGAAACAGTATGATTACAGAGAAATTATCTTGTACTTCTCTTCTTTAATTTCTAGTTCTTTATGTGATTCGTAAAAGGAAATAACTATAGATGATTTCTCTTCTCCCCCCTTGGATGAGCAATCACCATAACTATATCACCATAATGTTTTCATGTTTTGGACTCAGGTTGACCCCTTCCTTCGTTTGATTGAAGATAACAAGTTACAAGTGGTAAATTTTTCACCTGATAACCTGACCATCAACTATGGATCTAAAGAAGACGATAATAGAGCCTTACACACAATTTCAGAATTGCTGACGTCTGAACACCAAGATCCGGAATTCTTCGTTTCTGAAATTGTCAAGAGCTTTGAAAATATGTCGAAAGTAATGCTTCTACTTATGTTATATAAATGTCTATATTTTGGACAGTGTAAGAAGATAATTTTTTTGCATTTCTTTGCACCATAAATCTGTTTCCTTATGTGCAGCAGCCTGAATTATCCTCATTAAGGGAAGATCTGCTAAAAGAATTCTCACTAGATGATATGTGCCCACTTAGATTCCCATCAACAATGGATGTACCAGAAAAGGTGTGTCTAGTAGAAACTGATTATATTTTGATTCTTTGTTTATATATATCCTTGTGAGTGGTTACTGATGTAATTATTTCTGCATTTTACAGGATGCTTCAGTTGTTTCAACTGACGATGATTATATACCCGATATATTTGATAGTCAAATAAAAGAAAATCCAGGATTGTCCATGGAGTTCCCTAATCTTTTGAGTGCTGATCAACTCTTAGAATTAGTATGTTACCCATTTCTTACTCCCATAAATTGGTTCAGTTTTAGATTGTGTTTGAAGCTCTTCTCATATCAATACCAAGGAGATTAATAGTTAATACTTAATACTGGTCTTTGTGAATGTAGATTTCAGACACATCTAGTCCAGCTGGGAGAATTTCTGTATCAGTTGCATATGATGTGCCTTATAAGGATATGGCTCAGAACTGTGAAGTGCTTTTGATGGGAAAACATAACATATCCAGATTGACGACTACCCAACAGAAGCAAGAATGTTGTAGCAACTTCCCTTTAAAAATTGAAGACAAGGAGACCGAAAACACAGACATCTCTTCAGATTTGGATCTGGTTTTTCAGAAGGTAATTCCTTAGTTTAAAAAATCATACATGTGTTACAAATTTCGGAAATGTATATTAGCATTTGGTAAGTATGTTTGTTTCAATTTGAGAGAACGGTATTTGGTGAGAGTCCAACAATGGATAATGATATGGCCAAGCAAGGGTTATATAAGTAAAGCGCTAGATTTTGGAATTAAGTTAGACAGAAATCCAAATTCTAAAATTGTTTGGAGTCTATCCTAAATCCGTTGGACCATTTGCAAGTGTCCAGTCCTGCAAACTTGATGCTCCAGATGTTTAATCTTGGACATGACGGGGGTGCTGAGAGTCTTGCATTAGATTGCTATATGGCCTAAATAGTGATTATAAGTGGGAGCAATCGTCAACCAAAATTTTAAGAGTTATCAAATTTTTCGACATAAAAATGTGTGGGGTGTTTAGAAGAATTTAAACCCTAATGCCGTTAGCTCCATAACATTATTATCTACATACACAAGTTTTTTATTTTTTTGACCAAATTTACATACACAAGTTTTAGATTCAGCATCTAATGAAATAATGTAACATGCAGATAAGCAATTCTTTGTTTGATGAGAATACTGCAATGGATTCATCCAAACCAAATTACAATCCTATTCCACTGTTAAGTGCAACAATTCAGAACCATCCTCACATGTTCAGACTACCAGCAGCAAGTCCCTATGATAATTTTCTAAAAGCTGCTCGCTGTTGATAACTACTTCGTACAAATCTTACATAAGTGAGCAGTTGATTATATCAAGAATTGTTGCTTTGCTGGTGCTCAAAGCTCAAGATATATCTGGAAATATTACTGTCATTCTGATCAAGATATGTATTGTATGGGGGGCATCTAAGTTATAAGAATCAAGTTTTTTTTAATTCATTTATGGTACCTCTCATTAATGTGGTGGCAGGAAAACCTTCATGCTACTTAACATGAGTTATCCACTTGACATGTTACTTCTATACTCTCAAGATTTAAATTTTCATTATATAAAATAGAAAACGTATTATGAACATTGAGAATGGCAAAAACCGAGCCAATATAAGTGTACTCCAAAGGTTGTGATCATGTTTTATACTACATATATAAACATCATAATAACCTGTAGATATTACATAATAAATGGATGCTACAAAATTTCCCTATTATATAATAGGGATATATATACCTGAATCATATACTGTATATGATATATCTATGGACTATTACTGAATCTTGATCAGTGGAATATGCGCTATATATTATATCATCTAGCTTACCTCCTTTTTGTTAATTAACTTCATCCAGTTACCTGCCACAAAAAATATAATTGAAATTAAATTAAAATCCAAAGTTAGAGAAACATTCATTAAGCAACTTATCTAAAAGGAAATAAAAAAAGAGGAAGTAAGGCTTAGTGTGAAATTCTTAAATTCTACACTCTATTTTTAATAAATTACATATTTACACGAACTTAAATACTCTCAAATTATGAAAAAATAGAGAAGTAATCACTATTTTTTTATTGTTTAAGCAAATCAAAGTGAAAAGTTAAATTCAAGTATCTATACCGAATAAAGAAACGGATCATGGCGCCCGCCTGAGCCCGATCTCTTCACAGCATCCACCCTAAGCAACCTGCACATAATTTATTCATACATATTTAATTAACAACTCGATCTTAGAATACAGTTTTAATTTATTGGAGATAGTAACCATTGCTCAATCACCGAAAGCCTTTAATCATATTATTAAAATTAAAATCCAAAATAAGTTGAAGAGTATTGTTAGTGTTTTTAATGTTCACTGCAGCGATTTGAGATTTGAATCACGATTTCATATATAATCAAAGTTTCCCTGCGTGTACGTGAGAGAGAGAGAGAGAATCACATTCGCAGAGCTTTGCTAGTGTCAGGACTATCACCGATCATTTCACGGATCCTTCCTTCAGAAGAACCACCGTGAGAGAGAAGCTTCAATATAACTTCTCCACGCCGACGCAGGTGCGGCGTTCCGGTAGCATCCTTCACGCGACGCTTCTTCACCGGAGGAGGTGCCTCGCGTCCAATTCCATTCTCTGTCGCACTAGCACATCTACTTCTGTTTGCATAACGCAAGCTTCTCTCACTTGAGATAGTTGATAAACTCGACGTTGCCTCGCCGGAAACAGATCCTGGAGAAATCTTAACCGTCGCGTCGGAACTCCGTTTCCGATCAACCGAGCCGGAAGAAGATGTCAATATTACCTTAGATCGCATCTTCCTAGCAATCTTTCAAAATCAAAATTCATCGGTTTAATCAGATTTAGAAACATCACAAATTGAATACTCAAAAATAATTCAAAAACGAAATTCTAATTATGATTCAATCGATTAAACGTTCATAATCGTATCTCTGTTCCGTTCCATCAATATCAAACATACTGAGATTCATTCAATTTCAATCGAACATTATGAAATAAATTGAAACAGAAAAATAATCAAAAACAGAGCAGAATTTCAGCAAAAATATTCAACAAAGTAAGATTAAATTTAAATCAATATTAAATAGATCTGAGTTCAGAATCTCAATATAAAAACGAATTTTCTAAATCATCAACCGAATTTCTTGTTGAAACAGATCTATAGAAAAGTAACAAAAAACGCAAAAACTCTTAAAAAAGAGAAAATCGACCTTAAACTTCATCTGACGATAACGACGAATAGCAGAGAAGAATGAAACAGGAGTCGAATTGAACTCGTCTTCACTCTTATCAGAAGAATCACCAGCGTTGATTAGAAAGGAAGAGGAAACTGAAGATTTATCGGAATCAGAGGAAACTGATCTCTCACTGAAACGGTTACTGTTGCTACTTCTTCTCTCTTGAGGAACTTCAACACCGTCGGAAATTGAATGAAACCTAGAAATGAGGAAAAACAAATTGGAAAATGAGAGCGAAGATAAGAGAAATAGAGAAATATGGATGATGAAGAAATGTGTGTGAATTTGTTGGTACCTTGGTTGTGTGTGGAGAAGAAGCATTGCAGATGCAACCATTCGTTCTTGAGAACTTGGAAAGGAAGACATTGTTGTTAGTTAGAGAAGAAGAAGAAGCTTTGATCACTTCACACTTTCTGTTTTTGCTTTTTGAAAATTCGCGGTATATTTAATTTTTCAAAATTTTCTCTCTCTTCCTGTGTGCACCGCGTGTGCTTTCTATTTTATTTTTTTTATTTTATTTAAGTATAAAAATATGATTTTATTACAATGATATTGAAGATTGGTTTTGCACTTTGTTGCATCTCTTAATATGACAAGAAGATGGCATGGCCTATAAATAAGAGTTAAATAAGGATTAAATAAGTTTTTGGTGTCTACATATAAATATTTGAATATTATTTTTAGTTTATGTAAAAATTTTAGCAAGTTATTCAAAATATTTTCCGTCATATTTTATGGTTTATATTTTTAAATCAATTTATATGTGTCGTTCAAATTTTTATTATTATTTTTTATGTCATGTTTAGTATATTATGAAAATTTTTCTTGTAAAATGATAATTTTTTTTAGGTTTTGATCAGGTAAATATTTTTCGTTACACCTTTTGATCTCTGGTTTTGAATCAACTCATGTAGTCATATGTATCATTTGGAAAAAAAATTCTACTGTCATGTTTAGTACGTTATAGAAATCTCTCTTTCCAAATGGTTAAAAAAATTCGTTCAAATTAATACTTTTTATAAAAAAAAACCTAGTAAAATTCATGGTGACTAAATATGAATTTTTATATTTTTAGCGTTTAAACACTTATATTTAAATTATCTTTTAATCAAAAGTTCAAAATAATTGTGAGAGAGATTTTTATAATATTATGAACGTGGATATAAAAACTTGTTAAAAAATGTGCAGTACATATGAGTTTCTTAAAAGCAGAGATTATGAGTTTTGCAAATGAGGTTTCTATAACGATCATGAAAAAAATAATCAAATTTCAAATGATACATACTCGTTGATTTAAAAATAGGGATCAAAAGTTATGACATCACATATTTTGAAATTGAAGGGCCAATACTTACTGAAATTTTTTATATTGGTTACAAATAAAATTTTGAAACATTTATTTAACCAAAAACTTATTAAATTTAAATCAATATACTAATATAACCACAAATTTGAATTGAGTGAAAAAAAAAATCCTAAAATTGAATTGTTTAAATTAATATTTTATGTTAAAGAAATATTTCCATAATAAATATTTGAGGAATATGAATAATAAATATTTGAAAAATATTATAAATTATCATAATTGTTAAATGAGTTGGAGAAGAGAAGCAATATGAGAAAATATCACGTGTAGAATTTACATGATAAAATCGTTCTCATTTTATTATAGTAGTATAGACGTAGATTATTCCTCTCGACAAAAATAAAAATATAGATTATTCCTTTCCTCAATTGTAGTACATCTCTCTATATTAATAGAGTTTATACTCACAATTGTAATTCATTCCTACTAGGTGAATGGTAGCGTGAGGGACTTCAGCAAAATTTTTTAAAATTTTGTCAATTATTGAGATCTAATCAATGGTTAAAAATTGTTCAAAAAAAAAGGAGAACATTTACTTTTTCAACACATAATTTTTTTGAACAAGAAAAAAATTCTACGAATCTAACATCGGAGAACATCCACTTTCACTTTATCAACACCACCAACCGCGACAACCAACCACCAGCGACGATCCAACATCGGAAAACTTAAACCGGTCACAACATCAAGGTTTGTATTTAACTCTAATTTTTCGTATAATATCAAGAGCTGCGATTCTCCCCACAAAACCACAAATTGCCAACTGCCACCGACGACGACCTACCAACCCAAACTGCCACCAGTGACAAAACAACCAAACACCGACGACCCCCGACCCTAGAACTTTACACCCAGAATACTATTCTTATCAGATCCACACAAACAACATTATGGTATGTATATTTTGGATTTAATTATTTTTAATTTGTTTGTTTTGTAAAGATGTATGCGAAATCTTCCATGCCCTCATCATTGTTATTATTTAATTAATTGGTAGTTTATTTTGTTAATTCTGATGTTTACTTCTCTGTTTTTCCATTGGTATATTAACGACAGTAGAAACTTGTTTCGAAACCATCTGTTTTTGCGTTGATACAAAGACAACGAAAAGTTTTTTTTTTTCCACTTGAGTCATGTTTTCAAACGAGTAGAAGAGTTATGTTGTCCATCGGGTATTGTGGGGTAGAGAAAGTTTGTACATCAGATATGGGTGTTTTAATAACAACTTGGAGGGGGTGGATATCAAATTTGTACATCGGATATGAGTGTTTTAATAACAACTTGGAGGGGGTGGATATCAAATTTGTACATCGGATATGTGTGTTTGAATGAGAAAAAAGGCCCATGAATATGTTTTGGCTCAAATAGTTTAAATTAAATGTTGATTGACTAAATGAGTGTTGTAGTTCCTCTATTGAAGATCTTCTTTTCAAAAATAAAATAAAATAAAATCGAAGACTATCTACCATATTAATTCAACCACAAACATTATAGGTTCTTAAATTTAATGCACAAACATTGGCAAGTGTGTTTCCATATGCTTATCATAGACTGTATGCATGGCACTTGATTCGCAATGCAACATCCAACATAGGTGATACTGCATTTGTCTCCGAATTTAGAAAATGCATGTTAGCTGACTACGACATTGGTGACTGGAACCGGAACTAGAGACTAGTTGTCGAGAAATTTGGATTACAGGCCAACCATTGGATCGGAGAAATATTTGCTAAGAGAAGGTCATGGGCAACTGCACACATACATGGACAATTTTTCGCAGGGTTCAGAACTACTTCCCGATGTGAGGGGTTGAATTCTGAGTTAGGAAAGTTTGTTCACGCTCGATACAACTTAACTGATTTTCTACTACACATAACAATGTGGAAGAAAATTTGCAGAATCCTCCTTCAGCAAGAACTAAGGGTAGAGGTGGTGTTGGATCCAGCAAGCGTCCTAACCATTGTGGAATTTGCATGGCTCCCGGTCACAAAAGGACAACATGTCCTCAAAGAAGAAATCCTAGTCAACCTCCTACTCAAGATGAAAACAATATTGTGAGTACATCTTTTGTTCGTGGGCAGGGGCAACCTCCTACTCAAGATGAAAACAATACTGTGAGTACATCATTTGTTCCTGAAATGAGCACGGCAGACGATGGAGAATGATTTATCTCTGTACAATCAAATGATTTATCTGACTGATTGATTTTATGTTGGGATACACTTATATGATGTATCAATACACATTTAATTATGTATGCATACACGTTTGTGAAATGATTCTATACGATGAAATTGCGACTCGAAACACCTAATTTTTTTATATGATTCTATACGCTGAAATTACGGATCCATACATATGTATCGAAACCATTTAATTATGCATCAATACACAATAAACTTTGTATCCATTCAGAGTTTCGAAACATTGTTTGGATGTTTCAATGCATTCAATTTGGTTTATCAAACACAATGAAACATAGTTGTATTTGTGGACGCAAAATGCTAATTTATTCTAATAGAATTCAATAACAGCCATGAAAATGCAATCTGGGTTGTTTGTGTGGTTTGTGTAGTCGGATTTGTGGATAACAACGTTGGATCTGTGGTAAGAAAGGAAAATTAAGTGGTCGCCGTCAATCGGAATTTCATCGTCAGATTTGTGGATAACAGCGTTGGATTCGTGGTAACTGGTAAGAATGGAAAATTAAGTGGTCGCCATCGATCGGAATTTCGAATTTGTGGGTGACGAAGCAAATGATGATGGTCCTCGTAGGCGACGTTGGCTCAATTCTGATGGCCGTCGTCGGAGAAGTGGGCGGTTGGAGTAGATCACATGTGGTGGACGGTGATGAGTTAATTGTCTGGAGATGGGAGTATTTGGTCAGAAATGTGATAGTATGTGGAAACATGCACATACCCACCAACTCATCTTAGCCATTTATCTAATCTAATGGCTCACCTTCAACTCCTTCACCAGTGAGGGACCTATTTCACTCCCTCACCTTAGACCGCACCTTTCTTCTATATCAAAGTATTGTCTATTATAGTGTCGATGTTGACTCAAAAACTGCTTCAACTATCAGTGTTAATGTTGCTATCATTGCACAATATTCCAAATAATCTTTGCCCGATCAAACTTCTGACCAGTAGGAGAAAAGTGATGATAAGCTTCTTTGAAATTAAGCTCACCATAAGAATGTTTTCAAGGCAGTTGAATATAAGACAATATAGGCAGTTGAATTATGTCCGTTTGAATTAGTTTATTTTTGAGTTTATGTAATATAAATTAGGTTTTATGCTATTTTATAAGTTTAAACTAGTGAAAATTATGTTTTTGTAAATTATTTTATCATAAATTATCTTGATAAACTTATAATAATACATAAAAATTACAACGATTACTGCTATTTCGGCGTGCAACGGTTACCTGCCTTTCCCTCCTTTCACTAGTGCATGCAATCCAAAGGCAATCATATCAAATATTTTTTCCAACGAATATCACACAATCACTTCAACCAAAAACTCTTTCTCATGAAATATTCTCACATTATTCATTACATTCATCTCTCTCACTCAAACGATCAAGCTATCTCTGCAACACGCATCTCTCTCACAACATCCCTCCCAAACTCTCTCCTCATTCCAACGATCACCATGTCTACTACTACTACTACTCAAACTTCTCTATCAAAACAAACCTCTACTTCATCATCACCAAACCCTAATTCCCCCAAATTGAAATAAGAAATTTATTCTTTTGTTGTGATTGTTGATGCAACTCATGTGTCTATGATCAAACCATCTGGCTCAAAGAAGAAGTTAAAGCGATCAAAGAGGAATTCAACTCCTACTGTAGAGGAAGAAGCCACTACACAATCTCCTTCTATTGAGAAATCAAAGAAGAAGAAAAAGAAAAGCAAAAAATCCAAGACTAAATCATCTAAAAGGGCTCATTCTATGACAAGTCTATATGTTGAACCTCTTCCTTCTGACACTGTTGATACTGCTGCTGCTGAAGTATCTATTGCACAAGAAAAGCCTCATACTGACAAGGTTGTTACTGAAGAAACCTCTGAGGGCAAAAGGCACCCCCAATGACTCAGAAGGTGATTGATTTTGTGTTCAGGGCAATCCAATAACCTGATGTTGTGACAGATGTTGGCACATATTTGTCACAAAGTTAAGAACTAACTGCTGCTGTTGCTGATACACTAGAACGGGATTTGGTGATTGAAGACCAACCTGATGTGAGTGAGGAACCTAAGTGAGACACCCAATCTGACAAGGGTGAAAAAGCCAAGGGCTCTAAGCATGAAGAAGACTCCAATAGCTCTGAAAAAGATGTTGATGGAGATACTATAGTTGTAGATGTAGAGGACTATGACTCTAACATTCCATTGAAGAAGATTGTTGAAGACAGTATTGCTAGAAGGACAAGGAGTGGTAAAGGTCATGTTGTTGATGTCTCTTCCAAGCAAGAGAAAGAAAAGAAAAAGAATGTTGTTAAACCTGTGTTGTATGGACCCAAGAAGGGTTGCCGTAAAGTTGTTGTTCCGCAAGGGAAGAAGAAGATCTTGAAGAGAAAAGAGCCACCTTCAAGTGACTCAGAGTACGATGTGGAGAAGGATGTGCCTCACATCAGTGAGTCTGAAGAAGAGCAGGATGTGGAGCTCCATGTGGTCCACATTGAGACCTCTCAGAAGAAGAGTTTTGGGAAGAAGAAAATTCCCTAGGGAATTCCTGATGTCCCCATTGATCTAATCTCCTTCCACAACATTGCAAATGCTGCTAAGTGGAAGTATGTAGTGCATAGAAGACTAGCTCTAGAGAGAGAGCTCAGTAAGGAAGCCTTGCAATGCAAAGATGTGATGAAGCTGATCAAGCATGCTGGCTTGATGAAAACCGTGTCTAGGAGGGGATTGCTATACGAAGGTAGTCAAAGAATTTTTGGTAAACATTTCTGCTGACTGTGACAACCCTCTTGGTAATGAGTACCAAAAGGTTTTTGTAAGAGGTAAGGAAATTGCATTTTCTCCTGCCATCATCAACAAATTTCTAGGTAGAAGTGAAGAACCCTTTGCTGACATGGAAGCAAATGATAACTACATCTGCAAAGCCATCACTGGAGGTAAGGTCGAGGTTTGGCCTAAGAAAGGAAAGCTGCAGGCTAGCAAGCTCACTCCAATGTACAACATCCTTAACAGGATTGTTGTTGCTAACTGGGTGCCTACCACATACAGTTATTATGTGGCTACAGGTTTGCCTAGGTTTATTTACACTGTAGGCAACAAAATTGACCTTGATTTTGGCTAGGTTTATTTACACTGTAGGTTTGACTTTGATTTTGGTTTATTTATACTGTAATTCATTGATTTTCCATGTATCAGTTTTTCCTTTTTGCTTATATTTTGTGGGCTATGCCTTGGATTTGTTATCCACCTGTGAATGTCTGGTCTATAACTCTGCACAATTAATGGCCTAGTGCCTTCTACTGTTTTGCACCGTATCTCTACTATCTGCATGATCCTTGGTGTTTTACTTTATTCTCTATGTTTTTGACTCTATTTGTCAAAATTCCGGCTAAAAATGGGGGAGTAAAATATGTGCAAATGTGATTGGTGCACATCTGGCTACACATTTTGTCATAGATGCTCATTTTACTTCAAGATTTTTTTTCAACAAAATTTTCTTTGAAGACTTTATTTCTAAAGCATGTTTTTCTGAAGACCAATTTGTGTGATGTTTGAACATTTGTGCATCTATCTATCTACATGGTTATGTGTTCTTTCGAAGACTGTTGAAGATGCTATATTTAGGGGCGTAAAATAACTACATGTTTGCATGATTAAATGTTTATCTGTTAATAATTCCCTCCCTTATGTGTGCATGATTCCGTGCTTGTGTATGTGTCTGAGAATTTATTTTTCTCAGTATTTAGGAATTTATTTTTCCTAGAATGTGAGAGTTTATTTCTCTCCAGGTTTTATTTGCTGACTTAAAGTTTATTTCTCTCCAATCGTTTAAAGAATTTGTTTTGAAAAATAAACTCACGCTTACTTGCGCGCCAATGAACAAGATAATCTTTCATGGTTTTGTTTTATTTTATTGGCCGACTTTGATAAAAAAAAATTGAAACAAATATATTTTGATAAGGATCAAATTCATCTCAAGGGAAATTTACGATGGCCAGCTGATCCAAGCCCATGAACACATGTTCTATATAAAGGAAGACTGGAGACATATTTTACTCACTGAAATTAAGAAGCTAAGTTTACAAATTGAGTCTGAGGGTTTTAGTCTTTAGTTTTTCATTGTTATTTGTGAGCCTTCTCTTGGATCATGTTTTGATACAAGTGCAATGATTGTTTCATCAACTTGTAAACTCTTGTGATCTTCTCCAAAGCTTTGAAGCAGGGAGTTAGATTGTTTAACACTCAAAATCTTTATGTACGAGTGTGTAGTTTGTCTAGGAGTGTGTCTTCAAACTGAGTTTGTTTATTAAATCCTTATTGGGTAAGGTTGAGGGGGAGTGAACAGAGGTTTTCATATCTAAGAGTTCATATGTAGAATTAACACGGATAGTGATTAAGTGAGAAGTTGTAAAAGGGGGAGTTTAGCTTTGAATTGTTACTACCATAGTAGATTCATCCCTGAATTGGTATCCTCCAGAGTATGTTGTTGTTTGCGCTGAACTGAGTTAACAAACTCTTTGTGTTTTTATTGTTTTCTGCACTCTTTATTTGTTTCTTGATCATCAAGTTCAGTATGTCCATGAGCTAGCACATTAGGTTACACATCATACGATTCCTAAAATGCTACACATCTGACACTTGCCACAAGAATTTCAAATACAAATTCAATTTCGCTAAAAACAAAAGGAATAAATTTGTGAACAAACTTACATTATCCGTGTTAATAGCATAAAACATCAAATTACATATGCCTACAAGTATGACTATATTAAAGTGTCTAGAATATCCATGCCTCGGATCAGAAGCGTTGATGACACAAAAGTCGACATTGATTGGATCTGCACTAGATCGAAATTAATCTTCAATCTGAAACAAATGAACACCGCATAAAGACGGGACAACAAAACAAACAAATATATGAAAATCACACTTATTTATCATAACGAGGAAAAAATAATAATCTGAAAGAGTGATTTTAGGCTAAAATTGACTTTAAATCACTCCTCTCATATAAACTAAGAGGAAAAAAGTAACAACTAGAGTTAGAAGAGAAGGAAAAACGAGAAATAATATTGTTCGGGTGTCAAAATAAAGTAAAATCAAAAATAAAAATAAAAGATAAAATTAATATTGATTAAATAATTTTTTATATTCTCAATACATTGAATGTACAAGTTCCGAAACAGAATTTCTATATTTATATGCTTAACTAGTGCCCCGAGAGCACTGTTTAGCATTTTTCTTAAAAAAATTACCAAAAAATATAATTCGAGATGCAAAAAGTAAAAACCTTCTCTACCCTGCCAGATTTTCGTACATAATATTGATACAAAATTTAATAACTTCATTCTACTAAATTGTATCAAAAAAAATAAAAATTTATAGTAAATAAATACGTGCAATACAAAATATCTAAATGATGGGTAGTATATATATAGCAAAAAAGTGGTACCTTACCAGACAAAGCTCTTAACTGGTTTCGCAAGTCATCTCTACTTTGAAGCATTTGTGGACAAACTCGGGTGTGAAGCTCACATCAAAACCTCAAACACCTTTTCAAACTTCGATCTATAACAACTGGTATAATTTATTTATTTTTGTAATAATGAACACTAATAACGACAATTAATACAACAATGTGATACACCACCTAATAAGACCATTTCCCTACACCAAACAAACCCCATAAATATAAAATAACTAAATTTTACTAATTTATTTTTGTATACTAGCAAAGAAAAAGAAAACAACAATTAAACCATCAACAAAGAGAAATACTCTTCAAATCTTCCGAACGAGACTCTCAAATTTAGCAAAATAATATGCACTAAAATTTAACATGATCCAGAATTTCATCTACTTAATTTTTTTTTGTCAAGTGATCCGTAACTAAAATTTCACTTTTTTTAATTCACTATTAGCTTAGACTCTATTTGGTAAAACATCTTAGATAATTGATAAGTTTCCTTATAGTAAACAAATTAGCGGATTGAATTTGTAGTTTTTGATGAAATTAGCGGTTAAACGTAACTATCTTATAAGTATAATATGATATTAAAAAATATGTTTAATTAATGTTTAATTTTTTTCAAGTAAAATAAAATTGAAAGAAAAAATGATAAGCAATAAGCTTATAAATTACTTGAAATAACATTTAAAAAATATGTTATAAGCTAGTAAAATATGTTAAAAAAATGTTTACGAAACAAAATTGTTTGTTGTATATGAGCTTAATTATAAGCTCAAAATTTAGCTTTGTCAAACAGTGCCAAATTTAACCTGACCTTAGACTCTGTTTGATAAGGTCAAATTTTGAACTAATAACTTATAAGCTCACATGACCAAAAAAATTCCGTTTGATAGATATTTTTCAAAAAAAGTTTATAGCTTATTTTACTAGCTTAAAACTTATTTTCGCAATACTATTTCAAGTAGCTTATGAACTTATAGTTTATTATTTTTCTGGTTTTTCTTTCTTCACCCGCCAATCCCCTCACTTCCCATTTTCCTCACTTCATTTTCCTCCATTCCCGCTCAACCCTATTCCCCCTCTAAATCTCATGACTCGCCGCCGCTGCCTTGGCTCCTCACGAGTCATGAATCGCTCCTCCCCTCGTCACAACCCACTCCTGTTACCGCTCTCCCACATCTAAAAACTACCCACCAAATTAACGATGTCTTGAGGGAACTCAAAACAGTTTATAAGCTAGTAAAATATGTTATAAAAAATGTTAAAAAATGTGTTAAAAAAATGTTATAAGCTAGTAAAATATGTTAAAAAAATGTTTACGAAACAAAATTGTTTGTTGTATATGAGTTTAATTATAAGCTCAAAATTTAGCTTTATCAAACAGTGCCAAATTTAACCTGATCTTAGATTCTGTTTGATAAGGACAAATTTTGAGCTAATAACTTATAAGCTCACATGACCAAAAAAATTCCGTTTGGTAGATATTTTTCAAAAAAAACTTATAGCTTATTTTACTAGTTTAAAACTTATTTTCCTAACACTATTTCAAGTAGCTTATGAACTTATAGCTTATTATTTTTCTTCCAATTTTACCCCGACCATTTTACTTGAAAAAAATTAAATATTATTTTTTTACGCAAAAAATTAATATTTATTAAACATATATTATTTCATACTTATAATTTAATTCAATCGCTAAACACTACAAATTCAATTAACTAATTTATTCGCTATAAATTCAACCACTACAAACTAACTTAGCTATCCGTTATTTTTTACCAGTGTCTCTATAAATTCAAAAATATGTTATAAGCTAGTAAAATATGTTAAAAAAATGTTTACGAAACAAAATTGTTTGTTGTATATGAGCTTAATTATATGCTCAAAATTTAGCTTTGTCAAACAGTGCCAAATTTAACCTGATTTTAGACTCTGTTTGATAACGTCAAATTTTGAGCTAATAACTTATAAGCTCACATGACAAAAAAAATTCCGATTTGGTAGATCTTTTTCAAAAAAAGCTTATAGCTTATTTTACTAGCTTAAAACTTATTTTCCTAACACTATTTCAAGTAGCTTATTATTTTTCTTACAATTTTACCCCGACCATTTTACTTGAAAAAAATTAAATATTATTTTTATACACTCAAAATTAATATTTATTAAACATATATTATTTCATACTTATAAACCAATTCAGCCGCTAAACACTACAAATTCAATTAACTAACTTATTCGCTATAAATTTAATCACTACAAACTAACTTAGCTATCCATTATTATTTTTTACCGGTGTCTCTATTATGAGAGAATTTTATATAATTGGAAAGTTATTTAAAAATCAGCCAACAATTTAGTTCACAAAATTTTATAAAAATGAATTATGAATTATAAGGTGTGATATAACAAGTCGAAGATTCCACCACACCAAACTACTAGTTGCATTGCACTTGCAGTTGTTGTTGTTTTATTATTCAAGCTTAAGGAACCGACACACCCAATCAAACTAATACCTGTCGGTAACCACAAACCTTACACAAAAAATCACTACTTCCCCACTGTTTATGTGTTTCTGTCTCTCTGTTTACAGTTTATGTTTTTCCTTCAACACTTCAACTCACTATTCAGCTCAACCCAAGTCAATCTAAAACTATTTTTTCCTTTTTTTACTCAATGTTGGTCCAAGAACGTTCTTCAGCTCAAAAACCTACTTCAAATCTAAATCCAAATTCAAATTCAAATCCAAAACCCTATTTGAGAAAAACAGATCTTCCTACAAACCGTTTTACAGAGACAAAAAACCTCGACTTTTCCGTATGGGTTTCGGAAAATCTTTACAAGATCGTTTCTGTTTTACTTCTTGTAGTAACCGTCGCTGCACTTTTCTTCCTTAGAAATATCGGAGACACTGCAGCGTTACTTTGTTTTGAGAATAAAGCGCGTGATCTTGAGAAGATCGAGTATCCGCGCGTGGATTGGAATAGGATTACTCCAATTTCTGATAAGACATCGAGGTATGCGAATTTTCGATCGGAGAAATGGATTGTGGTTTCGGTTGCGGGTTATCCGAGTGATTCGTTGAAGAAATTGGTGAAATTGAGAGGTTGGCAGGTTGTGGCGATTGGGAATTCGGGTACTCCGGCGGATTGGAGTTTGAAAGGTGCGATCTTTTTGTCTTTGGAGGAACAAGCTAATTTGGGGTTTAGGGTTGTTGATTATTTGCCTTATGATTCTTATGTTAGGAAAAATGTTGGGTATTTGTTTGCAATTCAACATGGTGCTAAGAAGATTTTTGATGCTGATGATAGAGGGGAAGTAATTGATGGTGATTTGGGGAAACATTTTGATGTTGATTTGGTTGGGGAAGGTTCTAGACAAGATGTTTTGTTACAGTATAGTCATGATAATCCTAATAGGACTGTTGTTAATCCGTATGTTCATTTCGGACAGCGTTCTGTTTGGCCGAGAGGTTTACCGTTGGAGAATGTAGGTGAAATTGGGCATGAAGAGTTTTATACTGAGGTTTTTGGTGGGAAACAGTTTATTCAGCAAGGTATTTCTAATGGTCTTCCTGATGTTGATTCTGTGTTTTATTTTACAAGGAAATCGGGTTTGGAACCGTTTGATATTCGATTTGATGCGCATGCGCCGAAAGTTGCGTTGCCTCAGGGTATGATGGTGCCGATTAATTCTTTTAATACAATGTACCATGGTCCTGCATTTTGGGGTTTGATGCTTCCGGTTTCGGTTAGTAGAATGGCTTCTGATGTGTTGAGAGGTTATTGGGGACAGAGGATTCTTTGGGAAGTTGGTGGTTATGTTGCGGTTTATCCACCTACTGTTCATAGGTATGATAGGGTTGAGGCTTATCCCTTTTCGGAGGAGAAAGATCTTCATGTGAATGTCGGTCGTTTAATCAAGTATTTGGTTTTGTGGAGATCTAATAAGCACAGATTGTTTGAGATGATTTTGGATTTGAGCTATGCAATGGCAGAGGAAGGTTTTTGGACTGATAGGGATGTGAAATTTACCGCTGCTTGGTTGCAGGACTTGCTAGCTGTTGGTTATCAGCAGCCAAGGTTATCGACTCTGGATCTCGGTCGTCCAAGACCGACTATCGGTCACGGTGACCAGAGGGAGTTTATTCCACAAAAGTTGCCGTCTGTTCATCTTGGTGTTGAAGAAACTGGAGCTGTGAATTACGAGATTGCTAATTTAATCCGATGGAGAAAAACTTTTGGGAATGTCGTGCTCGTCATGTATTGCAGCGGGCCTGTTGAACGTACGGCTCTTGAATGGAGGTTGCTTTATGGGAGAATATTCAGAAGTGTAGTTATTTTGTCGGAAAAGAAGGACGTAGATCTTGTTGTACAGGAGACCCATTTGGACCAAGCATACAAGTAAGTCCTGTTTTATTTTTGTATACAATACAGTTAAGTGATATAACTGACTGTTATTCTATGACTAAGCTGTGTATGAGTGATAGTTGTCAATATGGTTTTAAATTGTGGTTGCAGTCGCGCTGCAAACATTTATATTGGGGCAAGATGTTGTGGCCTATGCAGTCAAAATTGCGGTTGCAATGCCATTACAGTGACCTCAAAATTTCTTTATTTTGCAGTCGCAATTGCATGATTCTGCCTTAATTAAACTGAAAATTGGCCGTTCTAGAAATTTTATGGTTCTATATTTTGTCGGTAAAAAGAGAAAAAAAATAATTAAACTTGGTATCAAATGTTTTATGAGCAATAAAAGACCGAATTTTGTAGAATAAAATAAAAATATAGTGAGAAACTTTTTTTTTTTATCTTGGCTTTCTTATTATGTAACGTTCAGATAAATTGCTTATGTGTTGGGCTGTTTTGAAATGTGAGCTGTGCTTAGACAGCAAAAAGGATACAACTGCCATCACTTTAACCATGCTAAGTGCTAACATTAATATATGAGAATGAGATGACATGTAGCATGGGTCGCTACTGGCTATGGAAACCTTGGAAGAGTAGTATTAGAAATGTTACTTCTGTGCGAAATTGATCTCTATCTCCATTTGGTTAATAATAAATAAAAGGATTTGGTAAAGAGATTGATTGCTAAGTATATGTTAAATATGAAAGTAGATTTTAGATGGATACTGATAAGAAACAAATTAGAAAAGGGGATTGTGAAGGGCAGGAAATTAGTCTTTATCGAAGTACTACTTGTGAACTGTGAGCTCTTCCCTGATAGGACGGACAATGAAAGTGCACTAACTTGACAAGTAGTCTTTGAACTGGAGCTGTAGTTCAAAATTTCTTATTGCTATTAATTTTCCTACTTGATATGATTTTAACTTTTGTTCGTTTCCTGTTTCCAGGTACCTGCCAAAAATATTTGATCAATTTAGCAGTGCAGAAGGATTTTTGTTCCTGCAGGATAATACAATTCTTAACTATTGGAACCTACTGCAAGCGGATAAAACCAAACTGTGGATCACTAATAAGGTAATTTGGCATCTGTTATTGTGTTTTGCCTATTCAAAATACTTTTTTTTTTTTTTTTTTTTCTCTTTCGCTTCATGTTTTAACATAAAATTGCAAGATTATCGTTCTATTTTCACGTTGTTTCTAGTGAAAGCAACATGAACACAAAATGAAATCAGAAATATTTTCTTAAGCCTATCCCTTGTGTTTTCATGATAGATACTTCCCTCCTTCTGCCCTATCCAAATCTTCATGCAATCATATGTTATTAAATAGAAGAGTTTGTCTTCTCAAGTAATTGATGTCATGCTCAATTTTGTTTTTTTAGGTATCCGAGTCTTGGTCTTCTGTTTTAACCGGGGACAACAACGCTGACTGGTTATCTCAACAAGCAAGCATGGTACAGAAAGTTGTTAGCATGATGCCAGCTCACTTTCAAGTCAATTACAAAGAAACAAGTAACAATGACAAGAACCTCTTGTTATGCAGTTCTGAGGTATTCTATGTTCCTCAGCGCTTGGTCAGTGATTTTGTTGAGCTCGTTAACCTAGTAGACAATCTAGAGATCCATCAAAAGGTTGCAATTCCTATGTTCTTTGTCTCCATGGATTCTCCACAGAATTTTGATCCTGTTCTTGATACAACAATCTACAAGCAAAAACCTCCAACTAATTCCTCGACTCTTTATTCGGCTAAAGTCCCTGCTGTTCATCCATGGAGTGTATCAAGTGAGCAAGAATTTATAAAGCTTATCAGAATAATGGCTGAAGGGGATCCACTCCTAATGGAATTGGTTTGAAAGGTAGAAACTGTTTCTTGATACTAGATGAGGAGATAGGACCAAGAAATACATGCATCACTTGGATAAAACTTTTACACGGTCTCTTCTCAATAAAATATAGTGTTACAGTCTTTTTCATTTTTGTTTCTATCTTTCTTCTTAGGGTGTTTTTTTAACCCTTTTTTTCTTTTTTTTTTCTTCACCCCTTTATTGTAGATTTGCTTCACATAGAAAATGTATTAATGTAATTTTTTCTTTCTTTTTTGTGAAAAGATGAAATGAAAATGTATTTGTAATGACTAATGAATATTGCAATTAAAGCTCTCCATTGAGAGATTCTTTTTACAGTGCTTTTCCTTTTTAAACAGTTTAGTGCTGCATCAAAGGCATCTTATAGGGAACATTGACCTTACTAACAAACATCCTTGTTACTTACTGCCATGTAAGGTTCTCTGTTAAGGGCATCTTATTCCATAACTTTGTTACTCACTAGTGTTTTCCACCTCATACCGAAGAAAATGCAGTAATGATTAAAATACATCATACATGGGGTGTTTAGAAGAACCTATTTGCAAGTTAACTTGAGTTTACAAGTTGTTTTTAGTATATTGGTTAAAATGTATTTTTGGCTTTTAAGTTTCACAATTTGACAATTTTGGTCCATCATATTTTGAAAATAACACTTTTGACCTCTTAGCATTATCTCCTTTTTCAAAAGTGAGACCCTTGATTTTAACTCGGTTAACATAGATATGACATGTTTCAGTAGAGTCTCATTTTCTAGCACATGATTTGAGGGCTGTTCTGCAACCCTTCATTGAAGGTGGATAGTTGTTATTCGTTATGATGTTGGGTCTGGATCTTGGTAGTTGTAAGAATTGGAGTACCCCTTGACTCCCACTCTTTGATGAATGATCGAAATTAGGTGTAAATGGCTTTTCGATACAACTCCAAGAAGACATGCATTATGCATAAACAAATCACAATCATTTATTTCAAGCAAACTCATCAGTATCCAATCACAAACCGATAACCCCCACGCACCAAGGGCACTGCACTGGAAATTAAAGTTACTTTGCTGGCTCTTATGCTTCTGATGTTAGTGTGTTATTATGTTGATTAAGTTTACATTTTATTATGATCAAATTCATTTTCACATTATTTTGTAACATGAACAATCTATATATAACGAAATCATATCTTTATATTTAAAATTCGAAGATATATTCGCTAATATGTTTGGCATTTGCAACTGCACAAAGGAATATAATCCCTGAAAGTCAACAAAAATCACAACAGGGAAAAAGAAAGGAGATACAAATTACATTAACAATGATGCCATTGGCGCGGCAACTATCAATTCAAGGTGGTAACCAAGTTTCAGATATAAAGAAGGTGCAGTTAAATTCTCTATATATTCATCTGACTTATGAATGCATACTTCAACGATCAATGCCTTCAATTTTATCTTCCACTTCTTGGTACAACTGTCTCAGCTTCTCAATGTTTTCTTCTTCAGTTTCCCAATATCCGCGTCCATTGGCTTCCAAGAACGTCTGCACCAACTTCCTAAAGGAGTTAGGGTTTGTGCTCATCAACTTCTTCAACATTTCCTCATCTTGAATGAATGTTGTGTTGGCTTCTTCATACACCCAGTTGTCAACTTGTCCAGAAGTTGCACTCCATCCGACTGTGTTTGTAAGCCTCTTCTCGATCTCACGAACACCCTCGTAACCACTAGATAACATGCCTTCATACCACTTGGGGTTCAACAGCTTGGTTCTTGCATCAAGTCGAACTGTCTCTGAAAGAGTGCGTACCTGAAAGGAATAATATCCCCATAAGGTCAAATGAAAACCACTAACAAGTGACAACCATAACACAAAGTCTACGTAGCTAATACGTATAATAGTGAGAAAGATCGAAATCCTTAATAAGGATGCTACTTATGTAGATTTGCCCTTAGTCCATAAGGTGTGAGCTCAGTGGTAAGAGTCTAACCATATAACCTAAGGGATGAAATTCAAATCTTCTCGGGATGGTTATAAAATGACCATTTGTGTCACTTCGATAAATAATAATTTCTCTCTTCTCCAATATTTTTAGAAAATGTTGACATGTCAAAACCAAGTTTGAAAATAGTACATTCATATAACAACTTTTACCTGGGCATTAGCAGTGGTGGTATCAGCAATATATGCACTTGGCTTCTTCCCATCTTTCCTTAAATTTTGAACAAGGTTAGTTGGGTCTGAGTCAAAGTAATGACTGACATCAGTGAGAGAGATTTCTGACGAGTCGAGGTTTTGGAACGTGGCGTCTGCTGTGCTGAGAGCCATTTCAAAGACTTGTCTTTTTTCACTCATGCCTGCACCAGGAGCATCAGAATCAAAAGCAAAAGACTTTCTGCTAAGGTACATGTCTTGGAGCTGCTTCTCATCATTCCATGAAGAGTTTTCCACAGCCAGGTTAATGTTTGAGGAGTAGGATCCTGAGGCATTGGAGAAGATCCTTGTTGCAGCTTCTCTAACTTCAATCCCTAGGGTTTCAGCTTGTTCAATTGCATGCTTCCTTACATAGTTCAGCTCTGCTGGTTCGTCTAATTCGGCAACCATCTTCACTGCTCTATCCAGAAGATTCATCTGGAGAGGAAAAGTAATGAAAAAATGAGCAAAGCAACAGACAGATTCATGAAAATCCTAGTGTAATAATTAGGTAAAAGAGAGATTTATGCAAAATGTAACCTGAACAATCAGTACAGTTTTCTCACGAAGCAATCATGAATATTTATCATTTTGATAGAGGTTAAGTATGGACTGTTTTATGTTGAAATATGAAGAGTTCTTGTAAACTTTTTAAACAATAACAGAATAGTACTTCAATCAATGGTGTGATAACTGATACCTGATTGATGAAAAGGTCTCTGAATACTCCAGAGCAATTAACGACGACGTCAACCCTAGGTCTTCCGAGCTCTTCAAGGCTTACAGGTTCTACACGGTTGACTCTTCCGAGGTTATCAGCTATCGGATTCACACCAATCATCCACAGAACCTGAGCAAGGGATTCCCCATATGTCTTGATATTATCTGTTCCCCACAGTACAAGGGCAACTGTCTCAGGATACTTTCCTCCATTATCAATTTTTTGCCTCTCAAGCAATCTCTCTACCACTATTTTAGCACTCTCCATTGCTGCTGTAGTTGGAATAGATTGTGGATCAAGGGCATGAATATTCTTCCCTGTTGGTAAAACTTTAGGGTTTCTGATTGGGTCGCCTCCAGGTCCTGGCTCTACAAATTTACCTTCCAAGGCTTGTTTTAAACTTCCCACTTCATTGTCAGCTACAATTAACCTCAAACATTCTCCCAGGTACTCAAACAACACTCTGAGCTTTTCTCTATCACCTCGGTAAAATTTAGTGTCTGACAAGTACTGAATCCATGGTTCGTTTATGCCGAATCCAAGGATTGATGTAAGTTTATTAGATACATCAACAACTTGGCCCTTGCTATTAGTAGTTCTCTCTACAAAGGAAGTAATTGCTCCGCGTGATGCTTCGGTTATTTGGCGAAGAAGCTCTACATCCTTTAATACTCCTTTGTCACTGCTTCTATAGATTTCCTCTATGTTTCTTCCTACACTTTCAGCAAGTATAGAAGGGAGGGAGGAAATACCTTCTTCCACACGATCAAGTGCAGCTATGTTCACCAATGTAGCAACTGCTTCCATGGCTGTGGGTGGCTCACCAATGACATGGAGTCCACAAGGCAACAGGCGGGACTCAATCTCCATGATCTTATTATACACCTTCCCAACAACAAGATCACGCTCTTTAGTTGGAATCTCAACACCCTCTTCTGGCAAATCCACATCCTTGTCGAGATTACATTGTCTGGCTGTGCTAATAATTGAACTCACAATTTGTTGACCGCGGCCAGTGTCCTTGAGGGACTGATACGACGAGATGAGTTCACTTAACTGCTTAAGACCCTTGTACAGTCCTGCATTTTCGGCTGGAGGAGTCAAATAGCTTATGGTATTTGCGTAGCTCCTGCGTTTGGCTATGGTAGCCTCGGAAGGGTTGTTTGCAGCATAGTAATAGATGTTTGGAATATTCCCAATCAGACTGTCAGGGTAACATACATCACTCATTCCTACCTGCTTTCCAGGCATGAATTCAAGGGAACCATGTGTGCCGAAATGAAGAACAGCATCAGCTTTGAAAATTTTCTCGATAAAAGAGTAATATGCTGCAAAACCATGATGAGGGCTAGCAGATTTGGAGAAAAGCAACCGCATAGGATCGCCTTCATAACCAAATGTAGGTTGAACACCGATGAATACATTACCGTATTGTTTCCCGTATACCAATAGATTCTCTCCGTCTGCATTCAGATTCCCGGGAGCCTTTCCCCAATTTTCTTCTAATGCTGCTGAATATGGAGTGAGAGCTTGGTATTCGCGAACGTTCATTTTGTAAGCAATGTTGAGATTTGGGCTGCTGAATTGCGCTTCTTTGTCGTGCAATATATCTTCGATCAATGCTTCTGAAGTCTCTGGAAGGCCCTCAACATTGTAACCATCACTTTCAAGTTCTTTTAGAACTGAGAAAATGGAGGAGAAGACGTTTAGGTACGCAGCAGTTCCTACATTTCCTTTGTCTGGTGGGAAACTGAAGACAGTAATTGCTAGTTTCTTGTCTTCCTGTATGTGTACACATCAATAGAATTTCAACAATATAAGTCAAACTTCTCATAAATCAAATGAGAATATGCAGTAAAGTCAAAATGAAGGTTTTACTGCATTGCAAATGCATATGATATTGGTGAGGCACACTTTATGATACTGGGGACACTGTATGATGAGAAATTGAGATCAATATGATTTTTAGATATTGGTGAGAGAAACTTATGAATTTACATGAATGATAAAGTTCAAATAAATTCCTATAGGAAATGAAGAAAATATCAAGAATGGAATGAATATTTATATTGTCCTACAATATAAAATGTCAAGATATGAGGCTACTCTTTCTGTTAACAAAAGGTGAATGCACACACTCACAAACAGATAAGACTTCTAACTAACATGTTTTCATTTAGGTCAAATCCATCAAAGGTAAATATCAAAGTTTCACTAATACTATTAACTTCTTTTAATTTTTTTTACCCAAAGAGCCTAGTCACGAGACTCATACACACTAAGTGCGGAGAATTCACCAAAGCCTTTTACCATCTCGGCTGCAGTTATTGGACTCTTTTAACTTTCATTTTGCAGCTATGAAAAAACGATTATGAAATATGGTTCTAAGTAACAGAATTCATCACTACAGATTATTTCTATATCAGTTACTGTTTGAGTAAATATTAAATATAGAAACTCACATAGATTATTTTCCGATGTCTAATTCATTGAAATTAACTCTTAATAATCTTTGTTATATTATTTCCCTACACAACCTTATGAAATAATCTTGCAGGCAATGTTATGATTTTCCATGAACCAGATATGTGACAGATTTTGAAAATGTTAAGTACCTTTGTTTTTCTTTTCAATTCAGCCCATCTGATTGCCCTGGTGCAGAGTTGCTCCACTCTCTTGTGAAGAGCATGAGATTTTCCTGGAAAACAGACATTAAACAATAAACATCACTGAATTGTTCTAATAAGTAAACGTTTAAAGGATGTGATAGAAGTAATCACAAAAGTTTAGAAAAAGTGAGAATATTTTACCAGTTTTGGGATCTCGACCGGCGAAAACTATTGGTTCCATGCCACCATCTAGCTCAGGCAATGCAACTTGAAGAGCAACCTGAATTGGATGCAAACCCAAAGTACTGTTCAGCCATTCTTCAGTTGTCTGGAAAACCAACGGCAATGCAACAATATAAGGAACATCAAGTTTCATCAAAGCTTCAATAGCCCTCGGATGATCTTGTCTAGCCGGTCCTCCAACAAGAGCGAAACCAGTCAAAGATATCACGGAATTAACAAACGGTTTCTTAGTAATAGGATCAATAAAGAACCTCTCAACTGGTCCAGAAAAATCTAACCCTCCGGCGAAAATAGGAATAACCTTAGCACCTTTAGCCTCAAGTTCCATAATCACAGCAACATAGTGACCATCATCACCAGTAACAATATGACTCCTTTGCAAAACCAAACCGACAACCGGTGCAGTTGAACTCTTTAGCTTCTCATTAGCATCCCTTCTTGTTCCATACCAATTCAAATACTCTTTAACATCATCATACATACAAGGTGCTAAAGGGTGCCAAATTCCATTGTCTAAAAACAAAACAGGATCAGAATACTCCATTTTTGTACCTTTCAATGCTGGAACATATGAACCAGAAATCATCTTCAAGAAATTCACCAAATTATCAGGTGACCCACCAAGCCAAAACTGAAGACTCAATATATAAAGCCTAGCATCTTGAGCTTTATCACTTGGTAAATACTTCAAAACCTTAGGCAATGTTCTCACAAGCTTCAACATACTATCAGCAAATCCAGCAGAAGAAGTTTTCTTCTTCTTAAAAAGCTGAAAAAAAGGACTTTTTGATTGTCCAAGCTGTGACATGCTAAAAGATCCCAACTTGTTAAGTCTCATCACCTCAGGCATTGATGGAAACACAAGAACTGCATCAAGTCTGTCCCTTTCTTTCTCAACAGCAGCTTTCACTTTAAGTGCAAGCTCCTCAACAAAAATCAATGAACCAATGAAGATATTAGCATCTTCTAAATCCTTACAGAATGTTTCATACGTCGATTTGTCACGAAGCTCTTCGACTAAGTAGCCGACAACTTCAAAAGAAGCATCTTTTTGTTTGCTGTTGAGTTCTCTAACAGCTGCAGAGACTGATGATTGGTACTGAGCTTCAAGAACAACATACACAATCTTCACTGTGGGTAGATTTTTCTTATTCTCAGGAACTATTCTACGAACTTCTTGAGTAGTTTGAGTGAACAAACCATTACCAATTGCATTGCATTTAACTCTCAATGAAGCTTTTGAGTTAACACCATAGTAATTGGTTTTCTTAGGAAGAAAAGAATGAAGAAAAAGGTGTCTTTGAGCAACTGAAGAAAGTTGATCAACCTTAGAATTTGGTAGAGTAAATGGTGTTGATAAAAATGAAGCCATTGATCATCAACCCAAATTTTAAACTAAGAAAAAAAAAGCTAAAAATCTTATCTTTTTACAATAAAGAGCAAATTTTGGTAATGAGAGAAAATGGGTTGTGAGAAATTTGTACTACACTTTTGTTGTTCTTTCTATAATTTGTTTAACCAAAGTTGAGTTTGTGTTGTGAAATTCACAACTCAACTTAGTTGAAAGTGTGTGTTGTTTTTTCTTCTTGTTGTTCTTTGTAGATGAGTTTTTATTTGGTTTGAGTGGAGGGTATGAAAGAGAAAAAAGTGTCTTCCAATGAAAACGGTTTCTATGGTTAGTGGTGAAAGCTATGACCACGTGGCATACATGTTTTTTTTTGAGGTTTATAGTGTATCATTGTGTAATGTTTGTGTTTGTGTTTGTGTTGTGTGTGTGTCACACTCTCTCTTTCATTGCTGATTTTCTATGAACTATCTTTCTATCTATTGAGATGGAGTTTGATGAATTTTGATTGGTGGAATTGGATTTCACAAATGAAGATGACGATGAGAGAGAAAGAGAGAGATTTTAATGGTAGATAGTGTGACAAGGAGAGGGGTTTATTTTGCTTTATGAATCTGTGTATCAGATTGAAAAGGAGAGTGTGATATTTTGTACTAGTGTTACGTTTTCAATTTACTTACCACAGGTTATAAATTGCTTGTATTTTTGTTTAACTTGTCTTTTTTCCCTTTTCTACAAAGTTAAATTATGAGAATCTATTTTATTATTTTGTACTCGCTCCGTTCCATTTTATTTGAGCCATTTTGACTGTAGATACTATTCATATATCTCGTTTTGACTCTATTTTTCTATTCATAAATAAAAATAAATATTAGCATATAAGATCTTGTTGGATTCGTCTCGATTTATATTTTCAAAATATCAAATTTTTATAATTTTTACTATTATATAATTAAAGATATTAATCATTAAAATTTTACATTGGCAAACGTGAGGCAGTCAATTGGCTCAAATAAAATGGGACGGAGGGATTAGAATATGAGGGTTTCTTTTTTTTATTAATTTATAGTGTTTACAAATATAAATGAATCATCTTTTTATTGCTATTCAGAAAACAACATTCAGTGGTTAAAAATGAGAATTTAATATAATCATTTCATTAAATTATAATTTTTCTCTATCTTTATGGAAAGAAAAAAGATACCTCTATTTCAATATTTAGACTAAAATTTTACTATTTACATTTTAATTAATTGAATTTATTTGAAACACTTCATAATTAACACATAAAATATTAAGCTATATTATAAAGATAAAAAAGTTAACAAAGTTTATGAATATATTGGGTTCACGGGTTCATAATTTTGGAATCATAAATCTATTATCCGAACCAATACCAAACTATTTCGAGTCGAGTAAAATACAAGTTGGGCTGGATGAGTAGGTTGACTGAGTATCCCAAACCAATGACCTTGTCTGATTGATAATCTGTTCAATTTTTAAAACACTGATTAAGAGACTCAATCGTCCCTCTAGTGTCACTTTAAGTTATTGGATCATTGAGACGAATCTTCTGCTCTGGGTATTATTTTTAAACGTTCCGTGTATGAGCCTCTTCATATAGGACTTACTATTACAATTGATTCTATGATCCCTATAGGATGTGGCCAGCTAGAATTTATTATTGGGGACATAATTGAATGGACAATTTTTAAGTCAAAATTTTCAAATTGAACTCCTTAACATAACTTAAATGTTTAAAATTAGAATTTCCACATGTAATCATAGTTACAAGGAGTACTTGTACAATATCGTTAACAACAAAAATAATGTTGACTATTGGTTACAATGTTTAACTAACTTCATTGAAACTAACTAACTTAAGTGAGATGTAACTGAAGTTACTCTAGTAATTCCTTCTACGTTTTTCAGAGAATTGCTCCAATCTTCACCATCTTTTTTTTAATGCTTTTCTAATTGTTTTGCTTTATAATCCCTACTAACAAAACTGGCTATCATTTGTCGGTTTTCTAAACCAAATAAGATCAGCAACATTTTTACCACCAATTCACTCAAGTAATGTCATGTTTGAATTGGACGCCGCTGTAGCGGTTAATTGCTTCAGAGGTCTGCCATCTTTATCAGACATTGATCCTTTCATCCTAGACAGTAAAGAATTGTATGCCAAAATGACTAGCGATTCTATCTGTCCTATTAGTTGTTTTTGTAATGAGGCTGCGCATAAGTTAGCTCAGGCTGCCAAAACCTATGGAATGCGTACTTGGGTGGGGGATGCCCCAAACATGAGGGTATGGTCTAACTTTTACGCTGTTGTAAGTTGAATTTCAAAGAAAAAAAAAATCACATAAGAAACCATTCTAAGTTCTAAAAATGACATCACCCATACAGTTACTATAAACATTATGTTCTGCTCCTGAGAAAAAAAATGGAACTTAGATATTGCTTTTATTGCAAGCCAATACCACAAAACACATAGGTAGTTGAACATGTACAAACCCAGCAAGTATATATAGATATCAATGCATGATATCTAATTAGATTCATGTGGCTGTTGTAAAGATAAATGAGAAAATAATTCTTCAAGCTGATTTTCCTTTATCACCACACCGTGTTTCTGGGAAAACACCGCATCTTTGACTGAACTGGTTCTAATATCGGCAATAGTTTCTGAACTGGATACGTTGAAGTATTCATTCAGATTGTGAACTGTTCCATCTGCATAGATGAAGATACTGTGAGAAGAAAACTCCAATAACATAAACATAATTTCTCATCTATGTAACATATATAATTCTGATTGAAGGTGTGTTTGGTGTTTGATACATGTCGGTGTTTGACATTGGCACGACACTAACAACTGTGGTTGATTACATTCAATTAATTTTATTTTCTCAAATTACTACTGGTGTCTACGTGTTAGTGCCATATTTTCCATGTGTGTGTCAGTGGCAGTGGTTCATAGTATCCCATCCTATTAATAAGCAACGTATTCTCTCTCAAAATAAATAAATCACACAATTCGATTCAATAGTTGTATTTGTAGTATACAGATCATTATGTCATATTTCATTGTCACATAATGAAATATGACATAATGATCTGTTTAATCAACGAAAACAATTACATTTCCTAGTATATTATTCCCAGTCAATGTATTACCTTCAGCAACTATGGGTTCATGTGGAGGAGGTTCTTCAATCCAATGTCCATCAGAACCTTTCATGTGTCTTCTATCAGATGCAAAACATCGAAGGAAGACTGGAGCATGCACAATTCTGAATAATCTGTTATCAAAAGAATTATTTCATACCTTTCAATAATTGAGTGTCTACATCCCCAATTAATGATAAATGGATTATTTCATCAAAGCATTTCTCATTAGAGGAAAGTCCATGAGATGACAATGGTTGATTTGATACAATATCGGATGAATAAATTGACACTATGATATCAAATGTTCAGGATATTCTTATAATATGTTTTTATGAATCGACTTTGATAAACATTCAACAGAACCAAAATAATATTCGTATTATTATGAACACTTATAACGAAAATATTATGAGGTTGATCTACCGTAAGCTGTGTTACCCTACATTTGCAAGAGGTTGATCCCACAATTTAAACAAAGAACGACATGAATTTTACTATTGTAAAAGTGTCAAGAATGCAAAACAAGAAGTATTAAAATAACAACTGAACTACTTGGCGCTTGACCTAGAATGAACGAAAGTATTCTTTTAGCCAAATAAAACTTAAACACGCACGCCACCCACAAAGTCCATTTTGGTTTTACTTGAGTCAAGTTCACTGATTCTCAACCAATTTAGATGTTGTGGTCCGCAACCACAGCTGCGGCCACATTATATAGGTTTTAGAGGTCTCCACAATGGAATCGCAACCTGAATGCTGCAATCAAGGTATGCAGCATAATAGCATATCAGAAGATCTAACTCAGACAGTAGGTTATTTGTTCTTGCATTGAAACATATCTAGTTTCCTATTGCACAATGTGAACCCTTGTTTTACTCAAGACACTCAATTTTCAAAATTCACAGAAAGAAAAAAAAAGAGACAAACATTGAAGTTCAATTTTCATCATGCTTTTAATCATTTTAAATTTATTTTCAGATTACTATTTGAGTCTAGGTTCAAGAAAGAAGGCTTTTACAGACGCAACAGCTAGCGTTATTGTTGTGTTCCTAGTAAGTCACTGATTCAAGCCATATGTTCAATCTCTTGCAATTTGCAAATACAGGTTAAGGCTGTTAACAATGGTTTGACCCTTCGCTAGACCCTACCATGGCAGAAGCATTACATCACTACATAACCCTTTGTTCCAAGTCGTGATCCAAACCTATACTGAATTACCTTAGCCATTCTAAAGAATTGGAAAAAAGAAAAAGGACAAGATAACATGCATGGACTTCACAACAAAATAGGAAGAAGGAAAACACTGTGCACCTTTTATCACGTACTTAGAAACGGGGATAAAAAATCTTGTTAGAAAAGATAAGTAAACAGAAAATTCATAACAGGATAACTACTACGATTTTCTAAATATTTTTCTAAAAAGTAGTGTAGAAGCAATAAATGCATCGTAATTGTCTTTCACCCATTGCACAAAAATAAAATCCCCTAGATTTTATATTCGGAAAAGAAGGGAAAATTTGCAGACTATAAATCAAATAAAAATAGTCGGTTACAAACAGAACAAAATGCCAGAAAAACAAATAGAGCATTACCTATTATAATCAGAGAAAAGTTGAAAAGAAGGGCGAATCGTTTCAGACACATACGAAGCTAGAGGTGAGGGAAAAGGAAGAGTTGAATCCAAGTCCCACACGAGTGGAGGGCCATCTCCTTTATTTATCTGTAATGCCAATTACAAGAACAGTATGATGACGAATGATCCCTATAATAAGTAAAGTCAGAGAAAGAATAAAATTCTTTCAAAACCTAATTAGCCAGCTAGCTACTAAGAGCATCAACTCACGGAAACGAAATATATATTTGACGATACCTGAATGCAAATGACATGGTAATCCCAGAGAATAACCCCATCTGCCCTGTTGCTAGCTTTTTGATTCCAAAGTGGAATCTACAAAAGTTCAAATACAGATGCCATAAGTTAAAATGGACAAACTCTTCAATTTAAATATACAGCGGTATGCATAGAGTAGAGACATAAACATATGTAATAGTACAATGTTTTAAAAATGAAACCAGACTTTGAACTGGTGAGACTTTCGAGTCACGGTTCAACTACTTTAAACCACTCAAACCAGGACAAAACTGTGACTGAACCACTAAAATAACTGAATCGTAGACAGTGCAGGTTCACAATTCAACCGATTGAACCATCCAATTTGGTTTATTTTTAAAACATTGCTCTGAAGTCTAAACACATACATGCCAACATCACATTATTAGGAAAAAAAGAAGATACAATGAAAGGTAAACACCAGTTATTTCCACATAGCAAAAATTGACAATTTTTTTTCATAATCAACTTGTATAATACAAAACTCAGAATTATTCCCCTTCCCACCCCATCACTGTTTGTTAAGTGTAGGCAACTAAGGAGAGAAACGAAATATGTGAAGCACAAACACTCCTTAGATTAAACGTGTCCTGGCAAACCGACACCAATACTTATGATTACATTGAAATATGTCATTTTCTCAAATTATTATCGGTGACGATGTGTCCGTGTCAGTGTCGTGTCTGGTGTTTGTGTCTAGAAAGAAACACAACTGATAGAAAAGTGTATGCCATGAAATATGAATAAGCTTGAACTATAAATTTTTATGACACAGAATTCCTCTGAGATGAAAGAATAGTACATGCCTGTTTCTTTTCATTGGAAATGAAAGTAACAAAAAGATCAGATCCTTCAGAATTTGCTATTCCATCATTGCACAATTTCTTGCAAAGTAAATGTACATTCTCCTCACTACAAATAAATAAAGGCAGGAAAAAAAAAACCATAAAAATTCTATATTAATACTTACACAAGAATTCAAAAGAAAAAAAAATTGATCTTACAAAAAGTGAAAACTGAAATTACCACAGCTAATCAAAACGATGAAATTAAATCTAGAAATATAAGTATGATATATGAAAATCATGTCTAAAATTTGGCAACATTTATAGCATCATCAAACACGAATAATTAGAACATAATAAAGCAGTGTATAAGAAGGTTACAAGAGAGAGAGAGATACCAATAATAAGGGGTGTGGTGGAAGTGAGAAACATCAATAGTTGACACTGCCATTGATGATCCCTTTTCTTCAATACTCAGCAGAGCAACATAACCTAAAATGTGCCTGTAGCAAATAACCCAAAGAATTTTGAATTTTACTCTTTACAACCCGAAATTTCCTTTTTTGCCTTTTAAGGGTGCGTTTATTTAATCATTTAAAAAAAAGCTTAATAGATCTTTAGATCTCTGTATTTTGCGAATTTTTAGTTTTAGTCTATTTATTTTGTTTTGTTGCAAATAAGTTCCCGAATGTATAAATATTTTTGGTTTTAGTCCATAAAGTCAAAATCCGCAGGAAAATCTGCGGTTTTCGTGGAGATTTTCCTTCAGATTTTCCTGAGGATTTTGACTTTATGGACTAAAACAAACAAAAAAATTGTACATTCAGGGACTTATTTGAAACAAAATAAAATACAGGGACTAAAACTAAAAATTCGCGAACATACACGAACCAAAAGATCTATTAAACCTTTAAAAAATGATTTTATTTTGAAAAAAATCTAAAGATTCTTTTTTAGAGTTTTTTGAAAAAAATTTAATGCAATTTTTCATTACTTTATTATCATAATTTTTTTTTAAGTGTGATGTTTCTGCACTTATGTTTCTTAGTTTTTTTTTTATATATAGATTAAAAATGATTTTCATTTTGGGACTAAAAATGATTTCTTTTAACAAAATGATTTTCTAGAAAATCTATAACAATCACTATTAAAATGATATAATAGTTTTTTCTTAAAAAATCTTAAACAAACGGACCTTGAGTATGGTTTGGAAAATAGATTTCGAACCAAATTTTAGCTCGGAAAACGTATTCCAATCACTAGGATTCGAAAAATAGAGTTTGAATCGGTCTTTAATACACTAGAAAGAGAAATGAATGTCCCATTTACGTTTTTTCAATTCAAACTCACTATATTTCAATCTATAACCCTCCTCAAATTTATGTCTCTTATTTCATCAAGTTAACTTCAAAGGGATTAAATCTCAAACCAACATGTAAGTGTTAATCCATCTTTAAAGATATTTTTGGTTTTACATTAATCCCATAAAAAAAAAAGTTTTATTTTAGTTCTTTAAAGATATCACTGTTTGCCACATTGGTCCATTCCGTTAATTTATCAACCATAAATGTATTAGGTGGACCAACATTGTAGGTGGTCCACCATATACCTCAATATATTATTTTAATCTTAACCATTGGATCTTTTTGAAAGAAAAACAACCATTAAATTTCTTTAAGGGAACAAAATACTAATTAAGCCTTTATTGTATTTGAGATTTATAGTTGTTAATGAAGTTATTGATTAGGTTGTTGAATATGAGTTGTTGATTATGTTGTTTAAATTAATTAGTTTGTGATTTAGGAAATGTGATATCGATTCATTGTTGATTTAGTTTGTGATTAGTTAATTGTGATAATGATTATGTGATGATTTAGTTGTTACATTTGTGATTATTGTAATTGTGCTCTAAGTGTTTGATAAAATGGCTAACCAAACATTTGTTTTTAATTTTTTGTTGTTTAGATAAGAGGATGTTGGGAAAACAAGACATGATAAGCAAAGCAACCTCCATAATTCGTCAAAAGTGTCAAACGCAAAATGATATAAAAATCATGTTGATTTTCCAAGCACGATTTCTCAGGTTTGGTCACTTAACTTGAAGCAGATTTGAGAATTGTTTGTCCCACCGTAAAGTCCCTAGCCCTCAGTCCCACAAGTGGGAAGAAGGTGAAAAATCTTCAAAAATCGAGTCGCCAAATCCAGTGGTTTTGGAATGTTGTAACTACAAGGGCTCTTGCTCTACTTGTGAGGTTAAACTACATCAATAGCTGAGAAATGGCATCCCGAAACTAGTAGCTTCCACCTTTCAATAGGTGAGCTTATTGATGAAATGAATTTTTATAGTATTTTTAGTATAGATTTAGTAGTTAGTAGAAGACCATGATGACCAAAAACTTGAAGATACGAAGCTACGAGCAAAAGAAGACAAGAATACAAGAAAATGGCAAAAGAGAAGAGCAAAAACTGAATAAAATGCGCTTCCATTGTGGCCAAGATGACTTCCATCGTGCCACGATGGAAAGACTTGGTGCCCAAGGAAATAAGCGCAAATCTGTTTTATTTTTGAAGAATATCCACTCCATCGTGGCACGATGAGGTCCATTGTGGCCACGATGGCGACGTGAAACCCAAGCTGAAAATTGTAAACAGAGCATTTTTCCCTCATAATTATTCAATCAGAAATTGAGAGCACTCTTTAGTACTCTGAAAGTGTTCAAGAGGAGCAAGGAGGGCAAATGAGCTCTCTACGGGAAGAATTTTTCCCGTTCAACGGAAAATGTAACTTCCTCAGCAAGGCATCTTCGCCATTGGTAGACATAGTTTTTATTCTTGTAGTTTAAATTATGTAGATCGTTAGCTTAGATATCTTTAGGTTTAGGTGGAGAAGATGAACTCCCCTATGAATACTTGGGTCATGTGATTGGTTAAAGTTATAGTATTTTATTATTCATAATCTATGTTTTCTATTTATTTATGCATTAACGACGTAATTCAGAATCTTAGCCTGATAAACGGGAATGCTTTTAGGATAGTATTTAATGCTACTCCGGAACGACAAATAAATAGTGCTAAGGATTAGAGACGGTAACATCCGACACTACCGGCGATATAGACAAGTAGAGACGGAATCAGACACTAGTAGTGACATAGCTATTAGAAACTGAATAGTCCGATACTAGCCCGTGGTGGCAATATGTTTAATTAAGCGTAATGACTGCATTTATGTTTACTCCCGTTGTAGCTAGGATACGTGACAACTTGAGGTAGGCTCTCGTAGGGTATAATAGCTAAATGTTAAGAGGAACTTATAATGTATGAGTTTAAAGATGGTAAGCAGTCGGTGTAATGAAAGTTTACACAAACATCCAATCAGAAATCACCACTCTTCCATGTCATGTAAGTAGTTTCAAAATAATCATACATGAGTGGGGTGATGTGGAAAATTGAAGGATTTTCATTGGATGTCTGTTTAAACTTTCATTACACTGATTGTGCATATCCTTTAAATCCATAATGTATTAGGGTAATACAAGGGTATTATCATAAAAGATATAAATTAATCAGCCGAACAATAGACTGAATAGTTGAATTATGCGTCAATCATGCCAAGTAGGAGTAGGGGAGGGAATCTATCTATCTTGTATGTACTTATATTTATGAATCACTATCTTTACTTTTCTGCAACCATAACACTATTTTTCAACTAAAACCTTTTTAAAAACCAAAGCGAATGCAAAGCCAACAAACTTAAATAACGCTAGTAGCGCATTGGCACGATCCTTGTGGATACGAATTCATTCTAGACACATAGACTGTGAATTATTACTCGACGATTGATTGGTCCACTTGCCAGACAATAGTCACTTACAATCATAATGGATGATGTGCAGTATCTTGTACATATTCCCACTCATTGTAGGTTTCTTAAACATACTAAGATGAAAAATGATGAAGCTACTGACATGGTTTGTGAGTTTGAAGGATGTGAGAAAGCAGATGTGTCGCTTTATTAAATTTGTTGAAGATATGCATGTGTTAGATGTGCACATTTGATCCTCTCAAAATAACTTGACAAATCTACTTTATCACAACTCTTAAACTCAAAAACCATGTTGGTAGTTTTTACTTTGTTCATCTTAGTATGAATAAGAAATCTACCATGAATAGGAAGATGCATAAGACATTACACATCATCCAATGTGATGGTAAACTCACATACTGGAGGATGGAAGACCAGTTGTAGTTACAACATCCCAAAACCATCGGAGTAGGCGACTTGGTTTTGGAAGATTTATCGGCTTTTTCCATTCGCAATACATTTTAATGTTTTGCCAAGCATCTGAAAAATATAAGCCAAAATAAAAACATAAACACTAAAATTTTTAAAAAAATAAAATGAATATAAACCATATATTAAAGCTAAATTTTAAACTACCCCTCAATTCCATATTTTCAGTGCAATATGTTTATGATTGTTGAGGATTTTAGGGTGTTGGCTTCATTTGGTAAAATAAGCCTAATTCCATGATGTGGAGCATGATGTGTGGCACATCAGGTTTCACATCTGGACGCCCTAGCTGGACGCGCTTTTATTAATTTACACGCGATCTTTTGAAAAGATTTGTTTTTCAAATTAAATCGTGCCAGCTTGCGCGCCAAGGAACAAGATAATCTTTCATGGTTCTGTTTTATTTTATTGGCCGACTTTGATCAAAAGATTTGAAACAAACAATTAAAAGATTATGATCAAATAAATCTCAAGGTAAATTTACAAAGGCCAGCTGTCAACATTGAAGATCCAAGCCCATGAATCTTGTTCTATATAAAGGAAGACTAAAGACATTATGAAGTACGAAGCCAAGAGTTAAAGAAATCGAGTCTTAGGTCTTAGTCTGTTTATTGTTCTTTGTGAGCCTTCACTTGGATCATAGTTTTGATACAAGTAAGGACTGAGTTTATAGAGTTGTAATCTCTTGGTTTCCTTCTCCAAAGCTTTGAAGTAAGGAGTTGGATTGTGCAACTGTAACATCCCTAAATTCTAAATTTGTCTAATTAATTTTAAATAGAATAATCTATTAAAATTGAAATTAATTAGAGATGGGTAATTAATTAACTCATAGGAATTTGGTGTATTATGTGTATTAATTTAGAATATAACTAAATCTATGTATACACTTAGACACAAGTTTCATGAATTCAAAATTAATTAAACCAAAGTCCAAAACTCCCTCTTGTGACTCATCAACCATGAGTCATAGTTGCACTGGGAATAATTCTCTCTTATGCATGCAAATCACTCTTATCTCATTCACTCATGCTTCAGCAAGAAAACTGAAGCCAATGCTCTCATTCTCTCCCCCTCTCACGTGAGAAACAACAACAACAACAAGCTAAGCCAACATCCAAAATTTTCAATTCAATCTTAACACCAAAGTTTGTCTCTATCCATCACAAGTTTCTTAACCCTAACATGCAGAGATTCCAACTGCAACCACCACAACAAGAATCTCTGAGAACCACCTCTCGAAAAGCATCACATGAAACTAAAATTCAACCTACATCACTTCACCACATTTCTATCCAATAACATTGCATGCAAGTTTAAGCCAGGCCAAGCTAGATACTGTTTCAAACTCAGAAATCCAACTATAAATAGCCCTCCATTCCAACTCACTGATCATCAACTCATCTTCAAATTCGTAGTCAAGCTTAAGAGTGTTTTCAAGTGTCAAAGTCCAATTCTGTTCCAGTCAGTTCGTGGGTCTTTAGGTGGTTGCTGTAGCTGCCTTAGAAAGCCCAGGAAGCAAGGAAAAGCTTCAATCTAGGTGGGTTCTTAGGCTAGTTTAGTTAGAATTCCCCTAATTTATGAATTTGCATGTTAACTTAAGAAACTAGGGATTAATTGTGTGAGGAGGATTAGCTCCCAAATCCTTTTCTATTCTGTTCCATATTGATTATATTATGATTCTGCACTTTCTCAGAGCTTGATTGTATGTGATTCTTTAGAAAATGTTTTAAATTCGCAAAACAGGGACTTTTCTGCACTGACTCGCCATAGCGAGTTGCTAGCGAGCACTCATGGCGAACTCAAGGTTCTGGGCTGAAGAACTTCGCCATGGCGAGCTCCATCTCGCCTAGCGAGTTGTTTAGGCCAGTACCTGTAAGTTCGCCATGGCGAGCTTGCTAACTCGCCGTAGCGAGCTAGCCCAGAATTGCTTCACTTTTTCAGTTTTAGAAATGATTGATCACTCGTTTTATATCAAAACCTGAGAAAGATAAATTGCAGTATATAATGTATTTAATATTGTACGGGAAGTCCGGCACAATTCTGAAAAATTAGGGATAACTTAGAATTAAGTTGCATGCTCCCGGGTAAAGGAATTATAATGGTAGTATGTTAATCAGTTAGAATCAGTCAATCACGTGCGGTTTAGTATGCTGCTTATGGGCCTCCAATGGAATAACCCATTAGGAAAATGATTGTGAGCTTAATGTCGTGGTCGAATCGGTCAGCGGATATGGCGGGCCTTCGAGACATGCTCACCTTGAAGTGTCTTAGCGGAATAAAATCAACAAGATACTTTTGTGTGTTACACTTTTATTAATTATGATTATGATATTTATTATGATAGATTATCAATTATGGACTGATTAGGCACCCCGGCTTTATAGCCTAGGAGGGTAGTAGAATTCACTGGGACGAAGTGACTGTCTCACCCCACTCCCTATTTGAAACAGGAAAACAGGTTGATTAGGTAAGCCTTGGTGCTGGAGTCGCTGCTGCTGTTTGGAGGATTGCATTTGATTCTTGCTTCCTTATTTATCTTATCGTGTTATCGTTTGTTTCCGCTGTTATTTCTTGTACTCTTGATGTATTTGACACCTGTGTGTGTGCTATTAAACTTCTGTTGTAATAATAATGAATTCAGTACCTTTAATAATATTCCATGATTATTCTAGATTTATCTATGGGGTGTTCTAGCAACACTCTAAGCCTTTAGGTACGAGTGCTTTGCTTGTCTAGGAGTGTGTCTCCAACTGAGTTTGTTTAGTAAATCCTTACTGGGTAAGGTTGAGGGGGAGTGAGCAGAGGTTCTCATATCTAGGAGTTCCTAGGTAGAATTAGCACGGGTAGTGATTAAGTGAGAAGTTGTAAACGGGGGAGTTTAACTTTGAATTGATACTACCATAGTGGATTCATCCCTGGATTGGTATCCACCAGAATAAGGCTTGTTATAAGTGCCGAATTGGGTTAACAAACTCATCGTGTTTTATTGTTTCTTGCACTTTATATTGTTTACTTGTTCATCAAGTTCAGCATGTTCACGATGGTGACACATTAGGCTACACATCGTACGATTCCTACACATCGTACCTCTTCTGGATGGAACTAATTATGATTACTGGAAGCCAAGGATGATTGCCTTCCTAAAGTCACTTTACAGCAGGACTTGGAAAGCTGTGCTCAAAGGATGGGAGCATCCCAATGTTCTGGATGCTAATGGTGTTGATACTGGTGTACTCAAGCCAGAAGAAGATTGGTCAGCTGTAGAAGACACTGCATCACTTGGAAACTCCAAAGCTTTGAATGCTTTATTCAATGGAGTGGACAAGAACATGTTCAGACTGATTAAGCAGTGTACTGTTGCAAAGAATGCTTGGGAGATACTCAGAACCACTCATGAAGGCAATGCCAAGGTAAAAAGCTCAAGAATCCAACTTCTCAACACTAAGTTTGAAAACCTCAGGATGAAAGAAGAAGAATCAATTCATGACTTTCACATGAATTTGCTTGAGGTAGACAATTCCTTTGAGGCTCTAGGTGAGAAATTGTCTGAAGAAAAGCTTGTGAGAAAGATGCTTAGATCCCTACCCAAGAGATTTAACATGAAAATCACAGCTATTGAGGAAGCTCAAGACATCCCAAGTATGAAACTTGAAGAACTTGTGAGATCTCTCCAAACTTTTGAGATGAACTTAGGTGAGCAAACTGAGAAGAAGGGAAAAGGTATAGCCTTTGTATCTTGTGCTGATGAAGAGGAAGAAGCTGATGAGTCAGATGAGGATCTCTCAAATGACATAGCTATGTTAGGAAGACAATTCAACAATCTTCAAAGAAGGGTGGATAGAAGACCAAGGAGGAATGTGAGGAACATCCAGACTGACATCAGTAAACAAGGTAACACTTCAACAAAAAACAAAACTGATGATAAGTCAACTCAGAACAAGGGTGTTCAATGTCATGAATGTGAAGGCTTTGGTCATATAAGAGCTGAATGTGGCACATATCTGAAGAAGCAGAAGAAGCCTGACTGTATTATGGTCTGATGAAGACTCTGACACTGACTCAGAGAATGTTGCTGCTAATCATGTGAGTGCTATGACTGGTGTGTGCAGTACTAATGTTGATTCTGATGATGAAGAACTCACCTTTGATGAACTGGCCTCAGTCTACAAAAAACTATCCATCAAAAGTGAAGAATTGTGCAGAATCAATGAAGAACAGAAGGTGGTTATCAGTCAACTAGAGACAGAAAAGGCTCAACTGCAAAACCAAGTAGTTAATCTTGAAAGTGAAGTCAAGTTACTGTCAACCAACTTGAAGAACATGACCAAGTCTGTAAAGATTTTCAATACTGGAACTGACATGCTTGATGAAATTTTGAAAGTTGGAAAGCATGCTGGTGACTCATCTGGTGTAGGATTTAAGAACAAACATCACAACAAGAATACAAATACTAAGTTTGTTCCTGCTCAGAAGAAACCTGACCCTGGCAGAATGTGGACACATCACACCCTACATCAGAGACCTGCTGGCAAAGAGAAGTTTAATGCTTGGAAATGCCACTACTGTGAAAAGAATGGTCACATCAAGCCCTTCTGCTACAAACTCTATGGGTATCCCAAGAAGAGGTCTCAGGTTCAAGCCAATTCAGCAAGGGTCACTCCTAAGAAGATGTGGAAACCAAAAGTTTCAGAAACTGCTCATATAGCTCACACTTCTCTCAGAGCATCTTCCAGTGAAGATTGGTATTTTGATAGTGGTTGTTCTAGGCATATGACTGGTGTTGAGAAATTTCTCACTAATATCAAGCCTCATACAACAAGTTTTGTAACCTTTGGTGATGGAGCAAAAGGTGAGATCAAAGGCAGTGGTAAGCTCAGCAACAAAGGTTTACCTGACCTAGATGATGTGTTACTTGTCAAAGGTTTGAAGGCTAATCTTATCAGCATAAGCCAACTGTGTGATCAAGGTCTTAAAGTCAACTTCACAAAGAATGAATGTCTTATTATTTCTGACAAAGGAGAAGTGTTGATGAAAGGATCTAGGTCAAAAGACAACTGCTATCTATGGATTCCTGAAGAAACAGCTCATTCTACAACATGTCTGATTAGTCAGGAAGAAGAAGTAAAGCTTTGGCACCAAAGACTTGGCCATCTGAATCTGAAAGGAATGAAGAAGATTGTGTCCAAGGAAGCAATTAGGGGACTACCAAAGCTTAAGATTGTTGAAGGCAGTATCTGTGGTGAATGTCAAGTTGGAAAGCAGGTTCAGAAGTCACACCCAATGTTGCAACATCAGGTGACATCCAGAGTTCTTGAACTGCTACATATGGACTTGATGGGACCAATGCAGGTAGAGAGTATTGGTGGCAAAAGATATGCCTTTGTGGTTGTAGATGATTTCTCAAGATTCACTTGGGTCAGCTTCATCAGAGAGAAGTCTGATACTTTTGATGCATTCAAAGACCTATGCCTTAGACTGCAAAGAGAAAAGGATAGTGCCATTGTTAGAATCAGAAGTGATCATGGGAAAGAGTTTCAAAATTCAAGGTTTTCTGAGTTTTGCTCTGATGAAGGAATTGGGCATGAGTTCTCCTCTCCAATTACACGCCAACAAAATGGTGTAGTTGAAAGAAAGAACAGAACTTTGCAAGAGGCTGCAAGAGTTATGCTACATGCCAAGAAGCTACCTTACTACTTTTGGGCAGAGGCCATGAGTACTGCATGCTATGTACACAACAGGGTGACTCTGAGAAAAGGTACATCAACCACACTGTATGAGATATGGAAGGGAAGAAAACTAACTGTCAAATACTTCCATGTCTTTGGTAGCAAGTGCTATATCTTAGCTGACAGAGAGCAAATGAGGAAGATGGATCCCAAGAGTGATGAAGGAATCTTTCTAGGCTATTCCTTAACCAGCAGAGCCTATAGTGTCTTCAACAACAGAACAAGAACTATGATGGAATCAATCAATGTTGTCATAGATGACTGTTCTGACAATGTGCCTGATGTTGATCCTGATGTGGACACATCTCACCCCCAGCCTGAAGACTCTGAAGTTGTAAAGATTCTTGAGAAGACTGATCAGCAAGAAGATGTGACTCCAGTGAATAAGGGTCCCTCTGTTAGAGTTCAAAAGAATCATCCAAAAGAACTCATAATAGGGAGTCCTGATTCAGGTGTTATGACAAGGTCAAGGGAGGTTGTATCCAATTCTTGTTTTGTGTCAAAGGTAGAACCAAAGAATGTGAAAGAAGCCTTGACAGATGAGTTTTGGATTGAAGCTATGCAAGAGGAGCTGAACCAGTTCAAGAGGAATGAAGTATGCGATTTAGTTCCCAGGCCTGAAGGAGTCAACATCATTGGTACTAAATGGGTTTATAGGAATAAATCTGATGAAAGTGGTGTTGTGACTAGAAACAAGGCTAGGCTTGTGGCTCAAGGTTACTCTCAGATTGAAGGAGTAGACTTTGATGAAACATTTGCTCCTGTGGCACGTCTTGAATCCATAAGGTTACTTTTGGGAGTAGCATGTATCTTGAAGTTCAAGCTATTCCAGATGGATGTGAAGAGTGTTTTCCTCAATGGTTACTTGAATGAGGAAGTTTATGTGGAGTAGCCCAAGGGATTTGTTGATCCAAATTTTCTAGATCATGTCTACAGATTAAAGAAGGCATTGTATGGATTAAAGCAAGCTCCTAGGGCATGGTATGAGAGGCTCACCAAATTTCTGGTACAGCAAGGTTATAGAAAAGGAGAAACTGACAAAACCTTGTTTGTTAGAGAAGAAAAAGGCAAGTTCATGATTGCACAAATCTATGTAGATGACATTGTGTTTGGAGGAATGTCTGATCCCATGGTCAAGATGTTTGTGAATCAGATGCAATCTGAATTTGAGATGAGCCTTGTAGGTGAACTTACCTACTTTCTTGGTCTGCAAGTCAAACAGATGGAAGACACAATTTTCATCTCTCAAAGCAAGTATGCCAAGAACATTGTGAAGAAATTTGGAATGGAGAATGCAAATCACAAGAGAACTCCTGCAGCAACCCATCTCAAACTTTATAAAGATGAGCATGGTGTCAGTGTTGATCAAAGTCTATACAGAAGCATGATTGGCAGTCTACTCTATCTCACTGCAAGTAGACCTGACATTAGCTTTGCTGTTGGTGTGTGTGCAAGGTACCAAGCTGAGCCTAAGATGAGTCATTTGAATCAAGTCAAAAGGATTCTAAAGTATGTAAGTGGTACAAGTGATTATGGGATTCTCTACTCTCATGGTGAAGACACAAGATTGTTAGGTTATTGTGATGCTGACTGGGCAGGTAGTGCAGATGATAGGAAGAGCACTTCTGGTGGATGTTTCTTTTTGGGAAGCAACCTTATCTCATGGTTCAGCAAGAAACAAAATTGTGTTTCTCTTTCTACAGCTGAGGCTGAGTATATTGCAGCAGGAAGTAGTTGCTCTCAGCTACTTTGGATGAAGCAGATGTTGGGTGAGTACAATGTGCAGCAAGATGTGCTCACATTATACTGTGACAATCTAAGTGCTATAAATATTTCCAAAAATCCTATCCAACATAGTAGGACAAAGCACATTGATATTCGTCACCATTTTATTAGAGATCTTGTGGAAGACAATGTTGTGACTCTAGAGCATGTTGCCACTGAGAATCAACTGGCAGATATTTTCACAAAGTCTTTAGATGCAAATAGGTTTGAGGTGTTAAGGGGCAAACTTGGTATTTGCCTCTTTGAGGATCAATAGCCATAATAGCTATTCCGGCGTGCAACGGTTACCTGTCTTTCCCTCCATCCATAGTTGCATGCAATCCAAAGGCAATCATTACAAATATTTCCCAACGGCTATCTCGCGATTTTATCCAAGAAATCCATTTATTCAAGATTTTTCTCTCATTGCCTACCACATTGATCACTACATTCATCTCTCACACACTCAAACGACCAAAGAATTCTTTTGATCTCTCTCAAACCCTTGTTTATCTCTCTGCAAACTTTCTTTGAATCTTCAAACTCACATAATCACTCATCATCATCATGTCTACTGCAACCAAAACATCTCCTTCCACAAAAACCAACACTCCTCCATCACCACCAAAACCTAATTCCCCACACCATGAAGATATTCAAAGTGATATGGTCGTCAATGCAACTCCTGTTTCAATGATCAAAACATCAGGATCAAAGAAAAGGAAGTCCAAGCGATCAAGAAGGGAATGAACCCCTATTGCTGCAGAGGAAACTGTTGTTCCTTCTCCTTCCACAGAAAAATCAAAGAAGAAGAAGAAGAAAAAGAGCAAGTCCAAGACTGGTACACCCAAGAGGGTTCACACCATGGAAAGCCTGCACACTGATCCCCTTCCTTCTGAAACTGTTGATGCTGCTGCTGAAGCATCTGTTGGTGAAGGTTCTTCAAACCCTAACCATGAGAAGGCTGTTCTAAAGACCTCTGGTGATCAAAGACACCCCATGACCCAGATGGTTATTGATTCTGTGCTCAAGGCCTTGCAAGAGCCTGATGTTGTGGCAGATGTTGGCACATCATTGCCATAAGGAGAAGAAGAGTCTCATGCTGATGAAGAAGAGGCTCCTACTGCTGAAGAACCTCCTGTCATTCCTGATTCTCCAGAGCAGGAAATTGTTGAAAAAGATCAACCTGATGAGGTTGAAGAACCTAAAGATGATACACAGTCTGACAAGGGTAAAGAAGCTGAAGGTTCAGATCATGAAGACTCCAATCCTTCTGACAAGGATGCTGATGGAGACACTAAAATTGTGGATGTGGAGGATTATGACTCTGACCTCCCATTGAATATGATTGTTGAAGACAGCATTGCCAGAAGGACCAGAAGTGGAAAGGGTCCTGCTACTGTTAGTAAATCTCCTGTTGCTACCAAGGAGAAGAAGAAGTCTGTCAAGAGGCAAGTTCTGTATGGTCCTAAGAAAGGATATAGCAAAGCTGTAGTTCCACCAACAAAGAAGAAGACTCAGAAAAGAAAAGAGGCACCTACAAGTGACTCAGAGTATGATGGGGAGCATGATGTAGCTCACATCAGTGAGTCTGAAGAAAAATCTGCTGAGGAGCGCAATGTGGAGCTGGATGTAGTCCACATTGAGTCTGCTGTGAAGAAGAGCTATGGGAAGAAGAAAATTCCTCAGGGAATTCCTGATATCCCTGTTGATCTAATTTCCTTCCACAATCCTGCACATGCTGGTAAATGGAAGTACATTGCTCACAGAAGGTTAGCTCTGGAGAGGGAGCTGAGTGCTGAAGCCTTGCAGTGCAAGGAAGTTATGAGGTTGATCAAGCATGCTGGCTTGATGAAGACTGTTTCTGGGCTGAGTGACTGCTATGAGAAAGTGGTCAAGGAGTTTTTGGTGAATATCCCTACTGGTTGTGACAATCCTCTGGACAAGGAGTCCCAAACTGTTTTTGTGAGAGGAAAAGAAATCAATTTCTCTCCTGCTGTTATCAACAAGTTTTTGGGCAGAAGTGAAGAGCCCTATGCAGAGATGGAAGCCAATGACAACTACATTATCAAGGCCATCACTGGTGGAAAGGTCAAGTCCTGGCCTAAGAAAGGGAAGCTCCAAGCAAGCAAGCAAGCAAGCTCACTCCAATCTACAACATCCTTAACAGGATTGCTGCTGCTAACTGGGTACCAACCACACACAACTGTGATGTGGCTACAGGTTTGGCTAGATTCATTTATACTGTAGGTAACAAAATTCACTATGATTTTGGTACTTATATTTTTGATCAGACTGTCAAGCATGCCAAAACCTTAGCTGTTAAGTTGCCCATTGCTTTTCCCTCCCTGTTGTGTGGAATCATATTGAGCCAGAGACCTGATGTTCTGGGCAAGGATGATTTGTCTTGCAGAAGAGAGTCTGCTATCTCTTTTAGTCTGAAGCAGTCTGATGTGACTCCTGATGTGGGCACATCCAGCTCAACTAGTGCAATGTCTAGGAAAGACATGATTGCTGCTTTGAGGGAGACTTGTAAGGCTCTGGATGAGAAGAAGACCAAGCTTGAAGCAGTCATTGCTGGACTGGAGCTTGAGGATGAGCAAACAATGGCTGAGGATGAGGAATTGGAGGAGGAGGAGCCCAATGACTCTGAAGCTGAGGAAACTGATGGGAGCATGGATATTTGTATTTTGTAATTCATTAATATTTCCCTGTATTCAGTATTTCCTTTGTTTTGCTTGTATGTTGTGGGCTGTGCCCTGGATTTCTGTAGCACCTATGTGTGCCTGTTCTGTACTGCTGCTTTAATAATGACCTGAGTGCCTTTTACTGTTCATGCACCATCATCTCTAAATCCATGCTATCTGCATTCTATGGTGTTTTCATTTACTCTCTATGTGTTTGACTTTATTTGTCAAAATTTTGGCTAAAAAGGGGGAGTAAAAATGAACAATTCTTTGAAGTCTTAACTGCAGCAAATTGTGATGTGTGGCACATCTGACTACACATCTGGCATACATGCTTATTTTTCTTCAAATGTTTTTCTCAACAAATTTTTGAAGAATTAGTTTTCTAAAGCATGTTTTTCTGAAGACTTAATCTGTACATTTTCAACAGGGTGATGCATTCTTAAGAAGGCTGTAGAAGTTGCTATGTGTGTAATGTTTGACACATTTGTATGATTTCTACATGGTGATGCATTCTCAAGAAGCCTGTAGAAATTGCTCTTTGTGTGATGTTTGATACATCTGTGAAGTTTTAACTTGTTCATGCATTCTCAAGAAGCCAGGTTTAAAACATCTTCATGTCTCTCTACTAGGTCATGCATTCTGAAGAAGCCTATAGAAGATGTGATATTCAGGGGGAGTATTTGGAAAGTGTGATAAGTGCTAAAAAGTAGTTAAATTCCATACTTAATTACGGCAATTATCGACTTGTTTTCAAAGATATTTATAATTAAAACCCCAAAACTTTGTACATTTTAACTAAATATAATTGTTATGTCCTAATCCTAATTTTTAAGCTTGCATGATCAAAAGAGGAGCAAAAATAAATTCCTTCTCCAAGAGGCTGGTAGCTGAGCGACCAGTGGTAGCTGAGCGACCAAATTGAGGAAAATCTTGGAAAACAAGCAAAGAATTCTACACGTGTCAAGTAACTCCTTCACCAAGACAAACTGGTAGCTGGGCGACCAGATGGTAGCTGAGTGACCAAATTGAAAGAAGTCTTGGGCATCAAGTATGAAATTTTACACGTGTCAAACAACCTCTTCACCAAGACAAGCTGGTAGCTGAGCGACCAGTTGGTAGCCGAGCGACCAGCTGCTTTTCACGCCTATAAATAGCCTTCAAGAGGAGACCATTAGACACACAATTTTTCCAGAGAACAAACAGAGAAATCTGAGAGCATTTAAAGTGTAGTGTCATAGGAAAGTGAAGGTGGATCCATCCAACTTGAGAGATCAAGGGATTGATGTGCATTCTTTGTTCCTCTATCCATATTTGTAAGTTTACCACTATGACAATGAGTGGCTAACTCTTTTTATTGTTGGGATTAGATGTAACTTATCATGACTATATGTTGATCTTAATCTTTTGATATATATATTATTGTTGATTCATTAATATTTGTGTTATCCTTGCTTTTCATGTTATTCATATGATTTAAATGATATAGATATATGTTGTTTGGATCTAAAGATCTAGGATAATCATATGTTAAAACTCTAAACTCTAGACATAGAATTAAGGTTTTAATATTCACCTTTTATATTGAAGCTTAATGCTATTGTGTGGATCGATAAGTCGAGAGATCGAAAATTCATCAACACAATAAATATCACAATGTTTTCGGACACGAAAAGCGTTGAAGAGCAATATGTGAAGATATTAATTAATCACTAAAGTATATATACATTTGATTTAATCAATATATATGATTGATAAAGTGAAGTCTAATCCCGGCAATTCTTTCTCTTTGAAATCTAAATCTCTATTTTATCGCAATCTTTATATTTTCGCACTTGAAATTACAAAACCAATATGTTTGAAAAACCCGCACTTAAAATCATTTTAATTGTTGAACGGCATTTGGTATCGCACTAGTCCATGTGGAGACGATAATTTATATACTTACTTTTGTACTTCAACAAAATGGCACCGTTGCCGGGGACTGGCGTTTGATATTAAAAGCATTGCAACAATTTCGATAGTTTTAAGCAAATTTTGCACTTTTTTTTTTTCTGTTTTAAAATTACTTTTATCCCTTGTGCACGCTAACTTGTTTGGTAGATTGTTGAATCTTGTTTATGCGAGGTAAGACTCCTGCAGAAAATTTGCTCTTCGATCCAGAAATTGAAAAAAACGACTCGAAAGAATAATAGCAAAAACAGGAAAAAGAAACAACAAGCTAGAAAAAGACAGCAGCAAGAGGGAACTTCTGCTTCTAATTCTTCTTTATCCTCCATTTCCGAAGAAACAATGGAAGATCCGGGAACTCCTGGACCATGTCATAACAGTCTAAGACGTTTGGCTCACTTAGCTAGACCAAGAGTTGGAGCCAGACAAACTGAGATGAAAACGGGATATTTACAATTATTATATGCTAACCCTTTTGCAGGTTTGCCACATGAAGATCTGTACAATCATCTTGTTAAGTTCTATGAGATAGCTGGTTCACTCGGAGCCACTGAAGCGGAGGAGGAATCAGTGTTCCAAAGAGGTTTTCCACACTCATTAATTGGCAAAGCAAAGGAGTGGTACCTTGACCAACCTGCTGACGTCATGACCAATTGGAACACACTTGAGGAAAAATTCCTCGAAAGGTTCTTTCCCCACCACAAGTTCATGGAAGCTAAGACAAGCATTGCCGTGTTCTCTCAAGGGTCGAATGAAACACTTTGTGAAGCTTGGGAGAGATACAAATCAATGTTGAGAAAATGCCCTAGTCATGGTTTCGATGAGCTTACTCAGATTCATATCTTCCGCAACGGACTACTTCAGCAGACCAAACTCTTGCTAGATGCTACAGCCGGTAGATCCTTGTTGTCACTTAGTGCCGTTGATGCAACATCAATCATTGAAAAGATGGCGCTTAGTGACCATCAAGGTGAATACAACAGGAATCCGTCCCAAAGAAAACCTGGAGTTCTTGAACTTGATCCGACAGATGCAGTCTTAGCCCAAAACAAACTTCTCACAAACACTGTTGATCAATTGTCAAAACAAATGACAAAGTTGATTAACCTTCAAGAAGATTCAAGCAAAGCTAAGCAAGTTGCGTATTGTCAACTATGCACTGGAGACCACCCTACTGGTCACTGTCCCCCAACTAATGAAGCAGTCAATTATATGGGCAGTCAGAATCAACAAAGGCAAGCACCTTATCAGAATAATTCTGGTTATCAACGAGGTGGAAATTCAAACTACAATCAAGGTTGGAGGCAAGATGCTGGTCCTTCCAGCAGACAAAGACAATATGAAAGTTTCAATTAACCACCTCCACAGAAGAATCAGAATCCAAGCATAGAAGAGACATTGAAAGAATTCATGGCGATGCAAATGGAACAGAATCAACAACAACAAAAATTCCAGCAAGAAACTCAAGTGTACCAAAGAGGCAATGATGCGGTGCTAAGGAATCTTGGGACGCAAATCGGTCAGATAGCCAAAGAAATGGCAAGCCTCAACAACAATCAAGGAGGATCGTTTTCCGCCAACACCGAACCTAATCCTAAAGAGCAGTGCAAGTCAATCACAACAAGGAGTGGTAAGGAAGTTGGCAAAGGCATTGGTGACAACCTTGAAATTGAGAGAGCAGTGGTGGAAGCGAGAGAGAAAAAAATGAGGGAGATAAAAAAGAAAGTGAGAGGGAAGCAGGAGAGAATAATAATGAGGATGTAGTAGAAAAAAATCAAAAAAATAAAGAAAAAGAGAGTGAGGGAGAAGCTAGTGAGGAGAGGAAGACTAGGAATAAAAAAGTGAGAGATGAGAAAAATGTTCAGAAAAGTCCTCCAGCTCAGCACTTGTCGTATCCACATACTCAATCAAAGAAAGACAAAGAGAGGCAGTATGCAAGGTTCCTGGATATTTTCAAGAGATTGCAGATTAATATTCCATTTTCGGAAGCCTTGGAGCAAATGCCGACATATGCGAAATTCATGAAAGAAATTTTGACCAAAAAGAGAAGGTACAAAGATGAAGAGACGGTTCACTTGGATGCCAGTTGTAGTGCAGTCATTCAAAGAACTCTACCAACAAAAGAAAAAGATCCGGGAAGAGTTACATTGCCTGTCACTATAGGGAATGTCAGTGTTGGAAAGGCGTTAATTGATTTGGGATCAAGCATCAACCTTATTCCACTGTCTGTGATTGAAAGGATATGTGGTCTTGAGATCACTCGCACGAGGATGACATTGCAGCTAGCTGATAAATCCATCACACGTCCATCAGGAATTGCTGAAGATGTGTTAGTCAAAGTTGATAAATTCATGTTTCCTATCGACTTTGTAGTGATGGATATTGAAGAGGATGACGATGTGCCATTGATTCTTGGAAGACCTTTTATGAAGACGGCACGAATGATGATTGATATTGATGATGGGATCATGAAGGTTAGAGTTCAAGATGAAGAAATTAGCTTTAATTTGTGGGAAGCTATGAAGCACTCAGAGGATAAAGGTGCATGTTTTAAACTAGATACAACTGAAGAAGCCATCCTAGATGTTAGAAAGCAAGCACATCAACCCTCACCCCTTGAACAAGCCTTGACAGAAGCTTCTGCTGAACTTGACCCCACCAATGAAGGAGAAGTTGAAGAATGGGTAAAGGCATTTGATGCTTTAGAAAAAGTGTCTCCCCTCGAGTCAGAAATAGAAGAATTGAAAGATGAATCGAAGCCGGTTGAAGTGAAACTGGAATTGAAAACATTGCCATCACACTTGAAATATGTGTTCCTGGAAGAATGTGGTAACAAACCGGTAATAATCAGCAAATCATTGTCAACACATGAGGAGAACAGTCTTATTCAAGTTTTAAAAGCAAACCAAGAAGCGATAGGATGGGCATTATCCGATCTGAAAGGTATTAGTCCATCTTATTGTATGCACCGTATCATGATGGAAGATGAATACAAGCCCGTAGCACAGCCTCAACGTCGGTTGAATCCTACTATGAAAGAGGTTGTAAGAAAAGAAGTTGTAAAGTTGTTAGAAGCCGGAATGATCTACCCAATCTCAGACAGTGCCTGGGTGAGTCCAGTCCAGGTGGTTCCAAAGAAAGGAGGAATGACAGTGATCACTAATGACAAGAACAAGTTGATTCCGTCAAGAACGGTTACAGGATGGAGAATGTGCATTGACTACCGAAGATTGAATAAAGCCACAAGAAAAGACCATTTTCCATTGCCATTCATGGATCAGATGCTTGAGAGGTTATCAGGTCAAGAATTTTATTGCTTTCTGGATGGATATTCAGGGTATAATCAAATAACTGTCGATCCCGAAGATCATGAGAAGACAGCATTTACCTGCCCCTTCGGTATCTTCGCCTATAGACGGATGCCTTTCGGGTTATGTAATGCTCCAGCAACATTCCAGAGGTGTATGCAAGCAATCTTTTCCGACTTGATTGAAAAATGCATTGAAGTTTTTATGGATGACTTCTCAGTGTTTGGTTCTTCCTTTGATGGTTGTCTGAAAAATCTGGACACCGTCCTGAAGCGGTGTGTTGAGACTAATCTGGTCCTGAATTGGGAGAAGTGTCATTTCATGGTGACGGAGGGCATAGTACTTGGTCACAAGATTTCTTCCAAAGAAATTGAAGTTGACAAAGCAAAGGTTGAAGTCATTGGAAAGCTCCCACCTCCAGTTAATGTCAAAGGAATCAGAAGCTTTCTTGGTCATGCCGGGTTCTACAGGCGTTTCATTAAAGACTTCTCAAAAATTGCTAAACCGTTAAGCAACCTGCTTAACAAAGATAAGTCTTTTAATTTTGATCATGATTGTTTAATTGCTTTTAATGATTTGAAAGATAGATTGACATCTGCACCCATAATCATAGCTCCTGATTGGTCACTTGATTTTGAACTAATGTGTGATGCTAGTGATTATACTGTTGGTGCAGTTCTTGGTAAAAGAAAGAACAAAATTTTTCATGCTATACACTATGCAAGTAAAGTGCTAAATGATGCTCAAATCAATTATGCAACAACAGAAAAAGAGTTGCTTGCAAATAGTGTATGCGCTTGAAAAATTTCGTTCTTATTTAATTGGTTCAAAGATTGTTGTGTACACTGACCATGCAGCTATCAAGTATCTAATCACAAAATCCGACTCCAAACTGAGGCTCATTAGATGGATGCTCTTGCTACAAGAGTTTGATCTTGAGATTAAGGACAAGAAAGGTACGGAGAACTTGGTAGCTGATCATTTGTCAAGATTGGTAAACAATGAGGTGACCAAACACGAACATGAAGTTCGAGAAGAATTTCCCGATGAACAGTTACTTATGATGCAAGAGAGGCCGTGGTTTGCTGACATGGCTAATTACAAAGCTTCAGGGTTAGTACCGGATGATTTCACTTGGCATCAAAGAAAAAAGTTCCTTCGTGAAGCAAATCAATATGTCTGGGATGATCCTCATTTGTTCAAGATTGGAGCTGACAATTTGTTGAGAAGGTGTGTTACTCGAGAGGAAGCCGCCAGCATCTTATGGCATTGTCACAATTCGCCATATGGTGGTCATTACAATGGTGAAAAGACAGCAGCAAAAATTTAACAGTCGGGGTTCTTTTGACCGACTTTGTTCAAGGATGCATATGAGCATGCTCAAAGATGTGACAGCTGTCAAAAGATCGGGGGAATTTCAAGGCGCAATGAGATGCCTTTGCAAAACATTCTGGTGGTTGAAGTCTTCGACTGTTGGGGCATTGATTTTGTTGGCCCATTTCCCTCTTCATTTTCCAACGAATACATTTTAGTGGCGGTTGATTATGTGTCAAAGTGGGTGGAAGCAATTGCATCACCTAAAGCTGATGGCAAGACGGTGATCAAATTTCTCAAAAGGAACATTTTTGCTCGCTTTGGAACTCCTAGGGCGCTTACCAGTGATGGAGGGTCACATTTCTGCAATTCGCAACTAAAAAAGGCCCTTGAGCACTATGGAGTCAGACACAAAGTTGCGTCACCATACCATCCACAAACAAATGGGCAAGCGGAAGTTTCAAATCGCGAGATAAAGAAGATTCTTGAAAAGACTGTGTCCACTTCAAGAAAGGACTGGTCTTTGAAGCTTGATGAAGCACTGTGGGCATATCGGACGACTTTTAAGTCACCAATAGGGCTCACCCCATTCCAGATGGTATATGGCAAAGCATGTCACCTACCGGTCGAATTAGAACACAAAGCCTTTTGGGCTTTGAAATTTCTAAACTTTGACCCATCATTGTCAGGAGAACAACGGAAATTGCAGCTGCATGAACTTGAAGAATTGAGGACTCAAGCCTATGAATCTTCTAAACTATACAAAGAAAAGGTCAAGAGATACCATGATAAGAAAATTCTTAACAGAGAATTCAAGCCCGGGCAAATGGTTCTTTTGTTCAATTCAAGATTGAAACTGTTTCCCGGGAAATTAAAATCAAAGTGGTCCGGGCCATTTAGAATCAAAGAGGTGAAACCCTATGGTGCAATTGTTTTAGAGGATCCAAAGACCAATGATACATGGACTGTCAATGGACAAAGGCTCAAGCTTTATTTTGGTGGCGAATTTGATCGATTCACCACAAAAATTCCAGTTTCCGATCCATAATTTCAACGAAAAGGCGTCAAGCTAATGACATTAAACAAGCGCTTGTTGGGAGGCAACCCAACCTTGTGTTTATTTTTGTTATTTTATTTCATATTTAGTAAGTTGAGTAAGGATAACATGATTGAAAGAATTAGGTAGAAACCAAGCTTTGGTCGCCTGAGCTGCAAAAGATCGCCCCAGCGACCTGTTTCCCACTTTGGTCGCCCCAACGACCAATCCATGGCTCAGCGACCAGAGCGACACCTGCACACTGCAGGTTGGCGCCAGCTGGCCCACTCACCACTTCAGGTGATGACTCACCACCCCTTACCACTAAAACACGGGTTCTGGACAGAAAACCCTAAAAAAACAACTACCACCACTCCATCTCTACTCTCAAACACTCATTCCAAACAAACCCACCCCAAAAACTTCATTCAAAACAATTCCATTCCAAGTTTCTCAAGCATTCTCTAAGCAATCTCTCACACTCATTCCAAACCCTTTCTTTTTAATTTTGTTCATCATTCAAAAGGTATGTTCTTTTCAATTTAATTTTGAATTTTGAAGGTTAGGGTTAGAAAGGGGCAAAATCATCCAAATGTTACATGCTTTCCATGAGAGATACCCATTATTTTTCTTCCAATTTCAAAATAGAAACCATTTGCATTATGCATGTTCATGCTTCTTGGCAAAAACTTTGAAAATCACTCACCCATGAGTTTTTAAAGAAATGTTGTAAGAAAAAAATCAATGCATGTGGTTCTCAATGCTTAGTTTTGTGATTTTTCAACATTAGAATTAAGTGTTTTTGATAGAATGAGTGTCTAATTGAAACATGGTCTGGGTATGCTCTGTTTAAATTTGAATTATGTTTAACCCGCGCTCTGGTCGCCAGCCGCTAGCCCCCAGCGACCTTCCCCTGTTCTGTGCCCAGTACTGGTCGCTGAGCTACCACAGCTCGCCCTAGCGACCAGTTTTTTTTTTTTTTTTTCTGTTTCCAGAATTGGTAGCTTGAGCGACCATTGCTAGCCTGGGGCGACCAAGCCTCAGTTTTAAAAATTATTTTGCCCTTTCATGATCTGTTTTCACTACTAATGGGATACTTTGTGTTTGTTTTGTTTACAGGTAATGGCACCTAAAACAGCGACAACCAAGGGAATAAGGCCACCAACTGGGCGAGGTAGTTCTTCACGTGCCCACATTGATCCCATCCGCTTCCTTGGACACCCCCAATATGCTCGATTCCAGGATTTGGAAGCAAGAACTGTTTGGGGAGAAAGTGTTTTCAGAATTGAAGGGACAGGCGCCTTTACAGGCTTCAAGGAAATTATTGACGAGAGGAATTGGGGTGTCTTGGCTAGCCCAATTGAAGATATCAACTTGGATTTGGTTAGAGAATTTTATGCAAATGCCATGCCGTTGGATGATGAAGATCCCGCCTCTTTCAAAACCATGGTGCGGGGCCGAGCAATCAGATTTGACCGAGATGCAATTAATAATTTCCTTGGCCAACCAAGCGACCTTCCCACAGATACTTACTGTGCTTATACTCAAAGTGTAGCCCGTGGAAACTGGGATGTTTCTGCTATCACCCAGACTCTGTTAGAACCTGGGCGCCAGTTGGTGTGGAACCAGCAAAACACTCACCCCGTTCGTGCAATGAAGGAAGATTTAACAATCCCAAGTCAACTTTTGCTACTTTTCACTCTTCACAACATCATCCCTCGTTCCCACACCTCTGATGTTACTATGAGGGTGCTACAGTTCATGCATTACATGGAAAATAACTTAGAGATTGATGTTGCTCGGGTAATTGCAGGTGAAATGAGGGAGATGGTGTTAACAGGACTTCGACCAACCAAGCTTAAAGGCAATGCGGCTTTGGGGTTTCCAGGCCTCATTATGGGCTTAATCAAAGAGCAAGCCCACATAACTCTTCCTTCAGATATAGACCTCACCTTAAAAGAATTTGATGATGCTGAAGCTAGGCGACTTTGCAGGCATAGGCGCACTATTGTCTTTATTGATCCAGCTGGGGGTCACTCCTCTGTTCCACCACCCACCAACCCCACCATATTTCCCCCCACCCGATACCCACCCATGGATCCCCTCACCTTCCACAACATGGTTTCTTATAATTGGGATTTGCATGATGCAGGTTACCGGGCAATGCAAGCTGTGCATCAGTCCATTTATAACACCCAGATTGTGCAGCCAGTGATGACCCCCGACCAGTTCACATCTTATGTTCAGTGGCCTGGGGACAAGCCATTTATCCCAGGAGGGGGTAGCAGCTCAGGTACAGGTGCAGATGCATCACTTAGAGGTACAGGTGCAGGTGCTGATGTTGGAGGTGGAGCAGACACATTTGATGATATTGGTGATTTTGACATTGATGATCAGACGAATTTGAGGCAGATGATGGATTCCGTTGTGAACAGGGCTGGAAGTGATGAGGAGATGGCTGAAGAAGATGAAACTTCAGCCTCAGATGAGTTTTGAGAGGAGATCAGATAACGGCTAAAACTCGCCAAAAATGAGTGATATTTTAAAAGCTTTCAGTCGTTTATCTTTTTATTTCAGTCTTTTTGTGATATATGTAGTATACTTTTTGGAAACAAAACTTATGATGCATGCGTACTCTTGAAATGCATGCATACTCTTGGAAAAATGTTTTGGTTTAGACAAGCATGTATCGTTTGGTAAACTTAAATAACTTTGTGAAATAGTTTTGAAGTATGTGTTTAAATTTCTAGTAAAAATAGTTTTAATTTATGCAAGTATGTTAGAAACAAGCTTTAAAATTTTAAGTTAATCAAGAGGTTGAGTTGTGAAAAATCAAATGATCAAGCATGATGTTTTGTAGAGTTTATGTTAACCTTGGATTAATGTTTGAAATTTGATTAGGAATCCAACATGATTTTGAATATATTGTTTGTCCTAAGATGATTCTCATATTTTTTGTCAAACTTTCTTGAGACTTGTGTTATCCAACATAGCCGGGTGAGATGTGTGAACTTTCCATTGTCTACAAATATTGAGAGCCGGTAATTATGCATACTCGTTTTATTTTAATTTAATCCTGCTGTTACTTAATGTGTTTAAGGTTGTGGACATGATCAAGGCCATGTTTCTATTTGAGTGTAATTACTTGGCCAAATAAAGCTTGTCATGTGAGATTGTGTGATCCCTTGTTGTTGGAACAAAATTATGATTTTGTATCTCCTTAATTGATTTTGATGATAACAATGTATTTAAGGTTAAATTGGAATACTAATAATTTAATTCAGTGTGCAGGATTAAAAGTTAAAATTTGCGTACTAAAGAACCTTAGAATTTCTGAAGGAATTACTTCTAAGCTCACCAGATCTGAAGCAAGTGAAACTCTGAAGTTATTATCTGAACCTTAGAATTTCTGAAGGAATTACTTCTGAGCTCACCAGATCTGAAGCAAGTAATTCTGAGCCTATGAAACTCTGAAGTTATTATCTGAACCTTAGAATTTCTGAAGGAATTACTTCTGAGCTCACCAGATCTGAAGCAAGTAATTCTGAGCCTGTGAAACTCTGAAGTTATTATCTGAACCTTAGAATTTCTGAAGGAATTACTTCTGAGCTCACCAGATCTGAAACAAGTAATTCTGAGCCTATCAAAATCTGAAGAACATCTGAGCTCACCAGATCTGAAACAAGTAATTCTGAGCCTATCAAAATCTGAAGGCTCGTCAGATATAAGTGTTAAGCTACATTTGAGAGTACAATTTTATTGAAGACTGTGCCTGACTAAGTCCAAACGCAGAAACCAAGAATGAAAAGGTTTGACCATGGAAAGGTCCTTTTCAAGTCAGGCTTCAGAAACGATTATTTCCTTATTTGGCTTTCACCAAGGTTCAAATATCAAAAGCCAAAAGGAATCTCTCATTTTGTAGTAAACGTTAAGCTCCTAAGCTACTGCAAATCAGAACAGCTAATAAGCTCACTGATCTATACAAAGGAGCGTCTCAATTCTTCAAACGGCTATAATCTTCAACGTTCATTTTATCATCTATAAAAGGAAGAAGATTTGTGAAGAAATGGAATCAAGACTTAAGCTTCTGAACGTGCTGAAACTCTGTCAAATTCTGAAGCTATCAAACACTTAGAAACTTTGTGATAATTTTCTAAGTTAGTCTTGTAACTGAGTTGTATTTTGTAAACACCTCTGATTGTATATCAAGTGTTAATCTCTTATCTTTATTAACATTAAAACCAGTTAGAAGTCTCTTGCTTTGTGCTTGAGCATTGGAAGTCTCTTGCTTTGTGCTTGAGCATTGGAAGTCTCTTGCTTTGTGCTTGAGCAGTTTGAAGTCTCTTGCTTTGTGCTTGAGCATTTGAAGTCTCTTGCTTTGTGCTTGAGCATTGGAAGTCTCTTGCTTTGTGCTTGAGCATTGGAAGTCTCTTGCTTTGTGCTTGAGCATTGGAAGTCTCTTGCTTTGTGCTTGAGCAGTTAGAAGTCTCTTGCTTTGTGCTTGAGCAGTTTGAAGTCTCTTGCTTAGTGCTTGAGCATTTGTAATCTGAGTGATTATAGTGAAATCTCTTGTGAAGGACAAGAGGACTGGACTACTCCTGTTAGTGGGAGGAACCAGTATAAAAATTCTGAGCATCTCTCTCTAACCCTATCCTCATATATTGTGTGTGTTATACCTTATCCGCTGCAATTTGTTTTAACTTAGAAAAAGTCTCACACAATTCAACCCCCCCCCCCCCCTTCTTGTGTGTTTTTCAACCTTCAATTGGCATCAGAGCTCCGGTCTGTTGCTCCTCACTTAACAGTGAAACAGTAAAAGATCTAGGGGTACTTAGTTGAAAAACATGTCTGGTGTTACCTCTCCTTCTGCTTCCTCTGGACCTGATCACTCTGCTGTTCCACCTCCTCACAACTATGATAGGGAAAGGAACATTGATAATCACAGAGACAAACCACCTTACTTCAACAGTGATCCTACTACTTTTCCTTTCTGGAAAACCAAGATGTATAGTTACATCATTGGGACCGATGATGAGTTATGGGATATCATTGAAGATGGTATACATTTTGAACACATGGATGATGAAGGTGTTGTAAGAAATACCTACAGAAAGTTCTTTGATGCTGAAAAGAAGAAACAGTATAAGAAGCATCATACTGTTAAGAATATGCTTATTGGTGCAATATCTCATGCTGAGTATTTAAAAATATCCAACAAGTCATGTGCCAAAACTATCTGGGACTCTCTATGTTTCACCTATGAAGGAAATAAGCAAGTCAAAGAAGCTAAGGCAAACTTATTAGTTCATCAATATGAGCTGTTCAGAATGAAGGAAGATGAAGATATTGAAACCATGTATTCAAGGTTTCAAACCCTTGTCTCTGGTCTTCAAGTTCTGAAGAAAAGCTACACTGCATCTGATCACGTGAAGAAAATTCTGAGGAGCTTACCTTCCAAATGGAGACCAAAAGTTACAGCTTTTCAGGAATCCAAGGATTTGGACAATGTGACTCTTGAAGATTTAATAAGCTCACTCAGAAGTCATGAGCTAGAACTTATGTCAGATGAACCTGTCAAGAAGATGAAGTCCTTGGCTCTAAGCTCTGTTCAGACTTCCTCAAAAGCTGCAAAGATCAAAGTGTCTGAACAAGAGGAAGAAACTTCTGATGATATGATGGATGAAAATTCTGAGAATGAAGAAATGGCACTAATGGTTAGAAGGTTTCAGAAATGGAACAAGAAATACAAAAGGTTTTCAAACAAAGGAAACAACTCAAGAAGTTCCTTTTCAAAGGACAAAAAGGAAGAACTGAACAACTGCTATAACTGCAAGAAATCTGGACACTTCATTGCGGACTGTCCAGAAATGTCATCCAAGGACAAAGGAAAGAATAAGAGCTTTGGGAAAGAAAAGTACAAAGAAAAGGTAAGGAAGAGTTTGTTAGCCACTTGGGAGACCATTGAGAATGACTCTGAAGGAGAAGATGATGAAGAAGGCAATCTGGCTTTAATGGCAAGAACTTCTGAAGGTAACAACTCTGATAGAGATTCTGAAGATGACTCAGATGATGAAAATGAGGTATACTCTAACATGACTAAATCTGAATTAATTGATTCTCTTAAGATTGCCGTGAAACATTACTCTCGTATAGTAAGTCAACACAAAATTCTGAAGAATGTTCATGAATCATTGAAAAAGGATGCCAAGATTCTTTATGATGAAAATGAATCGTTAAACATTCGTATTTGTCATGTTGAATCTAACTATGTCTTGGCAGACAAGCTCAATGATGATCATGAAGATGCTCTTCACGAATTTATTCGTTGTACCTTCAATAGGAGTAAAATGGCTTCCATGATTTATCATATGACTCGTAACTATGGTGAAGGCATTGGTTATTCTCGGTTTAAGAACTGGGATAAACCTCTGAAATCATATAGTGAGGATGATACTCCACCTGAATTATTCTCTACCTTTGTTAAAAGTGGTACACTTGATCTGAAGGCATCCAACTCTGAAGGAGGTTCTGAACCTGAACCCAAAGACTCAGAAGTTCCAAGTTCTTCTGAACCTAAAATTTCTGAGTCCAAAAGTTCTCAAGTTAAGGCTCAGAAGTCATCTGAACCTCTGAGAAATCAAGGTAAAGTTACTTCAGATCCTTGCTTGACCTTTGGAACTGTGATATACTCCAGATCAAAATCCAAGAATCAAATTAAGCCTAAACATTCTTGTCAAAGCTTAATTAATTCTAGATCTTGTGTTGATCATAGAAAACAAAGAAGGAATACTATTCAGAAGACTAACTCTAAAGGACCCATCAGAATATGGGTACCAAAATCTGAAATAATGTTTGCTTCAGATGCTCATGCAAGGAAAGGTAAAACAGCAGCCCTGGTACCTGGACAGTGGTTGCTCACGACATATGACGGGAGAAAAGCATATGTTCCAAACCCTAACTCTGAAAGAGGGAGGCTCTGTGGGATTTGGAGGAAAACAAAAAGGGGAGATCATTGGTACAGGTACAGTTGGTAATTCTTCTCTTTCCATTAAAGATGTTTGGTTAGTTGATGGACTTAAACACAATCTATTGAGCATTAGTCAATTTTGTGACAATGGGTGTGTTGTTACATTTAATAAGGAATCATGTACTGTATCAAAAGACTCTGACAAATCTGTAGTATTCAAGGGAATGAGAGTTGGCAATGTTTATAAAGTAAACTTTTCTGATTTGGTTGACCAAAAGATTATATGTCTTTTGTCTCTGAGTGATGAGAAATGGCTATGGCACAAGCGTCTTGGTCATGCTAACTGGAGGTTGATCTCTAAGCTTAGCAAACAAAAGCTTGTTAGTGGTTTGCCTGACATTGATTATCACTCAGATGCACTTTGTGGCTCATGTCAAAAAGGAAAATTTGCTAAGACTTCATTCAAGTCTAAAAACATTGTCTCTACTTCCAGACCCTTAGAATTGCTTCACATTGATCTGTTTGGTCCTGTTTCGACAGCCTCTATCAATGGTAAAAAATATGGATTGGTCATGGTTGATGATTTCAGTAGATGGACTTGGGTGAAATTCCTACGTTCTAAGAGTGAAGCACTTGTGGTGTTCAGTGACTTCTGCACACAAATACAAAGTGAAAAGGATCTTCGAATTCTGAAGGTTAGAAGCGACCATGGGGGAGAGTTCGAAAATGACTCTTTCGAATCTTTCTGCTCAGAGCATGGAGTAATCCATGAATTCTCTTCTCCTAGAACACCACAGCAGAATGGTGTTGTAAAAGAAAGAATAGATCTTTGCAAGAAATGGCTCGTACCATGATGCTTGAGTCTAACCTAGCTAAGTTCTTGTGGGCAGAAGCCGTGAGTACTGCTTGCTATGTTCAGAATAGAATCTACATCAGACCTATTCTGAACAAAACTGCTTATGAACTGTTCAAAGGAAGAAAACCAAATATTTCTTATTTTCATCAGTTTGGATGTACTTGTTATATTCTAGACAACAAGGTCTATCGAAAGAAATTTGATGCTAGAGCTTATAAGGGTATCTTTATAGGCTACTCTGAACGCTCAAAAGCATACAGATTGTATAATTCTGAAACTCACACAGTTGAAGAATCTATACATGTTAGATTTGATGATAAAGAGCCTGACGATAAAATGTCAGAGCAAGCTGAGACTTTTGCAGAATTTCAAGTTTCCTCAAATTCTGAGTGTGAAGATCTCTCCATTGCTGTATATCCATCTGAGACTCAAAATGAAGATATCTCTGAAGGCCTTGAAACTGAAGACCCTTCAGAAACTGAACCCTCTCAGACACCTGCTCCACCTAAGAGTAAATTCAAGTATAGATCATCTCATCCTGAAGAGCTAATTGTTGGTAACAAGGATAGCCCAAGAAAGACCAGATCTGCTTTCAAAGAGGATGAATCCCTAGTTGGGTTAATTTCATTAATTGAACCCACAAACATAGAAGAAGCACTCTCAGATGATGGGTGGATTGTTGCAATGCAAGAAGAACTCAATCAATTTGAAAGAAATGATGTTTGGGATCTGGTACCAAAACCCAAACACAAGAACATTATTGGAACAAAATGGGTATTCAGAAACAAGTCAAATGAAAAGGGAGAAGTTGTCAGAAATAAAGCTAGACTGGTTGCACAAGGTTATAGTCAGCAAGAAGGCATAGATTTCACTGAAACCTTTGCACCAGTAGCAAGACTTGAGGCAATTAGACTTCTCTTGTCCTATGCAGTTAATCATGACATCACTCTATTTCAAATGGATGTTAAGAGTGCATTTCTGAATGGAGTAATTTATGAAGAAGTCTATGTTAAACAACCTCCTGGCTTTGAAGATATAAAGTGTCCTGATCATGTTTACAAATTGAAGAATTCTCTGTATGGTTTGAAACAAGCTCCAAGAGCTTGGTATGAAAGGTTAAGTATATTTCTTCTAGAAAATGGTTTTGAAAAAGGACATGTTGATAACACTCTCTTTAGAAAAACCTTAAAAACTGATATTTTGATTGTTCAGATTTATGTTGATGATATTATCTTTGGTTCAACTAATGCTTCTCTTTGCAAGAATTTCTCTAAGCTTATGCAGGATGAATTTGAAATGAGGATGATGGGAGAACTAACATTCTTCTTGGGAATTCAAATCAATCAAAGAAAAGAAGGAGTATATGTGCATCAAACCAAATACACAAAGGATTTACTGAAGAAATTTGGTCTTGAAGATTGTAAACCAATGTCAACTCCTATGCATCCCTCTAGCTGTCTTCTGAAGGAAGAATCTGAAGGCAAAGTAGATCAGAAATTATACAGAGGTATGATTGGTTCCCTCCTTTATCTCACTGCATCTAGACCAGATATCTTGTTCAGTGTATGCTTGTGTGCTAGATTTCAATCAGATCCTAGAGAGTCTCATCTAACTGCTGTTAAGAGAATCTTTAGATATCTGAAAGGAACCACTAATCTTGGATTACTTTATAAGAAATCCTTAGATTATCAGCTTATTGGATTCTGTGATGCTGACTATGCTGGTGATAAAATTGAAAGGAAGTCCACTAGTGGAAACTGTCAATTTCTAGGTGAAAACCTTATATCATGGGCTAGTAAGAGACAAGCAACTATTGCTCTATCTACAGCAGAAGCAGAGTACATCTCAGCTGCTAAGTGTTGCACGCAATTGCTCTGGATGAAACATCAGTTGGAGGACTATCAGATAAGGATAAGTAGTATACCACTTCTCTGTGATAATACTGCTGCTATCTGTTTGTCTAAGAATCCTATTTTGCATTCAAGAGCTAAACACATTGAGATCAAACATCACTTCATTAGAGACTATGTTCAGAAGGGAGTAATTAAGATTCAATTCATTGATACTGAGCATCAATGGGCTGATATCTTTACCAAACCTCTTGCTATTGATCGTTTCGATTTTATCAAGAAAAATCTGAACATGGTTTTTATTTCTGAATGATATCTCTGAATGCTGTTAACTCTGAATGAATAAACTGGTTCTGAAGGGCCTCAGAAGTTTGGACGGCTCAGAAACTATTATATAGGTTCTGAAGCACTCTCTCATCTGAAGCAATCAGAATTATTTATTATTAAATATGATTTCTTGTGACTCAGATACCTACTCTAAGTGTTAGTTGACCACTCAGTTTCTCTAACTGACAGCTGGCTTCTGAAAACACTACTTATCTGTGTAACTTCCCATCATGTCTAGTAACCGCTGGGTAATGAAGGAGAGCTAATGATGATTTTATTAAAAGTAACTGCCAAGCCCCCATTACGTCACTATCTTGTTTCCCCAATATTTTGAAACTTCCACTATAATCACTTAACTACACACTAGTCACTATCACTTCTCACGTTTTCAATATTTTGAAACTTCCACTATAACCATTTCTGACACTCCTAAATCCCCTCAGAAATCTCCTATTAAAGATTCTGAGTCTACCCCAATAGCAATGGACGTAGACCAATCTGAACCCTCAAATGTTCAAAATTCTGAAGTCCCTGCTGAATCCCAAACTGAACCCCTTCAGACTTCATCTCCTAAGCCAACCACTTCTGAACCAAACCCCTCATCCATTCAAACCACTCCACCTTTTCCTGGAACTGATTCAGATCTTGAAGAAACTCGTCTTCATTCTGAAACAATTCCCTGTTTCACCATGGTACTTAACAATTCCCTTTTACCGTTGAATGCATTTACTGCTGGTGGTTGTTTGCTGTGTGCATTTACTACCCTGTAACTTGTGCTTTGACTGACCCGTTTTTGATAATGACAAAGGGGGAGAAAATATTATTTCATTTCCTATGGCAGTGAAATTATTTCTGAAGCTCTAAAGATCACATTTTCTGAACTCTACTCTTGTTAAGTTATATTAAAGTCTTTTAAACTTTTAATGAGGGGGAGTAATAAATTTTGTCCAACATAAATTCATATAATATAAGATACGCTTGCAAACCATATCTTATATTTGTCAATCTGAAGAAATAGAGCTTGCAAACCTCTAATTCTGAAGGTAGAATATATGAAATTATATTTGACATTAAATATTACTCTTAGACTGTTTTATATTTATCATTGATAAACTTTTGAAGCTTATCAGACTCAGGGGGAGCTTGCAAACCTCAGAACCTGAAGTCAAGATGTTAAATAAAAACAACAACAATTGATTTTAAATACATATAGTTGTCATCATCAAAAAGGGGGAGATTGTTGGAACAAAATTATGATTTTGTATCTCCTTAATTGATTTTGATGATAACAATGTATTTAAGGTTAAATTGGAATACTAATAATTTAATTCAGTGTGCAGGATTAAAAGTTAAAATTTGCGTACTAAAGAACCTTAGAATTTCTGAAGGAATTACTTCTAAGCTCACCAGATCTGAAGCAAGTGAAACTCTGAAGTTATTATCTGAACCTTAGAATTTCTGAAGGAATTACTTCTGAGCTCACCAGATCTGAAGCAAGTAATTCTGAGCCTATGAAACTCTGAAGTTATTATCTGAACCTTAGAATTTCTGAAGGAATTACTTCTGAGCTCACCAGATCTGAAGCAAGTAATTCTGAGCCTGTGAAACTCTGAAGTTATTATCTGAACCTTAGAATTTCTGAAGGAATTACTTCTGAGCTCACCAGATCTGAAACAAGTAATTCTGAGCCTATCAAAATCTGAAGAACATCTGAGCTCACCAGATCTGAAACAAGTAATTCTGAGCCTATCAAAATCTGAAGGCTCGTCAGATATAAGTGTTAAGCTACATTTGAGAGTACAATTTTATTGAAGACTGTGCCTGACTAAGTCCAAACGCAGAAACCAAGAATGAAAAGGTTTGACCATGGAAAGGTCCTTTTCAAGTCAGGCTTCAGAAACGATTATTTCCTTATTTGGCTTTCACCAAGGTTCAAATATCAAAAGCCAAAAGGAATCTCTCATTTTGTAGTAAACGTTAAGCTCCTAAGCTACTGCAAATCAGAACAGCTAATAAGCTCACTGATCTATACAAAGGAGCGTCTCAATTCTTCAAACGGCTATAATCTTCAACGTTCATTTTATCATCTATAAAAGGAAGAAGATTTGTGAAGAAATGGAATCAAGACTTAAGCTTCTGAACGTGCTGAAACTCTGTCAAATTCTGAAGCTATCAAACACTTAGAAACTTTGTGATAATTTTCTAAGTTAGTCTTGTAACTGAGTTGTATTTTGTAAACACCTCTGATTGTATATCAAGTGTTAATCTCTTATCTTTATTAACATTAAAACCAGTTAGAAGTCTCTTGCTTTGTGCTTGAGCATTGGAAGTCTCTTGCTTTGTGCTTGAGCATTGGAAGTCTCTTGCTTTGTGCTTGAGCAGTTTGAAGTCTCTTGCTTTGTGCTTGAGCATTTGAAGTCTCTTGCTTTGTGCTTGAGCATTGGAAGTCTCTTGCTTTGTGCTTGAGCATTGGAAGTCTCTTGCTTTGTGCTTGAGCATTGGAAGTCTCTTGCTTTGTGCTTGAGCAGTTAGAAGACTCTTGCTTTGTGCTTGAGCAGTTTGAAGTCTCTTGCTTAGTGCTTGAGCATTTGTAATCTGAGTGATTATAGTGAAATCTCTTGTGAAGGACAAGAGGACTGGACTACTCCTGTTAGTGGGAGGAACCAGTATAAAAATTCTGAGCATCTCTCTCTAACCCTATCCTCATATATTGTGTGTGTTATACCTTATCCGCTGCAATTTGTTTTAACTTAGAAAAAGTCTCACACAATTCAACCCCCCCCCCCCCCCCCCCCTTCTTGTGTGTTTTTCAACCTTCACTTGTGTCCCCATTTGAGCCTTAAAATTGAAATTTTTTTGTTTGTTTTGAACCCTTGAACCGCAAGAAAGAAAAACAATTACTCATCCCTTGTCTTAGGATAGGAGAGCAGGTGTATTTAAACAGGGTTATGTTAATATTCAAGTTGGGGAGAAGAAGGATTGTAGAAAAATTCAATTGAGAAAAAAAAAAAAAATTGACATGGTGATGATCAAAAGAAAAAAAATATTGAAAAGTCGACACAAGTGAAAATCAAAGAAAATGAAAAGAAAGAAAAAGTGTCGAAGAAAAAATCACCACATCAAGATGAAAAGAAAAAAAAAATGAAAGAGAGAATGTGTTTGAATTGTAAATAGTAATGAATGATGCTCTCTTATCCTAGGCTTTTGAATCCAAAGAAAAACAATGATTTTTTGTAGCCTAGCCCCATTACAAGCTTAATAAAGTCCTTAGTGATCCACAACCAAAAACATGTTTTGTGAAATTGTTTGGATGAAGGTTTGAATTGAATTGTTGTGTGCATATTACTTAGATTGAGTTAAACACTTACCCTTTGAGCGATACAGTGATAATTGTGAGGAAATTGCGATAACACTTGAATTTTGATTGTTTGACAAGGAAGTTGAGAATTTTACCTAGGCATAGCAATTATTTCATGATCATGCTTTATTCCTTTGAAATTTTTTTAAGATTAGTCCTTGGTTAGCATTACTCTACCCATGCTACATGAAAAAGCTTTGAAAACTTTGATTGATTACAACATTACTCTTGAGATTGTAATTTTTGAGCTTGTAAATAGTTTACTTTTACCTTTTGTTTGAGGACAAACAAAGTCCTAAGTTGAGGAGAGTTGATAAGTGCTAAAAAGTAGTTAAATTTCATACTCAATTACGGCAATTATCGACTTGTTTTCAAAGATATTTATAATTAAAACCCCAAAACTTTGTACATTTTAACTAAATATAATTGTTATGTCCTAATCCTAATTTTTAAGCTTGCATGATCAAAAGAGGAGCAAAAATAAATTCCTTCTCCAAGAGGCTGGTAGCTGAGCGACCAGTGGTAGCTGAGCGACCAAATTGAGGAAAATCTTGGAAAACAAGCAAAGAATTCTACACGTGTCAAGTAACTTCTTCACCAAGATAAACTGGTAGCTGGGCGACCAGATGGTAGCTGAGCGACCAAATTGAAAGAAGTCTTGGGCATCAAGTATGAAATTTTACACGTGTCAAACAACCGCTTCACCAAGACAAGCTGGTAGCTGAGCGACCAGCTGCTTTTCACGCCTATAAATAGCCTTCAAGAGGAGACCATTAGACACACAATTTTTCCAGAGAACAAACAGAGAAATCTGAGAGCATTTAAAGTGTAGTGTCATAGGAAAGTGAAGGTGGATCCATCCAACTTGAGAGATCAAGGGATTGATGTGCATTCTTTGTTCCTCTATCCATATTTGTAAGTTTACCACCATGACAATGAGTGGCTAACTCTTTTTATTGTTGGGATTAGATGTAACTTATCATGACTATATGTTGATCTTAATCTTTTGATATATATATTCTAGTTGATTCATTAATATTTATGTTATCCTTGCTTTTCATGTTATTCATATGATTTAAATGATATAGATATATGTTGTTTGGATCTAAAGATCTAGGATAATCATATGTTAAAACTCTAAACTCTATACATAGAATTAAGGTTTTAATATTCACCTTTTATATTGAAGCTTAATGCTATTGTGTGGATCGATAAGTCGAGAGATCGAAAATTAATCAACACAATAAATATCACAATGTTTTCGGACACGAAAAGCGTTGAAGAGCAATATGTGAAGATATTAATTAATCACTAAAGTATATATACATTTGATTTAATCAATATATATGATTGATAAAGTGAAGTCTAATCCCGGCAATTCTTTCTCTTTGAAATCTAAATCTCTATTTTATCGCAATCTTTATATTTTCGCACTTGAAATTACAAAACCAATATGTTTGAAAAACCCGCACTTAAAACCATTTTAATTGTTGAACGGCATTTGGTATCGCACTAGTCCCTGTGGAGACGATAATTTATATACTTACTTTTGTACTTCAACAAAGTGCTCTAATACAAAGGGGAGTAAACAACTACATGTTTGCATGAATCTATGCATAGCTGTGTTTGCTACCCTCCCTCATGTGTGCATGGAATCCCATGCTTGTATGTGTCTGGGAATTTATTTTTCTCAGTCTTTGGGAATTTATTTTTCCCATCTTGTGAGAGATTATTTCTCTCCAATTATGTGAGGCTCATATTCGCTGCTGCAAGCCTCTATTGTGCCTACACATCTCTCCAAGTCTGGTTGGCTGACTCAAAGATTATTTTAGCCCAAAATTTGCCAAAGGGGGAGATTGTTGAGGATTTTAGGGTGTTGGCTTCATTTGGTAAAATAAGCCTAATTCCATGATGTGGAGCATGATGTGTGGCACATCAGGTTTCACATCTGGACACCCTAGCTGGATGCGCTTTTATTAATTTACACACGATCTTTTGAAAAGATTTGTTTTTCAAATTAAATCGTGCCAGCTTGCGCGCCAAGGAACAAGATAATCTTTCATGGTTCTGTTTTATTTTATTTGCCGACTTTGATCAAAAGATTTGAAACAAACAATTAAAAGATTATGATCAAATAAATCTCAAGGTAAATTTATAAAGGCCAGCTGTCAACATTGAAGATCCAAGCCCGTGAATCTTGTTCTATATAAAGGAAGACTGAAGACATTATGAAGTACGAAGCCAAGAGTTAAAGAAATCGAGTCTTAGGTCTTAGTCTGTTTATTGTTCTTTGTGAGCCTTCACTTGGATCATAGTTTTGATACAAGTAAGGACTGAGTTTATAGAGTTGTAATCTCTAGGTTTCCTTCTCCAAAGCTTTGAAGCAAGGAGTTGGATTGTGCAACACTCTAAGCCTTTAGGTACGAGTGCTTTGCTTGTCTAGGAGTGTGTCTCCAATTGAGTTTGTTTAGTAAATCCTTACTAGGTAAGGTTGAGGGGGAGTGAGCAGAGGTTCTCATATCTAGGAGTTCCTAGGTAGAATTAGCACGGGTAGTGATTAAGTGAGAAGTTGTAAACGGGGGAGTTTAACTTTGAATTGATACTACCATAGTGGATTCATCCCTGGATTGGTATCCGCCAGAATAGGGCTTGTTATAAGTGCCGAACTGGGTTAACAAACTCATCGTGTTTTATTGTTTCCTGCACTTTATATTGTTTACTTGTTCATCAAGTTCAGCATGTTCACGATGTTGACACATTAGGCTACACATAGTACGATTCCTAAAGTGTACACATCGTGCTACACATCTGACACTTGCCACCAGAATTTCAATTGGTATCAGAGCAGGCACCCTTCCTGTTTGAGGGTGAGCTCCAGGGAAGTTACTTTCTGGAAACATGGACAAGGATGGAACAATGGTCAACAAACCACCTCTTCTGGATGGAACTAATTATGATTACTGGAAGCCAAGGATGATTGTCTTCCTAAAGTCACTTTACAGCAGGACTTGAAAAGCTGTGCTCAAAGGATGGGAGCATCCCAAAGTTCTAGATGCTAATGGTGTTGATACTGGTGTACTCAAGCCAGAAGAAGATTGGTTAGCTGCAAAAGACACTGCATCACTTAGAAACTCCAAAGCTTTGAATGCTTTATTCAATGGAGTGGACAAGAACATGTTCAGACTGATTAAGCAGTGTACTGTTGCAAAGAATGCTTGGGAGATACTCAGAACCACTCATGAAGGCAATGCCAAGGTAAAAAGCTCAAGAATCCAACTTCTCAACACTAAGTTTGAAAACCTCAGAATGAAAGAAGAAGAATCAATTCATGACTTTCACATGAATTTGCTTGAGGTAGACAATTCCTTTGAGGCTCTAGGTGACAAATCTGACGGACCTCCTTCATAGGCTTGTTGTGGTTCTTCTGGTTGTGATTGTGGTTGGTAATGCAATTTAGGTGGTATATCATGCCACTCTGCCTCATCGTCAACCTACTCAGGTTCAAGTGGTATCTTACCCCACTACACTTGTGCATATGAACCTGAACTTGAAGCTTCATCATCATGTTGCTCTTGGTTTTACTTAAATTTGAGGTGATCTCTCCAACTTGGATTATAGGTGTTGGAGTACGGGTTAGGCTTTTGATAGTTACCCACATATTTGATTTCTTTCGAACCTCCTTCAGGGACACAGTTCCCATTCAGATGATCTTCCCCACATAAATCACATGCTTGTTGTACTTGGCTGGCATTGCCTTCTAGTGACTCTTTCGCAGCGATCCTCTTCTACAGCTCAATTTCCACTTTGTAAGATGTGATCTGGTCAATGTCTATCATACCGGCTGTTTTTGTACTTATCTCATTGTTGTTGCTGTACTCGTTCTGGCTCATATGCTCAATGAGTTTTTTTGCTTCCTCATAGGTCTTTTTTTTATCGATCCTCCAGCTGAAGAGTCTAGAAGCATAATGTGTTGCATCCTCATTCCACCGGTGAAAATTTGCATTTGCTCCATGTCATCGATGTTATGATTTAGACAATTCCTCTTCAACAGCTTGAACTTTTTGTATGCTTCATACAAAGAATCAGAGTCATGTTTTTGGAAATTCATGATGTCAGACCTTTTTTTCTGAAATTGGTTGTGTGTGAAGAATCTCTCAAGGAATTGGTCCTCTAGCTCCTTCCAAGTACTTATGGTTCCGCTTGGTAAGCATTGCAACCAATCTTTAGCTTGATATGTAAGTGAAAAAGCATACAATTGTAGCTTCTTCTGATCCTTGATAATGTGTTATTGTACCTTCTATATTTGACAAGTCTCGGCGAACCGGGCTAGATGATCCCATGGGTCCCGGTTGGCTCTCCCGTAAAATTGGTTCTCTCTCAAACCTATAAGTATTGTGTTTTTGATGTCAAAGTTGACTGAGTTTACTTGCATGAACTCAAGAGATACCTGCTCGGTGTCGGTTCTCTTGCAATAGTCTCTGATGGTGCACCTCAGTAATGGTGGTGGGTTATGTTCTTCCATACTCTTATCGTCAATAGATTCTTCTTCTTGTGTGGTAGATGTTTCTGGTTGGGTCTGTGCTAGTCTTGCTTTTTTGGCTACAGTTAGAGTTCTTTCGATTTCAGAAGCGAAAGCTAAGTCTTTTGTTGTTTCGTTACATGGCATGCACAAACAGAAAAGAATACCATAGTAGTACTAGACTAGAAAAATAAAATTCAAAAATAAAACATTTTTGGATTTTTGAATATAAATGATTGAAAAATAAAATTCCCAAGTTACGCCAATTGCCTTTGTTTGAACAACAATCCCCGACAACGGCGCCATAAACTTGATGGACGGTTTGTCACTTCGGCAAGTATGACCGATGGTGTTGTCAAGTAAGAAAATTTATAATAAGTTTATATCTACAAGAATTGATACAACAAATGTAATTAGAATTATTTAGGAAGTAAGAAGACAATGAATTGGGGGATTTTCAAGTTTGATTCGAAAAAGGAAATATTTAAGAAAGAAATTACGTGAGAAAAGCTGTTAAGTTACTTCGAATCCCTCCCCTAGCCCTATTTGCCAATCTGGTTGTTACACACTTTGTAATTAATTTAGTTATTACGACGAACTAACCCTAAAGTAGTAATGAGACATCTTTAGTCTCCACCATTACCTTATTCACTAAATACACCTCATGCAAATTGTCAATTTATGAAAGCATTAGTTTTGTGTTTGTTAGTTCAGCGAAATCAAAAAGCTTTAGTATTTCCTAATCTCGTGACGCGTGCTCATGGGTGTTGGTTGAATAACTATCTTAGGTCGAGTTTTAAAAGCTAATCTCGTAGACAAAAAATTTCTTGAAAATAATTCATAAAGTGCGTCTATCTATAAAATATAGCATGAATCATAAAGATAATCAAATAATAACAAATTGAATTGCAAAGAATTTAATAACCAAATTACATACCAAATAGGTCTAAGGGAGTTCATCTACATAACCTAACATAAGGAAATTAGTTACTATCTCTCTCTCTCTCTCTCTCTCTCTCTCTCTCTCTCTCTCTCTCTCTCTCTCACATTTGCTTCTTTGATCTTAATTTCTGAATTCTATTTATAGAGTTTCTTTGGGCTGGATTTTATGTTACATCGTAGTACGATATCCTTCATCATAGTACGATGGACTGGAAATTTCACATCGTACTACGATGTCATTCATCGTAGTACGATGGACTTCATAATTTATTTTTTTTTATTGTGTATTAGAGTACGATGGGATACATGGTAGTAGTAAGACTGAGCAAATTTTCTTCAATTTTTGCTCATTTTAGCTCATTTTTGTGTAATTTCCTCAATTTATTTTTTCTTCTTCAAGTAACTTCTTTCCTTAGGTATTTTGTCCTTATTTGGCTACTAAAATGACTGAAACTAAGTGTCAGATGTGCAGCACAATGTGTACACTTTAGGAATCATATGATGTGTAGCTTAATGTGCCAACATTGTGGACATACTGAACTTGATGAACAAGAAACAAATAAAAGTGCAGAAAACAATAAACAACACAAAGAGTTTGTTAAACCATTTCGGCGCAAACAACAACCTACTCTAGAGGATACCAATCCAGGGATGAATCCACTATGGTAGTATCAATTCAAAGCTAAACTCCCCCGTTTACAACTTATCACTTAATCACTACTTGTGCTAATTCTACCTAGGAACTCTTAGATTTTAGAACCTCCGCTCATTCCCCCTCAACCTTACCTAGTAAGAATTTAATAACAAACTCAGTTTGAAGACACACTCCTATACAAACTACACACTCGTACCTAAAGGGTTTGAGTGTTGAACAATCTAACTCCTTGCTTCAAAGCTTTGGAGAAGATCACGAGTTTACAACTCTACTAAACAGTCCTTACTTGTATCAAAACATGATCAGAGTGAAGTCTCACAAATAACAATGAACAACTTAAAGACTCGATTCTTTAGTATTTGTTTCAGTTGATTAATATTGTGTCTTCAGTATTCCTTTATATAGAACAAGTTTCAATGGCTTTCACGAGCTGGTCTTCATAAATTTCCTTGAGATAAATTTGATCCTTATCAAAATATATTTGTTTCAAATCTTTTTGATCAAAGTCGGCCAATAAAATAAAACAGAACCATGGAAGATTATCTTGTTCTTTGGCGCGCAAGCAGACGTGAGTTTATTTCAAAAACAAATCTTTTCAAAAGATCACGCGTGGGAAAATAATAGAAAGCGCGTTTTACTAGGACGTTCAGGTGTGGATCCTGATGTGCACACAGCATGCTCCACATCATGGACTTAGACTTATTTTTCCAAATGAAGCCAACACCCTAAAAACCCAACAATTAATATTAAAAACTATCCTAAAAAGCGAATATAAATTTTTGTCATCACCTGCCGATAGTGATGGTACAATGCAGATGGTCCTTTGGTGCACCTCGCTGATTGGTTAGATGAAAGCGAATACTGAGGGTTCTATTACAAGTATGTATGTTGAATGTGGAGGGTTGTTCCGGGACTACATAGAAAATTTTCATGGTGGTATTGCTCATAAAATTGATGCTATTTTGAGGTGCTTCATGTGGATTTAATGGCCTTGATACTTGCTTTGGAGTTGGCTCACAGCAAGAGCTGGATTTACCTTTGGTTGGAAAGTGATTCACAAACGGTGCTTCGTGCTTTTGACAATATTAATTTGGTTCCATGGGAGTTACACAATCGTTTGTCTAATTGCTCGAGCTTGGGATTACACTTGCAATGATCGCATATTTATAGAGAGTGAAACACACGTGTGGATAAATTTGCTAGCCTTGGGCATGCTTACACAAACTTGAGGTGGTGGAGCTCCTTGCCTTCCATGCACTGTGATGTTTCTTTCAGTGATAAACTAGGACATCCTCAATACTGTGCTTCTTGATTACATGTTTCATCTTGTTTCTTTTGGGTTAAGGTCTAGTCCCCCTTTGTGATTAGCTTATTTTCTCTTTTTTAATAATAATAATAACGAGATATAGATAGAGGAAAGGGGAGAATGGTGGTGCCAACATGGGTGTCTATCCTACTTAGATATCTAGATGCTCTTAATTTGTCAAAAAAAAAATACATAAATATAATTCAAGAAAATGTATTACAATCGAAGAAACAAAACCAGCCCATGACAAATACCACTACTGGTTTTTAATCTAATAAGAAAAATGAGCCTAATAGCAAATTAGAAGGTTTAAACCTGTTGGTGTACAAGGTGATGAATCAATGAAATAGTAAGAAGAGGACAAAGACAGCAGCCACAAAATATGAAAGGAAGAATTAATTGCATTGATAAAAGAGTAGCTATTTATACAAAGAGTAAAGTTTGCCACATAGGCCCTAAAAAATGAAAAGACTTAACAGACAAGTTCAAAAGTACTTAACATAGTAAATACTAAAATACCCTTAAATATAAATTACTTCTAACACCATCCCTTAATTTATATTTAGACAAAACTGACAACACCAATTCCATCCCTCAAACGAAGAAATTGATCAGTTTTGATAGCCTTTGTCAACACATCTGCCAGCTGCTTCTGAGTGCTACAGTGCACAACTTCAAGCACTCCATTCTGAACCTGATTCCTCAGAAAGTGATACTTGGTCTCAATATGCTTGCTTCTTCCATGCAGCACTGGATTCTTGGCAAGATTGATTGCAGACTTGTTATCAATCATCAGCTTCAGAGGCTTGTTTACGTTGATCTTCAGATCCTGCAGTAAGTTCAGAAGCCACACAGCTTGGCATGCAGTCACAGCGCCTGCAATATATTCAGCTTCACAGGTTGATAGAGCAACAACAGGTTGCTTCTTGGAACACCACGAAATAGGACCTCCTAGAAATTTAAATAAATATCCAGAAGTGCTTCTTCTATCAACTCTGTCTCCACACCAATCCGAATCTGAATAACTCAGAAGTTCTGATTCAGTCCTTCCTTCAGAGGGAAATAGCACTCCATGCTTCAGAGTCCCCTTGATATACCTCAGAATCCTGACAGCAGCTTGGTAATGGGACCATTTTGGTTTACTCATAAATCTGCTAACCATTCCGACTGCAAAACAAATATCAGGTCTGGTATTACACAAATACCTCAGAGAACCAACCAACTGTTTGAAGGTTGTAGCATCCACATCCTCTCCATCAGAATCGGAATCCAACTTTTGATTCGTATCAGAGGGTGTGATAGCAACTTTGCAATTCTCCAGCTTAAATCTCTTCAGAAGCTCAAGTTCATACTTCAACTGATGCAAAATGATTCCTTTCTCAGAATATAGAAATTCCATCCCTAGAAAGTAACTCATTTTTCCAAGGTCTGTCATCTCAAACTCATTCATCAGAACCTTCTTGAACTTAGCTATCTCTTGTTCAGAACTTCCTGTCAGCAATATATCATCAACATACAAACATACCAGAATCATATTGCCTTCTGAAGTGTGCTGAACATAAACACCATACTCCAACTCACATTTCTGAAACCCTTGTTTCTTGAAAAATGAATCAATCCTCATATTCCAGGCTCTGGGCGCTTGTTTCAATCCATAGAGGGCTTTATGCAATCTATACACCATCCCTTCCTGATTCTTTTTCTCAAAACCAGGAGGTTGTGACACATATACCTCTTCTTGTAATGGACCGTTCAGAAATGCAGATTTCACATCTAAATGCATCAGAGGCCAATTTCTGTTAGCAGCTATTGCAATTACCAGTCTAATTGTTTCGTGTCTTGCTACAGGTGCAAACACTTCAGAATAATCTAGTCCAGGTTTCTGCAGAAATCCTCTTGCTACTAACCTCGCTTTGTGTTTGCCAATTGATCCATCTGGCTTTAGTTTCTGCTTGAAAACCCATCTGACGCTGATGGCTTTCTTGCCTTTTGGAAGTTCTGATAGCTTCCAAGTCTTGTTCCTCTTTATAGCATCAAGTTCTTCTTTCATGGCCTGCAACCAGACTTGTTGCTTAAGAGCATCTTCTGTGCTCACAGGTTCAGAATCTACTAACATTGCACACTGAATAATTTCTCCCTCAGAGTCTACTTCAGTGTCTTGCAACATTTCAAATCCTGCAAATCTTCTTGGGATGCTTCTGATTCTCCGTAGCCTCTGAACTTGTTCAGAAGCACCTTCAGAAATTCTTTCTTCAGAATTTTGACCTTCAGAATTGTCTTCAGAATTCTGACCTTCAGAATTGTCTTCAGAATTCTGACCTTCAGAATTGGCTTCAGAATTGTGACCTTCAGAATTGGCTTCAGAATTCTGACCTTCAGAATTGGCTTCAGAATTCTGACCTTCAGAATTGGCTTCAGAATTCTGACCTTCAGAATTGGCTTCAGAATTCTGACCTTCAGAATTGGCTTCAGAATTCTGACCTTCAGAATTGGCTTCAGAGTCAGAGTCAGATTCAGAATCACCATCAGACTCAGAGTCACCATCAGAGTCATCTCCATCTTCTGAATCATCTTCAGAGCCTTCAGATTCTGACTCACCTTCAGAGCCATCCTCTGAGATTCTCACATCAGAATTTGATTGAGACTTGTTCCAATCCCAAATTTCAGATTCCTTCACAATGACGTCTCTGCTGAATTCAATTTTATTAGTCTCTGGACAATAAAGCTTGTACGCACCTGTACTGTGGTACCCCACCAGTAACATTACTTTGCTTCTATCATCCAGCTTCTGTCTTCTGGCTTCTGGAACATGTTTATAGCATACAGATCCAAACACCTTCAGATGACTAACACTTTGCTTATCTCCAGTCCACTTCTGAATAGGAACCATTTCCTTCAGCTTCTTCGTTGGACATCTGTTGAGCACATATGTTGCAGTGGCAACAGCTTCTCCCCATAAATGATGAGGAAGCTTCTTCTCTTTCAGCATGCTTCTCACCATATCAAGCAAAGTACGATTTCTTCTCTCAGCAAGACCATTGTGTTGAGGAGTATAAGGAGCTGTAACCTCATGCTCAATTCCATTCTCCTCACAGAAAGTTTTAAACTCGTTAGAATTAAACTCACCACCACCATCAGTTCTGAGAATCTTCAGCTTCTGACCACTCTGTTTCTCAGCCTTCACCTTGAACTTCTGAAACTCAGCAAACACTTCATGCTTGAACTTGATGAGTGTTACCCATGTCATCCTTGTGAATTCATCAACAAAAGATACAAAATACTTGTTTCCTCCAAGTGAAGGTACTGGAAATGGTCCACACACATCAGAATGTACTACTCCCAAGGCATGTTTTGCTCTTGGAGCTACTTCTGATGCAAACGGCAGTCTTGGTTGCTTCCCTTTCATGCACACCTCGCATGATTTTTCAGGCTTCTTGATTATAGGAATTCCATGTACCAGATTCTTTGACTTCAGATGCCCCAAGCTTCTGAAATTCAGATGACCAAATCTTCTGTGCCACAGCTCACTATCCTTCTCAACACTTGTTGCACTAAGACATTCAGAGTCTGCAGTTCTAACATTCACCTTGAATGTTCTGTTCCTTCCCTGTTCTGACTCCATAATCAACTTCTGATTATCGTCATACAGCTTCAGAAGATTGTCTTCAATAGTAACTGAAAAACCTTTCTCAATCAATTGACCCACACTCATCAGATTGCTTTTCATGCCTGGCACATACCACACGTTCTGAATCAATGCTGCTTTCCCATTGTTCAAAATAACTTTGACATTTCCCATACCTTCAGCGTTGAGGTATTTATCATCAGCACATCTGATCTTTGTACTCTTTCTAGAGTCAAAATCAACCAACCACTTCTTGTTTCCAGTATGATGGTTTGAACACCCTGTATCCATATACCACCACTCTGAATTCACATCATCAGATTCAGACGCCATTAGTAAAACAAATTCACTATCAGAGTCATCAGAACTTCTGGCTATATTTGCTTCTTCTGACTTTCTTTCTTTGTTTGACTTGCACTCAGATGCAAAATGGCCAAACTTCTGGCAAGAGTAACACCGTACCTTCGTCTTGTCTTTTCCTTTATGAGCATACTTCTGCTTTCCAGAAGTTGAGGTTTTTGGATTATGAGCTCCATCAGATCTATTCTTGGCTTCTGACCAAGGCTTCTTCTGAAGCTTCTTCTCAGAGGCTGCTTTCAGAGCCTGCTGCTCTACTTCTCTTTCAGAGTTTCTCTCAGTTAGACGCAACTCTTGTGCTTCTAGACTGCTCTGTAACTCTTCTATTCTCATGGTTTCCAAATCTTTGGAATGTTCAATAGATACAACAATGTAATCAAACTGAGGGGTAAGGGATCTCAATACCTTCTCAATGATTACTTGTTCTGAAAAAGTTTCTCCACAAGCTTTCATCTCATTAGTAATCAGAATTAGTCTGGAGATGTACTCACAAACCTTCTCATTGTTCTTCATGTTGAGATTCTCATACTGTTTTCTGAGGGTTTGAAGCTTTACCTTCTTTACTGACGCATCACCACCGTAACACCTTGTCAGAAGATCCCAAGCCTCCTTCGCCGTCACTGAATCAGCAATTTTCTCAAACACACTCTCATTCACACACTGATGAATGTAGAACAACGCCTTCTGATCCTTCTTTCTTGTAGCTTTCTGCTCCTCTGTTGCATCTGCTGCAACAGGAACGTATCCTTCAGTGACAAGCTCAAGCACACCTTGAGCACCGAACAATACAAGCATTTGTTTCATCCAACGATTCCAGTTTTTGCCATCAAACACTGGAAGCTTGGTACTCATGCCACCGTTTCCGTTCATCTTTAAACCTTGTACAGTACACTCAAATCTCACTAACACTCGTGTTTCCCAATCCCACAAAATCAGAAAAAGTGATTCTGTTCAGATTTTTGTTCAAGATTCAACACAAATCAAGAACCAAAAATCAAACACACACAACTCACGTTTCACTCGTGTTTCCCGTGGATTCGAACCGGAGCTCTAGATACCAATTTGTTGGTGTACAAGGTGATGAATCAATGAAATAGTAAGAAGAGGACAAAGACAGCAGCCACAAAATATGAAAGGAAGAATTAATTGCATTGATAAAAGAGTAGCTATTTATACAAAGAGTAAAGTTTGCCACATAGGCCCTAAAAAATGAAAAGACTTAACAGACAAGTTCAAAAGTACTTAACATAGTAAATACTAAAATACCCTTAAATATAAATTACTTCTAACAAAACCTAGAGAATCACACAAATGCATACATTTTCACCACTAGCAAGCATCTTATCTTGATGTTGACTCACTTCCATTAATTTTTGACAAAGTTTAGACCAACATTTCTACACGTTATTAGGCTCTCGTCCTCTCTATATAAGAGTGTTCAAATTAAAACCATTAGTCACTATTACAAACTATATTGAGGAGAGAACGACTTTCAGCATGTATAGAAAATATTCAATCTCAAGTTTGAAAGGTGTTCTTTATGGCAAAGAATTAGCTGTGGCACTACAAAAGAATATTACTGTAAGTATTAAAAATACTATTATTCTTCATTCAATCTTAACTAATTATTTTATACCTAATTCTATGCATTTATATTCTTGTTACACAATATAGAAAATTGTAAGAGATTTTAAAGCAAAACACAAAGGTCATCCGGAAATTCAACAAGTGATCATAGAAAAGGTACATATTTGTAAGAAAATTTTGCATTGTAAGAAAGTTGAACCATAAAAATGAAATTGGAGACTTTTATGCTTCAACTTTCTTACAAAGCAAATTTTTCTACATATATGTACCTTTTCTATTATCACTTGTTAAATTTCCGGATGACCTTTGTGTTTTGCTTTAAAATCTCTTACAATTTTTTGTATCGTGTAACACGAATATAAATTCATAGAATTAGCTATAAAAATGATTAATTAAGATTGAGTGAAATATAATAGTATTTTTAATACTTACTATAATGTTCTTTTGTAATGCCACAACTAGTTCTTTGCCATAAAGAACACCTTTCAAACTTGAGCTTGAATATTTTCTATGCACGATGAAAGTTCTCTCCTCAATATAGTTTGTAAGGACGACTAATGGTTTTAATTTGAATACTCTTATATATATATATATATATATATATATATATATATATATATATATATATATATATATATATAGAGAGAGAGAGAGAGAGAGAGAGAGAGAGGAATCGAGGATGAGAGCCTAATAACGCGAGGAAATGTTGGTCTAAACTTTGTCAAAAATATATATGTCATTGCTAAAGTTTAGATGATTGGGCCGGTTGTTTTTATGGATTGGGCTCGATAGGAGAATTCATGGTCCTACGTATCCCTCTGGCTTCATGGGAATCAGAGCAACATAGTTCTTTTCTTGAACCGACTTGGTGAACTAATCTTAACGTGTTAGCTGAGTACTTTTCTCTAGTCAATAGTGGTGCTGAGTTAGGTTAAGTATGTATGAGTGGTCAAGAACGTGAATGTCTTGAGTCAATCATGGGGTTCCTTTATATAGGAAGCCGGCTAGGGCGGACTGGGCGGTTGATGCCTCATGTCCTATCCTCTAGCTAATTAGGGAAACGTGCTCCTATAGATAGGCGATGACTGAGTCCATGTATATCCTTTGAAAGGCACGAACTAGACCAATACTAGTGGGCTAGGCGAATTAGATCATGACTGGCCCATTATGAAAAATAGGGCGAGCCCAAAGAATTTTGGGAACTAGCCCACTACACATCCCTCCAAGCACGAGGCTCATGGAGAGCAGTGGTGCTTGACAGTTGTCTGGTGACGTGTACCTTCGCTTACTCGATTGTGACGTCAGCGTCTCGGAAACCGCGCAACTGTCTTTTCGACTGCCCCGCGTTGTGAAGCTTGAGATTCAGATAATGATGACTTCTCTTTCAACCTCTCTTCTTCTGATGGAAGTTACACCACCCCTATAAATAGGGCCCTTGGTGATTAGTTCCTTCACACTCTACTTTATCCCTTAAGAGCTTGACCATCTTGCTTCTTCACAAAATTTATCACTTTCTAAATCATGTCTCTCTCAAAAGTTGTTAGCAGCGTGACGTACCCACAAACTTCGACCTATTCGCCGGAGAATCCGACCAGGGTCCCCGAGTAAGGGTGTAATTGCTCTGTCGTTAGTTACATGTTGGCGAAGGCGTCCCATTACAATATGTATGCTGAACTTCCAGTATCCATCGGTACTCTCTTAATGTCCCATTCCATGATGTGGACTTAGACGACTAATGGGTCATTGTCATGAGGGATCACTTCCTCACTGTATTTCTCAGAGAAAGACAACTCCAGGACTCTTGGGAAAGATACATGTCCCATTAACTCAGAGAAGTGATTGGCCTGCCTTGCATATTTCTTTTTGGCCGTGTTGGACTCGCCGCCTCCTGAGAATTCTCCTGATATCGTGTTTATGTCGTGGTAGGCGGCATCCTTGGCCTTGTCTTTGAGTTCGTGATTCTTTTTAGGGGACCCAGGTGACCCCTTCTTGTTCAAGCCTTCTTCCCTATCAAGGCAGCGTTCTAGGTATTTGTCAAGGTGCCCTGCCTTTACTAGGCTTTCGATTATGTCTATCAATCGGTAGCAATCTTCCGTGTCATGACCTTTGGCCCTGTGATACTCGCACCAAGCCTCCTAGTTTGGCCCTAAGCTCACTTTGTCGGGCTTTTTTTGGGGAGGTCGGCCAACCGAGCTTCCAATATGTGGTGGAGGACATGCACATTCTTCGTATTGAGCGGGGTATAGGTGTCGAGTGTGCGGCCTCTTCCCTCATTATGATCATAACTTGGGGGATCGTATGGGCGAGTATATCTATTTCGTCCCCTCCGGGATCCTCGGTATGGGCCTTTATTGTCCCTGGAGTCGAGACCCCTTTCTTTAGCGTCTCATGACCGCTTTTCCACGTTACTCTCATGGCCCTTAACATAGTATTCCGCTCGTTTCATTATTTCTTGCATCGATTCGGCTGGTTTTTGGACCAATGATTCATTGAATTGTCCGGCCTTCAGCCCGTTCTAAAAGGCGTCAACGAACATTTCGCCTGGTTCTATTTTGAAACCTTATTCGTTTCTTCGCTGAACCTGGTGAGAAATTCTCTTAGCATTTTGCCTTGTCGTTGTCGAATTCCGAACAGTGTTATGCCAGTCACTTGACGTATAAACTTTTTGTGGAAATCAGTGTATCCAGTGATGGATTGATTTGGTAGATTCATATACCATCGTCTTTGAATGTTTCCACCAACAATTTACACTTGAGTGGCTCCGCCGTGCCGATGATGGACATCTAACTTCCGACCGCCATTAGGTGTTCTAAGGGATCGGTTTTACCGTCGAATAACGGTATGTTGGGCATTTTGAAGTTTTCTGGTACTGGGGCTTCCTATAGTTCTTGTGCGAGAGGTTGGGTTTCGAGGACGTCTTCCTCCTCGTCCTCGTAGTTCACTTCTTGTTCCTACCTCGCCATTCAATCTTTCATTTCTTGTTTAGTTTTCAGCATTTCGTCGACCGTGGCCTTCATGGCGTTGTAGCCATTATTTTGTTCGTGTGATCCCGTCATCTTGCTTTCAGAGGCCCGAGAATCATTTTACCGGGGCCCCACGATGGGTGCCAAAATGTTCTTGCTAAAGTTCCGATGAGTGGGCTGATTGTTTTTATGGATTGAGCTCGACGGGAGAATTTATGGTCCTACGTATCCCTCTGGCTTATGGGAATTAGAGCAACGTAGTTCTTTTCTTGAACCGGCTTGGTGAGCTAATCTTGACGTGTTAGCTGAGTACTTTTTTATAGTCAACAATGGTACTGAGCTAGGTTAAGTATGTATAAGTAGTCAAGAACGTAAATGCCTTGAGTCAATCATGGGGTTCCTTTATATAGGAAGCCTGCTAGGGCGGACTAGGCGATTGACGCCTCAGGTTCTATCCTCTAGCTAATAAGGGAAACGTGCTCCTTATCCGCTAGGCAGTTACAACCACACCGTAAGAAGGGCAGATATTCCTATAGATGGGTGATGACCCAGTCCATGTATATCCTTTGAAAGGCACGGACTAGACCCATACTGATGGGCTAGGCGATTTGGATTATGACTGGCCCATTAAGGAAAATAGGGCTAGCCCAAAGGATTTTCAGAACTAGCCCAGTACAATATATGTTGGTCTAAACTTGAGAGTATTCTTCATATAACAATATATTTCGGAAGAGTTTCGCCATATGGCTCGATATATATTTTTGTTTTCTAAATAATATATAAAGAGCCATAGCCATAGCCATAGTTTGATTTGTTAGGATATGAGGTTAAGGTTGATAGCCGAGTTTCAATTTTTTAAAGATCTGTAATATGATTGTGCATGCATAAGAGGATTTTATGATATAATGTTTGTCTTTTTTCTCTACTATACCATATTACATTTTGTCAACTAATGAATATAAACATTTGGTCATTCTTTCATCTCTATTTTACTACATTATATTTAGTTTCTTTGTATTAATAGGTTAAAATATAATGTTTTGAATTAGAGTTTTGTTACAGACAAGCATGTTTTCATAAAGATCTCACAGTGAAAGCATTATACATTAACACCATTAGAAATTAGAAAACATACCTTTGACAAAATGAGTCGTAACTCTTCTCACAAGTTGATTTTCTTTCACAAGAGGCAAACCATAGAAATCAACCAAATAGATCAAATAGAATACAAATTGACAAAATAAGAAAAGTGGAACAAATATAATTGCATTGATGAATATAATACTGATACACACATCTAATTTATCAATTAAGATAGAAATGATAATCAAATTTAAAGGAGGTGACAAATAGAGCACCAAGGTGCAGCAAATAAAACACACGATTTATTTAATAAAAAAAACCCTAAAATATAACAAATCACGATGGATCTAGCTAGGGAATATAGTAGAGAATTCCATCAAATAAAAAAAATCCCAAAATGAACCATCTTAAAATTATGTGATTCACTTACTTGATCGAGATAGAGACTGCCCACAATGTGAGATATTGAGCAAAACTGCGAGTGAAATTACTATACTGAGAATGATGGTTCAAATTTGAGTGATTGAACAAGAATATATAGATCTGATATGAGATTTGAAGAGGTAGGGAAATGGGTGAGCGAAGATAAAAAGGTGTAAAAGGGAGAGAGGTAATTGAATTGCTCTCCATTTTATTTGTCGCCGCACTTGTTTGGTTCTTCCAGTTTGTTATGTGATGAACTTATATGTGTTTGATGTGAGGTTTTGTGTTTAGGGTTTGTGATTTTCCAACTAGGTTGGGTCGGGCCTATGTAAATGCCACTGCACAGGGCCTCCGAAAATAATGGCCTAAGATAATTATATGGCTGTAGTATTAATAAATGGGGGTACACAAATTAAAAAAATCCAATAGACCTTATAATATCTTGAAATAACTGGACCACTCCACAAAAAAAATGTAAATAGAAGCCAAAATGCTTCAACAAAAGAGGAAACATGTGAACAGGGAGTATGTACGACATTTTATTTAATGGTTCACGTCTTAATCTAATTGCTAGTTGTAACGCCCCAATTTTAGAAATATATTTATTTATTAGGATTTAGGTAATTTCTAATTCATTTAGTTAATATTTTATTAGGATTTAATTGTTTTTCTATGTGTTGCGTGCTATTTAATTAGTTTGCCGTGTTACACGCTATTTAGTTGTTTAGGGGTGTTTAATAAATAAATATTAAAAGTTTTATAACTCTAGGAAAATTATTAGAAAGAGAGAAAATAGAGATTTTAGAAGAAATTAGGGGAGGAGGTGCAATTCAACTAAGTGTTGAAAGAGGGGGTATAAATTAGCAAAACAGTAGAGAAAAGGGGACAAAAGGAGAAGCGGGCCTAGTGGTGATAGTGATAAAAAGGGAGGCCTAGTGATGAAACAAATTTTTTATTAAGAAATCCTTTCTTTCTAGAAAAGTAACGTATCTTGTTTTCTATAAAAGACAATGATTAGATCAAAAATAGGATTCCATAATCATAACCTATCATAATGACAACTAATACTTGAAGATTTGCGCCTAATGCATGCTCTGTACCCAGTGACAAGAGGTCTTACGCATCTTGTTCAACATGTTGCATCTGCACATCCTATGCACAAGTGGTTTAGACTTATTTGTTTCAGCCTTGTTGCTTTAGCATTGATGCTTTAGCCATGTGTCTTATGATGCAGTCAATCTCAGAAGAACTACAAATTTGATAAATTTTGGGGGATGCGTGAGGAAATACATGGGATGCAAAAAGTAAAGCTCCCTAAATAAGCACATAACAACCTAAAAAAAAGGACAACTTGAAAAAACATATGCAATCTAAATTCATCTTCTTCTTTTTTTTTAACAAATTCATCGTTGTTTTTCCATTTCTTTTTTTGCTTATAAAGCACCAAATTTTAAAATCTCTTTTTTAAGTGTTGTATTTATGTGGCATGTGTCGTGTTTTTTTTTTTCTTTACAAGAGGCTTGTTTCATGTTTATAAATGTGTGTTAGAAACATAAGATATTTCCAGTCAAAAAATTTGAAAGAAACATAAGATATTTATTAATTAATGCGTGTAAATTAACAATGTGGGTGTATATTTTTTAATGAAATTTATCAAATTAACTATTAATTTGTAATTTAAAATTATGAAGGATAATTATGTTTTAGTCCAATTAGAAAATGTGTGCATTGCTAAGTTATACCTTCATGTTTTTAATAGCATTTCTAATGGTGATACCACTTTGGATATGATACATTAGTAAAAAGTGGTCCATACAATGTCATATAATATTTATGCAATTCATACATATTTTGCTCCAATGGTGATACCACTTTGGGTATCATATACATTATTAACAAGTTGTCAATTCTATTTAATTTGATAGACAAAAAATAGTCATATTGATACCATCTTTGTCACGTCATTGAACTCCAATGATTAAAAAAATAAGGTACAGATCATTAGTCTATGAAACTCTGTTTGATACCCTTATTGAAGATGCTCAGTGAATATAAAAATTAGCAAGTCCATATATATATATATATATATATATATATATATATATATATATATGAGAATGATGAGAATAAAAAACAACCTTTAAATTAAAATGGATGGTTTATATTTCTTAAACGACACATATGTCCCTCCCTATTCTATCATTTCTTCAATTCTGAACTTATTCTTTTCATCTTCTCTGTTAACCCTATGTGCCTATCGGCTACCGCCGCATCTCTCCACTCAAGGCGGTGCAACCACATCTCTCTCTACTCACAACGGCACAACCGCCGTTCTTCTTTTCTCGCCCAATTCTTACGTTTTTTATTTCTGCACGACGGCACAACCACCGTTCTTCTACTCATCTCACTCTATTCTTGCGTGTTTTTTTATTTGTTGTTACACACATCAAATAAACTTAAAAAAAAGCTTCCATATGTAAATTGTTTCGGAAAAATGGGAATGAAATCTCAGCCTTTAGATTAAAGGGTTAAATATGTTTTTAGTCCCTACATTTATGTGAGTTTCGACTTTTAATCCCTACATTATTTTTATTATATGTTTAGTCCCCCACGTTTTTGCCGTTTGCATCTTTAGTTCATACCGTCAATTTTTTGTGACTTGGATAACTGAATCAGCCACATAGGATGATATAAACATGTCACGTCATTGAATGCAAACATTATCCTAGTCAATTAAAGTTATTCTATGTGGCCAATTTTATTATCCTAGTCATAAAAAATTGACGAACGAGACTAAATATATAATAAAAAAATGTATGGACTAAAAGTCGAAACTCACATAAAAGTATGGACTAAAAATATATTTAACCCTAGATTAAATTACCTGAGGACATGTAATATATTTAACCCTAGATTAAATTACCTTATGCATTTTCGAGTCTAGTTTGTATTTAGGAATAAAATGTAATCTCATCATGAAAAGAGAAGTTTTGGTGTCAATTAGTGTCTAGACAGACAACTGAACCATCAAACAAAAGGTTTAGAGCACGAGTATTTGCTAATCAGAGTCAAGACATCCATTATTTGTACTGCCAAGAATGGCGGCGAGTCAGACAAGAAGTCAAAGCCACTACGTATACAGAAGAATGAAGCGAGCAACTCAATTGAGAGGAAAGACAGCTGGTAATTCCCATGTGTAGAACTGTACTATCATCGTACTATCAAATTTGGGGAATATACCTTATTCTTTTGGGGTGTCTTATCCTCAATAGGGTTGGCCCATGATCCATGGTTATGTACTACAAAAAGAGAGCCTTAACCCTAGAATTGGTGTGCTTAGCCGATGTGACGAAAATATAGAGGAATATCGAAAGCAAGCTTCTTAGTGTGCTACCGCTGCAAGTCTAATAACCGGAGACGTGACCATTGTCGTTCTTGGAGTGAAGACATTTTCTCTAAAGGTGTCACGTCTATAGGTTTACATTATTGGAATTTATTTTAACGTGTAAGCTTATTATTCTGGTTGTTACGGTTTTCAACCTCACCATGAGCGCTAATACTCTTGGTGTTGAAATTATGTGAAGTTTAGTGTTATTCATGTGATGCGATGATTGTTTCTATGCTTCTTTAGTTCATTTGTTATTTTGCTATATGTTTATCTCTAGGACTGATCAACTTAGATTTGAACACAAATTTATTATTATGAGACATATAATGATAAATGAACTTATTGAACTAATATGGTCAAGTAGAGGATGGACACATGCTTCTTACTTAATGACTTAGACATAAGCCTTAAGGCCATAGTAAGAATACAATCATGGTAATCTAAACTGGAACAAATTAAGCGTTTCCTAGACATATGAACCAACTTATCCCCCATTTCATAATCTAACGATGTAGACATACATCACAAGGCAAGCGTTGTTTATAGAAGTCTTGCCTACACTTATCACTCACAGACATTAAACAGGATTTAAATGAATCATACTTTCAACACTATTCTCACACTTGTAAAACAACTTTTACATTACTATTTTATTTACTTTAATTGCTGCTCTAAAATGATGTTTTTTTACCTTATTCCTCATAAGCATAAGACTATTTGAAATACTATTGGAATGAATTCCCTTATCACATTCCCTGTGAGAACAATATTTTTTCTTATTACTTACTACAGATAGACTGTGTATACTTGCACAAGCATCTAATCTCACAACAACTATATAAACACTCTTCATTCACATGAGTCAACTACATTACTTTACACTCTGAAAACATTTGCTTCACACTTTTTACTACTTTGAGTATCGAAGCACCTGCAGGTACACAACCCCCTCCCATTCACAGGAACGGGGCAGAGAAACATCACAACATACCAACGTGATCGATTCTGATCAGGTAAGGTCAAGATTTTTCCCCCTATCTTAGACAGTACTCACGTGAGTTTAAAGAGGAAGGAGATGTACAATAAATTAAAAAAGGAATGGGCTAAAAATTTATGATTTAAATGCTAAACTTGACTTGCTATTTTTTTAACTATGTTAATTTAGTTATTTTATTAATACTCATTAATGAAAAAGGTAATTCTATCTGCATTTTGAACTTTTATTAGATTCCAATGTTGTAATGTATTATATCTATAATATAATATGTAGTGTTTACAAACAAAAATATTCGGTTATTGGCAAAAAAATCAATATACATTTTGATGACTTCACGTCGTTATGATGTTTTAACCACAAATTCAAGGCAAATTAGTAGGCTTTTACTATGTTTTTCGCACAAGAATAAAAAGAAATTGCATTGGTACAAGGTTGCTGGAATCACAAGAAAAAGAAGAAAATAAGCACAATTTGCATCATGACGTATGTCCAGTGTTTTGACGATATCTAGAGTTTCGTAACTCGGAATGAGGCGGGACTTGCGCCAAATGAAAGCTAAGATCAAGAGATACAACTTTCATGAAGGAAGAAAAATCATTTGAGTTCGGATTCTGGCTCATAGCACCAGTATAATACGCGATGTGCGCAGCCTCGTGACAACACATTTTAATTTTGCGTTTTTCTATAAATAGGGGTTTTCAAAACTGACCTAGGGGCCGTTTTTCAGTGTAAAAATATCAAGAAACACGTTTTTGAGGGTGCTAGGCTGGAGATTCAACCGAGAGGGAAGATTCAACAACCTTGTATCATTCTAATCATATATTATTTCTTCAAAACTTTATGTTTATGCATTAACAATACAAGAAAAACAGCTTTTTGCGACAGCCAAAAGCCCTCGTTAAAGGGTAAAAGTCGTCGCTAAGTAAGTAGGTACTGGCGGCCTCTAGGCTTCAGGAAAACTGGCGTCGGTAAATTTTGTGATAGCCTAGGCCGTCAGAAACGGAGAGGACGGCTATTGCGACGGCCATTGGCCGTCAGTAAATGATAACGATCACATTCAGGCAAAACATGTAGCGACAGCTTGGGCCGTCAATAAATTTGAATTAGCGACGGCTCTGGCCGTCAAAAAATCCGGGTGAATTTTTTAAAAAAACTAAATATTTAATTTTTAAAAAAATTAAATTAAATATTTAATTTTTTTAAAAAAAAATTAGTTAACAAAAATTAAATATTATTTTTTGAATTTATATTCAAAGTAAAAAATTAGTTAACAAAAAAAATATTATATCCTCAAACAATAAATTTTTCATTATAATAATTATATGATAATTGTTTTAAATATAATTGATTACTTTTCTTTAAAGTAAAATTCAATAATAATTAAAATTTTAAAATTTTAAAAAATTTCTACATTAAAATTCAAAATGACCTTCACTACATTTTCTACATTAAAATTTAAAAATATCAATTAATATAAATTCAAGATGAACTTCACTACATTTTCTACATTACAATTTTAAAAATATCAATTAATATAAATTCACAATATCATTCAAATATTAATATAAATACTAAACTTTAAAATTTGATAAAGTATTACAAAACACTTGCATTTTATCACGAAATCAAAGATTTTTGAAGAACAAAAACTAGTATTATGGTGAATATGTATTTGACATGTGTTTGAGAAATTTAAAAAGATGTTAAAAAATGAAGTGAATAACAAGTGTTTGAGAAATTTAGAAAGATGTTAGAAAATGAAATGAAGTGAATAAGAAGAATTGTGAATGTGAATGAAATGAGATGAAGATTGGAATTTATGGTGCATTTCTCGTAATCTGCAGACTGGCCATTTTTTTATTGACTCGAGGCAGCTAGAGACGGCTAGGGCTGTCACAAAGTCCGTTTGCTGCAATTCCATGACGGCTGTTTTTTTTTTTAATTCTGTCACCATTTAATGACAGTCAAAGCCGTCACAACATTCCTCAGGAATTAGTGACGGTCTAGGTCGTCGGTAATTAATTATTTAGTGACGGGCTACGCCGTCAGTAACTTTTGGACATTTTTTTACGAAAATATTAATTTTTTATTTTTTTTTTGACGGTTTTTGCTTTGTTTTTGAGGGCCTGAGCCACCACAAATTTTTAGAGGACTTGGGCCGCCAATAAATATTAATTAATTCCGTCAGGAAATATGAGTTTTCTTGTAGTGTAATTATGAGTAGCTAAACTCTTTGATTGGATCCTAGGGGATTCTAATTGCTATTATTTTGAACCATGTATTTCGTATGATGTGTTAATCGAATTACGAAGTTAGTTTCAGTCAATTATCCTTTATTCTTAATGCTTTACATAACTTGATCAAAGACATTAGGGATTGATAATCAATTGAGAGAATTATGTACCAACACATTGGACATAGTTATTATTTATTTTTAATCGAATCGTAGAACTAAGTTTGTAATTTGTTAACATGAATGGAATACAAAGATAATAGTAGTTAGATGAACTGAAAAGATCCAATTGCTTCTCTTCTCTGAATCAAAAATCTTATTTTCTTTCCAAGTTTATGTTAAGAACCCTAAATCAAGAAAACCCCCTTTTATTTATTATGATAATTTACATTCGTATGACATCAATTACTATTGTTTGATTAACTACAATCTCTGCGGATACGATAATTTTATACTTACTTTGATACTTCATCACTTTTAATGTCGAATCAAGATCAACTAGGACATAAATAAATTGTTGGGTCGAACTCCTGGAAACTTCTATAGTAAATGGAATATACAGAGTTGTAATCAATCAAATATTGCAAAGTCCTGGTATCTATTATCGTTCAGAATTGGACCATAACGGAATTTCAGTCTATACTAGGACAATAATATCAGATTGGGGGTAATAGTGGAAAAGTTAAAGATAAGCCATCCTTACTGCCACCGTCAATAATCTTACTTAGAATTATCAGTAAATAATCAAAAGCATTGATTACAATTAATATTAGGGTTAATAGGTTGCTACCCCTGCTAAGTAGGCGTGTTTTGCATTACTCCCGATAAAAATTCCTTGAAGATTGGTTTCCCCCATTGGGTGCACTTTTTAAATTGATTATTTTGTTCAATCGACTTAGAAAGTGTTGTTTTTTATATCGGTTATTCTGTTTAACCAATTTAATAAGTGCAAATTCCTTGCACCCAATGGGGGACAAGGGGAGAAACAAAAAAATAATTACTTTGCAAGAGGGGAATCTTCAAGGAATTCTTGTCAGGGGATAATGCAAAACACGCTCACTTAGCAGAGGGTAACAACCTATTAACTCTTATTGACCAGCCTGATATTTTGTGGGTACTATCTTTAAATAAATTAAAGACTTAAAGTATGTTGATCCCTTAAAGATATTTTTAATTTCACATTAGTCTCTTAAAAAAAAATATTCCACTTTGATCCTTAACCTAACGATTATATATAGTTAAGGATGACATTTAGTTAAGCGATCAAAATGAGATTTTTCTTTAAAGGACCAATATAAAACTAAATTTGAATTTAATAAACGGGTGCAAGTAATTAGTAGGTTGAAAACCAAACTATTAGTAGGTTGAACCGGTTTGAATTGGCGGGTTCGCGGTATACCCACATAAAAATCTCTTCTGCTCAGCCGCATAAGTCATCATAACAACACAGTGACATGAAACGGAAAAATTAGAGACCGAAAGACGAGTACTCACACAGAAATGTAATGTATCAGCACCGGCAACAACACTCTCTCAAACTCAAATCGCATTAGGGCACAAAAAACTAGGGTTTGTTTCCGCACCATATTATTTCATTCCAAATAATTACTTTTTCTTATCAATTTTTCCTACTTTTCGCCTAAAGCTTTCAATTTCTCATTGTTGTTGTTGCTGATTTTAACTGAAATTTCAAATGCTTTGAGATTTTGCATTATTGAGCTTGTCCATAGTGTAAATAGTGTTTTATTTCTAAACTAGGTTTTATCAACTATGCATTGTTATGTTGGATGAAGAAATTACTGTTGATAATCATAGTAATCACATTGTGTGATTATTAATTTGTATTGTAACTTAGGGTGCAGCAGAAAGCACATAGTTGAGAAGTGTCATGTGTTAGCTCTTGGTTCGGTTCTGGTTAAAGAACTGTGCCTGAACAATAAGTTCAGTTCACGAACTGCTATAATCGGTTCAGTTAATTCTGGTTCTGCAGTTTGGTTCGGTTCACCATTATTTTTTAACACTCTTACTCAAGGGTAACTAGCATTTATAATTGAGTTGACGGTTATTTTGGTCTCTCAATATGTTAGCCGTTGTCACTAAAGTCATGAATGCGTCGAATTTACAATAACATCCTCAGTCATGTCTTCTGTTAGTAAATTGTACAGTCCTAACTAACTAACGGAAGACAAATTCAAGAAGCAAATTAACTATCGGGGAAGAGACATTTGAGGACCAAATTAGCCAACCAGAGACACATTACGAGATGTTTTTGTAATTTTGATTCATGGACTATAGTGACAGTGTCTCGCATGTTCAAGGATCAAAGTGGTTATTTACTCATTTATAATGTTTGTTAGTGTTATTCTTCCAGTCTATAAACCTTTGAACAACAATAAATAACATAAAAGGACAGTGATATATTCCCTTCGAAAATATATGGAAAATGGCCATGATTAAATTTAACCTACTATGTGTGTGCAATGAAATATTACCAAGTTCAAGCTACATGCTTGGATTTTGTATGCTGAATTTCCGGAACATTGAACAATGATACAGTTGTTAACCTTACAGGTAATGGAAGACCACTGCAATTCACTTATTCCATTGGATATTGAAACAAATAGGTGTGAAGAAGTGTTGAGGCATTGTCGACCGAAGGAGTGTAAACCTGTGAACCATTATTTAGATGATTGTCATGTGGTTCCTACACCACAGGATTGGATGAAATTTAATTCAGAGGATGAGGTAAGATCATATTATACAAAGTATGCAAACCAAGAAGGTTTTGGCATCATGACAAGAACCTCAAAAAAGGGAGCTGATGGTAAGGTTGTCTATTTTATACTTGCATGTTCAAGACAGGGAAATAGAAGAACCAGTAAAAAGAGTCCTGTCACAAATTGTTCATCGGGGGAACAGAAGTGTGAAGCCAGGGTAATTGTTTGTTTATGCGAAGATGGTGCCTACCGTTTTAAATCTATTACGCTTAATCACAATCATGAATTGAATCCAAATCAAGTCAAGTCTAGAAATAGGGCTGATACTAACAAGAGGTTGAAAAGGACATTAGATCCAAATGATCGAGCTGAGAAAGGAGTGAAGAGTTTTGGGTCTCTTGTGGTTAAACCTGAGGTCGATGAAAATCTGACATTCTGTGAACAAGGTTTTAGAAATTACATTCAGAAAGAGAAACGACTTATTGGGGAAGACGGAGACGGGCATGCCCTTCATAAGTATTTCATGCAGATGCAAGAACAAGACAGCAATTTCTTTTATGCAATTGACTTTGATGATTGCTTTTGTGTGAAGAATGTTTTTTGGGCCGATGGAAGGAGCAGAGCTGCATACAAATTATTTGGTGATGTGGTGAAATTTGATTCTACATATCTCTCTAACCAATACAAAATACCTCTTACATTCTTGGTTGGAGTTAACCATCATGGACAATCTATACTTTTCGGCTGTGGGTTATTGTCCTCTGAAGACACACAATCATATGTATGGTTGTTTCAATCATGGCTGGTTTGCATGTCTGGTGTTCAACCGAAAGGTATCATAACAGATCAGCACAAGGCTGTGCAGAGTGCAGTTGGTATTGTATTCCCCTCCACTCGACATTCTTGGTGTTTATCGCATATTATGAAAAAGTTTCCTCAAAATATAGGTGGACACGCCAAGTATGATTCTTTGAGTTACCATTTGCAGAGAGTTGTATATGATTCATTAACTACAAATGAATTTGAAACGGCTTGGAAGATGATTGTGGAGGAATTTGACCTAGAGGACAATGAATGGTTGAGGGAATTGTACCTTGAAAGACACAGATGGGTTCCTACATTTATAAGATGTAGTTTTTGGGCTGGAATGTCTGCTACCCAACTCGGTGAAATTACGCGTGGTTTTTTTGATGAAATAATCAGTGGCCAAACAAGTTTGAAACAGTTTGTTGATAAATATCATATTGCTTTGCAAGCCAAAGTAGAAAAAGAGTTTGAAGCTGATTTTCGGTCATATAGTAGCACTCTTGAATGTGCTACAAAGTCTCCGATTGAACGGCAATTCCTATCTGCATACACTCATGCAAAGTTTCTAGAGGTTCAGAAAGAATTTATAGGGAAAGCTGATTGTAACGTTTGTATTGCAGGTGTTGAAGGTTCTATTTGTCACTATAATGTCATTGAAGATACAATGATGGGTGATAAACCCAAGGAAACCATGTTTCAAGTCACATTTGACAGGGTTAACTGTGATGTAAAGTGCATATGCAACATGTTTGAATTTAAAGGTATACTTTGTAGACACTCGCTTGCTATACTATCTATGGAGCGAGTAAAAGAGATCCCTTGTAAATACATCTTGAATAGATGGATGAAAAGTATGAAGAGAAGGTATACGTATGTAAAGACCAGCTATGCTGCTAAGCAACTTCAACCTCAGATTAAAAATTTTGATTTATTATGCGAACAATTTGAGAGTGTTGCTGAGGTTGCTTCTGAATTCGAGGAAACAAGTTCTTTTGTAAAGAATACAATTTGTGACTTGAAAGAGAAGTTGGAATCGTGGGCATCTCGTTTGAGAAACTCATCTGATATGCCAGTGCTTATAAGTTGTGCAGTTGAAGATACTTGAATGTCTGTTTAGTGGGAACATTGTCATTTTACTAACTGCAATAAAGCCAAATTTATAGGCATGGAAAATTAGGCTTCTGTAGATAATAATATATGTATTTAAGCCCCAAAGAGTACTGTTGAAATCATAATCATCTAATACATGTTTAGAATATGCATTCTTACAATCTTACCTTCTGTTAATTTCCTCCAACGTATCATTATCCACTTCATGCACAACCAATGATGTACCTACCATTGGCGGCCTCAATAATTACCGATGACTGTTCCTCGATAAATATTAATATTATACATAAAACGAAAAAAAATAGTATTATATGTAACTCATGCAACGTTAAAAAAAATACACCAATGAGATGAGAAGCTAAACTAATTTAAGCTAAAGGTTAAAAAAGTTACAGGTTATGGATTTAAATTCGGACAAAGAAAAAAAATATTAACTAATTGCTATTAGATTTTAAGTATGAATGACTAAGTTTCACATCAACTATAAATAAAAATAATGTTAAATGTAAATATATTTAACATAGACATAATAGATAGAACATATAAAAAATCTTAGTCTAAAACCTAATATAATAGACATCTATTATATTAAACTTTGTATGTGTATAATAGATTATGACACATAAAAAAACAGTATGTAGTATTGTGGCCTTGTTAATTTATATTTCTATTTATTCACTCATATTTCTATTTTGGACGATAACAAAAAAACACACGTAAGACACAATGTTCATAAAAGCTTAAAATACATTTTAGTTGTATGCATGAGATTGTTATGTATGTCTAATGTTTCATTAATTTTTGATTTTATTCTTTGATTTAGTCAAGTGTTATTGTTGCATTAACTTGTATGAGTCCAACCATAGAGTAAGTCCAACCTTAAGTTTAGCTATAGGTGGCACTAAGAGGATCTTTCACCACCAACATTGAACCACCTTTCATAGAATCAATTCATACACAATTGCCATATAAATACTAACTTAGACAATTCTTCATAATCACACAATTCACATAACTTTTCTGTGTTTTGTAAGAAATAAGAACTTTGAGTAATGGCCAAATATCTAAGCACCAATATGCTCTGCTTAGTTGTATTTCTTCTAGTACAAAGCAAGGTAAATAAACATATAATATCGCTAACTTCTTTCATTATTATTATTATTATTATTATTATTATTATTATTATTATTATTATTATTATTTTATTATTATTATTATTATTATTATTATTATTATTTTACAAAACTTCTTCCATTATTATGCTCTCCACTTATTTTTTTTTGTTAAATAAGTTTTTCGTCACTAAAAATATAACGAATTTTGATTTTAGTCCTTAAAATAAAAAATGAGATGTTTTTCGTCCTTTTAAAATTTGCTGTTTTATTTTTTGTCCATAATAAATTTTTTTTTGACATTTTTTAAAGTTAAAAGTGTCATAATTTTACTAAGGAAAAAATATCTCTTTTTTTTTGGTACAATCCCATTTTTATATTTAGGGGTTAAAAACTTATTTAACCACTCGTTTAAGGTATCATTTGACATGGGTTTTTTTAAGTTTTAAAAACTATCTGAAAGTCAAAAATGAAAATAAGAGTTTTTATGAAAAAACTAAAGTTGTTTGGTATAATTATTGTTTTTTTTTTAACTTCAAAAGTCTTTTATTTATATATGTATTTTACTCATAAAAATTAAGCAACTTTATTCTATCAAAAACTTATTGAAAATATGTTTGATCTAACATCTTATTTTATTTTATTGAGTAAAAAAATTTTGAAATAAACTAGATCAAAAAAGGTACCTAAATATGTGATTCACAACCAATATTTATTAATTACCTACATTTGAATAAATTACTTACCTGATTTTCTATCATCATACACCAATGGCATCCATTTATTGTTTATATGATTTTTCATCTTTACTCAAATGATTTTAATTCAGGCTGAGATTGTTGTAACTGCCATTAAGGCTCCAACTCCATCTCCAGCTCCAACTCCAGCCTCACATCCAGATTCAACTCCGACAGCTCCGGCAATTCCAGCAACTCCGGCAACTCCAAAAACTCCGGCAGCTCCGGCTACTCCAACATCTCCGGCAACTCCAGCAGCTCCTACAACTCCAACTGCTCCAGCAGCTCCTACAACTCCTGCTACTCCAGAAGCTCCAGCGACTCCTAGTCCGACGGTGAGTATTTTATTTCGCTTGAAAAGACAATTATATTCAACATTTCTTTCTGATGTTTAATTTCTTCTTTGTTTGATTGAATTTCAGGATGGCACCACAGAAGGCAGTCTTAAACCGGAAGGTATTGATTTATTGAGTAATAGCTTTACTCATAAATAAGATATAACATTGTTTCAAAAAAAAATATATACATTAAAAAAGATTGTTAAAATTAAGATCAAACCATACCCATATACAAGATATTAGATTAGAGTACAATCACTAACTAAATGATAAATCTTGATCTGATTTTTGAACTCACTATATATATAACTTTCATTTCTTTCATCTATATATTGCTAAAAATTTGATGTTACTTAATATTCATTCACTTCACTAAAATGATGTACAACTAATCAATTGTACGTATGGTTGAAATTGTAGAATGTGCTCCTCGATGTGAAGTTAGATGTTCAAAAACACATCACAAAAAGCCATGTTTGTTCTATTGCAAGTATTGTTGTGCCAAATGCTTGTGTGTGCCTCCAGGAACTTATGGAAACAAGGAAGTTTGTCCATGCTATAACAATTGGAAGACCCAAGAAGGAGGACCCAAATGCCCTTGAAAATCTAAATTGTTTCCACCAAATTGCTCATCATGTACTATACCACAACAATTGTAGTATTTTAGTTATGTTTGTTTGTTCAATTTTATTCTTCCACAAGGAATAAAAGAAAAAAAAAAGTTGAAAATGGCACAAGAAAGACTACATTTTGTTTTTGACTAAAAAATATATATTCATTCAAATCGATATACATTAAATACGAGGATAAATTCAACATAGCTAAAAATAAAAAAGGATAAATCTGCAAACAAACTTACAACATCTAAGTTAATGGTATAAAATGACATATACTGAAATCTACAAATGATGTGACAAAATAAAAGTAATCTGAGTACACATGCCACCAAATCAACGTTGTTAACGACCTAGTCATTCATTGAATCAGTAGTTTGTCAAAGTTGATCTGTCAATTTAAACCAAACGAACATCGTATCAAGATGAGAAATTAAACGAACAACGTACAAAGATGTAAAATCAAACAAACACCACACCAAAGGAACAGTCAAATAACACCACAATAAAACGATGAAATCATGAAATAAAAAATTTAATCTACGGGGAAACCTATGAAGCATCGACACCTCTATGATTAGAGGATCATAGAGGTGTCGCAGTGTCCGACACTCGTATGACACTCATACGACACTTGTACAAACGTGTCAGAGAGGTGTCCAAAAAAAAAAATTTGTTTATTCCGACACTCCTTAAATCGGTGTCCGACACCTATAAAACACTCGTACAAACGTGTCGGGGTAAGTGTCCAAATTTTATTTTATTTACTTCTACTTTTCTCAGACATATATACAACGATTAAAGATGTGTCGAAATAATAATATTGATCAATGATGGATTAAAGATATTACATTTTGATTACATTATTTTTAGTTTTTCGATAGTAGTTAGATGAGTAAATGTCAAATGTACTATCATATAATCTTTTAAAACTTTTTTTATTGAAAAATTTGTTCAACTTAGATGCATATGTTATGTATGTATTTTTAATTCTAAACTTATATTTTTTATAAATATGTAGCGGTGTCGGTGTCGTATATTTTTTACATTAGCTGTGTCGGAATGTCCGTGTCGTGTCGTGGTGTCCGTGTCAGAGTTTGTGCTTCATAGGGGGAAACCACTTATTTAAATTAAAGGTAATGGAAAAGATGCACAAGGAAACAGAGAGCCTTGCTCGCAGAACCGACTTTTTCCTCTCTTCTCTCTCCAAGTTTTACAACCCCTGTTCATTACCCCTATCGCCCCGTCAAATCCAAATTCCATCTTTAGAGATGTAGCCGTTTGGCTTTGGTGGTGCGCCTGTCTCATCGCGTCACCACCGTGAACCCCTTTTGGGGTAGTTTCAGCCGCCGCCGGCGTTCAGATTCGGTGGTTTTCTATGCTGTCGATTTCTGATAACCTTTGCTCCTCCCTCTGTTTCGTTTTTTCCGATAATGGGTTTGGAGAGCTCGTGGTTTAGTGGTGGTGGATCTTGGTTTTGTCTGCTGATTTCGTCTCCAGATCTGCAGCTTTCAGGATCGTTGCTTCGCCGCTGCCGTCGTGCCGGTGGTCTTGGGTTTCTGTACTTCGGGTCGGTGGTGGTTCTGCTGGGCCCGTTGTTTTCTTTACTTTTTGTTGCTGCATATGGCTTTCTGTTTGCAGGGCTTGAGTTTGTTGACCCGAAAGGGTTCTGATACATGCTTTGATTTATCAGAGGGAGTTGGTACGTGAAATGTTCTGTGTTGGCGGTCATTTCATTCGCCGTTTATACCTTTACAGATATTGACACGTCACTTTTTTTGCTATTTGGTTTCGGGTCCGTAAGCGGGTTCGCCGAGTAGTGTCCGATGTGCTAGTGTTTGTTTTGGTCGTTACCCGTTAGGGTTGGATCTATAACCTACTTGTAGCTGCTCTTATTGTTTTATCTTTTATTGCTGCAAAACGGTTAACTGAGTCAGGTTGATGTCCCCCCAGTTTGTACTCTTTTATTTTATGTTTAATATATTTCGGATAGGGTTGAGGGTTTCCTCAACTCTCCTTTTGATTAATAAAAAAAAAAAAAAAGATGCACAAGGGTGATCGTAGGTAGAGCAACCTTTTTTTTGTCAAGTAGCCTAGTGGCTAGATATTCCATCCTTAAAGTGGATAAGTGGGATGACCGGGATTCGAACACTGACCCGCTACATATATCATGCAATATCCTGCCAATTGAGTTAAGCTCACGAGACGGTCAAAGAGCAACCCTTAACCACCCCTTTTTGAAGTAATCATGTAGTCTTTCTTGTTATAAAATCAATTAGAGAGGTTGGGCGAAGAATGAATACGTGGGGAGTAATTTATCATATAATTTTCCACCATTTAAAATTATTCTTATTATGTTCCTATTTTCCGCTTCGAAAACTATTATTTATTCATTAATAAATTTACGCATACATCATGTGAAAATATAAATAAATATAACTTATATAGTACATAAATATACATATATAAAAATTATTTTAGTAAAGTATTCGGTGATGGTACCAACAATGAATTGGTCCAAATGGTATAAGAGACTTTGATAAGCATGGAGGAAATTAGGTTGAAAAGGGAGAACCCACTTTGTGTGACCCACGCGGAGATTAGTCATCACTAACAGCAGTAAAAACTTCATATCAATATCATAATAACTAAAAAAAGAAAGTATTCAGAGACGAAGTCTCTATAAAACGGAGGATAAAATTTTATCCCCATCTCTAAACCTCTTTCGGGCAAACTATTTCCTCTAAAGACTTCATTTGTAAACTTTATAAGTGTAAACATACTTTGATTGATATAGCCTATTGGAGTTGCAATATCTTCTCTAATACAAACTCAAAAATCTATATTTTGCCCCAAAAGTGGTAACAATCTTTTTGCTTTAAAAGGATGTCCGGAGAGAGATTGAGAATACTCAATTCTTTAATAAGATATATAATGTCAGTATTGTTGCAAAGACTATAAAGGGATGATTAGAGAAAATGGTACTTATATTTTGCTAGAAATAGTTGATTCTTTCAAGTGAAAAAGACAAAATCTATAAAAGGATGATTAGAACTAACAAGTTGTTGTGATTTCTGAACTAGTAATAATATACGTCAAAAAAATAGTAATAAAATATATTTACATTCTTTTACCTCTTTCTTCTTATCATTCTTTTAAAATGATAATAATTTGACGCATTAAATTTGTTTTCATATAATATAAAAAAAATGTATTGATCAATTTTTCCAAAAAAAATTAATAGATCAACACAATTCAAATATCCCTACTCTTATATTTTCTACCACCTTCAAAAAAGTTAAAATGTTGAGGCACAAAACTAGAAAAAGAAAAGTTGAGACACAATTGAATAAACAAAAAGAAAGAGGAGTAAAAAAGAACTAAAATGCATATTTTTCCTTTATCCATTAAAATTCATTTTTATTCAAAATGTATTAAATTCTATCTGTTTGAATTGACTTCTATCCGTTTGAATTATTATTCAAAATGTATTAAAATTTATTTTTATGCAAATAAATAAATTTTTATGTATTATCATAAACTTTTCAAGTTAGTTTATGATAAAAAAAAATTATAAAAACACAATTTTTGTCGGTGAAAACTTATAAATCAACTCACACTTTATTTATTTGCATAAGATATTTTCAAAAGCTTAAAATTAAGTCAAATTCAAACGGGCTATAAATACAAATATTTATTTTAATAAAAATTCAAATCTTAATAATTTTTAATGTTATGGAAGAATGCAACATCTTAACCTACATTTAAGTTTTAGAGTACCTTTTTTTATTTTTAATAAAAAAAAATGTATGTGGTGAGCATGTTTACGGATTCATCTTTTTCGTTTTTAGCAGTATTAATATGTACTTAAATCTGATGTACTTTACCGATTTGAATGAATGAATATCTTTTATTTTAGTAAAAAAAATTATGTTTGTTTTACTAAACAAACTACATTGAATGTGCAGATTGGTGAATTTAAATATAAAATTTTGCGTTAAAAATTTTCATTAATTTTTTTTAAAAGTTTGAATTTTCTAAAACAAAATATTATTTTACCTTCCTTTTATTTTTGGCGAAATAGAATTTATATTTACATCTGTTGTATTCTATTAAGGATTGAAATGAATGAATATCATATTTTTAGTCAAAACAAAAATTTAAAATAAGTCAAAAAGTAAAAAAAATTGAATTGAAAACTTTAAAAGTTACGCTTTTAATGTATCTTTATTTCAAACTAACGACATTTCATTCTTTGAAAATCTGTCAAATCATTTTTTTAAAATGTGAAAATCTATTGAACGAACTAAAATTACATGATTTTAAACTAGAATGATCAATTCATAAGTGATTCAAAATATTAAAAAAAATATATAATTAAGCCTATATTCTAAAATAAATTACTCATAACGCTTTAATTCACACAATTTTTTTAAAAATAAAAGTAAGGTATATAAAAGGAGAAACGCTAACATAGGCACAAACCTAAATATTTTTTCATAGGCACTCTCACAAAAAGTTACAAAAATTAAAAAGAAAAGTATTAAAGTGATATGAATTGATGTGACAAATTTATTTTTATTTGATTTGATTTATGGGCCAATGCTATCGTGGACCACCTCATCAAGTGGTCCACCGTGGACAAGTGGTCAATACTACTATAATGAATACGAATTTTACAAAATCGACCGTTGGATTGAAAGTTTATATCATATAGATCATTCATAAAAAAAATTAAAAAAATTGAAAATCATTTGATATGTTATTGAGATCCATAAAGATTAACGGTTTATTAAATACTGTAAATCTTAATGAGTCCCAAAAACATATCAAATGATTTTCAATTTTTCTAATTTTTTCTGTGGATGATCTATATGATATAAACTTTCAATCCAACGATCGATTTTGTAAAATTCGTATTCGTTATAGCGTTGGTCCACCATGGACCACTTGAATAAGTGGTCCATGTTAGAATTGGCCTTGATTTATGTGTATGCTTAAGCTTTATGCCCAAAAAGCGATATAAGACAAAAAAAAATACAAAAAGAGAAAGAAACATGGTCGGTGGCATTATGTAATGGATTGCGGCGACCTTCTCTCTGTTAATCATTACTTTACTTATAATATAATATAATAATGATTTAAAATTCTTTGTTTTTTCTTTCACGTTCTGCATTTCTCATTTCATAACCATTTCCAATCTATTCATTCATTCATCATTGTCCTTAATTCACTCATTCATTGATATCAATCATATACACATTTTTCATTTCTCTGCAACTCGTTCTCTTTCTCTCTGAATAATTTGTTGCATATCTCTCATAAGCCGAGACAGAGAGAAGAGAAGAATCACACAAACCACAACAAGAATCATCATCATCATCATCATCGCTGAGATCTCAGGTATACAATGTCAATTCAATCATTACATTTACTCAATTCAATTTCATTTTCAAGTTATTTTCTTTTGTTACATAAGATTAGCTGTTCTTTCCGATGATTTGTGTAATATTGTTGTAACTGATGCGTTTTCAATGCGATTTCGGATCGGTTTTCATTTTTGCGCTTTTCTTTGTTTATTATTGTGATTTATTTTGTTATTTGAAGCTACGATTAATTTCCGTGTTTGAATAATCAAGTTAATGTTCAAAATTATTGGAATTTGGAATGTGAGTAGAATTTGAATGTATGGAATGTTTTATTGAGTTAGCTATTAAGTTACTTTGATTTGTGAATGGTGAAGAGTAAATTCTTGCTCTAGTATTTACAGCATTACATATAGGGTTCTTTGAGTTTGAGCTGGCAATGCTGCTTAGTTACGGAATGGGAAGCTTTGAACATTTGTTATAAGGGTTGTTCTGGTCACAAGGAACTTGTTCATGTTTGCTTCCTTGGTCACATTTATATAAAAGTGAGTTGAGCAATAAATTTTAGTGTAAAAATTACGTTTAGACTCAAAAGTTATAAATCCTAACTTTAAGTTATAATCAATTCTGGAGGCAAAATTAATTCTACTCGTGAGTAACTAAATATGTCAAAATCAATTTTACACCTTCAGAATCAATTTTGGAGCCTCCAAACATGGGGCACTTAATTTGTATCGTGGTTGAGAGACAACATAAAGTGGAAATAATGCAATTTTGGGACATTGGGAGTATTATCAATTTATCATGCAAGTTATGCTATGAATGGTTAGTCTCACATTGTCTAGGAATGAACTGAATGGAAAATATATGTGAGGTCGCCCATATATGATTAATATTCAATGCCTTAAAGTTTTGGGTGGAGATGTTGTGTCTTAAATCTTAATAGTCTCTTGCTCTTATCGCCTCCTTTCCTGTTCTCTATATTTCTTAATGCTAGCATTTTTGGTTTATTTCTGTCTTATATATGGTGATGAAAACTTGTCGGTAAGTTGATTGGACAACTGAGTTTTTATGACATTGCAAAACATGGTTTGAACCTGAGTTTAAATTCTTAATCTAGCCTTACACATGACATAATTTAAAGACCCACTGTGAATCATCATTAAATGTTCATATAAGTTTCCTTTTCTGTTTGTGGTAGAAAAAAGGATTTGTATAAGACTCCATATAATAAACTGATATCCATCTAATGTCTGCCCTGGTGCCAAATTGATTGTTCACAACTTGATCAAGTTATTTTCCAAATTCATAAATAGGACATACATCTGTTTGCTGCTTGCACATAGAACAATATACAAACTTTAGAAAACCAATTTATATCACAAGTACCTGCAGGTGGAAAGCTAGCTTTAAGCAATTGTATTTTACGAAAATCAGACAAGAAAAAAGTTAACCTGGCTCCTAGTCTGCTTATCCTTAAAATGATAATGATAGAAGCAGAAAATATTTTATGTTTCTGGAAATAAATGCTGCTGCTGGGGCTGTTCTCTAAACTTGATTTGATAGTAACTTAAATAATGTAGGCATGTGCATGATATTATAGTATTGGAGAATATCCTACTACTACCTTTATCTGGATGATGTTGAATGTTTTTCTCATACTTGTTTGTTCTTAAATTTGTCTTTCTTCTGCAGTGGATTTGGCATTTGCAGACAGTGTTTGTCGAAAAAGGAGCATTTAGCTATGTCTAGCGCTACAAAGGTTTTGGATCCTGCATTCCAGGTAGCGGGTCAGAGATTGTATCCTTTAAGTAATGGGTGATCTATAAAAATTATGTTTTGGAAATTATATTAAAAGTTCTTTTGATATTTTCTTCATGAAAAATGCAAAATGTGAAATTAATTTTTATTTCTTGCCAGAGAAGAATCAACCATATTATAATTAATCATATGTTGTTGGCTGAAAGCACGTGAATGGTTTTATACCTGATTCCCCTTCACGCAAGAACCATTTGTGCTTGAAGTGTAGAGAGTTCATAGATCCACCTTACTTTTGTTAAAATCCAACTTTTGTATGGGTTAATGAGATCGAATTTAGACACATAATTCTAAAGGCTCTAATAACTTTACATGAGCCAAATAACCCAGAAGATAAAAGCTGTTGGGTGAAAAAACATGAACGGTTAAATATTTAACGATTTACATTTGTTTCATATTGAACATGTAAGTACTTTTAGAGGGTTTAAACTTAACTTGTTGTAGAGGAACTGAAATATGGAGGATTGAGAATTTTCAACCGGTTCCATTGCCCAAATCCGAATATGGGAAATTCTACATGGGAGATTCATACATCATCTTGCAGGTATGAGCTACACCTACATCCAATATTACTTTGTACGTTGGTTGTATGCAAATCCCAGAGGTTAAATGTTTTCATATTAATTATATAAAAAGAAATTCTGGAATTTGTTTTTCTTTTGATGTTATCTACTGGATCAGATAATTGAGGTAATGTCGTTAAAAGGAAAGAAAGGAGGTTTTATTGAATGTCCCCCTCCAACACTGGATCAATAGTTAGGTCAAGAAGAGGAAGATACAATGGCATCTTCCCCCAAGAATTCTGTACTCTGGCCTCACCCACCCAAAACTTACTGATATTATGAATTCTCTTGCACTCACTCTCTTCGTCTATTTATATTTTACCTCGACTACTGTAATTAGAGAGCTAGCAAACTCAGAATTAACATAGTTTATCTTTGTTTGGAAATATATAGCTTTTTATCTTATTTTATAAAATTTTCGGTGTTCATATTTGCAGACAACACAAGGCAAAGGAGGTGCTTATTTTTATGATTTACACTTCTGGCTTGGAAAGGATACAAGTCAGGTAAGCTTTGACTTCACCTTCATCCTTTTCGGTCTCGAATCTTGCCCAACTCAGCTTGCATTTATCTTTTTATTTTCTCTCATAGAAGAGGCAAGCAGAATGTTGAACCTAAGTAGAATGCTGAACCTTATAACAATATGCTTAAAAGAAACTATTCTAAGGTCCTTTTATGTCTTTATTTGGTCTTTTCCTTTCTTGTTGTCTTTTTCATTCCTGTTCTTTTTCAAAGAATTTTGTTATGTTAGTCCTCCTTTTTATTTTCATAGGGCCTGGTTTTATTGTTCCTTGATGTTTGGAAATTCTTTCCGCAATACCTTTTTAGCAAAAAGAATAGTCTTGACTGACATGGTGAATTTTCTTGTAGGATGAGGCTGGAACAGCAGCCATTAAAGCTGTTGAACTTGATGCAGCTCTTGGAGGACGAGCTGTGCAGCACAGAGAGATTCAAGGACATGAATCTGACAATTTTTTGTCATATTTTAGACCATGTATTATACCATTAGAGGGGGGTGTTGCATCTGGATTTAGAAAACCTGAAGAGGAGGAGTTTGAAACACGTTTGTATGTATGTAGAGGGAAAAGAGTTGTCAGAATGAGACAGGTAATGTGGTGTCTATTCGTGAACTTCTTTGATTCGTTTACATGTAATTTTTATTTTGAATCATGTTTGCATGTAATTTAAAATTATGCTTTGGCAGATCCCGTTTGCAAGGTCTTCATTGAACCATGATGATGTGTTCATTCTTGACACGCACAATAAGATTTATCAATTCAATGGTGCAAATTCCAACATTCAGGAAAGAGCCATGGCTTTGGAAGTTGTACAGTTTCTGAAAGAAGAATATCATGAAGGGAAATGTGATGTTGCAATTGTTGGTAAGGGCACTTTACCTATTATATGATTCTGATATGTGTTTTCAGTGGTGAGTTCGTTTGTTGAAAAAACCTATCCCACATTGCAGATGATGGAAAGTTAGACACCGAGTCAGATTCAGGTGAATTTTGGGTCCTCTTTGGTGGTTTTGCTCCCATTGCAAAAAAGGTAATCAGTGAAGATGATATCATTCCAGAGGCAATTCCTGCTCATCTATATAGGTATGTTGATTTTGTTTTCTACTTTTCCCCTGCCAATCCCTACCACCGCTTTGAATTTTCCATGAAGCACCCATTTCCGGAAGATTATATAACTTATGAAATTATGTTTTTTAACCAAAGACATATTATGTAATCAAAACAATGGAATTTGTTAGCTGTATTTTAATTTATTAAGTCTGTATGTCATCTAATTTGCATGTATGATAAAATAATATAGAGAATTATTTATAATCAATTGCCTTGTTATCTAATGATAAGAATTGGAGAGTATAGAAGAAAATGGTATTTGACGACATATTATTTTTGTTACATTCCAGTTATTTGAGAGACGTGATTTTCTCCTGCTTTAGATTCCTTTCCGAAACTTCAAAACACTTTATATCACATTTCATTGCAGTATCATTGATGGTGAAGTCAAGTCCGAGGAAGGTGAACTTTCTAAATCACTGTTGGAGAACAACAAATGCTATTTACTGGACTGTGGTGCCGAATTATATATCTGGTTTGGCCGGGTAACACAAGTGGAAGAACGAAAAGCGGCTTGCCAAGCAGCTGAGGTAAGTCATTATAGAATCTGGGTCTTCATGTATTGTTAAAAGATGATTTATTTATTAACTTAACTAATATAATATCTCCAGGAATTTGTTTCAAGCCAAAATAGGCCAAAATCTACTAGGATAACAAGGATTACTCAAGGTTATGAGACACGTTCATTTAAGTCCAACTTTGATTTGTGGCCCTCAGGATCTGCTGGTACTGCTGCCGAGGATGGAAGAGGGAAAGTTTCAGGTAGACAACATTAATTCTCAATTGTACTTGGTTTGCCTTTGTGTCTAACAAATTGTACTGATAAGTTTGCTATTTTATGTACTCTCAGCATTGCTTAAGCAGCAAGGCATAGGTGTCAAAGGAACGACAAAAAGTACCCCTGTGAATGAGGAACTACCACATTTGCTTGAAGAAGGTGGAAAGCTGGAGGTACGCTTACAATTTATGTCATAAAGTTTCCCATTTTTAATTAAATTGTCACCCTTGAACTAGTATATAATTTTAACAATAAAAGGTATGGCGGATCAATGGAAGTGCTAAGACCTCATTGCCGAATGAGGATATTGGTAAATTTCATAGTGGAGATTGTTACATTGTAATGTACACATACCATTCTGGTGAGAGGAAAGAAGATTACTTCTTGTGCTGCTGGTTTGGCAAAGACAGCATTGAGGTAATTTGTTTCCTTCTGATTTTAGCTCAAAATTAATTGTGAGCATTTCAATTTCTATTTGCCAGTCATTTTTCAGTGCTAACACCGCTAAGACAGACCAAGAATTTTTATAATCGTAGTTACTGTCGACTTTGATATTGTGGTGGTGGTTGACATTCTGCACATTGAATAACTCTACTAGGGACAGAATACAAATTCTCTTAGGTTTCTTCTGTGTTGGTGAGATATCTTGTATAGCAGTGATCAAGCTGTAATCTGCATAATAGTATAATTTCAAAAAGTGTAGGCAGTGCTCGACATTTATATCAAGCAATCAATACCTATACAAATAATATTAAGCAATGTATTGTAGAAACCATATATCATTTATTGGAATTTTCAAGTTTAAGGGGATAAATTGCTATGAAAAGTTATGATTCTTGAAGACCATGGGTTATTTAAGGCATAAAGTAGTGTGCTAGCCAGTATGGATCAAAGCACAAAATTAGGAACTTATGAGAGAATTGGCATCGATGTTAGATATCATGAGGATTAGGTTGGTGTTTTTCAATGGCTGATTTATGTTCCTTGTTGAATTTTCCCCTTGTTTGTTAAGAAGTATCCCTTATGTCCCAAATTTTCTTTTATTAAAAGGGAAATATGAATTCACAACCCTCAATATTGGTGAACAACTAGCTTATTTAATGAGTAATTACAACGAGGTTAAAATATACTCCTTTAACAAACCATTATACATGGATACCATCTAGGGTGCAAAAGTAAAATGAACGGGGAACAATTCAGTCCTTTAATACAGAACCGCAAATGCAGTTCCCGAATCTATTTTGCACACATGTTAAGGTGACATCCAGTAAAAACCATTTGCTAAGCATCAAAGAGAAGATAATATTTTTCCCAAAAAACATAATAATGACTCATATTTCACATTTATCGTACAAGCATGCTGTTTCTTGGAAATGATATTTTCATATTTTCCTCATGCTGTCTCTAACAGGTAGATGTTATTTGGTTTTTGCAAGGTGGGATTCTATTGATGTACTATTAATATATTAAACTGTTGATTGTATTCTCTATTCATATAGTATATCAGCCAAAAAATTTGTTGATCTATATATACACTGTATTTATCAGTTTAAAGTTTGATCTGCATAACACATGACAACTTAACCAACCTTCAGAAAAATAGAGAAGAACATTGCTTGTTAGTATGGATTATTATTTGCACTTTTTTACCTCACAATGGTGATTGAAAACATATATATGGAGGTATAAAAACACCAGCAGCACAACCTTACATAAACAGTTTTCATACTTGTTTGCATATAATAAAATATTGTATAGTCCTGTTCAAAAATAAAATAAAATATATTGTATAGTATCTATATTATATTAGGGTAACTTGGTTTATCTTGAAAGATTAGTTTCTGATTTTTGGAGTATCTTATATCATCTTTTAGGATTAGTTTCCATATTACTTGATTTTCATTTTACTGGTTTTCCTATATACATAGGATTATGAGTCAGTATATCTCTATAAATAGGGGTTGGTGTTTGGTCTTTTGTATCAACCTACTATCAAGTTATTATTAATAATATTGAAGCTCTTATTATTTAACACTTCATTTTATCTAAAACCCGTAACTTCAACGTGGTATCAAAGACTGGTTCGATCCTCCATAGAAGTTTGGGAATTTAATAGAAGTTGCTAGAATGTAATAAAATATCTTATATATTATACTTATAACAGAGTATCTTAGTTTATCTTCTTGGATTAGTTTACAATCTTAGAGTTTCTTGGATTATCTCTTAGGATTAGTTTTCATATTGCTTATTATTATTATTATTATTATTATTATTATTATTATTATTATTATTATTATTATTATTATTTGTTTCATGCTTTATTTATTTAGGATTATGCATCTGTATTCCTATAAATAGGAATTAGTGTCTAGCCTTTTGTATCAAGCAATTATCAAGTTGCTTTTAAGTTATTCAAGAATATTCAAGCTCATATTATGTCTCTACTCCTTTTATCTAAAATCCACAACTTCAACTTGGTATTTTTAGAGCCTAGCTTGATCCTCAGTGACCTGTCTTGTCACTATTCCGTTGTTATATTCTATCGTTGTTCGCCATCTACAGTCATACTAATGTCATTGTTCACCGTCATTACAGTTTTTCTGCTATCACCAACGCAACTGCTATTAACATAATTTCTGGTTTGGTTTTGTGCATATTTTTGCTCCAGGTTATTCGTTAGCATCTTCTTTGTCTGTCATTAATGTTTTGGATGATGATCATCTGTCTAAGTCACTCTTATCTTATTTAGTGTACTTTCTACCTTGTTCTAAATCGGTCACTAAAGGAAGATTCTCTAATTATTAGTCTTGGCATATTTTCAATAATCAATAGTATCTAGCGGTCTCATTGTCCAACTTGCATCAAAGTTGTCCCACCAGCACTATTCATAGAAAAATGTGTTACCTATCCCACACTTAAGTTGAATGCTGCAAGCTAAGTACAACGTCTGGCCCTATATAATCATAGTTTCGTTTTCCTACACTTCTTGAAAGTTGGTTGTATTTTCTCTTTCAAAGAGTATATTTGTAACAAGCTTAAAAGTTAGTAAGTTTTAGCCTGAGAGGGAGCATGGGAATATAATGAAATATTGTACAATATCTTTATTTTATATTAGATTATCTTAGTGTATTTCTTAAGATTACTCTCTAATCTTTTAGAGTATCTTAGACCATCTTCTAGGATTAGTTTCCATATTACTTATTATGACTGCGATTTTTTGTACTAATTTTATGATTGTAAGTCTATATATCCCTGTAAATATATGTTAGTGTTTAGTCTTTTGTATCAAGCTACTATCATTTATTAACATCAGGATCCTATTTTTGTTATCTATCCTCTTTTTTTCTTAAACTCATAACTTCAACTATATTTATTTGCATTTTTACTTCAAAAATATTTGACCATATACTGATTAACACAGTTGAAGAAGTGGTTAATGGGTAAACCATTTATTACTTAATCAGACACTGGTGTTAAATATTCCTAAAGTGAAAATATTTTTATCAAAAATTATTTTGGTAATTTTCTGCAACATATGTAGCGGCTAGATTTCACCTTTAAAATGTGATTTATCATTATTATTACTTACAGTTCCATGAATTATTGCATTTTCATTACTAGTACTTATTTCTTTAATTGTTTCTCAGTGCTTATCTTTTTCAAACTGTACTTTTCTATTTGTACTTCTTTGTGGAATGGAATGTTAGTTTTGAATCCTTTTGACCTCGGTTAAATTTCTTTTTTAGGAGGACCAAACAATGGCTATTCAGTTGACTAATACTATGTCCAATTCTTTGAAGGGTAGACCTGTTCAGGTATTGTAATCTGAACTTTGACCTGAGGATTGTGCATGAAAATTGTATATAATTAATACTGTTTCTTTCAGGGTCGCATATACGAAGGTAAAGAGTCACCACAATTTGTTGCTCTTTTCCAACCCATGGTAGTCCTTAAGGTATCATGGAGCAAATTTGTATGGTGTTTTCAGTTAAATATCTAGTAGTATAACTTACTGAAGACACATTTAAATGACTGATGCCTGTTTTAGGGAGGTTTGAGCACTGGATACAAAACATTCATAACAGACAAAGGTTTATCTGATGAGACATACACGGAAGAATCTGTTGCACTTATCCGAATTTCTGGAACTTCCATCCATAACAATAAGGCAGTGCAAGTTGATGCAGTATGGACCATGAAATCATTCTTCCCCCATTTACATGTTCTAGAGCCTTATCTCCTTTATAATCCACCATAATTATGTCATTCTTTTTCAGGTGCCATCGTCATTGAATTCTACAGAATGTTTTGTCTTGCAAACTAGCTCCACAGTTTTCACTTGGCATGGGAATAAGTGTTCCTTTGAACAGCAGCAGTTAGCAGCAAAGGTTGCAGAATTTTTAAGGGTAAGATCTGTTTCCATGTTGTGGACATTCTGTCAAATTAGTCGAGCACTACAATAGTAATTTAAAGTATAACCAAACTTCAATTTTACTAATTCAAACTCTTGTGTGTTTACCGAAAAGAGCATCTTTATTAATTATCATGTTATATAAATTTTATTTATTTTTATTGATACATTAATTTAATTTTTATTTTCTACTGCAACTTCCAACACAGAAATGTATTTTTAGTAATGTATTATTTTATGTCATATTTATGCAATCAACTTTGAATTTCTATTTATACCGCATTGGTTCAAACTTCAAAAGATTGAATTGTTCAAACTGATTTGATATGACTATATCCTTCTTGTTAAACCTAAGTGCCTTACCCGTTGTTTCCTGGTACTGCTTCGTTTTTTGTACTTGTGACCTCGAGTATTTTTTATCAAGATAAAATACTTTGTATGTATTCCAAAAATAAAAAACAGTTTCAGTATTGCTGTCTGCATTATTTTGTAATGTGATATTTGTCCATGTTCAGCCAGGAGTTGCTTTAAACCATGCTAAAGAAGGTACAGAGAACTCTGCTTTCTGGCTTGCACTAGGAGGAAAACAAAATTACACCAGCAAGAAAGTTACTAATGAGGTTGTTCGAGATCCACATCTTTTCACCTTATCATTTTATAAAGGTACTTCTTTATAAAAAATAAAATAAAAAATGTTATGCTACAGCATACTTGTTTATTTTATATTTGAATATACTGACGATTTTTTTTTTTGTTTATTCTTTTGCACTGTGAATCTACCAGGAAAGTTACATGTGAGTTTGTTAGTACGACTTTTTCAAAACATTGCCTCCTGTTTTTAGGAATTTTTTCAGTAGCAACTTTTGGGGCTTCTTTATGCCTTCTAAATCTACTTTTATATTTTGTTCTGCAGATAGAGGAGATTTACAACTTCTCCCAAGATGATTTGTTAACAGAGGATATCCACGTACTTGATACACATGCAGAAGTGTTTCTTTGGATTGGTCAGTGTGTTGACCCAAAGGAAAAGCAAAATGCTTTTGAAATTGGCCAGGTAAAAAGAATTCAATGCTTTTGATTCCCATGTTCCCTCCTACTTCAAGTACTTGATTTATCCTTGAATCTTTGCCTCAGAAATACATAGATATGACTGCATCTCTGGAAGGACTATCTCCACGTGTACCCTTATATAAAGTAACAGAAGGGAACGAACCTTTCTTTTTCACAACATACTTTTCATGGGATTGGGATTATACAAGAGCTAAGGTATGTCCATAGGAATTAGAATGGCCCCGTTGGTTTGTTCTTTGTTTAAAAATAAAATAATAACCCTTCTCATTCTTTTTCTAATCTTCAACTGTCAGTCACAATATTTTGCATTTCTATGCTGGTTGGTTGAGAACAGAACATAATTGTCATCCTATATAGGCTGGTTGAGAAAAATCCCATTATAATTGTCATCCCATATAGGTTTCACAAATTCTTACACTAAGTTTTAGTCTTAAAAGTTTTCTAGTGTATTTACATTGTAAAAGTTGTTCTTGTGTATCTATTATTTGGTAATATGATATGATTGTGAGGTTCTTGGTTTAGGAACAGCTACTTTAATTTTTCTTTTACATAGTTTATTTTCCTGACAACTACAGGTTCATGGGAACTCATTTCAGAAAAAGGTGTCTATATTCTTTGGGATTGGCCCGGCCTTGGAGGTATAGTCTTGATTTTTATTTTTGGGGAAAAATGAAGCTGTTAAAAAACCTGAAACATGCAAAGTAATGCAGTTAACATCAACAGAATATAGTTTTATGTTTACAACAAAATCAGCAGTTGAAACGTAACTTCTATTATGAGCAATTTCTTTATTTGCTTGATCCAACAACCGTTTCTACTTCATGTCAAGTTGCTTTAGGTGAATTCATATTTTACTTTTTTCGAATTATGAGAGAAGATAAACTGATTTCATTCAACCTCTTACCACTTATAACAATTAAACCAAGCCAAAGCTACATTTAGAGATCTATTGATCTGCCAGCTAATGCAACTGAATAATTGTAACTAACTGGATTTTAAGTTAGTTGCTGAACCAGAACAGTCTATAAGCAGAATAAAGCTGCAAGTCACACTAAATAATATGCCCTGAAAGCTCAAGAGAGGTGTGAACAAAATAAGTAATGGGTCACATTCAGTGAGCTTGGACTGAAATGTTCAAAATTAGGGCAAAGAGAGATCCTTTGTGAGGATGTCGGCATATTGCTCATATGACCTCTCGTTCAATCACAGAATAGCTAGATGATAAGAACTTTCTATGGGGGAGACAAGTAGAACTCGCTGCATTTTTCTCACAGTTGAGGATCATGATGATCGACGTGTATCTGATGCTTGCAGTTCCTGCGAACAGCAAGATCAACAAATTCTCTCATGGCTGTGATAATTGATTTCAAGCAAGATGGTTACACACAATATTGGTTGGACAAGCACTTGGCAACCGTCGGCGGAAATACATAACTACTTCCATGATGACACACTTACAAAGGCTCAGCAGCTTTGCACCGAACTGTGGAACTAAGCTCTAGATACTGTGCTAGAATTCTGAGAGAAGATAAACTGAATAGAATTTCATTAATAAAAAATGAATAACTGTAACTAGCTGAAAGTAGTTAAACTAGTTACAGAACTAAAGGTTCTAGAATATAACGCAGTATAAATGTCTATTTGCAGAATAAAGCTTATAGTAAATTTATGCTCTAACATTCTTAAACAATGCTCTGTGATAAAACTCTTCAGAATAATGCTACACAAAGTTGTATTGAACCCAGGGTATGACCCAAACATCTAGCCCATAAGAAAGGAATGGAAAGTACAAGAGGGGACATTCAACTCAACCCATCCAAAACAAACTAACTGCTACTTTGTTTGCCTTTATTGGATTTTCTCACTTTTCCTAGATATTACATTTTAAATTAGGAAACACCATAAAATTCCAAACAATTATATGCACATAAAGTCCTTCAATCTTACTCAATTTTCTACTTTGTATTTGAAACATCCAGTGGCCCTGGCCTATTTTAATTTCAATTTGGGTTGTGAACTGGTCGACAATCTCTTCGCATTAATAAACTACTGTTCTATTGATTCTTTCTTGTTTATGTTTAAAATCCACCATGTGTTGTTAAGTTTGTGATTTACAAAATGTTGAAATTATAGGGTTATGAGAAGAAGAAAAAAAGAAATACAGACAAGAAATAATAGAAGTTAATATTGATATGGTGGGTAATAATGGTCATCTTTATTCTAATACTTAGGTCAAGAGCTATTGTAGTTTAACATTACTAGTACTGGCCTAAGCCCACTAATATTATAAAAAATTTAAGCCTAATTAAATAAGGAGATAAATCGGGAAACATAATGAATACTGAAACTCATAACATTGCTTCCTCAATTAAATGACAGGTTTTTTTTTATCAGAGCAGAAATGTGTAGTGCAGAGGCATCACTGTAGAGTTGAGGAATTCTAATTATGTTGGCCCCCAAAACATAACAACCAGTTTCAGAACACAATTAGTTACGTAAAAATAGAGAAAATATAAAATAAAAAAACACGAGGGAAAAACACCAAAACCCGTGCACAGATCAAGAGCTTCGAAACCTATATTTGGAAATTAAATCTATTGTGGGAGAAGTCTCCTCCATAATGAAATTGGGAAGAGAAGATTTGTTTCCACACATATTCTAAAGATATTCTGAGATATTACATATTATATTATATGTGATGTACTGAGTATTCTAAATTACTCTGAGATAGTCTAACACAAACTCCTTTAAATAACACCTTTATTTCTTCAGGTTATGGTAAAGCCAAAAATGTAGTAAACATGATCAGATATCCGGTGTAAATTTCTGTGTCTCGTTTAACAACTACATATAATATGGCTATGCAGAAATGTTTCAGAATATTGTGTTTTAAATTACTTGTAGAAACCCCTCCTTTTTCTCTATATTTAGCTCTGAATTTTAGAGATTTAATTCTAAATAAACCAATAGTTGTATGTGTTACTTGCGATTTCTCAATATTACATAAAGCTTGTACAGATGCAATACTATCAGTATCAATATGATTTCTGAATTTGTTTTAGAATAATTGAAATGTTGTCTATGTCTCTATCTGCTTAACAAGGCTACACTGATTCTGGTTACAGGAAAAATCAAATGGGCCAAGTGGAGGGGGACCAAGACAAAGGGCAGAAGCTTTGGCTGCTTTAACTTCTGCTTTTAACTCATCATCTGAGAAAACGAGTATGGTATGGTCTTTTCTGCTTTAATACTGGTGAATTTTTAGCATTCCTTTTTCTATGTGAATGGATCAGAGAGAACAACAGGCTTCATACTCAAGTGACCTTGTTTTATTAAAGAATTTTTTTGTTGCTGGTGCCATTCTTTGCTTTATTCTAATTATTATTTTTTTGCTGGTGCTATTATTTACTTTGTTCTAAATATTGCTGGATGATTCAAAAAAAAATTGAAATGGACTCGTGTTTCATTAATCCTTTTGCACTATTGCAGTCACAGGAGAGATTGAATGAGTTAATCCATGGAGGACCAAGACAAAGAGCGGAAGCTTTAGCTGCTTTAAACTCTGCATTTAAGTCTGCATCAGTGATAAAGAAACTTACTCCACGTCCATCTGCAAAAGGTCGAGGATCACAAAGAGCAGCCGCTGTAGCTGCTCTTTCATCAGTTCTTACGGCTGAGAATAAACAATCACCCGATGCCTCTCCTGTGGCCAGCCGCGGCCGCAGTCCTATTCCAGAGAGTAGCCTTTCTGGTAATAATTGCAGTTTTCTTTATGCAAGTTGGATGTTTCATACAATAATCTCGACCACTGGTCCTCTTTTTTTCCATAAATTTACACAATAGGTTTGTGGGGTTGAACATTTCACAACAACATACTGTTATGTTTCTCTTTTTAACAGTTTATGTAGATCTTTTTTGGTGAATATAATTTATGTGAAGTGTTTAATCATAATTATAAATACTGCAGTCAAGTGAATTCATTTCAATGGCTAGTTTTTGGCCATGGTCAAATAAACCAGAGTGACATCTTAGTGCTATATCGCACTAAATTTTTTGGATGCATTAAAAAACCCTGGCTTGTTGAGTTTGAAGAGAAGAAACACCATGACATAATGAAATAAACTGCATGATTTTACTTCCCCCTCAAGGAATATTCATAGTCAATAGACAGTGTTGCATTAAAAATGCTTGACCCGTGTTTGCACAACCATTTCTGTGTGCTTCTGGTTTTTTTATTGGTTGGAGTTTTTGCTGCAGAAACTAAAAGTGGAAGTGACTATTCTGAAATTGATGAAGCTATAGAAGCCAAGGAAATGGATGAAGTTTCCAATGAATCTGGTAGCAATGGGGGTCTGGAATCTGAGCAAGAAAATGTGGAGGATGGAAACAATGACCAAAGTAGTCAAAAGACATTCAGTTATGATCAGTTAAAAACTACATCTGGTAAAAATGTGTCTGGAATTGATCATAAACGGAGAGAGGTTAGTCTTACTTTCTAAATTCTAATGGCAGGCATATGATTTCTTGTTTGGTTTTATGTTAGTATTAATCTCCCTTCTTGTTGATCAGGCCTATCTGTCAGATGAAGAATTCCAAACTGTATTTGGAATGGTAAAAGAAGACTTTTATAAATTGCCAAGATGGAAGCAAGAAATGCTGAAAAAGAAATTCGAATTGTTCTAGACTTGACATAATGAGTGACATATATGCTTCTTTAGCTAAAATTACCTTTGGATTCATATGAATAGGGTTTTGCTTAAAAGGCTATAATTATATGATAGAGCTGTGGTTAGTGAGTATACAAGTTTGAATGTGACGCTGCATGGAGAATGATTTTAGTTTCTCCTTTTAATTGCTACTGCCTCTTGGGATGTTTACATGTATTGCAGCATTGAAGACACTAGAAACTGACAGGGTCCAAATTCTTTCATTTTGTAAGTTTGTATTTTAAATAAGTGGGTTATTTTCCCTTCTTTTTATTGTTTAGAAAGGTGGGGTGTATATATATTGCATTTTATTTTATATATATATTGAATTACAAATATAATGAAAAACTGAAAGAAAAAAAAAAGGTTTGTTATTTTTACTCCTGTAGATGATGTTATTTTTTGGCTTAATTGCACATTTGGTCTCTTATGTTTATTTTAGGTTTTAAGTTAGTCTCGTATGTTTTAAAAATTTCAAGTTGGTCCCTTGTGTTTATTTTAGGTTTCAAGTTGATCCTTCATGTTTTAAAAGTTTCAAGTTGGTCCCTTATGTTTATTTTAGGTTTCAAGTTGGTCCTTTATGTTTTTAAAAGTTTCAAGTGTAGTCCCTATTTGTTTTTAAAAGTTTCAAGTTTAGTCCCTAGTTTTTAAAAGTTTCAAGTTTAGTCCCTATTTATAGGGACTAAACTTGAAACTTTTAAAAACAAATAGGGACTAAACTTGAAACTTTTAAAACATAAGGGACCAACTTGAAACTTTTAAAAACTTAAGGGACCAACTTGAAACTTTTAAAACATGAAGGACCAACTTAAAACCTAAAATAAACATAAGGGACCAACTTGAAACTTTTAAAACATAGGGACCAATTTGAAACCTAAAATAAACATAAAGGACCAAATGTGCAATTAAGTCTTATTTTTTTTTTTTAACAAGGAATAGGGACTAAACTTGAAACTTTTAAAAACATAAGGGACCAACTTGAAATTTTTAAAAACTTGAGGGACCAACTTGAAACTTTTAAAACATGAAGGACCAACTTAAAACCTAAAATAAACATAAGGGACCAACTTGAAACTTTTAAAACATAGGGACCAATTTGAAACCTAAAATAAACATAAAGGACCAAATGTGCAATTAAGTCTTATTTTTTTTTAAACAAGGTTTGTTATTTTTATTATTACGGATGTCAATTTATTTCTATATGTAAGTAGTGATTCCCATGAGGATTGCCTCGTTTGGAGCTCCAAAAATGGGGAATTTTTTACCGATAGGAATGGAGGAGAAAGCCTTCTCGAGGGAAGTTCGGGATATAGATGAATTTTATCCCTTGTCCCATGAAAACTCATCCCCAATCACTTTTTTTTTCTTTGTGTTAACTCTTTGATTCTCAGGAAAAATGTATTAAAATAACATTTACATGTGTATATTCAAGTATTTTATACTCCCTCTAGTCCTTAATATTAAACAAAAAGTTTTTTTTTAGGTTCATTGAATGATTACATCAATCATTCATTGAACCTAAAAATCAAAATTGTTTTCTTATATTAAGAACCAGAAGAAGCATATTATATTTTTGCACTATGTGTATAAATTTTGTTTATATGTTATGTTTATTGCTGTAATAAGTCTCACAATAATGACTTAATTTTTGTGTGTTTTATAATTAAACTTTAAATTTTTTTACATCGAATTTAATTGAAAATAATAGAAAAATGATGTTTTTTCTAATGTTGATAGGTTCCCGTGAAAACTTTGGGAATCTACGCTAATGGGTAGATTATAAGATGAAGATCATTTTAGATTGTGAGAAAAAAGAGTAGCGAAGTATTCTCTACTCAATCTCATTGACATCCCTGATTATTATTAGGGTTAAGTGTACTTTTTGTTCCTATAATATAAATAAACTTGAGTTTTAGTCCCTATAAAAGATCCTTAGAGATGTCAATTTGTATTTGATAATGGATTATTCGTGAGGATTATCTATATGGTGATTTGAAGTCGCGGATTTTTTTCCCGTGGGGACGGGAATGGAGGAAGAAATTCCCCCGTGGATAATTTGGGGCGGGGAATGGAGAAGGTCCCTCCGCCACCGCGGATTCCCCGACCCCGACCATGACAATATTATTTAAATTATATATACAATATATAATTATGTAACTTTATATGTTTTTTTAAATAAAAAATAATAATTAATACATTATAAAGATTATGATTATATGTATGATGACAACAAGTTCAATTTGATATTTAATTTTTTTGACAAAAATAAATATTAGAATGTGCTTTTGCAGTTTTTGTTGTTGATGCTAAATGTATTTTTATTTTAAAAAAATGAAAGATATAAAATATGTATTTTTTTTAGATAAAAGGAAGAAAAAACAAAATATTAATGTCGTGCTTTTTATTAAAATGCATAACAATTTTGTTAATTTTTTATGTCCGTGGAGATCTGTTGATACTGTGGGAATCCGTGGGGATGGGGATGGAGGAATAAATGTCCCTGAAGCGGGGAATGAGACAAGGAGTGATAAAATATCATCCTCTCAATCCCCGTCGCGTTGACATCTCTAAAGATCCTCATAATTTGTCCTAAAAAAATTTGAACCGCAAACTTTTCATTCTTCATTAGCTCTTACACCATTGTAGGAGATGTAAAAGGAGAGAGCCATTTAGAATCTCTCACTCCTTCATTTTTTTTGGTAGTACTCCTTCATTTCTTTATTTATGAGTTGCGTAGATCCTATATGGAATTTGCTTTTTGTGGACCTAAATTGCAACATAGAAGCTACGCAACTCATCAGTAATTTTGATCAATTTTACTCCGATGAAAAATTTAATAAGCAACTTATATTTGGCCTCGCTATTTTTTGACCCTACTAATATATATATATATATATATATATATTCACTTGAATGTGATCAACTTAGCTGTTGGGGCGCTTGGACACCAAAATTTATTAAAATAAAGTTAAAAAATTAAAAATAACCACACGTCCACCCCCAATAAAAATAATTTTTTAATAAAAAACCCCAACCACTTTACGTCCACCCACACCAACTCTCACTTTACGTTTTTTGTTCTCTCTAAAATTCTATTCTCTGTTAACACCCAACACTGCAATTTTCATCTTTCATCAATCAAACATGTGTTCACACTTCTCCTTAATCAAATTCTCTTACTCTAACCACAAACAAAACATCATCAAATTCTCCTCTCTTCTTTAATTGATCTCTCTCACAACAAAATCATCCTTGGAACAATTTGACGGACGATGTCTGAGATGCGACAAAACGGTGAAGGGACGGCGAAGGAGATGAGTACAAATCTGGATCTATCTTCCCTTTCTCCATCATTATTATACTCATTTGTGTTTTCTCTCCTCATCTATAATTTCCGTTGGAACTTTAACAAGTTTTATTATTTTAATGTTAAGCAACACATCATTTTCATTGCTTCAGAAAGCAATTGACATAAACAGTGAAACAATGCGAACTTCACATGAATGTACTCCACCGTTATGAAAACTGAAAGCTGGAACTAATACCTCCACGCAGGCAAATGTACTAAGCAAACTGCGTTGGAGTTGCTCTAAGTACAACTCAATTGATAGCCATATTGATATTGATTTTGAACTCAAGATTACTCACTCGTATGATTATTTTTTATATATATTATCACTTAACAATAAAATTAAAATATTTTTTAGTCAAAAAGAATAAAAATAAAATCTTGTGCTTTGGGATGTATTTTTATTTTAATATAATAATAAAATAATGAAGATGTAAATTTCTTTGCCTTTAAAAAAAATAAAAATTATTATAGTTAAATAAATAAATTAAACTTTATGTTAAAAAAAATAAAAAATTAAAAGCATAAACCCCTAAATCGATAACTAAACCCTTCTTCACCATCACTTAGCCGTCGTTTCGTTTCATTCCACAAAACTCAAAACTCTCCGATCGGCGGAATCACTCCATCGGAAAAAACAACAATGGAAGAAGAACATCCGGAGACATTCAATGACGCTTCTGACCTCTGCCAGCAGCTCATGGACCGTTACGCCAAATCCCCAGCGCCCCACCACCGCCACCTCCTTGCCGTTGCCTCTGTTCTACGCTCCAACCTCTCCGCCGAGTCACTCCCCCTCACGCCTCCTGCCTATTTCGCAGCCGCCATTTCCACCGCCGCGTCTTCCGACTCTCTGGACTCTGTATCACTCTCCTCGCTTGCTTCCTTCATGGCCATTGCGCTTCCACTTGTGCCAACTGGCGCCATCTCATCGGAGAAGGCGCGGGAAGCGGCGGAAATTGTTGGAGCACTGCTGGTTAGGGAGGGGGAGGGGTTGGGTGTTTCTAGCTTGAGAGCTGCGGTTAAGTGCGTTGGAGTTTTGCTTGGGTTTTGTGATTTGGAGGATTGGGATTCTATCAAATTAGGGTTTGAAACTTTGCTCAAATTCTCCATTGATAAGCGCCCAAAGGTCACACAGTCTATGTTTTTCTTTCCTCTCAGTGTTTAGTTAGTATCCAGTTATACATTGATTGTTGCATGATTTCCTAATTGAATGATAGTTATTTTATTTGGTATTAACCCTCTAGTTCTAGGGAAGAGCCCGGTAATCCAGAAGTAAATTTTGGCCAACAATTGTTCCCGGGAATGGAACACAGGTTCTCCCAAACGATCCTTCCCAGGGAAACTCGTTAACCTTTTGAGCCCAATTACTTGGTTAATTAAATGCTAGTTTTATCTCATAACACCATCAGGATTGGGCATTTAACATTAGTGTTTACTTCATTACTATGAGATTGTTGATTTGTTTAGCGATTCCTTAACTATTATTCTTCGTGTTATGTGAAAATGACACACAGCAATTTGATGTGTATACAGTCAGTGCAAAAACCTTTTACACACACATTCAATTATATTCAATCGTTATGCTAGTTTAATACTATGTTAGTTCAATTATGTATTTGGTGAAATGTGATTGGATTCACATGTAATTACTTTTTTATACATTGCTGGTGCATTCCAATTAAATTCTACATAAATCATTTAGGCAATGCATTGAATGAGTAAAGGTGGAAAAGGTTTAAGAGAGTTGGTTATATTTTTTACTAGAAAACAGTACCAACAATACATAGTATGATAGTACTGTATTTGTATTCTTCTCCTATTAATTTCTTACGATATTGTCAGATGTGTTGGTATAGAAGTTTGAACAATAGAAGTAAAAAATAAGGAATCCAAATTATTGTGAAGCATTTGATACCTCAACATGGCTACTATTTTGAAGTGTTCATGCTGCTTAATTGGTTGGTTGTATGTTTGTTTAGGTTCGAAGATGTGCTCTAGAGTCTCTTGAGAAGTTTTTTCGGTCTCTCAAATCCTCCACTGTTATCAAGGAAGCTAGCAAGTTGGTTTTGTCTGAGCTGAAAAGGTGCATTGATTTGACAATGAAATTAACTGCTCCGGGGACTGTTGATGCGTGTAAAGATAACGGAATTTCAAAGAACGAGCACCTAGAAGTCCTACATGTTCTAAACGTAGTTAATCTGGTTGCTCCTAATCTTTCTCCAAAAATTGTTCCAAAAGTTCTTTTGGAAGTTCATAAATTATTTGGTTCTCAGATCCCTGCGCTTACAAGGCACGTCCTTAAAACTGTAGAAGCTATTTTTGAAACTTCAAGAGTCCGAAATATAGTCCTAGAGTTAGAGGACATTGTAGTTGCTCTTGCTTCTTTTGTATCTTTGGGTGTTAAGAACCCATTGGATACTGTGATTTTTGCAGCAACCATATTAAAACTTGCAATGGACTTACTTTATACTGGACAATCAAGCTTATGGATCAAGAACCTTGCTCTAGTTTGTCAATCTATGATGGGTATGTATGATGCTTCTATGTTCATCCATTATAGAAATCATTTAATTGTAATTAATCTAATTTAAGTTTTTATTTTTAATTCAGATTATTTTGTTTCACCTGATTGTATTTAGAACCATCTTCTGATTTTTCTTTTAGCAAAAAAATAGAGTTGTGTTACCAATTGATCATGTCAATGCATCATTAATTAAATTGGAAATCAAAATCTATTGGATATTAATAGTTCCTCTATAAAACAGTTTCCATGTATTTGCGGCGCATTGGTTGGTGATTTTTTTTCCATGGATACCTGCTACAGCCTACAGGGACTTTTTATGGCATGCTGTGACTTGTTCCAAATATAAAATTTCTATACTGTGAATATACAATGATATCTAAATAACTTGCTACTGATTAATGTTAAAATGTTATGTATTGATGATAATGTTACTGGAGACATTGTAGTAGAAGCGATCTTTCATGTACATTTTTTAGTATTATAATCTTCTGATTCAATCTGCAAATGCTGAACTTAGGGCTTCTAACTTCTGAGGGAAACACTGCATCACAGGCATCAAATATCTTGAATGATGTGCTCAAGCATCGAGTTGGTTCCCAAAGCTTATTAATTCGTACAGATCAAACATATGATGATGACTTGTTCAAAAAAACATATGATGATGATAGTCAGCTAAGTTTGGAAGGCGATGCAATAAAGTCAACATGTGCAGTTTTTGAGAACACCCTCTCAGCTACTGATGGGATCCCAAATGAGCATCTTTTGTCAGTCATATCCGTTTTGTTTCTTGAGCTTGGTATGTAACTGCCTTTTACTATATTAACACTGTAGATGAATTATTTTCTTTTCAAATTCTTTGATCTATCTAATTGGTCTTAGTTATTGATATTTAGATACTCAATGGCATAATTTTCTTAAGCAAGTTACTTCTTTGTTCTTTACAGATACTTTGGGATACTGTTGCGTTATGGTCTCAATTTGGTGCTCTGCACATTTTTTAGAAGTGTTGATATTACAATTTTAAACCTCTTAGGCTCATTGTTTTATTTTAGTTTCTTTATGTAGTGGGATATCTTGTTTCTTTTGCAAAAGAAATTTGTAATCAAACTACATTTTATCCAAATCTCATTCTTTGTAATCTTTGTTGGTTGCAGGAGCATTCTCATTTGTATCTATGAAGAATATTGTGCTTAAACTTGCTGACTTGATGATTCAAATTTCCGACGGCAAGGCTAATAATGAGCATGTAAGTACTGGTGAAAAATTCTTTGGACGTGTTGGCTGTTTCCACATTGATCTATTCTAGATGTATGATAGATTAATCTCCATACTAGTACCATAGTTAATCATGTCATGTATTTCTTTTTCCATATTATGTGTTATTTTTCGCTCATTTTAAAATTCTGGAGTAGTTCATTTTAGGAAGTTAGTATCTTGAACAAATTTGTCCTTCAAATGTTTGGGCAATCCTTACCTCTTGAGCTAACTTTTTGGGTTGTGTACATAAGCTCAAATTGCAAGTCTTAGAATGCGATGGAACGAAACATAAGAATTCTGCTCTATGTTGAATATATATTTTAAATGATATGATACAGCTACCCATGAGCATGGGGATAGAAAATGGTACTTTTTGGTTCTACTAAAAGTGTGGAATCAAGAAGAATAGAATAGAACAAAATTGTCCCTTTCTGTTTTATATGCGCGTCAAACACTGCCATAAGCATATTCACAATCAAAGTTCATTCATGGCTCAACTTTGGCAACTCTCCATTGATATAATGACTAGTTTCAGTTTTCACTCTAAAACCTTGGTTGATATTGTAGACTACTGTTAGAAAGATTTGAAAAATGATTCAGCTGTTTAATATTCTTTCTTAAATATGTTTTCATATTATTTTTCATGTTTCCTTGTTTCATGATTTGCTACCATATAATTAGAATTTGGCAAATGCTAACAAGTGCCCCCGGGGTACTCTTTAAGACCTTAAATAGTAAGTTTTTTTATAGAATTTTTATAGGAATGTGTAAAGTGAACGCATTGGAAATTGTAATGTTTAATTTTTTGAATAAAAAGTTTCTTTAAATGGAATGCTTAAAGAGTGCCCCGAGGGCACTCGTTAGCAAGACCCTTAGAATTAAGAGTTTTGTATTAGTATAACTATAAATAAAGACTAGTGCCTTGTCTCTTGTAATAATGTCCAACATATTGTTCACTTTCATACATCAATATAATTTAATTATTTTGAGTATTATTTTCTCTCCCTAGTGCCTTGCGTGTTTGTGTTGGAAGGGTGCTGCACACGTTTTGATGCAGCATTTTGAGACATGAAACATTTCTCGTTGGGCTAGATGCCTATTGAAAGGCCTCGGGTTTCCAACACAAACACAACATATTTCAACAGGGTAGAGAGTGGTACCATCCCTGTGACTTTTGCTGTCTCTATTATGCTGTTGAGTTCCCTAAAATCTGGAACTCTATTAAGACAATGTCATCATCTCCATGATTTTGTCCTTCTGATTGGTCATGCACGATGTAGTAGTAGGTTTTGTCTGATGTTGGTTGGTCTTGGCTTTTGACTAATTACGATTATTTATGTCCTGGTAGAAAATAAACTACTGATCACTGTTTCATCTGGTTTTCAATGTTCTGCAGATTCAGAAATGCATTGGGTCTGCCGTTTTTGCTATGGGACCTGAGAGATTTCTCATATTTGTCCCTATCACTCTTGATGAACACAGCTATACTTATTCAAATATTTGGCTAGTCCCGATCTTGAAGCAGTACATTACTGGAGCATCACTTTCTTACTACGTGGAGCATATCATGCCTCTTGCAAAGTCCTTTAAGAAGGCTAGCCGTAAAGGTATATTTCAACATCTTGAACATCTATATCTATAATGTTCCCTCTACTGCACTGCACTACTTTAAGCATGGTGTTTATTTTTGAGCAAGAAATTAACCAATTTTCTCAACTTTCTGTCTGCCCATGCACTGGACATGTGGAGCATCCATATTGAGCTCACTCTATCTCATCACCTTTGAACATTTGCTCTGTGAGCTCTAGTTCCTTTTTTAACTAGGGTACTTCTGGTAACTTGGAGGTTCAGGTATGCTCCATTTAGCCTACCTCCATTTAGCCCAGTCCAATTGCTAGATGTATGACACGTGGATAAAAAAGTTTCAATGGGTGTGATCAAAAGTTGATATTAACTATTTATTTAATTAAAATAAAAAATAAAGAAACAACAGTTTCACGCTGTTTCTCCCTCTTCTCTCGCCGCCGCCTCCACTGCTCACTGCCTGTTCGTATTAACTTTCTCCACACGTGTTCTCCCTCGCCTTGCCGCTGGCGTCATGAGCAAAACTCACCGTTCAGTTGTCGCCGCTGTCATGAGCAAAACATCACTTCAATTAAAATGCTATAACCTATAAGAAAGTAAAAGTAGAGGAATCACAGTAACATTAATTTTGGGTTATGTAATTTGTTTGAATATGTAATGAGAAAAATGAAGAAGGTAAAAAGCAGATTAGTTTTCAAGTGCGGTGACTTTGACGCCATCAGGACAGGCAGTGATGTGGGAAGAGCGCTGTCGCCGGATGGACAGAGAGGAGGGCGGCTGCGGAGAGAGATGAAGGGAGCCGTGATGTGAATAAAGAAGATGGAACGCTCAGCTGAAAGGGACATGTTTCTTTCTTTTTTATTTTAATTAATCACAGTCATTGAGAATTTTTTAACCACATGTCACACATCTAGCAATTGGACTGGGTTAAATGGAGGTAGGCTAAATGAAGCATACCTGAACTACTTCAAGTGCAGTCCATAATTTCAAATAGTTTTAACCATCAAGTTGAAGCTTTAGAGTGCACACCATTATAAGGAATCCCATTTCTATAGAGGCACCAGGAAATATATTAAATCGGTAAAGCTCTTGCATCTTTCACGCAAGAACTTTCTATAGATGTTTGCCTTGTTCAAGCTGTTGCCTTGAGATGCTTCTGGATTTTTTGACATAAACACATCCAGGGCCTTTGACAGTATTTTTAGTAGCACTAGTTGCAGGTGTTTTTCCTGCTTGGACATTGGAAATTTCTGGCACTACAGCACCCTCCTTCCCTTGTCTATATTAATCTCATTCTCACGCAACAAATTCCATTCCTGAGTCATATATAGGTTGTTATTGGAATATTTGTACACCTGACCTTTGCAACTGAATCAGTTGAGGTACCAGGACTCCAGAAAGTTGTTGCTTGAGATGATGCCATGGCTTAGTAGAAACTGGCAAAAAATGTAGAAAACAGTGGTGAGAAGAACTGTTGAGGAAGTGAATGGAAACAAAACTGAGAATGGCACAAAATGTGGCTGGCACTGTTGCTGCAGCCTTTGCTGTCGCCTGAAATAGCAGTCACCATAGCTAAAAAGGAAGATGGTTGGAGAGCAGCTGGGTATCTCGCACAGTGGGCTACATAAAATTATAAACAGAAATGACTATAAAATCCCTTATAAAATATTTTGAACAACTATAACAGAGGGAAAAATTGGTATTTCAAATATAACAGAGGGTAAACTTGGTATTTCAAATTAACAGATGTTTTTGCTGCAATTTGTGGCCGTAAATATTCGCTCAAGCAAAATTCAACGCACCAGAATATAGTTCAAAACAGTAAATTATTTCCATTTTGTATGGGGAATAATAGTAAAAGGAAATGAAATCTTGACCAATAGTCATTTTGGGATATTAGTATATTACAATGTTGAGAGAAATGTATTTTGTCTCAGTTTTGTCATTGCTGGTTTCTTTTCAGTCAAAAAGTCAGAGGTCAGTCAAGATCTTCTGGTGCGTGCCCAAGAATTATGGGGATTGCTTCCCAGCTTTTGTCGTCATGCAACTGATACATACAAAAGTTTTTCTTGTCTAAGTGACGTGCTGACTACTTTTCTTAAAAAGGACCTCTCCATGCATGAAAATGTTTCCACGGCATTACAGGTCACATTTTCATAAACTGATGATAACTTTGTACTTCTCGTGGCTTTATTTGTTTGTTTTTTTCAATTGACTTCCATGTAAATGATCTTGAATATTATGTAGATTCTTGTGAACGAGAATAAAGCTGCACTTTGCCCTAAAAAGAACGAGGAAGATTGTGATGCAGAACATGATTCTTCATTAGAGTTCAGCACGCGACCTGCTTATTCAAAGAAAACTGCTACCAAAAACATGAAGGCCTTGAAATCTTACTCAAATCAGTTGCTTCATATTTTATCAGATTTATTTATAAGTTCACTTCCTGAGACACGCATTTCTTTAAAGGTTTCACATTTTTCAATTTATTTACTGATTCTCCTCTGTATGTTGATACCATTCTCTTATGCTCTTTTGTACTGAAAATCTATGACCTGGACTGTATTTTGGGACTATTTTTTTTTCCAAAAAAAAAAAAGTAAAAAGTCCAAAACTACTTTCCTCTGGCTTTTCATGCCCACTAATATGATAGTTCAATTAATTTAAACATTTTGGCTTTCTTTTATAGGGTGCAATCAGCTGCCTAGCTTCGATAACAGATTCTTCTATAACCAAAGAAGTTTTTATGTCTCTGCTCAAAAGGTTTGAGCTTGTAGATTGTGATGGTGAAGATGAAGTATTGACTAGTAACAGCAAAGCGTTGGACATTGAGCCAAGTGATGAGAAGGGGTGTTCTCAAAGGTGAACATAGTAACTAATTTATACAAGAATAATTGCGCTTGTGGAGATATAGTGTGGCTGCCAGAATCATATGTCAAACAGATTTTTTAGATTTATAATAACAATTAATTGTTTCAGTTTCTATTCACTCAATTTATCCTTGCCACACTTGTAATATCCATGCTTAGCCCTAGAGATCATGTGTAGGATTGTTGTTATAGATGTCCCCATTCGTGTGCTTAGACCGGATTGCTTATCTTTTGGAGAGAATTGGTCCATAACTACAGTTTTCTATAACTGGATAAAAATAGTCGAGAAGTCTTCATTTGTTGATCTTGCTCTAATGTTAATTTCTTATTTATTAGCTGCTTTAAATATGATTGCGCTTTACATCATCTTGAACAATATAGCAAATTTAATGGGAGATTTAGGAAACCTGGCCTCTTAAAACTATCTCCTGTTTTTAATTCCTTGTTATTACATATTACATAATTGATGACAAGCCAAAGTCTTGTTATTCTTCAGGTGCACGACATTGGAGATAGCATCTTGTCTTGTTGAAGGCGCCAATGATAATCTTGTTGAGATAATTTATAATTTAACAATACATTCCTTTCAGGTATTTCTCAAAGGTTGAGCAGTGCTTTATATTTGTTATTATATTCCCTTTTTAATTCTTTTGACAAACAAATGTAATTTTGTAAAAAATTAAATAATGTGTGCTTGATATGTAGGTAACTAATGAGAGTATTTGTCATGAAGCATACAACACTTTGAGCAAAATTTTGAAGGTATGGTTTGAGTGACACTTTATTCTGTTTCATTTTCTTTTGTTATATGTCTCAGTGTTGTTACTGGATGATGCAGGTGCACCCATGCTATTCTTCTCCTAAAAATATGGAGCTAATTGATTTATTACTTGGTATAAAGCCGCCAACTGCAGTTGCTTCTCTTAGAAGCCGGTTTGCTTGTTTTCACATGCTGATGGTACATATAGTGAAGGTCAGAAATATTAACTAAGATATTATTTCATTTCTTTATATATATATATATATATATATATATATATATATATATATATATATATATATATATATATATATATATATATCGTGTCATTTCTTAAATTTTGTTCACTGTAGAATTAAACACACTGTTCTTATTGTTGTAGAAATCCAACTTCAGCTTTTAGCTCCTCCCAATACATTGTTTCTAATAAATACCTGTATACGGACCCCTGTAGCATGCATGGTACCAATTTTATTATCCATATTTTTACCAATTGGATATCTATTTATTTAGACTTGAGCTGTAGGTAGTCAGTTGCATAAGATAGTACCACTATCGTGGCGGTGCTGCGTCCTGCCGCAACAGCAGCCCCAGTGTGTTGCATATTACTGATGTGGCTAGAACAACATATATCACGTGTGGCGCGACTCCTCATGGCCGCAGTAGTGGGTTTTTATGGAACACCCAAAAGTAGGAAAAAAAACTTGGGTCAAGAGGAGCAACTTGGGTTTTGAATAACTTGGATCAAGAGGAACTTGGATTCTGAATGTATTTGATACTGTGAAAAAGTTTGCAAAAACTGAGAATGTTGATGAAAGAGCATTTGAGATGTAGAAGATAATAATGTCTAAAAAACTTGCAGCTGGGCTGAAGTAGCTTGCTCTTTTCGTACTATGACACTTTTGAGGAATTACGTCACATGTGTTACTTTTGTTCCTGGTCTTTGGGATATAATGTTTGGCCAGCAAACCATTAAAATGAGCCAAGTGTATTCAATCTATTTGTTTTTTACAGTGCGCCCCTTTTTCTCTTTTATTATAAATTTTAAAAATTATAAATTAATGAATTTTCTAATTTTACAAAATTATCCATATTATCCAGTATCATAAATGTATTGTGGAGTATAATGACTTTGAAATTATCTAGAAAAATTTAATTGAGAGGTAGAAGAGGAAAACAATTGTCACATCGAAAAACAAATCGACATTTATTTTGGAACATTTTTTGTATGCTAAAATCACACTGTCATAAACTATAATGTATATTTCATTCTTGAGAATGTAGATTTCAGAATTTAGGTTGTTACTGATGTTCTATTCTAATAGTAACATTTTGTTATTTATGTATCTTTAGAAATTGTGCTGTTTGCCTCTGGCTGAACTGTGAAATTGGGTTAACAATTGTACACTTTACATATCCACATTAATTTTCTGCAAGAGCCTGGTTCATTTGCATATTAGAGCAGTTTCTTTCTGAGATTTGTTTAGGAGGTGGTTCATAGCCAATGTATTTCCGTGCTCTTTTTGTTTTTTGATCAATGAATGAGGGTGTACATACCATTTACACTTATGTGGTCTTCTTTTGATATGCATTCTGCAGATTAGTTTGGAGGAGGATGTGAACTCAAAGGCTTTTCTTATTCTCAATGAAATCATTCTCACATTAAAAGATGTAAGTTCAAATACATACCATACACATTTCTTTTGTTTATTGGTTTAACTTGGTCTGCTGTGTATCCTATCTCTAAGGATAATAGCTGTACTAAATCATATGCAATGGTACCATGTAGGGAACTGATGAAGCTAGGAAAGAAGCTTGCGATTTACTCTTAAATATAAGTTCTAGCTTGAGAGACTTATCCTGTGTTGGTCCTACTGAACCATATCACAAACTAGTTAGCATGGTAAGTCCACTATTGGTTTTAATTTTTATCAATCAAACATAATTTGAATTTTCCACAATAATGCGTTTTTCCTGTTGTTTCAAGCCAATAATTTTACAATCGATGCAATTTCACCCTATGTATGCTTGGATGAATTTGTATGGAAAAAAAATTATATCATGTAATAGTTTGAGTTAATGATTTGCATTTTCATATACAGATAATGGGATATCTTTCCGGTTCATCTCCCCATGTTAAAAGTGGAGCAGTGTCTGCGCTGTCAGTATTGGTATATAAGGATGCAAACCTTTGTGTCTCCATTTCTGATCTTGTCCCTTCTCTTTTATCTCTGCTTCACTCCAAAGATACGGAAACCATTAAAGTGAGTGTTGTCGTACATTTTCAAGATCAAATAATTGTTGGAGCATATTTCTGTCATTGCTTAGGGTTTAACTTTATATCTGTAACAGGCTGTCTTGGGCTTTTTTAAAGTGATGGTGTCTTGCTTAGAAGCAAGAGAGTTGCAGAATATTCTCTCAGATGTTGTTTCTGAAATCATCCGCTGGTCATCTGTTTCAAGACATCATTTTAAAACAAAGGCATGTCTAATTTCTAATATCAAGCTCCTAGTCTTGAGCATGTATGATGTGTGCTTAAATAAGTACACCTACACACTCATTTGTTTTTACTGGATTGAACCATAAGAATAATATTCTCTTTGTTGCCTATAGGTCACAGTCATATTTGAAATATTAATTCGTAAGTGCGGTTCTGCTGCTGTGAGAGGGGTTACCCCAGAGAAGTACATGGATTTTCTCAAGACAGTTTTAGAGGTACTGCTTTTCATATTAAATAAAACACTGTGATAGTATTATGCCTTAAGTTTAGTCTGCATCCAACCACATGTTATGGCATCATATCCAAAAGCATGGAAGTTGCTGACAGGGGCTTAGAGTTTTATATGTCAAGATTGAGCTCTAAAATCATAAGGTTGTTTTTTAAGGATAATGCCCGATCGGCATTAAAAAGTATATAAAGTACATTTTTTATATGTATGTATCATAGTGAATGAAACATATTTTGTTCCCTGGGCAATTTCAACAGGGTGCAGTATCAGGTTCAATATGAAAGTTAAAATCACTGAATGATCTGTATCTATTTTTAGTTTTTAATTTATCAGTTGTCTTTTTATGCTTTAGATTTATATTAACTTTTGCATTTGCCCCATATTTTTAAATAAGACCCTTGCAATTTAGTAGACTCAATTACTCAAAGGCAAAAAGAATCTTTATATCAAAGCTATGGTTACTTGTGGAAAATGTTATGTTGTTTGGATTTTGTATTACTTTCAACTCAGCCTCATTCGGAAATAGTAGTATTTCTAGATGGTAAATGTCAGACTGATTTCATGTTTGATAAATAAATTATGGTGCCTATTGATGTGCAGAATCGACATGGCAAATCAAACGAAGCAGCCATTAATGATACAGAAAATATGCCTGAAGTTTCAGCTGCCAAGGGGTATGGTTTTATTACATGTGGAAAAAAAATTAGCTGATTAATTATTTTTTGGAAGCTGAATTACAGTCCTATCATCTATCCCTCTCTCCTTTGTAGGTCAGAGCGGAGGAAACCTAATATTTCAGATACCCAAGAGAAAGACGGTCAACAAAGAAAGAGAAAGAAATTTGAGACAGGCTCGTCAAGCAAAACTGAACAATCTAAGTTTAGGAGCAATGATGAATTCAGATTAGCCAAAAGAAGTAGGCATTCTAATGATACAAATTCAAATGTAAGGTCAGAAGGAAGTAAAAAGGGCAATAAAAGCAAGTTCAAAAGTTTCAGTCACGGTGGTGGGAAGGGAAAAGTAAAGCCGCGAGGTATGGAGAAAGATAAAGCAGCTTCTAATGGACATATAGGAGCATCCAAATCACACAAATTAAAAAGGAAGTTTAACAGAATTTAATGGACGATAGAGCTGCAAAATACTCGAGGTGGTAAAGCAGTTTATAGAAGCGTGGTATATCTTTATGTTGTGTTGGTGTTGAAGTAGAAGAAGTTTGTATTTGCTCTTTATCACTGTCTATATAAGCTGTGATGTAACAAGTAAAGGATTATAAGCAGGAACATTTAATCGCCTTTCCTGCAGAACAAGCATTACAGAGAAGAATTGGTTGTTTTTGTCAAGCTGGATACTCTTATAGTCCGATAAAAGCGAAAAGCTGCTTACTGCATCCATATTCTTATGGGAGGAGTTCTAGAGGTTATGAAAAAAGCTGTTGTATATGACTGCCCTGTTGCACTAACTTCTGCATTCAGCCGGCGTATTCCCTAACTGCTGCTACTTATCACTAATGATATAGTTAAATCTTAATTTCTCATGTACCAATTTTCATTAATTGTTACTTGTGTTATGACTTGTGGACAATGAGCATGCCCAGTTTTGTTGTGAAAACTTGTTAAGTGCATACAAACATATATTGTCTTTTCCTTATATATTATCATTTTTTGTTCTTATGCTTGCAAAACAGGCATTCAAATTTGATGCAGTTAATATTTTAAAGCTGTCAAGTGTTAAATGAGAAGGTTCCGATTTACCACATATAAGCTTAAAGGTATTCAATCCTTGGCTATATGTACTGAAGCCACCATTCAGTCTGTCCAAAATACAAAACTGAAACTGCCGCCGATTGAAAAAATGATGGGGATGTTTTTTTCGCGCCCATCTTTCTTGTGCGTCCCCTGCCTATGGTGGACATTGAATCTCCTCGATTCAAAGAACTTTTTTTCCAAATCATCAACACCTATGATGATTCTCACAAAAATCAGAAAGAACACCATTTTTGGATTGTTGAAATTTGAAATAACAAAAAGCAGTCAATTTTAAGAAGAAAATCTTCTCCACGGTTAGTCCTACTAGATGAAACTTAACAGTCGAATTGTCAAAATTTGAATACTTAATTGCTTGTTATTTCAATGCATAAAGATTAGTCTCATATAATATAACAAAGTGGCATTTTTATAAAGATGCATGTATAAAACTGAATAGTTAAAAAAAAAAAAACTCAAACGGATATTTTGTATGAGTTTTATTATTTGAACATCAAAATATTGACAATGTATCTGACGTTATATATATTTGTCTCTATCTCTTATTTTTTACCTTCAACACTTTACGCATATTTTAGAAGTACACACAAATTACACTTGACAACAAATTTTTGTTGTACTAATATCATTTTCCTTTTGCATTGCCTTGTTTTTAGATTTGTGTTTTACTGAAACTAGTTCAATTTATATAATAAAGATGCAAAACAGCTCCTTCCAACCTTCTTTGATATGTCTGCCTTGGGACTATGGAATGAACTTCGTGCTTTCTTTTTTAGAGCAATCTCTTTCTTTGATAAATCTTCTAAGCACTTGCAATCTGATAGAGATCTAAAGGTTCTGGATTTTTCTTTATAGTACTTGGAAAGCCCTCTCCTACATAGCACATAGAAGAAATTCATTTGAGATATGAAATCAACAACAAAAAAATACCTTATAATGTATCATGGAGTTCCTCAGAACACTTACTTAATATGGAGTTGCACCAAAAGCTCAGAAAAATCATTTAGAGACTCTGATGACGATGAAGACAACGACGACGTTGATGTATTTGGTGAAAATGTTGTTTCATTTGATTCCTTGTACTCTAGTGGGGCATTATAATCATTTCCTTCCTCAATATTCAAGTAGCCATATACTGTAAAAGATACATTATTACTAGAATTTCTGATTATCTTGTTTGTGTCCATTGTGATTGTTGTCTATTGAAACATCAAAGACCAAGCAAGTTAAAAATCTTCATTTTTTGATGAACCTAAAACACTGAAGTTAGAGATGTTATATATTCAAGCCTATTTATTTATTTATCAATATATTTAGGAGTAAGATGATAAGCACTTAGTTCTTTTAATATTGTTCTTAATTAGTTGCTTTTCGTTGCCCTTTAAGATCATCATTTTGTATATTCTATTGAATCTATTGTGGATTTCAAGAATAAAGGCGAGTCATTATCTATATATCTTTTGTTTTCTTTTTAGGGGTATCTATTAACAAACGAAAAGTTTGTGCAATTGGGATCTCTAAAAACTATATATCCATCAAATGGAGTTATCAAGATTAGCTTAAGCACAAGACAAATCAAATCCAAATGCATATTGCCAAAGCATTATTCTCTCTTTGCTAATAGACTTGGTCTCCCCATACCCTTACAATTTACAAAACTCATCTTTGAGACTCACCAAGCATAAGGTTAACTAGTCGTTGATTTTTAAACAAATTACAAGACATTAGATACGTGACAAAAATTACCACACTTTTACTATAACGAGTTTTTCATTTCGTGCTCATCTTATTTCGTACGTGCCTTACAAAATGACCAAACTATTCATTCACTATTTAGGTATAGCGAACTCAATTTGTTGATTATGTATCGAGTGACATTTTTTTTAACCTAACTCCAAAGTTTGCAATATTCCTTCAAATGAAATAACACTTAGATTGAAAAAATTATCGCTGGCTACTTAAATAGCGAACTCATGTCCTATATAACACGAGCCTCACCACCTTCAACCTCATTTCAACAGTTACACAAAAAAAAATAAAAAAATAAAAAACCCTCCACACTCCCAAAACTCTAAAATCTCATCAAATCCAACGTTATTTTGGAATATTTGTGGTCGAAATCATCTTTGTAGCAAAGATTCAAGAGATTAATGTGACTCAAGAGATCAGTAAATAGGTAGTATTTGAGCAAAAATAAGTAGTATTTTTTACTGATCAATTACAAAATAGTAGGTTTTTTTTTTTTTTTTTGTAGTGAATAGTAGTATCTTTTTAATAAGCAAAAAATGGAATTATAAGATAAGTTAGGGTTGAGTATAAGGTACACTCAACCCTTATAAATCACAAACCACTTTAGAAGCTATAAAGGCAAGCTAAAAAATTATTACATCAATCAACATAACCATAAGGAATATATGTCTCAATTCTATCTATGAACAAAAAACCACAAAATATACATAATTTGATCAACTAGAATAAGTAAATTCGGCAAAACTCCTCTAAACATGATATTATTTCAGAGTCGTCATGGAAAACCACGTTGTAAGCCAAATCAAATGTCTCACCTTATGACCTTTCGTACCTTTCACCAACTTGCCAAACAAATTGTAATAACTCCAAGTGTTTTCGAAGACAAAATTGTCCATTTGCATCCAGTGACAAATTTTCCTCCGCACTTGTTGCGAAAATGGGCAACTAAACAACACATGTTTGATCTCTTCATCCTCTCAAAAACAAAAAGCACAAGACAACTCATGTGAATTAGTAATAACTCCCTATTAGCTAAAGTCCGAACGTGTTGGCAATTTTGATAACAAGAGCCTCCGACCAAAAATTCCCACCTCACAAAATAGTGGTATTTGATACTATGTATCGATAATAAATATTAGGAAAATGTTAAACAGTGCCCTCGATAAAAAATATTTAATTTTTTTTTTTGTTTTAAAGATTATTTTTGTTTTTATATGTTCATGAATTTTTGATTTTAGTCTCTGTATCTTTTTTGTTGCAAATAAGTCTTGAATGTACAAAATTTGTTGGTCTTAGTCCCTAAAATCAAAATCCGCAAGAAAATCTGAAGGATAATCTGCACGAAAAGACTGCATATTTTTCTGCGGATTTTGACTTTACGGACTAAAACCAACAAATTTTGTACATTCAGGAACTTATTTGCAACAAAAAAAGATACAAATGCACTAAAACCAAAAATTCGCGAACATACAGGAATGAAAATGATATTTAAACCTTTTTTAAAACTAAAACATTAAACTCAAGTGATTAATGTGCCTCCTCCAAAGACGGATCATTCAGGAGAATTTAAGTTCGATTTCTATTTAGGTGTTATTTATTTACATGGAAGCATGAATTTATACACATATTTTAATATATTGACCTTTTTATTAGTAATTTTTATATGTTTCTATATTTCTACTCATATACTCCTACTAATATGAAAGTCTATATTTCTTTTTTGTAATTCTTATGGAAATTTATATTTTACTCATATTTAATATATGGCGGTCTATTTTTTAATCTCTGTGGAAACCTATTTTTTGTAATTTATACAAGTGTTTATATTTCTGCTCATATATTAAAATGAAGGCAAATGCTAAAGGGTGCACTCTTTAAACCCCTTAAATAGTAAGTTTGTATAGAATTTTTATAAAAATATTTAAAGTCAATGCATTGGAAATTATGTTGTTTAACTTTTTGATTAAAAAATTTCTTTAGATAGTATGTTTAAAGAGTGCACCAGGTGCACTTGTTAGCAAAACCTTAAAATGAAATATATTGTTAGAGTAAGAAAAGAAATGAGAGAATTGAATCCATTATTGTTCAATCTAATTACAAATGATGAAAGAGCTAACTATTTATACAATTGAGCTAAAGAAATGTGTAGAAAAATAAAAGGCGGGAAAAGTAGTTAAGGTAGTTATAAGCTAAAACTTCAAAATGAACTTAGTCTAGCTTATTCCTTAAGGCATGGCATGATGCAAACTCATCATTCAACACCCTCCCTGAAGCTGATACTTGATAGATATCAAGTAATCCAAGCTTGGACATCAAGCTATGAAATCTTGGACCTGGTAATGCCTTGGTCAAGAAGTTTGCCAACTGCTCTTGTGTTGGCACAGGTAATAGTCTAAGCAGGCCTGCTTGAACTTTCTCCCTAACAAAGTGACAGTCTATCTCCAGGTGCTTTGTTCTTTCGTGGAATACTGGATTGGAAGCTATGTGTAAAGCGCTTTGATTATCACAAAATAAAACAGGTAGCTTAATGCATTCAATGCTAAGATCTTTCAACAAGGACTGTAACCATATTAGCTCACATGTAGCTGTAGATAGAGCTCTATACTCAGCCTCATATGAGGATTTTGACACAGTGATTTGCTTCTTTGCCTTCCATGAGACAAGAGAAGAGCCTATGAAGAAGCAATATCCAGAGGTCGATCTTCTTGTATCAATACAGCCTGCCCAGTCTGCATCTGAGTATCCCAAGATTTCTATATCTGCTTTCCTGCTGAATATAAGGCCTCTTCCTGGGTTATGCTTCAAGTATCTAATCACCCTACAAGCAGCCTTATAATGAGTCATAGTAGGTTTGTGAAGAAATTGGCTTAGCTGCTGAGTGGCATAAGATATATCAGGCCTAGTATTAGTCAAGTACATCAATTTCCCAATCAAACTTCTATATTGACTGATGTCTTCATAAGGTTTTCCATCATCATGATGTAACTTTACTGAAGGATCCAAGGGTGTAGATGCTGGCTTTGAGCCAAGAAGACCTGAATCCTTCAATAGGTCCAGACAATAGTTCCTTTGGGAAATGCTAATTCCTTCTGTGGAATGTGCAACTTCAAGGCCAAGGAAATACTTCACAGTGCCAAGATCTTTGATCTTAAATTGGTGATCTAAAATCTGCTTGATTCTCTTAATTTCCTCTAGAGAAGTACCAGACAATATGATGTCATCTACATAGATCAAGAAAGCAGTGAATTCACCATTGTGATGAAGTGTGAAAAGAGAATAATCAGATGATGAATGTGTATATCCCTCCCTGACCAACAGAGAGGTAAGCTTCTCATACCACTTCCTGCTTGCCTGTTTAAGGCCATATAAGCTCTTGAGAAGCTTGCAAACTTGATTGGACTTAGAACATTCAACACCATCTGGAATATGCATGTAAACATTCTCTTGAAGATCACCATGCAGGAAATCATTATTAACATCTAGTTGATGGAGATGCCAACCCTTGATGGAAGCTATAGCTAAAAGTACTCTGACAGTAGTGAGTTTAGCAACTGGGGAGAAAGTGTCAAAGAAATCAAGGCCTTCAATTTGATTATAACCTTTGGCAACCAACCTAGCCTTGTATCTTTCTATGCTTCCATCAGATTTGTGCTTGACTTTGTAAACCCATTTGCTCCCTATGGGTTTTACATTGGGTGGCAGGTCTATGATCTTCCAAGTACCAGTCTTAGCCAATGCTTCTAATTCAGTATTCATGGCCTGAATCCAATGTTTTGATTGACAAGCCTCTGCATAGGTGTTAGGTTCTGTGTGTTGTGTGAGAGACATTGTGTAGACACTATGAGAATCAGACAACTGAGCTAGAGAATGAAATGAGGAGATAGGATAAGGAGTACCTGAGTGTGATTGTTATGCTACTGTGGATGATGAATTGCATAAGTAGTCAGACAAATAAGAAGGCTTATGCTTCTCTCTTATTGGCCTGTGATGGGGTGTTGAAGGAGAAGCAGTCACAATATCAGGTGAGGAAGTAGTAGTAGGTTCAGGGCTAATGGTAGTATGTGGAGTGGTGGTATGTGGAGTGGTGTTATCAGGAATGGAGGTGGAATCTGAGTCACAGTTAGGAGTAGTGTGATAATGCCATTGTGTTTTTCTAGAGTCAGTTTGATAAGGCAAAATATGATCATGAAAAGTAACATTTCTAGAAAGAAAAATTTCCCTTGTAGATAGATCATAGAGAATTGTGCCTTTGACACCTTGTTTATAACCTAGAAAAACACATTTTCTTCCTCTAGGAGAAAGCTTAGTTCTATGAGCCTGCAAAGTAGTAGTGTAGGCCAGGGAGCCAAAAACTTTCAATTAATTCAAGTCAGGTAAAGTATCATTAAGCATTTCAACAGGTGATTTATTTTGAAGGACATGAGTAGTAATTCTATTTATGATATAAACAGCATGTGAAACAGCATAACACCAAAGATTTTTAGGTAAATTTGACTGATATAATAAAGCTCTAGCTATGTTAAGAATATGTTGGTGTTTTCTTTCCACTCTTCCATTTTGCTCAGGTGATTCTACACAGCTAGTCTGATGTAGAATACCTTTAGATGAATAAAACTCTGGCATAGTAAACTCAGGTCCATTATCTGACCTTACAATTTTGACATCATGATTAAACTGAGTCTTAATCATTTGAATTAAATTTATGACATGTTTTCTAGCTTCAACTTTAGTTTTCATTAGGACAATCCAAGTAAACCTACTAAAATCATCAACTGCAGTCAAGAAGTAAGAGTGATTATGAACATATTTTATTGCAATGGGACCCCATATATCAAAGTGTATTACATCATAGGCATGTGAAGCCTTATTAGAGCTATGACTATAAGGTAATCTTTTATGTTTAGCAAGGTGACAAATGTCACAAACTCCACTATGATCAATAGTTACATAGGGAAACTTGGAAATCAAACTGGATAGTTTAGAGTGTGATAGGTGACCTAATTTAAAGTGCCAAATGGCTTTATCTGATATGGTAGGAAAGGATGAACCATCAAGAGTAGCAACATTAGCTATCTTATCTGTCAAATTCAGATTATACAATCCTTCATGCTCACTAGCAGAACCAATCATCCTCAAAGTCTTCTTGTCCTGGATTTGACATTTGAAATCAGAAAATTGAGTTACACAATTCAATTCATGACACAATTTTGATACAACAATTAAATTGATGGAAAATTTTGGCACATAAAGCACATTTGTGATGGTGAATTCAGGGGAAAAACTAACAGTTCCAGAGATATTTGCAACTGCAAAATCTCCATTAGGTAATTTGATTTTGATAGGATTGATTTCAATATATGACTGAAACCAATTTAAAGATATGCATATATGATGACTGGCTCCTGAATCTAGTATCCAAGTGCCAAGAACACATGCATTATTAGAAAAGGAACTTATACCTTTGTCAGATCTTGATGTATGATCAAGAGCTTTGGAAGAACCAACCTGATTAGAGTTTGCAGATGCAGAACTTTGAACAAGGTTAGAATTCTGAAGTAGAGACATTAGTTTATCATACTGATCCTGAGAAATCATAGGAACAGGTGCAGCAATGGAATCAACATTCCCTCCCTCGATTGCAGCACTATGAGCAGTGGAATTCTTTTTCAAATGTGGAGGAAGACCATTCTTCTTAAAACAATTCTCCACAGTGTGATTCTCCTTGCCACAGAAAGAGCATTTGCCCTTACCAGAAATGTAGATACGATTACTCTTAGCTGCATTAAGCAAAGCCTGAGAGTCAGAAGTAGGAGCAAAATTGCTTTGGCGTTCATGCTGTAGAACCATGGAAAACACCTTATTCAAAGGTGGAAGAGGATCCATAAGGAGAATCTGTGACTTAACAGTTGAAAAAGAATCATTCAAACCAGTAAGAAAGCGAATCGTGTGAAGAAGCACATGATTCAGGCGCGCAGTACGCATTGCCTCGCAAATACAACGATTACGGCAGGTGCAGGTAGGAATTGACAAGTACAACTCAAGTTCCTCCCACAAAAGCTTCAATTCAGAGTAGAAATCAGTTGCAGAGTGAGTACCTTGCTGAAGAACATAGATCTCGTGCTGTAATTCAGAGATCCGAACCAAATCACCTTGAGAAAATCGATCGCGAAGCTCGATCCAAATGTCAATGGCGTTTTCAAGGAATACAACGGATTGAGCAATAGATTCACTAACGGAGTTCAAAATCCACGAAGAAACCAGTTGATTGCAGTGATTCCAAGCACGAAAGGAAGGATCAAAAGCATCTTCTGGCGGTGGAATGGTTCCATCAATGAAATCGAGTTTCAATTTGGCGCCAAGAGCGCGCTTCATAGATCGTGACCAAGAGTGATAATTCGAACCGGTGAGAAGAGGAGTGATGGTGACGGAAGAAGGACCATCACCGGGATGAACATAGTAGGGAGAAGAATGATCTTGAGAAGGATCCGGTGGAGCTACACGCGGTGGCATTGTCGCCGGAAAAGTTTGGTATGAAACGGTTACGGAAGCGGTTATGGTGGTTATGAATCTAAGGCTCTAGATACCATGTTAGAGTAAGAAAAGAAATGAGAGAATTGAATCCATTATTGTTCAATCTAATTACAAATGATGAAAGAGCTAACTATTTATACAATTGAGCTAAAGAAATGTGTAGAAAAATAAAAGGCGGGAAAAGTAGTTAAGGTAGTTATAAGCTAAAACTTCAAAATGAACTTAGTCTAGCTTATTCCTTAAGGCATGGCATGATGCAAACTCATCATTCAACATATATAGTTTTTTTTATACTCATATTGATATAGAGATCTATTTTATTTTAATCTTTACTTGAACCTATTTTTTTTAATCCTACATGATGTTTGTTTACGCAGTCGCTCCAATAATGACTTACTCTTGAGGAAAGAGCAACTCTCGTTCCATTAAATCAAAAGAGTAACTTTACACAAAATCAATCGAGTTGCAAGAATTAGCCTTCAACTCTAACTCTACCCAAGTTCCAAATATCTTCTCATGACCAAGAGACTCAATTTGATCTAGTATACTCAAGGTGGACACAATAACTTTTTGCCGAACCCTAGAATTATATCAAGAGACAACCCCTTTGTTTCTCTCTAAAATCATACTCTTGTGTTGGCTGTTGTCACTCACAACCTTACATCTTGGTCTCTTCTTGCTCTTATGTTTTTCTATAAATATACAACCTCTATTTATAAAAAAATATATGCCTTGAAACTAGAAGGAAACCCGTTTTAAAATAAAATAGAATCCAAGTCAGATAACCTTCAAAAATAAATATCTGCAAAATAAATCTTTCCAGCTCGTGCGTTTTCGCCTCAGACGCATACCTTTTCGCCTCACGCAAAAAAACCAAACGTTGCCCCAAAACTAGGCACACGTTTTTGCATGGGGCGAAAAGCCGAAAACAACAAAAACAAATTTTCCAATCTTATGAACTTTTAGATTTCATTCAAGACTTACTCAACAATGAGAAAGGTTATTAATCATATATGTTTCCATTTCATCTTTACTTAATATGTTTTCATCGTGACATATGGTTTGAATCTTATATTTTATGTAACCGAAAGCTATAAGTAATATATGCTTAGACTTGGGTATCACAAAACCTCTGTATGACGCGGTCAAGTTCAATAGATTCTGTTCTTGAACCAAAAAAGTGTTGTTAAGCATTTACTTAGTTTTCTAAATTGCCTTTCTTGCTCATATTTTTACATGACTCATCATTATTTCTATTATGGTTTTCTTTTAATTCTCCAGAGCTCTACAAGCATTTTACCATCTATAGCTCCATCAAATTGGTATTATATTTGAATTTTTCTATACCAGAATGTCTGATCCAATCAAAATAACTTGTATTTATATGTAATTTATGTCATGCTTTTATCATGTCAATTTTAGGGTGCGTTTGTTATAGATTTTTTCAAAATAAATTCTTATAGTGTAATATAGGGTGCGTTTGTTATAAATTTTTCCAAAATAGATTTTTATAGTGTAATATAATTTTGTGTAAAATTTTTTTACAAAGAAACTTTTTATAAAAGCTTTAAATGAAAATTTGGTTTGAATAGTTGTTTTTAAAATGTCATTTTAAATATTTCATCATTTTATTGAAATTTTTTATAGATATCAAAATTTCAAAAAAATCACTTTTTTTAAGCTATTTCAAATAGATTTTCATAAAAATCATTTTTGAAATACAACTTTTTATAAAAATTGAAATTTTAACTATGTTTTGATCTTCAATAATGTAAGTTTATGTTATATAATGTCAAAATTAGTGTTTGAATTTAGAAAAAATGAATATAAAAAAACTTATAATATTTTGAAAAACAATTTTATAAAATCTATTTTCAAAAATACAAAGAAAAATCTATTTTTTTTAAAGCTAAAACAAATGTACCCATAATTTTGTGTAAAAAATTTTACAAAGAAACTTTTTAGAAAAGCTTTAAATGAAAATTTAGTTTGAATAGTTATTCTTAAAATGTCATTTTAGGTATTTCATCATTTTATTGAAATTTTTTTCAGATATCAAAATTTCAAAAAAAAAACTTTTTTTGAAGCTATTTCAAATAGATTTTCAAAAAAATCATTTTTGAAATACAACTTTTTGTAAAAATAGAGATTTTGACTATGTTTTGATTTTCAATAATGTACGTTTATGTTATATAATGTCAAAATTAATGTTTGAATTTAGAAAAAATAAATATAAAAAAATTTATAATATTTTAAAAAACGATTTTATAAAATCTGTTTTCAAAAACACAAAAAAAAATCTATTTATTTTAAAGCATAGAAATGGTAACGGGTCAAATAGTCAATTCTCAACTTGCATGCTCCAATTTAAAATTGATATAGAGGTACGTGAATTTTATTTTGTTTTAGATAATTATTTTTAAGGAGCACATGCAGGTCTTATCTCATTTACTTTAATTTGTTTCATGTAGGCATGATGTAAATTGAAGTTCTGATTTGAACTATCGTCTTTAATCGATTTTCCAAGGACATGAGTAAATCTAATATCTATCCAACAAAGATTTTTCATGCTGAGTTACTATAATGCCCCTTCCAAAGGCATTTTAATCTTTATGTTATACCCCTACCATAAAAAAAATACACGTGTAAATTTTTTCCATTCCCTTTCATTTGCTCTTTTGTCTCTACTTTTCAAAAAGAAATTATTTTCTTTTTTTCTATACCCATCCATTATATAAATTTTTATTTTTCCATTACACTTTCTAAGTCTCAAAATGTTTTTTCTCTCTTGTTGCTTCTTACTTAAGGTGAGTTCTTCATTATTCATATCTTTGTCCATTGCTTCTTCTTACTTGAGGTTAATTAGCTTCAGTATTATATAGCATTACTTCCACCATTTTCTTTTTATACATAACTTTATGTTGTGGTTTGTTTCTATTTGTTTTTTTTTCATGCATGTATCATGTTAAAAGACTCATTTTATGTTGTTTCCGAGTTATTTGTATCAATGTTTTTTGTTTGTAATCTTCAAGGTTAATACTTTAATTTAAACCTAAATGTTGTTTTTCAGTACCAACATTCATAAACTTTTTGAACATTTCAAATTTTTAGGTTTCAAAATGTCAAGACACTACAAGAAAAGTTGTGTATACCCACGGCATTTTTACCCAGGGCTGTTTTCCATGGGTAATACCCATGGCATATTCGTATATATGTATAAAATATAATTTTTTTTAATTTTTTAATGGTTTCCACGGCATATCCGTGTGTATGGATAAAAAGCAATTTTCATTACCCACGGCATTCCCGTCTATACTTATAAAATATAATTATAATTATTTTTTACATAAAAACTTTCACTATACCTTTACTTTTTCCTTTTCAATTTCCCATTTTCATTTCTCTGAAGCATCTCAGCTGCGCATCTCTCTATGGTAATTCAATAAAAAAGTAGATAGATTGAGGTTAGTTGAGCAAAATACTCCAGGCCATAAGGTTTACATCTCCAGACAAAAAGTAGATAGATTGAGGTTAGTTGAGCAAGAAGGTCATCTCAGCTGCGCCGGACCTCTCGACGCATCTCTCTACTTCGACCCACACATTTCTCTACTCCGGCGACCCACGCATCTCCAACGGCCATCTCAGCTGCGCCAGGACCTTCTCAGCAGCGTCGGTGACCTCTTTGTTCTTCCCTCTCAACTGAAACGGTGAGCTTAATCCCTACTTCTCAATCTTCTTATTCTTCTACATGAATGATATAATGTTGTTGTTTGAAGCTGAGAATCAACTTTCTTGTTGTTGGGAAACTTGAAATTTATTCTTAATCCTTACTTCTCAAACTTGAAATTACTTTGTTGGAATTTTATGATATAATCTTGAATGATATAATGAAATCTATGTCTATTTCCTCTTAGAGTTATAAATGCAGAAGTTACATACCAATTTTATTTTTATCTATAAATTTGAAAATATCTATGTCAGACTATAGTTTTGAGAAAAGGATCATATATAACAAAAGTAGTACACATTTTTCATGTGTTGGGGGCAGATATTATTAAATCGAATTGAAGATTTTATTTTGAAAAATTGAATTGAAGTACTTGAACTCTTCTAGTACTGTGCATTAATCTCATGTTCACAAGAAGAAAACAAAGAAAGACCTAAAAAAAACATGAATTCATGAAGTGTATGTAAGGGGCAGTTTGGTGTGGGTCAGTTTGTGCCCTGGGTGATGTGTGGTGTTTAAGTTCTGGTGTTTTCTTATTGGATAGCCTTCTCTTGTCCTCCTTTCAAACGAGTTTGATTTGTTTCTTAAGTTTTCTTGATTATGATCAATTAATATAAATTATAAGCATGTTTATTAGTAGTATTTACTATATTTAATTTAATATTCATGAAATATTATGGATTAACCATTAGTTAGAACTAATTAGTAGTTAGATATAGTAATTAGATTGCCTCCTCTGTTAGTTTGCTGGTCGGATCTGAGGCCGTTGTATTGTTTGCCCTGTTTGTTTTTTTTGTTTGTTCTTGATTGGTCGGCTGTGTTTATTTTCTTTTCCAGACCTGGTTTTTTCCGAGTTTGTTAGAGGCTGGTTTTATGTTGGCTTGTGCTAGCTGTTTTGATATGTGTTTGGGAGATGTTCCCTCTTGTATTTATGTTCTCTTTCCCTACTATGATCATTTGTAACCTTTGTGGAATCCATATATAACTTGTCTAATGTTAAACTAAATGATTTTGCTTTGATTCTTCTTTCAAAAAATTCTTTATAGACTACTTGTGTAATAGAAACTTGAATGCATATATGTTTGGTTAGTTCTGGCCATCTCCTTTTTCTTATGGATGTTATGATGTGATATAGTATACTAAATTAAAGGTGCAGTGAAGAGGGCAAAACTTGGTGAGAGTGAGTCTTTCGAATGTACAATTTATTAAGATTATATATACTTAATTTTTTGTTTCATTCGTTGTATACCACCTGTAGTGACATAAAAACGGACTATTTTGTTTGTTTTTCCAGCAATATGGAGATATCCGAACCATTTATACTTTCGGCAAGCATCAAGGGTTTATTATGGTTTCATATTATGACCTAAGGGCTGCACAAAATGCAATGAAAGAACTTCAAAACAGGCCATTGAATTCTAGGAATCCGGATATACATTATTCATTCCCAAAGGTATCATCTTACTTAGTAACTTCTCGCAGATCCATAATACCTTTTCCATTATTATCATAGTCAGTATTTTTGTTGTTCGTCTTGGCATCTTTCAGTATAGCTATGTGCTTCGCTTGTGCAATTGCTCTGTATTCCTATTTTTCATTGTATGGTTATTGAAATATCTCAACTTGATGACATACTAGGGAAATGCTTCAGAGAAGGATATTGGTCATGGTACACTGATGATATCTGGTCTTGATCCATCTGTTTTGAAAGACGAACTAAAACATATTTTTGGGTTTTATGGAGAGAAATCAAAGATGTAAGTTATTGATTGTTGGTTTTCATCCATTTTTTTGCTTGTATATCAAAAGATGATACCAGCTTCTTAAATGTTATGTTCTGTTATTGCAGATCTATGAATATCCAGAAATGAATCATATCAAATATATTGAATTTTATAATGTTCGAGGTGCAGAAGCTTCTCTCCGTTCATTGAATGGGATCTGCATTGCTGGGAAGCACATCAAGCTGGAACCTGGCCATCCTAAGAATGCAACACGGTGGCTATTACCATTTTTTATTTATTTTTGAATTACATTTTCTTCTTTTATCAGTAACTTTTGGAATTTGTTTCTACTTTTTTAGTTTGCCTATCTTAGCTATGGATCCCTTAGCTATATATTTGTTTAGATGAAGTCTTAATTTAGAGTCTACATATTTATTCTTGTGACCATAGATAATATTATTGCTTTTTAGTGGTTAATAGAGTAAAGTTGTCATCAATCACCTTGATGGAAAAAAAATTACCTTTTTGTTCTATTAAAATGTTACTGATCATAACAATCCTGGAAATCCTATTTTTGTAGTATGATGAAGCCGTCTCAAAAGGGACAAGATGAACCTTATGCTGAGATATCTTATGCTTATATTCTTAGTGCATTTTGTTATTATGACTGATCTTAGGCTTAGGATTGTAGCGACGTTTCTATATACTGTTATGACTAGTGATCTTTTGTTGACTCAATTTGATTCGTTTTAAATTTAGTTAGTGTTTAGTTTGTTTGGAATTGGTTCTGATGTTGGATGAAATTAGAGGTTAAGAAAGTGCCTAAAAAAAAACAGGTTATGAAAGTAAAAAAAAAATAAAAATATTGACATTACCCACGGTATTGCCGTAGGAGCCACATTCATAATGGAGCCACGCTTTTCATGGGAAAGCCGTGGGAAATACCTACTCATGGTAATCCCGTGGGTATTACCCACGGCTAAATCTCGGGTAGTAACGTGGACAAGGTCGTGGATACCCCGTGGGTAACGTTACCCACTGCATTTTTCTGGGTAATGAATTACCAACGAAGGATTAACCCACGGCTCCGTGCCGTGGGTAATGGCAAAAATGGCAATGGGTAGACACAATTTTTCTTGTAGTGAGAGAATTTAATTTCATTAAGGATCTGACCAAGGATAAGGAGATTTGGAAAATAGCTGTAAGAGTGGTTGATTCTTGGACTGTTATAGGAGCCAACGGACATCCACATATTCAGATGGTTATTGTTGATGGAAAGGTTAACATAACTTTTAATATTTTCTCAATTTCATACCTTTCTTAACCTTATCAACAAATTTCTTATTATATTTTTCTGCTTTTAGGGTGATCGTGTTCAAGCTGTTACTCGCTATAAGGAGTTTGAACATTGGAAGTCATTTATCGAGGATCATAAGGTGTATGTTTTGCATAACTGTCATGTTTATGACAACGATGCACGTTTCAAAATTTGTGAGGGTCCTTTTAAAGTTGTGTTTGGTTCGGGGACCAAATTAACTAAATCTAATGATATCACAAACATTCCTCTGCATGAATTTCGCTTCAAAAGTTTTAAGGAAGTTCACACCGAAAAGTTTAAGATCAATATTTTGTATGGTAAGTTCATCAAAATTTTGGACATCTTTTTTATACCATGTTCTTTCTAACTTGCACTATTGAGCGGTAGAAGTAATGTTATGTTTACTCACTTTAAGAGATCATTGGAGTTGTTCATGAGGTTGTGAAAACTCAAACCCTTGCTTCTGGAAAAAAACCATGCACTAATTTAATTCTAGCTAATGAATGGTAAAGTGTACATAAATATTGTCATTCATGGTTTATTCTCGCTATTAATAACCGAAATACTAACTGTTTCATTTATAATATCATATGTATTAGTGGTGACATGGTTGATGTTACTCTGTGGGGAGCTTTTTCTATTCAATTAATGAACTACATTTCTGATCGCAAAGAGAAGGGCCCAATCATCCTAATTCTGACACATGCACAGTGCAAACTAGGAGGTCGACTATTCTTGCCGAACTTCATATTACATTGTTGATGTTTTAATTAGTACCTTTTCAATTGAGAATATCTTATCTATTTTGACGAGTTCCTTACAGATAATGGGAGGCCACACTTTTGTAACAATTGGTCAGGTTCAAAGCTTTTAATCAATCCACAACACTCAACTGTTGTCAAGTTTAAGTCTGTGTAAGTTAGTCCATCACATTGTTTTTATTATTATGTTACAATTTTTATTCAAAATTAAGATACTATTAATATGTTTATTAGATTTAAAGACATTGAAAAGTCTCAAGCTGCTACTCAAGACTCCAGTCAGCTGCCTTCGGCTTTGTCTCGAGTTACTAACATTGACGATTTCTCAAATATGAGTCAGGTCAAATCTATTGCTCAAATAAAACTCTTAGAAAAGGTGATTGCCTTCTTGCACTTGCTCTACTTTTTCTTTTTAAAACATCCAATTACTCTACTTGATTACATTATATTGTTAAAATTTCTCTTATATTTGCTAACTACTGATGTGTTTGTTTTCTAAGGACTCATACTGCATTACTATTGGAACTACAAAAAAGTTCAATCCTAATAAATTTGATTGGTACTATGAGAGTTGCACCAAATGCACGAAATTCTCAAGGTCTATGGGTGATATGTATACATGCTCATGTGGTGAAGAAGTGAAAGCACCCATTGCTAGGTTAGTTTTCTTTGTCATACAATACATTTAATTTGTTCATAATTTATCCCCAATAGTTACTTATTGGTATCATCTTCCTTCAACCAGATTCAAAGTTGTTGTTCAAGTTGAATCCGAAGGACATAAGGCTGATTTTGTTTTTTGGGATAATGAATGTCATAGTCTTATTGGTATGACAGCTGAAGAGCTCAGGAAGACAATGAAGAAGGTATAAGTGATTGTTACTACTTATATGCACATTCCTGAAATTTGACACCATCTTTACCACCAACTTTATTTCGCTTAATTCTTATTTGGTTTAAAACATTGTTTAAGGTTGGTGAAGATGATCCTAAAATCTATCCTGTTAATCTTAACACTCTGCTCAACTTAGAATTTGCATTTAAAGTCAAGTACCAATCTTACTATCGTCAAGCTTCCATTCATAAGATTTCTTCTGATCCAACTGTGGTCACCAACATTAAGCTTCACATGAATCCTAATAAGGTTTATTATTAATTTACTAGTCCTTTTGATTGAAAATCTTTTATTTACACCTTTCTTATTATCATACTATACATTTTTGTTTCCATTAATTTAATTTTTTTTTCTTTTGTTCAAGCCTTCTCCGATGGTTTCACAATCTGTGAATAAAGTTTATGAACAACCCTCCAATTATGACTCCGTTTTATTTGCTTCGGTAATTCCATTAACATTGCATATATTCTCCTTAGTAATCCCCTTAGTAAGTAAGTTATAGCATGGTCACTTATGTTCATTTTTTCATCTTCCCAGCAATCTCTTTCGACTTGTGGTGATAACGCCTTTGAGCAAACTTCGAACATTACACCTGCTAAGCATGTTTCTAGGGACATTGAAGATATTGCATCTCCTACTTTTGGAACAAATAAGCTTTCATCCACAAAGATTGGAAAGCAAGTCAAAGTTGAATGAACTTCTTCTCAAGAATGATGCTTTTTGTTGAACCTTTTTGGACACAATCAAAATTTTCAATGTCATTATGTGTTTTTTGAAACTATTTAATGACAAACTAATATGTCCTTCTTAATTTACTACCCAACTTTATTATGTCTCTCCTTTTGAATTATGAAGCAAGATATCCCAAACTTCATGTCAATTATGCTTGCTCATATTAAATGTATAAGTACCTTGACTATCAAACTCCTTCACAATCTGCTGTAATATATTTTCTGTCTTGGTTAATCTACCTTGGAGATGTTTAATTATATTTCAATTTATTTATGACCATTGTAACACTTTTCTAAAACCTCTTATCATGCAAATTCACTGTGGAATTGCAATTCCACTTTCTAATTACATATAGGAAACAAATTAATTATAGGGTTAAATATATTTTTAGTCTCTATATTTTGCTTTATAATCAAGAATAGTCTCTACATTTTTTTTATGATATAAAAAAATCCTACAATTTTTTACGTAATTAAAATTGATTCCCGCAGTTAATTTTTTTTAATAGTTGACGTGACATAATTAGCCAATAATATGATGACATGTGTCTTTTTCCATCAGATTTATTGTGCACCTTTTTACACCAAATCTTTTTTTCTTCCATTTATTCCTTCAACACAACCCCCATCTTCTTCACCACAAACTCAACCAAAATCACAACAATCTAAACTGAAGTCATGGTAAAAGTCAACATGTTATTGACTAATTGCGCCTTATCAACGTTTTGTTTAAAAAAATTAACGGCGAAGATCAATTTTGATTACGAAAAATATTATAGAGTTTTTTTAAATTATAAAAAAAAATGTATGAACTATTCTTAACTATAAGACAAAATATAAAAACTAAAAACATATTTATCTCTTGATTTATATACTCTCAACCTAACTTGATTAATCAAGAGCATGACATTGAATCACATCTTGGTGTCCACTTCTTATTTCATACCATTAGTACTTCACGGAGAGAAGATTCTCTCAATTGCATATCCCACTGCAAGGAGCAGTGGTCATCTGAACCATTAAAACAACTCATTCTCAATTTTTTAAAATATTTTATTTTCAAATCAATGGCTCATAATGCACTGGATGGTAAATTGACTGGAGAGGATCCCCTCTCGTACTTCACGTGCTTTGTTGATTTTTTTAAACTGTCAAACTATTCATTGATGGATTGATTTATATCATAGCTATCTTAGAGCTTATGGAAGTGTTAGAAATTATGTATGATAATCCTGGATATCTTCGAAGAATCGTGTTTGTTTACTTTCCGAACAAAATATTTCGACCCTATACTTGTCTGGGTTCACGAAATCTTTGCGGGGATAATTCTCGAAGAACAATTTGTTTCCGACAAAAGAGAACAAATCAGAATATAGAGAGGAAGTATTTTTCGTATCTCAAATAGAGGCCAACTGATTCCTTATATATAAGATCAATAACAGAAAACGAACTGATGCCAAATAACACCTTTTCAGAAAAAACAAACGGTTATGTCTGTTGGGAAGGGGTACGACTATTCAAACGAAATAACACCTTTTCAGAAATAACACCTTTTCAGAAAAACCACCTTTTCAGAAATAACACCTTTTCAAAAATAACACCTTTTCAGAAAAACCAGCCAGGGGCGCTGCCCCTTGGACCCCGGCATCCCGTTTCAATTATTCGTATTCAATTATACGTTTGGTTTGACGAGCGTGCACTCCGCACTACCCTGACTCGTTTCAAACTTAACACATAATTGCATTGGCCTAAAGTAAATCACATTATATCAAAATAAATTGTTGATACTAAAATTACCAACAAACTCCCCCCATTTTAGTATAATCCTTGATTTACTTAAAGATATAACGATCAAACAAATGCCTAAATGAAAATGTCTTGCGATTGAATTTTCATCTTAGTACAAATACACGTTCCAAATACTCGAAAATCGGGGTGTCACAATGATTGAACCCGTCAATCCATTTGAATATCTGAAGATATAGTACACATATGTTTATTACAATACTCTACTATTCATACTTGACACTTTACAAGCCATGTGTCCTTATCCATTAATAAGCATATAGGAAGCCAAGTCCAAACTTCTTGAAGCGGCAAAACTTCATGCTTACATAGTTGATCCTTTTAATCTTGCACCTGCATTTGCAATTTTTCAAAAGAACCATTAAAAAGATATACTTCAAACTATCCATCACTTGCAGGTCTGAGCACATACCTTGGGAAGATAAACACAATTGCTCCAATCTTTAATTACGATCTTTCCACATTGAATTCTGCTTCTAACGTTGTATTAGAAGGGAATTGGGTATACCGTAGTTAATAGATTTAAATGGACTTTAATCCCATCCCAATTACCGACTTCTGCACTAAGTCTCTAGCTAACCCCTTCGTCAAGTGGTCAGCTAAGTTTTGTTGTGACCGAACAAACTCAATAGATATCACCCCATTCATGATTAATTCCCTAATCATACTATGTCTAATACCCAAATGTCTAGACTTTCCATTGTATATTGGACTATATGCTTTAGCCAATGTGGTACTACTATCACAACAGATAGAAATTGGTGATATCGGTTTAGGCCATATCGGAATCTCATATACCAAATTTTTTAGCCATTCTGCTTCTTTACCAGCAGCAGCTAATGCTACAAACTCAGATTCCATTGTGGAACTAGTTATACAAGTTTGCTTCTTGGAAGCCCATGAGATGGCACCTCCCCCAAGCAAGAACACCCAACCACTTGTAGAGGATGAATCTTCAACATTATTTATCCAACTAGCATCTGAATAACCCTCTAACACCGAAGAAAATCCCATATATGATAATCCATAATTCAAAGTACCCTTCAAATATTTAAATACCCTAGTTATTGCATGCCAATGATGTCTACTAGGATTACTAGTATATCTGCTCAACTTTCCAACCGCATATGCAATATCTGGTCTAGTGCTAATCATAGCATACATCAAGGAGCCAATAGCTCTTGAGTATTCATGTTGATCCACAGGTTTACCTATATTTGGCATAAGCTTTTCTCCCGGATCCATGGGAGTACTTACCGGAGAACAATTTTTATAATTGAACTTCTTGAGTATGTTCTCAATGTAATGTGATTGTGTAATTACAATCCCCTTATTCTCCCGTTTAATCTTAATACCAAGAATAACGTCTGCTTCTCCTATATCTTTCATGGAGAACTTTGATGACAAAAAATTCTTTGTTTTATCAACTTGATTTTGGTCGGTGCCAAAAATCAGCATGTCATCAACATATAGACAAATGAAAACTCCTTTACCGGATGTATCAAATTTGCTATATACACATTTGTCAGCTTGGTTTAGAATGAAACCATTAGACAAAACAACCTCATCAAACTTTTGATGCCATTGCTTCGGAGCTTGTTTCAGCCCATACAACGACTTAACTAGCTTACACACTTTATGCTCATTTCCAGGCATCACGAATCCTTCAGAAATGCTGTTTTGACATCCATTTGATGAATTACTAGATTATGAATGGCTGCCAAGGCAATCAACAATCTAATAGTAGTGATACGAGCAACTGGAGCATAGGTATCGAAGTAATCAATCCCTTCCTTTTGTCTAAAGCCTTGGATAACCAATCTAGCTTTAAACTTGTCAATTGTACCATCAACTTTCATCTTCCTTTTGAAGATCCATTTGCAACCCAATGGTTTGCAACCAGGTGGTAAATCAGATAATACCCAAGTATTATTTTCCATGATAGAACCAATCTCTTCATTAATAGCTTCTTTCCAAAACATAGAGTCTCGAGATTTCACAGCTTCATCATACGTTCTTGGATCCTCTTCTATACTATAACAATAATAGTATTGTGTATCAATCTGGTCCTTTGATCCCTCAACTAAATATAGTTGGAAATCAGACCCATAAGATTTAGCTTTTCTAGCTCTCTTGCTTTTACGAGGTTCGAATGTCTCATTTGCTACTTCATTTGAATGATCATCCTTTAGGGATTCATCCAATTTTGGCATAAGGTCCTTTGGTCTAGGTGTAGAAGAGAAACAATTCTCATCAAATATTGCATCTCTCGATTCTATAATTGTGTTAATAGAGATCGAGTCATTAGGTTCTATAACATAAAACCTATAAGCCTTGGAATGCTCAGCATATCCAACAAAGATGCAACCTACACCCTTTTCACCCAAAGTTTTCCTTTTAGGGTCCGGAAGTCTAACCACGGCCCTACAACCCCAAACACGTAGAAAATGTAAGTTTGGTCGTTTCTTATACCAAAGTTCATATGGGGTAGTCTTATTCCTATTATTAGGAACCCTATTTAACAAATAGCAAGCCGTTAACATGACTTCTCCCCAAAACCCTTCACTTAAACCAGAGTAAGATAACATGGCATTCACCGTTTCTTTAAGAGCTCTATTTTTCCTTTCAGCCACACCATTTTGTTGAGGTGTATAAGGTGCCGTAGTCTCATGAATGATTCCTACGGATTGGAAAAATATAGGATCATAGTATTCACCACCTCTATCCGTACGTAATGTTTTAATCATCACATTCTGTTGCAATTCAACTTCAGTTTTATATATTCTAAATTTATCTAAAGCTTCATCCTTAGTATGCAATAAATAAACATAGCAGAATCTAGATGCATCATCTATGAAAGTGATAAGATACTTTTTATGCCCTAGTGATGGAGTAGCATGCAAATCACATAAATCACTATGTATTAATTCAAGTATAACAGATTTTCTTGTTATATTTTTAAAAGGTTGCCTAGTGATCTTTGTTAACATGCAAGTTTTACACTTTTCATTATTTTCATTAAAAACAGGAATTAAATCGTCTTTAGACATTTCATGCATTCGTTTATAATGTACATGTCCTAAACGAGCATGCCATAATGAAAAATTGATAACATTAGAAGAAGCCATAAATATAGAACCAGAATCTTTAGGAACTCCATTCAAATTCATCATAAACATACCATTATTATAATATCCAAATCCTACAAACACACCAGACTTTGATAATACATATTTATCAGATTCACACACTTGCTTGTATCCAAGCTTATTTAATACAGGATCAGAAATTAAATTCTTACGTAACTTAGGAACATACAATACATTAAACAAAGTAATAGTTTTTCCAGAACTGAATTCTAGCACCACGTTTCCTTTGCCTTCAACGGGAGCAAAGTGATCATCTCCCATGTATAGGACAGAACCGTCTTCCACTGGAACGAAAGTCTTGAACCAGAAACGATCCTTGCAAACATGTGTTGTAGCGCCAGAATCAATCCACCACGCGATAGCATCATCCTGCACATAAAATGCCTCAGAAGTTATTGAAACTGAATGTTTAATTAAACTATTCAAATCACAAATTGATTTCAGACCTTGATTTTCGGATTGGTCCTTAGACCCCTTTCCTGAACCACTTGCATTCGCGTTGTCGTGCTTTTTGCCGAAACGGCAATCCTTCTTGAAGTGTCCTGTTTTGCCACACTTCCAGCATTCTAGTTTTGGTTTCTTGTGAACACCGAAATTGCCCTTTTTGTTATTGAAAGCACGCTTCTTTCCTTTGTTTTTGTTGTTATCATTTTTACCACCCTCTTCGATCATATTAACCGAGGGTCCAACAATTTCTTTGCCTTTTCCTTTGTTATCCTCATGCGCTCTTAGAGATTCCTCTATGCGCAAGTGACTTCCAAGTTGGATCAAAGACAGTTCGTCCTTTCCATGTTTCAGATTGTGTTTGAAATCCTTCCATGAAGGAGGCAACTTATCTATGATACTTGAAACAGATATTGTTTCATCCATCTTCAATCCATGTTGTGTGAACTGTCCAAGGATTCGGAGGAGTTCATTGTATTGTTCCATGACAGACCTCGATTCAACCATTTTGTAATTGTTGAAATCGGTCACCAGGAACTTTTTACTGGATGAGTCCTCTGTCATGTACTTGGCTTCAAGACAATCCCACAATTCCTTTGCAGATTCTATGTTTTGGTAAATATCAAATAAGGGATCAGACATACCGTTGAGAATGTGTCCTCTGCATATGTAGTCGTCGTTCTCCCACTTTGATCGGCGTCTCAGATTTTCGACGGTTTCATCCTCCCCAATTTCTGGAATCGGTGTAGACAGAACGTACACCACCTTCAATGTCGTCAACATGAAGTGCATCTTCTTCTGCCAACGCCTGAAGTCTTGTCCAATAAACTTTTCCAATTTTCCGAAACTTTTAGTCATCTCCTTGACGGTGTTTCCTCCTCCAGCCATGATTATCAGAAAATACTTTGTTCGTTTGTTAGAAATTATGTATGATAATCCTGGATATCTTCGAAGAATCGTGTTTGTTCACTTTTCGAACAAAGTATTTCGACCCTATACTTGTCTGGGTTCACGAAATCTTTGCGGGGATAATTCTCGAAGAACAATTTGTTTCCGACAAAAGAGAACAAATCAGAATATAGAGAGGAAGTATTTTTCGTATCTCAAATAGAGGCCAACTGATTCCTTATATATATAAGATCAATAACAGAAAACGAACTGATGCCAAATAACACCTTTTCAGAAAAAACAAACGGTTATGTCTGTTGGGAAGGGGTACTACTATTCAAACGAAATAACACCTTTTCAGAAATAACACCTTTTCAGAAAAACCACCTTTTCAGAAATAACACTTTTCAGAAATAACACCTTTTCAGAAAAACCAGCCAGGGGCGCTGCCCCTTGGACCCCGGCATCCCGTTTCAATTATTCGTATTCAATTATACGTTTGGTTTGACGAGCGTGCACTCCGCACTACCCTGACTCGTTTCAAACTTAACACATAATTGCATTGGCCTAAAGTAAATCACATTATATCAAAATAAATTGTTGATACTAAAATTACCAACAGGAAGTACACTCTACAAAACTCAAAAGCAGCTTTTTCTCAAAAGTCATATAGTCAAAATCAGCATGACTCTACTTACACCTAATACACTCTATTACAGTCTGATTGTTTTTCGAAGAAAATGATGCGAGAGAGATAAGAGTGAGAGAGTTAAACAAGAAAAGTGGTATTTCTCTAGTTTGGATGTGCAATGAAATTAAGAAGAGAGACCAAAATATGTGGGGTCCATCACTTTTTCTTTTCTCTGCTAATGTGCGAAGAAAGACAGAGAGAGAGGCAACTTTATCCATTGTTCCATATATACCCTTCTTTATTTGTTTCAATTTTCAAGTTTTAATTATTCAACTACCAAAATGCCAACACATGATAAATACACTAGATTTTCCAATAACAAAACAAAACTAGCGTGATATACCAGTAAAAAATAAATCAAAATTAAATTAAACAAGATTTGGTTTAATTTGATTAATAATATAGTATTACATAAAAATAAAAATTAATTAATATCTATAATAAATAATCAAGGGTATTTTTGTACTTTTAAAAACAATCAATATTTCTCTGTTTTCAATTTCTTTCATTTTTTTCTTATACCAATCAACACATCAAATCTATTCTAATTCTTGCCATTTTCTCTCTTCTCTTATTCTCTCTCACATATTTCTCTCTTCTCATTTTCTCTTCACAACCAAACATACCGTTAGTGAAAAAGTTCATCTTTTATATTCTTTTTTTATTTAACAAAGTTGTCTTCAATTATAGTAATTTTTTTATTACTTGCTTAGGATTTACATTTTTTATCCGTACCATCATCATCAATATTTACCTCATAATGAATATATAAATAACTACGAAAAGTATGTTATTCCGGATTTTTTTCTTATATTACATGCATTATATTTGTCTTTTGTCTTTTTATTTCCAACTTTCATCCACTCCATCATGCATAAACCTGTTCTTAAAGTTCTTTTCTGCTGTTTATGTTGTCGAATTTGGCATTGTTTGGTCACACAGATTGTAACAGTTGGAGTTGTTGGGGGTTCTGATCTTGTCAAGATATCTGAGCAACTTGGCCAGACAGGTTAGCTATAAATATAAGTACCACTTTGGTTTCTGATGCCGCTTTGTGAAAATTGATTTTGGTTTTTCTTTTCATTACCAATCTGATATCTTGAGTGTTGATAGTCATGTCCCTATTTGTTTGTTGCAGTTACCAATGACTATGATTATGTATTTTCTGAGAATGATCTTGTGGCTCATAAGCAAGGAAAACTCATTGGAACTCAAGTAAAAAAACACAAGCTAAATCTATCTTAATAAATTTCTGTTGATTCCGTGATCAGTTGTAATTTTTCCTCTTTTCAGAGCCTGAAGACATTTATTGGGGACGAAAAGCTCAAGGTAATGCCCTATATTTCCATTTCGTTTCAAGACATCTTACTTTAGAAGATATGTGAATAAAGAGGCTCCTTCTAGCATGGGAGAGGACCATATGTCTCCCATGCTGGGAGAGTGAAAAATGACCTTCTATTATAGGTTAAACAAGTAATAATAATATAATAATAATTTAAATTATTTACACATCTACCACAAATAACATATTTATGAAAACTACCCAAATTATTTTTAAATGTTATTTTAAACATAAACTGAAAATATAAATGTAAAAAGAATATAAAATTTTATTTTCATTTTGTTTTGTTTTTTCATACTTTTACAGTAACCGTCTAAACACTTTTTTTTAGAATTACATTTTTTTATTTTAGTGTTATAATGGATAATTTTCGGACTATTATAATATTAAACTTGGCAACACTATAGGTAATTTTGGGATTTAATACATATTTAATTCTCATATATAATTATATATTTATGTCCATAACTGCTAGCTCAACTGAAAAGAATTGCCAAAATTGTTAGGTCAGACGTTTTGATGTAGTTCAAACTCCGACTCTCTCATTTTTCATGTGTGTAAGTTTATTATTGATTTGTCATTTCGTTTATGTAAAAAAAAAGTTTTGTATTTATAGAAAAATGCTAGCATATGTCAAGAAGTCTAAAGTAAAAACAATCTCTTAGAGCAAATATATTTAATTCTTTTTTTTTGCACAATACATTTAATTCTTTTGAAAAATGCTAAAATGTGTCTTTTGATAATGGTTAAGGAAACAAAAATGATAATATAATTTTGGCTTATTTTTAAGTCTCATTAACTCTGTCCATATTACTTTGACCACAAACTCCTTAAAAATTGTGCAAATATTAACATAAATATTAATTTAGTGTTTATTATTAATGACTATAACGAACTCGACACACATATTAGTTAAGATATTAGTGCAAATATTAGTTTATAGTTCATTATTAATTATTTCAAGTCACTTACCATATATATGTGGAGTATTGTTTTAAGTTATAAAGTTTAATTTTATAATAATAAATTTTAATTTTGTTTGTCAAAAAATATAGATAATCAATTAAATTTATAGTATTAGGTAAAATTAACAATTGATCACTAGCGTATATAAATATGAAATGACATAAAAAAATAAATTTATTACAGTAACATTTAATTTTTTAAGTGAAATAATTGGAAGAAAATTAAACTAAAAAATAATAAATTATAAGCTAAATGAATTTCTTATGAAAATAAATTATAGACTAGTATAAATAAATAAATAAAATACAAGCTCATGAAAAAAAGATTAGCCATATAATTTTTTTAACATATGAACTTATATCAAAAAAAAAATCGTAGCCCCCAAAATCAACATATTTTTGCAGCCCCCTTATGACATGATACTTAGGTGGGATTTGTAAAATAAAAAACTATTTTTCATATCATTATTATTATTATTATAATATCTTATTATTTATTTATTTATAAATTAAAATTTTATAAATCAATTAAAATAAAATGAAGAAAAAGAAAAACTTTTCTTCTTCTCTATCAAAAAAAAAATTGTTCTTCATCACCAACAACGCCAGATTTATCATCATCATCATCATCAAATCTAAAAACACCTTGAAATCCAAATCTCAAAACAAAAAACACCAAAATCTTCACTATCATAAACAGATCTGAGTTCAAAACGCAAATCATAATCACTTCCTTCTCTATTCTTCTTTCAACCACCATCACCACAAAATCTACCTCCTTCAAAAATCCAAATTTGTTGTTCTTTCTGTGATTTCTCAGACACGCTCAAACTTATTGTCGAAAAGGAAATCAATATGTGTGAGATGCTACTTGAAAAAACCATAAGTTGTTGAAAAGAAAATTCATTGTTAAAAAGGAATATATTACACGGTCTTTTTAATGCACGTGTTTTAAAGTTTCTGGACTTGTTTGATTAGGATGATGTTGAATTTCTTCAACAAAAAAAAAAATGTTGAATCTGGTGTTGTTAGTGTTGTGTCTATTGATGATGAAGAAGATGATTCAATAATGTTTTTTGTTTTATTTTTAAATCATTGGGATGAAATTTGAATAATACAAAATATAAGAGTTATATTGGTCATGCACTAATTTTAATTAGACAAAAACAAGTGGGCATTACTATAAATTATATTAAACCTAGAGAACACTACACCCTCAGGTTTCCGGTCATTGATCCTATCCATTAATTATTTTAATAATAAATCTAATGGTAAAAAGTCACTCTCCCATGATGGGAGACCTATGTTACTCACCCACACTAGACTTGGCCGAATAAAGAAGACTATACCTTTGTAAGAGTCTCTCTCTAATTACATATAGGAAACAAATTAATTATATGATTAAATACATTTTTAGTCCCTATATTTTGTCTTATAGTCAAGAATAGTCCCTACATTTTTTTTATGATATAAAAAATTTCCACAATTTTTTACGTAATTAAAATTGGTTCCCACTGTTAATTTTTTTTAACAGTTGACGTGGCACAATTAGCCAATAATATGATGACATGTGTCTTTTTTCATCAGATTTATTGTGCACATTTCCACACCAAATCTTTCTTTCTTCCATTTATTTCTCCAACACAACCCCTATCTTCATCACCACAAATTCAACCAAAACCACAACAATCTAAACTGAAGTCATGATAAAAGTCAACATGTTATTGACTAATTGCGCTTTATCAGCGTTTTGTTAAAAAAATTAACGGCTAACTATTCATTGATGGATTGATTTATATGCATAACTTTTGTCTAACTTTTTTGCGGGAAAGGTAGTGTAACTTTGGTCGGTGCTCCACCGCTGGATCAATCAAACAACTCAGAAGAAGCCACGTGGTCTCTCTTATATTTTTTTTTAAAAGAAAAGCATAAAATCAAAACGCACTGATGTTAGTTACAATCGGATCGGAACAGGTTACAGCATGGTCTCTCCAAATTTACGGTGGTCGGAACGGCGTATGCGAGTAAAACAACATGATGATAGTCGAAATAACATCGGTGCAGGGACAACAACACACAGTGGCCGGATGGCGGCGGTGTGCTTCAGCAACGTGACAGTGGTCGGAATAGCGGTGTGGCGGCGACAACGTGATGGTGGTCGGAACATAGGAGTGGTGACAATAACTTGACTGTATAAAATCAGTGTGGAGTGTGGACTGCTTGATAAAGAAAAATAGTGTTACTGTTGCTGTTGCTTTGGTTTAAAAAAGGAAGAAGAAAAACAGTAAAAATCATGTGGCAGAATTTGGACCGTTTGATTGATCCAACGGTGGAGCACCAACCAAAGTTACACTACCTTTCCCGCAAAAAAGTTAGACAAAAGTTATCCTGATTTATATCATAGCTATCTTAGAGCTTATGGAAGTACACTCTACAAAACTCAAAAACAGCTTTTTTCTCAAAAGTCATATAGTCAAACTCACCATGACTCTACTTACACCTAATACACTCTATTAGTGAAAAAATTAATCTTTTATACTCCCTCCTTCTCTATATATAATATATAAGCTCCTAAAAAAAATTTCACGGTTATTAAAAAAAGTTGATAGTGTAATTAATGTATATTTTTTGAGTATTATAATTATTAAATTGTCCTTATAAAAAGATGTATTTGTATTTGACTTTACGCAATTCAATGCAAAATGGGGTTATGTTTGGAAAAGTAATAATAAATGTGTCTAGGAAATTGAAAATAGACTTATATTTAAGGACAAATAATTTTTTTGTAAGGATGCTTATAATAAAGGACAGATGAAGTATTCTTTTTTTATTTAACAAAGCTGCCTTCAATTATAGTAATTTTTTTTATTACTTGCTTAGGATTTACATTTTTTATATCCGTACCATCATCATCAATATTTACCTCCAAAACAAGTTCACTTCCCTCAACTTTTAATTGCTTTCAAATTGTATACTTCCTCCACTTTTTCAAATATTCAATTTTATCAAACATTGAAAACCTTTTCTTCTTTTTCACATTAAGTTGGTTTACACTTAAAATTGTCATTAACATCCTTTTATTTTTATCACAGTTGTTATACTACCTTATGATAAACATTAATGCTCAACCAAGATTGACAATGCTAAAATTCTCAAATACTTAGAAGCAAAAGTGGCCAAAAGTCGCATATATCGTATACTCATGAACAGATGATCGAAGATATGTCACTCTAATAATTTACAACTTTTATCTAACATCAATAACATTGTTAAACTTCCAACAATTTCACTCAAGCATGAAACATCACACTTGAAGAAACGTGAAAGATCCCAAAAGATTCTAGCATTGTCCTAATCTTCTACTAACATTATTTCAGGTTCATCTCATTCTTCTATTTATTTCTAACTTTTTATTTTAAATAACAACCAAATCTAATTATCAACTTATAATGTTGCCGCAACCCCGTGCATGACACACAAGTGACAAACTAGTTTCTTGGAAAGTTATTCCTTAAAATGAATTTAGATGAGTTAAAACTTAAAACAAACACCCACAAATAGTACTACATACTAATAATCAGCCTAAACAAAAAATAACATAGGCTGAAAAAATATAAAGATTGGCATTATTCAAATAGATGTACTTGTTACATTACATCAGAAAGAAGCGAAGAAAAGTGACCTATATCACTTCATTTTAGCCTTTGTAAATAGAAGAACCCAGTTCTAGCAGCAGACACAAGTTTTAGAATCATCTGAGCCTTCTTCTTCGCACTACCCATTTCTAAAAAAGGAAAATGGATTATATAAAATAAATGTGCATTTTGAGGTCCATAATATATTATGAATTCAGTTTCTAACATAACTGCTTGAATAAGCTTTCAAAAAACAAAAATATATTGATGTGCATATATCCTAGCTATGACAAGGATTCCAAAAAAGAATAAATATATAAGAAAATGTAAATAAAATAGAAGAAAAATTAAATTAAATGCATACCAGCATGTTGAGAAATCAATTTAAGCATTATGAACGTGTCCAGTTGTAATATAACAGTTAGTGCTGAAATCTTATACTAAACATCATAAATAGATTTAATTTAATCTTTATTAAATATACAGATCATTACTTTTAAAGATGTGTACATGAGTATATAATTAAAACAAAAAACTGTGAAAATAAAAGAAACAAAATCTGTGTTTCCCCGAATATTTGATATGATTTATACAATTTTCACAATCAAGCTACACCGTTAAACTAACCAGATTAACAAAACATGACCTAATTTACAATTGGAAAAAAAAAATTAACTAGCCATAAAATAAATGTGATGAGGCGATGCAATGATGTGAATGGCGTCGCTTTAGCGCGCAGTCAATGAATTGCAGTGAGGAGTACATTTCTGCACAGCTTTGCTGCGACGCAATTCTCCGGTGCAGTGGCGGATCTTCCCCAAGGGGGGGGGGAGACAATTATAACAAAATTCAAAAAATGCAATTATAACGAACAACTAAAAGTGAAAATCTTTGATAAATCAACAATCAAATGCTCAATGTGAATCTTGTGCTCTAACTTGAAAAGGAAATTAAAACCTAACTAACAACTTTATGCTGAAAACTCAATCAATCAGAGAGAAAGAGGGAAGAGGCGTCGCGCGGTTGTCGAAGTCGTTGACAAGACAAGAGAGGAGGCAGAGTGAGAGTGAATAGGTTCCCCGTACTCTACAAATTTAATTGGATTAAAGAGGGTTAAATAAGTTTTAAGTCGCTCTAAATATAACAAATTTTATTTTCGGTCCTCTAATTTTATTTTATTTTATTTTCTTTTATTTTTCCATCTAAATTTCAGTTGTCAATTTTAGTCCTTGTATTTTCTTTTTAAAGTTCATGTATCATGTTTTAAATGACATTTTTTTGAAACTATATCATTATTATTATTTTTTGGTCAAGGAAACTATATCATTATTAAAATCTAAAAATATTATTAGTTTGATTATTCAACTATTTAATCTTTAATATGAAATTATCGACAAATTAACAAAAATTAAAGACTAAAGAGTTAAAGGAGATCCCCGATCACCAATCGTTAGTTGATTCAGTGGTGATTGGCGCTGAACTCGGTAGGGAAGACCACAGTTTGATCCCCTGCAATTACGATCGGGAGGGAGCTGAAACAACTTGATGCTAGAACTGACCGCCGAACCAGTTTAAACTAGGGTTGAAAACACAAAAAAAGGGGATCCCTTATCTCCGTTTCCCTTTATGTTTTGATGACGGGTTGAATGTTTTGATGAAGGCCCTAGTCGAGGAGAACAGGTTCACAGGGTATAGTGGAGGTGGGCAGGACTCGGTCACTGTGTCCCACCTGCAGTTTGATGATGATACGTTACTATTGGGGATAAAGAGTTTGGCTAATGTTCGTGCTTTACGGGCAATTCTTGTGCTGTTTGAAGGTTAACTTCCATAAGAGCATGTTGGTCAGGGTTAATATTTCATAAACTTGGTTAAACGAGGTTGCGTCTGCATTGCACTGTAAAGTGAGAAATGTGCATTTTCTCTATCTGGATCTTTCGATTGGTGGTGATCCGCGACGTCTGGGTTTTTGGAACCGTTGTTGTCTCGTATTAGAAATAGATTATCTGGATGAAAGAGTTGCTTCTTGTCTTTTGGTGGTTGTCTGATCCTTCTTAAGCCCGTCTTGACCTGTTTGCCTGTCTATGCTCTTTCCTTCTTCAAAGCTCCCACAAGCTATGAAGCACGGACTCTGACACGGACACCACGACACGACACGGACACTTCGACACCGCTAATGTAAAAAATATACGACACCGACATCGCTACATATTTATAAAAAAATATAAGTTTATAATTAAAAATACATACATATGCATCTAAGTTGAACAAATTTTTCAATAAATTTTTTTAAAAAGAATATATGATAATACATTGCTTACGAAAGGAGTATTTAGGTCTGAGGGTTAGGCAACTTAGGGAGTTTAACTTTTGCCTATTAGGCAAACAGTGTTGGAGGATGTTGGTTATAACACCCTAACCCTTATCTAATAATTATTTACTTACAATAATTAAATAAATAAGCATCAAGGTGCACATAACATAGAACATACATGCATCGGAGATAATTTCATTTCATGGCAACAGAATTGAATAAACATAACATGACATTGACATTATAATTGATCATGCATATTTCATAAGTCTCAAAGGCAAAGCCTCATAATACTTCAAATTATCCACACAAAGATTATAACTTTAAGCTCATACAACTATTATAATCATAAAAGCATAAGATTCATCGTGAATCAACATCAAAGAACACATAATTATTACTTGACTTGATAATTTATAACTAAGATAATTATTAATCTCATCAAGTACTCACCAAAAGAATAGATAACATAATCTAATTCATATCACTCACAGTTCATGAATAAACAACATCAAGTAAATTCATAAAACAAACACATTGCAACTTATCATCATTTATGAAATAATGAATTCATAAATCAACATCAATTAAAGCACGAGTCTCAAGAATTAAGTAAAATAACATGTCAACAAAATTCATGAAACTAATCATACATTTGCAAAATAGTAAAATAGTTATTAATGTGCAAGTGTAACTTAACAATTAAATCACAAGAATTACAATATATCACACAAACACACGAGTGACTCTATGCCCACTTAGTCTGACCGCACGGACCTATTCTGATCGACACATAACCCACTCACAAACTCAACTTTACTCTTACCACTAGTTATCGTACTATTTACTCAATTACCACTACTTCCTCTCCACATATCATTCTTATCTCTATCTCTTTTAGCTAATAACCAAATATCATTCTTATCTCTACACAATCCACTAACTTATATCAAATTATTATATTACCCTTATCTCTCTACAACCATCTTACTATTACTAAGATAATTACCAAACTCCATTAATTCCACTACTCTTTCTATTAATAGCTAAAACCCTATAACTATTCCTTACACGTCTTGTGGAGGAATTGTTTTTTAATAAAATTTAGCCGTTCAAAAAAAAATATAGCTAAAACCCTATAACTAATATTAATTAATTCCTAAATAAAATATAACTAGCTAATACTCTAATTAATAAAATTGGGTCGTTACATTGGTGGATATACGGAGATTATGGTATCGAGTGTTGGCTTCCCGTTATGGTGTGGCAGCGTCGAGTCGGTTCAACACTTATTCCTCTAATGTAACACTTTCAGGTCTCTCTGGGCTCTTGTTAGGTCTTGGATTGGATTTGAGGCAATGGATGCTTATGATATGTCGGATTACTTTGTTCAGTTTACTTACTTAGTTGGTGGTTCTCGGGCACGTCGGTCTTTCATGCAACTCATTTGGCTTGCTTGAGTTTGGATCGTGTGGACGAAAGGAATCTTCGCTTGTTTCGACATTCAACACATTTCGTGAATCGGTTATTGGATAAAGTCAAAATGCTCTCATACAGGTGGCTGAGGACAACTTTTAGTTTTTTAGTCTAAACTCTCATTGTTGGTGGTCGAGCCCATTGCTTTGTTTGAATGTCGACTAATCTATTGTATTTTCTTGATGTTACTTGATTACTCTCAGTAAACTTTTGTAGGTTTCCTTGACACACCTTCTGCTGAGACGACTTCTTGGTTTTTTATTATTTCATTTTTGCATGTTCAAAAAAAAAAGACTAAAGAGTTAAGTTAAATTTTTTTTTGGTACAAAAAGAGTTAAATTATTAAATTAATTATGATAGGTTATCAAAAAAAAGTCATTTAGAATGTGATACACAAACTTCTGGGAAAAAAAAAGCAAGGACTAAAAATAAAAATTGAAAATTTAGAGGGACTAGAGTTTGCAGAAAATTTTTATAGGGACTAGAAATGAAATTGTACATATTTAGAGGGACCAAAAATATATTTGACTCAATTTAATTTTTAAGGTGTATTTTGTTAATATTTAAAATTTCGTAAAAAAAATGTATATTTAAAAGGGTTAATAGATCTTTACCCCCCTGCAAAGTAGGCGAGTTTTGCTTTACCCCCCTGTAAATTTTTTTTTTAGATTACCCCCTACAAAATTTATTTTTTTGATTTACCCCCTTCAATGCACTTTTTAAATCGGTTATTTTGTTCAACCGATTTAAAAAGTGTTGTTTTTAAATCGGTTATTCTGTTTTTTTTCCTGCCGCGTCAGCAATAGGGGGGTAAGTCAAAAAAATAAATTTTGCAGGGGGATAATCTCAAAAAAAAAAATTACAGGGGGGTAACGCAAAACTCGCCTACTTTGCAGGGGGGTAAAAGCCTATTAACTCTATTTAAAATTATAAAATGCATATTAATAATGTGTTAATTAGAAAACTTTACTTTCCACTCCTGTAATTATTCTCTCACCCCTACAAAATACTCAATATTCTAATTTTATCTTTTTTATCATTTAATTTTACCATATTATGGAATCTTGTACTACACGTTTTCCTCTTTATTTGATATGTTTTAAAATCTCTACTTTAGAAAAATCTCTTGGATTAAATGGAAAACCATATGCTTACGAAAGGAGTATTTAGGTCTGAGGGTTAGGCAACTTAGGGAGTTTAACTTTTGCCTATTAGGCAAACAGTGTTGGAGGATGTTGGTTATAACACCCTAACCCTTATCTAATAATTATTTACTTACAATAATTAAATAAATAAGCATCAAGGTGCACATAACATAGAACATACATGCATCGGAGATAATTTCATTTCATGGCAACAGAATTGAATAAACATAACATGACATTGACATTATAATTGATCATGCATATTTCATAAGTCTCAAAGGCAAAGCCTCATAATACTTCAAATTATCCACACAAAGATTATAACTTTAAGCTCATACAACTATTATAATCATAAAAGCATAAGATTCATCGTGAATCAACATCAAAGAACACATAATTATTACTTGACTTGATAATTTATAACTAAGATAATTATTAATCTCATCAAGTACTCACCAAAAGAATAGATAACATAATCTAATTCATATCACTCACAGTTCATGAATAAACAACATCAAGTAAATTCATAAAACAAACACATTGCAACTTATCATCATTTATGAAATAATAAATTCATAAATCAACATCAATTAAAGCACGAGTCTCAAGAATTAAGTAAAATAACATGTCAACAAAATTCATGAAACTAATCATACATTTGCAAAATAGTAAAATAGTTATTAATGTGCAAGTGTAACTTAACAATTAAATCACAAGAATTACAATATATCACACAAACACACGAGTGACTCTATGCCCACTTAGTCTGACCGCACGGACCTATTCTGATCGACACATAACCCACTCACAAACTCAACTTTACTCTTACCACTAGTTATCGTACTATTTACTCAATTACCACTACTTCCTCTCCACATATCATTCTTATCTCTATCTCTTTTAGCTAATAACCAAATATCATTCTTATCTCTACACAATCCACTAACTTATATCAAATTATTATATTACCCTTATCTCTCTACAACCATCTTACTATTACTAAGATAATTACCAAACTCCATTAATTCCACTACTCTTTCTATTAATAGCTAAAACCCTATAACTATTCCTTACACGTCTTGTGGAGGAATTGTTTTTTAATAAAATTTAGCCGTTCAAAAAAAAATATAGCTAAAACCCTATAACTAATATTAATTAATTCCTAAATAAAATATAACTAGCTAATACTCTAATTAATAAAATTGGGTCGTTACATTGGTGGATATACGGAGATTATGGTATCGAGTGTTGGCTTCCCGTTATGGTGTGGCAGCGTCGAGTCGGTTCAACACTTATTCCTCTAATGTAACACTTTCAGGTCTCTCTGGGCTCTTGTTAGGTCTTGGATTGGATTTGAGGCAATGGATGCTTATGATATGTCGGATTACTTTGTTCAGTTTACTTACTTAGTTGGTGGTTCTCGGGCACGTCGGTCTTTCATGCAACTCATTTGGCTTGCTTGAGTTTGGATCGTGTGGATGAAAGGAATCTTCGCTTGTTTCGACATTCAACACATTTCGTGAATCGGTTATTGGATAAAGTCAAAATGCTCTCATACAGGTGGCTGAGGACAACTTTTAGTTTTTTAGTCTAAACTCTCATTGTTGGTGGTCGAGCCCATTGCTTTGTTTGAATGTCGACTAATCTATTGTATTTTCTTAATGTTACTTGATTACTCTCAGTAAACTTTTGTAGGTTTCCTTGACACACCTTCTGCTGAGACGACTTCTTGGTTTTTTATTATTTCATTTTTGCATGTTCAAAAAAAAAAGACTAAAGAGTTAAGTTAAAATTTTTTTTGGTACAAAAAGAGTTAAATTATTAAATTAATTATGATAGGTTATCAAAAAAAGTCATTTAGAATGTGATACACAAACTTCTGGGAAAAAAAAAGCAAGGACTAAAAATAAAAATTGAAAATTTAGAGGGACTAGAGTTTGCAGAAAATTTTTATAGGGACTAGAAATGAAATTGTACATATTTAGAGGGACCAAAAATATATTTGACTCAATTTAATTTTTAAGGTGTATTTTGTTAATATTTAAAATTTCGTAAAAAAAATGTATATTTAAAAGGGTTAATAGATCTTTACCCCCCTGCAAAGTAGGCGAGTTTTGCTTTACCCCCCTGTAAATTTTTTTTTAGATTACCCCCTACAAAATTTATTTTTTTGATTTACCCCCTTCAATGCACTTTTTAAATCGGTTATTTTGTTCAACCGATTTAAAAAGTGTTGTTTTTAAATCGGTTATTCTGTTTTTTTTCCTGCCGCGTCAGCAATAGGGGGGTAAGTCAAAAAAATAAATTTTGCAGGGGGATAATCTCAAAAAAAAAAATTACAGGGGGGTAACGCAAAACTCGCCTACTTTGCAGGGGGGTAAAAGCCTATTAACTCTATTTAAAATTATAAAATGCATATTAATAATGTGTTAATTAGAAAACTTTACTTTCCACTCCTGTAATTATTCTCTCACCCCTACAAAATACTCAATATTCTAATTTTATCTTTTTTATCATTTAATTTTACCATATTATGGAATCTTGTACTACACGTTTTCCTCTTTATTTGATATGTTTTAAAATCTCTACTTTAGAAAAATCTCTTGGATTAAATGGAAAACCATATGCTTACGAAAGGAGTATTTAGGTCTGAGGGTTAGGCAACTTAGGGAGTTTAACTTTTGCCTATTAGGCAAACAGTGTTGGAGGATGTTGGTTATAACACCCTAACCCTTATCTAATAATTATTTACTTACAATAATTAAATAAATAAGCATCAAGGTGCACATAACATAGAACATACATGCATCGGAGATAATTTCATTTCATGGCAACAGAATTGAATAAACATAACATGACATTGACATTATAATTGATCATGCATATTTCATAAGTCTCAAAGGCAAAGCCTCATAATACTTCAAATTATCCACACAAAGATTATAACTTTAAGCTCATACAACTATTATAATCATAAAAGCATAAGATTCATCGTGAATCAACATCAAAGAACACATAATTATTACTTGACTTGATAATTTATAACTAAGATAATTATTAATCTCATCAAGTACTCACCAAAAGAATAGATAACATAATCTAATTCATATCACTCACAGTTCATGAATAAACAACATCAAGTAAATTCATAAAACAAACACATTGCAACTTATCATCATTTATGAAATAATAAATTCATAAATCAACATCAATTAAAGCACGAGTCTCAAGAATTAAGTAAAATAACATGTCAACAAAATTCATGAAACTAATCATACATTTGCAAAATAGTAAAATAGTTATTAATGTGCAAGTGTAACTTAACAATTAAATCACAAGAATTACAATATATCACACAAACACACGAGTGACTCTATGCCCACTTAGTCTGACCGCACGGACCTATTCTGATCGACACATAACCCACTCACAAACTCAACTTTACTCTTACCACTAGTTATCGTACTATTTACTCAATTACCACTACTTCCTCTCCACATATCATTCTTATCTCTATCTCTTTTAGCTAATAACCAAATATCATTCTTATCTCTACACAATCCACTAACTTATATCAAATTATTATATTACCCTTATCTCTCTACAACCATCTTACTATTACTAAGATAATTACCAAACTCCATTAATTCCACTACTCTTTCTATTAATAGCTAAAACCCTATAACTATTCCTTACACGTCTTGTGGAGGAATTGTTTTTTAATAAAATTTAGCCGTTCAAAAAAAAATATAGCTAAAACCCTATAACTAATATTAATTAATTCCTAAATAAAATATAACTAGCTAATACTCTAATTAATAAAATTGGGTCGTTACATTGGTGGATATACGGAGATTATGGTATCGAGTGTTGGCTTCCCGTTATGGTGTGGCAGCGTCGAGTCGGTTCAACACTTATTCCTCTAATGTAACACTTTCATGTCTCTCTGGGCTCTTGTTAGGTCTTGGATTGGATTTGAGGCAATGGATGCTTATGATATGTCGGATTACTTTGTTCAGTTTACTTACTTAGTTGGTGGTTCTCGGGCACGTCGGTCTTTCATGCAACTCATTTGGCTTGCTTGAGTTTGGATCGTGTGGACGAAAGGAATCTTCGCTTGTTTCGACATTCAACACATTTCGTGAATCGGTTATTGGATAAAGTCAAAATGCTCTCATACAGGTGGCTGAGGACAACTTTTAGTTTTTTAGTCTAAACTCTCATTGTTGGTGGTCGAGCCCATTGCTTTGTTTGAATGTCGACTAATCTATTGTATTTTCTTGATGTTACTTGATTACTCTCAGTAAACTTTTGTAGGTTTCCTTGACACACCTTCTGCTGAGACGACTTCTTGGTTTTTTATTATTTCATTTTTGCATGTTCAAAAAAAAAAGACTAAAGAGTTAAGTTAAATTTTTTTTTGGTACAAAAAGAGTTAAATTATTAAATTAATTATGATAGGTTATCAAAAAAAAGTCATTTAGAATGTGATACACAAACTTCTGGGAAAAAAAAAGCAAGGACTAAAAATAAAAATTGAAAATTTAGAGGGACTAGAGTTTGCAGAAAATTTTTATAGGGACTAGAAATGAAATTGTACATATTTAGAGGGACCAAAAATATATTTGACTCAATTTAATTTTTAAGGTGTATTTTGTTAATATTTAAAATTTCGTAAAAAAAATGTATATTTAAAAGGGTTAATAGATCTTTACCCCCCTGCAAAGTAGGCGAGTTTTGCTTTACCCCCCTGTAAATTTTTTTTTTAGATTACCTCCTACAAAATTTATTTTTTTGATTTACCCCCTTCAATGCACTTTTTAAATCGGTTATTTTGTTCAACCGATTTAAAAAGTGTTGTTTTTAAATCGGTTATTCTGTTTTTTTTCCTGCCGCGTCAGCAATAGGGGGGTAAGTCAAAAAAATAAATTTTGCAGGGGGATAATCTCAAAAAAAAAAATTACAGGGGGGTAACGCAAAACTCGCCTACTTTGCAGGGGGGTAAAAGCCTATTAACTCTATTTAAAATTATAAAATGCATATTAATAATGTGTTAATTAGAAAACTTTACTTTCCACTCCTATAATTATTCTCTCACCCCTACAAAATACTCAATATTCTAATTTTATCTTTTTTATCATTTAATTTTACCATATTATGGAATCTTGTACTACACGTTTTCCTCTTTATTTGATATGTTTTAAAATCTCTACTTTAGAAAAATCTCTTGGATTAAATGGAAAACCATATGCTTACGAAAGGAGTATTTAGGTCTGAGGGTTAGGCAACTTAGGGAGTTTAACTTTTGCCTATTAGGCAAACAGTGTTGGAGGATGTTGGTTATAACACCCTAACCCTTATCTAATAATTATTTACTTACAATAATTAAATAAATAAGCATCAAGGTGCACATAACATAGAACATACATGCATCGGAGATAATTTCATTTCATGGCAACAGAATTGAATAAACATAACATGACATTGACATTATAATTGATCATGCATATTTCATAAGTCTCAAAGGCAAAGCCTCATAATACTTCAAATTATCCACACAAAGATTATAACTTTAAGCTCATACAACTATTATAATCATAAAAGCATAAGATTCATCGTGAATCAACATCAAAGAACACATAATTATTACTTGACTTGATAATTTATAACTAAGATAATTATTAATCTCATCAAGTACTCACCAAAAGAATAGATAACATAATCTAATTCATATCACTCACAGTTCATGAATAAACAACATCAAGTAAATTCATAAAACAAACACATTGCAACTTATCATCATTTATGAAATAATAAATTCATAAATCAACATCAATTAAAGCACGAGTCTCAAGAATTAAGTAAAATAACATGTCAACAAAATTCATGAAACTAATCATACATTTGCAAAATAGTAAAATAGTTATTAATGTGCAAGTGTAACTTAACAATTAAATCACAAGAATTACAATATATCACACAAACACACGAGTGACTCTATGCCCACTTAGTCTGACCGCACGGACCTATTCTGATCGACACATAACCCACTCACAAACTCAACTTTACTCTTACCACTAGTTATCGTACTATTTACTCAATTACCACTACTTCCTCTCCACATATCATTCTTATCTCTATCTCTTTTAGCTAATAACCAAATATCATTCTTATCTCTACACAATCCACTAACTTATATCAAATTATTATATTACCCTTATCTCTCTACAACCATCTTACTATTACTAAGATAATTACCAAACTCCATTAATTCCACTACTCTTTCTATTAATAGCTAAAACCCTATAACTATTCCTTACACGTCTTGTGGAGGAATTGTTTTTTAATAAAATTTAGCCGTTCAAAAAAAAATATAGCTAAAACCCTATAACTAATATTAATTAATTCCTAAATAAAATATAACTAGCTAATACTCTAATTAATAAAATTGGGTCGTTACATTGGTGGATATACGGAGATTATGGTATCGAGTGTTGGCTTCCCGTTATGGTGTGGCAGCGTCGAGTCGGTTCAACACTTATTCCTCTAATGTAACACTTTCAGGTCTCTCTGGGCTCTTGTTAGGTCTTGGATTGGATTTGAGGCAATGGATGCTTATGATATGTCGGATTACTTTGTTCAGTTTACTTACTTAGTTGGTGGTTCTCGGGCACGTCGGTCTTTCATGCAACTCATTTGGCTTGCTTGAGTTTGGATCGTGTGGACGAAAGGAATCTTCGCTTGTTTCGACATTCAACACATTTCGTGAATCGGTTATTGGATAAAGTCAAAATGCTCTCATACAGGTGGCTGAGGACAACTTTTAGTTTTTTAGTCTAAACTCTCATTGTTGGTGGTCGAGCCCATTGCTTTGTTTGAATGTCGACTAATCTATTGTATTTTCTTGATGTTACTTGATTACTCTCAGTAAACTTTTGTAGGTTTCCTTGACACACCTTCTGCTGAGACGACTTCTTGGTTTTTTATTATTTCATTTTTGCATGTTCAAAAAAAAAAGACTAAAGAGTTAAGTTAAATTTTTTTTTGGTACAAAAAGAGTTAAATTATTAAATTAATTATGATAGGTTATCAAAAAAAAGTCATTTAGAATGTGATACACAAACTTCTGGGAAAAAAAAAGCAAGGACTAAAAATAAAAATTGAAAATTTAGAGGGACTAGAGTTTGCAGAAAATTTTTATAGGGACTAGAAATGAAATTGTACATATTTAGAGGGACCAAAAATATATTTGACTCAATTTAATTTTTAAGGTGTATTTTGTTAATATTTAAAATTTCGTAAAAAAAATGTATATTTAAAAGGGTTAATAGATCTTTACCCCCCTGCAAAGTAGGCGAGTTTTGCTTTACCCCCCTGTAAATTTTTTTTTTAGATTACCTCCTACAAAATTTATTTTTTTGATTTACCCCCTTCAATGCACTTTTTAAATCGGTTATTTTGTTCAACCGATTTAAAAAGTGTTGTTTTTAAATCGGTTATTCTGTTTTTTTTCCTGCCGCGTCAGCAATAGGGGGGTAAGTCAAAAAAATAAATTTTGCAGGGGGATAATCTCAAAAAAAAAAATTACAGGGGGGTAACGCAAAACTCGCCTACTTTGCAGGGGGGTAAAAGCCTATTAACTCTATTTAAAATTATAAAATGCATATTAATAATGTGTTAATTAGAAAACTTTACTTTCCACTCCTATAATTATTCTCTCACCCCTACAAAATACTCAATATTCTAATTTTATCTTTTTTATCATTTAATTTTACCATATTATGGAATCTTGTACTACACGTTTTCCTCTTTATTTGATATGTTTTAAAATCTCTACTTTAGAAAAATCTCTTGGATTAAATGGAAAACCATATGCTTACGAAAGGAGTATTTAGGTCTGAGGGTTAGGCAACTTAGGGAGTTTAACTTTTGCCTATTAGGCAAACAGTGTTGGAGGATGTTGGTTATAACACCCTAACCCTTATCTAATAATTATTTACTTACAATAATTAAATAAATAAGCATCAAGGTGCACATAACATAGAACATACATGCATCGGAGATAATTTCATTTCATGGCAACAGAATTGAATAAACATAACATGACATTGACATTATAATTGATCATGCATATTTCATAAGTCTCAAAGGCAAAGCCTCATAATACTTCAAATTATCCACACAAAGATTATAACTTTAAGCTCATACAACTATTATAATCATAAAAGCATAAGATTCATCGTGAATCAACATCAAAGAACACATAATTATTACTTGACTTGATAATTTATAACTAAGATAATTATTAATCTCATCAAGTACTCACCAAAAGAATAGATAACATAATCTAATTCATATCACTCACAGTTCATGAATAAACAACATCAAGTAAATTCATAAAACAAACACATTGCAACTTATCATCATTTATGAAATAATAAATTCATAAATCAACATCAATTAAAGCACGAGTCTCAAGAATTAAGTAAAATAACATGTCAACAAAATTCATGAAACTAATCATACATTTGCAAAATAGTAAAATAGTTATTAATGTGCAAGTGTAACTTAACAATTAAATCACAAGAATTACAATATATCACACAAACACACGAGTGACTCTATGCCCACTTAGTCTGACCGCACGGACCTATTCTGATCGACACATAACCCACTCACAAACTCAACTTTACTCTTACCACTAGTTATCGTACTATTTACTCAATTACCACTACTTCCTCTCCACATATCATTCTTATCTCTATCTCTTTTAGCTAATAACCAAATATCATTCTTATCTCTACACAATCCACTAACTTATATCAAATTATTATATTACCCTTATCTCTCTACAACCATCTTACTATTACTAAGATAATTACCAAACTCCATTAATTCCACTACTCTTTCTATTAATAGCTAAAACCCTATAACTATTCCTTACACGTCTTGTGGAGGAATTGTTTTTTAATAAAATTTAGCCGTTCAAAAAAAAATATAGCTAAAACCCTATAACTAATATTAATTAATTCCTAAATAAAATATAACTAGCTAATACTCTAATTAATAAAATTGGGTCGTTACATTGGTGGATATACGGAGATTATGGTATCGAGTGTTGGCTTCCCGTTATGGTGTGGCAGCGTCGAGTCGGTTCAACACTTATTCCTCTAATGTAACACTTTCAGGTCTCTCTGGGCTCTTGTTAGGTCTTGGATTGGATTTGAGGCAATGGATGCTTATGATATGTCGGATTACTTTGTTCAGTTTACTTACTTAGTTGGTGGTTCTCGGGCACGTCGGTCTTTCATGCAACTCATTTGGCTTGCTTGAGTTTGGATCGTGTGGACGAAAGGAATCTTCGCTTGTTTCGACATTCAACACATTTCGTGAATCGGTTATTGGATAAAGTCAAAATGCTCTCATACAGGTGGCTGAGGACAACTTTTAGTTTTTTAGTCTAAACTCTCATTGTTGGTGGTCGAGCCCATTGCTTTGTTTGAATGTCGACTAATCTATTGTATTTTCTTGATGTTACTTGATTACTCTCAGTAAACTTTTGTAGGTTTCCTTGACACACCTTCTGCTGAGACGACTTCTTGGTTTTTTATTATTTCATTTTTGCATGTTCAAAAAAAAAAGACTAAAGAGTTAAGTTAAATTTTTTTTTGGTACAAAAAGAGTTAAATTATTAAATTAATTATGATAGGTTATCAAAAAAAAGTCATTTAGAATGTGATACACAAACTTCTGGGAAAAAAAAAGCAAGGACTAAAAATAAAAATTGAAAATTTAGAGGGACTAGAGTTTGCAGAAAATTTTTATAGGGACTAGAAATGAAATTGTACATATTTAGAGGGACCAAAAATATATTTGACTCAATTTAATTTTTAAGGTGTATTTTGTTAATATTTAAAATTTCGTAAAAAAAATGTATATTTAAAAGGGTTAATAGATCTTTACCCCCCTGCAAAGTAGGCGAGTTTTGCTTTACCCCCCTGTAAATTTTTTTTTTAGATTACCCCCTACAAAATTTATTTTTTTGATTTACCCCCTTCAATGCACTTTTTAAATCGGTTATTTTGTTCAACCGATTTAAAAAGTGTTGTTTTTAAATCGGTTATTCTGTTTTTTTTCCTGCCGCGTCAGCAATAGGGGGGTAAGTCAAAAAAATAAATTTTGCAGGGGGATAATCTCAAAAAAAAAAATTACAGGGGGGTAACGCAAAACTCGCCTACTTTGCAGGGGGTAAAAGCCTATTAACTCTATTTAAAATTATAAAATGCATATTAATAATGTGTTAATTAGAAAACTTTACTTTCCACTCCTATAATTATTCTCTCACCCCTACAAAATACTCAATATTCTAATTTTATCTTTTTTATCATTTAATTTTACCATATTATGGAATCTTGTACTACACGTTTTCCTCTTTATTTGATATGTTTTAAAATCTCTACTTTAGAAAAATCTCTTGGATTAAATGGAAAACCATATGCTTATGAAAGGAGTATTTAGGTCTGAGGGTTAGGCAACTTAGGGAGTTTAACTTTTGCCTATTAGGCAAACAGTGTTGGAGGATGTTGGTTATAACACCCTAACCCTTATCTAATAATTATTTACTTACAATAATTAAATAAATAAGCATCAAGGTGCACATAACATAGAACATACATGCATCGGAGATAATTTCATTTCATGGCAACAGAATTGAATAAACATAACATGACATTGACATTATAATTGATCATGCATATTTCATAAGTCTCAAAGGCAAAGCCTCATAATACTTCAAATTATCCACACAAAGATTATAACTTTAAGCTCATACAACTATTATAATCATAAAAGCATAAGATTCATCGTGAATCAACATCAAAGAACACATAATTATTACTTGACTTGATAATTTATAACTAAGATAATTATTAATCTCATCAAGTACTCACCAAAAGAATAGATAACATAATCTAATTCATATCACTCACAGTTCATGAATAAACAACATCAAGTAAATTCATAAAACAAACACATTGCAACTTATCATCATTTATGAAATAATAAATTCATAAATCAACATCAATTAAAGCACGAGTCTCAAGAATTAAGTAAAATAACATGTCAACAAAATTCATGAAACTAATCATACATTTGCAAAATAGTAAAATAGTTATTAATGTGCAAGTGTAACTTAACAATTAAATCACAAGAATTACAATATATCACACAAACATACGAGTGACTCTATGCCCACTTAGTCTGACCGCACGGACCTATTCTGATCGACACATAACCCACTCACAAACTCAACTTTACTCTTACCACTAGTTATCGTACTATTTACTCAATTACCACTACTTCCTCTCCACATATCATTCTTATCTCTATCTCTTTTAGCTAATAACCAAATATCATTCTTATCTCTACACAATCCACTAACTTATATCAAATTATTATATTACCCTTATCTCTCTACAACCATCTTACTATTACTAAGATAATTACCAAACTCCATTAATTCCACTACTCTTTCTATTAATAGCTAAAACCCTATAACTATTCCTTACACGTCTTGTGGAGGAATTGTTTTTTAATAAAATTTAGCCGTTCAAAAAAAAATATAGCTAAAACCCTATAACTAATATTAATTAATTCCTAAATAAAATATAACTAGCTAATACTCTAATTAATAAAATTGGGTCGTTACATTGGTGGATATACGGAGATTATGGTATCGAGTGTTGGCTTCCCGTTATGGTGTGGCAGCGTCGAGTCGGTTCAACACTTATTCCTCTAATGTAACACTTTCAGGTCTCTCTGGGCTCTTGTTAGGTCTTGGATTGGATTTGAGGCAATGGATGCTTATGATATGTCGGATTACTTTGTTCAGTTTACTTACTTAGTTGGTGGTTCTCGGGCACGTCGGTCTTTCATGCAACTCATTTGGCTTGCTTGAGTTTGGATCGTGTGGACGAAAGGAATCTTCGCTTGTTTCGACATTCAACACATTTCGTGAATCGGTTATTGGATAAAGTCAAAATGCTCTCATACAGGTGGCTGAGGACAACTTTTAGTTTTTTAGTCTAAACTCTCATTGTTGGTGGTCGAGCCCATTGCTTTGTTTGAATGTCGACTAATCTATTGTATTTTCTTGATGTTACTTGATTACTCTCAGTAAACTTTTGTAGGTTTCCTTGACACACCTTCTGCTGAGACGACTTCTTGGTTTTTTATTATTTCATTTTTGCATGTTCAAAAAAAAAAGACTAAAGAGTTAAGTTAAATTTTTTTTTGGTACAAAAAGAGTTAAATTATTAAATTAATTATGATAGGTTATCAAAAAAAAGTCATTTAGAATGTGATACACAAACTTCTGGGAAAAAAAAAGCAAGGACTAAAAATAAAAATTGAAAATTTAGAGGGACTAGAGTTTGCAGAAAATTTTTATAGGGACTAGAAATGAAATTGTACATATTTAGAGGGACCAAAAATATATTTGACTCAATTTAATTTTTAAGGTGTATTTTGTTAATATTTAAAATTTCGTAAAAAAAATGTATATTTAAAAGGGTTAATAGATCTTTACCCCCCTGCAAAGTAGGCGAGTTTTGCTTTACCCCCCTGTAAATTTTTTTTTTAGATTACCCCCTACAAAATTTATTTTTTTGATTTACCCCCTTCAATGCACTTTTTAAATCGGTTATTTTGTTCAACCGATTTAAAAAGTGTTGTTTTGAAATCGGTTATTCTGTTTTTTTTCCTGCCGCGTCAGCAATAGGGGGGTAAGTCAAAAAAATAAATTTTGCAGGGGGATAATCTCAAAAAAAAAAATTACAGGGGGGTAACGCAAAACTCGCCTACTTTGCAGGGGGGTAAAAGCCTATTAACTCTATTTAAAATTATAAAATGCATATTAATAATGTGTTAATTAGAAAACTTTACTTTCCACTCCTATAATTATTCTCTCACCCCTACAAAATACTCAATATTCTAATTTTATCTTTTTTATCATTTAATTTTACCATATTATGGAATCTTGTACTACACGTTTTCCTCTTTATTTGATATGTTTTAAAATCTCTACTTTAGAAAAATCTCTTGGATTAAATGGAAAACCATATGCTTACGAAAGGAGTATTTAGGTCTGAGGGTTAGGCAACTTAGGGAGTTTAACTTTTGCCTATTAGGCAAACAGTGTTGGAGGATGTTGGTTATAACACCCTAACCCTTATCTCATAATTATTTACTTACAATAATTAAATAAATAAGCATCAAGGTGCACATAACATAGAACATACATGCATCGGAGATAATTTCATTTCATGGCAACAGAATTGAATAAACATAACATGACATTGACATTATAATTGATCATGCATATTTCATAAGTCTCAAAGGCAAAGCCTCATAATACTTCAAATTATCCACACAAAGATTATAACTTTAAGCTCATACAACTATTATAATCATAAAAGCATAAGATTCATCGTGAATCAACATCAAAGAACACATAATTATTACTTGACTTGATAATTTATAACTAAGATAATTATTAATCTCATCAAGTACTCACCAAAAGAATAGATAACATAATCTAATTCATATCACTCACAGTTCATGAATAAACAACATCAAGTAAATTCATAAAACAAACACATTGCAACTTATCATCATTTATGAAATAATAAATTCATAAATCAACATCAATTAAAGCACGAGTCTCAAGAATTAAGTAAAATAACATGTCAACAAAATTCATGAAACTAATCATACATTTGCAAAATAGTAAAATAGTTATTAATGTGCAAGTGTAACTTAACAATTAAATCACAAGAATTACAATATATCACACAAACACACGAGTGACTCTATGCCCACTTAGTCTGACCGCACGGACCTATTCTGATCGACACATAACCCACTCACAAACTCAACTTTACTCTTACCACTAGTTATCGTACTATTTACTCAATTACCACTACTTCCTCTCCACATATCATTCTTATCTCTATCTCTTTTAGCTAATAACCAAATATCATTCTTATCTCTACACAATCCACTAACTTATATCAAATTATTATATTACCCTTATCTCTCTACAACCATCTTACTATTACTAAGATAATTACCAAACTCCATTAATTCCACTACTCTTTCTATTAATAGCTAAAACCCTATAACTATTCCTTACACGTCTTGTGGAGGAATTGTTTTTTAATAAAATTTAGCCGTTCAAAAAAAAATATAGCTAAAACCCTATAACTAATATTAATTAATTCCTAAATAAAATATAACTAGCTAATACTCTAATTAATAAAATTGGGTCGTTACATTGGTGGATATACGGAGATTATGGTATCGAGTGTTGGCTTCCCGTTATGGTGTGGCAGCGTCGAGTCGGTTCAACACTTATTCCTCTAATGTAACACTTTCAGGTCTCTCTGGGCTCTTGTTAGGTCTTGGATTGGATTTGAGGCAATGGATGCTTATGATATGTCGGATTACTTTGTTCAGTTTACTTACTTAGTTGGTGGTTCTCGGGCACGTCGGTCTTTCATGCAACTCATTTGGCTTGCTTGAGTTTGGATCGTGTGGACGAAAGGAATCTTCGCTTGTTTCGACATTCAACACATTTCGTGAATCGGTTATTGGATAAAGTCAAAATGCTCTCATACAGGTGGCTGAGGACAACTTTTAGTTTTTTAGTCTAAACTCTCATTGTTGGTGGTCGAGCCCATTGCTTTGTTTGAATGTCGACTAATCTATTGTATTTTCTTGATGTTACTTGATTACTCTCAGTAAACTTTTGTAGGTTTCCTTGACACACCTTCTGCTGAGACGACTTCTTGGTTTTTTATTATTTCATTTTTGCATGTTCAAAAAAAAAAGACTAAAGAGTTAAGTTAAATTTTTTTTTGGTACAAAAAGAGTTAAATTATTAAATTAATTATGATAGGTTATCAAAAAAAAGTCATTTAGAATGTGATACACAAACTTCTGGGAAAAAAAAAGCAAGGACTAAAAATAAAAATTGAAAATTTAGAGGGACTAGAGTTTGCAGAAAATTTTTATAGGGACTAGAAATGAAATTGTACATATTTAGAGGGACCAAAAATATATTTGACTCAATTTAATTTTTAAGGTGTATTTTGTTAATATTTAAAATTTCGTAAAAAAAATGTATATTTAAAAGGGTTAATAGATCTTTACCCCCCTGCAAAGTAGGCGAGTTTTGCTTTACCCCCCTGTAAATTTTTTTTTTAGATTACCCCCTACAAAATTTATTTTTTTGATTTACCCCCTTCAATGCACTTTTTAAATCGGTTATTTTGTTCAACCGATTTAAAAAGTGTTGTTTTTAAATCGGTTATTCTGTTTTTTTTCCTGCCGCGTCAGCAATAGGGGGGTAAGTCAAAAAAATAAATTTTGCAGGGGGATAATCTCAAAAAAAAAAATTACAGGGGGGTAACGCAAAACTCGCCTACTTTGCAGGGGGGTAAAAGCCTATTAACTCTATTTAAAATTATAAAATGCATATTAATAATGTGTTAATTAGAAAACTTTACTTTCCACTCCTATAATTATTCTCTCACCCCTACAAAATACTCAATATTCTAATTTTATCTTTTTTATCATTTAATTTTACCATATTATGGAATCTTGTACTACACGTTTTCCTCTTTATTTGATATGTTTTAAAATCTCTACTTTACTAAAAATGGTAAGGTTTTTTATTTTATTTTTGAAGGATACAAATAGTAACGTTAAAAGGTGGATCTTTACATTTTTAAATTAGTTAAATACTATTATAAAAAAATTAGTAAAATACTACTTTATTTTATTTTTTTTGGTTACAAAATTTACAATTTTATTAAATATTGCAAGGGTCTACATTGGACTCTTTTTATATTAAAACCACCCTATAAAATAATTACATCATTACATATATAGTATTTTTTATATAAAAAATCTATCGTATTTTTTTAGTAAGCATATATAATATTAAAACACCATACATTTACTTTTCTAGTTTGTAGATATTAAAAATTAAATACAAATTAATTTTTCTAATAACAAATTGGTTATGTAATATTAACAATTGAAACTCAAATTGATATTGCAGATATAGGATGTTTTGAACCAATTATGAGCTTTAACATTTACAACCTAAAAGAATATGTTTAGATTGAAAATATTTATTATTTTCAAAGAGGTTTGTAATAAAAATATTTACAAAATTAAAGTTGTTTTGTTTATTTGCTACCAATTTTGAAAAATAACAAAACTAAAACAATGTGAAATTTTTAAAAATAAAAACAAAAGATTAATCCCTCAAATCAAACAATCTCTTAGACGATTTAATTTGAAGTACATTAACTTATGCACACAATAAAAAATATTAAAAAAGATAACATGAAAGTCAAGTAATAAATTCAAACTATTGGGTGTTCAAAACAAATAGATTAAGATAGAGAAACAAGGTTACAATTTGTGCCATGCATCATTCAAAATTTATACAAACAACAAATGTTTATATATAAAGGCCATAAAAGTTCAACAATATAAAACAAGACATGAATGATTATTATTCAAGTTTTGGCTTAAAAGCCACCCTTTTAAACTATAAATAATAATCTCAAGTATAAGATAAGATAAAGATCCATCTCATATCAATTGATCAAGCTTGAAATCTAGAAGGACCAGCATGTGAACTTTTAATAGTGACATGTCTAGACCTATGCCTAGGCATGTCACTATCACAGTCAAGGATATTTTTTAGTATTTTAACAACTTCGCTCATTTTAGGTCTTGACTTTTGGTCACGACGTAAACAAAGTGAAACCAACTTCGTTGATTTGTATGCTCCTCTTAGTGAGAATTGACCTTCAAGTCTTGGATCAATCAATTGATAAAACCCTATTCTCGGTTTTAAGTATTGTTTTGCCCATTCCACCAAACATTGTTCTTTTTCTGGCCTTTCATAGTCAATTGCTTGTCTTCCAGTTAACACCTCAAGGAGAACCACACCAAAACTATAGACATCACTCTTGGAGGTAAGGTGTCCTATAATATAACAACATGTTAGACAACTACATTTTTGCTTAAGAACTCAAGCAATGTAGAGAAGAAATTATAACATTAAGCACCACTACTTTTTTTTAAATGACAAATATAATATATATATATATATATATATATATATATATATATATATATATATATATATATATATATATATCATAAAAAATATATGAGTACAAACAACGAATACTAGAAATATTCAAAAAAAAGTATGGGTCTTAGACAATTGAGAGAGAGATGAATATGATCATGAAAAATGATCCTTGTAGATTGTCTAGATGGAAAAGACATCAATATTTGAGTTTAAATTGACATGTAAAGGAGACATTGCATAAATATAAAAACTAATATTAATTCAATTCAATGGATTAATGAATTAGAAAGAGGTTTCTCACACCCATGGATAATATTAATTTCGACAATTAAGAAAGAGATGAATATGATCAAGAAAAATAATACTCATGGATTGTCAAGATGAAAAAGACATCAAAATTTGAGTTAAAATTATATAAAAAAAAGATATATAAAAACTACAATTAATTCAATTCAATGTATTAATGAATTAGTAAGAGGTTTCTCAAACCCAAGGATAATAAAAAAAAATTTTTTTGGTGAACTAAGAGTATAATGACATCAAAGAGCCTAGAAACAACCCAACTAGGTTAGCATCCGTTGTAGACTCTAATCCTATGCCAAGTACTCAGAAAAATATATTAAAAAAGAGAAAAAAAGTATGTACAAAATGGGGGGGGCAGCACCAAACCCATTAAAAAAAAAAGACATCACAAGAAAAGAAAAACAAAGACGAAATGCCAAATTAAGACTCCCTAAAGAAAAAACAATCGTAACGACCAAGAATGAAATCAAAGTAAATAAAGCTAGGTGAGGTAGTCCACCAAATGAAGGGCAATCTAAGAAGAAGCATTGCCGACACCCCGTATATTCCAGAGTAGAATCTTTATTGGGAAGAGGGAGGGAGAGGACTCTTAGAACGGGTGTGGTGATAACCGGTGCTACGCACAAGCCGCAATTGTTTTTTACGAGCCTTAGAAACATAGGGAGTAAAAGGTACATCATCGGAGAGCACCTCGTGAGCTCTAGCCAACCAAGCTTGAGTTTTTCCATATCATCGATGACAACTTGCTGCAGAGGTGTTTCCGGGATGGAGGAAACATCGTCAACATGAGCAGAATTTGTTTCTTGGACTGGGTGTGCAGTAGAATCGACCTCACGAACCAATTCATGTGGCTTCAAAATTGCAAATGTATCATTCTCCACAAAAACACAACAAGCCTCATCCTCATTATCATCCTCTTCCCCTCCATTATCGTTATTATCTCCAATGTCATCATCTCCCTTATTATCAATATTGACTGCCATCTCAGCAGCCCAACATGACTAACCTACAACCAAATCGTCACCACACATAACAAGTTTCTCATCCTGTGAACCGAGCAACACATTAGTAGGTTTGTCATCACGCATAGCAAGTTTCTCATCATGTGGACCAAGCAACACATTAGCAGGTTTCTCATCACACGCAGCATGTTGCTCATCACGCGTAGCAGGATTCTTGACTGCGGCAGGCTGCACGGCTGGCTTCAGATGGGGAAAAGAAAAACCCCTTAATGGGTTGTCATCAAGTGCATCAATAATATTTTTCAAGAGTGGTGCAGTTGGGATCAGATTCGGGTTCGAGCAATTCTTGTGAGCCTTTAAAATAGGCATATCCATCGGAACAGAACCCTTGACAATATACTGTGCAATCGGTTTTTTGATAGAAACCATGTTTTTGACAGGAGCCGATTCCTTGATAGGGTGTAATCTGCGACAAGAAGAAAGATCATGCCATATGGCGGTGCGGTGAGGGCAAAACGACGGCAAACGCTCATATACAACTTCAACCTTGAATTCATAACCATCACGTTCCACCGTAATTTCATCAAACAAACGACGGGACAAATCGATATTGACTAAAACCCTCGCATAATGACCAAAGGCCCTTCGAGTAGTAGTATCATCCAAAGTGAGCGGCGTTCCTACTGCGCTAGCAATTTCAAACAACGTGCGTTGTCGCCAATACTCTTGAGGCAATTCCATAATTCTAATCCAAATTTGAGCATGGGTTTGTCTTGGTGCATAAGTATTGAAATCGTTTGTCCACTTTGACAACCGCAAGGTCCCCAGTTTGAGGTTAACGGATCCCATCGACCATGCTAAACGCATGTCCTCATAAGAGGTAAACTGAAATTCATAGAAACCTCTCCCTAGAGACACCAAGTGCCACGGACAACTAGGGTTCCACAACGCCGATAACGTAACCTTTAAATCCTTAGCCGTCAACGGTCGATCGCCTTTGTTAAACATTAACCGACCATGGAGATTACGTTTACAGTCATTTAGACCCTTTTTCATATTCCGATTGAGTGATCTTGATGTGCAAAGAGTCGCCTTTGATTGCCGGTAGAGGAAGTTGGCTAACCAAAACCTCACATGAAGTGTGGAGGACCTGGGCAAAAAAACGCCCTGGTTGAGGAGAAGAAGCAGGCGGTTTGGGTGGAAGAGGGCTGGCCAAGCACGGCCAGCTACATATGGTAGCCATGCGTGTGCCCTAGCAGAGCTCCATTAGCCTAATATACTAAATAAATCATACATTGATAAAACAAAATAAAATCAATCACCCAAGAATAATATTAGTTTTGACATAAAGTGAAATAGAGCAAAGAATTAATTAATCATTTATAATTAGCTCGATGTACTAACTTGTGATCACATACGAAGGATCTACATAGCCTTGAGTTCCCATCACTAGAGTTGAAACATGAGTCTTGTCTCCAACTGGAGCATCTTTTGCAAGTCCAAAATCAGAAAGTTTAGCATTGTATTCCTGAAATAGGAAAAAAAATGTTAAGAAAAAGGATAGATCAAGAATTAATATATATATATATATATATATATATATATATATATATATATATATATATATATCTTAAAAAATTTTATGACTATATTAGAACCACAAGAATTAATATTTATTTCTTCACTTGGTTCGAAGAATATTGCACCGAACAAAAATTAATTAACCTTTTTGTACAAGCCAATTATTTAAATGTCACTACAAAAACCACTAAACAATGGACAACATTAACTAATAAAACTATTGAGTCTGTTCATCCTCCATTAGAAGCCATTAAAATAGAAAGTCATAATGTATCATTAGAAGCTTATCCCTTCAAATCTCCAGAAAATGCTGATATAGGTAAAGTTTCGTCTCAGCTGAATTATTCTAATGCCATATTAAGCACCATAGCTAATCAATTAGATAGAGTAGAGACTCAAATATCTCATACTCCTGTTACACAGAATAAATTAGAGTCTTACAAGGATTTTCCTTTAGATCCACAAAGACCTATATACAAATTAATTAATGTCCCTGAAAAAGACTTAAGTGAAGTCAAATTAGGACCTAGACAAGATGAATTAGTAGATGATTTAATGAAAAAATTATCTGATCTTTCGATTAATGGAAAGACAAAAGCACAATTAAATATCTTAGAAAAGAATGAAGATAATTCTGAGATAAATAGAATTAGGAAAAACATGGGATACCAAGGAAAAACTAGAAACTATTATCCTAGGCCCAGTTATCCGGATCTTCAATTTGAAGAAGCTAGGGATATGGTGTCTAGCTCTTATACCGGTACTTCAATTATAGAATGGAACATAGATGGACATAGTGAACAAAATATATTAAATACTGTTCAAGAAATGACCATGGCAGCTACAGCTTTTAAATCATTAGGACAAAATACCGACAAAAAAGCTGCTATAATAATAATTACGGGTTTTACTGGACAATTAAAAGGATGGTGGGATAATATAATTAGTACTGAAGAAAAACAGGCGATCTTAGAAGCTAAAAAATTAGATCCAACAACAGGCGTTTTAGGAGATGAAGATGCTGTAAACACTTTATTATATACAATTACCAAACATTTTGTAGGAGATCCAGCTCAAATACAGGAAAGAGCTGCAGATCAATTAGCAAACCTTTATTGCCCTACAATGAGTGATTATCGTTGGTATAAAGATATGTTTTTATCAAAATTATGCAATAGACCTGATGGTGGAGCCGATTATTGGAAAGAACGGTTCATAGCAGGATTACCTAGATTATTAGCAGAAAAAGTTAGGATGGCCATTAAAGCTAAAAGCAATGGAGTGATACCTTACTCTATATTAACTTTCGGTCAAATATCTAGTCAAATTATAGAAACTGGAATAGGAATCTGCACAGACTTTAAAATACAAAATAAAATTAAATCTGAAGTTACTCAAAGTAAAAAAGAATTAGGTTCATTCTGTGAACAATTTGGTATAGAACCAATTAAAGCCCCTAGCAAAAAAGCTAGAAAGAATTATACGAAACCTTCCAGTAGTCACAAACCTTATAAACGAAAAACCCATTACAAGAAAAATAAAGAGTTTTCTGAAGATAAAAATTATAAAAAATCTAAAGGTAAAAAGAAAAAATTTCGAAATGATAAATCTGATATTAAATGTTTTAAATGTGGACGCTTCGGTCATTATGCAAAAACTTGTCGTGTTAAACAAAAAATTAACGAGATTCATAAATTAGATATCAGTGATCAATTAAAAGAAAATCTTATTAATGTATTAAAAGATATTATGTTGAATGATACTTCATCCATTAGTTCTGAAGGATCTTCATATGAAGAAGATGACCTTAACCAAATATTAACTAGTGACGAATCAGAAGTTAGTTCTGAAGAGGATTGTTGTTTAGGAGCTGAATTATGTACTTGCGAGAAATGTATTAAGAGTATAAATGTAATTACCAGCGATCAAGCTACTACTTTAATTAATATATTAAAAGATATGCCTGAATCTTCGCAAAAAGAAGAATTCATGCTACAAATTAAAAATATGATAGAGCAAGAAGAAAAGAATAAAAATATAGTTCAAAAAATAGAATTTAAAGAGATTATGAATAGATTTAAACCGGATATGACACCTCCAATAACTATTAAAGTCTTACAAAATGAAATTTCGTATATGAAACGAGAAATAGAATTATTAAAAGCAAAAGATTTAGAGCTAGAATTTAAATATTTAGAATTAAAAGGAAAACAAATTATAAACAGCGAAGAAGGAATGTCCAATATTAAGAACGAAATAGATGATCCTCCTTATATTGCTACTCTAAATAGAATGATTACTCATAAATGGCTTTGTCCAATTACTCTGCTCGTTAAAGATCAACGATTTGATCTAGTAGCATTAATAGATTCTGGTGCAGATATGAACTGTATCCAAGAAGGATTAATACCTACAAAATTTTATGAAAAAACTTTACAAGGATTAAGTGGTGCAGGAGGTCATAAATTACAAGTACAATATAAATTAACAGATGCTAAGATCTGTAAAGATCATGTTTGTTACAAAACTCATTTTTTATTAGTAAAAAATATACATCAACACATTATTTTAGGAACCCCTTTTCTTTCATTATTGTACCCTTTTACAGTCTCTCATGAGGCAATAACTTCAAATGCCCTGGGAAGGGAAGTTATATTTAGATTTTTTGAAGCACCAAGAACTAAAGATTTAAATACTGTTCAGAACCTTGCAACATCCACAATTAATTTAATTTCTCAAAAGAAAAAACATATTAATATGTTAAATAAAGAAATTCAATATAAGAGAATAGAAAGCCAATTAGAATCTAAGAATATAAAAGACAAAATTATCTTATTACAACAACGGTTCGAAAAAGAAATATGCTCAGAACATCCTAATGCCTTTTGGGATAGAAAGAAGCATATTGTATCATTACCTTACGAACCTAATTTTGATGAAAGGTCTATACCTACTAAGGCAAGACCGATTCAAATGAATCAACAGTATTTAGAATATTGTAAAACAGAAATTAAAGATTATTTGGATAAAAAGTTAATTAGACCAAGTAAATCGCCCTGGAGTTGTACTGGATTTTATGTCAATAATCCAGGAGAATTAGAGAGAGGCGCGCCTAGATTAGTTATTAATTATAAACCCTTAAATAAAGTTCTTCAATGGATTAGATATCCTATCCCTAATAAAAAGGATTTAATAGGACGATTATCTAATTCAATTATATTTTCCAAATTTGATTTAAAATCAGGATATTATCAAATTCAATTAGAAGAAAAAGATAAATATAAAACTGCTTTTGTAGTTCCGTTCGGACATTATGAATGGAATGTTATGCCCCTAGGATTAAAAAATGCTCCTAGCGAATTCCAGCATATTATGAACGATATATTAAATGATTATCAAGAATTTTCCATTGTTTATCTAGATGACATATTAGTATTCTCTAAATCTCTAAATGAACATTTTGATCACTTAGAGAAATTCTTTGAAATCATTAAAAATAATGGATTAGTTTTATCAGCCAGAAAAATGAAATTATTTCAAGTTAATGTTAGGTTTTTAGGATTTAATATATATCAAGGAACCATTACTCCCATTAGCAGAGCTATAGAATTTGGAGACAAATTTCCTGATGAATTAAAAGATAAAACTCAATTACAAAGATTCTTAGGTTGTGTGAATTATGTAGCAGATTTCATTCCGAACATTAGAATCATTTGTCTACCCTTGTTCAAAAGACTAAAGAAGAATCCTCCCCCATGGGATGAAACCATGAGTCAAAGCATTAGACAAATTAAGCAATTAATTAAGAAATTACCCTGCTTAGGAATCCCAGATCCTCAAGCTTTTCTTATAGTTGAAACCGATTCCTCTGATGTAGGATTTGGTGGAATATTAAAACAGAGATTACCAGAGTCAGCCAAAGAACAAGTTGTTAGGTATTATTCCGGTACTTGGAATCCGGCACAACTAAAGTACAGTACTATTAAAAAAGAAGTTTTAGCTATTGTTTTATGTATTACAAAATTTCAAGATGATTTATTTTCAAAGAAATTTTTATTAAGATCTGATTGCAAAGCTGCAAAAGAAGTTTTACAAAAAGATGTTAAAAACTTAGTTTCTAAACATATTTTTGCCAGATGGCAAGCTTTATTATCTTGTTTTGATTTTGATATAGAACACATTAAAGGAGAAAAGAATTCATTACCAGATTTTCTTACTAGAGAATTTTTACAGGGAAAATGAGTAAGAAAGACAGTTATGGTCCTCCTTTGGAGGAATCCAAAAAGATTATTACAGCAAAACAGGTATTACAGAACCCCTCTACATCTTCTTCATTAACAACCCAAAATAAATTTACCCCATTAACTCCCTTGGCTTTACCAGCTTTTTACCCTTCCTCATCACCCCGAGGTATTAGGCCATCTTTAAACTCAAAATTAGTTTCGCCATTAGCCTTTGCATTACAAACTCCTACCTCATTAAATTCCCCTTCAAAAACCCCAGAAAAATTACCTTTTTACACTCCCCCAGAATCATTAACCTGTCCCTTCATAGAAAAAGATTATAAAAAGATCCTTTTCCTTATAGAACCAGAATTTAACTCGGAAGGATCCTTATTACAAATTACTTCTAAATACTTCCCTCAAGGTTTTTATTATCTCCCCTCAAACCCAGAAAAAACTAGATTATTTTATGAGTTTATTTTGGTGGATACTGAATCCATTGACATAACCCATACCTATGATAAAAAAGATAAAACAAAAATTATTTTTTCAAAGTTTAAAATTTTAAAAATATTATCTCCTTCTGATTGGAAGACTCACCCTTCTCACACCAGAAGTTTTACCAGGCGCTTCTCGCCTCAGCATTATTCTTATTATGATTATATGGAAGCATGGTCTAACATGCTGTATTATCAACCTTTTGACCATTCCTGGTTCATCTGGTTCAAAAAAGATTTTCCTCTTAAATTTCCATTATGGTTTGTTAAATGGTTCCATGAATGGGGCCCAGAATCTAGCATCTTTCCTGATTATGCAGCTAAAGCCTTTGAGGTTTTTAGCGAAAAAATTAATTTACCAGATCATTTAAAAATATTAGCTTTTCATGCTACGTTTGGGATATCTTGGATTACAGCTTGGACATATAAAAAAGAATTATCAGTCCCGAATAGTCAGGTTTTCTGGATTATTAGAAGTATTAAGATTAAGTGGTGGAATAAGTTCAATCCAGACTTAATCAATGCTCAAGTATTACAGAATTGGTTTAATAAGCATTCCCAGTGGCTCATTAAACGGGTGGATATTACCAAAGAAAGTGAATTTTTAGCCGAAAAATCAAAATTTTTGGCTGATCTATCATCTTCTTCAAATAAAAAAGAATTACTCAAAAAGCTTCAAGCAGCCATCTCAGAATCAGACATTAACAACGACGAAGACTCTGTAGGATCCTCTCAGAGTTTGACTCAGCAAAACGAAGACGACTGTTTCGGATTAGTGGATCTTCAGGATTAAGCATTCATTAAGGACCAGCATTATTGGGATTATGGCCGACAAAGAATCTCTTGCTTTTCAGAAAAGATTCATGGCCGACAGCTTTTATCATGATCAACAACATTATCTTACTTTTGAAAAGGTTTTTTGTTTGTTTTAGAATTATTGCTCTCGTGGCCGACAAACTTTATTTGTGGCAGACAGCTTTACTTTTACTTTATTAAAGGTCTTTTGTCTGTATTAGGAATTATTGTCGATGTAATTATTGCTTGGTAACTGACAGCTGTCAGTTCATTATCAGCCTTCCCTCCTATATAAGGATGCGAGGTTTCTTTAGGAAGGGCATTCGAAAAATTCTCTAAGAAACAATCTCTGAAAGAATTCTCGAGCTCTTAAGAACCTTTGTAAGTATTTTCCAATATCAATAAAATGTTTTCGCAGTATAATCTTATCTTTCATATCTTAACTTTCCAAATTATATTTTTATTAACAACTGAATTAGATTTATTTCTTGATGATCTTCCATTATTTTCTCATATAGTACTTTATGGATTATGTTTTGTTTTTATGAACTTATTATCGATCCATATATATATATATATATATATATATAACTTAATAATGAAATATGAATATCGATGATAAATGCAACATTAATTCCATTTATTTACCGAATCCAATAGTATATTGGAGGTTTTGAAATCTCTGTATATGAGTGGCCTTTTAGATTCTTCATGTAGAAATGCAAAGCCTTTTGCAGCACCAAGCATAATTTTGATTCTCACACCCCATGGTAGCGGTGTAGCTAATCCTGTGAATATTCAACATTAAAATTATTAGATTAGATATGATATATTTAACCTGACAAAAAAATAAATAAAGATTTAATATATATAAAGAGATATTTTCTTTGAACAAGTAGATATTGAGAGGTATATATGATAATCAGATCTTGAACTCTGTTTTAATACATTATTATCATAATGGTGAGTTTAGGACAATAAAATGGTAATAAATAAAAAAATGCATGAGACAAACTTTATTTTCTAATTGTATTAATTAAAATCTATCCATTAACGAATATCTTTAGAAAAATGACCAAAGAAATTCTATTGTTAATAATAGAATCAAAGACAAATTTCACTACAAGAAAAAAGGTGTTTAGCAACGGTTTTGGGACAGTTTAGCAACGGTTTTTAACTGCTGCAATAGTTTTACCAACGGTTGCCAAACCGTTGCAGATTTGAGCGTTGGTAGCTCAATTAGTGGCGGTTTGGAAAACCGTTACACAAACGGCCACAATAAGTTTAGCAACAGTCTGAAACCGTTGCAATTGATGAAATGAAAAACAAATTTTGAACCAATTTTGCAGCGGTTTGAAACCGCCGCTATATTATTTTTTTATTTTTTTTTCTAATTTTGCAGCGGTTTGAAACCGCCGCTATATTATTTTTTTATTTTTTTTTCTAGTTTTGCAGCGGTTTGAAACCGCCGCTAATTATGAAAAAAATTAAAAAAAATAATTTATTTTATTTACATTTTACTTATTGTTTCAACTGTTTTATTCATAATAGTACAAACCTAAAATTATACTTATACACTAAAGTCATTCAATAGAGTTAATATCATACATTTAAAACCATAAATCATACATATAAACCATAAAGTTACAAATTTATATACTTATACACTAAACAATTACAATTATATCATGTTATCATTCTACCTAATGTCTCCAAATGCACCGGAAGTATCATACATTGCTTCTCATCTACATCCTGCAATAAAATCAATAAAGTCTTGATACATTGAACTTGTTTAAAGAAAATAAACAAATAACCAAAATGCAAGAAAATATGTTTGATTAATATGAAAAGCCTGTTGACAAAATATCCTTGTTGTGCATTGATTGTTGTCTCACTCTTTTTTTAGTAAGTTAAACCAGCTAGTTCCTAATTTTGAAAACTTATTAGACAAGAAAGTATGCAATACAATCAGTCCAGTGATCATACAAATTTATTCACTCTCATGATAAACAAGAACACCATAATTAGAATTTACAATGCAAAACTTATAAAATGCAACTGAATTTATCCACTTTAACAATAGTCAGGCTTAAAAACTGGGCTTATGCACTTTAATAATACCAGAACTTAAAAATATTAACTGTAACAGAATTTAAATACAATTGAATTTATCCATTTTAACAATAGTAAGCACCAAAGCTGAATACATGAAAATAAAAAAAGTATGTATTAATCACACATGAAAAAACCTTAACAATTTCTTTTGAAAGATACTATGTGTTCTGAAATCTCAGCAAAAAAATTATCTTGCATCAGTAACTTTAGATCTTTATTAATAATTAATAACCAGTTTAATAAAGAATTTATCCAACATATCTCTCAATGGAAACATGACATTGATTAATCATCTCAGTTTAACCATATTTGATAGCATAGGCAAATGATAGCAGGAACTTCAATTCAAAATAACCAAGTTAATAAGTGCAAGAGAATCTAGCTACCTAGCTGCAATCTCATAAGAATAATTGTGAAATACCTTGTCTTTATCAACAACCTTCAAAAATACTCCTGCTTGTTGAATATTATGTAATTGTAACTTTTCTAATTCAAGGAACATAAGGCAACCACATATGCGTCCTGCTGCAATCTCTTAGATATTTTCTTCTCATGTCGGTTCTGAATCTCCTGTGCAACTTTCCAGCTTCTCTAAGTATGTAATGGTTCATCGCCAACCACATATGCGTCCTGCAATTTGTGATTTTTGACTAGAGAAGTTAGAACCATTCCTATGATTGTAAACACTTACACATTATGGCCCTCTTACCAACACAAATTGCAGACCTTGACCAAGTTTAATTGTAAAAAACACTAAGAGGCTCTAATGCTAAACCACGCCGTCACAACCAGTGTACATAAATGAAAAAATAGGTCATGGCTTTCAGAAACACAGAAATAAACCATGAGACACTCAGCACCAAGAGCAAGTCCGAACCTAGCAAGAGAAACAAACCAACAGTCATGAAAAAACCAGCACTACTGCACAAAACAAAATTGAGGTTCAATAGACCATTCATAAAGAAAACAAGGCACAATTTGAAAACTGCTATATACCAAGCCTATTACTATTTATTCTATCTTTCAACCACTAGGGATGTCTCAAAATTTAAAAACTACATAGCAAAGTGATCTACATAACTAATGTATTAAACAAGTCATGGCTGAGATTTTCTATTTTAAGATTAACGCATGAACACAAAACTATTGTATCAACTCATAAGCTAACAACGGAATCACATAAGAAATAAACTTAAGGTGAAAGTAAACTAACTCATCCAAACAACTATATGCCCCATAAAGCCTTCATTAAAGCAAGTGACAAGGCACCAGACAAATGCCATCCATATGGTACCATTGGCCTTGTTTGATTTCAAGGATGCAAGGAGCTTTCTAAAATGAAGAAAATGCAAGAATCCTTCCCCTTCATTCAAGATGCCCATCTAGTTCCAGCCAAGCAACTGTCTTTTCCCACACATGAGCTGAAAAAGAACATTTGAATAGTTCTAGCCAAGCTCCTCTCTTGATAAGCTCATCGCAAGTCGGAATTCGAGTAAAAAAATATATCCTCACAAACACCACCACTTTAGACAGGACTGAAGATTTCCTCCTAGAGTGATGAATTCGGATCTGCATCTCCACAAAAAATACATAACTCTTTATAGCATGATTTAACCGAGAATCCTCTCACTGGGTCAGCGCTCCAAATCCATTTATCTGCGGTATCTACCACGTGGTGAACATTAAAAAGCAAATTTCGCAGTTCCTCCACAAACAATATCCTATGATCTGCATTGTCAGCTGCCCATATCAGACAGGTGAAAGCAAGAATATTGAGGTGTTTTGGAGTATAAAGCTGACATCTTGATCCTGGATATCTAGCTATTTCCCTAACATAAACAATTATTCTTTTGCTTCATGGTGTAATAATCCTATTATAGTTGCTTACATATGTGCTAAATTTTTTGTAATGGGTTAAAGTACCACTTGTACTTCCCATGAATGCAATCTTTTGATTATAAAAAAAAAAAAAAAACAAGTCACAAGGAATAATATATAAGCTCCTACTTCGTAATACATAATTCATAAAGAACACTAGTTAACACACAAGATAAGCATTCTACTCCACTTCCTAGTATATAAGTCTTCTAATAACAAATAAAATTAACAAAGTTTCACTTTCTTCTAATCATTATGCTAATAACAAAAACCATATTATACCAAACCTTTTGGAAAAACATAGACCCAACTGCCATATTCAAAATAGTGACAAGATTAGCCCATATATATACTTGAAATCCCAATTGTCCTATTAAAACATTAATTAATTTGAAGAAACTGTTAAAATATTGTTATTGCAACAAATATTTTAGAAGAAATAGCATGCTGTCCTAGTTTAATTTGACAGGAAAAATCAGATAATTGCCAAGCCCAAAGAATCATCCATTGCAAGCCACAAACAACCCCTCCACCTAAATAATCCTCTTTTTATCACTATTAGTCAAATACACATCCCACTTTGATTTGATAATTGATAATAACAAAAACTCTAGCACATGATATGTCTCAGCTAAGCCAAAGTCTACATCAACAGACCCAAAAAAAATTCCGCATAACTCTGTTAAACCAGAAATATATTTCCACTATAAGAGACCCAAAAAATCATTCCATTACACATTTTCTACCAAATCACTAAAACTTTAAATGAAATAAAAATTAAGAACATAAACAGATCGACAGAGTTCCAATCTAGAACATAAACAGAACATAATGTTAAGAATAGAATCGGTACCTGTTTGTGTTTCAATCAGAGGAAGAACAAAAACACGAACTTGCAGAAAAACAATGAACTTACAGAAAACGAAAACACAAACCATCTGAACACGCACGGTTAGGTTTGAAGGAAGTACGAAGAACGATGAACACGATCTGGGTTAGGGATTCATGAAATTGAACTACGAACTTGCATTAAAACAACGAACTTGCAGAAAACGAAAACACAAACAATCTCAACACGAGCGGTTGGGTTTCAATGAAGAATACAATTTAGTTTAGGAATTCGTGAGATTGAACGAACAAGGAAACATCTGGTGAGTTAGCGTTTTATGAGATTGAGTTTCAACGAACAAGGTAACACGATTTGGGTTTTAGGGATTCACACGATTTGGTGCTCGAGATCGGTCAATTAAGAGAGAGGGAAAGAAAAGGAAAATAATTTACAACCAAAACCGCTGGTAAACCAAAATAAACCGCCGGTTCACTAAAACCACACCGGCGGTTCACCAAAACTGTTGCTGTTATTTTCTTGTTTTTATATTAGCAACAGTTCTATAAAACTGTTGCTATCTATGTGTTGCAAATAACGATTTTTTTTGTAGTGTTTTAAGTTTTGTTCTCTTTCATCATCCGGAGATCTAATTAGAGAGTACTCGTCAATATACATATGGTTGGTTATATTATATAAAGAATAAAAGAAAAAGTTCAAATATCAATATACATATATGATCTAAGAATTGAAATGTGAGTGTCTATATTTAGAATGATGGGATATTTGTTGAAACACTTACTCCTAAACAAATGATTTTCAAGACTTCCTCTTCTCATATATTCATAAACAAGCATCATATGTTCATCTTCAATACAGTAGCTGAAACGCACCGTTTCATTTTTATTTATTTAATAATAAAAAATAAAATAATAATAATAATAATAATAAATAACTAATAGTAACTAAAAATAAATAGAAAGAAAAAGGAAGGAAGAAAGAATGGTCTAGAACGTGAACCCAAGTGAAGCAAATGAACCCCACCCCACCCACTTGTTTCTCAGACCTTCACTCTTCTTCCCCTATCTGTCCTCCATTTCCTTCTTTTCCATTTCTTTCCTTTTCATAAACTCATCCAATCTCATATCTTTATACACTCTTAAACTACTTATTCATTCCAAATTCAAGCTTTCTCCTATTACCATAAATATTATTGGGGTTAGGGTTAATGCTCTATGGAGGAAATGAGTACCCATTCCTTGAAAGTTGCTTATTGAGGCTCTTTGAGGTAAATATATCACCTATAACTCAACAATTTAGCTTTGGATATAATTGATTTGGTGTAGGAATTTAATGTTAGAGACTAGAGTATGTATTGGAGAAATTTATGGTTATATGTGTTTAGATAAACTCTAGAATGACTTTCTAATTATTGATAAACCTTATTGATGTTCAGATTCTTCAGTTGTTGCTTTGTCTGTTTCTCCGGGGGTTGTTGGAGAGCAAAACTAGCCGGTCTTCATAGTTGTGAGTTGATGATAATCATTATCACTTATTTTGAATACTATTATAAATTTTCATGTTGTTTATTTATGTTAAAATACTTATTATGAATATTTTTGGAAAACATGCCTTTTAAAAATTTTTCATTCTTCTCTTTCACTATTTTAAAAATCGTTGATATCGATTTATACTCTAGTTTAATTTGTTTATGATGAATAAAGTAGCTTATTTAAATTTGAGACTTGATTGTGTATGTTTTACATAAATTTTGACATCTTGAGAAACATGGATTTTTATAAATATGTTTTGAGAATAACGATTGCGATTCTTTCGGCGTTAATAAGAATAAAGGTCTAGGTGCACCTAGTTAGATGATGTCGATTAGGGAGGGTTAACCGTTAGATGGAGCTACCCCTATGGAAAGGCCGCCATTAGGAGGAGAGGGCTATCAACGAGTTGTCGACTCCCTAATTAAATACGATGATGTGATTTCTTAATCGAGGAGAAAAGGGCTATCCGTTAGATGGAGCCGCCACTAGAAAGGCCGCTCTTAGGAGGAAAGGGCTATCAACGAGATGGAGCCGTCTCTCGATTATCTCTTAACGATATTTTTTTATTTGACCGGATTTCTACACTTTTTTCTTATTTAAATTTCAAACTCTAACAATTTGGATTGAGAACTATTTTTATTACATAAATACTACTTCGCAATTATTTCTACAAGCTTTCTAATATCGAATGCTCGTGCCTTTGTATGTTTCCCATCTTGTTGGTAGTGGTTGTCGTCTCTCACTAAGTCTTTATGACTTACCCCTTCTTCTTATATTTTTTCAGATTCCCAGACAGCTGAGTAGCAGGTTTCTAGTGTAGATAAAGCTTCATCAGTCACTCTTTTGATAGGCCTCCTTGATGGAAGGCTATTTGTATATGTGCATTTTGAGTTGATTGAGTATCTGCAGCTATTTTGAGTCTAGGGATACTTTTTGGAATGTATAAATTTAATCTGAATCTGTTTAAACTCTAGCTGATGATGTATGTTGAAAAATAGGATTTATTTTGGATTTGGAAATGTTGTAAATACAGAGGATACTATGTCGAAATTTTTATAAATATTATTTTGAAGTAAAATGAGCAATTTTGCAAATTTCGTGTTTATTGTTCGTTAACTTTGGTCATTAGACTTGCCGAACAAGTAATAGTTCGTGCGCCGGTCATGATGCGAAATTGGGTCGTGACGGTAGCCAATATGTTTAACCACATTTGGGTGTTGGACAACACCAAGATAGTTATTTTCAGTCTGCCACATATAAAACATTGAAGAGATAAAACTTTCACCAAAATTAAACATCAACAAATCATTACTAATTCTTTTTGAGCTAAGAACAAAAATTAGATAAAAACTAATAATATTAGTTTATACCTTTGATCTAGCACTTAACCCTTACATTATAGATAAATTTTATGTTTTTGTACGCCAATTCAATTTTTTATAGTATAAAAAACATAATATATTTTATTTATGTTGCGGCCGAACTTTGGAGGAGATTTATTTCTCTGAGAATCGGAGAGTTAATAATAATAATAAAAAAAACATAATTAGATATAAAATTGTTCTATATGTACCTCCCATTCTTTGTGACCTTGGGTTCCTTCGTTATTGAGAGTCTTTACAGCAATTGGCACTCCCAATCCAGGACTTGAAAGAGATCTATCTTTACAACTTATCCATCCTTTAAACACTTTACCAAATCCTCCTTCCCCAATTAAAAATTCAGGCTTAAAATTTTTTGTTGCTAACACTAGTTCATTATAGGTAAATTGCTTTAGATGGCTAATGTCAGTTGGCGGTGGTGGTGATTTTGGAGCAACAACACTAATCTCATCCTCTACAAATTTACAAAATAAAAATAACATTAAAGTCAATCCAAAAATATTGATCACCTAAAAAAAGAGTCAATCCAAAAATACATCAACTCTCTCTCTCTCTCTCTCTCTCTCTCTCTCTCTCTCTCTCTCTCTCTCTCTCTCTCTCTCTCTCTCTCTCTCTCTCTCTCTCTCTCTCTCTCTCTCTCTCTCTCTCTTAATGTTTTAATAAATAAAAAATTGCTTCAGTCTTAATTTCCAACCTTTTTGAATTATTTTTTAATACAATCGTCGAAGAAAAGGAAAAGTAAAATGAAATGCTTAAATCCCTAATTTTCGAGTCATTGCAATCATATGCAGCTACGAAATCATCAATCACATGTGTTCATATTCTAAAGAATCAAAGATCATAATGACAATCGTAACCGTTTTAAAATCATCCTTATATTCTTGTTTCCTCTCAATGTCCTATTAATTATAATGTTAGATTGACCTGATGTTTGATTCTGGTGAAGCTACAAGAGCAGAAGATAAATGCAATTTAGTGAAAGATGATTAAGCAGTTTAGGTTGAGTTTTATATGAAAAGTAATTTATTTATTTTAAAATTAGTAAAATAATATATACTACTCAAACAAAATGAATGGAAGAAGTTAGTAGTAGAAACATAACATTATACTCTTGTTTTGGTTCTTACCATGAGATGAGTTTTTGGACAGGCACCTAAAGCACAATTTGAATTTCATCCAATATTCTGAATTTTTTTCCCATGTCTTTATTTTACCACCCTAAAAATATTCAATACAAATTTAGCACAAAATTGAAAAACATGAGAGAGTAGATTGTTTTTAATAAAGAGCATTGAATACTGAAAATGACATACATATATGTATGACATGATAAACATATAAATATACACAATGTATTAAAAAAACAAAATCAAGAAAATATTTATAATGAAAAATTAAAATGAACAAACCCCAAATGAAAAATCAAGAAATTTTTTGGTTATAAACAAAATGGTATATATTATATACAGTATAAGTATAGATGGTAAAAGAGAAATCATTTAAGGTAGAGAGATTACTGATCAAAAGATACAATTTATACAAGGGTATATAGTTGTGTGTGTGAGTTCAATGCTGAAGAGTTTTTATATGTAGTGAGATGAGTGTCTAACACACAACACCCAAAAGGATTTAAAGATTGGCTCTTACCATTTTTAATAAATAATAAATTTATAATAATAAAAAGGAAAATATTTAATATTTTAAAAAATTTTACCAAAAATAATATATTCAATACAGCATTGGATTATTTTTTAAAAGTCCATATTAAAAATTATTAATTACAAAAGTAGGTACAATTATATCCATAACTCAAATAATTAAAAGATCCATTTCTTTTAAGGGTGACTGTAATTTTATTTTTTATTCTCTCTTTCTTTATCAATAAACAAATTTATTTCTCCCACGCCATATAATTTTTTATCTCTTTTTCTCTAATCTTTTCTCTCTCACTCTCAATTTCCTATTTATCTCATTTATTATTTATCTTTTTTCTTAAAAAAATTTCTCTTTCACTTAATTTTTTTTCTTCTGCTTTTTACTTTTCACTCTCTTAATTTTCTATATATTTTTTTTACTTATACATATTTTCACTGACACATAAAAAAATTTTGGGCAAATATTTGTCACATATTAGTAATGTTTAGTACAAATTATATACACGAACCCAAATTTGAATAATACTTATGGATGACACAAATGTTTGTTACTAATACTTGACAAATACATAGTAAATATTTTATTGATATATAAAAATATGAAACAAATATTTGTCATTGATATAAAAAATGTCATCACATAGCATTAATTTAGTCCAAAGGTACAATTTATAAACTTTATGTATATATAAAACACAAAAGTTGCAACATGCACAAGAAGATATTTTAGGGATTTCTGCGTATAATAAAATACTTATAAAAATATTATATTATTGTTGATATTTTAAAAATATTTACGAGTTTTCTCCATTTTACAATAATATTGAACTACAATTCAATAAACCTTTGTGAATGTGTGGATATTTTGCTCATATACATGAAAAAAGTTAGTTTGTTGACTTTGCTCTATTTTTCTACCATTCATTTTATTGTCCATCTATAAGAGCAAGTGAATCCCATTAATGATTTTTTTATTATAAAATCCCATTAATGAATTTTATTGTATATCTCAATTTGTATTTCTAACATGTTCTTTGACAGAAATTAATTATCATTAAATGGCGGTGTTTTTTACCTATAACAATAACGATATGATAAACAAAAAATAATTTGATTTATATTATGTCATTTAAAAATATTAATGAAATATATTAATTACACTTTTTCATTAATATACTTTCTTTTTACAATTTCATTAATATTCTCTAAATTCATTGTATCTCGACTCTTTTTTTTTTTTTTTTTGGTAATATCTCGACTCATTTATATATTCATTATAACTACAATATATTCGATATATCCCAAAATTTAAGCAAAAATTAGTCAATTAAAATGATTGTATTTGGTCCAAATCTTTAACCAAATACATCAAGTTTCTTTGATCATTTTTATTTATATTTTGAGACGTATGAGCATGGAAAAAAGAATGTGGTTGGAAAAACAATATATACAAAAAAGGTCAAATAATCTCTGAATTACATTTGATTGATGAAGATCCTAATATTTTAGACTTATAATATAGTAATAATCATTAAGATAAACCTAATAAATGCTTGAGATGTTAACTCTAAAATAAGTGCATAGTCTTGTAATATTAAGATACTTGAGTTTAAAATTTATCATTTTGGTCCTTTTCATTTTTACTATTTGCATTAGTTAGTCATTTCCGTTAGTTTTGTCAATAAAACCATTTCTTTTTTTTTTTTTTTTCGGTTTTCACCACTAGTTGAATCTGGTTCGGGGGTCAGTTCTGGCATCAAGTGGTTCCAGCCCCCTCCCGATCGCAGTTGCGGGGGATTGAACCGTGGTCCTCCCTACCAAGTTCAGCGCCAATCACCACTGAACCAACTAACGATTGGTTCAATAAAACCATTTCAACTGTCCACGTGTTTGTCCATATATGCAAACCGTCCGCCACATGTGACAAAACTGACAGAAAAGACTAACTAATGCAAACGGTGAAAACGTAAATGACAAAAAATGATGCTTTTTAAACGTAAGTGACTAAATTAAAATCTAAAATAAACTTACAGGATCAAATATGTATTTTAACCTAAAATCATCATTAGTACATACCTCTTTAATCAATAAAAATTCATTTTTTTCCTCAATTTTAAATATAATGTGTCTCTCAAAAATGTGTCTTTTAAAATTTATGGATACTAATACACTAAGGACCATTGTTGATGGGGAGGCTATTACTTATTAGTGTTGATATCTTACGGCATGATGACTTGTGTACTACAATTATTGCTAATAAGGGAGTAGCCGGTTGTTGACCATGTGGAAATTGCAACTCCTAAGCATATTCAAGAGACTCTTGCAAATAGAATCATGAGGAGAACATGAGGTTATTCATGAGGATAATATCAATATTTTTGAAAAATTTGTCTAAGAATCATAGTCAGTTGTAGTGACTTATCATAATGTAATTATGCAAAGAGATATATTAAAATTATTAAACTGGTTTGGGTTGATCTAGAACAGAGCAATATTTATTAGAAGCATCATTTACACTTTATGTATTCAAGAATCAAAGAGAGAAGAACTTTAAAAAAATTCATCATTTTTAAAGCAAAACTCATAAAAATATTCTTAATTAATATTTAAGATGTTAATCAATACTACTAAATATTCTGAGGAAACATTTAAACCAAAGATATTTGAGTATAAAATTAAAAAGATGAAATATAAAAATAAATCAACATTAACAAATAGAAGTATAATTTGAAATTAATGGCGTTAAATTCTCTTGAGAGAGAGAGCTTTACCACATTTTGACCGTTTATCTAGCTTGAAAGACTAATATCTACAGTTAAGCACAATGAAGATCTAGTTCATATAGAAATATAATTTCATGAACTTAACATAACAATATGACAATAATACTATAATTTTACGCACAGTATAAAATTAAAGTCTATACTTTTTTGTGACAAATTCTATATTTTGTTAAGGTAAAAGACAATGCAATTTTTTAAAAATTAATTTTTTGGTCCTTCTAATTTAATTTGTTTTTGACTTAAGGTCCCCAATCTCATTTTGGGTTAATTTTAATGATATGACAAACTCAATTTTGACATCTCAAATGTTTGTGCGCAAAACATTACACGATACATTAATATTTATTTTAATTTTATTCTGTAATATTTTTCTTAAGAAAACAAAAGTAAATTTCAAATAAAAGATAATTGTAAAATCTCTTTATTATGTTTGACGTGAAATGAAACCAAGTCAACATAATTTCAATTGCATCCTCCTCCTTTTCAATGGCACCCTCTTTCAATTTCAATTCCAATCTCCGTCTCCTCCTCTTTCAATTTCGAATCGGTTCCTTCCTTTTTTTTCCTTCATATTTCAACTTCCTTCTCCTCCTCTCTTTCAAACTCTTTCAATTTCAATATGATTTACAAATATGTAAATTTGTTCATGAATTAATAAACATTATTTGTGAACCTATCATACGTGTCCACCTTAGCAAATGTACATTTACATATCCAAATAAAAAATATACCAAAGAATTCACCTAAGTATTAATATTGTTATGTAATTGGGCTTTAAATATTGGGCTTTTAGTTTAGTAGTTTAGCCCATTAGGTTATTATTATAAATTCTCTCATAATATTTTGACAAGGCATGTCAAAAACCCTAATAGCCTCCTTTATTATTCTCTTTGTTATCACTGCTCTGCTGCCGGTTTCGCATAAGTTTGGGAGTATTGTGTAATTGATATGGTTGAGTTTTAGTATTTGTATTTTGTTGTTTGATTGAAATAAATCTAAGAGTGCTGAATATGTTGTTTTGCTGTCAGTTTCTGTTTGGGTTTGCAATTTCTATTCGGTTTGTTCCTTTTTCTCACTTTTCTGTTAGTTTCTTTAAATTAGAATAAGATGTTTCGAATTTTTATTTTTAAGTATGTTCTTCATTTTTTGTTTAACAAACTTTTGATGCTTCATGTTGATACATCGTGAGTTTGAGTTAAAGTATTAGATAATAAGGCTTTGAGTATTTGGCTTTTATGTTGGTAGTTTAGTCCATTATGCATTATAAATTTTCATATAATCATTTGACAAGGTATGCCATTGTAATGTTATGAAACCCTAGTTAGTAGCCTCCTTTGTTATCCTCTTTGGTTATCTCTATTGTTAACAAATGTCACGTGTAATGTTTCATCCACGTGGCATCTTACATGTCACAATTGGCTTTGTCATGTTATTAAAATTCTCCCAAAATGGGGTGTATAAAATGTATAAAAATAAATAGGAGGACTAAAAAATTGATTTTTAAAACTGAAGAATCAAAACTTCTAAAAATTAAAAATAGGATGGTCATAAATGTCTATTAACTCTTGTTTTTTTGTATATCTTAAGATAATCCCAATATTTGTAGTAATGTTTTTTTAATTGCTAATAATTATTGTTTAATTTATAATTACATTTATTGTGTAATGAAGAATAAAATTATATTGTTAAAAAATCATAATTTATAGTAGTATGTTTGAATATTTTGTTAAAATCATAATTATATTAACTATTTATCAATTAGGAAAGTTAATTAATAGTGATCAAATTGAGTAATAAGTCTAATTAGACTTCTAATTGGATAAATAATTAAATATTTAACTAATTTTGATTTAATATACTCTTGACCATTACACCATATGTTGGTTATGGTCCTTAATATACAGGACATAGACCATATTTTCTCTTCGCCCCATCTTTAAAGTTCCTAAAGCATAAGGAGTTCAGGTTATGGAAGTATCACAAGTCAGCGAGTGCTCATCATATGTCTCTCTTTCTTTGCATTTTAGGAGTGCTAGAGGCTACAATAAATGTTCATCCATCCAGGTAATCCTTCTATCAATATTTGACATATCAACATGTTGTAGATTGTAAAAGTAATGCATGCTAATATGTTTATTTTGTTTCTGCACTAATATATAATTAGGGTTTTGGTCTTTGTAATGAGCATGTCTTTTATGAGATTAAATATTAAAATTAATTCTAGCAAAATACTCATTAAAATTAATTAAATGCTACTTCATATTATAAAAATTTGTACAAGGGCTCGGAGGTCTTTGAGAAGCCCTTCATGAACCTTCTATAGAACTTTATATGTCCATGGAAATTTTTGACTCCCTTGAAAGTAGTAGGTGGTGGCATTTTCTCAATAACTTTAATATTTACTTTGTCAACCTTCATTTCTTTATGGACTTATTATGCCTTCTCTCAATTAAGTACAAAGTTGGTTTCCTTGCATCTTTCTGGGACTTGTTCAAAATTTTACAAATATTTGTTGAATAATAATCCAAAGATAGATAAGTCATCCATAAAAACTTTCGCAAATTTTTTAATCAAGTTTGGAAAGATGGTCATTGATAGTCTCGCAAGTGCACGAGATTATTATTGTAATAAAAAGATTATTGATCCACAAAGACTAAGAAGAGACAAGATAAAATCCTATATTTATAAAGGTTAGAAAGAAAAGTAGTAAAAACAAGAGAATATTCAAAGAAGATATTGTTTGGATTTTTAAGAGATTAGCAAGCAAAATAAGACTAATAATATGCATTTTTATAAATAAGAAAATAAAAATAAAACCATCCTAGGATCATAAATTTCATCAGAAGCACACAAATCCTAACCCAATGTAATTAATCTTGTCATGGGTAAACTATAACACTTCGTATCGATTATCTAGAATATCAATAGGTGTATACCCAAATATATTAAAATACAATATAAATATTCCAAATACACCAATTATCTTACAATTATTCCAAGATAATTTACACATTTGAGCTAACAAATAAAATACATAAATTAACTCAATGACATAAATGATCCCTTCGAGGTTTTTACTCCAAGCTCTAAAACACTGATTAATCGGTCTATCTGAAATCAAATAATCATGGGATGTGACAAATAAGTCTTGGTGGTTTCCTACTATCCAACTAAGATGGTGACTACACCGGGGGTTCATGATCCGGTCAATCCACAATGTAATTTTCTAATTAACCAAAAACATAATAAAGGTGTAACACAAATTATTTATATGGTTCGTTTTACAAATAGGACACTTTGAGGTAAGCCAGTCCCAGAGGCCTCCCAAATCCATTCTTCGATAATAATGTACATCTTCATGACAACAACTTACTTACAATTCATCATCATATTCATGATTATTTGAAGCTTTCATTTTATCCTCAACTTCATTTGTTGGAAATCATATTTTAACTTTTCTTGTTCCATTCTTCCATGTGCATGTATGATATTCTACATTGACTTATATTTTTCTTCTTAGGATGATATATTACAGTATCTCTTTTGAGTCCAGTTCCTTGAATATGTCACCTAGCAATTTAATCTTTTTTGGTTTCTCCTATATATCAGTTGAAACTTTCTTATTTATATTTGAAACTTCATTTTGCACTTTTGGAGAATCATTTGATGCCTATGAAAGTTAATTCAAAATTTAAATTCAGTTGAAAATATTTAAATATAAAAAATGAAGTGGATTTAAATTTTGAATTAACTTTCATAGACATCAAAGGAATCTCCAAAAGTGAAAAATGAAGTTTTAAACATAGATAGGAAAGTTTCAACCGATGTGAAAAACCAAAAAAAAAGACTAGATTGCTAGCTGACATATTTAAGGAACTGGATTCAAAAGAGATAATATGTCATCCTAAGAAGAAAAATATAAGTCAATATAGAACATCAGACGTGCACTTGGAAGAATGGAACAAGGAAGTGAAAATATGATTCCAACAAGTGAAGTTGAGGATAAAATATAGCTTCAAATAATCATGACGATGATGATGAATTGAGCATTTATTTGTAACAACCCAACTCTAATTAATAATAGTGTTAATTACATAATACTATTAGGAGGTAAAACGGGATTATATTAGGCAGCTAGAGATTAATTTTATGAAAAGTATAGTGTAGTAGCAAGTGAGGGGCAGAGTGGGGATTTTCTAGAGATGGCTATATAAGCCTTATTTAGTAGTAACCATTTATCATACTTTCACACTATCAGCAAACACCTTACATTCCTCTCTTATGTCCTCACGCTAAAGACACACCCTCACCATAGTTCATCTCCTCTTCAACACTTATATCCCAAATCAACCTCCTTTCCTTATCATTCACCACATGCAATTTAATTTCTAGTCTCCTTAAGCCACAAAAGAAGCAAATCAAGAATTTAACAATCTCTCCTTCCTCCATCTCAGTCGCGAGCCCAATATTCTACCAGAGAGGGTCAATTCCAAAATCTCTATGTTATGGGGCTGTGCATGTGATAACTAGTGTTTTAAATCTCTCAAAATTGTACCATTGGGAAATTAAGGTATGATTTCAAGTTAGTATCTTTCGTATTTTTTATATAAAAATCTATCGTATTTTTTTGGTAAGCATATCTTACGATACTAAAAAGGTTAAATGGTGTAAACCCTAGTGCTCTTTTACAAACCCTATAACCTTATGTAAGCAATGATGTCATGCTTATGTAACTATTGTAAATAAAATAAATAAATAAATAAACAAACAAAAGAAAAAAGAGAGAGAAAGTGAAAGAAAAAAAATCGGTCGTGCTCTTCTTCTCCCTCACCGTTCTCCCGCTCTTTCTCCACCCTCTCTCTCCTTCTCGCCGCCACCGCCGCCACCGCCGCCCCCTCTCCGGCCGCACACCAACACACCCACACCATCGGTTGCCCTCTCTCTCTCTCTCTCTCTCTCTCTGCCCACCTCATCAACCTTAACCCCAAATTTCAATTCCTTAACTTTTAATCTTGCATGTTTGAAGTCTTCCATGAAATTGAACATTTGGATGTCAATAAACTCAGGTGAATGCCATAATCTCATCTCTCTTCCATTTTCTCTATTGGCAATCTCAAACTATTTTGTTTTGTTTTTAATTTTTGTAGAAAAATATTTGCCCTGCTTGAGGAATGAGAGAATGAAGATTAAAGGTAATGAAAATTTTCTGCATAATTTGTTTTTATTCATCTTTAAACTTTTAAAAGTTGTAAATTTACACTCGCAGTGGATGTGAATGATGGATGCTGTTGAGGTTGAAGAAAATCTATTTGTTGAAGAAAATCTAGAATGGTAAAACCACAACTCTGTTACTTCTTAAGCTTCTTTACAAGTATGTTTTTTTTATGGGTTTTGTGCATTCAAGTTCTAAAATCTCTTCTTTCTTTTTTTGTCAAAATTGTTTCTTTTTTAGTTTGATTTTATTTGTGTTTGATAAATGACAATTTGGATGAACTGGTTTGTGAGATGGATTATATGTTTTTGGAATTATCATTTCTAACCTTTGGAGCACACTTGATCGTGCTAATCCTGCCATAGAAGGAGCAATCCACATGATTTTTCTTGATGAGGATGTAAGCTGCTCATGTTTATTTCTTATATTTTTGAAATAATATATTATGTTTCCTCCTGTTTCATTTGAGAATAAAATTGGAGGTTTGATCTTTGTTTGTATGTTTATTTCTGCAATCATGTATTTACATATATGGATATTGCATAGGCATGCTACCACTTGATTGTTTCATACGGATCTTGATGTTATTTTTAGGCTTCATTTGGGGCCTGGGCTAAAATTTTGGTTACTTTTGATTCTTGATTAGGATTGTCAGTCTCAAACTGCATTAGAAATAATAGAATGATCTTAGTACGTGCACCATAGTTCATAAATATTTAAAATATATATTTGCTCATATTAGAAGGATTTGTTTTAATCTTGGGATGAAAATTTTTCCTTTATTGCTTTGGTCATGTTTTGAGTAGCATCCTATGTGAATCAATCCTATCACCAAGCACTCTGGAGAAAGTGGAAAATGTTAACCTAATTATGTAAATTGAAAGTTAACAATTATTTCTAAAATTTAAAAGTAAGAATTAGTTTTCCCTGAGATTAATTTACCAATAAACCAATTATTTATTGAGTAAGCCTAGCTCTTGGTTGCCTGTGCTTCTAGGATATTTCATTTGACCTTTGAGGCTTAGACTCAAATTTTGGTAACTTTTGATTATTGATTAGAACTTTTAGTCTCAACATACATTAACATGAACATTGAGGATTTAGATTTGTTCAGTTGGGAAGGGTTGATTTTAAGAATGGGCTAAAGTTTGCTCTTAATTACTTTGAGCATGTTTTGAGTAGCATCACATACACATCAAACCTACCACCAAATACTCAGAATACAGAACCTGATTGTGTAAATTCGAACTAAATCTCTAAGAGGTTGACAAGAGAGTTTTTTAAATAAATTAAAATCTGACTATGTCTAATTCTGTCAAGCCTTTTATCTTGCTTTGGTTGTTGACTTTTTGGTTTTACCATCTTATCATGGCCCATTATTAAATAATGACCAAAATTTAGAATATGCATCCAAGGTTTTAGGTATTTGATCAAAGTTTATGTTCCAGATCTTAAAAAAAGGAAAGATTGAAATAAAAAGTAAATAAAGGGTTGAGTAAATTCAGATTCAATATAGTTTTGTTATGATGCATTGCACATGTTTTCAAGTTATCACTTGACTAATTTTCTACACTGATTGCAATTTACTTCATGGTAAATATTTGAGATATTAAGTTGATTATCAAGTTAGAGAAGGCACTGTTTTGTATATCATCATGAAATCTTATGTTATTGTGCATCTCTTATTGTTATGTAGCGTGGAACAATTCATGCAACTATTAGGAGGGATTTAATCTCGCGGTTTAAGGAAAGAATTGAGGAAGGATCTGCATATGAACTTGAGAAGTTCATGGTGGCCAGGAATGATACTGTTTTTAGGAGCACCCCACATAAACATAAGTTGAATTTCATGCGTGGGACTAAAGTGTTCAAAGTTAAGGCAGTTGAAATACCAATGAATCATTTTCAGTTCATGCCCTTCCAGGATATTCTTTCAAACACTAGAGAAGATTGTTTGCTTGGTACTATTTGTGTTGAATCTCTTAAAATTACTTACATTTAGTTGATTAGATTACTGACCATCAATACTTTGGATTATAATAGATGTCATTGGACATGTTGAAAAAAATGCAATGAAGGAGACTGAAAAGAATGGAAAGATAAACAAGGTTATGGATGCTACTTTTGAAGATTTGGAGTGAGTTCGTTTATTTATTAATAATTAGTGCATATTGTCTAGAGTTTGTTTGTGTTGGATTTAACAATTGGATTGGATTCATTTGCATTGTAGAGGGAATAGGCTTCACTGCACTTTATGGGATGAGTATGCTTTGAAAATGCAGGAATTTTTGGCCACTCATGATTCAACCCTACCTGTTATAATGATATTTCAGCTTTGCAAGCTTAAAAAATACTTTGGTTAGTATGATTACTTTCATTTTCCTGTTATCTTTTGAATTTGCCCTAACATTTTACAAGTATTTACTATGGATCAGGTGTCATGGGAATTTCAAACTCTTTCCATGGTTCAAAACTTTTTTTGAATGCTGAGCTTCCCGAGGTTGCTCATTACATTGATAAAGTATATCTTATAGTATATGTTTAGAATGTGTTGTTCATTAAATGAATGTCACTTTATTGTAATTTTTTAATTATTCTCTGATATTGTTTTTGTTTGTGAATGAAAGGATGAATGCTTCCAACATAGAACTCACTCAAGTGGTTAGCCAGATGACTGAACCAACTGTGGTTAGTCTTGCTGATGAATTGTTGCAGACTAAAAGGATGACGATTGAGGATCTTATTGAATCTACTGAGGTTGCTATTCCTTTTTTTTCTACAGCTATGCTTCTTCATTGTTTTCACAATTTCATATATGGTTAATCATGTTAGTCTATGTTCAAGTGCATTGCATAGTTTGAAAGGTATGATGATGATGATTTTATACTTATTAATATCATTCAACAAATTTATACTTAAATGAATTTCAAAACTTTTTTAATTTTGATTTTGATTTCTCCATTTTTTATGCTCCCATAAACAGCTCCACCTATTGGTGACATTGCTGCCCACGCCTTCTGATGCAGGAGCAATTCAACACAATTGCGACCGAGAAGATTTTATTTTATTATTTGTTTATTTAGTCTGTTTTCAACATTATTAGGATTATAATATCTTAGATTTAGATTTAATTTAGAATTAAAAAAGTAAATATATCTTTTAGATTTAGATTTAAGTTAGAATAAAAAAAGAATGTATAATGTGAAATTCTGTTTTATTTTGAAACAGATTTGTTTCTATTTTTTAGTATTAGATTTATTTTACTATTTAAGTTAAATTATTGTAGCCTTGAAGGCAACCTTTTGATTCAATAAAATTATAGAGAATTTTCTCAAGTTTGGTGGATTCCAAATTATACACTCTGGTGGATTCCAGTTTTATTTCAAGAGTTTTATCTGGTGGATTCCGGATATTCTCTTCCTGGTGGACTCCAGGAACCCTATTTTGACAAGTTCGTGCTTGCGGCTTGTCTTTATCAATCAGGTTTAGCGTTTTGCTATTCCTTAACGCTTCCGTTCTGCGTCAGTTGGCATCAGAGCAGGTTTCCCCTGTTCTTTCGTGAACCGATCAGCTATGAGAGATCAACAGGTGACGAAAGCAGAGTTTGAAGGGTCAATCGCGGCTTTAACCGCAGCCATCACCGCTCTGACCACACAAGTTACCATCAACAACAACCGCAACAACAGGGGGAAAATCAATTCCGGTTATTAGGGTTCGTAATAACAACCATACTGTTGTTATGTACAAAAAATCAAAACATACTCGTGAATCTGATTTGGAATACTATGAGCGTAGATATTACAACAAATTGAAGGATGATTCCTACAATTTTAAAATCTCCGATTCGATATACCGTTGTCCGTTTTGTTGCAACAAAAATTACTCCTTGACCGACCTTTTGAGACATGCTTCCAGATTGGCAGGTAACTCGCGTAATACGATTAAAGATATTGCTAAACATTCTGTTTTGATCATGTATATTGAAAGGTATCTTAGTGTTAAAGTTGACGAAACATTTAGCATCATCAATAATGACACAACTGAAATAAACGATGCGTATGTTGTTGGAAAGAATCGAGTTATTGAGGATTTGAGTTCTTCAGAAGTGGTGGAGAATGATGAGTCTCTCCTTTTGAGATTTGTCAACGCTTCATTCAATAATAAACCAAAATTCCACGACATGTTGCCGCCACCAGATGCGGAAGAAAAGTTGATTATAGAATCAGAGGTCCAAACGGAGGTGAAGTCTAAAACGGTAGAGACTACAATCGATGAGGAAGGAGTGTTCAATCTAGAATTGGAGGGTAGTTTCAACGTGAACAACAATGGCATGGATTGCGACATCCAAAAAGAGGTGACGCCAGAAATTGAAATAAAACAAAGGGTAACTTTTGTTAAGTTATCCACAAAATCTCATGAGAAGCCATACACCCCTAGTTCGAGTAAAAAGAAGCTTGATGGAATAATTAAAGAAACTATCAATGCTAAGTCAATGGCTACTATGAATTCCATGAATATATTTGATACTTTCAATGTTGCTGACAATCGTGAGTATCAAGCCTTTAATAAAGATGAGAACTCGGGGTCGAGTTCTTTAGAGGTTGAGGAGAAGGTAAAGACATCAGAAACACTTATGTATGGCGCATCTATGCGGGCATCAAATGGTTCTACACAGAATTTTGTATTCGATCCTGGCATTCGTAATATCGTTCATGAGTTTAGGACAAAGGCATCTCTTTTCTACAATAGAACTCGAGGTCGAGTTCTTCATAAGAAGAGGAGTCTGATGCAGGAGCAATTCAACACAATTGCGACCGAGAAGATTTTATTTTATTATTTGTTTATTTAGTCTGTTTTCAACATTATTAGGATTATAATCTCTTAGAATTAGATTTAATTTAGAATTTAAAAAGTAAATATATCTTTTAGATTTAGATTTAAGTTAGAATAAAAAAAGAATGTATATTGTGAAATTATGTTTTATTTTGAAACAGATTTGTTTCTATTTTTTAGTATTAGGTTTATTTTACTATTTAAGTTAAATTATTGTAGCCTTGAAGGCAACCTTTTGATTCAATAAAATTATAGAGAATTTTCTCAAGTTTGGTGGATTCCAAATTATACACTCTGGTGGATTCCAGTTTTATTTCAAGAGTTTTATCTGGTGGATTCCGGATATTCTCTTTCTGGTGGATTCCAGAGCATTATTTGGTGGATTCCAAATAGTTATTCGACGGGTTTGTCGCTTGCGAACCCGTGTTATAATTATAGGAATAGCGTTTGCTAATCCTTCACGCTTCCGTACTGCGTCACCTTCATATGCATCACAATGTCTTGAAGATGAGAACCTATATTGTGGCTCTGCTATATCCAAAGAGGAACAATTGAAAGATAGATTTTTATAACTGTTTTTTAAACTTAAGATGTTCACTACTGTTAGTTTCACATATGATACCCTCCTAAGTGTGTACTAAAGTGCACCTTTTTAAAATATTATTGCGAGTGTTTATTTTTCTCCTCTAACGCTTCAGGTGCATAAAATTTTCAACCCTTTTATCTTGCTGCTTTTCTGGCTGGAATAAAAGAATCTATCTTTGTTAATTGTTCCATTTTCAAACAATGGTTTCTCCATTTTCAATCCATTCAAGAAGTATGTGTTAGTTGTTCTTTCTATCTTTGTAATAGTTTGTTTATCTTCATTATGATGATAATTGTGTGGTGTTTTTAGTTAATTAATCATGTTTCTTTTATTGGATTTGATATTTAGCTAAGGTTTAATGTCTATTTTTATTGCCTTATTTATGTTTTATGATTTGAAGATTGAATTTTGATGTGTGAGCAATGGAGAAGGGATGCAAATGCAGCAGAGATATTTAGTTTGGTGTTTTCTTTGACTGCTCAGTGGTTAGCAGTTTCAAGTGATAAGGGTACTGTCCATATTTTTGGCCTTAAGGTTAATTCAAGTGTCCCTGAGAACGAAAAGTCACAAGGTTCGTCAAGTCCAGAGGCTACCATTGCCCCATCTAGCTCATCTCGCTCTTTCATTAAATTTAAAGATAAAATTACGTGTTTTTTTTTTTTTTTTTAATTTTTTCAAATTGAACTTCATTTTGTTTGCTATTGGATAATGTGTTGGAGTTGTTGATCATGGTCATGTTGCCCAAGTATTTCAATTCAGAGAGGTTAATTGATCAGTTTCACTCACATGAGGGACCTCAATACAAAGTTGTATTTGGTCTCCTAAAGAATACAGTCATAAGGATAGAAGGTATGATATGAGTAAGTGTAATTCATATATAGCAGAGCCACAATGAGCATAACTGTATCTTGCACCTGATCATGGTGAGTGCCAAATTTCAATTAAGAATATCTTACGTACTCAAAATTGCTGAAATGATTAGTGAACTGATGATGATGAATTTGTACTACTAATTAATTAAGGTTACTTGGTGAAGACTCGCTTAAAAGGTACGTGCAGTTTGCGAGTAAAAGCTGCATACAGGAGTTATTAGCAACTTCAGACACAAACATATGTTTATATGTTTCTCCCTACAATGGATATGAATATACAGGTGTTGATTATATTTTTCTTCCTACAATAAATAGGAATATATGTGTTGATACACCTTTAACTCAGAGCCTCTTTACGCATGTCTCTTTAGCTTTGGTTTATGGAAAAGCATATTGCTTTATAAGCTAATTTATATTGCATCCTTAATAAAGTTTAGATTAAAAAGGTATGAAGTACACTGTTTTAATTTTATTCCCTAGATATTTGGAAGCTACATAATTCTATTTCACTATAAGCATGATTCTTTTAACTTTATATCTGTTGATTGGATAATTTGGACTGAATAGGCAATTAGGGAAAGAAAGTTGTTCTTATTAGATTACCATGACACAATGATGTCATACTTGAGGAGGATAAACTCCACCTCAACAAAGAGATACGCCTCATCAAGAATTTCACAAAATTGCTTCAATTAATAGCTAAAACTTTGAATTGGTTAAGAAGCAATCTAAAGTGGAACTTATTAGAAAGGTAAACATATGTTTATTATAAATAAAAAGTGCGACTATGACTACCAAATGCATTCTCATGTGATTTTTCTTATTGAATTTATCTCTCCTTTTGTAAATATGAAATTTTTTCATTAACTTTATAGAGATGTTCTTAATGTGCAAGGTGTGTGCAAGAAAGCAAGGCCATCAATTATAAAATTGGGACTTGGAGAATTGAACGAATGGTTTGTATGTGAAGACACGTTATGGTGACTATCATGTATTTTTGCTTCTTGAAGACTTGAATACAAGGGATATGAGGTCATGAAGATGAATAATTGGCATCTTTCCTGTAAGACCCGTAGAATTACTGTAGGGGAAATATGATTCTTGATATAGTAATTAGCTTATGCTATTTGTTTTTATTGATTTTCTGCTTGATTGTCTGTTTTGACAGAATTTTTGCTGAAATTGTGCTTGCGCGTAGTTTAACGTTTGAAAATTGGGCACAATGATTTTATAAGCTTTAAATGAGTTTAGAAACATTTTTGTCTCGCCGAAATGTTGAAAATAATTTTCTAGTGGTTTTTGAGAAAACGGGCAAGATATACCCGCTGTTTGAAAATTTTACGGTTTCCGATTTCCATCAAAATTTAAATTGAGACTTTGTATATCGACTGTGATGAGAATTTGATCTCACTATATTTTTCCAAGCTTAAGAGCGCAAATTTATTTGGAATAAAATTTATTCGATACTTTATGGATCATTTTAATTAAAATGTTTACGGTAGAATTTTCTATTTCCGTAAAGTTTATCGGTATGCGAGATACGACTCGTTTAAAAGCGAATGCGGGAACTGAGCGAGCTAGTAGGCCTAAGACCATGAAAATATCTAGATATTTATGGGATATATTATTATTTAATTGTTTGTGAGAGAAGAAATTCAAAGGCTAAGATTTAATCTTAGAACTTTACCTATTTGATCCAAGGGCCTAGATTGATCCATGACTTCTATATAAAGGAAAGGCTAGTGAACAAAATTTCCTCTTCTTTTTTTCATCTAGAGCTGGTCGAAGCAGCCCTTCCTCTCCCATTTCTCAATAAATTATTGTATTCCATCAAACTTTAACATGTGAGGTTGTGAGGATTTTGAGGGATCAAATACAAAGCTTGGATCATGTGGCTTTACGATCAAATTGCCATCAGCTTGTGATCTAATCTTCAAGAGGTAGAAATCTTTTTCCCCTTTATTTCTCTTGGCCGAAAATGATTATTGAGAGTAGAGAGTTGTGGTTTTTTTTTTCTCTTGAGCTTATTCCTTTATTAATGTTGTAGATCTATACTAGTTAGAGATAGATTTAAAAGAAAAATTGCGATTTGAAATTGTTTGATTTTATGCTAAAAATAATTCGTTAAGTTTTGATTTTTCTTACTCTTTTCCTTTGTTAATATTGTTGTGTGAGTTATTGTGATTATAGATCTAAAAGAAAGTTTTGATTGTGAACCTTTTAGAAAGTTGGTGATTTTTGAAAGTATTGGAAATAAATTTATGTTATGATCTATGTGAAAATGAAACTAGCACTAGTTGTGTTATGAATTTAATTTTCGAAACAAAAGATAGTAAAGCAAAAGCCCCAAATTTTGTGTTGGTTTTGAAGTTAGGGTTTGAAAAAGTTGTTAAATGTGGAATTAAATCAAATTGAGTTGGTTTATGTGAAATTAGTTTTTTTATATGTATTTTAACTATGTTTGATCTTTGAAAACAATGGTTTTTGAGGTGATTCCAATTCTGTCCGAAACTTGAAGGGGCATTTTCGTCATTTTAAAATTGTTTTTGTGTCCTAAAAGGTTAACCATAAAATCCTTCTTTTCAAGACGATGAATTTGGCGTATGGCTCGTCTCGATCCGATAAAGATTCAATGGGTTATGGCCGTTTTAATTTGTAACTGTTTTACCGTCGTTTTTGAATTTATATTATAGTACTACGAAATGAGAAATAAGTTTGGAAATCGATTTGTGAATCGTAAAGGAAATTCTTTTGTCAAGGATTTATGTGTTAAGAGTTGTTTTAAAGAAATGATTTGGCTTTCGAGGTGTTTTAAAATAACCGAGATTTATCTAAATGATGTTTCATGATGAGAAACTATTTTATTAAAGTGTTATTGTTTTTAAAAGAGTCTTTTTGAAAACAAGTCGAGCCTAGTTAGGTGTAAGAGAATGACCATAGGCCTTGATCCATTAGTAGCCGAGCTAGGACTTATTTAAGTGATCAATTAGAATGTGGTATTAACTTAGATAAGTTGTATGTTTTAAAAGGTTAAGAGGATTAGCCGAATTGGGGACTTCGTCGAGAGAGACGGATATTGCTCGCATAGCGTAAGTTGATGTGTTGGAAGCTTGCCGAGGTAAGGGCACTTTCTAACGATTTCATATATCTCGAAATATCGAGTGCTTTTTATGCATGTGTAATTGTTGCTTGAATATGTGTATTTGCTTGATGTGATGCAATATGAATTATGAGCATGGTTGTTTTGTGATGTATTCTCGTGACGAGAACTTGTTTAAGAACATGTTATATTTTAGACATGTTTGAGTGGTTGTTGTGAATTTCATATGATTGAATAATATGAAATGTTGATGCATGTACTTGATTGAATGTCGTGTTGTACATGATGTGTATTTGCCTTACATATGATTGAGAATCTATGTATGTTGTTGTGGTTGTGATTACATATGCTTGTATGATATGTAATTAGTTGCATGAGCATGTATGGAACGTGTATGTCAGATGGAGACTACACGGGTGATTTGTCCGTGTGACTTCACCAGGGAGTTGTCTGTGTGACTGCCCTATATATGCTGAAATAGAAAGTATGCTCATGCATTTCATAGTTGCGTGTAGGGGTGTGGATTTCCTGTGTGGGCCCACCTAAGCACCGGGTGTTTGTCTGTGTGACTCACCTAATCCTGTGGGATTTTATTGAGTTGGTGATTTGTCTGTGTGACTTCACCGGTGATTTGTCTGTGTGACTTCACCTGCCCTGCGGGGTTTAGTAGGTGTGTGACAGCCAGTGATTGGTGTCCACATGAAGCCTACGACTCTCTGCGGAGAGGTTAAATTCCGAAATTCATGCATGTGAAACAGTCCCGAGTAGGGTGATCAGAATCATGTAGAGTCTGCATTGATAGGCTGATTGTGCATTTGAATACTGTTGTGTGTGATTGATAGACTACCCGTGCACTTAAATTCTATGATGTGTGATTCATATGATAAATGAGTATATGCTGCCATGTATTGTATATCTTGCGCTGTGTATTTTTGGTTATATGTTATTTTTAGATTGTGACCATCTACGAGCATTTTTAGGGATTTATTTGTACCGCGTGGAGAAGCGGAAGGCTTGAAGCTGTCTGTGGGTCTTCGTCACCCAGTCATCTTCAGTTAGAGTTTAAAGATCAGCTTAGGGGTAGTAGTTTAAGAGTCTCGTGTGCTCTTATTTATTGTCCGCTGTATTTATATTGAAATTGTATAACGATAATTATTTGGAATAAATGATGTCGCTATGTCTGTTTAGACATAACGTTTGGTTCTAATCTTAAACTTTTATTCGCGAAAACAATTTATAAAAGAGGTATTGCATTACGATCGTTATTTTGAAAATAGTTTACTCTGATTGAATTTAAGTACGATCGTGAATATTTTATTTCAAATTCTCTGTTGTTTTTTTTTTTAAAAAAAAAGTGCCTACTTTTGGACCCTAAAAATCGGGGTGTTATATTTCCCCATTCTCAAGCACCCTATATAAACTCTCCTTGGTCAGGCAAAGCTACTGTTTGCATCTGTTGCTGCTTTTGTCGCACCAGCTGCCATTGATGGAGAGATTCACGCGCGATCATTACCGAAGCAGCAAGTTGAGGATCAACATCGTTCCAAAGTTTATCATTCCTACGCTTCCAAATGATCCACACATTCATTGCAGACATATACTTATTTTTCCCTAAAAGTTTTTATTCTCTTCGTGGATGTTTTTTAGTGGCTAAATATCTACAAAGAACAATTTTTCTCTCTTTGGTGTTAAATCTCTAAACATCAAATAATGTATTATCCCATAATTATCCAAATTAATTATTTACCTTCACTTCTCAATTAGGCATTTATCTTTCCGAGTTTTGATTTTTTGTCGATGTATATAATCATCAAGCCAATGCCAATATATCCATAAAAAAAATGTACACATTTAATCCATGCAGATTGTTCTCCAAATCAAAAGACAATATGCATATAAGAGTGTGCACAATAAGTTATAATGATAGCAAAATTGTTCCTGCTATTTTTTGGTTAGCAGTACACTAAAACTAAGAGGGTGCACTATAACAATTGCAATAGATGTTAAAAGACACTAAAACTAGATTAAGTTTATAAGAGATATAGAGATTTATATGTATTAGCGATGAAGCATGACTAAATAATGATCAGTTAATGTGTCTCAACAATTGTGCTTTTACGGGGAGATGCTAATTTTTATCGCCGATAAAAAATTTAAAATCACAATTAAAAATTATTATTTATATAAAATTTTAATTCATGGAGATGACAATTTTTATCAGATAAAATTTTTAAAATCAGTATTATAAGTTATTATTAATTAAAACTTAAAATTTTTAAAATCATTATTAAAAATTATATCATGCCCTTAATCTAAAGCAACAACCATGATTGACATATAAATGTCGTTCCGCCGAACCCGTGCATCGCACGGGCCAGCGACTAGTATAATATTAAAACACCATACATTTACTTTTCTAGTTTGTAGATATTAAAAATTAAATACAAATTAATTTTTCTAATAACAAATTGGTTATGTAATATTCACAATTGAAACTCAAATTGATATTGCAGATATAAGATGTTTTGAACCAATTATGAGCTTTAACATTTACAACCTAAAAGAATATGTTTAGATTGAAAATATTTATTATTTTCATAGAGGTTTGTAATAAAAATATTTACAAAATTAAAGTTGTTTTGTTTATTTACTACCAAATTTGAAAAATAACAAAACCAAAAACAATGTGAAATTTTTAAAAATAAAAACAAAAGATTAATCTCTCAAATCAAACAATATCTCTTAGACGATTTAATTTATAGAAACTTAATTTATGCACACAATAAAAAATATTAAGAAAGATAACATGAAAGTTAAATAATAAATTCAAACTATTGGGTGTTCAAAACAAATAGATTAAGATAGAGAAACAACCTCACAATTTGTGCCACGCATCATTCAAAATTTATACAAACAACAAATGTTTATATATAAAGGCCATAAAAGTTCAACAATATAAAACAAGACATGAATGATTATTATTGAAGCTTTGGCTTAAAAGCCACCCTTTTAAACTATAAATAATCTCAAGTATAAGATAAGATAAAGATCCATCTCATATCTCATATCAATTGATCAAGCTTGAAATCTAGAAGGATCAGCATGTGAACTTTTAATAGTGACATGTCTAGACCTATATCTAGGCATGTCACTATTACAGTCAAGGATATTTTTGAGTATTTTAACAACTTCGCTCATTTTAGGTCTTGACTTTTGGTCATGACATAGACAAAGTGAAACTAACTTCGTTGCTTTGTATGCTCCTCTTGGTGAGAATTGACCTTCATGTCTTGGATCAATCAATTGATAAAACCCTATTCTACGTTTTAAGTATTGTTTTGCCCATTCCACCAAACATTGTTCTTTTTCTGACCTTTCATAGTCAATTGCTTGTCTTCCGGTTAACACCTCAAGGACTTCCTGCTCCGACCCATTTTATGATAAAAAGCAGGAAGGCAGAGTTTATTTTATTAAAGATTGAACCAAGAACCACACCAAAACTATAGACATCACTCTTGGAGGTAAGATGTCCTATAATGTAACAACATGTTAGACAACTACATTTTTGCTTAAGAACTCAAGCAATGGAGAGAAGAAACTATAACATTACACACTACTACTTTTTTTTAAATGACAAATATATATATATATATGGGGAGGGATCAAATTACACCGGTGTAACATTTGAGTAATGTTACAACGCTTAATAACGCTTTAACGAATTTAAATTTTACGAAATCCACCGTTGGATTGAAAGTTTATATCATATAGATCATCCATGTTAAGTTTTACGAAAATCTAAAATCGTTTAATATGTTATCGGGACAAATCAAGATTAACGATATTCAATAAAATTTAAATTCGTTAAAGCGTTATTGAGCGGTGTAACATTACTCAAATGTTACAACGATGTAATTTGTTCTCTCCCCTATATATATATATATATATATATAATAAAAAATATATTTGAGTACATACAACGAATACTAGAAATATTAAAAAAAAAAAGAAGGTATGGGTCTTAGACAATTGAGAAAGAGATGAATATGATCATGAAAAATGATCCTCATAGATTGTCTAGATGGAAAAGACATCAATATTTGAGTTTAAATTGACATGTAAAGGAGACATTGCATAAAGATAAAAACTAATATTAATTCAATTCAATGGATTAATGAATTAGAAAGAGGTTTCTCACACCCATGGATAATATTAATTTCGACAATTGTAAAAGAGATGAATATGATCAAGAAAAATAATACTCATGGATTGTCAAGATGAAAAAGACATCAAAATTTGAGTTAAAATTATAAAACAAATAAAAATATTTACAAAATTAAAGTTGTTTTGTTTATTTACTACCAAATTTGAAAAATAACAAAACCAAAAACAATGTGAAATTTTTAAAAATAAAAACAAAAGATTAATCTCTCAAATCAAACAATATCTCTTAGACGATTTAATTTATAGAAACTTAATTTATGCACACAATAAAAAATATTAAGAAAGATAACATGAAAGTTAAATAATAAATTCAAACTATTGGGTGTTCAAAACAAATAGATTAAGATAGAGAAACAACCTCACAATTTGTGCCACGCATCATTCAAAATTTATACAAACAACAAATGTTTATATATAAAGGCCATAAAAGTTCAACAATATAAAACAAGACATGAATGATTATTATTGAAGCTTTGGCTTAAAAGCCACCCTTTTAAACTATAAATAATCTCAAGTATAAGATAAGATAAAGATCCATCTCATATCTCATATCAATTGATCAAGCTTGAAATCTAGAAGGATCAGCATGTGAACTTTTAATAGTGACATGTCTAGACCTATATCTAGGCATGTCACTATTACAGTCAAGGATATTTTTGAGTATTTTAACAACTTCGCTCATTTTAGGTCTTGACTTTTGGTCATGACATAGACAAAGTGAAACTAACTTCGTTGCTTTGTATGCTCCTCTTGGTGAGAATTGACCTTCATGTCTTGGATCAATCAATTGATAAAACCCTATTCTACGTTTTAAGTATTGTTTTGCCCATTCCACCAAACATTGTTCTTTTTCTGACCTTTCATAGTCAATTGCTTGTCTTCCGGTTAACACCTCAAGGACTTCCTGCTCCGACCCATTTTATGATAAAAAGCAGGAAGGCAGAGTTTATTTTATTAAAGATTGAACCAAGAACCACACCAAAACTATAGACATCACTCTTGGAGGTAAGATGTCCTATAATGTAACAACATGTTAGACAACTACATTTTTGCTTAAGAACTCAAGCAATGGAGAGAAGAAACTATAACATTACACACTACTACTTTTTTTTAAATGACAAATATATATATATATATATGGGGAGGGATCAAATTACACCGGTGTAACATTTGAGTAATGTTACAACGCTTAATAACGCTTTAACGAATTTAAATTTTACGAAATCCACCGTTGGATTGAAAGTTTATATCATATAGATCATCCATGTTAAGTTTTACGAAAATCTAAAATCGTTTAATATGTTATCGGGACAAATCAAGATTAACGATATTCAATAAAATTTAAATTCGTTAAAGCGTTATTGAGCGGTGTAACATTACTCAAATGTTACAACGATGTAATTTGTTCTCTCCCCTATATATATATATATATATATATATATATATATATATATATATATATATAATAAAAAATATATTTGAGTACATACAACGAATACTAGAAATATTAAAAAAAAAAAGAAGGTATGGGTCTTAGACAATTGAGAAAGAGATGAATATGATCATGAAAAATGATCCTCATAGATTGTCTAGATGGAAAAGACATCAATATTTGAGTTTAAATTGACATGTAAAGGAGACATTGCATAAAGATAAAAACTAATATTAATTCAATTCAATGGATTAATGAATTAGAAAGAGGTTTCTCACACCCATGGATAATATTAATTTCGACAATTGTAAAAGAGATGAATATGATCAAGAAAAATAATACTCATGGATTGTCAAGATGAAAAAGACATCAAAATTTGAGTTAAAATTATAAAACAAATAAAGATATATAAAAACTAGGGTTAAATAGTGGTTACCCCTGCAAAGTAGATCGGTTTTAAAATACCTCCTGTAAGTTTTTTTTTTTTAAATCCCCCTTACATTGTGAAGATTCTTTGGATTTCCCCCTTGAAGTGCCATCTGGACAAAAAATCTCCACGTTTCACCTACGTGGCACCTCCACGTGGATTTTTATTATTTTTTAATTATTTTTTTGCCACATGGCATTAAAAATTTAAAAAATCATAAAAAAAAAAATCTTGATAAAAACTATTTCATCAAATTATAAAAAAAAAATAGTGAAATCAATTTTATTTATTTTTTTAAAAAAAAAAAAAAGAAAGAAAGAGATAATTGTCTCTCCTCCTTCACTGGGTTTCAGTTTCACGAACCCTTCTTCTTCTCCACCATAGAGTTCTTCCTTGTCTCTTCAAAGCATAAACAACATCCATAGCAGTAACCGTCTTTCACATTCTCTCTCGCGTGCGCGTATTGTACCCTTATTCAAAAATGAGAAACAATCAAAATAAAAACTGAGAAACAATCACAAATCACAAATCAAAATCAAGAGGCTAACGATAACGAAATCTAAAGTCCCACGATTACGGAAATCCGTCCGATGATGACGCCGAAAGCGATAAACGAAAAGATAGAGCCTAGATCGGTGACAGACTGTGTTCCTGTTCTTGTTTCGTTCCCGATCTCATTTGTAACAACAACATCTCGTCTCCCAGGTCATCTTCTTCTTCTTCTTCTTCCTCCATTCTCAATCTCATATTCTATAACCACTCTCAATCTCAAATCTCTTTATAACAACAACAACATTAAAATTTGTTTCTGGGTTTTGTTTGTGTTGTTGATGTTTTGTGTTGTCGACGAATATCCCACGCCGTCGATTTCAATGCCGTGATTTCGTAACGACAGAGGTGTAGAAATTTGAGTTTTGGAGTTGCAGAGATTGTAAATTTTAGTCATGGGTTGAAATGGGTGAATCAGTTTCATTAAATTTTTGTGTACTTTAGAGAAGATGAATCAGTTTTGCTCGGTGGATGGTTTTGCTTAGAGAAGGCGAATCGGTTTCATTCAATTTTGTGCATATTTGAGTTTTTGCAAGATCTATGTTCCTCATATATCTATTTTCTCTCTCCCTTGTGTTTTCTAGTGTTGCGTTTGGTTGTAGTGATGAAGTTTCTGGGCTGTTGTTTTTGTGAGGAAGATGAAGAAGGGTTGTTGTGGTAGTGATGAAGTTTCTAGGTTGTTGTTTTTTAATCTGCGTTTTTTGATAATGTATTTGATACTTATATACATTTATCTATTTGCATTTTTTTTCTTTTTAATTTGCGTTGTTTAATCTGCATTTTTCTGGATTTATTTTTATGATGATGTTGATATTCTTGTTAATGTTGTTGATACAAGTTTTTCATGTTGTTCTTGTTTTTGTTTTTGGGATTTGAAGAAGATATATTCAATTTTTGTTCTTGTTCAATTTTTGTTTTGGGTCTTGTTCTTGTTTCATGAAGATATATTCAGTTTTTTTTTTGAGTAAATATGATTATTTTTATATAATTAGAATAGTTAAAAATTGGTTTTCATTTTTTTTTTTTATGATTTTTTTAATTTTTAATGCCACATGGCAAAAAAATAATTAAAAAATAATAAAAATTCACGTGGAGGTGCCACGTAGGTGAAACGTGGAGATTCTTTGCCCAGATGGCACTCTAAGGGGGAAATCCAAAGAATCTCCACAATGCAAAGGGAGAATTTAAAAAAAAAAACTTACAGGGGATATTCCAAAACCGACCTACTTTGCAGGGGTAACTACTATTTAACCCTAAAAACTACAATTAATTCAATTTAATGGATTAATAAATTAGTAAGAGGTTTCTCAAACCCGAAGGATAATATTAATTTTGACATAAAGTGAAATAAAGCAAAAAATTAATTAATCATTTATAATTAGTTCGATGTACTAACCTGTGATCACATACGAAGGATCTACATAGCCTTGAGTTCCCATCACTAGAGTTGAAACATGAGTCTTGTCTCCAATTGGAGCATCTTTAGCAAGTCCAAAATCAGAAAGTTTAGCATTGTATTCCTGAAATAGGAAAAAAATGTTAAGAAAAAGGATACATCGAGAGTTAATATATATATATATATATATATATATATATATATATATAGGGGAACTATCAAGTAAGAAGATTTATTATTGTGAGAGATGAGAAGAGTTAAAAATGGCCATTGGATCAAAGTGTATGATATAGATTAAAATCTCCACATACACATAATTATTCTCGGTTGTTAGATTAAATCCATTTTGATATTTATTTGAAAATTTTGCAAAAATAATTAAGATGTAAGGTCTAAGGTTATAGTTTCAATTGTTTTTCTTTTTATACAGACTTAATTTTAATTTTCACACCACAAGAAATTACTCTTTTTTATTTGATCAAATTCATCTTAAAATTTTAATTGTACTTTTTACAATAAATAATTAAGATAGACGTAATGCCTAAGAATATTATCTCAATTGTTTTACTTTTGACAGCTTTATTTATTTCTTTACGCCGTAAGCGATTATCATCTTCCGTTAGAACAAATTTCTCTAGATATTTTAATTGAAGTTTTTACAAATATAATTAAGAAGTGAAACCTTATGATATCATTGAGAACTAAATGAAGTCTATAAAGTAATCTCTTATGCCTTTGAGACCTTACGAAGTCTATAATTAAGAAGTTTATAATTAGTCTGAGTCTATAATTAAGAAGTCTTACATTCAATGAGACCTTACGACCTTATGATCTCTTACACGAGTTTTATTTATTTTTTTACACCTTAAGAAATTATATTTTTCCGTTAGAATAAATTTTTCTTAATATTTTAATTGAAGTTTTATAAAAAGAATTAAGATGCGAGACGTAAGGTTATGATCTCAATTGCTTTACTTTTTACACGGGCTTTATTTAGTTTTTTACGCTGTAAGGGATTACATTATTCCGTTAGTTTAGATCTCTCTTGAAATTTTAATTGAACATTTTACAAAAATAACTAAAGATATAAGAGGCTACGAGCTTTACTTTTTATATATACTTGGTTTAGTTCTTCACACTTAAAGAAATTACATTATTCAGTTAGATGGAATGCCTCTTAAAATTTTAATTGAACTCTTACAAAAATAATTAAGAAGTAAGACCTTAGATTATGGTCTCAATTGCTTTACTTTATACACGGGCCTGATTTAGTTCTTTTTACGGTAAAAGATTCCTCATTTGTTAGATCAAATTCCTTTTAATATTTTAATTTAACAGTGTATAAACATAACTAAGATTCGAGGCCCAAGGTTATCTTCTCAATTTTTTTTTATTTTTTTATGTGAGTTTAATTTAGTTTTTTAAACTTCAAGAGATGACCCCTCTTTCGTTTGATCAGATCTCTTTAAATATTTTAATTGAGCTTTTTACAAAAAATAATTAAGATGCGAGGTTTAAAATTTTGATTTTAATTGTTTTACTTTTTGCACTGGCTCGCTCGATTTAGGCGTTTAACCGCTTCGACCGTCATGCTGAGCAACTTGAAATAAAAAAGTTTGTCGAATGGATTCTCTCAATCAGTAATGGAAATGGGTCTGCAAATGAGAGTGGAGAAATTATTTTGAATATTCCTGATGATCTGTTAATAAAAGCTTCCACTGGTCCATTGCGCTCCCTTATTGATTTTGTGAATCCAGATTTTTTAGAAAATATGAAGAAATTTGATTTTTTTTCAAGAGCGTGGTATACTTGCCCCAACTTTGGATGTAGTCGAGCATGTTAATGATTATCTTCTATCGTTGGTCCCCGGAAGTGAGCAAGAATATTATAGGTCTGATTTGATTTGTAAATCAGATGCAAATAGTGAGATACACAGTGAATGGTTCACAACCGAATTCTTAAATGATATTAAGTGTTCCGGCATTCCAAATCATAAATTGACATTTAAAGTTGGATGTTCAATGATGTTGATGAGGAATATTGATCAGGCTGCTGGGTTATGCAATGGGACTAGATTAATCATCGATATTCTTGGAATAAATTATATTGGTGCAACTGTTATTACTGGATAAAATATGGGTGATAAAATCATTATTCCAAGATTGAACTTGATACCAAGTGACCCTGGATTACCTTTCAAGTTTACAAGAAGACAAATTCCATTGACCTTATGTTTTGCAATGACAATATATAAGAGTCATGGTCAATCGCTTTCTCATGTCGGCATATATCTTCCTAAACATGTATTCACTAATGGAGAATTATATGTCATTTTGTCTAGAGTCATATCAAAGAAGAGTTTGAAGATATTGATATTAGAAGAAGAAAATCGAGTGTGTAGTGAGACCGTTAATGTAGTTTATTGTGAAGTTTTTAATAATGTATAATAGTGTCTTTTTTTCATTATAATAAAATTGACGGTCCAATGAGTTATTAGATTTCTCCAATATTCATCCAATTTTTTTTTTTCTACATTTTCAGAATATTCGGCTCAATTCTTCTAAATCAACTAAAATATTATATTAAGTATAAAACCTACAAATATTGTATATTTGTCCAAATGTTATTTTTCTATAAATAAAAAAAATACGGACAATATGTGACATTAATTAATATTTTATAGATAAAAATATTTTTAAATAACTAATTTAGACGAAATTCTAGCGTGCCAAGTGCACATACTAGTTATTGTTTTTTCCTACTCTTTCATTCTCGCTGAACTCTTCACCTCCTTTGTTCTCTTTTGCTTCTCCTCCATGATTCATCCATTTCTATGTAATTTCTAAGCAAACTATGCTAATAAAAAAAAAACTAATATCTGGTGATTAAATTACTCAATTTCTCCCAGCAAAGTTATAGTTTTGATTTAGTTGCCTGCACATTCTATATCAATGCAAACCCCCTTATTTTTGAAATTCAGATCTGGTGATTAAATTCTAAAATTATCCAGATCTATGAACATAATTAGGGGTTTTTGCAGTTTGATGTTTTCGAATTTAGGTATCACACGTTGGAATCATCCTTCACGATACAAGACGATGAAACCCAACAGCAGAGGTTTTCTTCGGTACCTTGCGACACTTGCTGGAATTTGTTGAAGTCTCATCACCGTTGCGGTCAACCTTGCGGCTGTAACAACATTCACCACTTTGTTCTCAGTGGACAGTGGTGGATGTAATTTCTCTGCCTATTGAATTTATATGTAGTCGCCGTTTTTCTTTGTACAACAGTTAAACTGATTTTTGCTAGCAGTAACAAAAAAAATTGATCTTCAACGAAGTTCTTGAAGTGATGTTAATAGACAAATTGGAAAGTGAAATTTCTCAATTAGACAAGAAAATCCGATTCAGTGAAATATCAAATTGAACGGTTGAATGAGGAATGGCGTATCAGGAGAGGGAGATTGAAGAGATAGAGTGTGAGTGCATTGTTTAATGAGAAATTGAATCTCATCCATTGATCTGAATCTAATGGTTCTCAATTGATCCTCTTATCTCTCACAATAATAAGTCCTCTTACTTGAAAGTTCTCATATATATATATATAGGAAATATCTTATGAGAATGGTAATTTTATATGAGAATGTGAGAATAGATTATTAGCCCTTAGATTAAAATGTATGGCTAAGATTAAAAGAGTTACTGTGAGTCATTTCACATTCCTCTTCCACCCAACGTGTTTTCTTCTCACTCATCATATTCCTCTTCCACCTATCAGATCTGGGTTTCTTCTTCTTCTCACCGTTCCACCACCACCACTACTTCTGACTGCTTGTCATCTCTCATCTTGTCGTCGTTGTTCTCCGGAGTGCAATACAGAAGTCGTTTGTAACGCCACAGACTGCTTTCAGGATGACCGACTGACCCCACAAACCAACACGAGTCTTTTCAGCGTGCTTTGTCCTCACTTGCACGCTTTCTGGGAAACTTCGGTCACCCATCCAAAGACTACTCCAAGTCAAGCACGCTTAACTGTGAAGTTCTTATGGAATGAGCTCCCGAAAAGAAGATGCATCTTGTTGGTATAGGTAGTACCCATCAATCCTTATAAGCCTTCCTTCAACCATGCAGTCCCATACCTGCACAGCCTCAGGATCCCTCTCATTCCGATGTGATTCGATTTTGCCTAGAAGCTGCAAGGAGCCGCACATTGTCATGCCTCATGCACCGGCGACCACTCCCCGCCCTCATCACCCTCGGGTGTTACATGCCCACCAGCTTCCGCTTGGTTCGTCCTCGAACCACATCGTACTGGGAGAGGCCCGCTCTGATACCATTTGTAACGCCCCAAACTGCTTTCAGGATGACCGACTGACCCCACAAACCAACACGAGTCTTTTCAGCGTGCTTTGTCCTCACTTGCACGCTTTCTAGGAAACTTCCCAGAAGGTCACCCATTCAAAGACTACTCCAAGTCAAACACGCTTAACTGTGAAGTTCTTATGGAATGAGCTCCCGAAAAGAAGATGCATCTTGTTGGTATAGGTAGTACCCATCAATCCTTGTAAGCCTTCCTTCAACCATGCAGTCCCATACCTGCACAGCCTCAGGATCCCTCTCATTCCGATGTGATTCGGTTTTGCCTAGAAGCTGCCAGGAGCCGCACATTGTCATGCCTCATGCACCGGCGACCACTCCCCGCCCTGATCAGCCTCGGGTGTTACATCGTTCTCCATCTTGTGTTTGATGGAAGACGGTTAAGAAATCCGCCGAATCAAAGGTCGTGTTTGCTCTCTTACGCATAGGTTCTCCGTCCTCAAATACAACAGAAGTCAAAATTACTTTGAAATGCTTCAATAAAATTGAAATCTGTCATTCACTTTGATTGAATTGAAATCTGAAATTTGCTTATTCCCTTTTATCCATGGAGATTATCTTTTTAATTATTTTTCTAATCAATTCACTTTCAAATTGAAATCTTGGATCTAGGGTAAAAAAACCCCAATCTATGAACCTGACGTGGGACTCACGGTGGGAGAATTTAAATGCATGTGTTATTTTGATGTCAGAGAGAAATCAAATGATCTTTTAATCAAAGGTAGATGACACTGGTACATAAGAACAAGTGATATGGAAAGTTGGAGTCTTGGAGAAGATGAAAAATAATAGTGTATGAATAGATACACTTGTTGTTTGGATGTGATTATTTAATATCAACCAATTAATTTTGATCAAAGGGTTGTTAAATATTCTCATCATTCTCATATAAAATGTCTATTCTTATAAGATATGTCCTCATATATATATATATATATATATATATATATATATATATATATATATAAAATTTAATAATATAATATGAATATCGATGACAAATGCAACATTAATTTCATTTACCAAATCCAATAGTATATTGGAGGTTTTGAAATCTCTGTATATGAGTGGCCTTTCAAATTCTTCATGTAGAAATGCCACACCCCATGGTAGAGGTGTAGCTAATCCTGTGAATATACAACATTAATATTATTGGATATGATATATATAACCTGATAAAAAAATATAAAGATTTAATATATATATATATATATATGATAATCAGATTTTGAACTCTGTTTTAATACATTATTATCATAATGGTGAATTTAGGACAATAAAATGGTAATAAATAAAAGCATGCATGAGACAAACTTTATTTTCTAATTGCATTAATTAACATATATCCATTAATGAATATCTTTAGAAAAATGACCAAAGAAATTCTATTGTTAATAATAGAATTAAAGAGACAAATTTTAAGTTTTGTTATCTTTCATCCCCCGAAGATCTAATTAGAGAGTACTTGTCAATATAGATATGGTTGGTTATATTATATAAAGAATAAAGAATAAAAGAAAAAGTTCAAACATCAATATACATAGATGATCTAAGAATTGAAATGTGAGTGTCTATATTTAGAATGACGGGATATTTGTTGAAACACTTACTCCTAAACAAATGGTTTTCAAGGCTTCCTCTTCTCATATATTCATAAACAAGCATCCTATGTTCATCTTCAATACAGTAGCCAACAAGTTTAACCACATTTGGGTATTGGACGGCACCAAGATAGTTAATTTCAGCCCGCCACATATAAACACTTTACCAAATCCTCCTTCCCCAATAAAAAATTCAGGCCTAAATTTTTTTGGCTAACACTAGTTCATTATAGGTAAATTGCTTTAGATGGCTAATGTCAGTTGGCGGTGGTGGTGATTTTGGAGCAACAACAGTAATCTCATCCTCTACAAATTTACAAAATAAAAATAACATTAAAGTCAATCCAAAAATATTGATCACCTAAAAAAAGAGTCAATCCAAAAATACATTAATTCTCTCTCTCTCTCTCTCTCTCTCTCTCTCTCTCTCTCTCTCTCTCTCTCTCTCTCTCTCAATGATTTAATAAATAAAAAATTGCTTCACTCTTAATTTCCAACCTTTTTGAATTATTTTTTAATACAATCGTCGAAGAAAAGTAAAAGTAAATGAAATGCTTAAATCCCCAATTTTCAAGTCATTGCAATCATATGCAGCTACGAAATCATCAATCACATGTGTTCATATTCTAAAGAATCAAAGATCATAATGACAATCGTAACCGTTTTAAAATCATCCTTATATTCTTGATTCCTCTCAATGTCCTATTAATTATAATGTTAGATTGACCTGATGTTTGATTCTGGTGAAGCTACAAAAGCAGAAGATAAATGCAATTTAGTGAAAGATGATTAAGCAGTTTAGGTTGAGTTTTATATGAAAAGTAATTTATTTATTTTTAAATTAGTAAAATAATATATACTACTCAAACAAAATGAATGGAAGAAGTTAGTAGTAGAAACATAACATTATACTCTTGTTTTGGTTCTTACCATGAGATGAGTTTTTGGACAGGCACCTACACCACAATTTGAATTTTATGCAATATCCTGAATTTTTCCGCATGTCTTCACTTTACCACCCTAAAAATATTCAATACAAATTTAGCACAAAATTGAAAAACATGAGAGAGTACTGTTTTTAATAAAGAGCATTGAAAAGTGAAAATGACATACATATATGTATGACATGAAAATCATATAAATATACACAATGTATTCAAAAAACAAAATCAAGAAAATATTTATAATGAAAAATTAAAATGAACAAACCCCAAATGAAAAATCAAGAAATTTTTTGGTTATAAACAAAATGGTATATATTATATACAGTATAAGTGATTAAAATTGGACGGTGTGAATGTTAACAATAGCATTTGAAAAAAAATGACGTCTTTTAAATTGTTCGAAAAGGAGGAGAGATGGTTCTAGAGAGAGAAAGAGTGGAGAATACGTGAACAGTATCACCTTCAACCTTGCACCACCAACTTTTACACCGCCCTATTTTCCGCTGTTCCTTTCAACATGCAAGCCTTTAATATCCCTTGGAAATGTTTAGATCTTTCCAATGAACCAAAGAATAACACCAACAGCTCAGTCGAACAACCAAAACCTTAAAAAACCTTTGCTCAAGCAGTAACCAATATTTGCGATATTCCTCTATCCCAGTTTCAACAACCTGTCATCAAAGGCGATCGCCTAGCTATTGAGATACCAGAAGTTTTCTATGAAGCCGGATTAGAAGCATGCAAACACAATTTACACGGAAGGATCCTTTGGCCAAAGGGTTCCACGCCGTTGTCGGTCGTTGCCTTGAAAGCAAAGTTATCCATGATTTGGAAGGATTTGTCAACTTGGGGAGTTATCTCTCTTGGTAAGGGTTATTTTGAATTCACATTTTCTTCTCTTGAGGATGTTAGAAGGGTTAGATCTATTCCTTCATGGAATCTAAACCCAGGTTTGTTAAAACTGTTTGCTTGGACCAAAGACTTTAACCCTAAATTACAACATAATACATCTGTTCAGGTTTGGGTTAAAATATTTGGGTTGTCACAGGAATATTGGCACAAAAACATTCTATTCACTATTGCTGGTAGCATAGGTACTCCTATTTGTGTTGACTCTGTTACAGCCAAACCTATGCTAGAAAGAACTTTTGGACAATTTGTTCGAGTTTTGATAGATATTGACCTAGTGCAACCTCTTAGATACAAGCTGTTAGTGGAAAGGAAAGGGTATTCATTCTTTGTTGATTTAGAATATGAGCATCTCCCTGACTTTTGTAATGAGTGCCAGATGATTGGTCATAGCTATGAAAATTGTAAGAGATGGAATAATGATGAGACTAGGCAAAACAAAGAAGCTTTAGCTAAGAAAAAATCAATACCTGAACCAAAACAAATTTTTGTCCCAACTAAAGATGGTAGAAAACAACAGAACAAGCCAGAGGAAGTTATCAATACAGTCAAAGAAGTAATTAATGTTGAGGAAGCTAGTGAAAAAACCACTCAGATTGGAGTTGCAGAAAACAATGTACAGGATATTGGCTCTTCAAGCAAAACAAAAACAACATCTCCTTCCCTGTCTGCTTACAGTCAGGCAGGAAACACTGTCTTATCACCTGTGAGTCCTAGATCCTTGCTGAGGGCTCAAGATGAACAGTTGGAACAAGAGTTACAAGGTCAATTAATGGAGGACAAGAGTGATGATGAGGATTCTCAGGACTCTTTTGTGGAAGGTACTCAATTAGTAGAAGTTGGTAGGCAGGAAAATTTGCAAGAGCATGTTTTGACTCAACCTGTTCTTCCTCATGATGAGGGTCCTGGTAAGTGTCATACTCATGATAGAGTGGCTCAAGATATGGAGTTTCTCAAGGAATCATGGGCAAATATTGCTGAGGAAGAGGAAGCAGGGTTGAAGAATTTGGAAGACACAGGGCAAGAGCTGCCAGATGCAGGATTCCAAATCCACTTGTCTAAAGGGAAGAAAAAAACTCAAAAGAAATTGGCCAGCAGGGATTCATACAAAACCAGATCTAAAGGTTCTTCCAAACCTTTTAGATGAAGTGCTTTTATTGGAATACAAGGGGTTTAGCTAACTCCCCAACAAGATTAACCCTTAAGAAACTCATTAATGATCATAATCCTGATATTATTATCCTCTCTGAACCTTGGATGGCTTGCTCAGACCTGCCTAGAAGGTGGCTTTCAAACCTTAACCTTAAAATCTTTGCCACTAACACTAGAACCAACCTTTTGCCTAACCTATGGTGCCTTTGTAAACTAAACCTAAACCCTACTATTCTTATGTCAGATGATCAACATCTTTCTTTTACTATTGTTGAGAATGATAAAACTTTAGCCTTTGCTGCAGTGTATGCTTCAACAAATTATATAACTAGAAGATATCTTTGGAATTCCCTCAATAGTTTGCAGTCTCAATTTGACCTTCCTTGGTGCTTCATTGGGGATTTCAATGTCATTATAGGTGCTCATGAACATAGAGGTAGAGTTTCTCCTGCTAGGAAGCCTATTGAAGAATTTCAAACCTGGACAGATAATTTTAATTTGATTCGCCTTCCCACTAGAGGTGCTGAGTTTACTTGGAACAATGGTAGAGGAGGAATGAGACACACTGAAAAAAGATTAGATAGAGCTATTTGTAATCAAGCCTGGCTAGATGTGTGCCAAGTTTCTTCTGTCACTTCTCTTACTAAGTTAAGATCAGATCACTTTCCTTTGCTTCTGGAGTTCAAGTTAAGTACTGAATCCTTTGCTTCTCATTTTAAGTTTATGAGGATGTGGTCATTGCATGCTGATTGTTGTAACATCATCTCTGAATGTTGGAAGACCGTGGTGATTGGTTGCCCTATGTTTGTGCTTAGTCAGAAATTGAAGATTCTTAAAGGCAAGCTGAAAATATGGAACAAGCAATCTTTTGGAAATGTTAATGATTTAGTTAAAGCTGCTGAAACTAATCTTCACCAGATTCAATCCCTGATTCAGGAGAATGGTCCCTCTAATTCTCTCTTGAATGATGAAAGAGTAGCTAGTGTGTTATATGAAGAAGCCTTGACTAAACAGGAAGTTTTTTGGCAAGAGAAGGCTAGAATCAACTGGCATTTAGAGGGGGATAGGAATGCCAAATATTTTCACAAATTAGCCAAAATCAAAACCACTTCCAAACATATAAACACCCTTCAAGATGGTGATACTGTTATCACAGATTCAACACTCATTTCTGAACATATAGTGAATTTTTATAAAAACTTGTTTTCTTCTAACATTGTTTTACAGGATTCTCTTTTGGCAGAGGAGGTTATACCTTCTCTTGTTACTGAGGAAACTAATGAGCTGCTTACTAGGCTTCCTCCACATGCTGAAATTAAGTCTGCAGTTTTTGCATTAAATTCTGAAAGTGCTCCTGGCCCTGATGGATTTGGTGCATTCTTTTTCCAACATTACTGGGAGATTGTGAAAGATGATGTGTTCAAAGCTGTGCTAGAATTCTTTACCACAAGTTGGATTCTGCCAGGCTACAATTCAAACATTATTGCCTTACTTCCTAAGTTTCCTGAAGCTTCATCAATTGATCATTACAGACCTATAGCTATGGAAAATTTCAAATTCAAAATTATTTCCAAAGTCATTGCAGATGGGTTGGCTACCCTCATGCCAACTCTTATTTCTGAAGAACAAAAGGGTTTCATTCATGGCAGAGATATCAAGGATTGTATTTGTGTAACTTCTGAAGCTGCTAACCTTCTCCATAATAAGGCTTTTGGTGGGAACCTAGCTTTGAAAATTGACATAGCCAAGGCATTTGATACTTTAGATTGGGCTTTCCTTCTCAAAGTGCTTGCTTCATTTGGATTTAATCAAACTTTCTGCAATTGGATTCATGTAATTCTTCAATCTGCATTTCTTTCCATTTCTGTCAATGGTCAATCACATGGTTATTTCAAGTGTAATAGAGGAGTAAGACAAGGTGATCCACTGTCACCTCTTCTTTTCCGCCTTGCTGAAGAAGTTTTGAGTAGAAGTATTTCATTACTTGTGTCCCAAGGAAAACTGCATCAAATCAAAGGTACTAGAAGTTCTAAAGTGCCTTCCCACTCTTTTTATGCTGATGATCTGATGATATTTTGCAAAGGAAATATCTCTGGTTTGAAGGCTCTTAAGGATCTTTTCTCTTGTTATGCTCTTGAGTCAGGTCAGGTAATTAACAACTCTAAGTCTTCTATTTTCTCTGGTTCCATTACTCCTAGAAGATTAGATCTTATTGTCCAATTACTTAATTTTAAAATAGGATCTTTACCTTTCTCTTATTTGGGTGTGCCTATTTTTAAAGGAAAACCTAAAACCTCTCACCTTCAGCCCATAGCAGATAAAATCATGCTGAAACTTTCTGCCTGGAAAGCCTCCCTTCTTTCCATTGCTGGTAGGGTTCAGTTAGTAAGGTCAGTTGTTCAAAGCATGTTAACCTATAGCATTTCTATATACTCTTGGCCTGTTTCTCTTCTCAAAGCTATAGAAAAGTGTATTAGAAATTTCATTTGGAGTGGGGACATTGAAAAAAGAAAATTAGTTACCATTGCTTGGAAAAAAGTGTGTAGACCTTTGGCTCAGGGAGGGTTAAACATTAGATCTCTTAACTCTTTGAACCAGGCTTCTAATCTTAAGCTTTGTTGGTCTCTTGTCAATTCTAATTCCTCTTGGGCTATTCTTCTCAGAGATAGAGTCTTTAGGAATAGGAAAGCTATCCATCATCATATTTTCTCATCAATTTGGAGCAGTATCAAGCATGAATTTCAAACAATTATGGATAATTCCTGTTGGCTTCTTGGAAATGGCTCTGACATCAATTTCTGGAATGATTTGTGGTGTGGTGAAGCTTTAGTAGATCAGTTAAATGTTCCCTTTCAGATCAGACCTTTCCTATCTTCATCTGTGAGTGATTACATCATCAATGGAACTTGGAATATCCCTCCTCAGCTTTCTTCCATGTTCAACAATCTCAATTCCATTGTGAATTCAGTGACCATCCCTTTAACTCATTCTCAAGACAAATTACTTTGGAAGCATTCAGATAATGGTGACTTAGAGTTCAAGCAAGCTTACAATTTCAAGAGGCAACAATTTCAAGATCTGCAGTGGGCTAGGCTTATTTGGAATCCTGCAATTCCTCCCTCCAAATCCCTCATGGTTTGGAGATTGATGCATGAAAAACTGCTTACAGATGAGAATTTAAGGATTAGAGGTTGTGATATTCCCTCTATGTGCAGTTTATGTAAAATCACTGATGAGACTTCTTTACACTTGTTCTTTGACTGTGCCTTTGCTTCCAATCTTTGGGCCTGGTTAGCTAGAGGTTTGAATCTTACTTTGCAGTTCAACTCTTTGGAGGATATGTGGAAATTATGTGACTTGCACTGGTCACCTCAAAGCAAAGTCACTTTGATTGCAGCAGTGATCAATTTACTCAACACTATTTAGTTTGTTAGAAACCAGGCTAGATTCAATAACACTTCCATTTCTTGTAGTTCAGCAATCACAACTATAATTTCCAATACTAGTTTGTCAGGAAATAGCACCTCTAAACCTGCCTCCAACTCTATAAAAGATTTTGTCTTTTTAAAAATGTTCAAGGTTACTATCCATCATCCCAGACCTCCTATTCTCAAAGAAGTTTGTTGGCAACCTCCTCCTATTTCTTGGCTCAAGTGTAATATTGATGGAGCTTGTGTCTTAGGGAAAGCAGCTTGTGGAGGTATCTTTAGAAATCAACAGGCAAACTTTGTTTATGCTTTTGCTGTGAATCTAGGTTTAAGTTCTTCATATGCTGCTGAACTTTGTGGGGCTATGGCAGCCATTGAAATTGCTTCCAAAGGCATTGGAACAATCTTTGGATAGAATCAGACTCTGCTTTAGTAGTTGCTGCCTTCTCAAATCCTGACAAGCCTATTACTTGGTGGTTAAGAAACAGATGGGAAAATGCTCTCTCCATGGCTAGGCAAATGAACTGTTTTGTTACACACATCTATAGAGAGGGGAATCAAGTGGCAGATAGCTTTGCCAATTATGGTTTGAATATTACCTCTACTGAATTTTGGGAGGCTCCTCCTTTGTTTATTCTAGATAGTTTTGAGAAGAACAAATTCGGGTTTCCTTGTTTTAGACTTTGTTCTTCCTAGTTGGGGTTTTGGCATATTCCCCTCCAACTTGTACTTTTTATCTCTTCTTTCATCTTAATATATTTTGGGGTGGTTAGCTTTTTGCTCTCCACCTTTTTGGTTTATAAAAAAAAATATATATATATATACAGTATAAGTATAGATGGTAAAAGAGAAATAATTTAATGTAGAGAGATTACTGATCAAAATATACAATTTATAAAAAGGTATATAGTTGTGTGTGTGAGTTCAATGCAGAAGAGTTTTTATTTATAGTGAGACGAGTGTCTAACACACAACACCCAAAAGGATTTAAAGATTGGCTCTTATCATTTTTAATAAATAATAAATTTATAATAATAAAAAGGAAAATGTTTAATATTTTAAAAAAATTTACCAAAAATAATATAATCAATACAGCATTGGATTATTTTTTAAAAGTCCATATTAAAAAATTATTAATTATAAAAATACAAGACATTTGTCATCACATAGCATTAATTTAGTCCAAAGGTACAATTTATAAACTTTATGTATATATAAAACACAAAAGTTGCAACATGCACAAGAAGATATTTTAGGGATTTCTGCGTATAATAAAATACTTATAAAAATACTATATTATTGTTGATATTTTAAAAATCTTTACGAGTTTTCTCCATTTTACAATAATATTGAACTACAATTCAATAAACCTTTGTGAATGTGTGGATATTTTGCTCATATGCATGAAAAAAGTTAGTTTGTTGATTTTGCTCTATTTTTCTACCATTCATTTTATTGTTCATCTATAAGAGCAAGTGAATCCCATTAATGATTTTTTTTTTATAAAATCCCATTAATGAATTTTATTGTATATCTCAATTTGTATTTCTAGCATGTTCTTTGACAGAAATTAATTATCATTAAATGGCGGTGTTTTTTACCTATAACAATAACGATATGATAAACAAAAAATAATTTGATTTATATTATGTCATTTAAAAATATTAATGAAATATATTAATTACATTTTTTCATTAATATACTTTCTTTTTACAATTTCATTAATATTCTCTAAATTCATTGTATCTCGACTCATTTATTTTTTTATTTTTGGTAATATCTCGACTCATTTATATATTCATTATAACTACAATATATTCGATATATCCCAAAATTTAAGCAAAAATTAGTCAATTAAAATGATTGTATTTGGTCCAAATCTTTAACCAAATATATCAAGTTTCTTTGATAACTTTTGTTTATATTTTAAGACGTATGAGCATGGAAAAAAGAATGTGGTTGGAAAAACAATATATACAAAAAAAGTCAAATAATCTCTGAATTACATTTGATTGATGAAAATCCTAATATTTTAGACTTATAATATAGTAATAATCATTAAGATAAACCTAATAAATACTTGAGATGTTAACTCTAAAATAAGTGCATAGATTTGTAATATTAAGATACTTGAGTTTAAAATTTATCATTTTGGTCCTTTACATTTTTACTATTTGCATTATTTAGTCATTTCCGTTAGTTTTGTCAATAAAACCATTTCAACTGTCCACGTGTTTGTTCATATATGCAAACCGTCCGCCACATATGTGACAAAACTGACAGAAATGACTAACTAATGCAAACGGTGAAAACGTAAATGACCAAATTGATGCTTCTTAAACGTTAGTGACCAAATTTAAATCTAAAATAAATGTACAGGATCAAATATGTAGTTTAACCTAAAATCATCATTAGTACATACCTCTTTAATTAATAAAAATTCTTTTTTTCCTCAATTTTAAATATAATGTGTCTCTCAAAGATGTGTCTTTTAAAATTTATGGATACTAATACACGAGAATGGATCCTCTCAATTTATTTTTCCTCAATTTTTCTCAATTTTCACATCTTAACCATCAATCAACTTTTCCTCATTTCTTTTCAATTTAAATATTACTTTATATTTATAATCCAATGGTTTAAAACCCCACTTTATTTCCTCAATTTTTTTTTCAAATTGAGAGGATCCATTCTCCTAATACACTAAGGACCATTGTTGATGGGGAGGCTATTACTTACTAGTGTTGATATCTTACGGCATGATGACGTGTGTACTACAATTATTGCTAATAAGGGAGTAGCCAGTTGTTGACCATGTGGAAATTGCAACTCCTAAGCATATTCATGAGACTCTTGCAAATAGAATCATGAGGAGAACACGAGGTTATTCATGAGGATAATATCAATATTTTTGAAAAATTTGTCTTAGAATCATAGTCAGTTGTAGTGACTTATCATAATGTAATTATGCAAAAAGATATATTAAAATTATTAAACAGGTTTGGGCTGATCTAGAACAGAGCATTATTTATTAGAAGCATCATTTACACTTTATGTATTCAAGAATCAAAGAGAGAAGAACTTTAAAAAAATTCATCATTTTTAAAGCAAAACTCATAAAAATGTTCTTAATTAATATTTAAGATGTTGGAACAAAGTTGGTTCTAATATAACCCAAGTAGTTTTGATGATAACAATAGTATTAATATACAATAGGGAATACTGATAATTTACTATAGTGTGCAGGTATATAAGTTAAAATTTTATATACACTAGAAATTGAAGTTCTGGTTGCTATGCTAAAAAGCGTCCCCAGAAGTTGGGAAAATGCAAGTTCTGAAGACGACACCAGAAGTTGAAGTCATCAGAAGTTGCAAGTCAAAGTCAACCAGAAGCTAAACTCATCAGAAGCAAGATTCATATCTAAAGAATCTGATGACGATGAAACAGCAGAGGACGCCAGAAGAACATTCTATTCTCATTAACGACTATCATCTATTTGGCAAAAACTGAAGATGCAGTAGAAATCTCTTTCAAGACCGTTATCCTCATGATAATGACGTTTGTACTATTGTACTATCTTTGTTTTCCTGATATGGGCGAATATTCGAAATCAAGGCTCATATTTTGATCTTTACCTGATTTGGATAAGCACATTTCAAATGAAAACATTAGTACAGTACTGCGTAGCTGTTTTCATCTTTGTCCGCTCAAATTCAAGACGATCCAACATCATCTATAAAAGGAGGAAGAATTTGAAGACGTGACAACACACTTACGAAGAACAAAAGAGCTGTTATTCTGCTAAATTTTCAAGAGCATTTTTAACTTAGATACAACTTGAGATTATATCAAAATTCAAGACAAACAGTTTTCAACTTCTGACTAGTCAGTTGTTGAACCTTAGTTTTCTTTTTAAGAATTCTAAGAATAGTCTTGTTATTAAAGTTGTATTATTTTGTTCTCAGAACTCTGATATTGTTTATCAGTTGTTCAAACTTTGTATTTTCTATTTGTGTTAGGAAGTCTCTTGCTTGTGAGCTTGAGCATTTGGAAGTCTCTTGTACTGTGTTACTTGAGCAAAGAAAGTCTCTTGCTGTTGGCTTGAGCATTTGTAATCTTGTGTGATTATAGTGAAAATCCCTTGGAAGTGCAAGGGGACTGGACTACTCTCGGTTTGTGAGAGGAACCAATATAAATCTCTTGTGTTCATCTTTTCTCTCTTCTCTCTGTTTTTTATTCATTCCTGCTCTGTTTTGCTTTCACCATCACCAGAAGTTGTTTGTGTTCAAAGTTATTCCGCTGCTAAATCTGATAAGTTGCAAAACTTAGAAGAAGTTTTTAAAACTAGCCAAAACACAATTCAACCCCCCTTCTTGTGTTTTCACACCTTCATAAGATGTTAATCAATACTACTAAATATTCTGAGGAAACATTTAAACCAAAGATATTTGAGTATAAAATTAAAAAGATGAAATATAAAAATAAATCAACCTTAACAAATAGAAGTATAATTTGAAATTAATGGCGTTAAATTCTCTTGAGAGAGAGCTTTACCACATTTTGACCGTTTATCTAGCTTGAAAGACTAATATCTACAGTTAAGTGCAATGAAGATCTAGTTTGTATAGAAAAATAGAAATATAATTTCATGAACTTAACATAACAATATGACAATAATACTATGAGTTTTACGTACAGTATAAAGTTAAAGTCTATACTTTTTTGTGAAAAATTCTATATTTAAGGTAAAGACAACGCAATTTTTTAAAAATTAATTTTTTTGTCCTTCTAATTTAATTTGTTTTTGACTTTAGGTCCCCAATCTCATTTTGGGTTAATTTTAATGATATGACAAACTCAAATGCTTGTGCACAAAACATTACACGATACATTAATATTTATTTTAATTTTATTCTGTAATACTTTTCTTAAGAAAACAAAAGTAAACATAATTTCAATTGCATCCTCCTCTTTTCCAATGGCACCCTCTTTCAATTTCGAATCGGTTCCTTCCTTTTTTTTTCCTTCATATTTCAACTTCCTTCTCCTCCTCTCTTTCAAACTCTTTCAATTTCAATATGATTTACAAATATGTAAATTTGTTCATGAATTAATAAACATTATTTGTGAGCCTATTATACGTGTCCACCTTAGCAAATGTACTTTGACATATCCAAATAAAAAATATACCAAAGAATTCACCTAAATATTAATATTGTTATGTAATTGGGCTTTAAATATTGGGCCTTTAGTTTAGTAGTTTAGCTCATTAGGTTATTGTTATAAATTCTCTCATAATATTTTGACAAGGCATGTCAAAAACCCTAATAGCCTCATTTGTTATTCTCTTTGTCGTCATTGTTCTGCTGCCGGTTTCGCATAAGTTTGGGAGTATTGTGTGATTGATATGGTTGAGTTTTAGTATTTGTATTTTGAATTTTGTTGTTTGATTGAAATAAATCTAAGATTGGTGAATATGTTGTTTTGCTGTCAGTTTCTGTTTGGGTTTGCAATTTCTATTCGGTTTGCTCCTTTTCCTCATTTTTCTGTTAGTTTCTTTGAATTAGAATAAGATGTTTTGAATTTTTATTTTTAAGTATGTTCTTCATTTTTTGTTTAACAAACTTTCGATGCTTCATGTTGATACATCGTGAGTTTGAGTTAAAGTATTAGATAATAAGGCTTTAAGTATTTGGCTTTTATGTTGGTAGTTTAGTCCATTATGCATTATAAATTTTCATATAATCATTTGACAGGGTATGCCATTGTAATGTTATGAAACCCTAGTTAATAGCCTCATTTGTTATCCTCTTTGGTTATCTCTATTGTTAACAAATGTCACGTGTAATGTTTCATCCACGTGGCATCTTACATGTCACAATTGGCTTTGTCATGTCATTAAAATTCTCCCAAAATAGGGTGTATAACCAGAAGTATAAAAATAAATAGGAGGACTAAAAGTTGATTTTTAAAACTGAAGAATCAAAACTTCAAAAAATTAAAAATAGGATGGTGATAAATGCCTTTTAACTCTTGTTTTTTTGTATATCTTAAGATAATCCCAATATTTGTAGTAATGTTTTTTTAATTGCTAATAGTTATATTTAATTTATAATTACATTTATTGTGTAATGAAGAATAAAATTATATTGTTAAAAAATCATAATTAATAGTAGTATGTTTGAATATTTTGTTAAAATCATAATTATATTAACTATTTATTAATTAGGAAACTTAATTAATAGTGATCAAATTGAGTAATAAGCCTAATTAGACTTCTAATTGGATCAATAATTAAATATTTAACTAATTTTGATTTAATATACTCTTGACCATTACACCATATGTTGGTTATGGTCCTTAATATACAGGACATAGATCATATTTTCTCTTCGCCCCATCTTTAAAGTTCCTAAAGCATAAGGAGTTCAGGTTATGGAAGAATCACAAGTCCGCGAGTGTTCGTCATCTGTCTCTCTTTCTTTGCATTTTAGGAGTGCTAGAGGCTACAATAAATGTTCATCCATCCAGGTAATCCTTCTATCAATATTTGACATATCAAAATGCTGTAGATTGTAAAAGTAATGCATGTTAATATGTTTATTTTGTTTCTGCACTAAAATATAATTAGGGTTTTGGTCTTTGTAATGAGCATGTCTTTTATGAGATTAAATATTAAAATTAATTCTAGCAAAATACTCATTAAAATTAATTAAATGCTACTTCATATTATAAAAATTTGTACAAGGGCTCGGAGATCTTTGAGAAGCCCTTCATGAACCTTCTATAGAACTTTATATGTCCAAGGAAATTTTTGACTCCCTTGAAAGTAGTAGGCGGTGGCATTTTCTCAATAACTTCAATATTTACTTTGTCAACCTTCATTTTTTTACGCGACTTATTATGTCTCTCAATTAAGTAGAAAGTTGGTTTCTTCGCATCTTTCTGGGACTTGTTCAAAATTTTACAAATATTTGTTGAATAATAATCCAAAGATAGAGAAGTCATCCATAAAAACTTTTGCAAATTTTTTAATCAAGTCTGGAAAGATGATCATTGATAGTCTCGCAAGTGCACGAGATTATTATTGTAATAAAAAGATTATTGATCCACAAAGACTAAGAAGAGACAAGATAAAATCCTATATTTATAAAGGTTAGAAAGAAAAGTAGTAAAAACAAGAGAATATTCAAAGAAGATATTGTTTGGATTTTTAAGAGATTAGCAAGCAAAATAAGACTAATAATATGCATTTTTATAAATAAGAAAATAAAAATAAAACCATCCTAGGATCATAAATTTCATCAGAAGCACACAAATCCTAACCCAATGTAATTAATCTTGTCATGGGTAAACTATAACACTTCGTATCGATTATCTAGAATATCAATAGGTGTATACCCAAATATATTAAAATACAATATAAATATTCCAAATACACCAATTATCTTACAATTATTCCAAGATAATTTACACATTTGAGCTAACAAATAAAATACATAAATTAACTCAATGACATAAATGATCCCTTCGAGGTTTTTACTCCAAGCTCTAAAACACTGATTAATCGGTCTATCTGAAATCAAATAATCATGGGATGTGACAAATAAGTCTTGGTGGGTTCCTACTATCCAACTAAGATGGTGACTACACCGGGGGTTCATGATCCGGTCAATCCACAATGTAATTTTCTAATTAACCAAAAACATAATAAAGGTGTAACACAAATTATTTATATTGTTCGTTTTACAAATATGACACTTTGAGGTAAGCCAGTCCCAAAGGCCTCCCAAATCCATTCTTCGATAATAATGTACATCTTCACGACAACAACTTACTTACAATTATTATTATTATTATTTAAGATTGGATTATAAATCGAATCCCAAAATAGCATAAGCTTTCCTTAACGTGGTACCGGAGTATCTACTATAACGATTGACTGATTGCATGGTCTAAGTTAAAATTAACCACTTAATCAACAAAACCCATCCCAGGGAACTTACATGAGTTTGATTTCCTAAGTTGCCGTTATGTGGTTGTAATTCAATGTTCGAAAAGATAACCTTTTATTAATTGAGACACACTACTATACAATATAGGAATCTTTCGGCCACTAAAATGGAAAAATTTCACAACATTTTCTCAGTACCAACCACCGGTAATCGGTTACCTAGTTTTTTATTGATTACCTCTAGATGTCAGGCTTTACTAGTATTTGGTTACCTCAATATTGATATCACTCCCACCTCTTATGAGCTAAGTACTTCATAATAATATTTTTCACAAGCGTATACACGGTGTGTATTCTAAAGGATCACATTAATTAGTTTGAACTGACAATTTCGTTCTTGTACTACAAGATGGAAAGAAAAAAAAGGTATGAAATATGATAATATCTGAAATATATATTACATTGCAAAGACTAAATACAAAGACATTAAACTAATAAATGATTATGAATAGTGGCAGATTAATAAAATTTAAGAGCGACAACAATTTAAAATAGAGTACTACTATTTGAATATGACAATCCTACTACCAATTCAGACTACATTAAAATAATAATTTAGAAAGCGAGTATTATAGGGTGCGTTTGATCTGCTAAAAAACAAGGGATTGAACTGGAAAACTTTTATTGTATCATGGTCTCCCCCTGCAATATAGGCGATATTTGCAATACCCCTTAGAAAAAATTTCTTAAGGATTCCCACCTTGCAATTTTTTTTTTTTGCATTACTTCTCTACGTGCACACCATGACAGCTGACTGGGAAGAATCTTCACGTGGCATGTCCAAGTGGAATTTTTTCAATTTTAAAATTAAATTAAATGCCACATCAATTTTTTCAATTTAAATTCAATTTTAATATATTTTCCTCAATTCTTTTTATTTTTTTTGAGATGCCAAAAGTTTATTTCATTTGATATATAAGGTATATCAGTGTTTTTTTTAGAGGAAAATTCATTTTGAAAATCTAAACCTCTCTCTTCTCCTCTACACTCTCTCGTTTCTCTCACAGTCTGTTCTTTACCTTCAAAAAGAATTTCCAGAATCTGGCGCGGTGGTTACCAGGCCAGACCGCGGCGCCACCGCGCTGGAGCGCTAAACACAAATCTAAGCTTAGAATTACCAAAAATAAACAAAATGGCCGGATCGGAGCTAAAAAAGGTGACAGAAGTTTGAGTTTGTTTCGTTCACGGTTCAGATTTCCTCTTCTTCTCCGTCTGTGCTCGTTCGATTCCGTTTCTGTTTGTTTTGTTTCGGACTCGTGAGTTGGTTCCGTTTCGTTTTGATCTGTTTCTGGGTTCGCAGTGGTGTTGGTGATACGATGTTGATGATGATGGTTCACGTTTCAGTTTCGTGTGAGATGTTGGTTGTTGTTGTTGTTTTGATTTGATATGGATGGAAATTCCTGGATGAGTTTGTTTCTGAGTTTGTTTGATTTTGGAATATTGATTCTGATTGTGATGTTGATTTTGTGATGATGTTTATGAGTTTGTTGAAATCGATTTGTGATTCTGTGATTATGGTTGTTGTTGTTGTAAATTCGACATTAACCGACACCAATAACAAATTGATGGGTGGGGCAAGCGTAATAAGCAACTAAAAATAAGGACAGGATAGAGACGATGATGCAATAATTCAAACAACAATAAACACAGCAAGAAAAGAACACACGATCAATTTGTTTACCCAGTTCGGAATAACCTACTCTGGGGAGAGAGCACCTCTCCGTTCTACTAGGATCAATAAGTACATTGGGTACAAAGAATTAGCAAACCCTAATTCTACCCAAAACCTGAATCTCTTCTCGTGGCCAAGAGACTCAATTTAACCTAGAGTAAGTCTACTCTAGGTGTTCCCACAAGATGATCCCAAAAGTAGTTTGCCCTATGATTCAAAATCCTAGCCATTTGTGGTGGCAAACTCCAACTCTCTACATCTTGTCTCACTCTTTGCTCTTCCTATTTTTTCTACGAACAAAACACTCTCTATTTATAGAAAAAATATATGCCTACTTATTTTAAAAGATAATGTTTTAAAATAAAACCAAATCTTTCAATATTGTCTTTAAATATATCCAATTTAAAACCAAACACAATCCAAGTCAAATATTCTTCAAAACTATATTTTTTCACAGAAAATCTGAAATTTTCTGACTTCTAATCTTGAGATTTCAAGGCATATCCAACAACTGTTATGATAGATTTGATTCTGAGATTGAATTTGGATTGGAGGTTATTGTGATGCGAGATTGATGATTATGTGGCGTTAAATTTCCTGGTTTAGATGAATTTTGTGATATTGATGATGGTTTCAATTTGTGAGAAAAAAAAAAGAAAAAAGAAATAATTAAAGTTTGGATTTTTTATTTATTTTTATTAATTTCCACGTGGCATCATCTAGTGGTGCCACGTGGAGATTCCATCAAGTCAGCTGCCATGTGTTGGGCTAGGGGGGTAACGCAAATAAAAAAAATTTACAAGGTGGGAATCCTTAAGAAATTTTTTCTAGGGGTCGGGGGTATTACAAATCTCGCCTATATTGCAGGGGGGGGTGGGGCGGGGGGGAGACCTATTTACCCTAAAAAATATTATCGCTCTATATCTCTCAAGTACAATTTTGCCACGTTTTGGCAAGTACTTGTTGTTTTGTGAATCAAACGCATCCATAAGTAATAAGTACTTATTACTTGGGGACTGGAAGTTTCATCTTCAAAAATGTTTGAAGCTCCTTCTCCAAATCGCAGTGGATCACGCGGAAAAAGTTGTGAGTAGGATGCAAATGAAAGCTTTTCGTCATTCCAAGATGACGATGAATCTGAGTCTTCCTCGTCATTTTCTTCCATTTTGCCTTTCCCTTTGTTAGGGATACTCAATTCATCATCATATTCATGATTATTTGAAGCTCTAATTTTATCCTCAAATTCATTTGTTGGAAATCATATTTTAACTTTTCTTCTTCCATTCTTCCATGTGCATGTTTGATATTCTACATTGACTTATATTTTTCTTCTTAGGATGATATATTCTCTCTTTTGAATCCAGTTCCTTAAATATGTCAGCTAGCAATCTAATCTTTTTTGGTTTCTCCTCTATATCAGTTGAAACTTTCCTATCTATGTTTGAAACTTCATTTTTCACTTTTGAAGAATCATTTGATGCCTATGAAAGTTAATTCAAATTTTTTTTAATTAACTTTCATAGGCATCAAATGATTCTTCAAAAGTGGAAAATGAAGTTTCAAACATAGATAGGAAAGTTTCAACTGATATAGAGGAGAAACCAAAAAAGATTAGATTGCTAGCTGACATATTTAAGGAACTGGATTCAAAAGAGAGAATATGTCATCCTAAGAAGAAAAATATAAGTCAATATAAAACATCAGACGTGCACATGGAAGAATGGAACAAGAAAAGTGAAAATATGATTCCAACAAATGAATTTGAGGATAAAATAAAGCTTCAAATAATCATGACGATGATGATGAATTGAGCATCCCTAACAAAGGCAAAGGTAAAATGGAAGAAAATGACGAGGAACACTCAGATTCATCATCATCTTGAAATGAGGAAAAACTTTCATTTGCATCCTACTCATAACTTTTTCCGCGTGATTCACTATGATTTAGAGAGGGAGTTTCAAAAAATTTTGAAGACGAAACTTCTAGTCCTCAAGTAAGTACTATTTACCCTAAAAAATATTATCGCTCTATATCTCTCAAGTACAATTTTGCCACGTTTTGGCAAGTACTTGTTGTTTTGTGAATCAAACGCATCCATAAGTAATAAGTACTTATTACTTGGGGACTGGAAGTTTCATCTTCAAAAATGTTTGAAGCTCCTTCTCCAAATCGCAGTGGATCACGCGGAAAAAGTTGTGAGTAGGATGCAAATGAAAGCTTTTCGTCATTCCAAGATGACGATGAATCTGAGTCTTCCTCGTCATTTTCTTCCATTTTGCCTTTCCCTTTGTTAGGGATACTCAATTCATCATCATATTCATGATTATTTGAAGCTCTAATTTTATCCTCAAATTCATTTGTTGGAAATCATATTTTAACTTTTCTTCTTCCATTCTTCCATGTGCATGTTTGATATTCTACATTGACTTATATTTTTCTTCTTAGGATGATATATTCTCTCTTTTGAATCCAGTTCCTTAAATATGTCAGCTAGCAATCTAATCTTTTTTGGTTTCTCCTCTATATCAGTTGAAACTTTCCTATCTATGTTTGAAACTTCATTTTTCACTTTTGAAGAATCATTTGATGCCTATGAAAGTTAATTCAAATTTTTTTTAATTAACTTTCATAGGCATCAAATGATTCTTCAAAAGTGGAAAATGAAGTTTCAAACATAGATAGGAAAGTTTCAACTGATATAGAGGAGAAACCAAAAAAGATTAGATTGCTAGCTGACATATTTAAGGAACTGGATTCAAAAGAGAGAATATGTCATCCTAAGAAGAAAAATATAAGTCAATATAAAACATCAGACGTGCACATGGAAGAATGGAACAAGAAAAGTGAAAATATGATTCCAACAAATGAATTTGAGGATAAAATAAAGCTTCAAATAATCATGACGATGATGATGAATTGAGCATCCCTAACAAAGGCAAAGGTAAAATGGAAGAAAATGACGAGGAACACTCAGATTCATCATCATCTTGAAATGAGGAAAAACTTTCATTTGCATCCTACTCATAACATTTTCCGCGTGATTCACTATGATTTAGAGAGGGAGTTTCAAAAAATTTTGAAGACGAAACTTCTAGTCCTCAAGTAAGTACTTATAACTTAAAATTCTCGCTTTCTAAAATTATTTTTCTTAATAATTGGTAGTAAGATTGTCATATTCTAATATTGGTAGTAAGATTGTCGTCCCTCTTAAATTTTCTTAATCTGCCACTATTCATAACCATTTATTAGTTTAATTTCTTTGTATTTAGTCTTTGCAATGTAATATATAATTCAAATATTATCATATATGAAGCTTTTCATCAGGTTCTAATTTAGGCCTAATGCCAAGTCCCTTTTATAACTGATAACTCACTTTATGTGAGTATAATTAGGCCTTTGATACTTGATTTGTTACCTGTTAATATGATTTTGTATTCAATGTTTAAGTTTATTTTATGCAAATTGTGAGTCTAGTATGTAATTAGGAACAAAATGTAATATCTTCATATAAAGAGAGCTCTAGAGTCAATTGGTGTCAAGACAGACCACTGGACCATTACAAAGGTTCAAGAGCCAAGGCAATAGCTAATCAGAGTCAAGACTACCACTCCGTACAACCATGAGAGGCGACTGATCAATCAAAGCCGCCACGTCAGGGAAGGAATGCGAAGAAGCGCTAACGGGAGGAAAGACAGCTGGCGGATTTCATGTGCAGATTATACCATTTATGGTAATAATCATTGGGGGAATATGTTTTATTCCTTTGGGCTGTCTTTTCCTCAAGTTAGGGAGTCCCATGATCCAAGACATTGTCTTAAATAAGGGAGCCTTAAACCCTAAAAGTTAGAGCTTCAGCCGTTGTGAAGAACAAAGGAGAAAGACACTTGCGGTGCACCGCTGCTGCTGATAACGGGAGTCGTGACTGCTGCTGGACTTGGAGTTTGAGACATCTTCTCTAAGGTCATCACAGTTGTAGGTTTACATTTAAGAATTCATTTTTTATGTGTAATCTTATTTCTCTGGTTGTTATGAATTCTATGCTCACCATGAGTTAAACTCTTAATGTTGAAGTTATGTGAAGTTTAATTGAAAGTTTAATATGTTTATGTGATGTGATATGTGTATGTATGCTCTTTTTAGTTCATTTGTTATTTTGCTATATATTTGCATCTAGGACTGATCAACTTAGATTTGAATACAAGTTTATTGTTAAGAGACATCTAATGATAAATGGATTTAATGAACTAATATGGTTAAGTGAGGTATAGACATATATTCTCTACTTAAAGACTTAGACATAAGCTTTAAGACCATAGTAAGAACACAACCATGTATTTTCTGAACTGTAATGAAGTAAGTTTGACCTAGACATAGGATCCATCTTATCACGCATTGCATAATCTAACGTTGTAGACATACACCTCAAGGCAAGAGTTGCTTGCAAGAGTCTTGCCTGCGCTTATCTCATCACTCACATGTTAAACTGGACATTAAATGGATCATAAGTTCAACATACTTTCACAACTGTTTCTCAAAAACCTTTTTAATCATTTGTATTTAATATTACTTGCAACTCTAAATGTTATTTTGTTACTTTAATCATTCATAAGTGTAAAACTGACTGAACTAGCTTTGGAACGAAATTCCCTTATCACAATCCTTGTGGAAACAATACTTTTCTTATTACTTAAACTACATATAAGACTGTGTATACTTGCACATGCTTATTGAAACATTGATTTTCATTGCGAACAATCCTTGTGGAAGTGAATGGTTTGAGTAGATCACTAACATAGCTCCCTATTACACATGAGCCATTCAAACAACACAAGAGCAAAATATCCTTATAGGATCATATATGTACCAGGATCTATCTAAAGTAGTAGGAACTATATGTACCATTTGACAGTACTTATTTGAAAATATAAGAGGCATTCTTGTTTAATCTCACAACCACTTCGGCCACTACATAAATCATTCCAAATCTATCAAACTGTTGGATATGTCTTGAAATATCAATCACATAGAAGTTAGAAAATCCTGGTCACAATGCTGGTGCCAGCGCTAGGCGCGGGATGTGCTGCGCTAGGCACAATTGGGTGCACGATTCATTCTTTCGCCGTGGTGAGCTGCGTGGGGCGCAGGGGTCCTGGCACGGGACGCGAGCTGACAGATTTGTTTTGTGCATATTTTGTGGAAAATTAGTTTTCAGAAGAAATCTAACTTGAATTTTATTTATTTTTAAATTGGATATATTTTAAAACAACGGGAGATTTGATTTTATTTTAAAGACTTGTTTTAAAATAATAGCCATATATTTTTCTATAAATAGAGAGTGCTTTATTCATAGAAAAATAAGAGAGCAAGAGTGGGACAAGATGTAGGGAATTGAGGTTTGCCACCACACATGGCTAGGATTTTAGAGAGAAACATTGTCTCTTGGCATAATTCTAGGGGTTTGGGCAAATTGTTCTTGGAATCACCTTGGATAGACTAGATCAAATTGAGTCTCTTGGTCAGGGGAAGAATTGGGATTTCTTTGTAAAGAACTTATTTGATTCTAGTGGAACGAAGATCTGCTCTCTCCCCCATAGTAGGTCACTTTGACCAAACTAGATAAATAAACTAGATCTGCTCTCTCTGTGTGTTTCTACTTTATCGCTTGATTATTATTGTTTAATCCTATTGATAGTGGTTGTCGTTCCTTTTGCTCCACACCTCAAAAGATTTCATTGGTGTGGCGCCCACCGTGGGGCAATCGTAACAATTTGGAGTGTGCACCATGGGTTCCAAGTGGGAGATCGAGGGATTTTCAGGTAATGATTTTGAATTGTGGAAAGTGAAGATGGAAGCAATCTTAATGGTCGAGAAGATGGATAAAACACGGAGTGTTGTTATCCGGTGGCTCGTAGATAAAGAGTTAATGGAGATCACGAAGGTCGGTCTGGAGAGGCGGTGGAAATAATATTCGACATCAGCCTGGAGACTGGAGAAGCGGTGCAAATATACTCAGGTTGAAGATTTTTGTAGGTTTCAAGGTGGAAAACTTAGTGGAGATACCAGTTTGAGACTTTTGTGGATGAATCTCAGTTTGAGGTGGAGTCTGTACTAGCGGGATTAGAGGAAGTCAGTCGGCATTAGCATTTGCTATCTAATGGGAGATAGAAATGAGTGTTGTATTATATTATCTGGTACGTAGTTGTAGGCATGTATAAACCTCCAGATGATTTTAAACCAGACATTGTTGAACCTAACATTGTTGAAGCAGACTTTGTTGAACTCGTTCAACCCGTGATTGTTAACATCACCATTTTTTTACAAGTGAAAAGTATAAGTTTCGAGATGAGTTGATCAATTGGGTTCGTCTTGAGGCTGCAAAAGTTGGATTTAGGATTGTTATAGAGAAATCATATAACACTTCTATGATATATAAATTTTACAACATATTCCAATATCGATTGGATTTTGAAATGTATATAGCTCAATAACAAAAGTTTGAAATGCATCGATGGAGATTCGAAAGACAAAGGTCAAACACACCAAATAAGGAGTTTTCCCACCAAAAAAATCAAATTCAAACAGCAAGTGAATATAAGAGCGAACGGTTTTCGACGGTTATTGAAGAACAGTTGTCCTACACGTGTCGTACATGCACATATTAAAAACGGTTACTCGAATTTTCAAATTTTCTTATAAATAGAAAAATTTTAAGTTGTTTTAGGAAGTTCATTTTCAAGAGAGAAAACACAATGCATAAAACAAAAAATATTTGTACGCTAACACATAAAGGCACAAGGATAACTTCTCATATTGGATGTAAATATTGATTGATGTATGAAACTCAATTTTTTTTAATGCAAATTACATTTTCAAGTCATAGCAGCTTATATTAATTTTACTCAAAAAGACACTAAATGTTTGTTTTCATTAAAACACTAAATGAGTGAGATATTGTCTCAACACATTTTCCTCTTAACTTGTTTGTAAATAATTTTTGTATAATTTTTTTTAATGTATGCATAATTTTTATGGTTTATGTATGGTTAATTTATTACAAGTTGTGTTTGTATGTTGTTTTAAGCATTTTATTCTATATGCATGATTATATACTTAAATTTATCAAACAAGTTCGATAACACGCAAAATAGAACTTGTTCAGATCTGGCTTGGGAGGTAATCCCTATTAAGTAGTGAACACCAACATCGTTCGTTGGGTAACTTGCAAACTGTGTAGGGTTTCGCTGGTTAAGCAGCTAACCCTCCTGTTACATGAATAGCAAAAACAGGAAAAGAAAATTGTGGACAAATTGAATATAAAGATTTTTATTAAATATTAGACATTAAAAATTAAATCAAGTTAAACACTCAATTGAGCATCTCAAATTCTAATTACATATAACAATGGGGGACCTATATGGAATCTCCCACTCAAAAATTATATCAAGTTAAATGGAAGAGTTTGACCTGTAAATCCCACTTCTGAGTTGGTTACTACAGCTCGCACTTAGCATGTAAATCTTCTATTTTCAGTCCTACAAAAACCTACTTAGCTGCTACCACTCGTTTCGGTTACCAAATATTCGTCGTTGATTATCATAATGTTACCAAACATGATCATTAAAGAACATCAATAGGAAAAATATGGATAACCGACGACAGTTGTTTACAAACGAAACGAGAAAAATAACACAAGATAAAAATGAAAAATGCCTAATTAATTGCATTTGTTATTGACAATCTAGTTGACTCTTAATTATGTTGTTTTATTTCTTTATTCTCCTTTATGTATATAAGAGAGAATTGCATCCAAGAAACTACATGAATATTCTTACATATGCTGAAGGGTTCAATACACCCAAAAGATGCATACCACAAAATTTGAAACTCATACCAATATTTGTCACATTTCTCATCCACCAAATTTTACAAGTGAAAAAATGTACTTTATAACAATGAAAATTTCTAGGTTTGTTTGGAAATAGTAAAATTAGCCTGAAGTCTTTAATCAGCACATTACTTGGTGACTCTGTAGGCCTGCAAACCAAAGACAAATTCAGTTTAGTCTATATATCGATAGATAAACACATATACAACATAAAAATGATTTTTTTTAATGTAATTTACTAATTCCAAACGAGGCTGACCTTGACTCTTTTTAGTAGCTCTTTAGCATTGCTGTCAGTTTTGAAATGTTGCCTTACAGGCTGCATATTCCAAGAAACAAACATTTAGTAAAAAAAGCAAATGTCCATATCCGCTTCCCTTAGTTTCTACTAACTAAGGGTCTCGATCTATCACATTGAATTTTCAAACATGTTACAAGTAGACTAACCAATACAGATAAGAAAACAGAATCTAATTATTTGAAGTACTACATGTATACCAAAACCATTCTAAAACATTATTTTCAATGCTGAGTAAGAATCCTGTCAACCTAGTACATGTAGTGGAGATTTCTTTTAAAAGATGCATAAACATAACCAGAAAACATTACCTCTAGAATTTTATTCAATGACTTCGACAAAGCCGGTTTAAGGTCAGCTGGATGTAACTCTCCGCTTTCATAGTCGGCAATCAACTCTTCAAAGCTTTTGAATGTCCTGCATTGAATGAAAGCATGAACATATATCAACCAAACAATTGAATACAAGAACCAAAAAGTTAGAAACAGACTTGAGGCAACCAGAATGGTTCAAGAAAAGAAACTACTACAATAAATGGAACGAGAAGTTCAAATTGGGGAAATAGAAAAACTTACTTATTCCCGCCATTATCTTCATTACGCTCCACAGTAAACTCGTTAAACCAAGGTAAGATAAGATATTTGATGTACTCCAAGCATGGGTTTCCTTCTACAATCTTTGGCGGGCAATATGCCTTTTTAATTTTCACATTCACTTCAGCCTATGATATCCAAATAAAAAGATTCAACAGTCAAAATATTTAAAAACAGGTTATGAAAAAATGAAAACAAAATCACAAAAAAAGAATGAAAATCTTTACCATGAAGGAATAAATAGCCACAATTTTACATAAAATCACAACCATTAACTCCTTCATACTAAATATTTTTCTGTCAAATTCCCTTTTTTATGTTTTGACATTTTAGCAAAATAAATCTTTTCTTAGCTGTCATCGAGTTCAAAACAAAAATAACTAGATAGGACAGTTGACCTTTCACTTTGTAATGATGAAATATTTAATTGCCCTTTTAAGCAGCTTACCTCCTCATCTTCCATGAAAATGGATGATAAAGGGTCACTCTTGGACATCTTCTCTTGCCCTTGTTGTAGACCAGGTAACATGTCTGAAAATCACCCGGTAATCAATTAGTAAATGATACAGAACTTCAATATAATACTAACTGAAGGGAAATCTGGAAATTACGGTGTGATAAGATAACAGGTTTGTTCTTCCTCTTAATAACATCACAATACTCTCTGGCAAGTACATTCACTTTTCTCTGATCCATTCCCAATTGGCAGATGTCGGCCTATTTCAAGACGAAAATATCCTTGCATTATTCACTAATATATTTCAAGCAAATTGACAACTACAAATGAAGCCTGAACATAATAAACATCACAACATCTAAATACTCGAACATGAGAAATACAAATTGATGTCAGCTAGTTTACAATCAAAATTAAAGAGAAGAAATCGTTCACTGGTCAGTACATGCAATCAACACATCGAAGGCTGTGAACATCTATCATAATTTACAAGTTCGATTTTCATAGCTAACATTGCAGCAATCATCTATCTACCCATTTAATTGTTTAATAATTCTCTACAGTAACAACATCCATCATGAGTCCACAAGGACATCATTTTTTAAGTTAATATCAAGGAAAGAAACAATGTAATAATGTATACAAGTTCAACTAATCAATGCAACAATCAATTTTATAGGGAAAGAGTGAACTTCACCTTGAGGAAAAAAATGTCAGCACACTGCATACATGGATAGAATATTTGAGCAGCAGTCAATTCATCTTGCTCAGTTCGTCCCATAATTTGGCTACACCTATAATTTTGAAAAGCCAAACGTAAAACAGCAATCCAAATCCATTATTCAGTCTAACACATGAAAGTATGTTCCCCGGGGAAGGGGCCGGTAATCCAGAGTTCGACCACGTGACAAGTAAAGCATTTTCAAGTTATACAATCTAACATAAGAAAGTAAGAATTTTCATAAATAAAGAAACCTTATTATCCTTTTAAGGTTGTTCTTCTGAGCAATATCCAACACAAGAGGCCAATACTCATCAGCTCTAGCATTAATCTCTTTCGACGACCATAAAAACTCAACTTTTCCTCCATCCAGATCCATCCCTACAGCCTTCCAAATTTCAATCAAGTAACGACCAACTACCTCAATTTTCTTCAAATCCCCACCCATTTTATTGTTAAGCTTAGCAAACCAATCAGCAATCCATATTTTGACTCGGCAACCCGCAGACGTTAACTTGTTCACATTGATTGTTTTCATGACACCCTACATATACATAAATGAAAAAACTTAAATGTAACTATGAAATCAATCACGCACCACCTTCAAAAACATTTTTTTTTTCTAGATCCATAATCTAATTAATAAATAAATAAATAAATAAAAGAGGAAATGAAACCTGAGCAATGTGCATTCTTCCAGAAGGTTCGAAGCCATCATAACAAATCGGTTCAGGCTTTTTAGCAAGAAGATTAAGGAGTTCATCTTCTTGAATACACTCTTCTCCGATGCTTCTTACGATTTGAAATCTCTGTTCCGCACTCAACAACCTGCAATTAATAACCGTGAATTCAAAATTGAAAATTCGAAATGATAACAGAGTAGAACACGAGAGAGAGAAAGAAACTTACTGCGGATTTGGATTTGGAATTGGATTTGGATTTGATGATTCGGCTACGGACAATGATGCGAGTGCTTCTGCGGCTACAGCTTCTTGTTCTGCCATTTGCGGTTGAAGAATGGTTTTAGGGTTTTGACTTTCAACACAAATGAATGGCAGCTCCAGTCGACTTCAGTCCAATCTCTCTTTATCTCGTTCTTTCTTCTGTTAATGCTGAAATTATATTTTATCCCACAATTTCGATTTATTTTTATAGCATTTTGGTCCTTATATTTATATATTTTTAAATTTCAAGTTTATTTCTTACATTGTCATGTAACTTGAGCAAAGTTCCAAGAGAAAATGCTCAATTTGCTATCTAATTTTTGCAAGATAAGCAATTTAGTTATTCAAATTAACAAATTTTTAGCTCATTTGTCGTCGCTAATTTTTTAAGAAAGGTTTTACGATAGTTGTTGTGAATTCGACGAAAACTCACACCAATAAGAAACTTGATGTGTTGAGCAATTTAATCAAGCAACCAAATCAAAGAATATATAGAGAGAATGAAAATAATAATCCGTGAACAAGTAGACAAATCAAAAGCAGGAGAGACACAATCTTTGTTTACCCAGTTCGGTATTAATGAACTTAATCTGGGGGAGAGAGTAGCCCCTCCGTTCTACTAGAATCAATGAGTATCACTTTACAAGAAATTCCCAATTGGGTACAAGGAATTAGCAACCCTAATTCTACCCAAATTCCGAATCTCTTCCCGTGACCAAGAGACTCACTTGACCTAGTCTACCCAAGGAGAAACAACAACCTTTTGCCCTTGACGACAAACCCTTGTTCCCTCAACTCAATTTTTCTATGAATAAGACAATCTCTATTTATAGAAAAATATATGCCTACTTATTTTAAAAGATAATCTTTTAAAATAAAACCAAATCTCATATTGTTTTAAATATATCCTATTTAAAAACAAACACAATCTATTTTAAAACAAAACAAATCCAAGTCAGAATATCCTCCAAGAAAATATATTTTCCACAAAAATCTCCAAACCAACACGAGCCCGCGCCCGGCGCCAGCCCGCCCGCGCCCAGCGCAATCAACAGAACCAAACTCCCCTTTTCAGAAGCTTCCTGGCGCGCGGCGCCGTCTATCCTGCGCGCGACGCAGCTGGCAGATTCTTCAGGTTTTTTCTGACTTCTTTGTGGCCGAGATTTTAAGGCATATCCAACAATAATTTTTTAAAAAAATATTAATCAAATTAGCTCATTTGTCGTCGTCAATTATAATTAATTAAGTTAATTTGTGCTGATAGACGAAAATCCAATTTGTTCATTATTTTCATGGTCAACTTTAAAGGTGATGTTGATCATGAAAATTTAATTTTTGTTTTTAGATTCTAGGTTCATTATTTCTTTGAATGATTTTGTACAACAAAATATAGTTGTTGGATGTGACTATTTTCTCTAGGTTCATATCATATGATGTTGGACATAACATTCAAGCATTAAAGGTTGATGGTGAACTATTGGCAAAGATTGGTCAAATAATAGTAGCCCATAAACAAGAATAAAAAGTCATGGAAGAACATATTGAGGTATTGGGAAAGCTTATAAACAAGGATGAAAGGTGTCATGGAAGATAAAAAAAACTAATAGAGGATTTTGTGAAGCCTATGGAAAAGATAAATGGTTTATATATGTGCATTATAATTGTTTTCAAAATATATGTGCATTATAATAAAAAACACATTTATCTCTTCTTTTTTTTTTTACAATACATTTATCTCATTTTATTTTAATGAAAAATGAGATAAATGATTTATATATTTGCATCGTAAGAGATAAAAGAAATAAACGGGAAAATGCAATTGGAGATTTGCCATTTGCATTGTTAATTGTTAAATTTTTAAAACATTTTCATTTTAAATCCCATTATAGGATTTAAAATATGGGCATAATTAATTTTAGGGGCAAGGATAAATTCATTTTTTATGCGGTTAATCGAATTTTGCCCAAATTATCGTTCAATTCAACCCACTCACTCGTATAGGTTCATTTAGGGAGTTTCGTTTTGCGTTCCCAAACTTTTCTCGTGTGTCTTCTAAATTTTCAAAAACACCTATTGCAAAATAACTATCGAGAGTTAAAAGAATACAAAATCGGAAAAACACAGTTTGTTACTTAAAACGTAAACTGAGTTAATTATCACGCAACGAAGAATATTTTTAAAAATCCAAAGAGCATGCAAGAAAGGTAGGTGGAAAAAAGAACCTATCATTCACTTAATTAACATAACACTAATCCCCACTTCTATTTCCCTCTCTCACTTTGTGTCCTAATTCTATTTCTTTTATGTTTTATTATTACTATTATTATTTAGTTTTAATTAATTAATTAACCATTGCATGACATATTATTGGTTTTAAATGTCCACGTGTGTCCACATATGTTTATTTTAACCACGCATCATTTTCAAACATCATTGGTCTAAGATGTATCGGAAGGATGAACTAATTTAAATATTGAAAATTTAAGAGAGTAATTTGAAGAAAAAAAATTGGACAAACTTTTAAAACATAAAAAATTACAACTTATAGCTTAAAATAAAATCAAATATGTAATTAAGTAAAATATATATTAGTCCAATGATGTATTTACAATAGGTATCTTTCTGTATCTTTTCATGACTCTTTATAAAAGTTAGTAGTCGATCTTGACACATCTTATGCTAGGGCGATTATTTTATTTTATATATATATATATATATTGGCTTTTTAAAAAAAATATATTATAATTAGAGATAGAGAGGTGGAAAACTACAATTTTTTTGACATTCATCAAATTAAAATGTTTAGTCACCAATCTAATGGATTAGTTTAGATTTGGAACCGTCCAAATTAATAATTAACTAAGATATTATTTTGTATGGGGCAACGCTAATGATGATGACAATGAGAAATAAACTATTTTGTGAGGCTTAAAACTTAATTTGAATTGTTTTTCTGAATCAATATTGATTATCAACTTGAGATGGAGACAAAGTAGTAGCTTCTAAAAAACAGCATAATTCATACCTTATCATGCTCGCCACCCTCGTGTAATCTTCACTTTCTATGATACCAGAGCACGCGCCTACTGCTATATTTGGATGTTTAAAGAAATAAAAAAAAATGTATAAAAAAAAATAAGAAAGAGAGAAATAATGAAGAGGGAAATAAAAGAGAAGTGGAGCAGAAATTCTGCATTGTTTGGATGAATAGAATAGAAGTAGAAAAGAAAAGTGGATAGATAGAAATTAATAAAAAATGATGAAAGACAAATTTATTCTTCAACTTTAAAATTAAAAAATAAAGAGAAGAATATTGTGGGAAAATTGCATATTTCCACTCTTTTATATGGGATCAACCTAAAAAATTTCTCTCTCTCCTTATTTATCTCTTCATCGAACTAAAGAAATTTCAATTTATTTGCTATCTCTCTCTTATTTATATTTCTCTCTCTCATAAATCTATCAAAAGAAACATAGTACATGTTTTTTTGACGTATATGATATATAATTCCATAATATTTCAACCACACTAATATTTTCTTGGCTTAATTGCACATTTGGTCCCTTATGTTTATTTTAGATTTTAAGCTAGTCCCTTATGTTTTAAAAGTTTCAAGTTGACCTCTTATGTTTATTTTAAGTTTTAGGATCATGTTAAACAGTGCATCTGGTGCATTTTTAGCATTTTTCAAAGTTTTATTCATATTTTAAAAGTTTCAAGTTTATCCCTCAAGTTTTTAAAAGTTTCATGGTGATTCCTTATGTTTTTAAAAGTTTTAAGTTTAATCCCTATTTAATCATCTTTATAGGGATTAAACTTGAAACTTTTAAAAACTTGAAAGACCAACTTGAAACTTTTAAAACATGAAGGACTAACTCTAAACCTAAAATAAACGTAAAGGATTAGCTTGAAACTTTTTGTTGGAACAAAATTATGATTTTGTATCTCCTTAATTGATTTTGATGATAACAATGTATTTAAGGTTAAATTGGAGTACTAATAATTTAATTCAGTGTGCAGGATTAAAAGTTAAAATTTGCGTACTAAAGAACCTTAGAATTTCTGAAGGAATTACTTCTAAGCTCACCAGATCTGAAGCAAGTGAAACTCTGAAGTTATTATCTGAACCTTAGAATTTCTGAAGGAATTACTTCTGAGCTCACCAGATCTGAAGCAAGTAATTCTGAGCCTATGAAACTCTGAAGTTATTATCTGAACCTTAGAATTTCTGAAGGAATTACTTCTGAGCTCACCAGATCTGAAACAAGTAATTCTGAGCCTATCAAAATCTGAAGGCTCGTCAGATATAAGTGTTAAGCTACATTTGAGAGTACAATTTTATTGAAGACTGTGCCTGACTAAGTCCAAACGCAGAAACCAAGAATGAAAAGGTTTGACCATGGAAAGGTCCTTTTCAAGTCAGGCTTCAGAAACGATTATTTCCTTATTTGGCTTTCACCAAGGTTCAAATATCAAAAGCCAAAAGGAATCTCTCATTTTGTAGTAAACGTTAAGCTCCTAAGCTACTGCAAATCAGAACAGCTAATAAGCTCACTGATCTATACAAAGGAGCGTCTCAATTCTTCAAACGGCTATAATCTTCAACGTTCATTTTATCATCTATAAAAGGAAGAAGATTTGTGAAGAAATGTAATCAAGACTTAAGCTTCTGAACGTGCTGAAACTCTGTAAAATTCTGAAGCTATCAAACACTTAGAAACTTTGTGATAATTTTCTAAGTTAGTCTTGTAACTGCATTGTATTTTGTAAACACCTCTGATTGTATATCAAGTGTTAATCTCTTATCTTTATTAACATTAAAACCAGTTAGAAGTCTCTTGCTTTGTGCTTGAGCATTGGAAGTCTCTTGCTTTGTGCTTGAGCATTGGAAGTCTCTTGCTTTGTGCTTGAGCATTGGAAGTCTCTTGCTTTGTGCTTGAGCAGTTAGAAGTCTCTTGCTTTGTGCTTGAGCAGTTTGAAGTCTCTTGCTTAGTGCTTGAGCATTTGTAATCTGAGTGATTATAGTGAAATCTCTTGTGAAGGACAAGAGGACTGGACTACTCCTGTTAGTGGGAGGAACCAGTATAAAAATTCTGAGCATCTCTCTCTAACCCTATCCTCATATATTGTGTGTGTTATACCTTATCCGCTGCAATTTGTTTTAACTTAGAAAAAGTAACACACAATTCAACCCCCCCCCCCTTCTTGTGTGTTTTTCAACCTTCAATTGGTATCAGAGCCTGGTTTGTTGCTCTTCACTTAACAGTGAAACAGTAAAAGATCTAGGGGTACTTAGTTGAAAAACATGTCTGGTGTTACCTCTCCTTCTGCTTCCTCTGGACCTGATCACTCTGCTGTTCCACCTCCTCACAACTATGATAGGGAAAGGAACAGTGATAATCACAGAGACAAACCACCTTACTTCAACAGTGATCCTACTACTTTTCCTTTCTGGAAAACCAAGATGTATAGTTACATCATTGGGACCGATGATGAGTTATGGGATATCATTGAAGATGGTATACATTTTGAACACATGGATGATGAAGGTGTTGTAAGAAATACCTACAGAAAGTTCTTTGATGCTGAAAAGAAGAAACAGTATAAGAAGCATCATACTGTTAAGAATATGCTTATTGGTGCAATATCTCATGCTGAGTATTTAAAAATATCCAACAAGTCATGTGCCAAAACTATCTGGGACTCTCTATGTTCCACCTATGAAGGAAATAAGCAAGTCAAAGAAGCTAAGGCAAACTTATTAGTTCATCAATATGAGCTGTTCAGAATGAAGGAAGATGAAGATATTGAAACCATGTATTCAAGGTTTCAAACCCTTGTCTCTGGTCTTCAAGTTCTGAAGAAAAGCTACACTGCATCTGATCACGTGAAGAAAATTCTGAGGAGCTTACCTTCCAAATGGAGACCAAAAGTTACAGCTTTTCAGGAATCCAAGGATTTGTACAATGTGACTCTTGAAGATTTAATAAGCTCACTCAGAAGTCATGAGCTAGAACTTATGTCAGATGAACCTGTCAAGAAGATGAAGTCCTTGGCTCTAAGCTCTGTTCAGACTTCCTCAAAAGCTGCAAAGATCAAAGTGTCTGAACAAGAGGAAGAAACTTCTGATGATATGATGGATGAAAATTCTGAGAATGAAGAAATGGCACTAATGGTTAGAAGGTTTCAGAAATGGAACAAGAAATACAAAAGGTTTCCAAACAAAGGAAACAACTCAAGAAGTTCCTTTTCAAAGGACAAAAAGGAAGAACTGAACAACTGCTATAACTGCAAGAAATCTGGACACTTCATTGCGGACTGTCCAGAAATGTCATCCAAGGACAAAGGAAAGAATAAGAGCTTTGGGAAAGAAAAGTACAAAGAAAAGGTAAGGAAGAGTTTGTTAACCACTTGGGAGACCATTGAGAATGACTCTGAAGGAGAAGATGATGAAGAAGGCAATCTGGCTTTAATGGCAAGAACTTCTGAAGGTAACAACTCTGATAGAGATTCTGAAGATGACTCAGATGATGAAAATGAGGTATACTCTAACATGACTAAATCTGAATTAATTGATTCTCTTAAGATTGCCGTGAAACATTACTCTCGTATAGTAAGTCAACACAAAATTCTGAAGAATGTTCATGAATCATTGAAAAAGGATGCCAAGATTCTTTATGATGAAAATGAATCGTTAAACATTCGTATTTGTCATGTTGAATCTAACTATGTCTTGGCAGACAAGCTCAATGATGATCATGAAGATGCTCTTCACGAATTTATTCGTTGTACCTTCAATAGGAGTAAAATGGCTTCCATGATTTATCATATGACTCGTAACTATGGTGAAGGCATTGGTTATTCTCGGTTTAAGAACTGGGATAAACCTCTAAAATCATATAGTGAGGATGATACTCCACCTGAATTATTCTCTACCTTTGTTAAAAGTGGTACACTTGATCTGAAGGCATCCAACTCTGAAGGAGGTTCTGAACCTGAACCCAAAGACTCAGAAGTTCCAAGTTCTTCTGAACCTAAAATTTCTGAGTCCAAAAGTTCTCAAGTTAAGGCTCAGAAGTCATCTGAACCTCTGAGAAATCAAGGTAAAGTTACTTCAGATCCTTGCTTGACCTTTGGAACTGTGATATACTCCAGATCAAAATCCAAGAATCAAATTAAGCCTAAACATTCTTGTCAAAGCTTAATTAATTCTAGATCTTGTGTTGATCATAGAAAACAAAGAAGGAATACTATTCAGAAGACTAACTCTAAAGGACCCATCAGAATATGGGTACCAAAATCTGAAATAATGTTTGCTTCAGATGCTCATGCAAGGAAAGGTAAAACAGCAGCCCTGGTACCTGGACAGTGGTTGCTCACGACATATGACGGGAGAAAAGCATATGTTCCAAACCCTAACTCTGAAAGAGGGAGGCTCTGTGGGATTTGGAGGAAAACAAAAAGGGAAGATCATTGGTACAGGTACAGTTGGTAATTCTTCTCTTTCCATTAAAGATGTTTGGTTAGTTGATGGACTTAAACACAATCTATTGAGCATTAGTCAATTTTGTGACAATGGGTGTGTTGTTACATTTAATAAGGAATCATGTACTGTATCAAAAGACTCTGACAAATCTGTAGTATTCAAGGGAATGAGAGTTGGCAATGTTTATAAAGTAAACTTTTCTGATTTGGTTGACCAAAAGATTATATGTCTTTTGTCTCTGAGTGATGAGAAATGGCTATGGCACAAGCGTCTTGGTCATGCTAACTGGAGGTTGATCTCTAAGCTTAGCAAACAAAAGCTTGTTAGTGGTTTGCCTGACATTGATTATCACTCAGATGCACTTTGTGGCTCATGTCAAAAAGGAAAATTTGCTAAGACTTCATTCAAGTCTAAAAACATTGTCTCTACTTCCAGACCCTTAGAATTGCTTCACATTGATCTGTTTGGTCCTGTTTCGACAGCCTCTATCAATGGTAAAAAATATGGATTGGTCATGGTTGATGATTTCAGTAGATGGACTTGGGTGAAATTCCTACGTTCTAAGAGTGAAGCACTTGTGGTGTTCAGTGACTTCTGCACACAAATACAAAGTGAAAAGGATCTTCGGATTCTGAAGGTTAGAAGCGACCATGGGGGAGAGTTCGAAAATGACTCTTTCGAATCTTTCTGCTCAGAGCATGGAGTAATCCATGAATTCTCTTCTCCTAGAACACCACAGCAGAATGGTGTTGTAGAAAGAAAGAATAGATCTTTGCAAGAAATGGCTCGTACCATGATGCTTGAGTCTAACCTAGCTAAGTTCTTGTGGGCAGAAGCCGTGAGTACTGCTTGCTATGTTCAGAATAGAATCTACATCAGACCTATTCTGAACAAAACTGCTTATGAACTGTTCAAAGGAAGAAAACCAAATATTTCTTATTTTCATCAGTTTGGATGTACTTGTTATATTCTAGACAACAAGGTCTATCGAAAGAAATTTGATGCTAGAGCTTATAAGGGTATCTTTATAGGCTACTCTGAACGCTCAAAAGCATACAGATTGTATAATTCTGAAACTCACACAGTTGAAGAATCTATACATGTTAGATTTGATGATAAAGAGCCTGACGATAAAATGTCAGAGCAAGCTGAGACTTTTGCAGAATTTCAAGTTTCCTCAAATTCTGAGTGTGAAGATCTCTCCATTGCTGTATATCCATCTGAGACTCAAAATGAAGATATCTCTGAAGGCCTTGAAACTGAAGACCCTTCAGAAACTGAACCCTCTCAGACACCTGCTCCACCTAAGAGTAAATTCAAGTATAGATCATCTCATCCTGAAGAGCTAATTGTTGGTAACAAGGATAGCCCAAGAAAGACCAGATCTGCTTTCAAAGAGGATGAATCCCTAGTTGGGTTAATTTCATTAATTGAACCCACAAACATAGAAGAAGCACTCTCAGATGATGGGTGGATTGTTGCAATGCAAGAAGAACTCAATCAATTTGAAAGAAATGATGTTTGGGATCTGGTACCAAAACCCAAACACAAGAACATTATTGGAACAAAATGGGTATTCAGAAACAAGTCAAATGAAAAGGGAGAAGTTGTCAGAAATAAAGCTAGACTGGTTGCACAAGGTTATAGTCAGCAAGAAGGCATAGATTTCACTGAAACCTTTGCACCAGTAGCAAGACTTGAGGCAATTAGACTTCTCTTGTCCTATGCAGTTAATCATGACATCACTCTATTTCAAATGGATGTTAAGAGTGCATTTCTGAATGGAGTAATTTATGAATAAGTCTATGTTAAACAACCTCCTGGCTTTGAAGATATAAAGTGTCCTGATCATGTTTACAAATTGAAGAAATCTCTGTATGGTTTGAAACAAGCTCCAAGAGCTTGGTATGAAAGGTTAAGTATATTTCTTCTAGAAAATGGTTTTGAAAAAGGACATGTTGATAACACTCTCTTTAGAAAAACCTTAAAAACTGATATTTTGATTGTTCAGATTTATGTTGATGATATTATCTTTGGTTCAACTAATGCTTCTCTTTGCAAGAATTTCTCTAAGCTTATGCAGGATGAATTTGAAATGAGTATGATGGGAGAACTAACATTCTTCTTGGGAATTCAAATCAATCAAAGAAAAGAAGGAGTATATGTGCATCAAACCAAATACACAAAGGATTTACTGAAGAAATTTGGTCTTGAAGATTGTAAACCAATGTCAACTCCTATGCATCCCTCTAGCTGTCTTCTGAAGGAAGAATCTGAAGGCAAAGTAGATCAGAAATTATACAGAGGTATGATTGGTTCCCTCCTTTATCTCACTGCATCTAGACCAGATATCTTGTTCAGTGTATGCTTCTGTGCTAGATTTCAATCAGATCCTAGAGAGTCTCATCTAACTGCTGTTAAGAGAATCTTTAGATATCTGAAAGGAACCACTAATCTTGGATTACTTTATAAGAAATCCTTAGATTATCAGCTTATTGGATTCTGTGATGCTGACTATGCTGGTGATAAAATTGAAAGGAAGTCCACTAGTGGAAACTGTCAATTTCTAGGTGAAAACCTTATATCATGGGCTAGTAAGAGACAAGCAACTATTGCTCTATCTACAGCAGAAGCAGAGTACATCTCAGCTGCTAAGTGTTGCACGCAATTGCTCTGGATGAAACATCAGTTGGAGGACTATCAGATAAGGATAAGTAGTATACCACTTCTCTGTGATAATACTGCTGCTATCTGTTTGTCTAAGAATCCTATTTTGCATTCAAGAGCTAAACACATTGAGATCAAACATCACTTCATTAGAGACTATGTTCAGAAGGGAGTAATTAAGATTCAATTCATTGATACTGAGCATCAATGGGCTGATATCTTTACCAAACCTCTTGCTATTGATCGTTTCGATTTTATCAAGAAAAATCTGAACATGGTTTTTATTTCTGAATGATATCTCTGAATGCTGTTAACTCTGAATGAATAAACTGGTTCTGAAGGGCCTCAGAAGTTTGGACGGCTCAGAAACTATTATATAGGTTCTGAAGCACTCTCTCATCTGAAGCAATCAGAATTATTTATTATTAAATATGATTTCTTGTGACTCAGATACCTACTCTAAGTGTTAGTTGACCACTCAGTTTCTCTAACTGACAGCTGGCTTCTGAAAACACTACTTATCTGTGTAACTTCCCATCATGTCTAGTAACCGCTGGGTAATGAAGGAGAGCTAATGATGATTTTATTAAAAGTAACTGCCAAGCCCCCATTACGTCACTATCTTGTTTCCCCAATATTTTGAAACTTCCACTATAATCACTTAACTACACACTAGTCACTATCACTTCTCACGTTTTCAATATTTTGAAACTTCCACTATAACCATTTCTGACACTCCTAAATCCCCTCAGAAATCTCCTATTAAAGATTCTGAGTCTACCCCAATAGCAATGGACGTAGACCAATCTGAACCCTCAAATGTTCAAAATTCTGAAGTCCCTGCTGAATCCCAAACTGAACCCCTTCAGACTTCATCTCCTAAGCCAACCACTTCTGAACCAAACCCCTCATCCATTCAAACCACTCCACCTTTTCCTGGAACTGATTCAGATCTTGAAGAAACTCGTCTTCATTCTGAAACAATTCCCTGTTTCACCATGGTACTTAACAATTCCCTTTTACCGTTGAATGCATTTACTGCTGGTGGTTGTTTGCTGTGTGCATTTACTACCCTGTAACTTGTGCTTTGACTGACCCGTTTTTGATAATGACAAAGGGGGAGAAAATATTATTTCATTTCCTATGGCAGTGAAATTATTTCTGAAGCTCTAAAGATCACATTTTCTGAACTCTACTCTTATTAAGTTATATTAAAGTCTTTTAAACTTTTAATGAGGGGGAGTAATAAATTTTGTCCAACATAAATTCATATAATATAAGATACGCTTGCAAACCATATCTTATATTTGTCAATCTGAAGAAATAGAGCTTGCAAACCTCTAATTCTGAAGGTAGAATATATGAAATTATATTTGACATTAAATATTACTCTTAGACTGTTTTATATTTATCATTGATAAACTTTTGAAGCTTATCAGACTCAGGGGGAGCTTGCAAACCTCAGAACCTGAAGTCAAGATGTTAAATAAAAACAACAACAATTGATTTTAAATACATATAGTTGTCATCATCAAAAAGGGGGAGATTGTTGGAACAAAATTATGATTTTGTATCTCCTTAATTGATTTTGATGATAACAATGTATTTAAGGTTAAATTGGAGTACTAATAATTTAATTCAGTGTGCAGGATTAAAAGTTAAAATTTGCGTACTAAAGAACCTTAGAATTTCTGAAGGAATTACTTCTAAGCTCACCAGATCTGAAGCAAGTGAAACTCTGAAGTTATTATCTGAACCTTAGAATTTCTGAAGGAATTACTTCTGAGCTCACCAGATCTGAAGCAAGTAATTCTGAGCCTATGAAACTCTGAAGTTATTATCTGAACCTTAGAATTTCTGAAGGAATTACTTCTGAGCTCACCAGATCTGAAACAAGTAATTCTGAGCCTATCAAAATCTGAAGGCTCGTCAGATATAAGTGTTAAGCTACATTTGAGAGTACAATTTTATTGAAGACTGTGCCTGACTAAGTCCAAACGCAGAAACCAAGAATGAAAAGGTTTGACCATGGAAAGGTCCTTTTCAAGTCAGGCTTCAGAAACGATTATTTCCTTATTTGGCTTTCACCAAGGTTCAAATATCAAAAGCCAAAAGGAATCTCTCATTTTGTAGTAAACGTTAAGCTCCTAAGCTACTGCAAATCAGAACAGCTAATAAGCTCACTGATCTATACAAAGGAGCGTCTCAATTCTTCAAACGGCTATAATCTTCAACGTTCATTTTATCATCTATAAAAGGAAGAAGATTTGTGAAGAAATGTAATCAAGACTTAAGCTTCTGAACGTGCTGAAACTCTGTAAAATTCTGAAGCTATCAAACACTTAGAAACTTTGTGATAATTTTCTAAGTTAGTCTTGTAACTGCATTGTATTTTGTAAACACCTCTGATTGTATATCAAGTGTTAATCTCTTATCTTTATTAACATTAAAACCAGTTAGAAGTCTCTTGCTTTGTGCTTGAGCATTGGAAGTCTCTTGCTTTGTGCTTGAGCATTGGAAGTCTCTTGCTTTGTGCTTGAGCATTGGAAGTCTCTTGCTTTGTGCTTGAGCATTGGAAGTCTCTTGCTTTGTGCTTGAGCAGTTAGAAGTCTCTTGCTTTGTGCTTGAGCAGTTTGAAGTCTCTTGCTTAGTGCTTGAGCATTTGTAATCTGAGTGATTATAGTGAAATCTCTTGTGAAGGACAAGAGGACTGGACTACTCCTGTTAGTGGGAGGAACCAGTATAAAAATTCTGAGCATCTCTCTCTAACCCTATCCTCATATATTGTGTGTGTTATACCTTATCCGCTGCAATTTGTTTTAACTTAGAAAAAGTAACACACAATTCAACCCCCCCCCCCCCCCTTCTTGTGTGTTTTTCAACCTTCACTTTTAAAACATAAGGGACCAATTTGAAACCTAAAATAAACATAAATAACCAAATGTGCAATTAAGTCTATTTTCTTTTCACCAATCTCTATATTTCCTACAAGAATTTCAGCCAGTTCAAGTTTAGTTTTATATAGTAAGACAATTTTAACAACTAATTTAAAATTCAACGAGACGATACAAATCAATTAGAGAGTTTTACGTTGTCTCGTTGTAACATACTCCCTCCGTCTCATATTATAGAAGAAAAATGACTCTTTTTTTGGTCCCAAATTATAAGTAAAAAAACAACTTTTAAGAATGTTTTTTTACTTATTCTTATGAAATTTATTTTTTTTCTCTCTCATTTTCTAAATAAACAACAACAAATCAAATTTGTTTTTACATATTTTCATGCGACTTTTTTTTTTGAAAATAAAACTCACAAAATCATATTTTAAATTCCGTTTAAATATATTTTTGGTTCATGCTATTCACTATTTATACATTGGAATATTCATTGAATTCATTATTTATACATTGAAATCATTGGAATATTCAACTATTCACTGAATATTCATTATTTATACATTGGATTTTTTTTATTTACGATATAGTCAATGAGGACTGAATTTAGGACCTCGTGCATATTATTTAATGAAATTGAGGGAGTTTATAGTTTTTATTTATTTTTAACTGGTCCAAAAAACACATGTTTCAACCATAACTATTATGAGAAAATCATAGATTACTATTTTAATAACTTAGTAACATAGTAGATTTTAGAAAAATTATTAAAGATTAACTTAATAAATCATTTTGTGGTGAAAAATGATTTGTTTTATGAAATAATTTCGTAAAAAAATTATAACAAACACCGTAAAAATGATAAAAGTAATTTTTTAAGAAAAAAAAATTTTATTTTTCCTAAAATGAATCTGAAACACAATCAACTCTATTTTCTTTTTATATAGGCAAACTTTAATTGTTAGTACATGTTGTTAGAAGGGAGGAGGAGATGTTAGTTATTAGTACACAATTAACTTTCTTAATCATTATCATTTTTTCAATGGAAACTTATATTTAAAAACAAAAACAATGTAGGATTATATCTTTACTTTAATAATGAATAAATAATCATTTTATATTTTAAAACAAATTGCTCACATAATTAAAGATTCAATTGGGAAGAAATATCAAAATTACTAGTGTTAGACGCTATAATTGATGTTCGAATTCCGATTTCTTCATTTTGTATTGTGTGTGTGAATTTTTAATCACTTTGCCAAAGAAAGAGCCAAATTCAACCATCATATCTCCTAATGATGCTAATCTAACTCTCATTATAATTTCACAAATTAACAAAACTTGAAAGACCAGCCGAATAATACTCTTTAGGACCAAAACCAGCTCACTTATGAGATCAGAGATGTTATCAATTCGCAATCTCCTCGGTGTTTTTTTATTTTTCCATCCATTCAATAACATTTGATTTGATACGAAGGCATGTGATACAACTGTCAATAGGTTCAGACAATTCCATTAGTACCTAGGTACTTTGAAATTGGATTAAGTATAGGTAATACAGTATGTAGACAAAACTTATTTAATATTGATTTAAATATAAATCAATATAAAAATATGACACATATGTCATTGAATAATTGGATAATAGTATATGATACTTAGAGTGTTTATCTAATTTTTTTTTTAGCAAAAGAAAAAAAAAAGATTAAATAAAACGATGAGAAGACATGAATCTAACCCAATTCAGGGTCGCTCCTGACTTTTTAAAAGTCCGGAATAAATAATAAAAATAGATCTCTAATCAAGACTGTTACATTACATTTTGAGGCTTCAGATAAATAGGATAAAGAGTTCTTGAAGGTCAAATAAATTTAGTAAAATTAATGTGTTTATTAAAAAAATTAAGAAAGATTAATCTTCTACTATTTAACATAAAAAGTAGTTATATTTTAATCAAAAATAACAAAATAGATCTTCAAAGCTAATATGATAATAAAAATTGCAACTTAATTTTTAAATTTAATTTTTTTTGTACAATAAAATTTAATTCTTTATTTTCAAAGAAACAATCAAATGTAATTTTTTTTTTAAAAAAGAAAGTAGTAAAGTTAAATATAAGTTATATTAAATAGTTTGTGTTTGTGTAATGTTTTTTTATGAACTAATATATACCATTAAAATTCTCTAAATCAACCATCCTTGTTTGTCACTTTGTTGTAGTGGCTTTAATTCCTTCACACACTATCTCTTTAATTTTTCTGATTTATTAAAATAAAATAAAAATATAACGAAGACCCCAAAGGAAAATAACATAAATAAAATAAAATAAAACTGAAATAAATATCCGCAGAGGTTCGAACACGAACCTTATAATGTAACCTCCTAGAAACATCAATGCTGCCACTGCACCAGATATTGTCTTTTATAATAAAATCTTCAAACAAATACTTAATCACTCTTTTGATTGATGGGTTTGAAATAAGAAAAAATTGAGGCCCTCAATATTTTTGAGGCCCTGAGCTGAGTGCCTGGTTCCCCTGGCCCAAAATCGGGTCTGACCCAATCAAACCACTCAAAAGCACAATAATCTGCCCTAATGAGCAATACATATACAATCAAACTACTACAATAAAAGTGTCGTAAGATTCAACAAGCAAACAAACACGCAACATATGATTCAGTGAATCCCCGTACAGACACGAAATCAACTTGCAAAAAAGTGTGGTGTGCGAATGATCACGAGCAATATTCGAAACAAAAATGAGCCCAAATGAACCTGAACCCTTGAAAATTGACAAATAAACCTAACTGTCAACACAGAAGCAGATCTACACACAAAAAAAATGTTTATCTATTATATACTCCATTCATTCCACAATAAATTGTCATATATCATTTCACGTAAATTAAGAACATATGTTAAATAATAATACTACTACCAATAATAATAAATATATAGCGATTTAATCTAATTACTTATTTTAACTATTAGTGTACTTTAATTGTCATAAATTTAAAGTGAAGAATAATAAATTGAAAAAATAACAAATGTTCCATTGGAAATTTAAAGGGACATTTTTTTTTTTTGTAGGTGATTTACTCTTTGAAAAATTAGGGATAACTTACTAAACAAATGACAATAAGCCACAAGAATAAATTTGTCTATAATATCTACAAATTAACTTTTATTTCACTAGTAAGTTTACTTGTGTGAATAATTTTCATTAGTCATTAGGTAAACTATACAAATTTATTAGGGATAAGGAAATATAATCTCATATATAATAATTACATTTTATTAAAAGATAAACAGAAAACGAGTTGCGCCGCTATTTCACATCAAATATACAAGATAGATGCTCTTTGTTCCACTAAATTGATCAAAATTTCTTCATGTCTCTCCATCTATCAAAAGATGTCTCTCTTGGTGTAACTTTTATCAAAACTTATAATTTTGTAGTGTAAAATTTACCATGAAAGATCTTGTAGGATAAAATTTTTCGAGAAATATCTTTTAGTAATTTTTTTTCTGGTGTAAACATTAAAAAGAGTGAAGAGCAACCATAAATATACAAAAATGGATCTAAGAGCATCATCTTGGGTGTAGTCAAGTTGCAACAATCAGCTGCTTCGAACTCTTTGATTAAAATCAGACAACTCAAATTTTAATTGAATTTTGATTTTTTTAAATATTAATATTGTTACTTTAAAATTTGAACCATTTAATCTTAATCGAACAATTGTTATTATCTCTCTAACTGCATGCGGTTAAATGCACCAAATCGGATCTCAGGGTAGTGGTATAAATGTGTAGTAGTGTAGAACCGGATTCGAATTCTTTGTCGTAATGAATGATATAGTTCTATGCAGTAATGTATAATCATTGATTTAAACTCCAATAAAAAATTAATTTATACTCCTTCTCGTTTTGAATACAAGTAAAAAACAATTTTCTAGATACATTGAATAAAGTATGTATCTGGACCATTTTATTGTCTAGATACATGTTTTTTTCAATGTATCTAGAAAGTTGTTTTTTGCTTATATTCAAAACCGGAGGGAGTACATAATTTTGATGATTAATATTTTTAATTGTAGAATAGTAAAAATTATAAAAAAATTAATATTTTAAAAATATTCGTCGAGATGAATTCAACAACATATCAGATGCTAATATTTGTTTTTATATAATGATAGAAAAATATAGTCAAAATAAAATATGTGAATAGTATACGTAGTCAAATTGACTCAATCATTTTGGTAAGGAGGGAGTAACCGTTAAACACTAATTTCAACACGTGTTCCCGTGTAGGACCCTACCAAATATCACAAAAGTCTAACAAATGATGATCATAAGAAGCACAACCCTCCACAACCTCCCTTTATTCTCCTTTCACCTCTCTTCCCAACACTATCATCACTTCTGTTGGCCCCTTCCTCTCTCTTCATCTAGGAAACTTCAATCACAATCTTGCCATCTTTGTACTGTGTACTCTCTCAACAATTTCATTTCATTCTCTTTTCCTAACTAACAAACCATGAAACATCAACAAAACCTTATCCTCCAAAGAAGCACAAGCGCCACCACCACAAGAAACATCCCTTCAAACCACCACCACCACCGACTCTCAGAATCCGATGATTTCTCCGGCAAACTCCTTATAAAGCAAGGATCATCACCCTCAATCTCTTCCTTTTCAAATCACCATCAACAATCCACAAAACCAACAACAACAAAGAAGCTATCTTCACTTATACGCTCATTCCTTAACATCTTAACTTTCCAAACAATAATCCCAACGTGCAACTGGCTCACCATTCCTTCAACTCTCTCATCCACTTCCATCTCCCCTTCTATAGGCCGTAAAGTCACCGGAACACTCTTTGGAAACCGCCGCGGCCACATCTCATTCGCGGTTCAGCTCCATCCTCAAGCTGAGCCTCTCCTCCTTCTCGAGCTAGCCATGTCAACTTCCTCTCTTGTCAAAGAGATGTCTTCCGGTCTCGTCCGCATCGCGCTTGAGTGCCGGAAGACAACAACCGTCTCTGGCGGTGGCGGCCTCCGTTTGAATACTGAAAACGGAGTCCGCCACCAGAGACTATTTCATGAGCCTGAGTGGACCATGTATTGCAACGGGAGAAAGTGTGGGTATGCCACGTCACGCACGTGCGGGGAACTAGACTTGCACGTGCTGAGCACGGTACAAAGTGTTTCTGTTGGTGCCGGAGTGATTCCAATGCTGGAAGAGGACTGCGGTGGTTGCGGCGGATCAGAGGGCGAGTTGATGTACATGAGAGCTAAATTTGAACGAGTCGTTGGGAGCCGTGACTCGGAAGCATTTTACATGTTAAATCCTGATGGTAATGGAGGACCCGAACTTAGTATTTTTCTATTGAGATTATGATAGGATCCACACTTAAAATGTCATCAGAATTTTAACTCGAATTCTTCTAAATAATTCGTGTTAGAGAGAGAGTTCATTAACAGTTTTAAGAAAATTAATTAAATAGGACATTATGTGAGATTGATATATATATATATATATATATATATATATATATATATATATATATATATATATATATATATATATATATATATATATATATATATTGTAATGTTTAGTTAGGGATGATCACTTGTTAATTTGATAGTATTTTCTTTATAGATTGTACTTGTGTACCTATATATACATAAAGATGAGATTGTATGTGATTTTAGATCAAAAATATCTATCATGTATTTCAGATCAGTAATATGTTAGAAAATAATATAAGTAAATGTTAGTTTTGTTTTTAAAGATGAGATTGTATATACATAAAGTTGAGATTATGTGATTTTAGATCAAAAATATCTATTCTGTATTTCAGATCAGTAATATGTTAGAAAATAATATAAGTAAATGTTAGTTTTGTTTTTAAATTTAAAAATAAAAAAAAATTTAACGGCGTATTTTGCTCACATCTACTTTTTATTCATGTGTAATTATTTAATATATATTATATTGTATGATTACTAGTAAAAAAAATGTTTTTATAATAACATAAGTGGTGTTTTGGTTGTTTTTGGATGTGTTGGCTTGTTTGACTGGTTGTGGTCATGCAGGCATGTTGTGCATTTAAATATATTGTTCTAAACTTATTTGCACACTTGTCATGATCGAGAAAACTTGTGAAAATGTATAAATAAATAAAAGCAATTATTACAATGAAAGTTGCTTTCTAAAAAATAAAAATATTACTTTTTTAAGTTAACTACGTATTTGTAGTATTCAATATGAAATAGGTTCGTTGAATTTCATCAATCTGTTTTTGGCAGTAACTTAATCAATCCTTGCGCATGTGAGCTTCGTGGCCCTGACATAACTGATTGAAACTTTTCTTTTTTATAAAAAGGTTTTTTGAACTAAATGTTTTTTTTTAAAGAATTAAAATATTCTTGGCTACTACTAGTTCTAATTTTTGGGACAATGTAATACTAGTTCTATTATTACATGTTATATTTTTATTTATTTTGTTTACTTTTATAAAAGTTTTATAAATCATGTGTTTACCTCTTTCTTTTTTGTCTCAAATAAAGTGACAAATACTATGTTACATATTGAACATAAAACTTTAAAGTTTCAAATTTGAATCCAAGTATAAGGGTATTTGTTAGTTGAGTTAAAATTTATAAATTAAACATGTGTACTAACCAATATTCAAATTGTGTAATTCGTCATATTGTGAGAGTGATATATGTCTCCTTCCGTTAGATGCAATATTAGTTGGTTTTTTACATGTGGGGTGGGATGGGTAGCTCAATTGGTTATGCTAGTTGAGCTAAGGGCAAAGGAGTTTGGAGGTCCAGGGTTCAAGTCCTGGCAAGGAGAAAAACTAACAATATTGTAATATACTAACAACTAACAATTTGCCATTCAAAAAAAAAAGTTGGTTTTTTACATGTTATCTATACCTCATTGTGAATGAGATTGTTCTATTTATAATTTTTTTTTTTATTTTTACGATTTCTATATATTTCTCACAACCAATCATTTAAAGCCACATTATTATTATTATTATTATTATTATTATTATTTCATATTTGGTTTTGTTGTGAATACAATTGACAAATTCACCAATACTTTGATGCGTATAGCATAAATAGTAGCAATCAAAATCAAAGTGAAGCAATAAAAATCACAAAGAATAAACAAGATATAAAAACAGAAGAAAAAACATTAACATCATGCTTAAAAGACACTTAGCTTCTACAATAGCATTTTTGGTATGTTCATTTGACAAAAAGTTGTTCCAATTGATTTTGACCAAATCAACTTACACATTTAAACAAAAACTCACATGTCACGTCAACATATTTTGTCACATGTACTAATGTAACATACGAGTCATTGTCCATCCAACAAGATTGGAATAGGTGTTTGCGTTCAAGATGATCAAGACCACTTTGTTTTAGCCAAGACAAAATGATGGTCACCTATACCATGATGATGTAAAGGTTGGTGATGCTCTTGGTTTGTTGAGTGCTCTAAAGTGGGTCATTGATCTCTATGGGTTTTAAAATGGATTACAAATATGTGGTAGGAAGCCTTTATAGCAAAAATTCTTCCGTTTCTGAGTTTGATGCTATTATTAATTGTTATAGATTGTTGTTATTTATTAGTTTACTGAACTCTAATGTTAAATTTATTGAAAAACAAGTCAGTGAAGTTCTTCCTAATCTTTCTACCGTGATTCCATCTTTAATAAGTTTCCATATTTTGATCCATATACCAACATATATGTATCTATTTTTTTTATGGTATGTATCTATTTTATTATTTTTAGGGCGCATTTTATCTGCTAAAATATAATATATCGGACAGAATAACTTTTGTTATATTCTGTTTGATTTAGGATTTGATTTTGAGACCGAACAAAATAGATATAGTAAGAGAAAATAAAAACAAGAATTTTTGTCCTTGACTAACAACATGATAATTTTTTGTCCAACTCTAAAAAATACGAAAAAAATGTCAATTTTATTTTTAAATATAAAAAATATGATCTTTCTATCTCTCTCAATACAATTTTGTCTTATCACATATTTTATCTTGTATTGTTTTATTCGATACTTACTATTTTAGAAATCAAGACACCCTAATGAAATGAGATAAGGCATGGAATAAAAATGACGAATGGAGTGGAGTATTAATTTGTTACTCAACAAATAACTCCTCGTCTTATCTCACACCTTCAACAATAGACAAATTGGCTTTGGCTATCCCTCAAAAGCATTAATATATATTAATGCAATGCAAGTCATCGAAAGTGCCAGAGAACACATATTGTGGTGGAAGATAAAATTTTCCAGGATATATATGTGGAGAGTGCTTGTGGCATACATTTGATCAGATACCGATAAGATTCCAACATATGGAATATGTGTGTGTGACACTATATTAACAACTTGAGTTTGAAAGAGTATATTTTGGTGACCGGTGTAGAAATTTTTAGTGTAAATTTGTTCAATATTCACTTTTGAAATATGGTCTGTGATTTAAAAAGAATTTACCAAAATGGTTATTAATGGGGAGCAATTTTTGTGGTATAAATGCTCTCATGTATGCGCAACTTTTACAACAAAAGAAAATGATGATGATGATGACGACGATGATAACATATTACGTATAGGGTCTTGCTAACATGTATTCAGTGTCCTATCACAATCTCACATACATTTTTATGTTGTGGGCAAGTAACCTCTCTGCATACCCCCTCTGAATTTCACTTGTTATTTTTATCATGTGATTGCTCTCCCTCTCTCTATATTGCTCACAGGAAGATATACAATGTATCTTCCGATAAAATTTGCCTATTGAAAAATATCTTCTGATAGATACATCTTCCGATAGATATGAAAGATTCTGAAAAATTCATAAAGTAGAAGAGCAATTACTATCTTCTTATTTCACTATTGCCGGTGCTCTTTCTTTGCGAGGACCGAATGCTGTTCGCTACTAATTAGCTCTAAATTTCTTGACATTTTTATTTAGTGGGAGCTAAGAGCCTAAGACAAACAAAATAACATGGTGACAATACACGAGCTATGAGTGGGAAACATGCAAACCCTACAAAGAAATTCAGCCACATCACGTCAAGGTAGAAGCAACCCAAAATTATACTTTTTGCTCTCCCAACTTTGGCCTTGCTGTCTCCTCAAAACCCAGCAAAAAGTTGTGCTTCCAAGCTCAGAGTCCAATGATGGGATACAGTATGAATGTCGAAGCAATGATACATATATATGCGGGTCCTGGTTGAATGAAATTGAAACAGTGTCACACTAGTGTTGCAAGTAATTTGGCAGCTTATACCCCACTTATGTATGAGGAAATATATCAGAGCAAGAGTGAATTCTCTATTTAAAATCGTTCCGTAAGTAGCTTAGTTGATAACTGCTAGAAACATTGTTACACTTTAGATTCTCTACTTTTCCACACTTAAAATGCGAGTCTAACTCTAACCACAATACTATTTGACAAATACACACTCAGAAAAATTCCCGGCAAGGGGTAATGTTTAAATCAGAACCTCAGTGGAGGAAATCGTTGCATATGGATTCATTAGTAATTCACACAGTAAAATAATGATCAACTAGTACCTGTAACACCATCATTCTAGGTTAACTGTAATGCAGCTTGGAAATGCCAAATCCTTACTTACGAAAGTTACAACAGAAACATGTATTAACGTATAAAACAAACAAATTTATGATAGGTTGCCTTAAATTTGACATGATCTTACCAATTAAGATGTCAAAAAATATTAAATATTAACAGTAAGATCATTACTTTTTGACATGATCTCATTGACGACAGACAATGTGGTGAGTGAAATGACACCCACCATGTAATTGGTAATGAGAAGCTAGTAGTTGGACTTAATTCAAATAGAAAAAAAAAATGTAATATTGAACGATAAAAATTACAACAATAACCGGTAGCTCTACATGTACAATCTATGAAAATGCTGATCAGTTCAAGGAATAGTTGTCAAAATCGACAGCACTATTCAGCTGGCCAATTTGGAAAACAAAATTGAATCACGGAATTCGGTTATCACCCTGATGTTTTTTATGTACTTCTATATATTTGCCTCGATGAATTCTCGGTATTCTCTCTTCATTTTGACTCCTGGAACAGTCCTGCAAAATCAATATAAAATCATCAGCTGTTAAAACTTACAAAAATATCCATGTTATTTTCTACAATGATAAGAATTAACAGTTAATGTTTATATTGTGGGGGAAACATGATAACAAACTCATGCTTGAACCATATATCTTAATGAAGATGATAAACAATAAGAGTACGAGAAAAGATCAAGCGGTACTAACTTAAGATTCTCCTTGCTTTTAAAAAACTGCACACACGGAGTACCCATGATTCCAGCTGCTTCTGCTATTTCTTGATCTTCCTCTATATCAATTTCAACAAAATGTACACTCTGATCATATTCATCAATTACCTGCCATGAAATTTTTTGAAAATATATTAAAAGCATTAATACTATTCAATATAAGATTGACAATACTATCAAAAAAGGAAGCAAAAGTAGTTTCATTTAGTTACTATGCCATGCATCATATGATCATTAATTTATTCTCTTATATTACTATTGAGATCCATGTTATTACAGTCACATTAGTTCATGTTTTAATTTTGAATGTCCAATCTCGAGCGTGAATGAGGCACTGGTAAAAGGATTATTCATTGGAGTGGGAGCTTAACAGCAAGTTTGTTCCCTGTATCTGACTTTCAGTTAAGGGAAGAACTGAAGGATAGTTGACAGTGGAGTGCTCGCCAAGACCTTGGCTGATGTACCGCTAATTAATCCACCAAGGTAGCAGAAAATGAAGTCAAGAGATGCTTTTGGTTTCGGAAAAGTAGAGGCTACTGAAATCGAAATGCCCAGGGCCCACCTAGAGGGAGAGCTAGTTATAGTGAGAGAAAGAAAATGGAGTTTGCGAAAAGAGGATAAGAGGCATATGGGAGAATCATCAAGTTTGTTATTGGTAGAGGGGAGTTCTGTTCTCTGAAGGAGCGTAGCTATGGGCAAAGGATACGCATTCCTCTATAATTCATACTTCTATTTCTGGGTTTCTATCAGTCGCTAGGAAATCCTTGCTCACTAAGACCTTCCATGCGGTGCTTGGATTAAAGTGGTGTATTGGAGTGGTACTGATTAGTTCATCCGGGTTCAGAACATGTATCTGCAAAGTTATATAGGGCTTAATGTTTCTGTTTTGCCATATTTTTTATTATCTGACCTCAGGAAAACTATATCCATCAGAGGTATATTCCAATTCATATCAGACAATTTTTTTATTTTTTTATGTTGTTAGATGCTATTTGTATTTTGCATGAATGCAATTACTGTTAGGGGTGGCAAATAAACCAAATAATAAGAACCAAATCACTATCCAAATGGATCCAAATTTTAAAAACCAGCCCAAAACTTAAAAAACAAAACTGGTGGCCCATTTTCAGAAAAAGTAAAAGAAAAAACGGTATCCAAATAATTGGTATTGGACTATCCAGTTTCCTCCTTCATGAAGTAAGCTTTGCGATTTCCTCCATGAACTAAGCTTCAATTCCTGCTTTGGGGATTGACTCTATCGCCGCCTTTGACGCTGGTGGATTATCCGATCTCCTGAAGCCGTTGATTTTGATCTATGAGAATTGTTCTAACAACCGATCGAAGCCGGAACCGAGCAATAACTCTGACATGTTCGGTGGGAGTGGACGTAGATCAGTGCCGTTACTGTTGCACTAATTCTGCAGTGTGTTGTCTTTGTTGCACTGTGACAATCGAACCAAAACCAGTTTTTTATTTGTGTAACAGCTCTATTGAGAATCGAATCCCGTAATTCTGCTGTTGCACTAATTCTTAATAGACTAATATTTTTATTTTCTTAATAGACAAATTTTAATTGAGAATCGAATCCCTATAACAACAAGACAACAAGTGTTTTTTTGGTTCTAACAGAAAACTGGATTTTACACAAAAATGTGGTTCTAAACTGGTTATGAACCGGTTTTAAACTGAACTGAACTGTTTTATAATATAAACCGGTTTTACACAAAAATGGTTTTGGTTTGGTTCATGAACCATGCACACCCCTAATTATTGTGTGACGGTGTTTTCTTCATTAAGTGTATAATTTGAACATGTTCTATAATTTTTTCAACAATTTCCTAATAAATACTTAATGTGGCATGTGGACCACATTCACTAACAGTGAAGAATGATATCTAACTTCAGGATCATAACATAAATTTAAACCCTTCCTTCTTTAACATACCTTACTAAGGATTGGCTTCAGTGTCCGACATGGACCACATGTTGGTGACGTGTATAATACACATATAAGCCTTGGACTTTCATGGTACAATTTTCGCAGAGCATACTGTAAACAGGAAATCATACAGGAGAAAAAAAATGTATTATAATACAAACCAAACAATCAAATAATAAAGGAACTAATTGGAGATAACATATGCTAAGACTTTAATATCATTAGCATAAGCGTCAGGTAAGGAATAGATACCTGCCCCTTATGCTTTGTAAGTGTGATGTCAAAGCCCGCTTGAACATCTCTGTCTGTTGGTTCCTTCTTAACCTCTTCATGTTTTGGCTGTTACAAGGATTAAATTGGAATGCTGAGATCCATATTGGAATATGCAGCATGAATCAACTGGTTTAATGTAAAGTCACTTCCCTACTATGATTATTAACATTTTCTACTAACAGCTTTTCTCCAGCAAAAATAAATGCTTATGCTTGTGCATTACCCATTTAGCACCTCATCATCTCATCAAATTATGATTTAATTGCATATTGATGAGAAGAAAGAATCCCATAATATTTCTCAAAGCCAACTGATTGATAACTACTTACAATTTGAGTTTTTTAAATTTATACAATTTATAAAACATTGAAGTTCTACAAACATGTCTTGCTAAGATTGCACCTGCTTTAGTCGAATGTATTAACTATTAAGAATTAAGAACACAAATAATAAAGATATAGTAAATCGAAATTGTGATGAGAAGAACTCATTCTACAATGCTTATAGACAAAAAAAATAAGTGCATATAAAATTGGAGTTCTTTAAACTAAAATACCTGATGGAACTCTATAAGAAGACCACTGCTGACGAGATATCTCTCGACTGATAAAGCTGCAATGCATCCAGATCCAGCAGCAGTTACGGCTTGCCTCCACTCATGGTCCTATGAGAATAAGAAGAAATAAACTTAATAAAGGTGCCTAAGCAGTTACCGCTTTTTTCATATAAAATGTAACATCAAATCACTATAAATTCAGATGTTAAATGTTTCAATAAATTTGCATAATCTGTAATCAAATTATTCTCAGGGTACTTATTAACAGCAAACACAATCATTTTAAGGGAAGGGTTCCAAATTAAGTCACCTAAAATGACATTTAAAGCAGTTTATGAGGCTCCATGACAAATAATTGATTTCACTAGATGAAGTTAGTTATGCAGATCAAATGGTATAAGTATAACAGATATTAATACGAAGTTGGTCAAATAGTGCCCTACTTTTGCAGCTACTCCTTAAAGCCTTTCTACTTTGTTTAACATTACTGCAGCAGACTATTAAAGTCGGGGATTTTAGATAAAAGGAGAAGAGAAAATAATAATTTTGAATATTATTGATAATAACTTGATACTGACTTGACACAAAAGACCAAGTATCCCTAGTTATACTTATAAGAAGGATTCATAGACTCAATCCTAAATAAATAGGAAAATAAGGAAACAAATAATAATACGTAAGATAGAAATTAATCCTAGGAGATAATCTAAGATGCGATATGATTGAAAATAATTGGGAAAAGTCGGAGAAAATTCACGGATCCTCGAGACACCGGAGAAATCGTTATAAAAGAGCATAACCAGACAGATGGAATGATCGTCAGCCTGAGAGAAGTTTCATGACAAGGTACGTTCTTCTCAAAACTGCATTTGTTTGGATGCTTAACACCAATAGTTTCGGAGACCCAAAATATTTAATTTGTTTGAAAGTAAGTTTGGGAATTGCTTCTGTGAGAGACACAAGGCCTGTGCACCTAGGACAAAGATGGGGACAGTGCATCTGAGTGAAAGCCGAGGGCTTGAGGCTACAGTATCTGGGACGAAAACAAGGTCAGATCATGACTTTCATACGAAGACAAGGGCAATGCATCTTGAGACAAATGCTGAGGCCAGAGCATCAAAGAAGAAACAGACAAGAAGTCGTGTCGAAAAAGCACCGATAAAGAGCAGCAACAAAATGAGCGCTAAATTAAGGTTATAACCACATCAATGTTACTGCTGTCAATGGCGGAGAGAAAAATTCCTCCATATAAATATGGTGGAGGCATGGTGCACAAAATATATATATATATATATATATATATATATATATATATATATATATATATATATATATATATATATATATATATATATATATATATATATATATATATTAATGAAGAAAAAAACACATAAATAGAATTGTCTTAGATAAACAGAATTCTAATAAGAATTTAAATAAAATGAAACAAACTTCTTGGATGATCTATTGGTTTATTAATTCTTCCATTTTTAGGGTTCTCCCTGACATGGGTGCAAACTTCAATTCGTCTGCCATTGCCCCACCATGCAAAATCGATACGCCACCGTCATTTCATGACGGTTTGTCAAAATTCTGTCATGGCACTGCCATGGCCGATTGTTGACAACATTGAACAACAGGAAGTCATTATCGGTCAAACGAGTAGACCACATTGGAAAAGATGAAATATTAATTACATTCCTAAAGTTTTGAGAACTTGGCGGTGGAATAGTAACAAGACAGGTCACCGAGGATTGGAACAAGCTCTAGATGCCATGGAGTTGTCAGAATTTAGATAACAGGACAAAAGAAAATAACAAGAACTTTGAATGTCAATGACAATAACTTGATACAAAATACTAAACACTAATAGTTATTTCTAGCCTAAATAAATAGGAAAATCAAGAAACAAATAACAACAATAATAAATATGGAAATAAATCCTAAGAGATAATCTTAGATACTCTATGATTGCAAAATAATCCTAAGGGTCTTTTTGGTTCAGGGGTTTTGGAGGGGAGGGGATTTAAATCCCTCATAGAGCAATTTTTGCTTAGGGGATTTGGAGGCGAGGGGTGCTAAAACATAATTTATTATATTGATAAAATTACCCTCAATTTTTTTAATTAAAATTCTAAACTATCTTTATTGAAATATAATTAAAAGTTTAGATTTTCTTTTCAATTGCTCTACTTTTTTTATTATGTTGGAGCTCTCTCTTTTGCTAGAATACTCTCTTTCTTAATATGTGTGAAACGGTTAATTGTATTTGTGACAGTTATTATGGGACTGAGGAAGTAATAACAACTGTTGTTTCTAGTTCCTCTTATAACTTATTCTTCCGAACATAGAATTTCTTCATAACAATCAATTATATTAGCAAAGAGCATCCAATAGGTTACCTGCACATCTCCAGCAGCAAATACACCTTCAACTGAAGTTTTTGCAGTACCCTCCTGAACTAGTAAGTAGCCAGACTGGTCAAGTTCGACTTGCCCTTTCAACAGTTGGGTATTTGGTGAATGCCCTATGCCATAGAACAGTCCTTTGGCCTCAAGCACAGACTCCTCCCCACTATCAAGCTTTCGAACTAAAATGCCAGACATCTGTCCTTTTGTATTGCTCACAATATCCACGGCCTCTGTATTGAAGTGCACAGTGACATTTGGATTGTCATACACTCTGAAAATTCGTGATAATCAACCTGTTAAACAAACATTCAGGAGTTGAAAACTCACATACAAAATGTTCATTAGTAGATAATTCACCGTCATAAAGAAGTCCAAATAGAAAACTACATACACAACTGACAGGAAATATGAAAGAGTACACAATACAAACTATTTTCCCTTTTCCTAACCCAAAATTTAACAGAACCAAGCAGCTGGTTGAGTAGAGTCTAGAGAATGCCCTGAATGCCTAGACTAAGCAGATAGTTTTCATCATGTATAATGAAGAAGAAAAAATTATACACTCTACCTCAATAAATATATATATCAGAATCCACAGATATATAATCTCATAACATGAGTTCATGACACCCTATTGAATGACAATTTAGAGTTTAGACAAGAATTCAGTGAAGCATTTTGCAAGCACAAGCTTTTGGGGGGATATGAAAAGAGAATGACCATGGTTTTCCATGTGAGAAGAGAATTATGATCAAACATGTTATGTTATTAGGATAAATATAATTTTTCATCTACACTAAAAGCCAAAACACAAAAAACCCTTAATCTAGGAAATATTTCTCAAGTTAATTATATCTGTTGTTATCTCCAATACAAATTATTAACAGAAACATAATGCCTAACAAATCAGTTAATAATAGAAAACACTGATCATTCATTAAATGTATTATGCATATGAAAATAAAAAAGAAGACCAAAATATATCAAAATACAATGCAAAAACAATGGAAATAAAAACAATAATTTAAAAGTTGCATAACCTCAAGTAAACATAAGGTGGAAATTGAAAGGGGAAAAATAAAGAGGACATAAAACGACTAATGAAGCAAAAATATGAAGGCTCAATGGTAAAGCCTTGCCCACAAACAGTTCATGCCTTTAAAAGATTGATCGAACAAAGTTTGTTTAAAACTAATTTTCCAGAGGAATAATGTGTGCATGTCAGAGAGAGACGGACAGTTGAAAAACTAAAAGGGATACATTATTAATCGTATAAGAGTGGGTAATTATATAAGAAAACTTCAAATTATAGATTGTAATGGTAGGATCAGAATCAGGTTATTCACATGTTCACTTTAAATTTTAACATACATTGCATAATTACCTATTCCTTTACAAAAGGATAACTAGTTAGCTAACAAGTAGAGAGTTGAGAAATATTAATCGGACACACCTATCTTGCATGGCTTTAGAAGCCCTTAGTTGATCCCGACGTACAAGTAAGTGAACATGACGAGCATATTTTGTCAAGTATAATGCTTCCTCGGTAGCTGTATCCCCTCCTCCGACAACAGCAAGAACTTGACCCTTAAAGAGAGGCGATGCTCCATCACAAATTGCACAAGCACTAATTCCTCGGCTCCAAAATTCGTCTTCTCTCGGTAGCCTAAGTCGTTTTGCAGTTGCTCCAGTAGCAAAAATTACAGTATGGCTCTTTACCTGAATGTAATCAAGCAAACGTGATATTACAACACAGCAACAACTTTTTTTAATTAGATGTCAGAACTCCCATCTAGCACGATAAGACTTGGTTAATATTGTTTTTTATAATGTCAGAATTCATAATATATATAGATCAAAACTGATGGCAATGATTTCAGCAGACGGTCTGTAATTTTTATGACTTTCAGGACTCACATTATGATAAAAAATACACTCAATAAATCAATTTCGAAATAAAAATTATCATCAAATATGTGCAGCGATTTTCATTAATTGAACTCCACACAAGATCATAAATAAGATTCAGAGAACCAATTAAGTTAAAAGTTACAATCTTGAAGCTTTAGGGATAACAATTTCTATGCAATCATTAAATTGTAAATAAGCTTGCTGTTAAGCAATATATCACCTTACGTTCACTGCTTTGGATAGTAAAAGGACTACTCTTCACATCAATAGCTTCAACATCTTCATGATGCAATTGTGCTCCCCAACGTTCAGCTTGCCGTCGCATCCTGACAAGTAGAAAATTTGCAAACTCAAAGGTTTATCCAAGTTAACTATAAATTACAAAGTAACATTGATTTATAACATGAATAAAATACCTGTCCATTAGATCAGGTCCACTAATCCCATCTGGAAATCCAGGAAAGTTCTCTACTTCAGTTGTAGTCATCAATTGTCCCCCAGGAACACCACCCATTTGGTAACCCTCAAACACTACAGGTTTCAAATTGGCTCGTGCAGCATATATTGCTGCTGTATATCCTGCGGGGCCTGAACCTATAATTACCACATTCTCAACTCCATTTCCTGTGAGAGGAAAAAAATGCCACCGTCAACTTTGCTTATTTTTTTCTTACAAAAAATGAAAAACCAGTAACAACAATTACTAGATCAGCATACACTAAGAAAGAACACAGACTCAGAACCTTTGGTTGTCAGTAACTAATAAGGCATTTGTATTTCAATCAGCAGAAACTTAAAAACACTACAGTGCCATTAAAAGCTATCAGCCCTGCATTTGATCTAGGAAAACTGCACCAAACAAATAACCAATAATAATAATAATAACTACTATCACATAGCTGGCAGTTCTAATTAACGGCTTAAATGTCTAAATGAGATTGCAATCACAGTCCCCACATGCAGAAGCTACGACATTTATTCAACAATCACACAACTCGAGCTTTCCATTGTGAAAGTCCATAATCATCTTTACAATTCCAAATGTTGGATGCTACCATTTATATTGATGAAATACACCAACTTATCAATCACCACTGCTACTACCTAAGTCATCAACAAATTCTTTAACTACCACCCTCCATTCCCATTCCTATCACCCAATTATACCTTTCAAGCATTGAGAAAGACACAGACACCGGACAAAATACTGTCACTAAAGATACCGTTAGTAATTTAAGAAAATAGAAATGCTTAAAATATAACCACATGTGTCAGTGTCGATAGACATGCCTTCAATTTAAAGTGGCGGTACTACATAACCCGATTCCCACAGTTACCCTCCCTAAATTTCAATTATTAGTCAAAAATAGGTATGAAGTCCACTAGTCCAAAACGAAAAATAAATGAACAAACTACCAAATTGGTCCCTAACTTTGTAGACCACTCTCAAATATATCCCTGACTTTATGAATATTTCAAAAAGGTCCCTAACTCTATCAAATTTTATTCATATTATTCTTTTTATAAGTATGGTAGGGACTAAATTGATAGTAAAGTGGATAAAGTTACGGACCAAATTGATAATAAATTATTAAAATATAGGAACTTACTTGATAATACGTGACTAAATATAGAGTTATTTAGCATATTAATAAAGTCATGGACCTATCTGAGACCGTCTTACAAAGTGGGAGACTTAATTGATGGTTTAATCAAAAATCAATTAATCAACAAACATTAACAGCTTAAGATTATTATCATTTTTACCACAATTTAATTTAACAAGAAAATCAAGAAAATGCAACGCAACCTCGTTTTCACCGATACTTATTAAAGATTAAATATAAAAATGAAATTAAAAACAACAAAGACAAGCATTTAATTGAATTAACCACTATGAATTTAGCGAATTAGAGTCACATTTATTGAAAAGCATAAAGAAAGCGGTTACAGCAAGTAATCAACCTGGTGAGGTGACGGAGGAAGAAGTAGAAGAAGTATCGGAAGAGGCACGGAGTGTGAGAGAAGGACGAGTTCGAAGGGAGCGACGTGAGTTGATGAAGATTAAGCGATGAGGAGGAGGAGGAATAGCGGCGGAGGAAAGAGTAGAAGCAGTGGTGACTCGGTGAGTTGGAACAGTTGCTACTCCGAGTCCTATCTTCGCAGTAGCCATTGGTTCTTTCAGACCATACAATCAGCAGAAGAAGAGTGTGTGTGCGTGCGATTAAAAGCGGGACTTTATTTATTTCGCGTTTGTGGAACACGCGTTTTAAACTTTGCCAAGAAATATGGTGTTTGCTTTGCGGTGCGATTTCGTTCGGTTTTAACCATTTTAACTATAAAAACTCATTATAATTAGTACGAGATAAAAATGAATGCAGTTCAGTTTAATTCGGTTAATTTTTAAAAAGTTATTAAAACCAAATTAAACGGTTTGGATTGATTTGTTTGGTGTTGTTTATATCATTACATTTAAGTACCAAACAATTTTAAACAAAAAAAAAACTTGAAGTTCCAAAATAACATTATCAATAAAAATTATTTATTCAAAATAACATTACAACATCTTATAATTTTAAATATCCAAAAAAAAAAATTTAAGTTCCAAAATAAAATCACAGTATCAATAAAAATTATTTATCGAAAATAACATTACAACATCAAAGTAACATTACGGTACAAATAAAATAACAACTTAAAGATCCAAAGTAATACATTGACTCTAAAATATAACACATTGTCTTGTAAATGGGATATGTATATTGAAATATAATAGAAACTTAAGTTTAATATTGCGGTTTGGTTAGGTTTTTTAAAATGAAAACTGCTAATCTAACTGAACCGCACAGTTTAGTAAAATAATCATCTAAATTCATCCAAACCAAATGTGATTTTTATGATTTTTCGTTTTGATTGGTTCAGTTTGCAGTTTTACTTTTAGATTGGTTTAGATACGATCACCCCTATTAAGAATTGAACCGGACATGGCAGTTCAACCGATCATCCTGAAACTAGCACTGATTTGGACAGACACACAAAACCATTAGTCATAGAAATCGGGATTTGGACCGCCGAAACTGATACGAACAGCTGCGACCAATACCGATTTTTAAATATCGTTTTGACCTTCTAAATTTACCAATTGTTCAATTTTATTTCCTACTTATAAATAGAGCTGTCAAAAGGGGTCTTAGACCGACCCACTAGTCTTCAAGTTACATAGACCTTGAAGTAGAGAGATTTGTAGATGATGAATCAGATAGTGAACCCTCAAAGCTAATAAAGTTCAAAATTACATCAAAAACTAAATTTTCAACCTAACAATGCAAAACACATAACAAAATAAATAATAAATTAGGTAACTTCTTGACCTAGGTAACTTAAGGGCTAGTGGACCTGTCTAAGACTCATTTTAACAGCTCTACTTATAAATATTCGAATTTAACCCTCAGGGCCTGTTTGGCGCATATGATATGATAATTGTATCATATTTTGTCTTAATCTAGTGTTTGATGAAGCAACAAAATATGATAACTTAATCCTAAAACTTATCCTATCTTATCCTAAATTTGAGCTAGGTTACCAGCAGAATATGATAAGAAAATAATTTACTGATTTATTCTATTTTAAAATAAATTAATAAAATATAAATAATAAAATAATTTGATAGTAAATTAAAAATAAAATAATTAATTTAAATATATATATATATATATATATATATATATATATATATATATATATATATATATATATATATATATATATATATATATATTTTCTCATTTTATAATTTATATAATCTAAAAATTAAAATTCTACTAAAACTACATTATGTTAAAGCAAAATGATTATTTTAAAATTTGCAAAATAGGGATATTAATTTGAATTTTATAACAAATTAAATATATTTCTCTTGCAATGGCCCTTTTATTATTTACATATAAGATATATCATATATTTATTTAGTTTATCTAATATATATAATTAAGTTATTTATTCGATCACGATTCATGTTAAAATTTAACATGTGTTATTTGCTCGTGATTTTTATTTAAAATTATATAGAATTATTTGATCGCTTATTTATAAAATTCAAAGTATTAAAAAAAATTAGAAAAATAATTGTTTTACAAGGTTAATTTTGTCATCTACATATATTTTATTATTATGAGCGATGTATGTATTAAAAATATGTTATATATTTTATCATATGTTAGTTATCATATTTGTTATTTTGTTATCATCATATGATAACCGTTATCATGCTTATATCATATCATATTTTTAGCCTGTTTTATATTATATTATGACACTATCATATCATGCGTATCAAACAGACCTGTTTACTTTATTTTTTATTTTGTGACTTCTCTTTACAATTCTAACCCATTTTGACAAAAAAATTCCAGACATATTTTTTTTACATGTATTGTAATTCTATTGAACATACTTAAAAAGCTTATTGTTTATTTCAAAAAGAAATATCAGGTCAAATGAGTTTTATTTAAACAAGGATTAAATAAGTTAATTGTTCCTATAGTTTTTGAAAATTTCGTTTTTAGTCCTTAAAATATTTTTTCACACTTTTTGGTCATTGAAAATTTTTCTTTTGGTCCCTGCTTTAATCAATCTCTTATATACTTTCACGTTTTTGAATGATTATTTGTATTCATGTTTATAATATTATAAGAACATTTCCAATAAAAAAATAAATTTTTTTTTAACTTAAAATGAATTATTTGTGAATTTTTATGTGCAAAAAACTTAAAAATCCATATTTAATTCATCTATTATTAAAAAAATTTAAACTTTTGTAAGAGAGATTCATATAATTTACTAAACATGGCCGCATAAAAAATGTTAAAATTTTGAATGATATGCACGAGTTAAATGAAAAGTAGGGACCAAAAATCATGATAGAAAATACTTCAAGGACCAAAAAATGTAAAAAAAATTATTAGGGACTAAAAATAAAATTCTGAGAAACTATAGGGATCATTTACTTATTTAACCCTTTAAACAAATATTAATAAAATTAAAAAGACTCTTTAATAAAAGTCCTTTATAAATTTGAGAATCAGAAATATAAATTAGAGTTTTGTGATGTGTAGATTGAAGAACAAGGGAAGACGAAGCACATCGTGAAGGAGGAGGTAATTTGTGGCGGTGTTCAATGGTGGTAGATGGTCCGAATATGGTATTCCTGAAAATTTGTATCATAATACCTCCCTTAGTGTACAAATCAGCAAAAGTAGGAGCAATTTTGTAGAGCTTGCGAACATTGAAAATGAGTAGTTCCTGCTTACTCTTATTCTCTGATCTTTGGAATTGTCAAACGTTAATCATATATGATTCAGATTAACCTCGAGAATGTTATGCAAAGAAGACGACACCCTAGGAAAAACACTGTATTGTCCGAATGGAAGGGGCCATCAAAAGTAGGAACGACCCGGGGGAAGTTGGACCTAACAGACTCTCGTGAGTGTGCTAAAAGGAATTTCGACCCTCCTTCCACAACTCTCCGCCTCTTAAAATAAGAAGACTCATCACTGACGTTCTCAACAATCTCAGTCTCCACAACAATAGGGGTTTAAGAGAATCGCATTTCTTTTCCAACCTCCTATCTCCTCGTTTCCCCTTTTCCTCTTTTTACCAGTTTCAAGAATCCGCTCAGAAGAAGTACCTTGGTTCCCCAAATCCTCACCCCCAACAAGATCCTTAATCACAAGCGTCTCCTGACCGTCATCATGCGTAAGTGCCCGCTTTAGTGTATATATATATGTATATATATATATATATATATATATATATATATATGTATCTTCACTCAATCAATAGCACATTGATTTCATGATTTCAATAATTGAAAACCTAATTCCCACCTGCACACTGATTTTTGGTTCAATATAAGGTAGCAAAATTTGAAATTATGTAATCTCACCAATCTCAATTACACAATCGCTACTGTTCATACCAACATATATAACTCTTGATTTTTCTGACAATTGGCAGTAATTCTATTTAAAGGGATAAACACCAAAACGGCAATCGATGGAGAGGAATTAAACAAGATGGAATAGGAATCCACGGAGTAGATATGTAGATAAAAATATAATAAACACATAATTTCATTGTTGAAATTGGTATTTCATAATGTTTGCGTTAACAACAACGACGGAGTAGAAAGAAAAAAGAGTGCGCAGATCAGGTGGGTAAAGATCACGCAAGTTAGTTTAATAATTATTTACAGACCTTTAGATTAAAATAATTAACGGTTGAGATTTGGTGTCAACAGATCCTAACTCTATATATATATATATATATAAATGAGTCAAAAAAACTTGATGCATTTGATTTAAAATTTGTACAAAATACGTTCATTTTTATTGATCAATTTTTGTTGATATTTTGGGATGGATGAAGTATACATGTCTGACTAAATTGACTTTGAATGAATCAACTTCTTGTTTACAAAGGAAGCTTCCTTTCTTCCTTCCTATGAAATAATCACATCATCATCCAAAACGCGGACTTGACTTGATATCTCATAATTTCATTTTTCAGTTGTGACAAACTTACAATCATTACTTCAAATTTCATTCATACAGCAACATGGGTGAGTTCCAAATTCTTTCTTTCATTTCAAAACCTTCTTAATGAATAATAACTCTATTTTTAATATTTTCTTTAGTTTTGATTTTCTTTTTTAATTTAGATTCTTCTTCTGTTGACAAAATTTTGCAGCAGGAAACTTTAATCTTCTCATTCGACAGAGCGTTCCTCTTATTGGCAGGGCGGTAAGGATGGCACGAGAAGTTGATTGGTCTGGCAAAGTCATTAAAGAAGTCGAAAGAGAAAATACCAACCTCATTTTAAATCGAAATAATGTGCTTCGAAAAGTTGAAGCAACTGATCAGAAAACTCAAAAGATCAATGGTGTTGTGTTTGAGTGGCTAAAAAAATCAGAGATACTCATACAAGAGGTGGAGAAGCTTAATATACAAGCAAAATCGCCACTATGGAATGACTTTAGGGAATTGCTGGAAAAAATAACTGAAATGAATGTGAAATGTGAATTTGAACCATTTTCAACTCTTATTCCAAGTTTAGAATACTTCTCTTCTGGAAATATTGTGTGTTTTAATTCTAGAGAGAATGCGTCGGATCAACTTTTAATGGCACTGCAAGATGATAGTTGTTCTATTGTTGGATTATATGGTAGGCAGGGTTCTGGTAAAACAATATTGGCAAAAGCGATGGGAGAGAAAGTTAAGTATTTAAAGATTTTTCAAGAGGTTTTATTTGCTACGGCGTCCCAAAAGCCAAATATCAGAAAGATGCAAGATGAAATTGCTGATTTGTTAAATTTGAAATTTGATAAAAACAGCGATGCGGGAAGAGCAAGAAAAATATTGTCAACAATAGAAAGTATGAATTGTCCAATTCTAGTGATTTTCGATGATGTTCGGGTAAGATTTGATATAGAGGATGTAGGCATTCAATGTAATAGTAATCGATGCAAGGTCCTTTTGACCGCATGTTCCCAAGAAGATTGTGATTTGATGTACACTCAAAAGGATATCCAACTTGATCCTTTATCTACAGAGGAATCTTGGACTTTGTTCCAAAAACATTCTGGGATGTACTCCGCTTCATTTGACTTGTTGAATGTAGCACGCGAAGTAGCTTTTGAATGTGAAGGGTTACCTAGAACAATTAAATACGTGGGATCTTCCTTAAGAAGTAAACCAATTGAGGAATGGAAAACAACACTAGATAGTCTGAAACATTCAATGGCCAAATGGCAAATTTTCCTCAGTTTTAGAGGAGAAGATACGCGCTACAATTTTACAGGTTCTCTTTATCAAGCTTTATCTCAAGGTGGATTCAAGACTTTCATGGATGATGGAGGACTGGACACTGGAGACCAAATTTCACCGTCTCTTCTAAATGCCATTGAGGCATCAAGGCTTTCGATTATTGTTTTATCCGAAAACTATGCAAATTCCACATGGTGTCTCGATGAACTTGTCAAGATTCTTGAGTGTAAGAAATTGAAGAAGCAAATGGTTTGGCCAATCTTTTACAAAGTGGAGCCATCAGACATAAGACATATGAGAAAAAGTTATGGGAAAGACATGACTAAACATGAAAATACATTTGGAACTAGCTCTAAAAGAGTGCAAAATTGGAAGTCAGCTTTGGTAGACGTGTGTAGTTTATCTGGAAAGGCTTATACGACCGGGTATGTGATATATTTCCAAACACTTCTATTTGCACTCCACTATTAACAACATGACATAATTGAAGTATGTGAATTGTAAAAAGAACTATGATTTTACTAACTAGAAATTTAGACTTGAAATATTCTGTTGTTTAAGTTTTGTTTGAGGTTTCAGTGAAGTTTTTGTATTCTACTACATGACAAGTTGTTCTTATGAAAAATTGATAGTCAAATTGAACTTAATTTATATGCTTTTTGACTAAATAAATTGAAAACTATCTGAATAACTGGATTGAAAGGTCTTGTACATACTTTTGCAGGTACGAATATGAATTTATTAATGAGATCGTGGAAGATGCCAATCGTCATAAAAGTCGCTTGCAAATACGGAGCATATAGATATGAACCAGAAAGAAGATGCAAACTCTTAGAACTTGAGTTGGGACTCTTAACACAAACCATATTAAAAGTCGTTTTGCATGGCAATGGTTTTGGGAACGATCTAAATTGTCGGTCTTTGTCTATTATAAGCGGAGCATATATCATATCGAATTTCCAATTTCCGCGTATCCTATCGGAGTTAATTGATAACAGCATAGTTTATTCTTCAACTGCAATTTATCTATTAGTTGTTACAACTTGGCTATCATTATTCTTGCTTATGTTGACACTTAGTAAGGGGCCAAGATAGTTAAAAAACGTAGTTGCTATTGAAATTTTGATTCAAGCTCATATGAAATTCTTGTGATTATTTTTATGTAATATTGTCTTCTGATTTTATGTAATAAGCCTCAAATTTTCTGCAGAACTAGTGCATTCAAATCATATTCTAAATGTCCTATAAATTTCCTGCAAAATTTGTAAGATAAACTGTCACTGCTAGCGACTGTGACACTGTGAAACCAAAGAAAGAAAAAGCTGAGAAAAGTTTGTAATTTCAAAAATAAACTTTGAGTGAAGCATTATGACTTCCCTAATTGTTGGAAGCTCTCTTAACCTTAATATAACACACATTGTTCGTGTGCGTTGTGCGAGTGTCATAAACCCGGGATACTGAAGAAAACATGAGCGATGAAAAGTGAGTTATAGCATACATACCTCAAGGAAGTATATGCAATGGACTCTGACTTTCTATCTATGCAGCGTGTTGTATGTGTAGCCGCTGTTTAGTAAAATGTTCAGCTAGAATATTTGCGGAGGAGATATATAGGAAGGAGTTTGAATAGGTTGTTCTTTCATAGAATATTTGCAAATTTTCTATTCAACAATCCATTACTTAGACATATCCGAATACTCTATTGGCTGCTGCAAAATGGTCTGCAATTCAACTTGCATAACACTTCTCCATTCAGGAATTTGAGTAGCTTGATCTAGGTTTGAGGCTCAAATTCATTTGAGGTGGATAATGTATATATGCAGATTGGTAGGATAGAACAAAAGACGATGGAAGTCCTTAAATTGGATGTTTCTGCCTAGCTGAATAGAATAGGTGAGAACAGTTTAAACTAATTTAAAAACATGAGAAAGCGAGTAGAAAGACAATCCAACCAGGCGCTCTAGACATGCACTCGGCTCTGTGCGCCCTATTCATGGAAAATCTAGGCATTCTACGCTCACAGTGGGCCGCACTCCACCTAGTTTCTGTTTCAAAGTGCAAATCTTTGCTCAAATGATTTTCGAGTTTTGGCGCACACATCAAAACGCCTTATATTTAATTTTATCAACTTTGAGGCTGCGAGAATCTTATAGACATAGGCTTCTCTCTCCTAACTATAATACCTTAAAAACTGTTTGGATAAACAAAATGATCAATATTTTTCCACATTGTGAATCCATGGCCACAAATCTTTCATCGTAAGCTAAACTGTTACAGTAACACTAAAACCAAATAAACAAAAAGATAAGGAAAGTTTTCTGGTTATTACAAAATGTAAGGTTTCCAGTGCAAAAATGTCACTGTGAATCTACTCGACTTCCCTAGCTGTTGGAAGCTCTCATCCTCAATGATCGATGCTTGCCACCATGATCTGATGATGACGACCTATAACAATAGCAAATTTATATCATTAATTGAAAATCATATAGGCCTAATATTTCAATTTTAGTGACTAAAATTGAAAATGTAACACAAGTTGTTGGTGTGCATTGTGTGAGTATCATAAAACCGGATACTGAGGTGCGAATGAAAACACAGGTTTCAAAGATAAGCGAGTTATAGCATAGCATACATACCCTAACTCTGACTTTGTTTTATTCTTTATCTTCTGAAGCTGTATATTTAAAGTATAAAAGATTAAAGATTCATATCATTATAACATTATAATTTTGGACTAAAGTTTGATTCAATCTCTGCCCTGCCATTTGCTCCTGCATATCAGTAAATTAAATTGGCAATTTTAAAGCCTTTTAAGTCGGTGATTTTGACACAAATATCAAATTTAATTCCAAAATTTTCTATACATATTATTCATATCTGTTCTCTTTTATTTCTGATATCTAATAAAATGAAAGTGAGATGAAAATCACAAGTAATGTCAAGTACCTGTAACTTTGATTTCTCAAGTTGTTCAACAAGCACTTGTTCCTGCAACAGCATAGCTAGTGAGTGCATAAGATTATATTATACGACAACATTTTATTTTTTCACATTCGACACTATCTAAATCTCGGTTATATTATAAGGAAATACAATTGAATCACTTTGGTCTTTGTTATTTCATACCTTCTTGGTTTTGACAGCTAATATCGCTTCACTCAGTTGATTTTCTAGGTCCTGCAGTTCCTTAATCTGCAATGCATCGAGCTCCTTACCTGTCATCCTTCTGCACAATATAAAAAGTGTTATGCGAAACAAATCTGAACCAATAATCCGACAAGAAATTAATAAGTGTAACTTACATGTAAGCTTAGCGCAGTTTTGCCATTTCTTCCTGCACAATGTCAGTATCAAGCTCCACAGCCTATTTAAAATCATCATATAAGAATAAAACTTCAAAATATACACAAAATAAGAAATGAGATATAAGCGCTGAGAATGAAAAAAAACTGCATTAATGTTTATATTTAAACACATATATCGAACTCAAAACATACAGTTAAAACTCTATTGATTAAGTACATACTTGTGGTGGAGGCTGAGCATTAGGCTGCTGTTGCTCAGTACCGTGCCTTGAAAGGATGCGCTCCATGCTATCATTATTAACAAACCAAAAACCAAAAACTTCATTGCAGTAATAATTATCATTATCTATAGCAAAATTATGAAGAATCTCAACAGAACAAATATGAAGGTGCAAAAAACTAATGAAAAGTTTCAAAGATTATCACCTTGGCCTTGAGAACTCATAGAGCTTGCCAGTGCTAGAAAATACGATGACACCGACCTTTGCATCGCAAAGAATAGACAATTCTTTGGCATTCTTGAACAAACTCTTTCGTCGCTCGGAGAAGGCATCTTGTCTTCTAATCAAATTGGCAGTCTTCTCAATCTCAGGATCTCTGCTCCCCATCCTCTTCTCTTTTTCTTCTTCTTCTTCTTCTTCTTCTTCTTCTTCTTCTTCTTCTTCTTCTTCTTCTTCTTCTTCTTCTTCTCTTTCACTTTCACGATTTCTTTCTTTTCTTCCACAACAAACACTAACTAGAAATATATAGTAGTTGAGATTTAGCAAGGATAACTCAACTGCTTTAACAGAAAACCAAAACCGAGTACCAGAAAAAGTTAACTACCAAACTAACTAATCTAATATGTAAGTTTCATATCTTATCTGACACTAACTAACTAATAAACTAACTAATCTAATATTACAACTAGAAGATGCTAACAGTAAAGTCAAAATGATGATAGTAAGCCTAATATCTCCCCTTCAATCTGGAGGGTATATATTCGAGACACCTGGTTTGGCAAAGGGATTATAGAAGGGAATGGTTTCGAGAGATTTGATAAAAAGGTCGGCTGGCATATTTGACTCGCATTTTTTCAAGAACGACGTGACAATTTGTCTTGGTAATAATTGGCTATACAATATAATAGGGAAATAAAAGGAATTTGACGCTCTTGAAGTTGGTATATTAACGATTGATTGTATCTTACCATTAGCGAAAGCGAGAGTGCTATTAAAGTCATCCGATCAATCGTTTATAAGACGTAGGATCATGAGCGAAAGAATTGGAGTTGAAAAGAGCTTTGGAGTTCTTAACCGTAGGTGTGCTGCATGACTTTGCTCCTAATAAACTTGTGTTTGACACGACATCTAAGGCATACTTGTGCTGGTGCAAATAAATTTCATGTTTGGAGCGGGTTACTTCTAGGCCAAGGAAGAATTTTATGTCGGCAATGAATTCCTACCAAGTATTGTTTAACTTGCACAGCCCTTCTCCGTTCGGGAATTTGATTAGCTTGATATTGGTTTTAGGCTCAAAATCATTAGATCTAACATGTAAATATCCTTAAAGTGGTTGTTTCTGCCTAGTTGATTTTCTAAGCCCACTAGTCTTGCTTTATATCTCTGGATGTTGCCTAATTAGTCTTTCTATGTCTTAAAGGCACATTTACAAACAATGTCTTTTTTAACCATCAAGCAACTCAACAATACCCCAAACTCTATTACATGCCCTATAATTCATCTCAGCATCATACCATAAATTTGTCTCTCTACAACTCATGGCTTGTGAAAACGTTTGAGGATCATTTTCAGCACCAATATTATAGTCCAACTCTTATAAATATACCACGTAGTCACTGGTATATAGCTGACTTTCTTTCTCTATTCGACTTCCTTAATGTTGGTTCAACATTCTCTGAAGGATCATGTTGTTGAACTGTTTGTTCAATAATTTCATGGATTCTTGAACATTAATAACATGGATTTCTATGATGTTTTTAGGATAGTTTTAGGTTTATTTTATGTTATTTTAGTAGTTTTAAGGAAACCAATTATGGAAAATGCCTAAGGATTTAGTTTACTTGAAGAAGAAGCAAGAGTTAGATGAAATTACGCAAAAGGAAGCAAAAGTTGAAGAAAAACAGCACTGAAGCCATCGTGCTACGACGGGATGCATCGTGCCACGATGGAAAACAAATAAAGAAGCAAATCTACAACTTGCATCGTGCCACGATAGGAATTTTCTAAAGCATCGTACCTAGGGACGGAGGCACGTTGAAGAGGGTGGGGGCACCAGCTTGCACAAATTTTTTGAGGATTTTTTCTTATATATTTATATACTAGTACTTCGTATAACATGTTTTGAAACTATACCAATCTAGTTAAAGAACCGAATATGATAAAGTTATCTTAAAATTTATGTAGTAAACTTTTTAAAAATATAAATAATGTTAAGTTCTATACTTTTTTTGAGAGAGGTTTTTTTTATATCAAGTAGTTTAATGGCTAGAATTTCACCCCTTAAAATGAATATATAATCTATCGGGATGTTCAAGGTTCGAACTCCAACACTTACATACTACAATGCCTTTACCAATTGAACTATGTTCAATATGGTAGATATATTTTTATGTTTTCTTTGTCAGATAGCCTCATGCTAGAATTCAACTCTTAAGGTGACTACGTTGCGCGTCCGAGGTTCGAACATTTACTTCTCCATATAAAATGTGATGTGCCTACTAGTTGAGCTATGTTCAAGGAGACAGAGATCGAGATGTTTTTATTGAGATTGAAAATGAGAAAATAATTCAATAATTCAAAAATATGGCAATAGAAAATATTTACAATGTATTTTTATGCTCTAAAAAATGAAATATATATTTGCTACAAATATACATAGTGCCCCCTCTTATCAAAATTTCTGCCTCCGTCACTGATCGTACCACAATGAGCTTCATTGTGCCACGATGGGACGCGTTATTGTGCGTGTTTTTCACTATAAAAAGAGGTCCATACCACCATAATTTGATACACTGAAATTGAGAAAGCTCAAGAAGACAAGGATCACTTCAAGGAAGACAATTTTCCACCATTGGGAATAGTTTTCTAGCGCTTTATTTAGGTTACTTTTTATTTTTAATTTCCTAAACTCTTTTATTATGATGATTATATATGAGTACCTAAACTCCTTGGGTTAGGTTGAGTAGATGAACTCCCCTTGAACTATTTGTTTACATGTAATTCGTTTTAAAGATTATATATATATTCATTACAATTCCGTTTATTATTCATTTAATTATCTCAGTTCTTCATAGGAATGACAATTTGACCCATACTCAATGGTACCCGCAAAAAATACCGCAATATGGATAGGATAAAAATTCGCATTTTGAATATGGGCACGGGTATGGTACCTTAGTAACCACCCCGCCCCATATCCATATAATATATATTTATTTATTTTGTTTATATTATTATGTAATAATATATGTATATTAATTTTAAAAAACACAACACTATTAATTTATTACCAATTTTTAATAAAAATATTTATTTATAACATAATGCAAATCCAATGTGAATATGTCAACAAATATAAGAATTTTAGTATGAGGTTAGTAATGATTTTGTTTATAATTTTCATGAGACAACATTAAAGTCTTTGATTTTATTTTAAATTTTATTAAAATGATATGATATTATATAATTGAAGTGGCTTGGTATAATTGAAAGTGATGGAGAAGGAAGTCTCTGTCCGTTTTGTAATAGAGAGGAAGAAGCAATTGAGCATTTAATTATTCCTTCATTGTAACTTTAGTTGGAGGATTTGGATGGATACTCTTAATTGGTGGGGCGTTCAAATGCCAATGTCGTACAAACCAATTGATTGGTGCAATGGCTGGTTTGATACTCTTGCAGTTGGTTTGCATCGGAAACTTTGGATATCATCATGCTTTGTGGTCTTTTGGTCTTTATGGGACCATCGGAATAAGTTAGTCTTTGAGAATAAGATGATGGAGTGGATTGAACTAGCGTATTTGATCAAAGTTAGAGTAGGATTCTGGATGAGAGGTTGGTGTCCGGAGTGTCCTTTCTCTCCTTTCTTTTGGTCTTTAGTGGCGACAGCTTATTTTTGTTGGAGTGCTAGTCCTGAGTTTTTAGAGGCCGTGTGCAAATTTTTAAAAGTAGCATTTTAATAAAAAATAAATTCAATTTTTTTAAAAAAACCTCATTGATTATTTTTTTTTTGAAAACTCGGTATCTGACCCAAGGACCGACTAACTTGAGGGGAAAAAACTCATTGATTTAAAAAATATAATTATCCTAGTAATTAACATAAAAAATATTCATATAGTCTTTTTTTGTTCAAACTGGGCCTGCTATTTGGGTTTATTTTGCTGCAATATGATATTTACACCTCCTATTTTACTAATGCTACTACCCTGCAAAAAAAATTTTGAGGCCTTATTATTATGGAGGCCCACTGCAACAGGCCTTGTTGCAGTCTCTTCTGGGCCGGACCTGAGCTTGTGTGTATCAGATTGCCTTGTATTAACTTTGCTTTTTGTCTGGCTTTCAAGCATGTGATTGTGTGAGTTCTCTACAACCCTTCATAGAAGGTGGGTAGAGTTTTCTCACTATGATGTTGGGTTGAACTTGCATTAATAAAATTATTACTTATAAAAAAAATAATAAAAAATACGGGTATTTAGGTACCATAGGATATGGACACACATACAAAAGTTGTTAACCACGCGAGTACGAGAATGGATACATGTATTATTTTAAATTGCGGATATGAAGATGGGTACTACAGTATCCTATCCATACTCTCTTCCATATTCTGATGAAAGAGAGTTCCAAATATAACGCACAAGAAAAGAAAAAAGGCATGTCAATCTTAAAAGTCTTTATCTTTGCTGCTAAGTCCTTCGTTAGTTTGCATGATGTGCTCAATCAAGCACACCTTTCACATTGATAAGCATCATGGATGAAAAGTTGCAAGCTCAATTTGAATGAAGTTAGTGGACAGTTACTAATAAAAAAGAGAGAGAATAAAAATCACTTTAGACTTAATGAAAAATTACCAACATACGTGCTTAATTGAAAAATTCAACATATTAAATAAATAAAAGTGAAAAATGCAACATTAAGGTATTAAAATTATGAGTATTTGAAAAAGAGTAAACTATTAACTTTTTTTTTCTTCTTGAAATGGCTAATATATATTAAACAAAACTATTAACTTGATTTATGATTTTGTAAGATACTCTCAAATATATATATATATATATATATATAATTTTATTAATTTGTTAAGTTAGTTTCTATATTTAGACGTCATTTATTATCTATTAAGTCTATATATTTTAATAATTTATCATCAAATTGGTCCCTAATTTTATCTACTTACTCATATCCATGACTGTATCTAAAATGCAAATTACTTCAAATTGATGAAATCCATGAAAAACCAAAAATATATTGATATAAGCTATGTTAATTTAATCCTATTCGTTGTGAGTATTTTTGTGATACCCACCGAATATAAATAAATTGTCATCCCTACAAAAATACAAACTGAGTTATTGTCAACTGGCTGGTTTAGTCATTGAATATTGGTAGTTGATGATAACTAATGTGAGGGTATAGTTGAATTGATCAATTCATTCATCCTCAATATTTTGAAAATTTGAGGAGTACGTGTTGACTTTTAAGTCAGCTCATCAACATGTTTACAAACAACATACTTGGTGCTAATGTATATAGATATATAATGTGTAAAGTAAACTAATGGGTTCACAACACACTTGAAAATACCTCTAAATCCCTTTGTTGCTGACTTTCTTGTTTTGAAGCTAAGAAACCATCATTCAAAGTTCATTCATTACATCGTTTATGCCTGCTGCAATATGTGTGAGTTCAAATTCCTTTATTTCATTTAAATTTTCTACTTATTTCCATGTTATCGTTTCTGTTATTTGTTTTCGCATTTTCTGAAGGATCATGTTGTTTCTGTTATTCGTTTCTGTTATTTAAATTCGATTATTATTAAAATGACAAAACTATTCAAGTTGTATATAATTATTTCAAGTTTTTTTTCAAGAGTAGTCTATGGCTTACTAGAGCTGTAAAAATGGACCGGGCTATCGGGTCGACCCATTAGCCCTATAGTTTTATGCGGGCTGGGCCGGACTTCAAAAAAAATTATTTGGCCCATATTGGGCTGGGCCCCTGGGCCTATTTTTTTAATGGCCCATCATGGGCTGAGCAAACGGGCTTTTGGGCCGGCCCCTTAAAGAATTTTTAAAAAATATCTAAAATCTTTACATAAAATAAGTAACAAAAGATGAGATTTGTTAGATAAAAATATTCAAATTTGGTATGATTATCTTTATTTAAAAAAAACAAATTTGTTATGATTACTTTTACTTAAAAAAAAATAATAACAACTAGTTTGTGCAGATATATGTATCTAGCACATATGTAGTTTTATTGTCTATTGAATTTTTTTTTAAAAAAATTGTCAATTTTTTTTTTAAAAAAAAATGAAAATTTGTTGGGCCGGCCCATCGAGCCATGTAGGCTCTTGTTTATCGGGCCGGACTAGGTGGGCTGGGCCTTGGGCCTTAATGGGCCAGCCCACTTAAGCACAGTAGATGTATTGGCCCGCTGGGCTCGGGCCGGACTGGGCCGGCCCATTTGACAGCTCTATGCCTTACCTAATAATAATTAAATTAATTTAAAATAAATTATTTTTTCGAGTAGAATTTAAAATAAGATTATTACTATTAATTTATTTTTAACAAGAATTAGAGGCGCAACTTGTTATACGTTTGACTTTTATTCATGTCTGATTATTTTAAATATTCGTATTTATTCTTAATAATCATCATTGATGCCCTTTATATAAACCACTGAATTTGATTTAATAGTGATTTAGATATTAAGCATAAGATTTTAGATTTAAATCTCATTAGTTCCAATGCAAGAAAAAAAATTGACGTCCTTGACATACTGAAGTGACATGTGAATAATTGTTCACGTGTGCATTGACTTGATCAAAATCAATGAAGAATCAACCTTTTGGAAAAGAGGCTAGAGTTATGGGCAAATTACAAGTTTGTGAAATTTATCAAAAAAAATAAAAAAAATTGTGAAATTTATGAGATAAAAGTGCAATGTATAAATGTTTCTTTTCATCATTAGAATTGAGGCTCATCAAACCAATTAATTTAAGGGTCTATTTAAGTGCAAAATCATAAATACTGGACAAAACAATACATAACACCATAAGATAGTACAATACATGACAAAACTGTACTGAAAAAAGATTGAGAGATAATATTTTTTAGAGTAAAATACATTTCCCTCTCTTGACTCATGAGATATCACACTCCCCTCCCCTCATGTTTTAAAAAACAAACTCCGTGTTTAGAGAGATAGGGTGCCGAATTAACATAGAGATATCCTGATTGAATATATTTCAATTATATTTATTTTTATTCAAACAATTACAAAAATTACTTAAACACCAAAATATATAAATACTTAACGTGTTATGTATATTTTAATTAGTCTGTTTGGTTCAGCTGAGGGGGAGGGGAGGGGAGGGATTTTAATGGAGGGGACGGAAGGGGAGGGGAGGGGTGGGGAGAATTTAAAAAACATTTATGTTTGGTTCAACAGAGGGAAGGGGAGGGGAGAAATTTTAATTACATGTATGTTTGATTTACAAGAGGAGGGGAGGGATTTTAAAACTAAATTACCTATAAATCCTTATATATCTCCGATTTTAAAACTATTCACTTTATTTTTTGTCAATTTTTTTATTGACTTTATTATTATATCTACCCAGAACTGTGAAAGAACAATCTAACAAATATCAACATTACTAATTTACTATAGTTGAGTTAAACTATCGGTAAAAATATTTATAATATTTAAATTATGTATAAATATATTAAAAAACATATTGATAAATATTAGTAATATCTTTTTACAATATTATTAACATACAAATGCTGCAACGTAACACAAAACACTCTCTTTAATAAAAAAATGTTATAAGAAAATAAAACAGATAAAATAAAACAAAAAATTATTGTGTCAACGTAATATAAAAACATGTACGATGAATAAAATATAATGATGGTAATCACAATGATATATTAACGTAGCAAAAAAATGAAAAACAGATAATTCAATCTTTAAAATTTCAATAAGGATAATTTTGAGTTTTAACATAAAATTGAGGGTAATTTTGTCAATGTAATTAAAGATAAAATAATCTACCTCCCCTCCCCTCCAAATCCCCCCAATTTGGGGGGAAGCAAAAAGTGATGTTATGAGGGATTTTGCTCACCACCCCTTCCCTCACCTCCCCTCATAAAAATTGAACCAAACATATCAAATTTAAAATATTACCCCACCTCCCCTCCAAAACCCCCCAACCAAACACACCTAGAAGAGAGGGGAGTGTAACTGTTAGGGGTGTTCGCGGTGCGGTTTGGTTCGGTTTTGAGCATAAAAGTCATCCTAACAGCGAGATAAAATAGCATGCGGTTCGGTTTGGTTCGGTTGATTTTTAAAAAGTCATCCAAATCAAACCAATGCGGTTAGGTTTGGTTCTGTTTCCGCAGTTTATTACGATAGAAAAAAATATGACAATATTACCAACATATTACAAAATAAACATCGGAAATTTTAATTTATTTTATTGTTTACATGATGTAATATGTATATATATAAATTGCACACGTAAGAACTTATTTTTAATACTATTGTATAGTTTTGAATCACGTGAAATTATATGTTTTGACAACTTACTGTTTTATGGACTCAATTTGGGTTTGGTTTGCTAAGTTTGACTAGGTAATAAGTTGATTGCTAATAGTTGATATAGTTAAATTAACTTTTGCGGTTTGGTTTGCTTTTCTAAAATGAAAAAGGGAAACCAAACCAAATCGTGCGGTTTAAACTAAATGCGGTTTTTTGCGGTTTTCGGTTTGGATTGGTTCGGTTTGAGGTTTTACTTTTAGATTGGTTCGGATACGATCACCCCTAGTAATAGTAGTATCTTTTAAGAGAGGGAAGTGTAATTTACTCTATTTTTTATATTTGAAAATAAAATTGATATTTTTGTATTTTTTATAGTTGTATTGTGGATAAAAAATTGTCCAATGGTTTAGTGGGGGATAAAAAAAATCTTGTTTTTGTTCTATCCCTTACTAACTCTTTTGTCCGATCTCATAACCAGTTTCTAAATCAAACATGGTACAACAAAAGTTGTCCAGTCAAATACTTTGATTTTTAGTAAATCAAATGCACCTTAATGGTTCGTTGATCTGCAAAATGTAAATATTAGACAAAATGGTACATGACAATACAAGATAAAACAACATAAGACTGTTGGGGATAAAACCCAATGACAAAGAGCACAGAAGGAAGAAAATGATAAAGAAGAAAAATGAAACTTAGGAAAGAAAAGAATGTAACAAAATCTTATTCACAAAAGGTTGTTATTTACATGTGAAGTTACACCCGTATTTATACATAACTACCTAACGGGTAACTTCAAACTAACTACCAAAACAGAAAAACATAACTGAACAGAGGTTCAGAAAATAGAGCTTCAGAAATAAAACAGAGCTTCTGAAAGAAAGCAGAGCTTCAGAACAAACTGAGCTTCAGAAGCAGATGAGCTTCAGAAGCTGCGAAGCTCCAGAAGCTGTCGAGCTCCAGAAGCTGCCGAGCTTCAGAAGCTGAGAGGCTTCAGAAGTTAGAACCATGTTTCATAGCTTGGCTTACAAAACCAATACTCCTCCTTAAGACAAGCTATCGAAACATACAATTCCTATTTCCCTCCTGAGCTTGAGGAACTGATCTCTCTTCACAGCCTTGGTCATTAGATCAGCTTGATGGTTCTCAGTGGGGCAATACTCCAGAATCAACTTCCCCTTATTAACTTGGTCTCTGAGAAAATGAAACCGAGTTTCAATGTGTTTGCTCTTGCCATGACTAATAGGATTCTTAGCCAAATTGATTGCTGATTTATTGTCAAGCTTCAGTACCACTGTGATGTCTTCAACAATCCCTATCTAACTGAGAAGTGATTGCAACCAATTAGCTTGACAAGCTGCTAAAGAACCTGCTACATACTCTGCTTCACAGCTTGAGAGAGCTATGACTGACTGTTTCTTGGAGCACCAAGACACAGGTGCATTTTGAAATTTAAACAAGTATCCATTGGTGCTTTTCCTTTCTACCTTATCACCACATCAGTCAGCATCAGAAAATCCACTCAACTCTAGCTTTCCATTACCCTTAGAGTATGGAAACAGCACACCATAGTGGATTGTACCATTGATGTATCTAAGTATCCTCTTTGCTGCTAACAAGTGACACTTCAATGGTTTGCTCATAAACCTGCTGACATAACCTACTGCATAGCTTATGTCAGGCCTGGTTTGACACAAGTATCTTAATGAACCAACTAGCTGCCTGAACATAGTTGGATCAACACTGTCACCACCTGCCTCTTCATCAAGCTTGACCTTAGTATCTGCAGGTGTGACTGATGAATTGCAGTCAAGCATCTCAAACTTCTTCAGAATCTCAGTAGCATACTTGGATTGATGTAATATCATTCCCTTTGGAGTTTCCAAGAGCTCCATGCCTAGAAAGTAGGTCAGCTTCCCTAGATCAGTCATCTCAAATTCACACTTCATCTGTGATTTGAACTTCTCTATTTCTATAGGTGAGGTACCTGTCACCAACAGGTCATCAACATACAAGCATATGATCAACATATGCTTGCCATCACTGCCTTTTACATAAACACCATAATCTACATTGCATTTTTTGAAGCCTTGTGTGACAAAGAACTGATCAATTCTCTTGTTCCAAGCTCTTGGAGCTTGCTTCAGACCATACAAAGCTTTATTTAGCTTTAGCACTTTATCTTCCTTGCCCTTCAGTTCAAACCCTGGAGGCTGCTTCACATACACATCTTCCTCTAGGGGTCCATTCAGAAATGCCGACTTCACATCTAAATGAAATAGGGGCCATCTGTTACTGCAAGCTAAGGCCATTACTAACCTTATTGTCTCATGTCTTGCCACTGGTGAAAATACCTCATCATAGTCTAACCCTTGCTTCTGTAAAAACCCTTTAGCTACAAGCCTTGCCTTGTATTTTATCACTTTGCCTTCAGGATTTTGTTTGACTTTGTATACCCATTTCACATCAATTACTCTCTTGTCTGAGGACAATTCACACAAGTCCCATGTTCTGTTCTTCTCAAGTGACTTCAACTCATCAATCATTGCCTCCATCCATACCTTACTCTTCAATGCAGCTTTGGTATCTATAGGCTCAGTGTCTGCAAGCATTGCATAATGCACAATTTCTCCTTCATTGTCTACTGCATTATCAGGAACAATCTCACAATCAGCTAGCCTTCTAGGCAACTAAACATTCCTCTGAGGTCTTGGTGGTACAACATTGTCATCATCACTAGAGGTATGCATATCTTCATCACTGTTGGCACCTTGGTTGTGATTTTGGTTCACAAATGTGACTGTGTTGTTAGTGTTGCTTGATCCAACATCTAAGTCCACTGCACAAGCTTTCTCAGATGTGATCTTATGTTTCCAATCCCAACTTTCATCCTCTAACACTTTCACATCTCTACTAATCTCTACCTTGTCTAAAGTAGGATTATAGAGCCTATAAGCACCAGTCCTGTGATATCCAACGAATATCATAGGTACACTTTTATCCTCTAGTTTCTTCCTCTTAACATCAGGCACATGTTTGTAGCACAAGCTACCAAACACCTTTAAGTGACTCACACTTGGCTTACTCTTAGACCATACCTCTTCAGGTACCTTATCCTTCAGTTTCTTAGTTGGACTTCTGTTTAGTATGTAAACAGCTGTGGCTACAGCTTCACCCAGAACCTTGATGGAAGGTTCTTCTGCTTTACCATACTTTTGGCCATATCTAGAATGCTTCTCTTCCTCCTCTCAGCAAGACCATTGTGTTGAGGAGTGTATGGTGCAGTGACCTCATGGATTATGCCCTGATCCTTACAGAATTTCTCAAATTCTTTAGAGGTATACTCACCTCCGCCATCTGTTCTCAGAATCTTCAAAGACTTGTCACTTTGCTTTTCAACCAGTGTCTTAAACCTCTTAAACACTTCAAAAGCTTCACTCTTGGCCTTGATATGATACAACCATATCATCCTTGAGTATTCATCAACAAATGTCATGAAGTACTTGTTTCCACCAGTTGATAAAACATCAAATGGTCCACATATGTCAGAATGCACAACATTCAGCACATCACTAGATCTCATAGGCAAGTGACTTTTGAATGAAGATCTATGATGCTTTCCTAACAAACAAGTAGTACATGTGTCTACTGGAGTTATGACACTAGGTAAACCTAACACCATGCACTTTGAATTAAGCATTGACAAGCTCTTAAAATTCAAATGCCCATACCTCTTGTGTCATAGATCACTATCTCTATCCTCTGTGGTTGCAGACAAACATGTAGTTTCAATGGCTTTGATCTGAGTCTTGTAGATTCTGTTCTTACTTTGTGCTGTCTTGAAAACTAACCTCTTCTTAATTAGAATCAATTGTCCCACACTCATGAGATTGCACTTCATCCTAGGAACATAGAGTACATTTTCAATTACAGCCTTCTTTCCATTAGACCTTTGAATCACAACATTGCCCATGCCTTCTGCCTTAATGGAATCACTATTAGCCAATCTGATTTTGGTGTTGAGACACTCATCAAAGTCAGTTAAGATGCTCCTATTGCCAGTCATGTGATTAGAACATCCTGAGTCAAAGTACCACACCATGGAATCTGCTGCTTCATCAGTAATTGTCACCATGAAACTTGTTTCATCATCTGAACTTGAGTCATCATGTGCTACCTTTGCCTCTTCTTCATTCTCTTGACCCTTCTTTTTCTTTGGATTTTTGCACTCATTTGCATAGTGGCCATACTTATCACAATTATAGCATTTGATCTTGCTCTTATCAACCTTCTTCTTTGACTTAGCCTTCTATTTCCCTCCTCCTCCATCAGAGGATTCAGGTCCTGTCTCACCATCATCTTTGCTCTTCTTGGAATCTTTCTTTCCCTGCCATTTCTTCTTGTCTTTCTGGTATTTCTTGAACTTTGTGAAAAGAGCTTGCTCATCCTCCCTGACATGGCTTCTCTCACCATGCTTCAGCTCATGAGCTTCATGAGTGCTCTGCAGATCCTCAATCTTGATCTCACTCAGGTCTTTTGTCTCTTCTATTGTCACTACAATGTGATCAAACTTAGGAGTTAAAATTCTCAATACCTTTTCAACCGTTTCTTGCTCATCAAGATTACTACCACAATTCTTCATCTAATTGGTGAGAGTCACTAATCTTGTGAAGTAATCTGAAACTGACTCATCATTCTTCATTTGCAACAGCTCGTACTGTCTCTTCAAGGCTTGCAACTTCACCTTCTTGACCTTTGCATCTCCACCATAACATTTCTACAAAATGTCCCAAGCATCCTTGGAGGTTGTAGAATCAGCAATTTTCTCAAACACCTTCGCATCAACGCATTGATGAATGAGAAATAGAGCCTTGTTGTCCTTTTTCTGTGCTTCTCTGAATGTTGCTCTCTGTTGATCTGTTGGATTCGCTGGTAATGGGTTAAGGACTGTATTCACTTGTTCATCCACTTCTTGAACAATGAATATCACCTTCATCTGTTTCACCCATGTATCCCAATTCTTTCCATCAAGAATGGGCAAATTCGCATGGAAATTGCTTTTCCCAGCCATGGTTGATTCACCTCAACCTTTGATTCTCCTCTTGAAGAAGATTTGAATCAAAATCCCTTGGATCGTGCTTGCTCTGATACCACTTTGTTGGGGATAAAACCCAATGACAAAGAGCATAGAAGGAAGAAAATGATAAAGAAGAAAAATGAAACTTAGGAAAGAAAAGAATGTAACAAAATCTTATTCACAAAAGATTGTTATTTACATGTGAAGTTACATCCGTATTTATACATAACTACCTAACGGGTAACTTCAAACTAACTACCAAAACAGAAAAACATAACTGAACAGAGGTTCAGAAAACAGAGCTTCAGAAATAAAACAGAGCTTCAGAAAGAAAGCAGAGCTTCAGAATAAACTGAGCTTCAGAAGCAGATGAGCTCCAGAAGCTGTCGAGCTCCAGAAGCTGCCGAGCTTCAGAAGCTGAGAGGCTTCAGAAGTTAGAACCATGTTTCATAGCTTGGCTTACAAAACCAATAAAGACAAATGTTTAAAATATTGAACAAATTTTATATTATACGATGTTTGGTGGACAACAAATTATTTTGATATTTTAGACAATTTGTGCAAGGACAAAAAGCCATCTCTTGTAGTTTGAGGGACAAAATTTCTTTTTTTTATCTGGTCTCTTATTTTTTATTAGATCAACGCATAATCAAAACGTTTTTTTACTTTGTAATCACAAATTCTAGTTTTTTTGTTTCTTTATATCTTTATAGAAATTTCTTTTTTGCATAATGCAATTGAAATTTAGATTGATTATTTTTCAGATTACCTTGGCATAGGACTCACTAGTTACAAAATAACCATAGCTATTGTTTGTGTCATATCAATTAGTATTTTGATAAAGACAATTGATAAAGTACGTGCATATCGAGCTTTCAAAGTCATTAAAGATGTGGAAAGAGAAAAGAAGAAACTGATTTCAAATCGAGATTTTGTACAACAAAAAATTGAAGCAACTGATCATAAAACTCAAAAGGTCAATGATACTGTTTTTGGATGGCTAAAAGAAGTGGATAAACTTTTACAAGAGGTAGAGAATGTGACATTAATAGCAGAACAAGAATCAATGAGATATCACAATGAAATGCTTAACAAATTAAAGGCATTAAATATCAAATGTGAATTTGAGCCATTTTCCAATCCAATACCAAGTTTAGAGCACTTCTCTTCTGGAAATTTTGTATGTTTTGAGCCTATAAAAGAGACTTCGGATCGACTTTTGGAGGCACTACAGAATCGTAATTTCTATAAAATTGGATTGTATGGAAAGCGAGGCTCTGGTAAAACAAAGTTGGTTAAAGCGGTGGCCGAGAAAGCCAGATACTTAGGGGTTTTTGATGAAGTTTTATTTTTCACTGTGTCCCAAAATCCAAATGTAAAACAGATTCAAGATGAAATTGCTGACTTGTTGAATTTGAAATTCGACAAAAATACTGAAGTTGGAAGATCTAGAGAAATATACTTGACATTAGAAAGGATGGATCGTCCAATTCTTGTGATCTTGGAAGATGTTTGGGAAAATCTCGATCTAGAGGAATTAGGCATTCCGTGTAATAATAATCGATGCAAGGTCATTTTGACCACACATAGCAAACAAGAATTTGCACTTATGAACTGCCAAGAAGAGATTCCATTGTGTCCCTTATCTATAGAGGAAGCTTGGATTTTGTTTAAAAAACATTCGGGGATAGACAATGAGTCCTCGACCGACCTGTTAAATGTGGCATCCGAAGTTGCTATTGAATGTCAAGGGTTACCTCGAACAATTAAAGATGTGGGATCTTCCTTAAGAAGTAAACCTATTGAAGAGTGGAAAGCATCATTAGAAAGTCTCAGATATTCAATGACTCAATACGATATTTTCATCAGTTTTAGAGGAAAAGATACTCGCGACTCTTTTACGGGTTTTCTCTATGATGCACTGTGCCGAGAAAGGTTCAAGACCTTCATGGATGATGAGGGATTGAAGGGTGGGGACGAAATTTCATCTTCTTTAATCAAAGCAATTGAGGCATCAAAGATTTCGATTGTTGTTTTCTCTAAAAAATTTGCACATTCAGCTTGGTGTCTAGATGAATTGGTCACTATTCTTAAGTGTAAGAAGATGAAGAACCAACAGATTTTACCAATTTTTTACAAAATAGAACCGTCTGATGTAAGACATCAAAAAAATAGTTATGAAAGAGGCATGGCTAAACAAGTAAAAAGGTTTGGTGATGACTTTGAGAAGTTAAAGAAATGGAGGTCAGCTTTATTTGAAGTTGCTAGCTTGAGTGGAATAACTTACAAAACTGGGTACGTGATATGCTTTCAAATATTATTATTTATAGTTTTTAATTTCACATGATTCAATTCTACAAAATTGACTTGTAATGTGGTTAGAATTGTCTCCATTTATAAATATATAGTCTACGCTAGTCTAGTAATTAATGATATGGTAGTTAATTACTGTTAAGAAGTCATGTGAGTTGGTATGGACATGATTTATAAGTAAGAGACAATTCCCACCTTATAAGTTGATTTTGTAAGTTGAGTTAGGTCATACTCTCCTAATTCTAATATGGTATTAGAGACTCTCTAAGATACCTTCATTTTTAAGGTTTTTTGACAAAATTTTGATCGATATATATGATGAAAATTGTGCATACATGAAAAAGAATTAATGTCTTTAATTAATTTTGCAGGTACGAATATAAACTAGTCCATACGATCGTGGAAAGAGTAAACAACCAAATTTAATTGCGTCAAGTATCTCTCTGCATGCAACTCTTTTTTCTATTTAGCGGGTTTGAATATAAGAAGAAGCTGTAATGTGTATTCGGTGATGATCTGAAATTGTATTCTTCTCCCCAAGGTTACTTCTTGTTGCTGATACAACACGACACTTATGATTATATTGAATTATGTCATTTTTATAAATTATATAATCAATGTTGAGATTTTAGTGTTTGTGTCGTATTCGGCGTCTGTGTTTGTATTCATACTTCATAGCCACACCATGTAGGCGTGTACAAGGATATGTATTCAGTGCCATAAGAGAACCACACAGTTTCACACTTTATTTAATCACAATCGTTGATTTGAGATTGGATGGTTGTGAATAGTAACCGTGTGACATAATTAGTGCGACAAATCCAATTTCTTGATAAGTGTTTTTTACAGTTTCAGAAAATAAGTATTTCAAGTTATCGTATCCACATGGATTCATGCGATATCAAACCGTTCAACAACTACTATTGTTCTAAGTATTGGAAAAAGGGTTTGTTTGTTAACATTCAAACTCACAACATAGATAAATTCAAGAAGAAATAACAGGGAAACAAGCTATTGGAATTAGATATATTGTTAACTATTCTTTTAATACAACCTCTTAATCGATTATATACTTTCCAAATATCAATTATGTTTTCACCTATTGATCATCATACGTTTCCGTATCCGGCAAACGACAAGAGATCCATCGTATCAATTATGTTTTCACTAGGGAACTTTAGTTAGTGATGAAACATAATAAAGGGGGATTAAGTTTAACGTAATGCATTCGTTTCAATACATATGATATTTCTTAAAGTGTCTTTTGATATGTCATTATCCTAACATAGAAGGTGTATACTTAACACTTGAAAAACTAAGCATAAGCACTTTGGAGAATGATCTTCTGTGGGACAGCAAAGCTGATATCTGGTAATTTTGTAGCGAAGCATATAAGTTGACCAAACTAATCGTCTATAAGATATAGGAGTTGAAGAAAGCTTTAGAGTCCTTAACCATAAGTCGATTGCATGGCTTTGTTCCAAGTATTGTTTAACTCAAGGGTCTGCAATTCAACTTGCATAAGACTTCTCCATTCAGGAATTTGAGTAGCTTGATCTAGGTTTGAGGCTCAAAATCATTACATATTTCTATGGTGAGGTGGATATACATAGATTGGTAGAATAGAACAAAAGACGATGCAAGTCCTTAAAGTGCTTGTTTCTGCCTAGTTGAATAGAATAGGTGAGAACAGTTTAAACTACTTTAAAAATGCGAGAAAGCGAGTAGAAATAGAATCCAACCAGGCGCTCTAGACATGCACTCGGCTCTGTCACTACAACATTTATAGTCTCTAACAACATTTGAAAATTGTTGCCAGAACCTTGAAATATCATCACTATTTCGTGTCATTCTATTCATCCTTGTGTCTACACCACTACACAAATATCTTGAACAGAATGTTAGAGATTCTTTGACCAAGTATGCTTCAGCAATAGAGCCCTCCGGACGACTCCTATTACGAACAAAAGATTTTAAATCACCCAAATATCTTTCCATATAATACATCCATCGAAATTGAACCGGTCCACCCAATCTAACTTCATTTGCAAGGTGAATTGGTAAGTGAACCATTATGTCAAAAAAACTTGGAGGGAAGATACGCTCCAATTGACAAAGTGTTTCTGCCATCTCTACTTCCAAGTGATCCAAAGTTTTCACCTCTATAACCTTTTGGCATAAACATCGAAAAAAGGAACAAAGCCGGATCAAAGGAATAGAAACTTGATTAGGGGTTATCCCTCTTATTGCTACTTGCAACAAGTAATGCAGTATAATATGAGCATCATGACTCTTGTAGCCAGAAATTTTCCCTTCATTAACTTGAACACATCGAGAAATATTAGATGCAAGGCCATCAGGAAGTTTTGCTGTCTTGATTCAAGCTCATATGAAATTCTTGTGAATATTTTTATGTAATATTGTCTTCTGATTTTATGTAATAAGCCTCAAATTTTCTGCAGAACTAGTGCATTCAAATCATATTCTAAATGTCCTATAAATTTTCTGCAAAATTTGTAAGATAAACTGTCACTGCTAGCGACTGTGACACTGTGAAACCAAAGAAAGAAAAAGCTGAGAAAAGTTTGTAATTTCAAAAATAAACTGCGAGTGAAGCATTATGACTTCCCTAATTGTTGGAAGCTCTCTTAACCTTAATATAACACGCATTGTCATAAACCCGGGATACTGAAGAAAGCATGAGCGATGAAAGGTGAGTTATAGCATACATACCTCAAGGAAGTATATGCAATGGACTCTGACTTTCTATCTTTGCAGCGTGTTGTATGTGTAGCCGCTGTTTAGTAAAATGTTCAGCTAGAATATTTGCAGAGGAGATATATAGGAAGGAGTTTGAATAGGTTGTTCTTTCATAGAATATTATCAAATTTTCTATTCGACAATCCATTACTTAGACATATCCGAATACTCTATTGGCTGCTGCAAAATGGTCTGCAATTCAACTTGCATAACACTTCTCCATTCAGGAATTTGAGTAGCTTGATCTAGGTTTGAGGCTCAAATTCATTTGAGGTGGATAATGTATTGTATATATGCAGATTGGTAGGATAGAACAAAAGACGATGGAAGTCCTTAAAGTGGCTGTTTCTGCCTAGCTGAATAGAATAGGTGAGAACAGTTTAAACTAATTTAAAAACACGAGAAAGCGAGTAGAAAGAGAATCCAAACAGGCGCTCTAGACATGCACTCGGCTCTGTGTTTCTGTTTTAAAGTGCAAATCTTTGCTCAAATGATTTTCGAGTTTTGGCGCACACATCAAAACGCCTTATATTTAATTTTATCAACTTTGAGGCTGCGAGAATCTTATAGAAATATCTTCTGTCTCCTAAATATAATACCTTAAAAACTGTTTGGATAAACAAAATGATCAATATTTTTCCACATTGTGAATCCAAGGCCACAAATCTTTCATTGTAAGCTAAACCAAATAAAGAAAAAGATAAGGAAAGTTTTCTAATTATTACAAAATGTAAGGTTTCCGGTGCAAAAATGTCACTGTGAATCTACTCGACTTCCCTAGCTGTTGGAAGCTCTCATCCTCAATGATCGATGCTTGCCACCATGATCTGATGATGACGACCTATAACAATAGCAAATTTATATCCTTAATTCAATGTATATAGGCCTAATATTTCAATTGAAAATGTAACACAAGTTGTTGGTGTGCATTGTGTGAGTATCATAAAACCGGATACTGAGGTGCAAATGAAAACACAAGCTGACTTTGTTATAGCATAGGATACATACCCTAACTCTGACTTTGTTTTATTCTTTATCTCCACAAGCTGTATATTTAAAGTATAAAAGATTAAAGATTCATATCATTATAACATTATAATTTTGGACTAAAGTTTGATTCTTACTTGTTTACGCAGATCTTCAATCTCTGCCCTAGCCATTTGCTCCTGCATATCAGTAAATTAAATTGGCAATTTTAAAGCCTTTTAAGTCGGTGATTTTGACACAAATATCAAATTTAATTCCAAAATTTTCTATACATATTATTCATATCTGTTCTCTTTTATTTCTGATATCTAATAGAATGAAAGTGAGATGAAAATCACAAGTAATGTCAAGTACCTGTAACTTTGATTTCTCAAGTTGTTCAACAAGCACTTGTTCCTGCAACACCATAGCTAGTGTGAGTGCATAAGATTATATTATACGACAACATTGTATTTTTTCACATTCGACACTATATCTAAATCTCGGTTATATTATAAGGAAATACAATTGAATCACTTTGGTCTTTGTTATTTCATACCTTCTTGGTTTTGACAGCTAATATCGCTTCACTCAGTTGATTTTCTAGGTCCTGCAGTTCCTTAATCTGCAATGCATCGAGCTCCTTACCTGTCATCCTTCTGCACAATATAAAAAGTGTTATGCGAAACAAATCTGAACCAACAATCCGACAAGAAATTAATAAGCGCAACTTACATGTAAGCTGAGCGCAGTTTTGCCATTTCTTCCTGCAGAATGTCAGTATTAAGCTCCACAGCCTATTTAAAATCATCATATAAGAATAAAACTTCAAAATATACACAAAATAAAAAATGAGATATAAGCACGTTAAGATTGGTCTAATATTAGAATGAAAAAATACTGCATTAATTATCGAACTCAAAACATACAGTTAAAACTCTACTGATTAAGTACATACTTGTGGCGGAGGCTGAGCATTAGGCTGCTGTTGCTCGGCACCGTGCCTTGAAAGGATGCGCTCCATGCTTCATCAATAAAATAAAATTTGTAAAAATGAAAATTGAATTAAATTTGTCAAAATAAATGATGAATCAAATAAAGTTAATCAGAAGAAAATAAATGCTTCAAATAAACAATATTAACTGTTACATAAAGAATAGAAAGAAACACTGAAAATTTATACAAAAACAAAAAAAAGAAAATTAGAATGAGCATTGATTTCACAATCTTTTCTTTCTACATGTCATTTGTTAATAACTGATTTGGAAAAAAAATAAAAGAACAAAAAGTTTGAAGTTAATGGCGAATTGGATTTCCATTTTTTCAGTATATATAAGAAATCTAGAATTGAAATTCTTCAAAAATATTATTCTGTTTACTAGAGAGATATCATTATTAACAAACCAAAAACTTCATTGCAGTAATAATTATCATTATCTATAGCAAAATTATAAAGAATCTCAACAGAACAAATATGAAGGTGCAAAAAACTAATGAAAAGTTTCAAAGATTATCACCTTGGCCTTGAGAACTCATAGAGCTTGCCAGTGCTAGAAAATACGATGACACCGACCTCTGCATCACAAAGAATAGACAATTCTCTTGCATTCTTGAACAAACTCTTTCGTCGCTCGGAGAAGGCAACTTGTCTTCTAATCAAATTGGCAGTCTTCTCAATCACAGGATCTCTGCTCCCCATCCTCTTCTCTTTTTCTTCTTCTTCTCTTTCACTTTCACAATTTCTTTCTTTTCTTCCACAACAATCACTAACTAGAAATATATAGTAGTTGAAATTTAGCAAGGATAACTCAACTGCTTTAACAGAAAACCATAACTGAATAACAGAAATAATTAACTACCTAGTACCTATCTTATCTAAAACTAATTAACTAACTAACTAACTAACTAATCTAATATTACAACTAGACGATGCTAACAGTAAAGTCAAAATGATGATAGTAAGCCTAATATCTCCCCTTCAATCTGGAGAGTATATATTCGAGACACCCGGTTTGTCAAAGGGATTATAGAATGGAATGGTTTCGAGAGATTTGATAAAAAGTTTGGCTGGCATATTTAGCTTGCGTTTTTTCAAGAACGATGTGACAATGTGTCTCGGTAATAATTGGCTATACGATATAATAGGGAAATAAAAGGAATTTGAAGCGGGTATATTAACGATTAATTGTATCTTACAAGTAGCGAAAGAAAGAGTGCTATCCAAGTCATCCAGTCAATCGTTTATAAGACGTATGATCGAGAGGAAGCATTGTATCCATAGGTGTGTTTGACAAGCTATCTAAGGCATACTTGCACTGGCACAAATGAATTTCATGGTTGTGGAGCGGCCGAGCGGAGTACTTCTAGGCCAAGGAAGAATTTTATGTCGCCAATGAATTCCAACCAAGTATTATTTAACTCAAGGATCTTGAATTCAACTTGCATAGCACTTCTACATTCGATAATCATTAGATATACCAGGCAAATATCTAACGTGTAGAACGGCAGGTGCTCAGCATATGCATTAGTCTCTGTGCGCTCTATTCGTTGAAAACATAGGCACTCTAAACCGTGGAGTGCCCTGCACCCTTCTGCTGTTCTAAAAATGCAATTCTTGGATCAAATGATTTCGAGACTTGCGGCGCACACATCCACACGTCTTATTTTTAAGTTTTAACATGTATAAAGATTTTCAAGTCACTTATCCAACACCTACTCCTATGAGTTAATCAATTTGAATTACTAAATCCCCTTATTTAGGTTGGCTGCATAACTAAGATTCTGCATCACTAACCTCAATTCATACACCATAACAATATCCTAATCAAATGTTTATGAAATTAATATGTAGTTTTAGATTTGTCATGAATTCAGGTAAGTTTTTAAAGTTGATCATTCAATGTAAAATCTACTGTAATTGTATATAGATATATTGATTACATTGTTGTAACCTTCTCCAATTGACTCTTTCTATTAATTTAGATCTTGTTTAGAAGATATATTTACTGCTGCTATAGTGATAAAACAGTGCCAAATATTTTCCAAAGCAAGAAAAATTGTGAAATATAGAATTAAATTTGATGCCGCGAGAGAATCTTATAGAAATAAGCTTCCGAGTCCTAACCATCTAGAGGCATAGTCATAATACCTCAAAAACTGTTTGGATGAACAAAATGACCAACATTTTTCAACATTGTGAATCCAAGGCCATAAATTTTTCATGTAGTAAATGCAAAATTTTAATCTATAAGCCAAAGTGTCACTGCGAAACCAAAGAAAGAAAAAGCTAAGGAATGTTCTCCAACTTCAAAAGGCAAGTTTTTTAGTGTAAAATTGTCACTGCGAAGCCACTTGACTTCCCGAATCGTTGCAAGGTTCTATCTTCAAGGCTTTCCTTTTGAGACCATAATCTGATGACAACCTACAATAATAACAACAAAATTGACAACCTTAATTAAAGTGTACTTTTGAATCTCGTAATTATAATCAAATAGTAAAAAATATTGGTGAGACATTTCTTATGCGGAGCACAGATTCGTTCCCGCAATATCCATTTTATTCACACTTAGTATGTGTGAATTTCGCTGCTAGACTCTTATAAAAACACAGTTTTGACAATCGGTAACAAAAATGCACGAGCAAAAGAAATTAACATTGAAGCTAAAACTTGAAAGCATAGGTTTCTATAAAAACAAGTTGAGTAGTGAAAACTGAAAAGGGTGTTAATATACATACCCTAACTGCAAAGAAGTATCTGAAATCTCATTATCCTCTGAAGCAAAATTGAAAAGAGGTTTTGAACCGATGACGGAAATTGTCATATCCAATGAATCAAATTCAATGCACTTTTCCTTTCTTTTGTTTTCTATCTCCTCAAGCTGTTTACAATATAAAAGATTAAAGATTTACTTGATATGCACCGTGTAAAGATTAAAGACTCGTCATATATATCATACTGTATAATTTTGACTAATGTTTTTCATTCTTACTTGTTTGCGAAGCGCTTCATTCTCCATCATAGCCTTTTGCTCCTGCATATCAATAAATTTTGAAAAGCTAATTATCAAATAGAAAAAGCTTAAAGGTGCATCTATAATTTTGAAGAAAGCATAGCTGAAGAGAATGTAAGTTAATCAATTAAAATTATTCAAAAGTACTTGTAAAAATGAGATGAATGACATGTACCTGTAACTTGGATCTCTTAAGCTGTTCAACAAACACTTGTTCCTGCAACATTATGGAGAGTGAGTACATAAGGTTAATAATGACAGCATATTCATGCACTAGCAAGGCTTGAACTCGAGAAGCAATTGAACTTGGTAATCGAAACATGTCTTAAATTGAGTTGAAAACATATGAACTTATTTACAATATACTTTAACGGTTGCATTAAGAGGATCAAACTCATGATAGGTAGTTATTCAAATTAACATGAGCTTCATCATGTCATATGAGTCACTGTCCACATGTAACGGTGTACGTTGACTTGGTCAAAATCAGTGTGGGGCTAACCTTTTGCAAAAGGGGCTAAAGTTAGGGGGCCAAAAGTGCTATTATGAAAGTTAGGGGGCCAAAATCGCTAGTTAATGAAAGTTAGGGGGCCAAAAGTATCATTTGACCTTATTTTTAAAAGATTTCATTTTAAATTTTGTTTTAGTCCTACATACAATTGGGTCTGCCCTGCATCTAAATCTTGATCATATTACATGGAAATATGGTATATGAAAATAACACAATCAATTGCATCACTTTGGCTTTTGTTATTTGTACCTTCTTGTTTTTGACAGCACATATCCCTTCACATAGTTGATTTTCTAGGTGCTGCAGTTCTTTAAGGCCCAATCCATCAAGCTCCTTACCACTCATCCTTCTGCACAATATAAAACATAAAATTAGAACAGATACATTAATATCAAGTCTCTGCCGCATATTATTTTTTTGTTAAGTAGCCTAGATTTTCATCCCTTAAGATGGAAAAGTGGAGAATCTTGAGTTCGAACCCCAAGTCTCTGCCACATATTGCAGTGTCTCTACCAACTGAACTATGCGCATGAAGACGGTTAATTATTCTTCTTGTGGCGCGCATACATCATCAAGGTAGTTCACCGATACACTAATATCACTTTCTTTGTTATCTGTAAGTAAATGTAATACCAATTAATTAATTGATGACATAAAGTGAGTGCAACTTACAAGTAAGCTGAACGAAGTTTTGTTATTTCTTCTTGAAGAAGGGCAGTATCAGGCTCCACAACCTATTTAAAATTATTAAGAATAACACTTCAAAATATATACAGAAACAAAAAATCTTAAGAGGATGGGGCAACTAAAGAAATGCGATGCTTTAAAATATTAGAGAATAGTGTCAAATACTATTGAGATTATAAAAGAAATGAGAGAAAATAATTATTGACATAAGATCTATGATGATTAGTCCACACACACACATATATAGCCAAGGGCAAAATGGTCTCTTCCTTTTTGTCTCTTTTTTGGTTTTGTTTAGATAAATGAAATGACAAGCCATTAGAAACTCACACACACAAAATGAAGGAATCAGGGTTCGAATTTCAGTCATGACGTCCGACACTAACAATTTCGGCATTTCTGTCAATTAAGCTAGAATTTAAGGCTTTTTGTTTTTTGATTAGATAAAGAAGGGAAAAATGGTTAATTCAAATGAAGGGCAAAATTGAAATAAAATTGTTACAATGAAAGGGTAAATTAAAAAGAAAAATGTTTTCATAAAATTTGGTATTCATGTACAAATACACATAACTAACTAATGAGTAAAAACTGCATATAAATATGAGTGGTCCACACATATATACAATACATACTTCTGGTGGAGGCTCATCACTAGGTTGTTGCTGTTGCTCTGCTCCATTATTCAAATCAAGACTTCTAGTACTGTACCTTGAAAGGGTGTGCTCCATGCTTCATCAATCAATAAAACAATTTTTGTAAGAATCAGATAAACAATATTGATCTTACCAGAAAAAGATAAACAATATTGACAGCTACAAAAAAAAAAAATGAAAATGAAAATTATGGAATTTGTTGGAACCTAATTTATGTCATAATCTTCTCTTTGCAATTAAAATTTTAAAACAAAGTTGCTCCCACCCCAACCCAAAAACAAAAACAAAAGGTTAAACTTAGTATGTGTTTGGATTGACGTTTAAAAAAGAAAAAAAATCATGTTTATGCAAAAACAAAAAATATCAATTTCTATTTTTCGCGGTGAGAGGATGTCAAACGTGAATCTGGATGGGAAAACGTCAACTCAAATAGACACTTCGAAATAAGTCTTATTTTTTTACTTGTTATTTGTCAACAATAATCAATGACTAATTTGCAGGTACTATGTATGGTAATGGGGCCGGAGCCAGGTTTGCCTCCCCCACCACCGCGCCTCCAACTCCTCGCAGAACAAAAATTTAAATTTAATGCCTAATTAATAACAATTTTGGCTGTATAACTTAGAACTGCTCAAGGTAAACCTAACCTGATTATGCATATCAATATGATGAGATTCTTCAACTTATCAACCCAAATATGAGATACTTCAACAAAAATCTCTTTATTTCCTCTTAAAACCCGTTTTGTTATTTCCCCACAAATATCAATTGAATAAACCCCACAAAATGCTAATTCATGAATATGCCTAAATTTTTATCAAAATAAAAATCTCCAATTTTTTTTTTCTCTTTTTCTTTCAATCAAAACCATTATTTTTTCAAATTCTTTTTACTAAATAAGCTACAAACAAACCAAACACATCATTGCAAGAAACAATATTTATCATCTAAACAACATTCTAATCAGAAAAAATCTAAAATTAATTACCAAAAAAACTAATGAAAGGTTTAAAAGGGTCATTACCTTTTGCTTGAAAACTCATAAAGCTTTCCAGTACCAGAATATATAATAACAGCAACCTCTGCATCACAAAGAACAGACAACTCTTTTGCTTTCTTAAGCAAACCATTTCTTCTCTTAGAAAAAGTAACTTGCCTGCTATTCAAATTCTCAATCTTCTTAATCTCAATCTTTCCTCTCCCCATTCTCTTCAACTTTCACACAAAATCTCTTCCAAACACTAAGACTAGAAGAACAAAGAGAAAAAGGACAATAAAAAGAGAGGTTTTTGTTATTGTTTGTCATACATAAAACATAAGTATTTTGTTTGTTGAAAGAATTAGGACTCTGCAAAAAGACAAAGAATACCAAAAAAGGAAAGTGTGACCAAAATTAGGAGTCTATAGGGAAAGGTTATAGATGGATTACTATGTGTGGCAATGTTCCTAATATGGTATTCTATTTACTTGGGGGGTAGGTAATAGCCACTTTAAGAACCTTTCTATAATGTATAACCAATACCAATATTTGGATGGTACTAGGATTCTCAATTTCTAACCAACCACAATGCTATTTTCAACCGTGGTACACCTTTTGTAGAATTCAAAACAAAATTGTTAATTTCAATTTCAAAATTCCAAACTTTATTTCTTTTAGTTACCATGCATGACATTGGTAAAGATTTTCTACCACCGTTATCAATAACTAAACTCCGTTGGAGAACCCGTGAGGCACATAAGGTGACTTCTCTTCTTATAACCGAATTTTCTTCATACGCATGAGCTATGAAGTGAACCTTAAGAGGACCAATACCCTTACCACTTGGACTAATTTATTCTTGGTAAACATTATGTTTTTTTACATTGTGAAAATGTTTTCTATTTTATTAGGGATGACACTTTACCCATACCCAGTGGGTATCCACAAAAAAATCCATAATGGGTAGGGTAAAAACCCGCATTTTGGGTACGGGCATGGATATGGATAATTACCCATAAAATTAAGCGGGTATGGGTGCGGGTACGGGTACCTTAGTATCCACCTCATATACCCATAGAGAATATATTTATTTATTTTAATTATATTATTATATAATAATACATGTAATTATTTTTTTAAAAATACAACATTATTATACTATTACACATTTTGAATAAAAATATATTTATTTATAACATAATATAAGTATGTCAATAGAGAAATGAACTTTAGCATGATTTTACTAATAATTTTGTTTATAATTTTCATGAATCAACATTAAAATCTTTGAAATTTTTTAAATTCTATTAAAATGATATGATATTTTATAATTGATCAATTTCTTTTTAATAAAAATGCGGATAACGGGTACGGGTATGGGTACTTAGGTAACCATAGGGCATGGATACGGGGACAAAAATTGTCACCCACATAGGTATGGGGATGGGGACTATAGTACCCTACCCATTATCATCCTTATATTTTATATCTTAAAATTAGTGTTATTTATTTTAGGTTAATGTAATACAAGTATGAAACTTTTCTATCATTATTAGCGGTTGACTAATATCTTTCACAACCTTGTGGAACACAAAAATGAGTTCTTCTCTCTCAATTGTTTTCCTTATGCAATGTTGGATATGCAAGATGGGTTCTTTCCCTTCTTACCGTTTTTCATATGCGAGAGGATTACTTCTAATGATTACGTACTTCTCTAATCGTGAGTATTGATTACGTACTTCTCTTTGTCTTTTATTCAAGTATAATTATCTTTTAAAATTGTTTGATAGACTATTGAGACATGTAAAGATTAACGACATTTAAAAAAAGACACAAACCATTAATTTTGATGTGTTTCAATAACATATAAAATGATTTTAGATTTGCCTGAAGTTTTACATAAATGATCTATATGATATAAACTTTCAATTCAATGACAAATTTTATAAAATTTATATATATGTTAAAACGTTATTAAGAGGTGACACATTTAATGTCAAATTAGTTTATGTGATTTGATCCCGAGCCATATATTCTTCATTAAAGGTAAAATTTTAGCCACTAGATTATTTGACCAAAAAATATAATAATATTTTTTTTAGGTAAATTAAAGCATCATAAGACATCATAGTGACTAGTAGACATAAGTGGAATATCTAGCAGGAGTAATCCTATGTCTCCCTCCAATTGGTTATTTTTATAAGAAACACTATTTAAATTTATTCTTTATTAAATACTCAATTTTTTGGTCTGTGTGATTTTTTCAAAGTGTTTCTTATAAAAATGATCAGAGGGGGTTAATATATCCGATCAGCACGTCAACAATTCAATAAATATATTAATAAAAAAATCAATGAATCTAAAAATTAAATTATTTTTTTATTATAAAAATTATTAAAATATTTGGTCAATTAATTCAATATATATTAAAAAAAATAATGAATCTAAAACTTAATTTTTTTCTTATTATAAAAAATTATTAAAATATTTGGTCAATTAAGTCAATAAATATATTAATAAAAAAAAAATTCAATGAATCTAAAAATTAATATTTTTCTTAAAATAAAAGATAGAGAAAAATAGATAGGGCTATAAATGAAACCAAGTTCTTGCTAGTTAGTACACATTCCCAAACATATCCTGGATTATTAGCAAATAAGAAACGAGGTTCTTGCTAGCTGGTACACATTCTCCATTGTTCCCAAACATACCTTGTACTATTACCAAATAAGGTTATCTCTCTCTCTCTCTCTCTCTCTCTCTCTCTCTCTCTCTCTCTCTCTCTCTCTCTCTCTCTCTCTCTCTCTCTCTCTCTCTCTCTCTCTCTCTCTCTCTCTCTCTCTCTCTCTCTCTCTCTCTCTCTCTCTCTCTCTCTCTCTCTGCAATATGATGTTCAATATTTACTAACTTTTAGGCTATCTCTATAGTAACAATGCAGCGAAGAAATGATGAAGCGCGCAAGGAGATTGTTTTCCCGGCTTCCAAAAGACAACGAATTGCTACAAAACCTCCACCATTGGGGAAAGTGAACTACCTTCGCGAGGATCAAGTTATTAACCTCATTAGTTGTGCTGAAGGCCCCAAACATGTAACTATTTCGCCAAGAACTATGAAGGATATTGAAGAAGATATTTTCGCAAGGCATGCCTCTTCTAGGCGGGAAAAGACTGCTAAGCTTCATGGCGAGCAGGGGGGTCAACGGCAGAGACAGGTTGAGCCTCGAGTTCAAGAGGCTAATTCTAATGGTGCTCCTAATATGAATGCTGACAACGAGGAGGAGCGCGAGGGTGATGATGGTGGTATGTCGATTGAATTTCCAGAAGCTTCATCTAGCAAGTGCCATGTAAGTTACAAATTTATTTTTTATAATTTGAATACTGTTATTATTTGATTCCAATTCTAATTTTTTTTTTTCTTTGTCTGTTGTTTGCAAGAAATGAAGTCCAGACAAATCCAATGACTGATGAGCAAGCTTCACAATCAAAATATTAGAGTTTTTCTCCATCTTTGCTGCAATCCATATGCCTTCAAACAAACATGCACCCAAACAATTGAGTACCTCAAAATGTATAAGTTTGTTGTTAGCGTCACTGTTATGATATAATTCTACATAAATAAGGTTTATGTAAAATTCCAATTTTATTTACTAGAGAAATTATTATTATTATTATTATTATTATTATTATTTTTTTGGTTTTCACCACCAGTTGAATCTGGTTCGGGGGTCAGTTCTGACATCAAGTGGTTCCAGCCCCCTCCCGATCGCAGTTGCGGGGGATCGAACCGTGGTCCTCCCTACCAAGTTCAGCGCCAATCACCACTGAACCAACTAACGATTGGTTGAAATTATTATTATTATTTTGAAAAAGTCAAAATCAGATATATATTAAAAAACCAATTAGTCCCTTCAGTACAAGATGTGTCAAAAGAGACTACAAGAGTTTACAAATACAGTGAGTAAGAACAAAAAACAAAAAATAAAGATACACAGTCACACTGTTAGCCTGTATTTTCGACAGGCATTAATGAGTTGGAATGAGATGATGAAATCTCATTTAATGTGCATTATTGTATTTTAATATTCTCTTGGGAATTGGTTTTAGTAATAAATCAAGAGAAGATTAAGGCATTCGACGTCGAAAGCCTTTTAGTACGTAAGTTCATTGTCGAGTCTGAAGAAGCTGTCGAATTCGACAGGAACTTACTTAAATAAATATATATTTGTGTGCTTCGACATTACTATATATTTGTCGAAATTGTATATGTATGTGTGTTTGCTTGTATAACGTATTGTGGAGTACGGAGAAAACATACTCTGGACTTAGCGAAATATTCAAAGTGGATAACGTTTGAAAGCCTCGCCAGGTGTCCAAGGAATTCAAATTGTCGAGACACGTGGAGTTTAGTTAGACGTTATGTAGGTTTTTGACAGTTATTTTAGTTTGTCTATAAATATTAGTTTCTGATAGGAGAAACGGGTTCACAATTCTCATGCAAATTCCTAAGAAACTCAGAGTACCCATGTCAATCAGCGAAATGAGTGCAATATGGAACATGTACGAATCTATGTACCATCTTTTGTAAACATTTTACAATTGTCAAATGCAATTTATCTTTTCAAGTATTGAATACTTGCTTTTCCTTTAAAGTTTCTGCACTTTAAACTTTCTGCAATTTATTTCATTGCATGCTTTTATCTTTCAAAGTCTTCTTTAAACTTTATCTGGAATTCATTTACAAGTTTTCTGCAAATTTAAACTTTGAAGTAATTTACTTTAAACAATTCATTCGACACGTCGAGTGATTTTACTATTTTTTATCAACTTATCCGATTTAACCCAGAAAATATGCAAATGTTTTCATCAATCTTTTGCACAACCAAGATGTCCCAGAATTTACTAGTTGATCCTTCTTGTAATAATTAAACTAGCGGTTGTTTACTAAAAATCGGGATAAACACACACCAAGTTCAAACAAGTAAGAGGACTCGACCACCAGCTATGGTAATTAGAGACTAAATTGACATTTGTTGTCTTTAACTGCCGGTAAATATAAAGTTTGACCTTGTTCAACAGCTGAGGTAAGAATTTTTACTAGAGGAATTGAAATTCTGGTGGCAAGTGTCAGATGTGTAGCACAATGTGTACACCTTAGGAATAGTATGATGTGTAGCCTAATGTGCCAACATCGTGGACATACTGAACTTGATGAACAAGAAACAATGTAAAGTGCAGAAAACAATAAACAACACAGAGTTTGTTAACCCAGTTCGGCGCTTAAACAGCCCTAATCTGGAGGATACCAATCCAGGGATGAATCCACTATAGTAGTATCAATTCAAAGCTAAACTCCCCCGTTTATAACTTATCACTTAATCACTACTCGTGCTAATTCTACCTAGGAACTCCTAGATATGAGAACCTCTGCTCACTCCCCCTCAACCTTACCCAGTAAGGATTTAGTAACAAACTCAATTGGAGACACACTCCAAGACAACTAAAGCACTCGTACCTAAAGGCTTAGAGTGTTGCACAATCTAACTCCTTGCTTCAAAGCTTTGGAGAAAGACAAAATAGAGATTACAACTCTACTAAACCCAGTCCTTACTTGTATCAAAACATGATCCAAGTGAAGGCTCACAAAGAACAACTAAAGAACTAAAACATAAGACTCGATTTGTAGACTTAGCTTCTTGATTTCAGTTAATAATAATGTCTTCAGTCTTCCTTTATATAGAACAAGCTTCATGGGCTTTGACGAGTTGGCCTTCAATAAATTTGCCTTGAGATTTATTTGATCATAATCTTTTAATTGTTTGTTTCAAATCTTTTTTATCAAAGTCGGCCAATAAAATAAAACAGAACCATGAAAGATTATCTTGTTCCTTGGCGCGCAAGCTGGCATGATTTTATTTGGAAAACAAATCTTTTCAAAAGATCACGCGTAAAACAATGAAAGGCGCGTCCAGCTAGGGCGTCCAGATGTGAATCCTGATGTGCCACACATCATGCTCCACATCATGAAATTAGGCTTATTTTATCAAATGAAGTCAACACCCTAAAATCCTCAACAATCTCCCCCTTTGGCAAATTTTGGCTAAAATAATCTTTGAGTCAGCCAATAAGACTTGGAGAGATGTGTAGGCACATCAGAGGCATGCGGCAGTGGATATGAGCCTCACAGAATTGGAGAGAAATAAACTCTCACACAATAGGAAAAATAAATTCCTAAAGACTGAGAAAAATAAATTCCCAGACACATACAAGCATGAGATTCCATGCACACATGAGGGAGGGTAGTAAACACAGCTATGCATAGATTCATGCAAACATGTAGTAGTTTACTCCCCTTTGTACTAGAGCACTTTCCAAGTACTCCCCCTAAATAGCACATATTCTATAGGCTTCTTCAGAATGCATGACCTAGTAGAGAGACGTCCAAATGTTTTTAAACCTGGCTTCTTCAGAATGCATGACCAAGTTAAAAACCTTACATGTATCAAACATCACACAAATAGCAACTTCTACAGTTCAGTATCCTTCAGTTCAGTAATGATGACTTATGATCTATGGAGTTGAATTTTCAGCTTCTTTTCCCGAGGACACCATAATGTCTGAGACATGTGTCTCGACATATAGCTTATAATGAAAAGTAAGAGGAGATATAGGAATCCAAATGAAATTTAGCTTTGGTTCCAATAGTGTAAACAAAGTTACCCAAACCTGACTCATCCTTCTCAGACACAAGTTTTCCATCTTTAGAGGCATTATCTTCTTCACTAGCACACTCACTTCTTCCACCATCAGACAACTTTTGTTCTTTACCATCTGATGCAAACTTCTCACTACCAATAGATGCAGAATTTTTATTCTCATCACAAAAAGTCTTCTCCTCCTTACCATTATCAATCACCTTCTTGCTTTGACATCTTTCATCTTTAGAGGTTGATTCATACTCATACTCTTGGATAGTTTCAACATATTGATCAGGTTGGTCAACATATGTTGGGACATCTAAAACAACATCAGACTCAGGTAGTGTTTGTTTGGGGGAACCAGCAGCAGAGTCAACAACAACTTTAGTGGGGAAATACAAAGGGTTAGAAACAACATCCTTAGGCTTCCACTCCTTCTTGGGTTTGGTCTTCACATGATGTGGCTTGGCATGAGGTTTCTTCTTTGGGTATCCATAGAGTTTATAGCAGAAGGGTTTGATATGACCATTCTTTCCACAGTAGTGACACCTCCAAGCATTTACCTTTCCTTTGTCAGCAGGTCTCTGATGTGGGGTGTGATGTGACCACATTCTGCTAGGGTCAGGTTTCTTCTGAGCACGAACAAACTTTGTATCTGGATTTTTGCTTTGATGTTTGTTCTTGTATCCTATACCAGATGAATCACCAGCATGCTTTCCAACTTTTAGAATCTCGTCAAGCATGTCTGTTCCAGTGTTAAGCATTGTTGAAATACAAAAGTAAGTATTATAATATCGTCTCCACAGGGACTGGTGCGATATCGATGCCGTTCAATAATTAATATAATTTTAAGTAAAGTGATTAAAGATGTTTGTTTATGTAAAAGTAAGAAAATATAGTGATGTATAGAAATGGTTTAGAATTCACAGAGAAAAGGTTGTCGGGATTAGACTTTACTCATTTACTCGTATCTACGTTTCTAAATCAGTTAGATATATTTTAACCATTCATCAATATTATCACGTATTGCTCACGTATGTTTCTGTGTCCAGATAACGACGAGAATCACGTTATATTTATTAACCCTCGATGTCTCAACAATTAATCAATATAACGACTAATTACATTATTCAAACTCCGATGTCTCGGATAATTCAAACAACACAAAAGCATTAAATCCCAATACAAAAAGTGAATATCAATCCTAAATCTATGTCTAGAAATTAGGGTTTAATAGGTGATTATCTTTAAATTCTTGATTCAAATATTATATGTCTATAAATTTAAATCAAAAGCTAAACATGAAGATCAAAGATAAAACCAATAATGATGAATGAATTAGAACATATCATAACATGATTAAGAGTTGTAAATATTCATAAACAAGCTACATCTAATCCTAACAACAATAGATTTAGTTACACATGGTAAGCTAACAAAGATGAGGAAAATAGAAGTGAATGAACATCACCCTTGATGTCTCAAAGATGTGTGAATCCACCTTCAATCTCCTAGGCAATGCACCTCAAGGCTCTCAGATTTCTCTAAGTTTTTCTCTCTGGAAATTGTATCTCAACTGGTCTCTCTCCAAGGCTATTTATAGGCGTTAAAAGCAGTTGGTCGCTCAGCTACCATCTGGTCGCTCATTTACCAACCCGTCTTGGTGAAGGGGTTATCTGACACGTGCATAAGTCCTACTTGTTGCCCAAGACTTCCCTTTGGTCGCTCAGCTACCACTTGGTCGCTCAGCTACCAGTTTGTCTTGGTGAAGGAGTTACTTGACACGTGTAGAATTCTTTGCTTGTTTCCCAAGATTTTCCTCAATTTGGTCGCTCAGCTACCACTGGTCGCTCAGCTACCACTTGGTCGCTCAGCTACCACTTGGTCGCTCAGCTACCAAGCTTCAGTTTGCAGATTTTGTTTCTTTGGCTTTTCTTCAATTTTTAGCACAAAAACCTGTCAAAAGGGTTAGGATTAAGATATACTAAACAAAATAAAATAAAAACAACTATTTACATGATTTTGGGGTTTTTCAAAAGGATATCTTACAAAACAAGTTAATAAGTGCCTTAATTCACTATATGATTTTACTACTTTTTTGCACTTATCAAACTCTCCCCAACTTAAAACTTTGTTTGTCCTCAAACAAAAGTCCAAAATTAACTCTCCAAACATGGCTCAAATATCATTAGTGCATAATTCATTTAAGCTTTGCAATCAATCAAAAACTTTGAATGTAAATTATTTTAAGCTTTGCATGATTTAATGTATTGCAAGTTTAAACCAATCATTCATAATCATCAAAGAATCAAAGCATGAATGTGAAATAGTTTCTAAATTCAAGCAAGATTTCAAGCTTTCCAAATCAACATGATAATCAACTAGAATCACAATTCTCACAAGTGTTTCAACTCAAAGGTGTAGTGTTTCTCTCAATCCAAACAATGTGTTCACAACAAATCAATTCAAACATACATCTCAACATAATCACAAAACATGATATCAATCATGGATCACTAAGGACTTTCTTAAGCTTGTAATGGGGCTAGGCTACAAGAAATCATTGTTTTTCTTTGGATTCAAAAGGCCTTAAGGATAAGAGAGCATGATTCTTGAGAATTTCATCACATAAGCTATTCAACCTCTTTCACTTTCCCCATGTTTTTTTTTTTTTTTTTTTGGTGATTCTTTTATATGCCACAATCTTTCTTCTTTTTCTTTGCAATTTCATTTGTTATTTTTGACATTGTGACATAATTTTCAAAATTCTTTTTTCTTTTTCACATTCACCAATTTTCAACTACTTTTTGTTTTTCTCAATCAAATAACCTCTTTTCTCCCCAACTTGTTTTTGATCCTACTAAAATTCAATGCTCAATCATCCTAAGACAAGGGTTAAGTCATTGTTTTTCTTTATTGTGGTTCAAGGATTCAAAATCAACAAAATTTTCAAATTTAAGGCTCAAATGGGGTAGCAAAGGATCACACTCTCACAAGGTAGGTTATTTTTGGCTTAAGTAGTTGCACTCAAATAGAAACATGGCCTTGATCATTTCCATGACTTCAAACACATCAAGTAATAGCAAGATTCAGTTAAAATCAACAGAGTTAAACACAATTGCTGGCTCTCAAATATATAAACAATGGAAGGTTCACACAATCTCACCCAGCTAGGTCTACGTGATTCTTAATCAATCAATCATGTTAAGAAGGAATGAATGAAATCAAATTGAATGAAGCTACTTAGTTCAAATTCATCCTATCATTCAAAGATAATCACAAGCTTTTGACCTCAACTTAAGCAATTGAAATTATTCTAATCATGCATTTGTTTTTGATTAATCACAACATATTAATTCATATGCACATATAGCAGTCACAAAGATTTAAACCATGTTTGTTCAGTCAACATTTGCAATGAAACATAAAACATGAATTTAAATGACTAAAACAATAAAATGTCACTGTGTATGGCATGCTTTAATACTCTGCTTCTGCTACTCCCTCCTCTTCAAGAAGTGTGGACTGTCCTCAGGCCGAGAAAATGAAGTTATGCCTGCATTCACAAGGTAAACATACAGCCCTATGCTTTTGTAAGAATTTTTATAGGTGATGATATGTTTAGTGACAATAGCAGAAACAAAATTTCAAATGGAATTCACACCAATTCAAGGACTTTGTTTTCATAAGAGGATGAACATGTTCAAAAACTTATTATAACATATGCGAAATTAAAAATGCGTAAATAAAAGTAAAGGAAAGAAAATTGGGTTGCCTCCCAACAAGCGCTTCTTTAACGTCATTAGCTTGACGCCTTTTTGGTTAGGGCGGCCAAAATGAAACGGAAACCACATCATTCTTTTGCTTCCGTTGATTAGGGAGAAACTCCATGAACTTTTGATACAGATGATGCGGAGTCCATTCTCTCCCCAATTCCTTCTTTTCGAACAAGGCACAAATTTCGTCTATTACTTGATCAATTTCCTCCTTGTTCTTTATCTCCTTCTTTTGTTCAAGTGATCCTTCCTTATCAAATAATCCTTCATTTTCTGCAGCCATCATCACTTCTTCATTATCAACAGTATTGGCCTCCTCAATACATGGCAATTCTTGAGGAAGTTCTATTTCGTGTGGTGCTTCCATTTCTTCCGCTATTTTCACTACACCACATCCTTCGAATATTCTTTCTTCCTCATTTTGTTCAACACCTTCTTCCACACTCTCTCCACATTTCTCATTCTTTGTGAAATTATTATCTTTCTCATCAAGATTGGTCTGAGTGTTGGTTTGAACTTCTTTGATTTTCTTATCAGCCATTTGCTTGATCATTTGTGCAAACTGCTCGTCAGTCATCGGAGGACAATGACCAGTGGGATGGTCTCCACTACAAAGCTCACAATAAGCAACTTGTTTGTGTCTACTCGACACTTCTTGCATCTCCTTGATCATATGAGCAAACTGCTCTTCAGTCATCGGAGGACAATGACCAGTGAGATGGTCTCCATTGCAAAGCTCACAATAAGCAACTTGTTTGTGTCTACTTTTCACTTCTTGCATCTCCTTGAGATGTTGAGGAAATTTAGACAATTGTTCTGTTAACTCTTGCAATCTTTGAATCAACAAGTTGTTACTAGCTAATACCTCATTACTCCTATCCAATTCACTAATTCCATAATTTTGCCATTGCCATTGCTCTTGCTCTTGGGCATAATAATTATTGTAACCATGGTCAGTCATGGTCCTGTTTATGATGGGGAATCTGAAAAAGGATTGAACTTAACAAGAAAAAATTTCTTTGACTAGCAAAGAAGGATTAGTGCAAAACACAACTATACAATATAAACAAATATGTACAAATACTTAAAAGAATATAAATTGTTGCAATGCTCCAATATCTAAACGCCAGTCCCCGGCAACGGCGCCATTTTGTTGAAATACAAAAGTAAGTATTATAATGTCGTCTCCACAGGGACTGGTGCGATATCGATGCCGTTCAATAATTAATATAATTTTAAGTAAAGTGATTAAAGATGTTTGTTTATGTAAAAGTAAGAAAATATAGTGATGTATAGAAATGGTTTAGAATTCACAGAGAAAAGGTTGTCGGGATTAGACTTTACTCATTTACTCGTATCTACGTTTCTAAATCAGTTAGATATATTTTAACCATTCATCAATATTATCACGTATTGCTCACGTATGTTTCTGTGTCCAGATAACGACGAGAATCACGTTATATTTATTAACCCTCGATGTCTCAACAATTAATCAATATAACGACTAATTACATTATTCAAACTCCGATGTCTCGGATAATTCAAACAACACAAAAGCATTAAATCCCAATACAAAAAGTGAATATCAATCCTAAATCTATGTCTAGAAATTAGGGTTTAATAGGTGATTATCTTTAAATTCTTGATTCAAACATTATATGTCTATAAATTTAAATCAAAAGCTAAACATGAAGATCAAAGATAAAACCAATAATGATGAATGAATTAGAACATATCATAACATGATTAAGAGTTGTAAATATTCATAAACAAGCTACATCTAATCCTAACAACAATAGATTTAGTTACACATGGTAAGCTAACAAAGATGAGGAAAATAGAAGTGAATGAACATCACCCTTGATGTCTCAAAGATGTGTGAATCCACCTTCAATCTCCTAGGCAATGCACCTCAAGGCTCTCAGATTTCTCTAAGTTTTTCTCTCTGGAAATTGTATCTCAACTGGTCTCTCTCCAAGGCTATTTATAGGCGTTAAAAGCAGTTGGTCGCTCAGCTACCATCTGGTCGCTCAGCTACCAACCCGTCTTGGTGAAGGGGTTATCTGACACGTGCATAAGTCCTACTTGTTGCCCAAGACTTCCCTTTGGTCGCTCAGCTACCACTTGGTCGCTCAGCTACCAGTTTGTCTTGGTGAAGGAGTTACTTGACACGTGTAGAATTCTTTGCTTGTTTCCCAAGATTTTCCTCAATTTGGTCGCTCAGCTACCACTGGTCGCTCAGCTACCACTTGGTCGCTCAGCTACCAAGCTTCAGTTTGCAGATTTTGTTTCTTTGGCTTTTCTTCAATTTTTAGCACAAAAACCTGTCAAAAGGGTTAGGATTAAGATATACTAAACAAAATAAAATAAAAACAACTATTTACATGATTTTGGGGTTTTTCAAAAGGATATCTTACAAAACAAGTTAATAAGTGCCTTAATTCACTATATGATTTTACTACTTTTTTGCACTTATCAAGCATCTTAACAGACTTGGTCATATTGCCCAAATTGGTTGATAGTAACTTGACTTCACTTTCAAGACTAGTTACTTTGTCCTGCAGCTGTTCCTTTTCTATCTTAAGTTGACTGATAATCACCTTCTGCTCTTCATTGGTTCTGCATACTTCCTCACTTTTGATACATAGTTTTTTATAACCTGAGGCTAGTTCATCAAAAGTGAGTTCTTCATCATCAGAATCATTATCTGAACTACACACACCAGTCATGGCACTAATATGATTTGTTGCTACATTCTTTAACTCATTGTCAGAGTCTTTATCAGACCATGATACAGTCAGACCCTTTTTCTGCTTCTTCAGATAAGTACCACATTCAGTTCTTGTGTGACCATAACCTTCACATTCATAACATTGAACACCCTTGCCCTGAATTGTCTTGTCATTGGAATTTATTATGATTTTATTAAAGAGTAAAATGAGAAAATTATGGCAAAGTATCATGAATAAATTTTTTAGAGATAAGATGGAAGACAAAGAAATATATGGGAAATAAGTTAAGCAAAACATTCTTCTCAAAAAAGATTAACACAACATTATGAGATAAAGGATGGTGAATAAGGGATTTGGATTATCTACATTTAAAAATTCTGCATTCACTTATATTTAGGGTGCGTTTGGCCTGACTTTTTTTCAACTTATAAATTACTTTTAGCTTAAAGTTAAAAAATATAACTTTAAAGATAAAGTAAAAGTTGTTTGGATTTTCTAAAAAATATTTAACATAAAAGTTACTTTCAAAACAATTGTTTGACTATGATAAAATATTTCTAAAAAAACCATTATTTTACTTAAAATTTCTTCCAAATTATTAAACACACGTGAGATTATTTTTTTGATATAATAAGTGAAATATTTTTAAGAAATATCAATGAAAAAAATATGAAATTTGTATACAAAATAAAAAAATTATAGTATTTTTTATTATTCTTTTTCTATAAAAACTTAAATAAAATTGTACTCTTTTAATATTTAAGAAACATAAAAAGAAATGTAGATAAGAAAAATAAATTATTTTTTTGTGTTAATATAAAACCAAAACTGTTTTGAAATATATAAATTTGAATTGTATCAGTATATATTACGAATGTTCAAAATATGAGTGCATATATTGGTTGATTCAAAAAGAAAATTACCTTATAATTGACACAAAATGAGTGTAGAAATCTTAAGAGAGAGAAAAAAATTCATCAAATATTATTATTAATAATCTCATATGAAAAATATTATTTGAATACTACCATTTCATTTCTTTGGTAAATTTTATACTACCATTTAAATACTAGTCTATAAAATTGTGAATAAGGTTTCTTTTATAATAATAATTGTTCAAAATAATAATAACAATAATAATAATATATAACCAATACACGTTTTAGAAAAATGATAGTATATTATAACAAAAATAAATGATAACATATGATTGGAAAAGAAACAATTCAATGTGGCATGTCAAACCGGTAGAAAAAATAAAATAAAATAAATCTGCAGGTGAGTGGGAATCGAAGACGTAGCTATTGCCAAGAGAAGCTGACTTTAAGTAAAAAAGTTCAATATATTAACTTTATTGGAAGCTCATTATTTGTTAATTTTACACACATAAATTAAGCAACTTTTTTAATTAAGTACTTTTAAAAACAACCGTTTGGCCCAACTTCTCCTTATATGGAGTAAAAAAGTCTAATATAAGTAGGGCCAAACAGTACCTTAGTGTAAAAATACTAGAAGAGATAATAAAGAGAGAGAGAGAGAGAGAGAGAGAGAGAGAGAGAGAGAGAGAGAGAGAGAGAGATTATATGATAATGAATAAATTTGTCCTTACAAATAAATTAAATATAAATAAATGTATGATTTTTAACTGCAGAGAATCCTAATCTGTAAACAAGCAATGGAAATTAGTGATGACGATGAGAAATTGAACTTTAAAAAAATGAAAAATTGAAAATAAGATAAGGGAGGGCAAGTTGGTAATTGACCACACAAGGGGCTATATAAGACAAACAAAACATCAACCTTTACCATTCCCTCGTTTGCAAGTAGATTTCGGGAAATTCTAACTTGGGCACAACTCCAACACATATACATTTAGGCACACACACATGATTTCAAAAAATTAAAAGATAAATGTGTCAAAAAAAAATATTAAAAGATAAAAGAAATAATTAATAGCAATTGATGTGACTATTTCATTTAACTTTTATTTTTTGTTATTTATGTATGTGTGCCCAAATGTATTTTTCTTGGGTTTGTGTCCATCTAAAAATTGCTCGTAAATTTCACCGCAAAACCCTTTAGGGTTAGAAGTTAGAACCCACACTTTCTAAGTTTAACAATCCTTCCCTCTAGTTTATGAGCTGATTGTTAAAAAATAATGGATTTTTGAACTTTAACTTTTGGGTTTATGATATAAATGATGGATTAGTTAACAAACTTCATTATAGCTAATAATTAATTAGAAATACATTCCCCATAATTATAACAAGATATAGCATGTTGATTGTTATGTTTCTATTGTGTTTGATGTGTTGAAGATGCAAGCCTTCGAAAGAAATCAAACTAAAAACGTGATTTTGACTAAAACAAGATTTTCTGCAACAGATAGAGTTCATATCGGTGCAAAAAGTCATGCACATGAAAATATTTTTTATTAGTCCTTTTTTTATTGCAAATGTCACATTTGTAAAAAGGACAAAACTTAGGTGCTATACTTATAGTCATGTTGGTACTGTTCTCCAGTAAAAATAGAACACGTGTATATTGTCATTGTTTACTTATGGAACAGTTTTAACGGCGTGACCTTTGACAAAAAACAAAATATCTCGCAGTTCGTCCACGGCCGTGCTCACTTTAGAAAATCTATCACTGAACATCCACGATAATAAATGAAAACTTTTTTTTACCACAAAGGTTAATTGATCATAAGTCATAACCATAAAGGTTAATTGAATTGAAATGAATCCAAATAACAATTCATGCCCAAATTAAATATATACAAAATAGACAATGAATCTCACAAAAATTCATAGAAAACTCTTATAGATTAAGGTTCCACAATGAAGACCAACGGCATGGTTAAGGTGAAATTAAGAAAATCTTGCCAACGTGTTGTTAATGTTTTGCATCATGTGTTTGTTGAGCCACTGGAAAAACACTATCCATTCATTGAGATCTCCCATTCATTTGTCGTTCTATGCAATTGTAAACTGACGATTCAAGATGAGAGGAGATAAGAATTGTGGTAGGTAGATACATAGGAGTAGGTGATGAAGGCAAAAAGTAATCGGAGAAAAATTGAAGTGCGAGTTTTTAATTTATTTTTTTAAGTTAACGGTGGCTAATCTGTTTGCTGAGTTGGAAAAAGTATACACGTGTTCTATTATGATTGGAAACAGGACCAACAGGACTTATAGGCACAGCACCTAAGTTTTATCCTTGTAAAAAATATATTTTAAAAAGTGGCACTTTTAGTTTCTAATATAAGACCATGTACAATGGTCAACAACTCTCAACACCCACTTTTTACACTCCACATCATCTTCTCTCTCTTCCACATAATCACTCAACACCCCATTCAACTTTTACCTCTCCAATAGTTTTTTCATTCAACACCCTACCCCAGACTTGCAATTCATGATGAACTTTTTGATCACGGAGCTCGGACCTAGCACGCACATAATTTGCAAAAGCGGGTAATACCTCGGTTGAATATGGTTGCGGTGCACTAGATCCACTTTCCTCAGACTGCTCAAAATCGGTCCAACGTTGAGAATATGAATCTCGTTCATCCTCAACAATCATATTATGTAATATGATGCAAGACCTCATGATGATACTCAAATCGGCTATGTCCCACAAGCGAGCTGGTTCACGGATGATTTTAAATCGAGCTTGAAGCACTCCAAATGCACGTTCGATGTCCTTCCGACATCCCTCCTGATATTTTGCAAATAACTTATCGGGTTCACTTTGAGGAAGTCTAATGGATTTGACGAAAGTTGGATACGAAGGGTAGATACCATCAGCTAGATAGTATGTCATATCATAGGGACGTTGATTCACATAGAAATTCACACTTGGAGTCTTTCCCTGTTCCACGTCATCAAAAACAGGTGAACGGTCTAGAACGTTTATGTCGTTCAACGTTCCCGGACATCCAAAAAATGCATGCCAGATCCATAGATCATGAGTTGCAACCGCTTCAAGAATAACTGTGGTGGTTCCCTTATCCCCCCTAGTAAATTGACCTTCCCATCCTTTAGGACAATTTTTCCACTCCCAGTGCATGCAGTCAATACTCCCAATCATCCCTGGGAACCCCCGTAGTTCACTAACATGTAGTATTTTTTGCAGGTCATCTTGGGTTGGTGCTCTGAGATACACTTGCTCATATAATCGTATGATTCCTTTACAGAATCTACGTAAGCACTCTAATGCTGTAGTACTTCCTATTTTGATGTACTCATCGACCGCATCTGCTGCCATACCGTATGCTAACATTCGCATTGATGTGGTACATTTTGCTAAAGGTGATATACCTTCTTTCCCTGTGGCATCAACTCGCTGGGTGAAGTAGTTATCACTACTTGAAAGGTCCTCAACGATTCGAAGGAAAAGATGTTTCTGCATGCGGTACCGACGACGAAACATTGCATCGTCATATGTAGGCTCATTGGCGAAGTAGTCATCAATTAGTCTTTGGTTTGCAGCTGTATGATCTTTATTGAGATATTTTCTACTACGACGTGCACCATCTTCCAATATTTTCTTTCGACGCTCTCTAAATAGATTGCGTACATAAGCGTCTTCAATTTCACGATTTTTAGCGTAGGCTACGACATCAAAATCATCTTCTGATGAGCTCATTGTTTGTGTTATTGGAAGTATATTGGATGAGATTTAGGATATTGGAATTAGATTGGATGAGATTTGGGATATTGGTACATAAATGGATGAGTCCCTATATATAGATTCAATTTGGTCTACTGACGGATTTGAAATAATTATTGTATAGAGTTAATTATCAGATAAGGATTGAATGGTGGACTGAATAATTAAAGCAAGTTGGGTGGTTGACACAATTATTAAAGCACAACACTGACATATTCGAATTGGATGGTGGACAGCTTGCGGATTTCAAATAAGTATTGTATAGAGTTAATTATCAGATAATGATTGAGTGGTGGACTGAATAATTAAAGCAAGTTGGGTGGTTGACACAATTATTAAAGCACAACACTGACATATTCGAATTGGATGGTGGACAGCTTGCGGATTTCAAATAATTATTGTATAGAGTTAATTATTAGATAAGAATTGGACACAATAATCAAAACAAACATGTAGCAAAGACTACACTGATTTATTCAATCACAATAATTCAAGCAAACACTACAGACAAATACTTAAAGCAAATAGTAGACTGACATATTCAACACAATAATTAATGGAAACACTACATGCAAATACTTGATTGAAATTAAGGAAACAGTTCTTGGGCCAACGAGTCCAACAGGGCTTTCTTCCGGTCATCCAGATTCTCATCGGAACTTAACTTCAGGTACAAACTCATTTTCTTAAGTCTGATTTTCTCTTCTTGATTGGAAGTTATCCTTGCCAAATGTTCCACCTCTTTTTCCCTCATTATTCTGTATTTATCCCAATCTTTCTCCACCCCCTCCATGCCTGATTTCTTTTTACCCTTCTTTTTGGCTGCCTCCCTACCTATAGGACGAACACTAGATCCTACAGAGTTTGAGTCACAAGCATCATCGTGAGATCTCTTAGATCCACTACTTCCCGACCCAATAGTTTGTCCTACTTGACTTGAATAACGTGGTTGATCACGGAGAGCATGCCATTCTTCCATTAAAGTGAATCTAAGATTCCTCCCACAGGCGTATAACTCCTGCGCTTTGGCCAAAACATCATTCTCCGACCAACCGCTTGCTTGCAAACGCTTAGCGCTATCATAAGCGCCAATCCATTTATTCAGCATTTTATTCATATAATTATAACGGTTTCGGCATGCATTTACATCACGCGGAGGATCAAATGAGCAATGCTCATTACAGTACTCAGCAATTTTGCCCCAATATGCTTCACCTTTTTGGTTTCTTCCGACAATACTGTCTGTGCTAAATTTTATCCACCCACTAATTAACACCAAATTGTGTTCAGTGGTCCATAGTTGTGGTTGGTTTTTCTTGCTCTTAGGAGTTGAATCATCTGAATTAGGAGTTAAATGATTAGCAATTGTCGTTCCATCTATAGTCATTTGTGTTGAGTACTCAGGAAATTCAGATGCATTCCCCGTTGGCATATAACCATTAAACGGGGGTGTTTGAGATGGATTTCTCATCATAGATCCATAATATGGATTAAAGCTTGGAACAGAGGATGATTGGTTGAAATTTGGTGCATAACCAAAATTAGGTAAGTTTTGAGGATGTTGGTTGGAAAATTGATTTGGATTTGGATAATTGTTGGAATTTTGATAACCGTTAGGATTTGGATAATTGTTGGGATTTTGGTAGGCAAATGGAAAATTAGAAGAATTTTTGGTGTTGAAATTATTATTGGGATCCATTTCACACAAAAAAAAAGACTAAAACTTCAAATTAAACACTAATTGAAAGATAATAAGAAGATTAAGAGAGTTAAAAACTTGATTTTTTTTCTTTGTCCAAATAAAACAAACCAAGTCTCTATTTATAGAGAAAAAAAAATCATGAATTTTGGTATAAAAATAAAAAAATAAAAAAATTAATTTGCAATGAAATAATTTAGTTTAAAAATAAAATGAGATTGAAAATCTGGACAACCAATTATACACTGCCACGCGTCCGTCCCTATCCCATTTGTCTTCTCTCTCCGCGTCAGTTTCACACCCACTCTCCTTGCCCGCGCGTGTTGTACACGCGCCCGTTTGCAGCCAATGAATTGCTGCCGCGTGGCCCCTGCGTTCAGTCTCAACATAGTTGAAGATGTTCAACATCTCTCTCCTCTCAACACTCCTCTCAACACCCATTGCACTTGTTTAGCCATTCTCAACACATGCTTCAACACCCCATTGTGGGTGGTCTAATTAGTGTCCTATAATTTTATGCTTTATATTATAATAATGAGAATTGCTTTTTTTAATAAAATAATGAGAATATATCAATGACAAATAGAGATTATTTTTTTGGCAAAAAAAACTTTTTTTTTTTCTTTTTTTAATACAAAAAGGGGGCCAAAGCCCGAAAAGAAAAAAAAATACTAACTATTAAAATATGATTCTAAAGGTAGTTATCCTCGGAACATCAACTAACAATAATGAGTTCACTCTAGATGGACATTGATCATACACACGCAATCCCGGATTATGATCACAACCCAAATTAGCTAGGACATCAGCACAAGCATTCGTCTCAAAATAAGAATGACAAATCTTAACTTCCCAATCCATTGCAAGTAGACGACGAATTTCTTGAATAATTCTCCAATCAATAACACTTCTATCTCTCACATATGTAGTGTCTGCACCACTACAATATTAGAATCAATATGTAGCTCAATTGTTTTAAAACCTCTTTCATAAGAATATTTAAGGCTATCAAAAACTCCTAAAAGCTCCGTAATATAAGCATTACAATGCCCCGAATGCCGCAAAAAACCATCAAGCCACTGTCCGTTGGAGTTTTTAAGAAGCCCTCCACAATTAGCTGAGTCACTACGTCGACCGATACAATTGGTATCTTAAGTATAAAATATTAAATTGAAACAATTACTGTGGAATTGAAGGACTATATTGTTTTATATTTTTATCCTTTTGTTATCTTAGAGTCTTAGACCATAACAAAGTTTGACCGGTTTCATTAAGGGATAAAATTATTAAATAAAAGGATGTGCTCCTAAGTTATAAATAACTTTGCAAAAAGAAAAAAAAAAAATATATATATATATATATCTTATCTTTATAAAAGTAGAGTTTTACGGCCTTAATTTCCCTCCAATTCTGCTTAATTAATGCTGGCCTGTTTTTCCTTTTTATTATATTTTATTTATTTCCTTATTTTTCGTGGTGCATTTATGCCTTGCACATATCAATACTAATTGTTCCTATTTTTATTCCTACATTTACTCTTTTGATTTTTTTTTTCTCTTCCTTCTTAGCATGTGCGTTCTTTTATTTCTTCTATCTCTGTTTTACTTCTGCGTGCTTCCTTTCATTGTTTCCCATGAAAACTTATCTCTCCGGCAGACATCTATTAATTATTTGGGCCATTCAATGCTATGTTCACTGCTTAATGCAAATCAGAACTTTCATCCCACTAAAAATTGAAATAATCTTGCTCTCCTTGAAAAATTAGAAAACAGTTGTCATCGTATTAATTGTCATGGGATTTCCCAATATAATTGATATAGTAAGGTAATCTTGCTAATGAAGCCTTCTCCTCCCTATAAGAAATATCTCTATCTCTCTCGGTCAATTTTTTTTTCTCACCTCTTTGTTAATGTTTTTCACATCTTTCTCTTTCTTTCTCCATTTTTTTCCTTCACATCTTTCTTCTTTCCCTACGGTTGTTCATGTCACATTTTTCCCTCAAGCCGTAATGTCACTCATGATGGTGTCGTTCTTGCATAGAAGAAGATGTGGAGAAGCAAGCAAAACAAACTAAAATTGAATTTTCCATTTTTTTTTTGTTGCATATGGGTTTTATATTGTATAACTGATTCATTTCAAAAAGGTGCAATTGTTTGATTTTATTGCAGTGATTTGGATCAACATGGAGGTTAGATATTGTCGATGAGTGACGGAGCGGAGGAAAGACGAAGGTTGCAGGACGGTAGTCGCAGCGACAACATGCAGTCAGTTATAAAAGGGAGCATGTCTCTCCTTCATCTTTCACTTTCAGGTAAAGTTTTAGTAGTTTGATTTTAAAAGTTTCCCTAATCATTTTATGAGTTGACATGCCTGCACATACCATTTTATGATTTGTTTGAGATTTTGAGTTCGTCTTTTATTCTTCATCTTGATAAATCCAATCTTAAAAAATACTGATTTTGATATTTTTCTTTGTTATTTGTGATGTAGGTTATATGCTTGATTTTTTTATAGGTGTTTAATTTAAAATTGCTTAAAGACTTAACATGAAAGATTGTTATTTTTCCTCTCCCTCTTTCTCTGTTTATGTGCATAATTCCATCATATATAATCTCTGCTTTTTTTTTTCTTTCTTCAATGACAGGAAGCTTACTTTCTACTCATGAAAATGAAATCTCAGCAGCTATTTGGACTAACTCCAAGTAAAATAGTTTGATGAACTTAGCTGCGGATGTTTATATATATATGGTTTATATATGAATTATGTGTCTATTTGAATTTCAATCTATCCAATGAATCATTTGCTCTCAATAGTATTCATGTAATGGTGACACATACTAAATTTTAGATGGAAATGTGGTGTAAACTAGATTTATACTTGAAAATTGATTAAAATTAATTTTAATAATTACTATCAAATAAATTTTTCAGGCTGTTGAAGACGCTAATTCAAACATATTAAAGATGAGGAGGTTGTGCTGATTCAATAGATTCCCACTAAGAAAGTCATTAGAACAAAATACCATCTGAAAGTTTGGACTGATCGACAGTAGTCAACCTTGATGGACCGGATGCATCCATCTCTAAAGTGACAAAATTATCAAGTGCCAAATTTGAAAAATCTAAGTGAGAAGTAAGTGGACATAGTGAATCTCTTGCAAGGCCACAATTGGATAAGGGAGTATAAATCATATACTCTTAAGTTTTAGCCTTTGAATAAGAAGTGAACACAGTGAATCTCTTACAAGTTGTTATTTATGTGTGTAGCTATTTCCATATGCATGGATGGCCATAAATGTGATTTTGATCACAGGTTCTTTCTAGACATGCAACCTTCTCTTTAACATATGGTGGCTTATATGATTCCCCTTTGATGCATTATTTGTATATTTATAAGTTATTGGAGTAAATGTCATGAGACAAATTTTCTATTTATATGGGCATTTAGGAATCTAAAAATCAAATTACTTAAAATATGTTGATTTCTATCTATTCAATCATTTGTTAAGCATTATTGGTAACTATTCCTAACTACACATATTTGCAATATAAACACAAGAGTCATGCCTGATAAATCAATCACATGAGATAATTTGAGATGAATGTGATGGTTTTGCTCTATACCTACGTAAGTCTTGCAACTTTTGTGAATAACTTTTGTAGTCCTCATTGTATCGACAACATAAATATACAAAAGGTAGTCAAGTTTTGACTAATGATCTATCTACCAACTAGACTTTGTTTAGTAAGTTTGTTTTATTTTCTCCTTTTAAGGCTTTATCATTTCAATATTGACTATTGAGTATATCTCTTGATGTTTAATCTGGAGTTGCATTTGAGTAACCACAACTACTTAATTATCTCTCTTTTTTCTCATTTTACGGGTAACGAAGTAGAGTTTTAGAAGTTAAAAGACTTGATATTGGTTTATCTTGATAGCTTAATTTTTGTAATGTAAAAAGATTGGACTTTTAATTTAGTATGTATTTTCCTATCAGTGTCTATTATTATTATTATTATTATTATTATTATTATTATTATTATTATTATTATTATTATCTATCATACATACCAAGTGTCTCTTATGTCCTTATTTATGAATGTTTTTAGCCAATTCCATACTTTCTTCATTTGCTTATGGTTTATAGTTCTAATTTTGTTATTTTTAAAGGTTATAATTGTTGAATATGTTGTACTCCCTTTAGCATCACAATTATCATCGACGACGAGGCATGTGTCTCTTTAAAATTTGAATCGTAATTGATATTGGCAAGTGCAAATGGTAATTTTAGCAAGCACTTATAGTTACGGCTGTGACAATTTTTTCGGCTATAATTTTGATAATTTTGACAAATTTTGATTTGAGCAGTGTGAATTTTTAAACACTATAAGAAAATTGTCACTTTGTGACCATTCAATTACAACTTCATTTTTAATGTCTTAAAGCAACAATTATTTATGTTTTTTGGTCCGGAGAGTAACGATTATTAATAAATGTCATTTGGATATAAACACAGAGCCACATTTATTTAAATGTTATACATAATACATAATACCAACTATGTCCTAATATATAAGACCTCTTTTGCAAAAGCACAAGAATTAAGAAATGTTGTTTTACAATAAATTTGTCAATGATTTACGTTCTCTTTTCAAAATTACCCTTCAATTATTATGAGAGAGAAATTATCATCTTTAATGTGTTTTCATTTAATTAGGGGTATTTTTGTAAAAAGCTAATTAATACACCTTGAACTTTGAAAGAGTTCTTATAAGATGAGACAACAAAATTTCATAAAAAAGTCTTTTATATTGGGACGGAGGTAGTACATTTTATCATTAATTTTAATGGTTATGTTGTCATGATATTAATATTGTTTTGTTCTATTTGTACTGTCTATTTTATGTTTCAATATATTTAGATTTCATTTTGTTTTTTTATTTGTAATTTTAATTGCAGTAATTTAAATTGTACATCTGTCACTCAACCACATCCGTGCAACGCACGGGTCAGAGTCTAGTATATATATGGGTTTTGCTACAATAGACCCACTCATTTTTATGGAGGTCTATTTTAATAACCAATACCTTTTTATTTGGACAAAAATACCTATTTTTTATTTTTTGTAAAAACTAAAACTAAAGGGTAAAGATGTAATCTAAGTTTGAAGATTAATGGTTTTTTTTTTCTAATTTTATTTCTGACTCTTCGTTGCTCTCTCGTCTTCTTTCTTTGTTTCTCTTGCAGCCCTTCTCTTCATTGCCAATCTTTTGAACTTGAATTGAAATCTACACCTAATAAAAAAAATCTATTTTCCACATTTAAGCTTCCAGTGTGGATACTGCATGTCTATTCAAAGTACATTCATGGTGTTCTATGTGAGTTTTCAAAGATCTATTTTTCACCGTTAATCTTCTATTCACTTTAATTGATTTGTTTTCTTGTTGATTTGAAATTATTAAAGGTGGCTATGTATTTAGAGGGAATTTTCAATTCCGTTTGGTTGTAATTAGAGGGAATTTTCAAAAAGGTGTTGTTTGCTAAAATAGACCTTCTTAAAAATGAGTGGGTCTATTGTAGCAAAATCATATATATATATATATATATATATATATATATATATATATATATATATATAGGTCAGGATGAAATGACACCAACTTGTGTGACACCAAAAATTACACCGCTCAATAATATTTTAACGAATTCAAATTTTTCAAAATTTACTGTTGGATGGGAAGATTATATCATATAGATTATCTATGTTAAGTTTTATAAAAATCTAAAATCATTTGATATGTTATTGAGACTCGTCAAGATTAACGGTATTCAATAAAAACGCATAAACCGTTAATCTTGACAAGTCTCAATAACATATTAAACAGTTTTGGATTTTTATAAAATTTAACATGAATGATCTATATGATATAATCTTCCAATCCAACGGTGGATTTTGTAAAATTTGAATTCGTTAAAGCGTTATTGAGCGGTGTAACATTTGGTGTCAAACTAATTGGTGTCATTTGATCTTGACCCTATATATATATATAAGAGCTCAAAGATTTAGGGCCTCAACACTACAAGAAATATGATTTTTGGCAAGCGATAAATGTCGCTGCGAAAAATACAAAGTTGCTGCGAAATGTATTTTTCGCAGCAAAAAAATTATCGCTGCATGTTGTTGGCATAAGTGCCGTTGCGAAAAGTCTTGCGAGGACAATTAATGTCGCTGTCATAACTAGTATTTTGCAGCAACAATTAATGTCACTGGCATAACTAGTGTTTTTCAACAACAATTAATGTCGCTGGCATAACTAGTGTTTTTTGTAACAACAATTATTGTCGCTGGCAAAAAAAGTGTTTTTGCCAACGGAAAAGTTGTTGTTGCATACCGTTGGCATAAGTGCCGTTGCAAAAAGTTTTGGTCGCTGACATAACTAGTGTTTGTCAATAATTCAAATATTAATTTAATCTCCCATGAAATAAGATATTAGGAATTAATGTTATCAACCATTGATTGTTAAATTTTATTTATAAGTTATGTTTCTTGTTCAATTTATTTTTTTAATTAGCGAATTTTATTTATACAAAAATTCAAATACAAAGAACCAAAATTCAAATTACAAGTCATTTAGATCTTAACAAAACCAAGTGGTCATTCACATAATATCAAAACATTAAATTAGAAAACACAAAAGATCAACACTATTTTGAATGTTTATCACTTAATCCTATAAGAACACCACAAAAATTTATAAGACACCGATGACTTGATTGTTTGCCCCACTCTCTTGTTCTCCATTGTTCATCGTCTTCTTTCATAGTCTTCACATTTTTCTTGAATTGCGTTGGTATTCTTCAAAGCTTTTTAATATTAGATACCTTCCCGTCGTAGCTTTTTCTGTGAGAGAAGTGATTTTGAAAGGAAAAATCATATAAGTTGATGAACAAAAGAGATCTACCGTATAGAAAGAGGAGCGTTGGATGAATAGTAATTTACCGTATAGAAAGTTTGCAATATATGATCCAAGTGAGTGAATTTATAGCTATTAGTAAATAGATTTGATTAATTAACAAATATTCCAAAATACATGGGAAATAAAATAATTAATGGATTATCTTTACTTAATTAACCGTCGCACTACATGATTATCTCAATAGTGATAGTGGGTATGTATGTAGTGCTGCTGTCGAATTTTGAAAAAAAATAAAACAAGCCACTATTTTTTTAACCCAAATAAACTTAATTTAATTAATCTACTTCTAATAATATATATATTAAAATTGATAACTACTATATTTACTAATTTATCCTTATCAATTTTAATAATTTTCTAAAATTTGTATCCTTCATTGTAATTTTACTCTATTAACAATATATGTATAAAAGTAGGAAGAAAAAAAAAACAATAAGATTAGAGGAAGTTTATTAAAACAATTATAGAAAAAAACAAACAATAAAAGATTATATATGAATCTTTGCATAAAAGTAGGAATAAAATAATAAAATATGGTAAAATTTTTTATGCATAAAAAAATTATGTATATTAAAATTGCTCAAAAATAAATTTAATTCTTTAATATATTCATTGACAAGTTATGTTGTTAGTATAATTATAAGATTTTCCAACAACGTTATAATCTTGTTGTCAAAAAAGAGATACAAAATATAAAAATAGGAAAAAAAAATTCAGTTAAAAGAAATTTACGCAAAAAAATAGAAACAGAAAGTACAATAAAAGATATACATCAAAAAAATAATAATTGTGTGGTTTCTCAGTGACTTTACAAAGTTGTTGCAAATAATGTATAGTATTAAAAATATAAAAATAGAAAGAAAAAAACAAACCAATTATAATTTTAAGTTAAAACAAATTTACGCATAAATATAGGAACAAAAACATGATAAAAGATACGTATAAAAAAATAGTAATTGTTGGTTTCTCAGCGACTTTACAAGGTTTGTTGCAAAAAAACTATACGATAAGCGACAATAATAATTATTGTTGGGATAATTAATTTTTCTCAACGATAACATATTTGTTGACAAAAAAAACTAACTTACAACAACAACTTAAATTAGTTGCTGCTATATTTATATTTTTGTCAACAATTTGAATGTCGCTGCAAAAAAGTCGCTGCGAAAAATCTTATTTCTTGTAGTGCAAGTCATAGCTTTCCTTGTTTTGGGTTTGGATCAGCCTTGTTAAAAGTTGTTGTATTTATGTCCCAGGGCATAAAATAATTATTTTTAAACTTTCTCAACGCATTAGACACCTCAGAAAATGATGATTAGACTTTGAATTAAGATGTTATCATAGAAATTAAATTTATTAGGTACATAAAGCTAGTAAATTTGCATGGGAATAAATATAAATAAATTCATACTTGGAAATAGGATGTTGGTAGTTAGATTAATTACATAGTGGAATAAGTAATAAGTACTAGTTTATCTAGTTTAAGAATGGTATTTCAGTTGATCATATGAAATGTTTTAGTGAAAGATGTATTCTAGGATTATTCTCCTAATATTCAAGATAATGTCGTGAAAGATGTATTTATAAGCTTATACTAGGATCATATGATGTTTTAGTGAAAGATGTATTCTAGAATTATTCTAGGATTATTCTGCCATTATATTTCTTTCGATAATGTCGTGAAAGATGTATTCTAGGATTATTCACCCAGTATTCAAGATATAGCATTATATTTCTTTCCATTTAATAGAAAGAAATATAATGTTATATCTTGAATATTAAGAGAATAATCCTAAAATACCTCATTCACGACATTCAAGGCAGAAAGTGATTCTAGTTGAAAGACCGATGAAATTTGTTTTGAAAAATTTTATGCCTTTCTATTAACAATTCATGAAGGTTGGGCATAAAACCCATCATAAAATTCACCACATGCAGCAATGCATCTTGAAGAATTTGGAATTGGCCACGACAAAATAGTCATCACCATATAAAAACTTACATATGTTAATAAAATTGAAAATTTCATGTATAAGGTTTCATCTGACAATAGTGCAACAATTGATGCATAATGAAAATATAAAAGGTTTACAAGTTGATTTCATCCCAAATATTTAAGATTATGGTAGAACTTTTCATGAATAATAGGTATTTTGGTGCACTGACTTGCTCGTGTACAACTATATCATAATAGTGACAGTGTGACACTAACAAACCTTTTTTTGTTTTGTTTGAAGGCATAGGGATTGCAGCAAAAATGGAGAGAAATTATCACATTTTGATGGTGAAGCTTGTTCATCCGTCATTAAATGAAGCGCGCCATCGCACCACGATGATTCCTATTGTGGTACGATGAGAGTTACTTGATGCCCAAAGAGATTACGCGCATAATTCAATTTTATTTTTGAAGAAAATTCATGTATATCGTAGCATGATGGACTCATCGCAGTACGATGGCTTGCTGAGGTCCGTTTAGAAAACTATAAATAGAGCTCATTTTCATCATTATTTTTCATTCAGAAATAAGAGAACTTCTCTACTGCTATATAGTTAGTTGATCTAGAGGAGCAAGGAGGGCAAATAAGCTTTGTACGGGAAGAACTTTCCTCCATTACGAAAAAGGTATAACTTCCTCAGCAAGATAATCTTTCTTTAGGTAGCATAGTTTATTTCTTGCAATTAAATTATGTAATCTCTTGTATAGATCTTTTAGGTTGTGGTGGAGAAGATGAACTCCCCTATGAATATTTGAAGTCTTTGATTGAGTCACAAGTTATAATAAATGTTTTTTAGTACTTAAACAACGCTTGTCGCACATTGGCACAATCCTTGTGGATACGAACTCATTTTAGACACTTAGAATGTGAATTATTAGTCAACGACATACTAGTGCACTTGGCAGACCATAGTCATGTATGTTGTCATAGCCAATATTTCACGAAAATAGACTTTGAATGGGCTCTTTTTCACTTGCTCGTGCATTTAAACCTACAATGAGCAAAACAAAGTATTTAAAGTAAGAAAACTCAAGTCGATAGAGACTTACTCCTAGAGTCAACGGATCCCTACTCATATATATATATATATATATATATATATATGTGTGTGTGTGTGTGTGTGTGTGTGTGTATAGAGTGAAGAGTAATGCTAGCAACACACTTTCTAACACACTCCATTCAACACTCCCTTTATTATTTGACCACGTCACCTTTGTTTCAAAATACTGAAATGGGCAACTGGCTCTTTCTGTTCCCAAAACATATCACTTCCTTTGTAATTATTATTAATAAAATAAGAATTTAAAAAATAAATAATTTACAGTTGTCGTTTCGAACAAAACAGCAGTACAGGAGAAAATCTTCTAAGGGCATACACATTCATACCACCTATCTTAGTGGTTTAAATGGACCCCACATAATTTTTTATATTATTTCACACTTCCCAATTATTTAAACAACTCAACTATATTTTTCAAATATTCATACAATCCATCAAAAACTTTAAAATGGGTCCCACTAATCTCACACTATATAATTCAAAAAAATAAATATACAGATTTTTTATTTTACAATTTTAACTTTATAATTTTTGTTATTCAAAAAGTAAGAGAGAGACTGTGGCTTGGTTTGGAAACGGTGGTTTTGCAAAGAGGATAAAGCACCCCATTTATATTACCCATTATCCATGATACATTGACAATATGGCATAGGCAAGTGTGAAACCACGGTTCTTTATAACCGATATGCATGCTCTAATGGGTTCTTTGACTTCTTTAACAATACAAAAGTAGTAGATCCCATTTGTTTGTGTATTGAAAAAAAAAAAAGGATTTGTTTGTGTTTTGAAAGAAAAACTTGTTTGTGTTTTGAAAGAAAAACGGTACTTTTAATATTAATTTCCATAGAGTGAACAATTATTGTAAATTTAGTGTTCTTGACAAACATCAGCCAGAATTAGAAAATACAAATTGAAATTGGATCCAATCGTTCTTCCAAACGTACATAATACTCTGATTGTTACCCTTTTGACATCGACCAAGAAAAAGAAAAACAATTGAATCTTGCCCTTTCTCTTCAAACCGTCTCTAGAGAAAAACATTAAAGTATTTGAATAAGTGAAAATTGTGAGAAGTTGGAACATGGTTTTGTTCATCGTGAAGGATGGTTGTGGATAGTGACAAATATTGACTGCTAAGAGGTTAGTGGTGACCGGTGATGAATAATAATCGTAAATTAAAACAGAAAAATAAAATAAATAAAACTTATTGAATAGTTTAACCGGTAAAGATGGGTGACGTGGACCAATAAGAATGGGTGTGTTCCAGAAAGTGTGATAGAGAATGTACATAGTACTCCTCATATATATATATATATATATATATTCATATTTTTATTTTGTTCATATTTGTACATATATCTTATTAAAAGAATAAAATTAAGGTAAAATATGTTTTCAGTCTTCCTTTTATTAAGTGTTTTGATTTTTGTCTCTGTAAAATAAAATAATTTGTTTTCATCCATACAATTTTTTTTTTTCGTTTTTAGTCCCTAATAAGCAAAATTTTAACATATTAATGTCAATATTATGACAGTTTTATGTTTAAAATAGTCTATATTATGTTTATATATCATGATAAATCTATATAAGTTCATATTATATTTAAAAAATGTAAAAAAAAATAAAAAATCAAAATTTTTGCCCATTAGGGACTAAGAACAAAAGAAAATAAATTAGGCATAAAAACAAGTGATTTTATTTTATAGGGACAAAAATCAAAACTCGCTATATAAATAGGGACTGAAAACATATTTTACTCATAAAATCATAATAAAGGATACTCCCTCCGGTCATTTTTTATAAGAGACAATTCACTTTTTAGATTTATTGAGTAATTAATGTATTTGATCTATATTATAGACTAAATACATCAATTATTGAATGAATCTAAAAATTCAACTGTCACTTATAGAAAAAATCCAAAAAAGTATAAAATTTAAAATATTATTAAAATAGATAAGGACAAATTAATAAATTTGGTAAAAAATAATTATCATCAATTTTATACTAGTTTTAGATATTTTACATTAAAAGTACTTAGGATATTTTATCTCGATTCGATCAACCAAAATCAGTCATAAACAAGTCAGACGCAAAATCCTCTCTCTCTCTCTCTCTCTCGCACACACACACACACACACTCTCTCTCTCTCTCTCTCTCTCTCTCTCTGACGAAAATGTCGAACGATTTTTGCAGTGACTGCAAGAGAGAAACTGAAATCGTTTTCGATCACTCAGCAGGCGACACAATTTGCGCCGAGTGCGGACTCGTCCTCGAATCTCATTCCATCGATGAGACCTCCGAGTGGCGTACATTCGCCAATGAGTCCAACGATAACGATCCCATCCGTGTCGGCGGTCCATCGAATCCCCTCTTAACTGATGGCGGTTTGTTCACCGTCATCGCCAAGCCCAACAAATCTTCTGGTGAGTCCCTCTCTTCTTCTCTCAGTCGTTGGCAGAATCGTGGCTCTAACCCTGATCGTGTTCTCATCCTCGCTTTCAAAACCATCGCTACTATGGCTGAAAGGTTCGTTAGGGTTTCCTCACAATTTTTTTTTCCTTCTATCAATAATTGTTTTTGCTTCGTGTTTAATTACAGTATATCATAATATCTTTATTTATATTAGAGTATCTTAATTTCATCAGTTTATAATATGAGAGTTTCTTAGATTATTTATGTATCTATCTATCTATATTACTTGTTGTTGTTATTATGATTTGTTGTTGATTTTAGATTGAGCTATGTGTCGTTATATAAATTGGGTTTGATATCAAGTTAGGGCCTTGTTGGATAAACATCATTCTCAACATGTGTCCCCCCAACATATGAACCAAGATATGCTTACTAGAGGTGTATACAAGTGACATGCTCGTAAGTGTATGAGTATGTCGTTGTAATAAAATGAGTATCGAATCCATATGGACTAATGAGTAATCGAGTAAACCGTTATTTAAAGGAAAATTTCACAAAATTTATATAAAAAATGATCGGAGAAAAGATGATTATGATGGTGTTGGTTTGAGAAATGAAGATTTTTTTTTTTTTTTGGATTTTAAGATTGATCATCCAAGAAAGCCTCAATGATGAATTTTTGATTGTATTTTAGAGACCCCCAAGATTATGAATCACATTCCCTAACATGATTTTCCAATTTTCCTCTTGTGTCGTCAATTACTTTAGATTACCACAACCCAACTTCCTGGCACCTTACCATCTTCATGACTGCAAAAAACACCCATCCTTTGTCACCATGGTCGTTAATCATGTCAGACATAAACTTCCCAATCATATAGTGAAGATGATGGTCATGTGTGTAAGAAATCAAGATATTAGCTTCACCTTTCGGTCTGTCACCAAATACCCCATGTTCTATCGATAAACACAACCACAACACACAATAGTTCTTGCTAGTAATCATCATCAATATACATACACAAGAGAGAAAATCAGAAAGTACGCTAGAGGATGGTCATCATAACCTCAAGGTATGAGTGAACTACTCAAACCTTGACATGATGACATTATGAACAAGTATGAATAAGATGAACTCAAGGTTATAAAAAACGTTACAAGGCTCGAGTAATAAGCTTAACATAAGTGCCATTAAAAAAAAGGAAACCAAAAGCTAAAACTGCCAAAACCTCCTCAGCAAAGAGTGTCACTGTCACGGGGATAAGTGGCACAGCAGTGACAGGTTCAACATAGGGCATCTTCTCAATTGTTGAAAGTCACATGGCCGTGGGGATGAGTGGCATGGCCGTGAGAGGCTATATGAGGCTAGATCTTTGATTTTCCCTTCATTTATGCATTGGATAATGGCCAATGATGTCTCAATGCACGATTCTTGAGTCTTAAGCCTTCAAAATTATGCTTCCTTCATTAAGAAAAGTCCCTCCATTATTGTGGTATGTTGTCTTAACAAATATTTCACGAAAATAGACTTAGAATGGACTCTTTTTCACTTGCTCATGCATTTGAACATATAATGAGCAAAACAAAGGATTTACAGTAAGAAAGCTCAATTAAATTATAAAACAAGCAATGTTTTAGGATATAAAAGTACCACTAAAATGATACATTTGTTATTGTTGTCCACAAAGTTGTATGAAATTGGAATTTATTTTGTTTATCAATAAATTGTAGGTATGGAGATGGGTTTTATAGTACCCTACCCACATCCTACACATTGTCATATCTAATGTATAGAATAATATTTTTATTTTTATGTATATATATTAAAAGTGTAAAATTACAATGAAGGATATAAATTTTGGAATAATATTAAAACATATAAGAACAAATTAGTAAATTTAATAGTTTTCAATTTTATTATATTCAATAAATTAGATAATTTTCTCACTAAACTTCCTATAATTTTTTATGGTTGTTGTATTGTTCATATTTTTATTTTGTTCATATTTATACATATATTTTATCAAAAGAATAAAATTATAATAAAAGATACTTCATTCGATCCTTTTTATTAAAAAAAATTCATTTTTTAAATTTACTGAATAATTAATATATTTAATCTATATTATAGGCTAAATACATAAATTATCAAATGAATCTAAAAAATCAAAAACCTCTTATAAAAAAAATCTAAGAAAGCATAAAATTTAAAATATTATTAAACTAGATAAGGACACATTAATAAATTTGATAATAAATAAGAAATCATCAATTTTATACTAGTTTTAGATATTTTACATCAGAAGTACTTAGGATATTTTGTCCGGACTCGATCAACCAAAATCAGTCATAAACAAGTCAGAGGCAAAATCCTCTCTCTCTCTCTCTCTCTCAAACGAAAATGTCGGACGCATTTTGCAGCGACTGCAAGAGAGAAACTGAAGTCGTTTTCGATCACTCAGCAGGCGACACAGTTTGCTCCGAGTGCGGACTCGTTCTCGAATCTCATTCCATCGATGAAACTTCCGAGTGGCGTACCTTCGCCAATGAGTCCAACGATAACGATCCCGTCCGTGTCGGCGGTCCATCCAATCCTCTCTTAACTGACGGCGGTCTCTCCACCGTCATCGCCAAGCCTAACGGTTCCTCCGGCGAGTTCCTTTCCTCTTCTCTCGGTCGTTGGCAGAATCGTGGCTCTAACCCTGATCGTGGTCTCATTCTCGCTTTCAAAACCATAGCTACTATGGCTGAAAGGTCTGTTAGGGTTTCGTCACTGTTTTTTCTTTCTTCTATCAATAATTGTTTTTGCTTTGTGTTTAATTAGAGTATCTCACAGTATCTTTGTTTGTATTAGAGTATCTTAATTTCATCGGTTTATAATTTTAGAGTATCTTATATCATCTATCTATCTATATTACTTATTGTTGTTGATTTTAGATTGAGCTATGTGTTGTTATAAATAGGGCTTGATATCAAGTTAGGGTTTTGTTGGATAAACAACTTATTTGCAGCTTATAGCACAAGATAAGCGTTTATTTATAAGCTTACATAAGCTATTTTTATAGCAAAAGATAAAAAAAATTGTTTTTATATATGCTTCAAGCTGTTTTCGTAAGCTATATTGGAATTTTTTTGAAAATAAGCTGAAAAACACTTAAGAAAATTGTCATAAGCTGTTTTCATAAGTTTTGCCAAACAGTCTCACAAAGCTGTTTGGAACAATTTTAGGACTAACGTGATTGAGGATTTGCTATTTACTAATTGATTGATGGATAGAGAAAAAATGAATATCAATATATCTAGGACAATATGTTGAAGTAACTCTAGTGGGGATAAGGTTTTAATATACATACACCGGTACCACTTCCTATATTCTAGAACTAGAATGGTCAATATGACAAATCTTTGTGGTGTTCTGATAGTTTGCAACCCTTAAATTTTTTATGCTTTACACAAATCATTGTAGCAAAACTTTGAATATTTTGACTTGCATTAAAAAACTTCTTATCAGAATTGATTATTTGTTTAGTATTTTTGTTGTGATGATTGGGAAATTAGCTAATGAGTTGATAAATTTTCAGGTTGGGACTTGTTGCAACCATCAAGGTATCGCATATTCTCATTTAGGACAGATTTTCTCTCTTCACTATTATTACTGGATAAGTTTCATGAAATGGAATGTTTTTACTTCACTTTATGTGCTTATTGTAAATTGTAGTTAACCTCAATTGTTTATTTACTGAAATTGCATTATATATCTTGCCAAATTTGTCTGGTGGTTGGTGAAGTCCATGCACAATAAACCTACTTTGCCATAAGTTGTGAATCTCTAACTTTTTGAATGCTATTACGGTAGAATCTGTAACTTGTTTAATATTGATTCACATTTACAGAATAAGTTGTCTGCCCGCATACATATGATAAATACCCTTGGCTTACATTTACTTGCTGAAATTGCATTATATTCAAATAAATAACGTGCCAAATTTGTCTGGTGTTTGGAGAAGTCCATGCACAATGAATGTACTTTGCCATATGTTGCGAGTCTGTAACTTTTTGAAGGCTATTAAGGTAGAATCATAACTGACTGCACTGTTTATGAAGAAATTGATTCACATTTATCATTTAGATTTAGTCTCATCGTTTGATTACAGAACTAGTTTTGTCTGCCTGGATATTTATGATAATTGCCATTGGCTTAAGCTTGGAAGTCCAAACATGAATGCAATTTTATTTTAAATGTTGCTTGAATTTTTGTTATCCAACTTTTTCTGTAGATTTTTGTTGAATTAATTGCTATTGGTTACATTATTTTTCGATAAGAACACTATTGCTACTCCTGATGTGGATTGTATGATTTGACTTCTGAAATCCCCTAAAGACATTAATATGTCGTATAGTCAATGTTCTTAGGTAAGGTATCAGACGGGGGTCACCTCTTACAGGTTGAGGTGTTGTTCCTTCATTGAAGCTGATCCTGGCAGTGCTTTTGACATGCTTTTTTTTTTGTTGGGATGAGGCCTACTTTTAGTAACTTATTGATAACTATGAAAATTCCTGAATGCTCCATCTTGCGACATGCTAACTCTGATACTTAAAGGGATAAATAAGCTACTTAGATTGCTAAAGATTAACTACTTAGTCTTAAGGATGCTTTAGCTTATGTTTCTTTTGTAAAATGAAGGTCTTATTACAGGTTTCAACATATCATTGGTCCTTTTTTTTCTCTCTCACTTATTTGAGTTGTTTTTTTGGGCATCCTTCCGGTGTTTTTCTGCCATTTTGGACCAATACCATAGTTTATGAGTGATATGGCTATTTTAATACAAAATCATTTGTTACATAATAATAATAATAAAAATAATAATTTCTGTTTACAATATGGTTCTCATTGGAAGATAGAAATGCATATTCTTTGTTCACTTTCTTGTATGAAAACCTTAAGACATGTTGGCGTTATAGTTATGTGATTCTTAGCAAGTACTGTTAATTTTAGAAATAGGTGTACTTCAGAAATGCATGAAAGCATAAGTGACTTGTGTGACAGGGAACCTTACTAATGTTTCCATAAAATATAGTGGTTCTTATGGTGCTTTTATGGTTGATTTGAAGGATCGAGCAAATGAGATATATAAGAGAGTTGAAGACCAAAAGTCTAGTAGAGGAAGAAATCAAGATGCTTTGTTGGCTGCTTGTCTCTACATCGCTTGCCGACAAGAAGACAAACCACGAACTGTAAAGGGTACATCCTATGATTCTTTTAACATCTGGACGCTTCCTAGTTTATCTTTCTGTTATGTAAATGAGCTTCCCTGAACCTATGGATTTCAAATAGAAATTTGCTCCGTTGCCAATGGGGCCACAAAGAAGGAAATTGGCCGAGCAAAAGAGTACATTGTGAAACAACTTGGTTTGGAGAAGGGTCAGTCTGTGGAGATGGGCACAATTCATGCAGGGGACTTTATGGTGAGTTTCCTTTGTTGATTTGTAGAATATTTTGCTTTTTAAGTTATGTATTATTAGTGTGGATATCTCATTAAAAAATCGACTGGATTTCTTTGATGTTTCTAATCATATATTCATCTCAAACTTCAGAGGCGATTCTGTTCCAATCTCAGTATGAACCATCAAGCTGTTAAAGCTGCTCAGGAGGCTGTGAAGAAAGCAGAAGAATTTGATATAAGGTATATTATGGTCGAAATAGATTTTTACTACTGAAGGATGGTTTGTCATATTCACTATACCCTGATACTAATGTAAATATGTTTATAGTTAAAGCTAGAAACTTGGATACAATTTAATTTCTAAGAGGAAAAATTTTATGGGAAAAATTAACACTGGAATGGTTATTAGTGATATAATGAAACAAGGTTATATATTAGTTTAAGATTTTGGATTATATATTATCTAGATTGTGCTGCTTAGCTATTTATGCCTCCATGTTTTCTTTGACAACACAGTGAATAGTGAGATTACACGTAGGTGTGTTGCATCTGGTTGAGAAGTGGAAACTGTTGTATGAGTGGTCTGTGTGTAGGGTAGAAACACTCAGGGGTATATGTGTATGAAATGGAACAAACTGAGGAGGATATAGCAGTCGTTTGAGATGTTATAATATGTATTGTGTCAATGTAGTTTGAATTTGTCTGATAAAATAATTATACTGTCCTCTGCATGTATGAAACTGCTCCAAATTATTATAATTGTCAGAAATACGGTTATTATCTTCTGATGATCAATACTAATAATTTCTTTAATCTGCCAGGAGGAGTCCTATATCAATTGCTGCTGCAGTTATATACATCATAACTCAGCTTTCTGATGATAAAAAACCTCTCAAAGGTATGCGACACTCTCTAGTGGGTGGTAATTGAGATTTAATATTTGATGGCATGGAAATTGTCTCATCAATCGATGTCATTGGTTCTGCTGAATTTTTTTAAAATTTAGAATGAGTATTTGAAACCAAATTTCTATCGATACGTCAATGCTGCTAGCATTTCAATGCTATTTCTTTCATACTTGTATCTGACTTGTTGTCATAATGCAGATATATCAATTGCCACAGGAGTCGCAGAAGGAACTATTCGGAACTCCTACAAGGATCTTTATCCCCATGTTTCAAAAATAATACCAACTTGGTATGCAAAGGAGGAGGATTTGAAGAACCTTTCTAGCCCTTGAATTATAGAGAAGAAGCATTCTAATCTATATCATTAGAAAAATCTGTTTTAGATTCACCGAACTGTTCATTAAAAATTAAATTGCCCTTTCTGGATTTTTTTTGTGGTTTTCCCCGTCATTCCTTACCATCAATCACACCTTTTTTTGGATTTTATTGTAAAAACCTCCCAATTAGAGTACACATTAGAAATGGGGCACCATATAATGCATGGATTCTTAACTTTGCGGCAGCATAGAAGAGTTAATGCTGGTGAACTCACCTGCATGAATTTATATCTCTTTTGCTGTGTTTGCCTATATGTTGCAGATTACAAATATACATAGTGGACCTGACTAGCATCAAAAGCTATTATGGTTGAAACTGTTTGATTGCATATGTTTGTTCAATTGTTTTTGAAAGATATTCTTTCGGATGGCATTGTCAAAAGATTGTTTCTCTGATTGATGTAGGGTTTTTGGGCTTTGTCAGATTTAGGCTTCATCACACTGCCCAACCTTGCTCAATATCAGATTACCTACAAATACACTGAAACCATGTTTTTAAGGTACATTCATATTTTTTGTCAAAAAAAAGGTACATTCATATTTCGAAAAATAATACATAATTTTCTTATGGGTCATGCTAAGGCACATGTTAAGGGGAAAAAATGAAGTTGTGTTGACATTATTACTATAATTGATTGATTCTCTGACAAGTACTCTTCTTTTTTAGCATTTTTCTTTTTTATAAGTTCAGAAATAATATCTGTCAATGCTTTTGTTAATACTGTTTCTCTTTACTTTTACTCGCATCATTATAATATAATGTTAAATTTTGTTGATTATTCTCTATTTATTATGATAGATTTAGTTTCCTATATATTAGGCTATTTAGTTTTCTTATTTTATGACTCTCTTGTATATAAGTTTGAATCTTGTTGTTAAATACAAGTTAATCATTATGATATTCAACTTGGTACACAGATCTAGTTCAAAATTCTAGTTTTATATATGGGTTTAGCTGCCGTCAGTGCTGACTCTAATTTACCACAAAACATTGTTCATATGTTGAGCTGTTCATACCGCGAGTATTGTTCATATCGCGGGTATTGTTCATTTTGTGTACTCTGTTCATTCTCGCGCATTGTTCATCACACAATCGATACAAAAGCTATTCACCAATGTGTGGGGTCCATGCCCCACTTTCCAAGGCCTACGGGTTCAATTTTTTAGATACTTGTGCACTGCTTTTCAAGTGTATCTATTACTGCGCATATGTCCTTGTTGTCAAAATGATTTACTTTGGCTGTTTGCGTTGATTTTGTGTTTGGTTGATGGTTTGATTTGATGGTTCAACAACAAACTCCCATTGTAGCCACTTTGTCTCATATTGATAATAATTCTACAATTTGTCTATCTCACTCAATGCGGTAATTGATTTTTTTTTTTTTTTTTTTCATTTTGAAACATGGGATCATGGATTTTAGACTGGTGCTTTTGATCATGTTGGTAATTCCTCTTTTATCTTTAACTTGTTACCTCCTAAAATGCCTCACAACATCACTCTTGCTAATGGTTCTAAAGCACAAGTTACGTGTTGGTCAAGTTTTACCTTTGTCATCTCTATCCTTGAAATGTGTTATTTGTACCCGGTTCACCTTTTAATTTGGTATCAATTTGATATCAATTAGTAAACTTACTCTTTCTTTCAACTGCTCAACAATATTTTGTTCTTACTCTTTCTCTATACAAAATCGAAGTACAGGAAAAACTATTGGAACCTGTCATACCCCATTTTTTGACCCTCCTAAATTTTTAATTGTTTTTTTTCTTCATTTTAGAGCATATTGATTTTTATTATTATTACTTTATTCATTAAATCAAAAAATGTCAAAAATAGTATTTTATTCCATTTACGCTGCTTAACGCATCTAATTTTAGTTTAATGATCATTTGGTTTTTGTATTTAAATTTTTCACCATATATTTCTAAATTTCATCATTGACCAACATACATTTCTCTCATTTTTCACCCTTTTCTCTCGATTTTCGAAATCAATAGAAACCACTTCTAAACCCCAATTTCTTCAATCCATTAGCTTCTAATAACTTCCAGTAACACAAAACAATTATAAAACACAAGCTCTAACCTATAATTTGAGAGAATTCAAAGCTCAAAAATCTCCAAAAATGTGAGAATTGAGTAGGAGTTTCTAGCCACAGTTTCAGTTCATTTTCAACTCCATTCATCATCATTTCATACTTAGATACTTTTCCAATCATCAATCGTACTCAACTGTTCTTAATTCGCATTTTCTCCAAATTTGAGTTTGAACTTTTTCTCGTCGTTTTTCAAAACCGAAGCATCGTTCGAAGAAACTAAGGGCGGATTCGTGTTCCTCGTGGTTTTTCGAGTGAGATAGAGTATTCGTGAGCGAGTTTTGATACCGTTTGGACATCCGGTGACGTTCGTCGCTGCGCCGGTGAAGCTCCGACCGGTTTCTGAACACGAGGAAGAAGAAGGCGTACGGCAAGTACCTCACGTTTCCAGATTTCGTGTGGCGTGTTGGATCAAAAGAATATAACGCGTCTGTTGGATCTATTATTCAAATCTCACGTGTCCGATCCGTCCAGAAACAGATCCTGCGTACCAGAGTACGCGTTCCACTGTGGTCTTCCAAGCTTGCACTGCACTGGATCATTCTCCAATATGATTTGAATCCTGGCTTTCTGATCGATCGGAACGGACCAGATATGAGGTTTGTATCGTGTACACTAAGTTGACTGTTGCACTGTATTGTTTCTTTATTGTTAACTTTTTTTTACTGATGCTTGGGCCTGGATCATTGATTGCTTCCTACACCCCCTGTCCTATGTGTTTTTCTGTTTGCACCTCCCCTATTTAGCTTAATTTTTAATTTATTTTAGCTTATTTCATGAGTAGTTCTTCATTTCAATGACCTTTTTAGGTCATTTGAACAATATTGAGCTACTAAAATTAATTGTAGAATTTAAGTTGTTTTTTAGCTTATTGATTTGTTTAAGTTAGTTTTAGCTTATTTTAGTATAACTAGAAAAGTGATTATTGAACCAACAACTTATTTAAGTTGTTTGAGTCAATTTAGCTCACTAAAATTGACATGACATAAGTTCTGGACTTATAGTTTATTTAGCTTATTTTCATAGTTTACCTTTGCCTTAATCCTAATTTAATTTATTAATTAAGCACTTAATTGATTAGTTTAACTTTTCTAAGTCTTTTCCTTTTAATTCAACTTTTCATAAAAAACCTAAAAAAGGAAGAATCACTTAATCCAATTGTTTGCTCATTTTTATTTATATCATGCATCCATATTATGCCTTATATCATTGTTTAGTTTATTTATTTTGCATCGCGAGATTGTTGTATTGTGCGATTTAATTTCTATTTGCTTAAGCTTTACATTTTGGGTTGTATTGTGTGATTAATGTCTTTTATCATTTCTAGTTGATAGCTTTATTTTTGTATTGTGTGTTTATTAATACTTACAATTTTATTGCTTGGACTTAGTATGTAATTAGGGCTCAATGTAAATTATTAGTGAACTTGCATTGCATTTGTCTCTTGCATTCATGACATGTTTATTTCTTGCAAAGCTTAGAATGTAATTAGGAATAATGTAACACATAAATGAGAATTTGCATATCATGCATTTTACATTTTTTTATTGCTTTCCGCAAATACGCGTAGCATAAAAATCCGAGGGAAAAGGGCCTCACTTCGATCAACATATCGTCGTGAAATTCCTTCGCGCTGAATTCAAACTTTTAGGATGTTTAGTTTAGTTTCGCTTGCGCGCACAACTTTTACCTAATTTTCCTTAAAAAATGAGGTCAAAACCTCTTTCAAAATACAAAAACATTTTCCTTTTCAAAATATAATCAAAACACAAAAAACATTTTCATTATCAAACCTTGTCAAAACTAAAACGCTTAGATTTCAAACCAAGTCGCATTTTCAAAACTCAATCAATCTAACCTCTCTCTAATCAAAAACCTTGGATTTTAAACCAAGTATTCTTTTCATTCAAACTTCTTCTAATCAATCAAAAAACCTTGGAATTCAAACCAAGTGCTTTTCTCACTTAAACTCTTTTCTAAAAAAACCCTGGACTTCAAACCAAGTGTTCGCGTTTCTTTTTTTTTCAATCAAATTTCAATCAACCTTAAATCATTTAGACCTTCTTTCAAATTTAAAATCAATCAACCTCACCTTTTATGCCACTTTGGCTTTTATCTTTAAAACCATTTTCAAAACTCTAAATTCAATAAACACATTTACTCGCGATTTTTACTCGAACTACGGTGGTTTTGATCCTTCGGGTACGTAGTGCAAAAGGCCCTAAGTCTTCCCAAATCACATAAAATAACAAAAACATTTTTCTCTTGTCTTAATCATTAAAAATACCAAAAAACATTTTCTTTTACCAAACTTAACACATTTTCTTAGTCAAAATCTTATTTTCAATCATCACTTTAAATTCCTTAACTTTTATACATTTTGCAAGCAATTAAAATAAAGCGCATAGATAGATAAAACAAGAGGTTCCTATAGGATACTATAGATACTTAGGGTGCTAGTACCTTCCCTTCGTATAACAAACCCCCGAACCTTAATCTCTTAAAAATGGTATTTAACGAACTTTTCCCCTTTCCATCGGAAAAATTAAAGATCGGTGGTGGAACAATTATATTGAGATTCGAAGCTAATTAATAGCTCGACATCCGAAAATCACCGCGACAGAACCGTATTTCAATCACATGTTCTTTATTACGTTAATCCCCATTCATGCACCATTTGTGGTGTTTCTACATCTCCGAATATCATTCACCATCGTTTGGGTCATCCAAGTCTAGATAAGTTAAAGGCATTAGTTCCTTAATTTTCACATTTAAAGACTCTTGATTGTTAGTCTTGTCAACTTGGTAATCATATTTGGTTTCTTTTTCTAGTAGTGCCAATAAAAGATCCAAGTCTTCTTCATTTGATCTTGTGCATTTTGACATTGGAGGTCCTAGCCGCGTGCCTTCTAACTTAGGATATCGATACTATGTCACATTTTTCTCTATTTGTTATGACAAATTTAATTTATTAGGATATTTAGTTTCCTTCTTTTATGATTTTCTCTTGTATATAAGTTTGAGCCTCATTGTGAAATACAGCTAGGGTAATCATTATGTTATTGAAGTGTCATCATAAACGATGAACTTATACAAAATCAAAATATTGTATAAATTACTCAAGTTGTTTTTTTATAAAAAACTATTTTAAATTCAACTTTATACTCTAAAATAGTGCTTTGAAGTTAATTGTTATTATAAAAATATTTATTTTATTTTTTTTACAATAAAAATATTTATGTTAAAATGAATTAAAGTGTATATTTTAACATAAGTGAGAAAAATTGTAATTCAATCTTCTTTCAAAAAATGAGAATGTAATTTACCAAAAAAAAATGTACACTATTACTTTTAACATTGACAACGACGATACTTTGCTATTCTACAAAAAAATGATCCATAGTATATTTAAAAATTTGTACAAACACGTGTTCTCTCCAGTTTTAAAACATAAACAAAGAATTAGTTTTTATATTGATTGAATAGTTAATGAATCTAGTCTATATTATAAACAAAATTCATAGTTATTCAATGAATTTAAAGATTTTTTTTTTTTTTTTTTTTTTTGCATATATTTCATATCGAATGGAGTACTAAAAACAAAATACTCCCTCCGTTCCAAAATATAAGTCGTTTTGACCATATTACACAAATTAAGAAATATAATCATTGTTTTATAGAAAAGAGAAATTATGATTAAGTTTACAAAATTATCCTTCATTAATTGTATGGAAAATATAAATGAAAGAATTAAAAGAAGAGAGAGAAATAAAAAGTTAAGGGTATAATAGGAAAAATAGCATTAAATGCTTCATTGAAATTGTAAAGCGACTTATATTTTGGAACAAATTTTTTCTCCAAACCGACTTATATTTTGGAACGGAGGGAGTACATGTTGATTACTAGTAGATAATTAAAACGGCAACATTTATGGAACTGGTGCTTTCTATTTTTTATTCTTTCCATTTGTGGTATTACTAATGTTTACAAATATAAATGTAATAACATGGCATTTAGTAGGTTCAATTATTGAATACTTATGTTAAAATTCTTGAAAACTACAATAATGAAGAGTAAAACTAGAGAGAAAATAATCAAAATATAGAGGATCTCAACTCCTAAAAGTGAAGTCCAATTTTTGTGTTCTTATAGCACATCTCAGATTGCTGGACGTGCCAAGAACATAGGATCTTATGGTGGGACACAAAGGATCTCCGAAAATTTATTTACGTCGACAAGTAGTTAATGTTGCCAACTTCTCCAACCACCACTACTTAAGTTTTTTCTGCTATATATCGATTAGTTTTGTTGACAGATAGTTACTCATCCAACTTCAATGTTGAACATTGGATTTTAATTCTAGTTACAAAAGTTCATCAATGGCTTCCAATGACCAAAACAACTCAAAAAGCCATAGCAGCAACCAACAAAACCAAGTAGTGGTGGTTGTAGTACCTTTCCCAGCACAAGGCCATCTAAACCAACTTCTACACCTCTCACGCCTCATCTTATCACACAACATACCTGTCCATTATGTTGGCACTTCCACACACAACCGTCAAGCCACCGTTCGAGTTCAAGGTTGGGATCCAAACTCCGTTTCAAACATTCATTTCCATAACTTCAAAGTTCCTCCCTTTGTTTCTCCCCCACCTACTCTTAATTCAGAAACCAAATTCCCTTCTCAATTGGTTCCTTCTTTTGAGGCCTCTACACATCTTCGTCAGCCTGTAGCTGAACTCATGCAATCACTCTCGTCTGTTTTCAAAAGGGTCATTGTGATCCATGACAGCCTAATGGCATCAGTCGTACAAGATGCTACAAACATAGGAAATGTTGAGAATTACTCATTTACCGGCGTTTGTGCTTTTACATGGTTCTATTCCTTATGGGAGATGGTGGGAAAAATTCCAATAGAAAGCTCACATATCATAGATGTTCCTTCTTTGGAAGGATGCATGGTAACCCAGTTCATTGATTTCATTACTGCACAACTTGAATTCTATGAATTCAGTGATGGGACCATCTTCAATACAAGTAGAGGAATTGAAAGTCCTTACATGGAGTTGATAGAGAAAATCACTTGCAGTAAGAAGCATTGGGCAATAGGGCCTTTCAACCCTTTAACCATTTAGAAGAATGATTCAAAGGGTAGGCACTCATGCATAGAATGGCTTGACAAACAAGAGCCAAAATCAGTTATATATGTCTCTTTTGGATCAACAACAACCTTGATAGAAGAAGAAATTGAACAACTTGCAGTTGGGTTGGAACAAAGCAAGAAAAAATTCATATGGGTGTTGAGAGATGCTGATAAAGGAGACATCTTTGATGATAATGAAGTGAAAAGATACGTACTTCCAAAAGGGTTTGATGAGAGAGTTGAAGGCATGGGGTTAGTTTTGAGGGATTGGACACCCCAATTGGAAATTCTAAACCATCTTTCAACAGGAGGGTTTATGAGTCATTGTGGATGGAACTCTACCTTAGAGAGCCTGTCAATGGGGGTGCCAATAGCAGCTTGGCCTATGCATTCTGACCAGCCAAGAAACAGTGTTCTTATAACACATGTGGTGAAGGTTGGTTTGGTTGTGAAGGATTGGGCTAAAAGAGATGAGTTGGTCGCTGCTTCAAATATCGAGAATGTTGTTAGAACGTTGATGGATACAAAGGAAGGTGATGAGATGCGAGATAGAGCAACGAAACATAAAAATGCTATTCGTATTTCGATTGAAGAAGGTGGAGTTTCTCGTATGGAAATGGATTCTTTCATCACTCATATCACTAGATAGTTGCCGCAATGTTTTTACTTGTTATGTTCAATAAAAAATGCTATTCATATTTTGATTGAAGAAGGTTGATGCGCTGCTGTGTATTCAGAGGAGAAGGAGGAACTGTTGCATTGACAGCTAGCTGTGTTGGAAATTTTTAGGATCAAGCTGTTGAGAATGTTGATGATCTAACAATAGTTGGTTGCTAGAAGGGTTCAAAAATTGCTGACCCTGAATTTGACCAGAGTAACCCACATTCGCCATATTTGATTGTACAAATGAAGATGGAGAATTATTGAAGCTCGTCCCATTTCCAACACTAGAAAATTGGCCTATTTCAGCTCCAGTTTCAATTCCTCCACGCTGGCTACTTCCTTGTCCAGTGAGCCCATGACTTGGAACTCCATTTGAGAATGATTGATTTGATTCAACATAGAAGTTATATTGGACATATTTCCTAGAATGTTCATGTTGTTGAACTGAGTACGAGGAGACATGAGTGAGGGGTAAGATGTCTACGAAGGTGAGAGAGAAATTGAGCACCGCCAATGGGAGTTGGAGGCCCTGGACCCGGAGGTAACAATGTCTCAACAGTTGGTCTTCAAGCAATCACCTAAGCAGGACAACGAGAGAGTTAATAAATTGAGAAATTGAAATACAATTGAGTATGAAAATTGATAAATGAATTGAGAGGGAGCAAAATGTTTGGAACTTTCCACTTTGGGTTCTCTGAATTTGCACCCATAAATTAATTTTCTAGGGTTAAATTAGTGTAATTTAGGGTAATAAGAAGTAACAACTTATTCAATCTCAGTGTTACTGCTGCTGTTGTTTTTATTGATTTTCATGCTGTTGAGCTTGATTTCGAACTCCACACGAATTTACTGTTCTCTGAGGGAATTTGGCTAAGCTCTCCATAGGTCCAGTCCATGTTTCTCCACTGTGATCTATCAAGTCTTTCATGCTATTTACCACTTCTGATATCTGCAGGCAGCACACATATCTCTTAGTATATCCTAAATCATTAACTAATGGAACTTCTAGGGCTTTAGCCAATTGACGGGCTGACGTAACAAACATATTGCCATTGTTTTGTAACTCTGGAGCAGATATATTCGGTGTTGTATTTTGTGTTAAAGACTGGTATTTCTGTGCAACTGTTCCAATCTGACTAACCTGAGGTATTAACAATCTTCTAGGGATGAGCCCTTTGTGCCGATGGGCACAAAATTCCCAAGAGTATATCTTCAGGTCTGGAGAGAAAACTATTCGAAGTTGACCATCATGAACAACACGAAGTAGCTCAAAAAAACTTTCTTGTATCGCTTTTGCATAGTCTAGACCAATTTGGCCCGAGGAATTATGATATTCACGGGGCATGTCAACATAAAGTAGCTCTTCTAGAGTACCTGTAAGACCCGTAGAATTACTATAGCAGAAATATGATTTTTGATATATTAATTAGCTTATGCTACTTGTTTTTATTGATTTTCTGTTTAATTGTCTCTTTTGACAGAATTTCTGCTGAGATTGTGCCTGCGCGTAGTTTAACGTTTGAAAAATAGGCACAATGATTTTATAAGCTTTAAATGAGTTTAGAAACATTTTTGTTTCGTTGAAATGTTGATAATATTTTTCTAGTAGTTTTTAAGAAAACAGGCAAGATATATCCGCTGTTTGAAAATTTTACGATTTCCGTCAAAATTTAAATTAAGACTTTATATATCGACTTTGATGATAATTTGATCCCGTTATATTTTTCCGAGCTTAGGAGCGAAAATTTATTCAAAAGTTTGTGAATTGTTTTTATTAAACGGTTTACGGTAGAATTTTCTGTTTCCGTAAAGTTTATCGGTACACGAAATACGACTCGTTTAAGAGCGAACGCGGGGACTGAGCGAGATGATCATACGTAGGATCACAAAATATCTAGATATTTTCTAGGATATTATTATTATAATTATAATTATGTGAGTGATGGAATGATTGGCTAGGATTAAGTCTTAGAAACTTTTACTATTTGATCCAAGGGCTTAGATTACATGAGATGATTTATATATAGAATTGATCATGAGAACTTTCCTCCCTTTCCTTTCTCTTGCAAGAACCGTAGCTACCTCTCATTTTCCTTAGAAATTCCATTTTTGTTCTTCCACATTAAATCATGAAAAATCTAGAAAACTAAGAGGAATTAGGAAGAAAGCTTAGAATCAAAGTTGATCCTTGCAACTTGGAGATGCTTGTGAGCTAAATCTTTTGGTAAGAAAATAATTTCCCCTCCTTTTCCTCTTCTTGGCCGTGTGGCCTTTTGTTAGGAGTATGTTGAGATTTTAATATTTCCTTTGTTAATGTAATAGATCCATGCTAGTGAGTGTTAGATCTAGAAGAAAAATTGTGATTTTGAATTGTTTGATTTTAAGCTCAAAAAGATTTGGTTAAGTTTTAATTTTTCTTCCTCAATTCATTTATTAATGTTGTTGTGTGAGTTTATAGGATAATATAGATCTAAGAGAAAAATTTGATTGTGAGCATTTAGAAAGTTGATGATTTTTGGAAAATGTTGGAAATGATTTTATGTTATGATTTTCTTGAAATTGAAACTGGCTAGCACTAGTTGTTTTATGAGTTTAATTTTGGAAACAAAAGATAGTAAAGCAAAAGCCCCAAATTTTTATGAATTATGAACTTAGGGTTTGAAGAAATTTTTCTAAAGTGTTGAACTTACTCAAATTGAGTTTGTTTATGTGAAATTAGCATTTGAATAAGTGTTTTAACTGATTTTGTTTTTGAGAAAAATAATTTTGGTGTGACTTTTATATTCTGGCCGAAATTTGGAAGGAGATTTTGGTCATTTTAAATTTGTTTTTGTGTCTTAAAAAGTTAGCCATTTAATTCGTCCTTTCGAGACGATGAATTTGGCGTATGGCTCGTCTCGATCTGATAAAGATTGAATGAGTTATGGCCGTTTTAATTTGTAACTGTTTTACAGTCGTTTTTGAAATTGAAGTATAGTAGTAGAAACATAATAGAGATTATTATTTTATGCAAAGAAGAAAATGTTTGGGAAATCGATTTGTGAATTCAAAAGAAAATTCTTTTATCGAAAATTGTGTTTTAAAAGGTTTAAGTTGGTATGTGGAGATGATTACATATGTGTATGTATATTGATTGTTGCATGAGCATGTATGGAACGTGTATGTCAGATGAAGACTACACGGGTGATTTGTCTGTGTGACTTCACCAGGGATTTGTCTGTGTGATTGCCCTATATATGCTGAAATAGAAAGTATGCTCATGCATTTCATAGTTGCGTGTAGGGGTGTGGATTTCCTGTGTGGGCCCACCTAAGCACCGGGTGTTTGTCTGTGTGACTCACCTAATCCTGCGGGATTTTATTGAGTTGGTGATTTGTCTGTGTGACTTCACCTGCCCTGCGGGGTTTAGTAGGTGTGCGACAGCCAGTGATTGGTGTCCACATGAAGCCTACGACTCTCTGTGGAGAGGTTAAATTCCGGAATTCATGCATGTGGAAGCCAGTGATTGGTGTCACGCTCATTTAGAGTCTGCATTGATAGGCTATGTGCGCATTTATAATATTATGCTCGTTGATAAGGAAATGCTAAGTGTTTATTTGCTTTTCATATTTTGTACTTGGTATTTGTTTATGTGCTTGTTGGTGACCCTTACAATGAATATGGCGGGCTCCTCCCAACCTAGTCGATGGAGACTTGGACCGTGTTGAGAGGCGGCGAGGCTTGAAGCTTTCTGTGGGTCTTCGTCACCCAGTCATCTTCAGTTAGAGTTTAAAGATCAGCTTAGGGGTAGTAGTCTAAGAGTCGCGTTTACTCTTCTTTATCGCTTCCGTATTTTTGTAATGTGAGTTGTTGTATAATACATTTATTTGGAATAAATGGTGCAGCTATGTATGTTTAGACATAGCTTTTGGTTTATATTTCTAACTTTTATTCGTGAAAACAATTTATAAAAGGGACATTGCATTACGATCAGTATTTTGAAAAAGGTTTACTCTGATTTAATTTAAGTGCGATCGTGAATGTTTTATTTCAAATTCTTTGTTGTTTTAAAAAAAAAAGTGCCTACTTTTGGGCCCTAAAAATCGGGGTGTTACAGTACCACTTTCATACTTTATCTTGAAAAGCCTGCGTAGTGTTGGAACAAAATTGGTTTTGTACCTCCTAATTTGATTTTGATGATAACAATGTATTTAAAGTTAAATTGGAAGTACTAATAATTTACTCTAGTGTGCAGGATTAAAAGTTAAAATTTGCATTTATAAGCACATTGGAATTTTGAAGGAATTACTTCTGAGCGCGTCATATCTGAGCCCACAAAATTCTGAAACAAGTAATTCTGAGCTTCACCAAATTATGAAGCTAAATATTTCTGAGGCTACATCAAAACAACTTTCTTGAAGACTGTGTCTGTCTTGATCTCAGCGAAGGAATCAAGAAGAAAAAGGGTTGACCATGGAAAGGTCCTTTTCAAGTCAGGCTTCAAGAACGATGTCGCGGTGATTTTTGGATATCAAGCTATTGAGAAGCATTGGATCTCAAAATTTTAATTACACCACCGAGCTTTGATTTTTCCGAAGAAGGGAGAAAGTCCGTTAAATACCCTAATTAGAGAGATCGAGGTAAGGGGGTTGGTTATACGAAGGGAAGGTATTAGCACCCTAGGTACCTATAGTATCCTATAGGAACCTCTTGTATTATCTAATCTATGCGCTTGATTTTATTTGTTTGCAAAAGTGTACGAGACTTAGGGAAAATAGAGTGTTTATTAGGAAAATGGTTTTTGAATGACAAAATGCTCTTGGTTTGAAATCCAAGGTTTTAATCTAAAAAAAAAGAGAATTGATTGGTTTTGAAAATGCGACTTGGTTTGAAAAACCAAGTGTTTTTTCCTAAAGAAAATAATTGTTTGATTGATTGAATAACTTGGTTTAAAATCCAACTGTTTTGAAAATGTTTTAATAAATGACATGTTTTGGATATTTTTGAAAAGAGGTGTTGACCTCTATTTTGGCTAAAAGGGTAATGGTTCGAGCGAAGGTTCTACCGTTTGACATATACAACCTAAAGCGTTAAATCGCGCAAAGACACTCCGCAACGACATATAAGTCGAGGCGATGCCCTCTCTTCGGATTATTATACTAATCACACAAACGAATAAGAATAAATGTAAAAACTTTAACCACTCAATACAACCGGGGGGGGGGGGGGGGGGGAAACATGCAAAGGGAATTCAAATGATGATAAATAAATGAACGAAAAATAAATTGCGCCAATTACGCGCATTAAATTATACAACCAGGGGGGAAACATGCAAAGCGGAATTAAACGATAATAATAATAATGAACGAATAGAAATTGCGCCAATTACGCGCATTAAAATATACAACCGGGGGGAAACATGCAAAGGGGAATTAAATGATTAATAATAATAATGACTAATTATAATAATGAGAAGTAAATATAAAGCACACACAACATAGTATAGAGGCAAAGCATGAATATAAGGCATGAAAAATATAAAGCATGTGATAAAATATAAGCGTAATGAATAATAAATGTAAGGCGCGAAACAAGCGATATAAATATGATAAAATAGCATACAAGACATATGTGATGTAAGACCCGTAGAATTACTATAGCAGAAATATGATTTTTGATATATTAATTAGCTTGTGCTATTTGTTTTTATTGATTTTCTGTTTAATTGTCTGTTTTGACAGAATTTATGCTGAAATTGTGCATGCGCGTAGTTTAACGTTTGAAAAATGGGCACAATGATTTTATAAGTTTTAAATGAGTTTAGAAACATTTTTGTCTCGTTGAAATGTTGAAAATAATTTTCTAGTGGTTTTTGAGAAAACGGGCAAGATATATACCCGTTGTTTGAAAATTTTACGGTTTTCGATTTCCGTCAAAATTTAAACTGAGACTTTATATACCGACTGCTATGATAATTTGATCTCATTGTATTTTTCCGAGCTTAAGAGCGAAAATTTATTCGGAATAAAATTTATTCGAAAGTTTGTGAATTGTTTTAATTAAGTGATTTACGGTAGAATTTTCTGTTTCTGTAAAGTTTATCGATATGCGAGATACGACTCGTTTAAGCGCGAGCGCGGGAACTGAGCAAGATGAGTTGGCATGACCATGAAAATATCTAGATATTTATTTGGTTTATTATTATTTTAAGTTTGTGAGTAAAAGAACCAATGGCTAGGATTAATTCATAGCAAGTTAGCACTATTTGATCCAAGGGTTAAGATTAATTGATGGAATGAATAAATAGGTTATGTCATGAAGCTTCCTTTCCTTTCCAATCCCCTTCCTCTGTCGTGAATCTCCCTCCCTCTCATTCCTTCATTTTCCAAAATTCATAGAAAATAACTTGTGAGTTTAAGCTTGATCTTTAAAGGTGAAATGGTGCTTATGTCTTGGTGATCCTATAGAGCCTAAATAAGAGGTAAATGAATGATCCCTTCCTCTTTTTTTCTAAGTGGCCGTGAGGCCATAGTACTGTAGGGTGAGATATTTAATACTTCCTTTGATAATGTTATAGATCATTGATAGTTAGTAATAGATCCAAGAGAAAAATTGTGATTGGAATTGTTTGATTTCTTTTTTTTGTTTTAACCGATGTTTATGTTATGATAGCTTTGATTGGTTAAGAAGAAATTAGTATATTTTCAAGTTCATGAGTTCTTTAAAAAAATTATTTTGAGGAGCAATTTTTGTGAATTGATTTTATTCAATTGTTATGGTTTTGTTGCAATTAAAGCTAGCCTTACTTGTGTTATGAGTGAAATTTTTGAAATAAAAGGTTAGAAGGGAAAAGCCCCATTTTTTTTATGAGTTTTAATTTTAGGGTTTTAGTAAATTTAATTTAAGTTGAAAATTTATTCAATTGATGTTGTTTTCTTGCAATTGAAGTAATCACAAGTTGTTTTGGTAAATCAATTTTTTGAAAGAAAAGATAGTAAAGCAAAAGCCCCAATTTTTATGATTTTTGAAGTTAAGGTTTTGGAAAAATGGTTAAGTGTGGAATTAAATCAAATTGAGTTTGCTTTTGAGAAATTATAAATTGTATAAGTATTATAGCAATGTTTGATTTTTGAAAACAATGATTTTGAGGTTATTTTGGTTCTGGCCGAATTTGGGAAGGGCATTTTCGTCCTTTTAAAAATTATAATTTGTCCTAAAAAGTTTAACATTAAATCCTCCTTTCCGAGACGATGAATTTGGCATATGGCTCGTCTCGATCTGATAAAGAATGAATGAGTTATGGCCGTTTTAGTTTGTAATTATTTTATTACCGTTTTTGAAATTGAAGTATAGTAGTAGAAAAAATAATAGAGATTATTTTTCTACGAAAAGAGAAACAAGTTTGGAAATCGATTTGTGAATCGTAAAGGAAATTCTTTTGTCAAGGATTTATGTGTTAAGAGTTGTTTTAAAGAAATGATTTGGCTTCCGAAGTGTTTTAAAATAACCGAGATTTATCTAAATGATGTTTCGTGATGAGAAACTATTTTATTAAAGTGTTATTGTTTTTAAAAGAGTCTTTTTGAAAACAAGTCGAGCCTAGTTAGGTGTAAGAGAACGACCATAGGCCTTGATCCATTAGTAGCCGAGCTAGGACTTATTTAAGTGATCAATTAGAATGTGATATTAACTTAGATAAGTTGTATGTTTTAAAAGGTTAAGAGGATTAGCCGAATTGGGGACTTCATCGAGAGAGATGGATATTGCTCGCGTAGCGTAAGTTGATGTGTTGGAAGCTTGCCGAGGTAAGGGCACTTTCTAACGATTTCATATACCTCGAAATATCGAGTGCTTTTTATGCATGTGTAATTGTTGCTTGAAAATGTGTATTTGCCTGATGTGATGCAATATGAATTATGAGCATGGTTGTTTTGTGATGTATTCTCGTGACGAGAACTTGTTTGAGAACATAATATATTCTACACATGTTTGAGTGGTTGTTATGAATTTCATATGATTGAATAATATGAAATGTTGATGCATGTACTTGATTGAATGTCTGGTTGTACATGATGTGTATTTGTTTACATATGATTGGAAATATATGTATGATTGTTGTGGTTGTTTATATATGATTGGAAATATATGTATGATTGTTGTGGTTGTTTACATATGATTGGAAATATATGTATGATTGTTGTGATTGAATTACATATGCTTGGAAGGTATGTAATTATTGCATTAGCATATATGGGGAATCGTATGCTCATGCATTCATAGTACGTGGTTGCGGGAGTGGACCACGGGGTGAGGTTGCGGGAGTGGACCCACCTGAATCCTGCGGGATTTTATTGAGTTCAATAAGTGGTTGCGGGAGTGGACCACGAGGTGTGATTGCGGGAGTGGATCCACCTTAATCCGTTGGGATTTTATTGATGCCCTGCGGGGTTTAGGGCAAAGCATGAATATAAGGCATGACAAATATAAAGCATGTGATAAAATATAAGCGTAATGAATAATAAATGTAAGGCGCGAAACAAGCGATATAAATATGATAAAATAGCATACAAGACATATGTGAGATAGAGATAACCAAGAACTATGAAAACAATCAAGAATAATAAACTACCACGTCATGAGAAATAACATAAAAAATTATCAAGCATTTTCAATCCACATACAAACATACTTATGAATTTAATTGAATAAAGTATAATTCGCAATTTAATCAAAACACTTAGGACTAAACATATCACAACCAATAAACCTAGAGCTAACATGGAAGCATGGTCCAAGCATATTCTTAAACATAGAATGAATTTGAGCAACATTTAACAAGTAAAAATATCAAATAAAATTATCTAAAAATCATAACATGTAAATCTTGCACTTAATTAACACAAATAAAATAAAACAAACAAGAAAATCATGTGATCATAGTGAAAATAAGCAAAGGGCAGAGAGCAATATTTTTGATAAAAATAATTAAGAGTTCATAATAAATAATAATCAAAAAGAATTAATTTAACAACATTTAGAACTATTTATTAACACTTAAATTAACTAATGAGTGACAAAAAAAATTAAAATAAAACAAAATTTCATGCTTAATGAGATAAAATAGCTCAAACAAACATACATCATGCATCTCATATCATTGATTAACAAGCAAGAATAATTAGCAAAACATTAATTGATTAAAACCTAATTTAAGTAATAACATAAAAAAATATGAGAAAAATAGCAAATAAATAAATTAAAAATTTATTTCATGATATATCAATTAATAATAGCCTAAAATATAATTAAAATAATAATTATCATCTCAGAAAATAAAAAATAAAATTAAATGACGGGGAGGTGCAAATAACAGGTTAAAATAAAAGGGGGGTTCAGAGAAGCAAAAAGCCCAGAAAAGCCCAAGGCCCACGCAAAAATAAAAAAATCTGAAAACATATAGGCCTGGATTGTGTGTGACGCACACGCTGCGTGATCACGTTTTACAGCCGTTTGATCTTCATCAGAGAAGATCAAACAGATACGATCATATTCACACGCGCACCATTGGATCAAAACAAGGGCCATGATTAAATCAGGGAAACCTAAGGAACACGCGTGCAATAGCAACAGATGTGGATCAGGTGTGAGCGCGTATAGTGGTCCTATCGTCTGACCACCGTCAGATCTTCATTTGCGATCAAAGGAGCACACGCGTCGTACGATCAATCCAACGGATACGATTTAAACTTGGTGAGGACGGAGTCTCACGATGGATCATCGTCTCCGTTCAACCCTCACCGTCGCCGGCGCCGTTTCCGGCACCGGAGTTACAAAAACAACCTAGAAATCAACAAATCTTATATGGTTTTGCTCGTTTTTTCACAAGGATTCCAAATATGTAATTAGTTTTGCAAAATAATGTCTGTAGCGTCAAAAACGAACGAGAAAAGAAAATCCAATCAAAACTCAAACTCACAAATACGTAGGAATCAAAGCAAAACAACAACCCATATAGTTTCTACACATTAAAACTAGATGAAAGGAATTAAAAAGGTTGAAGAAAGCTACCAGAATCGAGCTGTAGAACCTTGACTTTTTCACGAACTTTCCTCTTCAAAACGAGCTGCAAATCAATCTTGAAGCTTCAAATTCGTGCTTGGGTTTTGGTTCTGGAAGGTAACAGAGGTGTTAATTGCAAGAGATGATGATGAATTTGTGTTTTTGGAATTTTGAAAAAGTGAGCTCGTGTTTGGTGATTCTTCCTCCAATTCTTCCAACCCCTTGCTCAGAAATGAGCTCTGTTATTTATAAGGGAAGTTTAGGTTAAGATAAGAGTGAATTTGTGTGAATGAGAGGGGTATTTTTGAGTTTTTGCAAAATGGATATTTGTGGTTTTTTGATCAATCAAGGGTACACTTGTTTTGATCTGATGCATTGTGTTTAGAAGGTATATTCTGAGATCAAATGGATGGATAAGGATCAAGGAATTTTTGGAATTTAATTTGTGGTGAAAAATGATTTTAAAACAAATTAAAACAATTATTGTAAATAAATAAATATGTGAAAATATAAAATGTTCATGAACAGGGGCAAAAATGTCCATTTTAGGGTTTATAAGATGCATGGATTAAATTGAAAATGTTTGGAAAAAGTTTGAATGAAAAAGGTTACTTGTGGGAGAAGAAATCAATTTTTGAATTTAAATGTAATAATAATATGAATATAACAATATGAAATAAAATAAAAATGTAATTAAAATTTGTTTTGGCATATTTATAAAATATAAAGAAAATAGAAATAAAATTGTAAGTCAAAATTATGAAGAAAAGGGAAAAAATGAGGTTACTTGCAAAAGAAGTAACCTATTTCTTTGTAATTTTTGAAAAGGGTAAAATGAAAATAAAAAAAATTATTTATGTGCAAATATTGATGAGAGTATATGTGGTGAAAACATAAATTCAAAAAGCCACATGATTAATTATCTAAAAATAAAACAGTCAAGCAGCGTAAACGGGATAAAATACTATTTTTGACATTTTTAAATTTAAAATAATAAAATAATAATAATAAAAACATGATATTCTAAAAAATATACAAAGGGTAAGAAGGTCAAAAAATGGGGTATGACAGATGCCCCTATTTAAGTTTCTTCTACCGGAAATTTGAAAAAGAAAAAGATAATTTTGATGTTTTTGTTGTTTTGAATGGACGGTAGAAGAGACTTAAATACAAAGTACACCATTTTTTGACCGACAAGACAGAAAATGCTATGATGTAATGTTATGAATGTTATGCTTGTAAACACTTGAAAATGCAAGATTATGAGAATTATCTAACGGGAAAGAGACAGATTTCTGGGGAACATGAATAATGATGACAAAAGCAGTAAAGTCTTGTAAGCAGACAGAAGCGGTAAAGTCCTGTAACGGACAGAAGCAATAAAGTCCTGTAACGGACAAAAGCGGTAAAGTCCTGTAACGGACAGAAGTAATAAAGTCCTGTAACGGACAAAAGCGGTAAAGTCCTGTAACGGGCATAAGCAGTAAAGTCCTGTAACGGACAGAAGCAGTAAAGTCTTGTAAACGGACAGAAGTAAAGACAAAAAGCGGTAAAGTCCTGTAAGCGGACAGAAAGCAATAAAGTCCTATAAACGGACAGAAGCAATAAAGTGTTTATCAATCATTGGGATATGGTAGGGACCTAATCAAGAGAATGAACTGTCAACTGACGTTGTAGGAGAAGCAAAACATGTTATAAAAGGATGAACTGAATTGACAGAATGTTATTGGGAATAACCTTTCCGGAGAATTGAATAATTGTCTGTAGCATTTTCTACCTAAAATATATTTGATGATGGATGTTCTATACGTCGCATGTGAATATGAGCACACACATGTATGCATGAATGTATGGATGTGAATGTATGTTTGAACTCTTATTTGTATGGCAAGATTGACAGGACTTATTTGTAGACAAAGGGATAGTTGGAACAACTAGACTGGCGTATCCGTGCAATGTTCCGTCAAATTTCTGCTAAGGATAGTATCCATGTATGGAAATGGAAATAGAATCTGCAGGGCAAACCAAGGATAATACATCATCTTCAACTAGTTCTCGGAGCAAATCTTACGAATAAAGCATTTGGTGGAAGTCGCCATTTCACATTCTGAACTAAAACATTCACTATCAGGCATTGCTTTTTTCACTTTTCTCTTCCTCTTTCCTTTTTTTTTGTATCCCTAATTTTTGCCTGGATCGCCCTTTCAGGTTTTCAATTCACTGGGATGCTCATTTTCTGCCTAAGCCGCCTTTTCAGGTTTTCGACTTAGCGAGCTATTCTTTTTATTTTTTCTTTTTCTCTTTTATTTTTTTATTTTTTTAGCAATGGCTGTATCTACTTCTTGAAATATGTCCACATTCGGGGTACTGTTATAACATGCTTATGTGACTCATGAGTTTACGAGATATGTTTGTCATTTTATATTTTCAAAAGAAAAGACACAATTAAAAAGTTTTGACATTATTTTTTAGTTTCTTGCTTCAAGTATCTTAAAATTGAATGAAGATAAGAAAAATTAAAATTACGAATAAAATGAGAAATTTAAATAAAAACACAGGCTCAAGTTTGAGTAAAAGAATGGAAACTGGCGGAAAGCGCAATCCCATAGATCATTATAAAATTTAGAAAATGGTAATTATACGGGGAAGGTACATCAAATACAATGATTACTATTTTCCTCATCAACTTTGAGTTCCAATCTAAAAGATTATAAATGAAATAAAATCATCACCGACTGAAGTGCTCCAAGATAAGTGATGCCTGGTCCGATACAGTTACTTGTCTTATTTCCCTAATTTTTGCATAGACTGCCCTTTCGGGTTTTCGACCTATCAGGATAATTATTTTTGTTTTTGTCTCTAATTTTTGCCTGGACCGCCCTTTCGGGTTTTCAGCCCACCGAGACGCTCATTTTTGCCTAAGCCGCCCTTTCAGGTTTTCGACTTAGCGAGCTGTTCTTTTTTATTTTTAGACAAAGTATTTCTTGACTGCATCGTCAGTCGCAGGACGAGGGAGCTCATCACCATCTATAGTTGCGAGAGTCATAGCACCACCTGAGAAAGCTCTCTTGACAATATATGGTCCTTCATAATTGGGCGTCCACTTGCCCCTGGCATCAGGTTGAAAGGACAGAATCTTTTTAAGCACAAGATCACCTTCATGAAATTCTCGGGGTCGAACTTTCCTGTCAAAGGCTTGCTTCATTCTTCTCTGGTACAACTGACCATGACACAAGGCCGCCATACGTTTCTCTTCAATCAAATTCAGCTGTTCATATCTGTTTCGACACCATTCAGCCTCAGTCAGTTTGGCTTCCATCAAGACTCTCATTGATGGAATCTCAACCTCTACCGGTAACACTGCTTCCATACCATATACCAAAGAGAAAGGGGTTGCCCCTATTGAAGTATGCACTGAAGTACGATACCCATGTAAAGCAAAAGGTAACATTTCATGCCAGTCTTTATAAGTAACCACCATTTTTTGCACAATCTTCTTAATGTTCTTATTTGCAGCTTCAACTGCACCATTCATTTGAGGCCGGTAAGGAGGCGAATTGTGATGCTCGATTTTGAACTCCTCACACAAATCTTTCATCATCTTGTTGTTCAAATTCGACCCATTATCAGTGATAATCTTGCTAGGAACACCATAGCGACAAATAATATTATTCTTGATGAAACGAACCACCACTTGCTTAGTAACATTGGCGTAAGATGCCGCTTCAACCCATTTGGTGAAATAATCAATAGCCACTAGAATAAAACGATGTCCATTGGAAGCTTTTGGTTCAATCCGACCAATCATATCAATGCCCCACATAGAAAAGGGCCAAGGAGAAGAAATAACATTCAGGGAAGTTGGTGGCATATGGATTTTATCCGCGTAGATCTGACACTTATGACACTTTCGGGCATGCTTATGGCAATCAGACTCCATTGTCAACCAGTAATATCCCGCTCTTAACATCTTCTTAGCCATTGTATGCCCGTTAGGATGAGTCCCAAATGACCCTTCATGTATTTCATGCATCAAAGAATCAGCCTCATTTTTATCCACACACCGAAGCAAAACCATGTCAAAATTTCTCTTGTACAACACATCTCCATTCAAAAAGAAACTGCTGGATAACCTCCTCAGAGTCTTCTTGTCTTTGTTAGATGCCCCAGGGGGATACTCTTGACTTTGAAGGAACACCTTGATATCATGAAACCATGGCTTATCATCAACCACTTCTTCCGCTGCAAACACATATGCAGGCCTTTCGAGACAACGAATACTGATGATTGGTACTTCATTCTGGTGATTAACTTGGTACATCGAAGATAAAGTAGCTAAAGCATCTGCCATTTGATTCTCATCACGAGGAATATGATGCAACTCCACCTTGTTGAATAAAGTCAACAATCTCCTTGCATAATCTCTATAAGGGATCAGGCCAGTGTGGCGAGTCTCCCATTCTCCTTTAATCTGATTAACAACAAGAGTCGAGTCTCCATAAATGTCAATATTTTTTATCCTCAAATCAATTGCCTCTTCAATACCTATGATACAAGCTTCATATTCAGCAATGTTGTTGGTACAATCAAACTGCAATCTAGCGGTGAAGGGGATGTGAGAACCTTTAGGAGTAACAATAACTGCCCCAATTCCACTACCATAGACATTCACAGCCCCATCGAATATCAGTCCCCACTGGGATTCAAGATCTGGACCTTCCCCAAACAGTGGTTCATCACAATCCTTCATCTTCAAATACATAATCTCTTCATCTGGAAAATCAAACTTGATTGGTTGGTAGTCCTCAATTGGTTGATGAGCCAAATGGTCAGCCAGGACACTGCCTTTGATTGCCTTCTGAGCACGGTATTCAATATCATATTCGGACAATAACATCTGCCAACGAGCAATTCTCCCTGTCAAAGCAGCCTTCTCAAAAATGTACTTAATTGGATCCATTTTGGATATCAACCAAGTAGTGTGATTAATTAGGTAATGACGCAGACGCTTGGCAGCCCAAGCTAAAACACAACAAGTCTTCTCAAGCATGGAATATCTAGACTCACAATCGGTAAACTTTTTGCTCAGATAATGTTCCTTTCTACCGGTATCATCCTGTTGCCCCAGCACGCAACCCATAGAATCTTCTAACACAGTCAGATACATAATAAGTGGCCTCCCTTCAACTGGAGGGATAAGAATTGGTGGTTCCATCAAATACTTCTTGATACTATCAAAGGCTTTCTGACAGTCCTCTGTCCAAATAATCTTTTGGTCCTTGCGGAGCAGTTTGAAAATTGGCCCACATGTGGCAGTCATATGGGAGATGAATCTAGAAATGTAATTCAGTCGACCAAGGAAACCTCTAACTTGCTTTTCTGTTTGGGGAGCTGTCATTTCTCTAATGGCTCGGACTTTATCAGGATCAACCTCAATACCTTTCTGACTGACAATGAAACCCAAGAGCTTTCCGGATCTAACACCAAAAGTACATTTGTTAGGATTCAGCCGGAGTTGGTACTTCCTCAACCTCTGAAACATCTTTAACAAATATTCTACATGTTCTTCTTCAGTGCCTGACTTGACAATCATATCATCCACATATACTTCAACCTCTTTGTGCATCATATCATGGAAAAGAGTAGTCATGCCCCTTTGGTAAGTAGCACCTGCGTTTGTCAAACCAAAAGGCATTACATGGTAGCAGAAAGTACCCCAAGGTGTGATGAATGAAGTTTTCTCTCTATCTTCAACAGCCATCTTAATTTGATTGTACCCCGAGAAACCATCCATGAAGGAGAAGACTTTGGATTTGGCAGTATTGTCAACCAATACATCAATGTGAGGTAAAGGGAAATCATCCTTCGGACTAGCTCTATTCAAATCTCTGTAATCAACACACATCCTGACTTTACCATCTTTCTTAGGAACCGGCACTATGTTGGCCAACCATTGAGGATACTCTGAAGTAATAAGAAAACCTGCATTAATCTGTTTCTGAACCTCTTCTTTAATCTTGAGAGCCATATCAGGGTGAGATCTTCTCAACCTTTGTTTCACTGGAAGACATTCTGGCTTCAAAGGCAGACGGTGTTCCACAATCTCAGGATCTAGACCGGGCATATCTTGATACGACCATGTGAAGATGTCAACATATTCTCTGAGCAAACCTACCACCCTTGCTTTGACAGATTCTTCTAAACAGGCCCCTATCTTGATTTCTCTTTTCTCTTCCTCAGTACCCAAATTAATTAATTCTGTAACTTCTTGGTGAGGCTGAATGGTCACATCCTCCCGATCCAATAACCGTTTGATCTCATCAGGAATCTCTTCATCCTCTTCCTCCATAGCCTTATAGACGGGAAATTCAAAGTTGATAGAGGGCCTAGAATCATTGTACTCAACGGGCTCATTGATGTTAATTCTGCATATGATTGATGATTGATTTTTTTAATAAATAAGAATGCAGAATTTTTATTTGATAAAAGTAAGAAGAATAGAAGGTGAAAAATAAAATATATATATATTTTGGGTTTTTTGTGTTACCATTTTCTAGAATAAAAGGATATAAAGAAAATATAAAAGGTCATGATAAAAACGACGATTTTCATTAACATACTTGAAGCATTAAACAAAGCCCAAACATAGTCTCATTCTTGCTTGGGGCGAGACAAGAGGATTTTTCTTTTTGAAAACATAAAAAAGACAAACATATTACTTAGACAGAGGAATGCAGAAGGGACATCAACAGCAATCCAATTGTGGCATATTCCTCCTGGGGTCACAAAAGACGGTGGTCCTTCTTCGTCTTCATCTCCAATAACAGCATTAATCTCTGAAGGAGCATTGATGAAACCAGCACTACGGAAGATATCTTCAAATGGTTCCCTCTTTCCCATTCTGGTAGACGGAGTAAAGCCCAAACCTGATCTATTCTTGTTTTCTGACAATTGCAGCACTCTTCCCCAACCAGAAGTCTTGCCTTCACGCACAGTCCTTTGCGCATCTTTCAGAGATGCCATGGATGTCTCAGCTTTGTTCGGACCTTTCTCCTCAACGGAGAGTCCCTGAAATGAAGTACCATCTGATTCATCCGCACCAATACATGAGAAATTTGACAAATGACTAATAAGTAGAGCCTCATCTCCATTCACAATCACCAGCTTCCCCTCTCGCACGTACTTCAATCTCTGATGTAAAGTGGATGTCACGGCACCGGCCTCGTGAATCCATGGACGTCCTAAAAGGAAACTGTAAGCAGCTTGAATATTCATCACTTGAAAAGTAACCTGAAACTCATGCGGACCAACTGAAATAGGTAAATCCACCTCACCAATCACTGACTTCTTTGAACCATCGAACGCTTTCACAATCATTGTACTTGGCCTCATGTAAGCATCTTTGTATGAAAGTTTGTCTAGAGTAGTCTTGGCCATCACATTCAGAGACGACCCAGTATCCACCAACACATTAGACAAAGCATCTGACTTGCAAGTAACTGACACATGTAATGCCAAATTATGATTCCGCCCTTTCTCGGGGAGTTCTTCATCACTGAAACTCAGATTGTTACAAGCAGTCACATTTCCCACTATACCTCCAAACTGGCCTAAAGTCACATCTTTCTCAACATAAGCTTGATCTAACACATTCATCAATGCTTCTCTATGGGCATCAGAATTCATCAACAGAGACAACATAGAAATCTTGGACGGAGTTTGCAACAACTGATCCACTATCTTATACTCACTTCTTTTGATCAACTTCATCACCTCATCTGAATCTTCATATTCTCTTTCAAATGGTTTACTAGGAACACAGACTGGTACTTTCTCAACAGCAGGGACATTTGGCTTCTGAGGGACTGCCCCTTGGATGACACGTCCACTTCTCAGGATTCTACTACTGTCCGTAACATTGCTCACAGAGGTCAAAGGAGGAATAGGTGTCTCTACACCATCTTATATCATAGTAGCTTGGTATCTGTAGGGCATGGCTTTCTCAGAGGTATAAGGCACAGGTCCTGGCATACGAATTGTAAGTTGGGGAATATTGGATTCACCACTGTTGTAAATCATCTCCAAATGGTCAGCAGCACTAAATTCTGATGTTATACCACAAACATCTTCACTTTTCTTTGTTACCAATAACTCTCCTTTATCCATCAAACCTTGGATGTCTTTTTGAACTTGGGAACACCCATGAGGATCCGACAGACACACTTCACAAGTTGAGTGATCATGATTGAACATCTTTGCTTCACACATTTTTCTATGGATAGGAACCAGAGGAGTCTTGATACTTCGCACATTGAGGATGGCATTTGTAGCTAGGCAGGGTTGGACAAAATGAACAGAGGGATTATGATTTGGTAGAGGGTTAGTTTGAACATTGGGGTTCTCATCTTTAAAGGACAACACTTTGTTTCGAACTAGGTCTTGAACAGCTTTCTTGAGAGCAAAACCGCGCTCCACATCATGGCCGGGTGCCCCTTGGTGAAAGGCACAGGTTAGGTCGTTACGGTACCAAGTGGGTAATATAGCAGGCACTGGAGGGGGTGGCCTTGTTTGAAGAAAGTTCTTAGCAAGCAAGGCTGGGAGTAAATCAGCATACTTCATGGGTATAAGGTCAAATGGTGGATATCTTGGAGTGCGATTGAAAGGTTGTTGGAAATTTTGTGGGCGATTCTGTTGTGGATAGGATTGTTGTGGGTATTGTTGTTGTGGAGGCATTTGTGGGTAATATGGAGGTAGTGTTTGGTTCATTTGTGGTTGGGATGCAGGTGTAATGGCTGAGATATGATGGTAGTTTGAGTACCTTGGCTGAAACCCTCCTTGAGTTACCATACCAACTTCGGATTCTTTCTTCTTCGGGAAATTGTGACCATATTTCTTGGTGTTGCTAACAGGGGTGCTTTCTTTTGTCATCCTTCCTTGGCGGATTGCCTCCTCTAGGCACATCCCGGTTTCCACTACTTCAGTAAAATTTCTAGATACCATGTTAAACATCTTCTCGTAAAAGAAAGGATTAAGGGCGTGGATGAACATCTTGGACAATTCTCTCTCTTCAATGGGAGGACGAGTCTGAGCAGCAAACTCTCTCCACCTCTGAGCGTACTCTTTGAAGGATTCTTTCTCTTTCTGGGTCATTGCACGGAGTTCATCTCTGTCTGGAGCCATGAAAGAATTGTAGTTGTATTGAGTCATGAAAGCACTAGCCAAGTCATTAAAAGTGCGGACATCAGCTCTATCAAGATCCATATACCACCTCAAAGCTGCCCCAGACAAGCTATCCTGGAAATAGTGAATCAGGAGCTTGTCATTGCTAGTTTGGGTTGACATCTTCCTCGCATACATAGTTAGATGGGCCTTTGGGCAAATACTTCCCTTGTACTTCTCAAAGTCTGGAACTTTGAACTTGTGTGGCACTACAACATCAGGGACCAAACACAGTTCGTGAGCGGCCTTGCCAAACAGATCCTTCCCTTTAAGGGCCCTCATCTCACGCTGCATTTCATTGAACTTATCTTGCAGATCTTCCATTCTATCAAAACCTCCCATACTTTCCGCATGAAAAATGGGCTCTTGGTAATGCGGAGCAGCATGAACCACAGGCGCAGAGACAGTAGCAGTAACTTGAGGGAGAGTATTTTCCAACTGAACGAGGGGTGCTTCAGTCACTTGAGGGAAAAATCCTCCTCCGAGAAAACCTTCCGATAATCCCCATGTACAACCTTCAGGCATAGAGAGCCAGGGAGCATTGACCGGTGCAGATGAAGCCGGAGGAGGCACAGGCACACCACTGGACTGAGGAACCGATGCTGAGCCTTGATTCTGGTTTGCCAATAAAGAGGTCACCATAGCAGTCAAATTCTCAATCTCGGCTTGCATAGTTGTCATCTTCTCCCAAAGCTGGGTATTCTCTTCTTCGACACTTGCCATCTTCTTCTTAAACTGAGACCGGGTATTATAAGTACGAGTTGCCTTGTAATGGATACGCCGAGCCACTTTCAACTGAGGCAGAAGAGAGGGAGAAGAATATGAGACTCTGTTTTGGAAATTTATGTATGCAGCATGATGCATGATATGTTTTATGCTAAATTATGCAAGATTTTTCGATATCGAAAGACTTATACTAAATTGATTGTAAACATTGTAAATAAGATTTATTACACTTGAAAATCTGACACATTACAAGGAAATTCTCTTTTTTTTAAAACAGAGCCTAGGAACATTACAAAGTAGTTGACAAGTCCGGCTTTTTGAAATTAAATTTCCTAATGCCTCTTACAATATCCATATCTACGATGTTTATAAAAAATTTAATATAAGTCCTTCGATATTGGATGAGAAAAAAAAAGGTTTTATGAATGAATGCATGTATGCAATGATAATGCGCAAACATGGTTGGGTTAAGGTATAATGTTGGAGTCAAAGGTAAGAACCCCCTCCCACATGGTAAGTACTAAGGTTTGCTTTGTACCTGTATTACGGGTTCTACAAAGTTCCCAAAGTTATAAACCGTCTTTTGGATATTACCGGCTTACAGAACTACTCCCGGTCCAATAATATCCGCAAGACAATCTCGTTCGGGTGTGGTTTCGCGTATCAACCAATCCAAGACTACTCTAGATCGGTCACCGCACCACGTCCTAAAAGCCAAGATGGGTTAAGTGTAACTCTAAAGGTCCACAGTCTTTCGGTCCCCCAAAAATAGAACGTTAACATAACTACTCATGTTAACACCCCACCTTTGAGCTTCCTAGACTGTGCGTGGTTATATCACATGCGAAACATGGATCGAACTACTCCGATCCCGTCGCTATGACCCTACCACTATCCTATCTTATTGTTTCCCTCAAGTCCGGGTTAGGACTTATCTCACTCAAGCAATTTTCCCAAATAAAGCACATAAAACATGCATACATATAAACAAACAAACAAACATACAATCGCAAAGAAAAAAGAATACAAGATAGGCTCAACCCGCTCGGGGGATCCCCAGTGAAGTCGCCATTTCTGTCGCGGTGATTTTTGGATATCAAGCTATTGAGAAGCATTGAATCTCAAAATTTTAATTACACCACCGAGCTTTGATTTTTTCGAAGAAGGGAGAAAGTCCGTTAAATACCCTAATTAGAGAGATCGAGGTAAGGGGGTTGGTTATACGAAGGGAAGGTATTAGCACACTAGGTATCTATAGTATCCTATAGGAACCTCTTGTATTATCTAATCTATGCGCTTGATTTTATTTGTTTGCAAAAGTGTACAAGACTTAGGGAAAATAGAGTGTTTATTAGGAAAATGGTTTTTGAATGACAAAATGCTCTTGGTTTGAAATCCAAGGTTTTAATCTAAAAAAAAAGAGAATTGATTGGTTTTGAAAATGCGACTTGGTTTGAAAAACCAAGTGTTTTTTCCTAAAGAAAATAATTGTTTGATTGATTGAATAACTTGGTTTAAAATCCAAGTGTTTTGAAAATGTTTTAATAAATGACATGTTTTGGATATTTTTAAAAAGAGGTGTTGACCTCTATTTTGGCTAAAAGGGTAATGGTTCGAGCGAATGTTCTACCGTTTGACATATATAACCTAAAACATTAAATCGCGCAAAGACACTCCGCAACGACATATAAGTCGAGGCGACGCCCTCTCTTCGGATTATTATACTAATCACACAAACGAATAAGAATAAATGTAAAAACTTTAACCACTCAATACAACCGGTGGGGAAACATGCAAAGGGAATTCAAATGATGATAAATAAATGAACGAAAAATAAATTGCGCCAATTACGCGCATTAAAATATACAACCAGGGGGGAAACATGCAAAGGGGAATTAAACGATAATAATAATAATAATGAACGAATAGAAATTGCGCCAAATACGCGCATTAAAATATACAACCGGGGGGGAAACATGCAAAGGGGAATTAAATGATTAATAATAATAATAATGACTAATTATAATAATGAGAAGTAAATATAAAGCACACACAACATAGTATAGAGGCAAAGCATGAATATAAGGCATGACAAATATAAAGCATGTGATAAAATATAAGCGTAATGAATAATAAATGTAAGGCGCGAAACAAGCGATATAAATATGATAAAATAGCATACAAGACATATGTGAGATAGAGATAACCAAGAACTATGAAAACAATCAAGAATAATAAACTACCACGTCATGAGAAATAACATAAAAAATTATCAAGCATTTTCAATCCACATACAAACATACTTATGAATTTAATTGAATAAAGTATAATTCGCAATTTAATCAAAACACTTAGGACTAAACATATCACAACCAATAAACCTAGAGCTAACATGGAAGCACGGTCCAAGCATATTCTTAAACATAGAATGAATTTGAGCAACATTTAACAAGTAAAAATATCAAATAAAATTATCTAAAAATCATAACATGTAAATCTTGCACTTAATTAACACAAATAAAATAAAACAAACAAGAAAATCATGTGATCATAGTGAAAATAAGCAAAGGGCAGAGAGCAATATTTTTGATAAAAATAATTAAGAGTTCATAATAAATAATAATCAAAAAGAATTAATTTAACAACATTTAGAACTATTTATTAACACTTAAATTAACTAATGAGTGGCAAAAAAAATTAAAATAAAACAAAATTTCATGCTTAATGAGATAAAATAGCTCAAACAAACATACATCATGCATCTCATATCATTGATTAACAAGCAAGAATAATTAGCAAAACATTAATTGATTAAAACCTAATTTAAGTAATAACATAAAAAAAAATATGAGAAAAATAGCAAATAAATAAATTAAAAATTTATTTCATGATATATCAATTAATAATAGCCTAAAATATAATTAAAATAATAATTATCATCTCAGAAAATAAAAAATAAAATTAAATGAAGGGGAGGTGCAAATAACAGGTTAAAATAAACGGGGGGGTTTAGAGAAGCAAAAAGCCCAGAAAAGCCCAAGGCCCACGCAAAAATAAAAAAATCTGAAAACATATAGGCCTGGATTGTGTGTGACGCACACGCTGCGTGATCACGTTTTACAGCCGTTTGATCTTCATTAGAGAAGATCAAATAGATACGATCATATTCACACGCGCACCATTGGATCAAAACAAGGGCCATGATTAAATCTGGGAAACCTAAGGAACACGCGTGCAATAGCAACAGATGTGGATCAGGTGTGAGCGCGTATAGTGGTCCTATCGTCTGACCACCGTCAGATCTTCATTTAATGAGATCTGACGGGTGCGATCAAAGGAGCACACGCGTCGTACGATCAATCTAACGGATACGATTTAAACTTGGTGAGGACGGAGTCTCCCGATGGATCATCGTCTCCGTTCAACCCTCACCGTCGCCGGCGCCGTTTCCGGCACCGGAGTTACAAAAACAACCTAGAAATCAACAAATCTTATATGGTTTTGCTCGTTTTTTCACAAGGATTCCAAATATGTAATTAGTTTTGCAAAATAATGTCTGTAGCGTCAAAAACGAACGAGAAAAGAAAATCTAATCAAAACTCAAACTCACAAATACGCAGGAATCAAAGCAAAACAACAACCCAGATAGTTTCTACACATTAAAACTAGATGAAAGGAATTAAAAAGGTTGAAGAAAGCTACCAGAAACGAGCTGTAGAATCTTGACTTTTTCACGAACTTTCCTCTTCAAAACGAGCTGCAAATCAACCTTGAAGCTTCAAATTCGTGCTTGGGTTTTGGTTCTGGAGGCTTATAGAAGGTAACAGAGGTGTTAATTGCAAGAGATGATGATGATGAAGTTGTGTTTTTGGAATTTTGAAAAAGTGAGAAAATGTGAGCTCGTGTTTGGTGATTCTTCCTCCAATTCTTCCAACCCCTTGCTCAGAAATGAGCTCTGTTATTTATAAGGGGAGTTTAGGTTAAGATAAGAGTGAATTTGTGTGAATGAGAGGGGTATTTTTGAGTTTTTGCAAAATTGATATTTGTGGTTTTTTGATCAATCAAGGGTACACTTGTTTTGATCTTATGCATTGTGTTTAGAAGGTATATTCTGAGATCAAATGGATGGATAAGGATCAAGGAATTTTTGGAATTTAATTTGTGGTGAAAAATGATTTTAAAACAAATTAAAACAATTATTGTAAATAAATAAATATGTGAAAATATAAAATGTTCATGAACAGGGGCAAAAATGTCCTTTTTAGGGTTTATAAGATGCATGGATTAAATTGAAAATGTTTGGAAAAAGTTTGAATGAAAAAGATTACTTGTGGGAGAAGAAATCAATTTTTGAATTTAAATGTAATAATAATATGAAATAAAATAAAAATGTAATTAAAATATTTTTTTGGCATATTTATAAAATATAAAGATAATAGAAATAAAATTGTAAGTCAAAATTATGAAGAAAAGGGAAAAAATGAGGTTACTTGCAAAAGAAGTAACCTATTTCTTTGTAATTTTTGAAAAGGGTAAAATGGGAATAAAAAAATTATTTATGTGCAAATATTGATATGAGAGTATATGTGGTGAAAACATAAATTCGAAAAGCCACATGATTAATTATCTAAAAATGAAATAGTTAAGCAGCGTAAACGGGATAAAATACTATTTTTTTTGACATTTTTAAATTTAAAATAATAAAATAATAATAATAAAAACATGATATTCTAAAAAATATACAAAGGGTAAGAAGGTCAAAAAATGGGGTATGACAAACGAGTATTTCCTTATTTGGCTTAAACTGAGGTTCAGATATCTAAAGCCAAAAGGAATCTCTCATTTTGTAGTAAACGTTATAAACACTGCAGATCAAAACAGCTACTAGCGCTCTGATCAATACAATGGAGCGTCTCAAGAATTCTTCAAACGGCTATAATCTTCAACGTTCATTTTCTCATCTATAAAAAGAAGAAGATTTGTGAAGAATTATAATCAAGACTTACGCTTCTGAACTTGCATACACTCTGTCAAAAATTCTGAAGCTATTAAAACACTTAGAAATTTTGTGAAACATTTCTAGGAAGTCTTGTAACTGCGTTGTATTTTGTAAACACCTCTGATAGTATATCAAGTGTCCCACTCATAATTTTATTATCATTAAACTTGTGAGAAGTCTCTTGCTTTGTGCTTCAGCATTGGAATTCTCTTGCTTTGTGCTTGAGCATTTGAAGTCTCTTGCTTAGTGCTTGAGCATCTGTAATCTAAGTGATTATAATGAAATCTCTTGTGAAGAACAAGAGAACTGGACTACTCCTGTTAGTGGGAGGAACCAATATAAAAACTTGTGTGTCTCTTTCTATTATCCTCTTTTATTGTGTGTGTTTGTTTTATCCGCTGCAAATAGTTTTAAAACTTAGCAAAAATCTTAACACAATTCAACCCCCCCCCCCCCCCCCCCCCCTCCTGTGTTTTTCAACCTTCACGTAGAACCTCAACAGTTGCTTCAAACCCACGGCCAGGCTTGTGGTTGCATATTTCGCAGTGCCATACATCCTGAGGGAAAACTCCTGTTGTTTGTATGCTACTTCCATACATAGAAATACACCACTTCTTCTTTGCATTGGGAACAAAATACTCAACGATAAACTTCCTCAAAAACTCGATGTTGTTATCCTCGGGTCTATGTTGTTGTTGATACATGTAGCATGTCAGCCGTCTTGCACACACCCCTGGTTCGTATGTGGGTTTCACAAGAGACGTTGTATGCATATTCTGCTGTTGAAATTGTTGTGGTAATTGAGATCATTGTTGAGGCATTGCCTTTAAGAGTTGTTGCTACTAGCGTTGTTGTAACTGTAAAAGCCTGTGATGGTTCAAAAGATTGATCTGAGCAGCAGCAGCATGAGAAGATTGTCTCGACATATGGAGGAACTGTTGTTGCTGCAAAAAATAACGGTTGATCAACATTGGCTAGAGATATGATAAAGATAGCCTTTATAAGTGTAGTGCAAACCTCAACTCTCAAGCTAACTTTTTTGGTTGAGTATAGGGCTCCCAAATTCTAATAGTGCTAACTCTACCTAGGAACTCCTAAGATATGAGACCCCATCTCACTTCCCCTCAAACAATGCAGACAACACTGTTTACAGACAAACACGCATAAGATTGGAGACACACTCCTAGACACTAGACTACTCGTACCTAAAGGCTTAGAGTGATTCAGAAGAAATAACCTATCTCCGTACTTTAAAACTTAGGAGAAGATCACATTATTATAACTCAAAACACACAGTCCTGAGCTTGCATCAAGATGACACAAGAAAGAATCACAAATAACAAGCAACAATGAAAATACTAAAAACCCTAAGACACAATGACGACTTCTTCAACCAAATTAGGTTTTCATTCTTCAAATAAATACCCTGAGTTCGCCTGGGCTTGTTGATGCAATCGGGCTACAGAACACAGCTGGAATGTTGTAAGGTCCAACACAAAGATCTTCTTGAATCAAATCGCAACTTTCCTTGAATGTTGGAACATCTTAAGGAAATAAACAATATATAGAATCTTCAGTAGACAGAGAAAGAAACACCGTCTTGGTACACAAGAATAGGGCTGACATGATGTTGTTCCCACATTTTACCACATCTGGTCCAACATCCGGCTAAAACTTGTTTTTGTAAAATTAAGCCAACTTAAAAAACCCGACAATTATATGCCCCCCTTTTGGATGTGTTGTGTATGTACCAATTGCTCCAATATAATGCACTAAGATTAAATCTTTACAATATTGGGAAAATCTATTTAATATGAATCCCATCTATGGCCCTGGTGTAGTCTGATTATCAAGTGATAAATTAATTTTCCCAATATTAGGATGAGAGAATAAGCAGTTGACAAATATGAACTAGAAGTTCAAATGAATCACTTGAACCATATTTTCAAAAGATAAATCAATTGCAAAGTTTATGAAATTAACTATCAGCTTCTAATGCTCCAATCAAAATGGATGTTCCTGTTGGACAGTCTTATATTGCAAATGAGTCTTAACCACCCTAAAGCGTGGTAGGTCAGTGGGTTCCAAAAATAAAAATCCTCAAATAAGAAAAGGAGCTAAAAATAAAGAAGACCGAAGTGAGAATAACTTATAAGGTACATGAAATTAATGAAAATCTCAACAAATTATGTCATGAATAAAATACAAAGAAACCGAAAGGAAGTCAACGTTGACAATATTATTTATATATTTTACAACGCTATATATGATAAGAAATAATGAGGATCATGAACCAAAGTCTATTGAAAATCATAGACAACACAATGATCGTCTAAATGAAAAGACGCAATATTACGTAATTAAAGTTACTTTGCAAAATGAAAGATTTTTGGACCAGTAGTCCATACACATGAAGATGTAAAAATGATGAAACACAAATCAATTTTTTGTGCGAATAGAAATGAAATACAAATATTACAAGTTTGGCTTGTTATTCAAGAATATCGATAAAAATTTTCTGTTGATTGTGAAGAGAAGTATTCACCTAAAATGGAATCAAAGGCTTTTTAGTAACACATAAAAGACTTAATTATATTTATTTAAAATGTTACAATGTATTTGTATGGCTCACTTGTTAGTGATGGTTATATGAAACTCCTCGGAGGATTTAATTAGATGAGGAATACAATTCAAACTATTGAAGAGATAACTTAATAAAAGTAAGTCTTTGTGTATGTATACAATAAAGATGCATATTGTATAATATTTTTACTGAATATATCCAAATGATGAATATGAGAATGAAAATTTTGTCCATTTTTAGAAATGAATTTGTTATAATTGATTTTTATAATATAAATTTGATCAGAACTCTTGATGAGTTTTTGAAATTTTTTGATTAAAGAAAAATTTAAAATATAATAGGTTGGATGGTCAAAGTTTGTTTAGAATTGCGAACTTAGTATTTTAATAAGATTTGGTGCATCGGGAAACTAAAACAGTTTGATATGAACAAATATATTATGTTCTGTACTAGAATAATTGCGATCTCACTTGATGTGAACACAGGCGATTTCATTAGTCAAAAACAAAGATGATTTCATGATACCTCGAGAAAATTATGAGTTTTTGAATTTGTGTTGAAGTATCATGTTTTAGTTCAATTTATAAAACTATTGCATTTTGCTAATTATATATGTCATAGTATTTTATTCTTGTCAATATCAATAGGAGCACATATATTGGAACAAAGTAAAGCATATAATTTCTATCTTGGGGATACAACAATATCATCCAATTATATGGATGTTTTAGCACCACATTATGTATGTTGACTATATGATTTTGTTGAGGTATGTAATTATACGCATACGAGAAACTTGAAGAAGATAATATTGTATCAACGATTAATTCTGAGAAGAGTATATCAAAGGAGATAAAACATCTCTTTCTATAAAGTCACCATCAAGTAATAAAGCTTCGCATCAACTATATATATGAATATCTTTCTACAAAGTTACCGTCAAGTAAAACTTTTGATCAACATCGAAGATTAATTGACCTTCTTCGTCTCAGATTAATGAGGCGGAGATATACATGTATTATGCACTCTTTTTTTATTCACCATATAGTTTTGTCCTATTGAGTTTTTTGGATAAGGTGTTTAACGAATTGGTTCAAACCCAAAGGATGTCATACTCTTTTTCTTTTACTAGAATTTTTTTCATTAATTTTTTTAGTAAGGTTTTAATGAGACATTTTCTCGAATCTCAATAAACATCTAAATTAAAGTGTTATAAATAATGAATCATGCTAAACGGTGCCCCCGGGGCACTTGTTAAACATACCAAAAATAGAAATAAAAAATAAAATTAATATTAATAAAAGAACTTTTTAGTTCCGGGACAAAATTTTCATATTTATATGTTTAACTAGTGCCCCAAGGGCACTCTTTAGCATTTTCCACAAATAATTACTAATGTTTTAAGGTTTCTTTGACACAATGTTCATTAATTAATGTGGTTGTTTGTAACAAAAATAATAATAATTAATGTTCTAGTAAAAAAATAAAATAATAATTAATGTGGTTCACACTTCACACGAGGAATGATTTTTAATGGAACATGGATGGGGGAATCTACTATTTAATAATAAAAGATAGGAAAATGTTAAATAGTGTCCTCAGGGCACAAGTTAAGTATATAAATATAGAAATTTTATTTTGGAATTTGTGCATTCAATGCATCGAAAATATAAAAAGTTATTTTATCAATATTAATTTTATCTTTTATTTCTACTTTTAGTATGCTTAATAAGTATCCCGAAAACACTCTTTAGCATGACCTTAAAAAATATAACAATTTAAAATTAATCACATTTTAATTTTAGTGATATTATAAGTGATATTTTTCCCAACCAAGGATGATAAGACATATAGTATGGGTAGTTAAGTTTGACACAATTTTAAGAGATGAGTAGTCAAGTTGTCACCTCAACCATTTTTAATGTTTTCTTTCATGTTTTCATTCAACACTAGTTTCAATCATTTTTTTCATTTTTTTATCTCTCTTCAAAACTACTTGTTTCCTTATTTATAATGATGAGAGCGGGTTTCACACTATCCAAATCTGCATTCGAAATCATCATCTGAATCTAATCTAACCTGATCAGAAGGTGTCGCCGGCAACAGTCTGCACACCAGCAAGCCCCTTGTTGAAGCGAAAGGGGGTTGTGTACATGTTTACACTCTGACGCTCAAGTCAGTTTTGTGTAGAGAAATGGTTTTCAAGAGGTAGAATTGCGTACCTGACTCCTTCAGAATGAGGAGTTTATATAGCCCCTAGCGCTGGGCTAAGGCCCTTAATGGGCAGTAAATGCCCATTAAGTGGCTGCCGGAATTTGGCTGAATAGCCATGATGAGCAGTTAATGTTCATCATTCCAGTGGTCGGCCGTTACAGAATGCGAGATTTTGTTTCTTGGCCGGCGGGGAAGGGTGCCCTTCTGGAGGGCAGCGCCTTTGTCCATAGGGGACGTGGACTTTACAAGTCCAGTCCAGAACAGAATCCAAATTCAAAGGCTATTCGAAAGGCAAAACAAAATTCACACCTACTGGGTTCAGATTTTTCCACAAGAACACGTAAAGTCACAACGGCAACATATAGTTTGGTAACAAGCATAATTCAAATTTTTTTAAAAAAAACAACAATAAGATACAACAAAATAATTGAGTAATGTTAAATTACAAGAAATTATATTAAAATACAACAATAACATAGTTTGGTAACATAATATTCAACATAGACTTATATATACATATGCGTAATTAGATAATTTGACATATAATCGAGTGCGCTATAACTCTTGTAAAATAAACATATAATCGAGTGTGGTTTCGGGTGCAGGTTTAAGTGATCCCAAACCCGCACCCGCGGTATCAGGTTTCATCTGAACTCAAACTCAGTTAACTCGGATTTTCACCCGTTGACTGGAGTTTGAGTTCGGATGGGCACCGTGAGTTCGGGCTTGCCTTCCATCCCTACTTATTTATGAATCATCACCGTTAAGATTTTGTTTGATTTTAAAAAAGACAATAGTACGAAAAAAATTACAAAAATCAATAAATGAACTTAAACTAACCACAAATCTAGACGAGGAAAACGACAGAGGACATAACCAAAGATCATGAGAGATCTAAATCCTCTTAATTTTTCTATAAATATTATCCACGACACTCATAGACACTTATTAGATTCTAAACCACAAAAGTTCATCAATGGCTTCCATTGACCAAAACCAAATAGTGGTGGTTGTAGTACCTTTCCCAGCACAAGGCCATCTGAACCAGCTTCTACACTTCTCACGCCTCATCATATCAAACAACATACCTGTCCATTATGTTGGCACTTCCACACACAATCGTCAAGCCACTGTTCGAGTTCAAGGTTGGGATCCAAACTCCATTTCAAACATTCATTTCCATAACTTCGAAGTTCCTCCCTTTGTTTCACCTCCTCCTACTCCCAATCCAGAAACCAAATTTCCTTCTCATTTGGTTCCTTCTTTTGAGGCCTCTACTCATCTTCGTCAGCCTGTGGCGGAACTCATGAAATCACTCTCATCTGTTTTCACAAAGGTCGTTGTGATTCATGACAGTCTAATGGCATCAGTTGTACAAGATGCTAGAAATATAGCAAATGTTGAGAATTACTTATTTATGAGCACTTGTGCTTTTACATATTTCTCCGCCTTATGGGAAAAAGTGGGAAAAATGATTCCAATAGAAAGCTCACATATCATAGATACTCCTTCTATGCAAGAAGGATGTTTCACAACCGAAATCATGAGTTTCATTGAAGCACAAAATGAATTCTATGAACTCAATGATGGGACCATCTTCAACACAAGTAGAGCAATTGAAAGTCCTTACTTGGAGTTGATAGAGAAAATCATATCCAATAAGAAGAATTGGGCACTTGGGCCTTTCAACCCTTTAACCATTGAGAAGAATGATTCAAAGGGTAAGCACTCATGTATTGAATGGCTTGATAAACAAGAGCCAAAATCAGTTATTTATGTGTCTTTTGGAACAACAACTACCTTTACAGAAGAAGAAGTTGAGCAGATTGCAATTGGGTTGGAACAAAGCAAGAAGAAATTCATTTGGGTGTTGAGAGATTCTGATAAAGGCGACATCTTTGATGAAAATGAAGTGAAAAGATATGTACTTCCAAATGGGTTTGATGAGAGAGTTGAAGGTATGGGGTTAGTTGTGAGGGATTGGGCACCCCAATTGGAAATTCTAAACCATCCTTCTACAGGAGTGTTTATGAGTCATTGTGGATGGAATTCTACCTTAGAGAGCCTTTCAATGGGGGTGCCAATAGCAGCTTGGCCTATGCATTCTGACCAGCCAAGAAACAGTGTTCTTATAACACAAGTGTTGAAGGTTGGTTTGGTTGTGAAGGATTGGGCTAAAAGAGATGAGTTGATCGCTGCTTCAGATATCGAGAATGCTGTTAGAACGTTGATGGAAACTAAGGAAGGTGATGAGATGCGAGAGAGAGCAACGAATCTTAAAAATGCTATTCGTATTTCGATTGAAGAAGGTGGAGTTTCTCGTATGGAAATGGATTCTTTCATCGCTCATATCACTAAATTGCCTTGATGTTTTCATTTTTTGGATAGGCAAATGTTTGATCCTCTTAGTGGTAAAATTTTTGTTTTGTTTTCATTTCAATTTAGTATAGGGGTTAGGATTATTGATGCTTTTAGTGGTAAATTACTTGTTATGTTATTTCTTGTTTTATTTTTGTTTTCATTTCAATATGTTCTTTGTATGTGGTTACAGTAATGCAGGGTCAACTTTTGTGCTATTTATTTGTGGCACCCTCCTTTTAAGTTCTTTAATTATCTGTATATATCTAATTACTTTGCAGTTTCAAAAATATAACTAGATGGTCTTACAATGGTGCAAGATTGCAGGAAAATATTCATAGCAGATGAAGTAAATGCATGACAGGTTTGGCAGCCAAATATGCAGATCGTTTAGTGTTTGTAGGCATCACCTAATGATTAAACTAAAAAAAAAAAACTTCAATGTTATTTTAAAAGTTCTTAAGGTGAATAGATGGAATATCTTAGGTTAGAATTTCAGCTCCTACCTATAAAATGCGATGTTTCTGCCACTAAATACATGTGAAAAAAAAGTCTTTTATTTAACTTCAGTTTTCTATAGCTAGGCTATATCTACAATTTACAAAGTATTTATCCATTTATCCATGTTTATAACAATTAATTCCAAATACCCAAATTTTGTACCACTCAAAGCTAATAATCAGATCAAACTCCTAATCATACTTAAAGGGCCCATATCTTATCCCACTCAAACAAATACTTTTAACAAAATTCGGACTAAACGCACCATAAGCACATAATTAACCCCATAGAGTTTGAGTATAAAAATTGTACCACTTTCAAGCAATGTAAAGCCAAAACTTTTCTAAAGGGTCAGATTGTTATTTTCCTTTCTGAAAAGAAATGCAGATGGGGTACCACAGCACATGTATTCAGCATTCAATCTCTTTCACCTGCATTCAAAAACGACATGCATAGGTCATTGTATGTTTGTTTCACTTTGTTGTTTTGTGACAACTTGAACATCAACTTATTACTATTTATCTTGTGAGAATATTATCTTGTCTTTATTTATGTTTTGGATTCAATCTTAATCAAACTTTTTAATCCTTAATCGCTACAGTAGATTCAAATTAAATCATTCATCATTAACATCATTAAAATAGTTGACTCCCTACGTTATTTGATTTTAGTGGATCCCAATACATATATGTTAGGTTTGCTACAAATCTAGATTTTCCAAAATTTTATGATCTTAATTTCTTAAACACATCTATGCATAATTTTTGAAACTAAAACATGTAAAATATTCTAATAAACTTTGTTAAAAGCTTATTTTGTTTAATTAAAATACTACTAAAAATTATGCATATCTTGCATGTTATCATGGGAACTCAAAGTCTCATTTGGTCAATTTTATAACCAAATTTATATATCTAATGTGTTGAGGGAGAAGAAACGTTTGAGCCATTTTTCAAGTTCACATGTTTAATTTTCAATCTAAATTTTGCACATAGTACAAATCTAGTTGACGAATTTGCACATCTTGTTTCGATATTCATTCTTGAACCGGATTTAGTTTTTTTCCATTATAAATTTCACCTTTAAAGTCCGGCCCTCTCTATATATATATATATAATGTAATATCCTACCAACTAAACTAAGCTTATTTTTACCAGTATCTGTTCGTCTTGTACAAAGACCTAATTAATAATATATTTTGTCATTAAAAAAAAAACTAAGATAAACTCACGAGACTTTTTCCCTTGATTAGGGATGCAATTTGACTCATCTATTGGGTGCCCGCAAAAAATATCAACAACGGGTAGTATAATTAACCGCAAAATTGAGCGGGTATGGATGCGGATACGGGTACCTTAGTAGCCATCCCGCCCCATACCCACATAGTATATATTTATTTTTTAAAATTATATAATAATATATTCAAATCAACCTTGTTCAAAAAAATATATATTCAAATCAACTTTTAAAAGATACAACATTATTGTACTATTACACATTTTTTATAAAAATATTTATTTATAACATAATGCAAATATGTTAACAGAAAAATGAACTCTAACAAGATATTACTAATAATTTTGTGTATAAATTTCATGAGTCAACATTAAAATTTTTGAATTTTTTTAATTTTATTAAAATGATATGGTATTTTATAATTGATCATTTTATTTTTAACTAAAATGCGAATAACGGGTATGAGTACTTAGGGTATGAGGACGGGGACAAAGATTATCATCCACGCGGATATGAGGATGGGTACGAGTATTTTTTAAACTGCGGATATGAGAACTATAGTACCATACCCTACCCATTGTCATCCCTACCTTTCATTTATTAACGCCGAAAAGCTTCATGCTCTTCCTAATTTGATTATTGAAGTATATTTGATTGATTCTTGCGTTATTTTAATTTATAAAATTGCTTTCGTACTTAGATTCCATTTGGGTTAAGTTATTTTTGAGTTTATGTGTTGGGTGCGTTGAGGGTTGATGAAAAGTTTCACTGAGTTGGATCGGCATATTGGGTATTTAATAATCCAAATAGATAACTTTGACACCATAATTTCACCCAAAATTTTAAAATATTAGATTTTTTGGTCTTCTTACTTATATGTTGCTCAACATCAACTCTTCCATCCAATTTTTAACTCACATTTGCTATATCTCAACATCTCCTGTTAAGTGAGTCTTTTCGTGTCCACGATTCATCACCACCCACTTATTGCTCCTCTATCAAATCGAACCGGATGTTAATACAACTGTTGAACCATAAGGGAAAGTCTCAGTGAGTTGAATCGGCTCATTGGGTATTGAACAATCACGTAAGTGAAAACCCAATTATTTCTCTCTGTTGCCACAACAGCTTCCTTCCTATTTGCCTTTTTTTTTAGTTTATCAATTAGAGATGAGTTATTTTATCAATATTAATTTTATCTTTTATTTCTACTTTTAGTATGCTTAATAAGTATCCCGAAAACACTCTTTAGTATGATCTTAAAAAATATAACAATTTAAAATTAATCACAATTTAATTTTAGTGATATTATAAGTGATATTTTTCCCAACCACGGATGATAACATATAGTATTGGTAGTTAAGTTTGACACAATTTTAAGAGATGAGTAGTCAAGTTGTCACCTCAACCATTTTTAATGTTTTCTTTCATGTTTTCATTCAACACTAGTTTCAATCATTTTTTTCATTTTTTTATCTCTCTTCAAAACTACTTTTTTCCTTATTTATAATGATGAGAGCGGGTTTCACACTATCCAAACCTGCATTCGAAATCATCATCTGAATCTAATCTAACCTGACCAGAAGGTGTCGCTGGCAACAGTCTGCACACGAGCAAGCCCCTTGTTGAAGCGAAAGGGGGTTGTGTACATGTTTACACTCCGACGCTCAAGTCAGTTTTGTGTAGAGAAATGGTTTTCAAGAGGTAGAATTGCGTACCTGACTCCTTCAGAATGAGGAGTTTATATAGCCCCTAGCGCTGGACTAAGGCCCTTAATGGGCAGTAAATGCCCATTAAGTGGCTGCCGAAATTTGGCTGAATAGCCATGATGAGCAGTTAATGTTCATCATTCCAGTGGTCGGCCGTTACAGAATGCGAGATTCTGTTTCTTGGCCGGCGGGGAAGGGTGCCCTTCTGGAGGGCAGCGCCTTTGTCCTTAGGGGACGTGGACTTTACAAGTCCAGTCCAGAACATAATCCAAATTCAAAGGCTATTCGAAAGGCAAAACAAAATCCACACCTACTGGGTTCAGATTTTTCCACAAGAACACGTAAAATCACAACGGCAACATATAGTTTGGTAACAAGCATAATTCAAATTTTTAAATAAATACAACAATAAGATACAACAAAATAATTGAGTAATGTTAAATTTACAACAATAACATAGTTTGGTAACATAATATTCAACATAGACTTAGATATACATATGCGTAATTAGATAATTTGACATATAATCGAGTGCGCTATAACTCTCGTAAAATAAACATATAATCGAGTGTGGTTTCGGGTGCAGGTTTAAGTGATCCCAAACCCGCACCCGCGGTATCAGGTTTCATCTGAACTCAAACTCAGTTAACTCGGATTTTCACCCGTTGACTGGAGTTTGAGTTCGGATGGGCACCGTGAGTTCGGGCTTGCCTTCCATCCCTACTTATTTATGAATCATCACCGTTAAGATTTTGTTTGATTTTAAAAAAGACAATAGTACGAAAAAAATTACAAAAATCAATAAATGAACTTAAACTAACCACAAATCTAGACGAGGAAAACGACAGAGGACATAACCAAAGATCATGAGAGATCTAAATCCTCTTAATTTTTCTATAAATATTATCCACGACACTCATAGACACTTATTAGATTCTAAACCACAAAAGTTCATCAATGGCTTCCATTGACCAAAACCAAATAGTGGTGGTTGTAGTACCTTTCCCAGCACAAGGCCATCTGAACCAGCTTCTACACTTCTCACGCCTCATCATATCAAACAACATACCTGTCCATTATGTTGGCACTTCCACACACAATCGTCAAGCCACTGTTCGAGTTCAAGGTTGGGATCCAAACTCCATTTCAAACATTCATTTCCATAACTTCGAAGTTCCTCCCTTTGTTTCACCTCCTCCTACTCCCAATCCAGAAACCAAATTTCCTTCTCATTTGGTTCCTTCTTTTGAGGCCTCTACTCATCTTCGTCAGCCTGTGGCGGAACTCATGAAATCACTCTCATCTGTTTTCACAAAGGTCGTTGTGATTCATGACAGTCTAATGGCATCAGTTGTACAAGATGCTAGAAATATAGCAAATGTTGAGAATTACTTATTTATGAGCACTTGTGCTTTTACATATTTCTCCGCCTTATGGGAAAAAGTGGGAAAAATGATTCCAATAGAAAGCTCACATATCATAGATACTCCTTCTATGCAAGAAGGATGTTGCACAACCGAAATCATGAGTTTCATTGAAGCACAAAATGAATTCTATGAACTCAATGATGGGACCATCTTCAACACAAGTAGAGCAATTGAAAGTCCTTACTTGGAGTTGACAGAGAAAATCATATCCAATAAGAAGAATTGGGCACTTGGGCCTTTCAACCCTTTAACCATTGAGAAGAATGATTCAAAGGGTAGGCACTCATGTATTGAGTGGCTTGATAAACAAGAGCCAAAATCAGTTATTTATGTATCTTTTGGAACAACAACTACCTTTACAGAAGAAGAAGTTGAGCAGATTGCAATTGGGTTGGAACAAAGCAAGAAGAAATTCATTTGGGTGTTGAGAGATTCTGATAAAGGCGACATCTTTGATGAAAATGAAGTGAAAAGATATGTACTTCCAAATGGGTTTGATGAGAGAGTTGAAGGTATGGGGTTAGTTGTGAGGGATTGGGCACCCCAATTGGAAATTCTAAACCATCCTTCTACAGGAGTGTTTATGAGTCATTGTGGATGGAATTCTACCTTAGAGAGCCTTTCAATGGGGGTGCCAATAGCAGCTTGGCCTATGCATTCTGACCAGCCAAGAAACAGTGTTCTTATAACACAAGTGTTGAAGGTTGGTTTGGTTGTGAAGGATTGGGCTAAAAGAGATGAGTTGATCGCTGCTTCAGATATCGAGAATGCTGTTAGAACGTTGATGGAAACTAAGGAAGGTGATGAGATGCGAGAGAGAGCAACGAATCTTAAAAATGCTATTCGTATTTCGATTGAAGAAGGTGGAGTTTCTCGTATGGAAATGGATTCTTTCATCGCTCATATCACTAGATTGCCTTGATGTTTTCATTTTTTGGATAGGCAAATGTTTGATCCTCTTAGTGGTAAAATTTTTGTTTTGTTTTCATTTCAATTTAGTATAGGGGTTAGGATTATTGATGCTTTTAGTGGTAAATTACTTGTTATGTTATTTCTTGTTTTATTTTTGTTTTCATTTCAATATGTTCTTTGTATGTGGTTACAGTAATGCAGGGTCAACTTTTGTGCTATTTATTTGTGGCACCCTCCTTTTAAGTTCTTTAATTATCTGTATATATCTAATTACTTTGCAGTTTCAAAAATATAACTAGATGGTCTTACAATGGTGCAAGATTGCAGGAAAATATTCATAGCAGATGAAGTAAATGCATGACAGGTTTGGCAGCCAAATATGCAGATCGTTTAGTGTTTGTAGGCATCACCTAATGATTAAACTAAAAAAAAAAACTTCAATGTTATTTTAAAAGTTCTTAAGGTGAATAAATGGAATATCTTAGGTTCGAATTTCAGCTCCTACCTATAAAATGCGATGTTTCTGCCACTAAATACATGTGAAAAAAAAGTCTTTTATTTAACTTCAGTTTTCTATAGCTAGGCTATATCTACAATTTACAAAGTATTTATCCATTTATCCATGTTTATAACAATTAATTCCAAATACCCAAATTTTGTACCACTCAAAGCTAATAATCAGATCAAACTCCTAATCATACTTAAAGGGCCCATATCTTATCCCACTCAAACAAATACTTTTAACAAAATTCGGACTAAACGCACCATAAGCACATAATTAACCCCATAGAGTTTGAGTATAAAAATTGTACCACTTTCAAGCAATGTAAAGCCAAAACTTTTCTAAAGGGTCAGATTGTTATTTTCCTTTCTGAAAAGAAATGCAGATGGGGTACCACAGCACATGTATTCAGCATTCAATCTCTTTCACCTGCATTCAAAAACGACATGCATAGGTCATTGTATGTTTGTTTCACTTTGTTGTTTTGTGACAACTTGAACATCCACTTATTACTATTTATCTTGTGAGAATATTATCTTGTCTTTATTTATGTTTTGGATTCAATCTTAATCAAACTTTTTAATCCTTAATCGCTACAGTAGATTCAAATTAAATCATTCATCATTAACATCATTAAAATAGTTGACTCCCTACGTTATTTGATTTTAGTGGATCCCAATACATATATGTTAGGTTTGCTACAAATCTAGATTTTCCAAAATTTTATGATCTTAATTTCTTAAACACATCTATGCATAATTTTTGAAACTAAAACATGTAAAATATTCTAATAAACTTTGTTAAAAGCTTATTTTGTTTAATTAAAATACTACTAAAAATTATGCATATCTTGCATGTTATCATGGGAACTCAAAGTCTCATTTGGTCAATTTTATAACCAAATTTATATATCTAATGTGTTGAGGGAGAAGAAACGTTTGAGCCATTTTTCAAGTTCACATGTTTAATTTTCAATCTAAATTTTGCACATAGTACAAATCTAGTTGACGAATTTGCACATCTTGTTTCGATATTCATTCTTGAACCGGATTTAGTTTTTTTCCATTATAAATTTCACCTTTAAAGTCCGGCCCTCTCTATATATATATATATATAATGTAATATCCTACCAACTAAACTAAGCTTATTTTTACCAGTATCTGTTCGTCTTGTACAAAGACCTAATTAATAATATATTTTGTCATTAAAAAAAAAACTAAGATAAACTCACGAGACTTTTTCCCTTGATTAGGGATGCAATTTGACTCATCTATTGGGTGCCCGCAAAAAATATCAACAACGGGTAGTATAATTAACCGCAAAATTGAGCGGGTATGGATGCGGATACGGGTACCTTAGTAGCCATCCCGCCCCATACCCACATAGTATATATTTATTTTTTAAAATTATATAATAATATATTCAAATCAACCTTGTTCAAAAAAATATATATTCAAATCAACTTTTAAAAGATACAACATTATTGTACTATTACACATTTTTTATAAAAATATTTATTTATAACATAATGCAAATATGTTAACAGAAAAATGAACTCTAACAAGATATTACTAATAATTTTGTGTATAAATTTCATGAGTCAACATTAAAATTTTTGAATTTTTTTAATTTTATTAAAATGATATGGTATTTTATAATTGATCATTTTATTTTTAACTAAAATGCGAATAACGGGTATGAGTACTTAGGGTATGAGGACGGGGACAAAGATTATCATCCACGCGGATATGAGGATGGGTACGAGTATTTTTTAAACTGCGGATATGAGAACTATAGTACCATACCCTACCCATTGTCATCCCTACCTTTCATTTATTAACGCCGAAAAGCTTCATGCTCTTCCTAATTTGATTATTGAAGTATATTTGATTGATTCTTGCGTTATTTTAATTTATAAAATTGCTTTCGTACTTAGATTCCATTTGGGTTAAGTTATTTTTGAGTTTATGTGTTGGGTGCGTTGAGGGTTGATGAAAAGTTTCACTGAGTTGGATCGGCATATTGGGTATTTAATAATCCAAATAGATAACTTTGACACCATAATTTCACCCAAAATTTTAAAATATTAGATTTTTTGGTCTTCTTACTTATATGTTGCTCAACATCAACTCTTCCATCCAATTTTTAACTCACATTTGCTATATCTCAACATCTCCTGTTAAGTGAGTCTTTTCGTGTCCACGATTCATCACCACCCACTTATTGCTCCTCTATCAAATCGAACCGGATGTTAATACAACTGTTGAACCATAAGGGAAAGTCTCAGTGAGTTGAATCGGCTCATTGGGTATTGAACAATCACGTAAGTGAAAACCCAATTATTTCTCTCTGTTGCCACAACAGCTTCCTTCCTATTTGCCTTTTTTTTTAGTTTATCAATTAGAGATGAGTTATTTTATCAATATTAATTTTATCTTTTATTTCTACTTTTAGTATGCTTAATAAGTATCCCGAAAACACTCTTTAGTATGATCTTAAAAAATATAACAATTTAAAATTAATCACAATTTAATTTTAGTGATATTATAAGTGATATTTTTCCCAACCACGGATGATAACATATAGTATTGGTAGTTAAGTTTGACACAATTTTAAGATATGAGTAGTCAAGTTGTCACCTCAACCATTTTTAATGTTTTCTTTCATGTTTTCATTCAACACTAGTTTCAATCATTTTTTTCATTTTTTTATCTCTCTTCAAAACTACTTTTTTCCTTATTTATAATGATGAGAGCGGGTTTCACACTATCCAAACCTGCATTCGAAATCATCATCTGAATCTAATCTAACCTGACCAGAAGGTGTCGCTGGCAACAGTCTGCACACGAGCAAGCCCCTTGTTGAAGCGAAAGGGGGTTGTGTACATGTTTACACTCCGACGCTCAAGTCAGTTTTGTGTAGAGAAATGGTTTTCAAGAGGTAGAATTGCGTACCTGACTCCTTCAGAATGAGGAGTTTATATAGCCCCTAGCGCTGGACTAAGGCCCTTAATGGGCAGTAAATGCCCATTAAGTGGCTGCCGAAATTTGGCTGAATAGCCATGATGAGCAGTTAATGTTCATCATTCCAGTGGTCGGCCGTTACAGAATGCGAGATTCTGTTTCTTGGCCGGCGGGGAAGGGTGCCCTTCTGGAGGGCAGCGCCTTTGTCCTTAGGGGACGTGGACTTTACAAGTCCAGTCCAGAACATAATCCAAATTCAAAGGCTATTCGAAAGGCAAAACAAAATCCACACCTACTGGGTTCAGATTTTTCCACAAGAACACGTAAAATCACAACGGCAACATATAGTTTGGTAACAAGCATAATTCAAATTTTTAAATAAATACAACAATAAGATACAACAAAATAATTGAGTAATGTTAAATTTACAACAATAACATAGTTTGGTAACATAATATTCAACATAGACTTAGATATACATATGCGTAATTAGATAATTTGACATATAATCGAGTGCGCTATAACTCTCGTAAAATAAACATATAATCGAGTGTGGTTTCGGGTGCAGGTTTAAGTGATCCCAAACCCGCACCCGCGGTATCAGGTTTCATCTGAACTCAAACTCAGTTAACTCGGATTTTCACCCGTTGACTGGAGTTTGAGTTCGGATGGGCACCGTGAGTTCGGGCTTGCCTTCCATCCCTACTTATTTATGAATCATCACCGTTAAGATTTTGTTTGATTTTAAAAAAGACAATAGTACGAAAAAAATTACAAAAATCAATAAATGAACTTAAACTAACCACAAATCTAGACGAGGAAAACGACAGAGGACATAACCAAAGATCATGAGAGATCTAAATCCTCTTAATTTTTCTATAAATATTATCCACGACACTCATAGACACTTATTAGATTCTAAACCACAAAAGTTCATCAATGGCTTCCATTGACCAAAACCAAATAGTGGTGGTTGTAGTACCTTTCCCAGCACAAGGCCATCTGAACCAGCTTCTACACTTCTCACGCCTCATCATATCAAACAACATACCTGTCCATTATGTTGGCACTTCCACACACAATCGTCAAGCCACTGTTCGAGTTCAAGGTTGGGATCCAAACTCCATTTCAAACATTCATTTCCATAACTTCGAAGTTCCTCCCTTTGTTTCACCTCCTCCTACTCCCAATCCAGAAACCAAATTTCCTTCTCATTTGGTTCCTTCTTTTGAGGCCTCTACTCATCTTCGTCAGCCTGTGGCGGAACTCATGAAATCACTCTCATCTGTTTTCACAAAGGTCGTTGTGATTCATGACAGTCTAATGGCATCAGTTGTACAAGATGCTAGAAATATAGCAAATGTTGAGAATTACTTATTTATGAGCACTTGTGCTTTTACATATTTCTCCGCCTTATGGGAAAAAGTGGGAAAAATGATTCCAATAGAAAGCTCACATATCATAGATACTCCTTCTATGCAAGAAGGATGTTGCACAACCGAAATCATGAGTTTCATTGAAGCACAAAATGAATTCTATGAACTCAATGATGGGACCATCTTCAACACAAGTAGAGCAATTGAAAGTCCTTACTTGGAGTTGACAGAGAAAATCATATCCAATAAGAAGAATTGGGCACTTGGGCCTTTCAACCCTTTAACCATTGAGAAGAATGATTCAAAGGGTAGGCACTCATGTATTGAGTGGCTTGATAAACAAGAGCCAAAATCAGTTATTTATGTATCTTTTGGAACAACAACTACCTTTACAGAAGAAGAAGTTGAGCAGATTGCAATTGGGTTGGAACAAAGCAAGAAGAAATTCATTTGGGTGTTGAGAGATTCTGATAAAGGCGACATCTTTGATGAAAATGAAGTGAAAAGATATGTACTTCCAAATGGGTTTGATGAGAGAGTTGAAGGTATGGGGTTAGTTGTGAGGGATTGGGCACCCCAATTGGAAATTCTAAACCATCCTTCTACAGGAGTGTTTATGAGTCATTGTGGATGGAATTCTACCTTAGAGAGCCTTTCAATGGGGGTGCCAATAGCAGCTTGGCCTATGCATTCTGATCAGCCAAGAAACAGTGTTCTTATAACACAAGTGTTGAAGGTTGGTTTGGTTGTGAAGGATTGGGCTAAAAGAGATGAGTTGATTGCTGCTTCAGATATCGAGAATGCAGTTAGAACGTTGATGGAAACTAAGGAAGGTGATGAGATGCGAGAGAGAGCAACGAATCTTAAAAATGCTATTCGTATTTCGATTGAAGAAGGTGGAGTTTCTCGTATGGAAATGGATTCTTTCATCGCTCATATCACTAGATTGCCTTGATGTTTTCATTTTTTGGATAGGCAAATGTTTGATCCTCTTAGTGGTAAAATTTTTGTTTTGTTTTCATTTCAATTTAGTATAGGGGTTAGGATTATTGATGCTTTTAGTGGTAAATTACTTTTTATGTTATTTCTTGTTTTATTTTTGTTTTCATTTCAATATGTTCTTTGTATGTGGTTACAGTAATGCAGGGTCAACTTTTGTGCTATTTATTTGTGGCACCCTCCTTTTAAGTTCTTTAATTATCTGTATATATCTAATTACTTTGCAGTTTCAAAAATATAACTAGATGGTCTTACAATAGTGCAAGATTGCAGGAAAATATTCATAGCAGATGAAGTAAATGCATGACAGGTTTGGCAGCCAAATATGCAGATCGTTTAGTGTTTGTAGGCATCACCTAATGATTAAACTAAAAAAAAAAACTTCAATGTTATTTTAAAAGTTCTTAAGGTGAATAAATGGAATATCTTAGGTTCGAATTTCAGCTCCTACCTATAAAATGCGATGTTTCTGCCACTAAATACATGTGAAAAAAAAGTCTTTTATTTAACTTCAGTTTTCTATAGCTAGGCTATATCTACAATTTACAAAGTATTTATCCATTTATCCATGTTTATAACAATTAATTCCAAATACCCAAATTTTGTACCACTCAAAGCTAATAATCAGATCAAACTCCTAATCATACTTAAAGGGCCCATATCTTATCCCACTCAAACAAATACTTTTAACAAAATTCGGACTAAACGCACCATAAGCACATAATTAACCCCATAGAGTTTGAGTATAAAAATTGTACCACTTTCAAGCAATGTAAAGCCAAAACTTTTCTAAAGGGTCAGATTGTTATTTTCCTTTCTGAAAAGAAATGCAGATGGGGTACCACAGCACATGTATTCAGCATTCAATCTCTTTCACCTGCATTCAAAAACGACATGCATAGGTCATTGTATGTTTGTTTCACTTTGTTGTTTTGTGACAACTTGAACATCAACTTATTACTATTTATCTTGTGCGAATATTATCTTGTCTTTATTTATGTTTTGGATTCAATCTTAATCAAACTTTTTAATCCTTAATCGCTACAGTAGACTCCCTACGTTATTTGATTTTAGTGGATCCCAATACATATATGTTAGGTTTGCTACAAATCTAGATTTTCCAAAATTTTATGATCTTAATTTCTTAAACACATCTATGCATAATTTTTTACCAAATGAAACTAAAACATGTAAAATATTCTAATAAACTTTGTTAAAAGCTTATTTTATTTAATTAAAATACTACTAAAAATTATGCATATCTTGCATGTTATCATGGGAACTCAAAGTCTCATTTGGTCAATTTTATAACCAAATTTATATATCTAATGTGTTGAGGGAGAAGAAACGTTTGAGCCATTTTTCAAGTTCACATGTTTAATTTTCAATCTAAATTTTGCACATAGTACAAATCTAGTTGACGAATTTGCACATCTTGTTTCGATATTCATTCTTGAACCGGATTTTGTTTTTTTCCAATTTTTTTTTCTTTTTCAATTAGCCTAGTGATTAGAAATTTCACCTTTAAAGTCCGGCCCTCTATATATATATATATATATATATATATAATGTAATATCCTACCAACTAAACTAAGCTTATTTTTACCAGTATCTGTTCGTCTTGTACAAAGACCTAATTAATAATATATTGTCATTAAAAAAAAAAACTAAGCTAAACTCACGAGATTTTTTCCCTTGATTAGGGATGCAATTTGACTCATCTATTGGGTGCTCGCAAAAAATATCAACAACCGGGAGTATAATTAACCGTAAAATTGAGCGGATATGGATGCGGGTACGAGTACCTTAGTACCCATCCCGCCCCATACCCACATAGTATATATTTATTTTTTAAAATTATATAATAATATATTCAAATCAACCTTGTTCAAAAAAAAATATATTCAAATCAACTTTTAAAAGATACAACATTATTGTACTATTACACATTTTTTATAAAAATATTTATTTATAACATAATGCAAATATGTTAACAGAAAAATGAACTCTAACAAGATATTACTAATAATTTTGTGTATAAATTTCATGAGTCAACATTAAAATCTTTGAATTTTTTTAATTTTATTAAAATGATACGGTATTTTATAATTGATCATTTTATTTTTAACTAAAATGCGAATAACGGGTATGAGTACTTAGGGTATGAGGACGGGGACAAAGATTATCATCCATGCGGATATGAGGATGGGTACGAGTATTTTTTTAAACTGCGGATATGAGAACTATAGTACCATACCCTACTCATTGTCATCCCTACCCTTCATTTATTAACGCCGAAAAGCTTCATGCTCTTCCTAATTTGATTATTGAAGTATATTTGATTGATTCTTGCGTTATTTTAATTTATAAAATTGCTTCCGTACTTAGATTCCATTTGGGTTAAGTTATTTTTGAGTTTATGTGTTGGGTGCGTTGAGGGTTGATGAAAAGTTTCACTGAGTTGGATCGGCATATTGGGTATTTAATAATCCAAATAAATAACTTTGACACCATAATTTCACCCAAAATTTTAAAATATTAGATTTTTTGGTCTTCTTACTTATATGTTGCTCAACATCAACTCTTCCATCCAATCTTTAACTCACATTTGCTATATCTCAACATCTCCTGTTAAGTGAGTCTTTTCGTGTCCACGATTCATCACCACCCACTTATTGCTCCTCTATCAAATCGAACCGGATGTTAATACAACTGTTGAACCATAAGGGAAAGTCTCACTGAGTTGAATCGGCACATTGGGTATTGAACAATCACGTAAGTGAAAACCCAATTATTTCTCTCTGTCGCCACAACAGCTTCCTTCCTATTTGCCTTTTTTTTAGTTTATCAATTAGAGATGAGTTATTTAAGATAGATTTTAGTCTGGAATCATCTGTCTTGATATTTTTTTATATTTAAATAAGTTATATTCACATATTTTTAGGTTTAACTTGAGTTTTCTTCTCTGTAATTTTTTTCATTTGGTGTTTCGAAGTTTGTGTTTTGAATTTTCGTCTTGGTACAATGTTTTGCTCAAATTTACAAATTTGCTTCAATCTAAATCTACTACAGATTCAACGATTTTAGCATCGTAGACATCAGATCGTTTTATGCGAACTATTAGGGGTGGCAAAACAGGTCAGACCGCCGGGACGACCCGTTTAACCGACAATTTTTGGCGGGGCAGACCTAGGTTTTTGGCTCGATATTTTAAGTTGGCCCGCCCCACCTAACCCGCTAAAATACGGGGATGGGTGGGTTGGCCGGTGGGCATTTTAGTTTAATTTTTTTTCGTTTTTTCTAGGACTTAAATGAAAATAGGAGAAATAGTTAAATTTTACGGATGAGTTTAATCTTCTTTTCTTTTATACATTTTTAGACCAAAAAAAAGAAAGGGTTAAACTAAACTTTACTTGTATTGTTTCAATTCCCAATCAAATTTATTTTTATTTTAACACTTATTTAGGTGATTGAATTTATTATGATACTTGTTTATTGTTGTTGTATTTTTATCGGTGCTTTATTTTATCGAGACTTCTTTATTTTAAAGCATAAAATTGATATTACAGGGATGTAGTGAATTAAAATTAAATTAACTTTTAATAGTTTACCTGAAGCGATTTGGTGATCCATGTTGAATTATTAATTATTACTATTTATTACATGATTTGAGTTTGTTAATTTTTAAAATTATTTCTATATTAAAATTACTACATAATTTTAATATAATAAATCTATAAGTAGAAATAAATAAAAAAATAATAAAAACGTTTTTAGGTGTGCCGGCCCGCCAACTCGTTAGTAAATGGGGCAGGCTTGACATTTGAGCTCGGATGTCTAAAGTGGCCCGCCCCGTCCCACCCCATTTTTGGACGGATTTTAGGTGGATCGGGCCTAAACGGGACGGGTCGCCCGCTTTGCCACCCCTACTAACTATAGAATACTTGTTCGCATATTCATCCTTATTAAGTTTTAACGAATTTGAATATGTAATGATTTCTAATGATGTGCCATATACCAATTTGAATGAATGAATAATGATATTTTTAGCAACAAAAAAAAACACACTCACACATAGGCGACTCTGACACCTTAAGTCATTAGATTTATGAGTCTTCTCAATTATAGGTTGCTCAACATCAACTCTTCCAATCAATTTATGACTTAACTCACACTTGATATATTTCAACATTATGCAAAAAAAAAAAAAAAACTTTGATGTATTATTCATAAGTTTGTTAAGATAGTTTATGTAAAAAAACGTATAAAGATGCAATTTTTATTGATAAGAACCTATAAACATAAAAATTTACCCTTAATTTATTAAGAATGAAAAAATTCATTTAATGAATGTTTTAGTTTGTGTAACTAGGGGTGTGCATGGTTTGAAAACAACACCACACCAAATCAAAAATTAGGATATGGTTCATAACAAAAAACATTTTAATGATAAACCGGTATTTTATAAAATCAATTTGGATATGGTTCATATTTGGTTTGAAACCAATTCATAACCGGTTTATAATAAAAATTGAATTATTCACTTGAACCAATTTGTTTCCCCGAAAAATCGAAAACATTTATTAATAAAAAATGGAAACTATTTTCCGACAAAAACTTTGGAATTGTATTTATTTGATATCGAAATTTTTCCCCAAAAAAAATCAGGAATTTTTTTCCGAAAAAATTGAAAATCTTATCTTGAAAAACTTTTTTCCCGAATAAAATATCGGAACTTTTTTCGCGAAAAATATTGAAAACTTTTTTTAGAAAAAACTCCGAAATTGTATTTATCTAAAATTGAAAAAAAAATTTGAAATTTTTTTTTGATACCCTGCATTACTCTCAAGTCCTCTACCGTGACTAAAATATACCCTTACGAAGGGTTTTGTAAGCTTAGGATACGAGATAATCCAATTTTGTATCCTAGGATATGAAACAATGTTAAACACCTCAATGTCTGATAAGGTGTCTTGTAGGAGACGTTTGTGTGTAAAAAAACACAATTTCGTATCCTAAGATACAAAATAGGTTTTTTTTAAGGTTGCAGCCCGTAGAATACGAAATACACATTTTTTTTTGAAAACGCTCCAATTTCATATCCTAGAATACGAAAACGCTTAATTTATCATAGGATACGAAATATGAAATGGTCACTTGCTGCAATATGTTTAAAACGAATAGTTTTCTGAAGTTTAATTTGTATTTTATTAGTGTATTTAGCTGATGTTTGGTTTGTGGTGTATTTTATTTGGTTGTCTATTTTCTGAACTTACCTATTGTTGTTTAGTAGTCATATTTATTAGGATTTGTTTCTATCTTTTAGTTAATAATCCCTATTATTTAGGAGTTGATTGTGGGCCTTGATGGATCTAGGAATTTTAATAAGTGGAGTCAAAATTGTTTATCATAAATATTTATAAAATAAATATGTAAATTCATAACCATTAAAAAAAATGATATCATTAGTTAAAAGAACCGCTAAACAATTAATGACTTCGGGACATTAGAGTATATTTAATAAGGGGTGATGCTAACTAGTGCCCCAGGGGCACTAGTTAAGGAATCAAAAGTAGTAATTTTTTTATCGAAAACAATATTATTCATATTTTAAATACATTGATTACACAAGTTCCTAGGTTTTTATACTATAATTGATATCCTTAGGGCACTAGTTAGCATTTTCCTTTAATAAGAATATCAAAGAGAGTTTTATAGACTAATGATCTGTATCTTAATTATTTTTTTTATCATCAGAGTTTAATGACGTGACATAGAGGACATCAAAATTGATTATACGATACTTTTTTAAGGTACCGTAACATCAATTTAATATTAACTTTTTTATGTATATCAAATTAAATAGAACGAACCACTTGTTAAAAATGTATGATATCCAAAGTGATATTATCATTGAAACAAAATACTTCATCCGACCTTAATTATAAACAACTGTCACTTTTTATATACATTAATAATTAATGTATCTAGTCTACTTTTTAGATACATTAGTTATTCAATGTATCTAAAAAGTAAGATTTGTTTATAATTAAAGTCGGAGAGAGTATGTATGAGTTATATAAATATTACATGATATTGTAGGAATAACTTTTTAGTGATGGACTATATGACAGAGATGCTAATAGCCTTTTAGGCTATGATTGTCTTTACTCTTTACTGTAGTTAGTTAATAATGATGCAGAGTAATGAGATCTCGTGGGGACAACGGGAAATTTATAGTGGGGTCATTATACAAAATCATATAGCTATTGGTTAAAAAACAAATGAAGGAGTGGGGTTGGTGACCCCAATTATCCCAACGTAGATCCGTGTCTGATTGTGGGATTTAGAAGGTTGCAAAATATTCGGTAAGAAGGCTCAAATTCATAATCGGATTTAAATTCATTTTAAAAAATTTGGATTTTGGTATATGGTTATTAATCAAATCATTTTTATTTGGTCGGTATCCATCCAAATTAATTTTTGGATTTGGTTTAAATTGGTTATTATATCCTTTTCAAATTTGTTTCTTTAAAAAAAAAAAAAAAAAAATCATTTTCAAATTTGTTTTTGTCAAACAAAAAAAAAAACAAACAAGTATCCTTTTATTAAAATTAATTTACGCACAAACCATCACCATGTGCGTGTGATTTCTGCAGTTGTGATTTGCGATGAACCCTAAATCTCAAATCTACAACAATCTTTTCAATTGAACTCTAATCGACAATATTCTCTTCCAATCGAACCACACTCATTCTCTCCAATTTGTATACTCTTATCTCGTTGGAATTGGAAAAAAAGAAATCTAGAAGGAATGCAAAGAATAAAAAAAAAACAAACAAATATCTTTTTCAAATTAGTTTTTTGTCAAAAAAAATAAACAAACAAATATCCTTTTATTAAAATTAATTCACGCATAAAACATCACCATCTGCGTGTGATCTCTGCAATTGTGATTTGCGATGAACCCTAAATCTCAAATCTACAATAATCTCTCCGATTGAACTCTAATTGACAATATTCTCTTCCAATCGAACCACACTTATTCTCTCCAATTTGTATACCTTCTCTCGTTGGAATTGAAAAAAAAAATCTAGAAGAAGGAATGCAAAGAATAAAAAAAGAAAAGTGTATTTTTTTACGGTTTTTAATATGTTTTTCGTCTGGTAAAAAAAATCAGATCAAATTAATCGTTTATTAATCTAGTTTTAAAAATAACCAGTTAAAAACTGGATTTAAAAATTATCCGCTTTTAAACCGGTTTCTAAAAATATCTAGTTATGTATCCGTATCCAAATTTATAACCGGTTATATAATCGGTTTATAAAAAATAATGGTTATGGTTATGGTCATGTGACCAAAATAATGATTTTGGTTTGGATATTGTTTGGTTTAGCAAAATAACCGACCATGCACACCCCTAATTTAGATGGTTTTCTCCGCTGCAATATGATTTGTTTTTGTTAAATTTGATATTTTTATCAATCTTAATATGTTTTAGTTTTTTTTTTTTTTTTTGAAGAAGCTAAAATAAACTTTTATTTGTTATTTGTACATGGATGGTTAATTATTATTTTTTGGCTTAATTACACATTTGGTCCTTTATGTTTATTTTAGGTTTTAAGTTGGTCCCTTATGTTTTAAAAGTTTCAAGTTGATCCCTTATGTTTATTTTAGGTTTCAAGTTGGTCCCTTATGTTTATTTTAGGTTTCAAGTTGGTCCCTATAAAGATGATAAAATAGGGACTAAACTTGAAACTTTTAAAAACATAAGGGACCAACTTAAAACTTTTAAAAACTTGAGAGACCAACTTGAAACTTTTAAAACATGAAGGACCAATTTGAAACCTAAAATAAACATAAGGGACCAACTTGAAACTTTTAAAACATAAAAGACTAACTTAAAACATAAAATAAACATAAGGCACCAAATGTGCAATTATGCCTTATTTTTTCTATTTCATTCTGTTTGCCATTTATGTAGTTTTTCTTTCTTATTCATTCATAGTAGCAAAATTTTTAATTCATCTGAAGTAGTGTATTTTTCATGAAATTTTGTTTCTAATTATCTCATGATTTGGTTAAAAATTGTCTTTACGCTTTACTATGTTCTTTATGGATTAAGGCCTCGAAAAAATGTTTGCATTCGATGCTTCCTATTAGTAATTATTAATAATCAAATATGTCTTTATCACAATTAAAATTCAAAATTGAACTCCACACATTCAATCTCCCACTCTCTCTTCTTCTCCTTCTGCAAGTCTATTATCCTCCTTCTTTTTCTATTTCTCCCATTCTCAATCTCCCACTCTTTCTTATTCCATTATTTGATTCCTTATTTCATGATTTCTTATTTTGATTTTTTTTTTTGTTTTGTTTTGGGAATGCTATTGTTTGTTCATGTTCACAAACTCAGCGACGACAAAGATTGATGAAGCAGAGCACATGACTGCAGCGAAGGTAACACTTCAAATTCATTTTTATTTTTAGATTCCAGATATATTATATTTTTGTTCCTTCAATCTATGGTGATATTGCTTCCTCCTATAATATGGTACAAGCTTCAATAGTTTTAGTTAGATTTTACACTTCCTCTCTCATTCATGTGCATTGACCAACATGGTCATCATATTATAGGGTGAAGAACTTAATTTGTTGCTTATAAATTTATGAAAGAAATTGAAATGTGTGTCAATTTGATGATTTAATGTGATTTTGAAATATACTAATTATAAAAAATTCACAAAGATGTATTTTTGTCGCAGTAAATTATCATACTTTTGATGCAGATCTGTAGATGAATTGGAATGGAATCCCTTTTTACAAAGCATGATAGTCTAATTAATGTTAGAATCAACAATACAAATTAAGAGAAATATAAAGACGGCTAGGGTTCCAATAATATTTGAATAACATTACTTGACAAAATAAGGATTACAAGAGAATTTATAATAATACTTATTGGACTATTAAACTACTAACCTATAAAGCCCAATACTTAAAACCTAAATATATCTAATATCTAACAATTAACACATCATAGCTCTGAGTGTCCCTATATTCAACCCTTACCTAATCCATTTTATTTAGAATGATAGCTATTATAGTGCTATGAATATTGATTATGGTTTAAATTCTGAATTATTCTTCTGATTTCTATTGATTTTAAAGACAAATTATGTTTTTATATGTTACAGGAGAGAGAAATTGAATGAAAGATTTGGAATGAAAAATGATTCACATTAACTTGGAAATGATACAGTGCCAGTTTATATACAAAAGCTCAATTACATTGTAATGAGACTTTATTCACTTAATGTACTTACTAACTAAAAGCTTAGTTAATCTAATCTAGTCAATACAAACTAAACACTTCAACACCCTTCCTCAAGTTTAACATGATATATGTTTATCATGTTAAGCTTGGAAATAAAGTCATGAAACTTTGGTGGAGCCAGAGCTTTGGTCAGAAAATCAGCCATTTGATCATGTGTTGAAACAGGTAACAATTTGAGAATTCCTTTCATCACCTTTTCACGTACAAGATGACAGTCTATGTCTAGATGCTTTGTCCTCTCATGGAAAACAGGGTTAGTTGCTATATGCACTGCACTTTGATTGTCACAGTACAGTGTTGGTATACTTGTAAGCTCAACTTTCACAGATGAGAGTGCCCTGTATTCTGCCTCAAAAGAGGATCTGGAGACTGTGATCTGTTTCTTGGCACGCCATGATACAAGGGATTTGCCTATAAAGAAGCAATAACCTGAAATGGATTTCCTAGTATCCATACAGCCTGCCCAGTCAGCATCTGAATATCCTGTAAGATGTAATGTTAAATCTCTACTGAATAGTATTCCTTGTCCTGGATTATTCTTCAAATATCTCAAGACTCTACATGCAGCATTATGATGAACATTTGTTGGTGCATGCATAAACTGACTCAACTGTTGGGTAGCAAATGAAATATCAGGTCTTGTTGTATTCAAGTACAAGAGTTTTCCAACCAGCCTTCTGTAGCTTGACACATCTTCATATGGGGTTCCTCCATAGCTATGCAGTTTGATAGATGTATCTAAAGGAGTGGTGGCAGGTTTGGAACCTAGAAGGCCTGAGTCTTTGAGAAGATCTAAGCAATACTTTCTCTGAGATATTGTGATCCCAAGTTTGGAATGTGCAACCTCTAATCCAAGGAAGTACATTAACTGGCCTAGATTTTTGATCTTAAAAGCATCATCAAGTACAGCTTTAATTCTGTCAAACTCATCAATTGAATTTCTTGCAAGAATGATGTCATCAACATATACAAGTAATGCAGTGAAATTATTTTCTCTGGTGAATGTGAACAAGGAGTAGTCATAGGTTGACTGTGTGTATCCTTCTTTGATGAGTAAGGCTGTCAATTTTTCATACCACTTCCTGCTAGCTTGCTTTAGGCCATATAAGCTCTTCTGCAGTTTGCATACTCTATTTGAACCACTGCTCTGTACTCCATCAGGTATATGCATATATACATCCTCTTGAAGATCTCCATGGAGGAATGCATTATTCACATCAAGTTGATGTAAATGCCAATTCTTTATTGCTGCTATGGCTAAGAATGTTCTAACAGTAACAAGCTTGGCTACAGGTGAGAAGGTTTCAAAGTAGTCAATCCCTTCCTGTTGGTTATACCCTTTTGCCACCAACCTAGCCTTGTACCTTTCCACTGTACCATCAGCTTTATGTTTCACCTTATAAACCCATTTGCAGCCTATTGGTTTGGTATGAGGTGGTAGATCAACAGTTGTCCAGGTACAATTTTTAGCTAATGCTTCTAACTCAAGCTTCATGGCTGTCAACCAGTGTTCAGATTTGCTAGCCTCCTCATAAGATTGAGGCTCTGTGCAGTGTGTGATAGACATGCTATATGCCTTGTGTGAAGGAGATAATTGTGTCAGTGAGTGAAACAAAGATAAAGGGGACCTTGTACCTGAAGTGATTGATTCTTGTGAAGTTAAAGATGAGTTACAGACATAATCAGACAAGTGTGTAAGAGCCCTTCTTTGTCTGATGGGTCTGGAAGTAATTATATTAGGATTAGATGGAGAGGATGTAGTATCCGAAGGAGTAGAGTTAGGTGAAAGGGAAATAGGTGAAGAATCAGGGATATGAGTAGGTGAAGGATTGACAATGTTGGAGGTATTGTCATTGTCAATGGGTTGTGAGGTTAAGGTAGTGTCATTATCATGTATAACAGATGTATTGTCAATGGGTTGTGAGGTTAAGGTAATGTCATTATCATGTATAATAGATGTGGGGTCTGTAAAGTCATTATCATGTGAGGAATGGTCATTATCAGAAGAGATAGATGGGTGATAATCCCAAGGAGTTTTGGGAGAGGAAGACTGATATGGGAAGATGTGCTCATGGTGAGTCACATTTCTGGATAAGAAAATGTTTTTATTTAAAATGTCAAGGAGAACAATGCCTTTAACACCTGCCTTATAGCCTAAGAAGATGCATTTGTGAGCTCTAACATCAAGTTTAGTTCTGTGGTTAAGTAAAGTTGAAGCAAAGACTAATGAACCAAAAACTTTAAGAGAATGGAGGTCAGGCTCAATATTATACAACAGGTAAAAGGGTGACTTCTTTTGCAGAGAAGGGATGGGGACCCTATTCATAATGTATACTGCATGAGATACATCATAGGACCAAAAAGACTTAGGTAGGTTACATTGTATTAAGAGGGCTCTAGCTATATTCAGAATTTGCTGGTGTTTCCTCTCAACCCTGCCATTCTGCTGGGGAGATTCAACACAGCTGGTTTGATGAGATATTCCTTTAGAAGCATAAAAACTAGGCATGAGAAATTATGGACCATTGTCAGTCCTAATAGTTTTAATGATATGGTTATGTTGGGTTTCAACAGCCTTAACAAAATTTTGAACATGTGTTCTACATTCAGATTTTTGTTTCATCAAGATTATCCAAGTATGCCTAGAATAGTCATCAACAGCAGTAAGAAAGTAAGAATGATTGTGAACAGATTTGATGGAGATAGGGCACCAAATATCAAAGTGAACCAAATCAAAAGGTTTTATTGCTCTTTGTGAACTATTTACAAAAGGTAATTTTCTATGTTTTGCAAAATGACAAATGTCACAAACAGCACTAGAATCAAACATAACAAAAGGAAATTGTGAATGAAGTAAAGCTATTCTAGAGTTGGATAGATGCCCTAACCTAAAATGCCAAAGAGCACTGTCAGGTAGCTGTGCATTATTTGCAGAAATGAAAGGTTGAATGAGAGTGTGATTGGAGGATGAAGAGTCCTTGCCTGTCTGAACCAAGTGATATAACCCATCTCTTCTTTCAGCCAAACCAATCGTCTTCAGTGATTTCTGTTTCTGAATGAAGCAAGTAGTGTCAGTGAATTGAACAGAACAAAGTGCATTGTGGCATAACAAGGATACAGAAATCAAATTTATGTTAAAATTTGGAACAAACAAGACACCAATTAATTTAAACAAGGGAGAAAATATTATTGTGCCTGCATATTTGGTGGTAACATGATCTCCATTAGGTAATTTTATGATCATGGGATTGATTTCACAATAAGAGTGAAACCAGTGCAATGAGGCACATATGTGATGACTGGCACCTGAATCTATGATCCAGGTGTCTAGAGAAATGTTATGGCATGATAAAGAGAAACAATGACCAGAAGATGATATACCTGATGTGCCTGCTGATGAATGACCAGCAGTTTTGGAAGAGCTAACCTGATTGGAGGTAGCAGCACCTGAACAAAGATTAGCAGTAGAAGATTGAATTAAACTCATGAGTTTATCAAACTGTTCCTGATTGAAGGAAGGAGGTGTATAGGATGCTTTAACATCATGAGATGCAGCTGAAACTTCATTCCCAAGCTCACCCCCTTTAGCTGCAGCATTGACAGAACTAGAACCAGTGTAGTTCTTCATCATGTGGGGTGGAACTCCATGTTTCTTGAAACATTTCTCTACCACATGATTGGACTTGCCATAGTAGGTGCATTTGCGATTAGAACCAGTAGAAGAAGTAGAATTAGAAGGGTAGTACCTGCCAGAGGAGGCATTGACTAAAACCTTGGAATCTTCAAGATTGATGGAACAATTTTGGCGTTCAAACTAAAGCACCATGGAGAAGATCCTTGGCAAGGAGGGTAGAGGATCAGGAAGCAAAATCTGAGACTTCACAGTGCTGAAACTATCATTCAAGCCAGTCAAGAACCTCATAATGTGAAGTAAATTGTGGTTAGACCTAGCAGTACGCATAGCATCACAGGAACAACGAATGTGACAAGTGCAAGAGGGGGAAGGCATGTAAATCTCATGTTCTTCCCAAAGAGTCTTCAATTCATAGTAGAAAACAGTTACCGATCTAGAATCTTGAGTGAGCACATAAATCTCCTGTTGAAGCTCAAAAATACGAACAAGATCCCCTTGTGAGAATCGTTCCTTCAAATCGATCCAAACATCGGAGGCATTCTCCATAAACACGATCAATTGAGCAATAGTAGGTTCAACGGAATTCATAATCCAGCCATGGATGAGCATGTTGCAGCGATTCCAGGCGCGATACGACGGATCGAAGTCATCAGCCGGCATCGGAATCGAACCGTCGAGAAATTCAAATTTGAGTTTCGCGCCAAGGGCGCGACGCATTGAACGCGCCCAGGAATGGTAGTTGGAACCGTTGAGGAGCGGCGTAACCTTGACGGAGGAAGGTCTGTCGCTGGAATGAACATAATAGGGACTAGAAGGATCGGTAGAGGGATCCGGCGGCGGCGGAGGAGGATTGCACGGCGCCATAGGAGCGGAAGCAGAGAACGATGGATCTTAAGCGGATGATACCATGTTGAGTTGGTTAGGATTCAGTTACAGGAGAGAGAAATTGAATGAAAGATTTGGAATGAAAAATGATTCTCATTAACTTGAAAATGATACAGTGCCAGTTTATATACAAAAGCTCAATTACATTGTAATGAGACTTTATTCACTTAATGTACATACTAACTAAAAGCTTAGTTAATCTAGTCTAGTCAATACAAACTAAACACTTCAACACTATAATAGGTTTTTAGAAGCACCATGTTTGGTCGTCGTCAACAATGTTGTGTGTGGCTTGGAATTGCTAGAGTAATTTTCTAAAATGTGCATCTTCCATTGTTGCAGAAAAGGTAAAAACAAATCCTCCCCAGCACAAGAAATAATAAATTAAAAGAGAGGCAAATTTTTTATATATATATATATATATATATATATATATATATATATATATATATATATATGAGTTATGATTAAATGACACCAATGTGTCAAACTTAGTAATATGACACCTTCGATAATTCTTTATCGGATAGTTGTATTACAAAATCCACCGTTGGATTTAAATTTTATTACTATATAAATCATGTCTATAAAATTTAACATCAATCGGAAATGATTTGATGGGTTAAATAGAAGAATCAAAATTAACGGTTTTGACGAAATTTTTTAAGATGTTGGTTTTTATACATCTCGTTGACATATCAAATGATTTCCGACTGATGTTAATTTTTTTAGACATGATCTATATAGTAATAGCTTTGAATCCAACAGTGGATTTTATAATACGACTATCCGGTAAAAAATTATCGAAGGTGTCATGTTAGTAAGTTTGACACATTGGTGTCATTTGATCCTAACCCTATATATATATATATATATATGCCCACCACACAGAACAAGAAGTAATCTGTGAGGCTAAAATGATTCATAACAACAAATAGCCCAAGGGAGGGGAAAAACAAAACAGATTTTGCTAGAAACAAGAATAACAGTATTATGCCTCTTTTAATTTATTATTTCTTTTGGTTTTCCAAAATAAAACTAAGTCAATTTTGATAAACTTCCAATGTACTACTTCTTATATTACAAGAGTCTATGCTTAAGTAATAGCCTATTATATGAGTTTAGTTTAGATGATGCCTTATATTATATAACTTTCCATAAAAATCCTACAAGGACTCTTTTTTATTGTCAAGAATGATAATTATCACGTATTTGAGAAGCTTCATAGGTTAGAATTTAATTTAAATTTACTTCACTGTATTCAAAGTTTTGATTTTTATTTTCAATACACAATGTGCATGCAAAAAGATTTGTAATCCTCTAAATTTCTAGGTCTTTTGGGATTAATAACTTTTCATGATATTGGATATCTGAACTTGGCAACTTGGGAAAACTATGCTTAAAAAAAAAAAACTTGGGAAAACTAGAGCAACTGTAAGTACTTCTTCGGTCTTAATTTCTACACATTTACAAATTGTTAGATTAGTGTTTTTCAATAGCAACAGTTTATATTTGTCAAAAAAATAAAATAGCAACAGTTTATTTAGATTAGTCTTTTTGTTCAGCATTAGTATTTTATCTCTTTTGTAAATGCAACTCATAATAGTGTAGTTTTCTTAACAACTCCCATTAGTGTTTTGATTTTAGTTTTCTTGTGATTATGTTGTTTTAAGATTAAGCAAAGCTCAATTATTGTATTTCATGCTGAATAAGGTGTCCGATTATGCATGGTGCAAATTATATGATTCTTATATGTATTGATACACAGTAAGAAAAAGACTTACTATAAAATGTAAGCCACCTATCTTTTATGTTGAATGTGTATGTACTATTCATGAGGTGTTATGCTAAGAAAAAGGATAGGAATAGGGTTAAGTGTCTATTATTTGCAGCATACTGAAAAACCATGTAAATAATATGCATGAGCGACCTGAGGTAATTGTTTAGATTGACCGTAGAGATTTATGTAACCTTTTCTGATTTTGTTGATATTGGTTTTATGATGCATTTTAATAGTTTGTTGTTTGTGCTTCAATATTGAAGTGAATATGATTCTAGTTGCCTTCTCTAAATCATATCCCATAAAAGGTGATGTGATTATTGAGCTAAAACTCTCCTTTAATGGTAGATATATGCTGTATGAATATATTGGTTCATGAATTCTATCCATACTGTGTTACGAACTTTGTTTATAGGGACATGCTTGGATTAGTAGAGCACCAAGATGGTGAAATTCAGTTGGGAAAGTAAGCGAAACACATCCAGGTAAAGCTTCTCCATCTTATGTTCAATTAGGATCAGCTTGGATTAGTTTTAAGTTTCTGCCATTTTTGTTACTCTCGGGCTTAGTTTGGATTAGCTTTTAGTTTGTGAGAGTATTAGGACTAATGTGACACTGAAAAGTCTTGCTAAGCTTCTCCGATTGATTTTAATTGTTTGTCTCTGATCGATTTTGATTATTTGCCTCTGATCTATCTTCACATTTGTTCAGCATTCATGGTTGCATATGTATTGGAATCTTTATTCGCTTCTTTTATTTTCAGAGCTGAACCATTGTGGCAAGAGTTTCTGGCTAAGATGTATCAACTACCTAAGACATGGGTAGACCTTAAGAGTTTCTTGAACTATGCTATTTTTAAATGGTTGACCTTGACCTCAAGTATAGAGCTGAAACTTTGTTGATGGAGTTATGATAAACTATGTTGAATCTTTGACCTTCTGGTCTATGAGCATTCTTTGACTAAGTTATTTCACTTGCAGTTATACAAAAGTATATCTACTGGATTGAAAGATATTGATTGGAAAGCAGATCCTATTGTTGAAGAAAAAGTCTATGGTTAGTTTTCTAGCTAGCAATCTTGATACTTGAATCAACAAATCTTAGGGTTCAATATATCAATAATCCTTTCTAAATATGCATTGTGTTTAAGGTGCTTTCACTAACATATATGGTGGTTAATTCATGCTTATAACATTATTAATTATTGAAATTTTACTTATATGATGCTATTTTCATTTAATTATTAGAAGAATCTGAACTGAACACTTTATGAGTCTTTTGTAATTCCTTCTTTGAACTCATGAGATGTATCTTTGTGTTTTCATTGCTGATTATCTTGTGTAATACTGTTGATGTTCCCCTTAGATATGTATCTTTTGTGTAATACATTATGGAATCATTCTAGTTTGATACTTAATGCAACATAGTTGGGGAAGAATCTTGGCCAAATAGTTCACATTTTCTTCTTAATCCTTGTTTATCAATGTTGTTTCACCAATGTTTCACAACTATTTGCAGTTTTGCACAATGCTTCTGTTTCTTCTCTGTTCTTCGTTTTCTCTTATGACCAATGTAGTATTGATTTTTAGAAATGTTTCACAACTTCATTGTTTCACAACTAGTATGTCTTTTGTCTACTTAGCAATTTTATTATTATGAGCAGTGGCAGCTACGAAGACACTAATTGGGGCTGTGTTTTAACTGATAATGGTTGCAGCTGCTGACAACATGAAGGTTTGGGGCTGAGGTGTGTGTGTAGAATAGAAGATATCCATCATTAGTACAAGATATATAAATGCTAGGAATTCTAATCCAGATTTCATGGAATGTGAGTATTGAGAGGTTGGTGGCTTGTACTAAAAGGGTACATACTTACATTGATTTAGTTCATAATTTCAGGAAGTTGGTTTAATTGAATAAAAGAAATAAGTATGTGCTAGACATCCATCATGGTTCCAATGCTATCAAATAGGTATGTGCTAGTTATACTTCTCCACTTCCAAATAATTACTTGTCCAAAATATGCAGCATCCATGACAGTTGCCAAATGCTCAGTTATGTTTGCTTTCATTGAAGTTGTAACCAAATGCTCACTCCATGACAGTTGCCACAACAAGAAAACTCATTTGATTGTGGCCTCTTTCTACTGTACTACCTATAGCTCTTCCTTGCTGAAGCCTCTCTTACTTTGAATCAATTCAAAATATGATGGTAATTCAATTAGATTGGATACTCAATGTATTCAACATTGTTGTTTCAAGCTTTCAAGTTTCTTAATTTGTTTGTGGCTGTATTGGATATTCAGTGCCTTAATGAGTGTCATTTTATGCTAAACACACAACATTCTCACACACCTTCACAAGTGAGTTTGATTACTTTGCATTTTGTTACTAAGTTGTGTATTTAATAAAATGTCTTTAGTTCTCATATGATATTTTTGCTACGCTATGCAGTTATCTTTTAGTATTTAAAAGCTTGAAGAATTGGCTCTTAAGCAATTTAGGTTATTAAAGGTAAGCTTGAAGAATTTGCGTTTCTGGATTTATTGAGCATAATATTATTCTCATGTTGCACAAGTATGCATATATTGATGTATTGATTCAAGTTGAATAGAACTATATTATTGATGTATTGATAACTCGTAATTTTAAAATATAAAAGGCTAAATTGATAATCTTTTCAATATCTGTAATGTTACCCTCATTATTATTATCAACTTCAGCTTCTTCTTTTTTGTCTTATTCATCAGGTTCCATTGTGAGATAATGATGTGCTTATTTTCCTTTTGACGAACTTTGTGTCAAACGTCAAACCTCTTGGTCATTCTCTTGGTGCTGGATACATTTGCATTATTCAGTAACACATGAATTTCAATGAAATTTTCATGCATATATGTTCTGTCCAAAAGAAGTTGCATATATGTGCTGGATACTATTTGCATTATTCAGGAGATGATGGTGTTGTGCCTCCTAATGCTTCACTTCAAATGGATCTTGAGTTAGTCTCCTGGAAGACTGTATCTGACATTACTAAGGATAGGAAGGTCCTCAAGAAGATATTGAAGGAAGGACCAAATGATGGAGCTATGGTTCAAGGTACAGGTTTGCTAATAAAAGCTTTTAAAGGTTTTTGTACTTGTTTCCTTGTATTATATATTGGATTCTAGTATTGAGTAGATGCATCATTTCTATATTTAGTTTGTGAGTATTAGGACTAATGTGACTGAAAAGTCTTGCTAGAACCTAGAAGAGGAAACTATTGTTTCTTATTTGTTGCTTTTGTGTTTGAGAGGAGGCAAGTGAAGGAATAACCTAAGTTTTTTTTTTCTTCCTTTGGTGGTGAGGGGCTTGCCACTATATTACTGTTCTATGCTAGTTCCCTTGCCTCCTCTCAAACTTAAGTTATTTCTTCCCTATAATCACTATTTAAGTCCACTTTAGTAATATATGGTCAACATGGATACTCTATATTTATCTAGTTTTAAGGCAGTGATAGAGTAATATATGGTCAATATTGATTCATATTTATCATTTTCTATATCATTTGTCTTACATTAGGAACCATTTTCCAGGATGTTTCTTTGAAGTTATTTTTGCTTTTTCCTGGGTTATTATTGTATTAGTGTTAGATTTGGGACATACTGATTTATAGCTAGATGACTGCTTTCATTTTTTTTATTCCAATTCAGACTACAATGTATCATTTCGAATGCATAGGCACTTTTTATTAATGTTCCAAAAATATGATGATTAGAAAGTATGCTTATAGCCTCAATTTAATGTATATATGAAATGTGACACAGTTTAAAAATGTATAGTTTAGATTGAATTTTTAAAGTATTATCAATATCTCTTAAGCTTTTTGGTTATAAAAGCTTTTAATAATTATAAAAATTTCAAAAAGCTTGGAATTGGCTGTGAAATCGCTAGGAATGTTAGCTAGAGATTTATTGTGAAATTGTTGTGACAATATCCTAGCAATTTAGTTAGGGAACATAAAATTTTGAACAATATTTAACTAGGTATTAATTGGGAACTAGCTAGGATTTTCAATATATTAGTTGCAAATTATCTAGGAAATATTTTGGAGGATAATCTGCCGCCCAATCCATGCTACGACCTATATGACAGCTAATTCACAACAAATCCGTAGCTAACTCTGTTTTACTTGCAATTAGCTACGAATTAGCTTCCAACCTTGGCATAGCAAACCCCAGATTTTCTTGTAGTGATGATTGTTTCTTTGTTTTGTGCATTATTGGCTCTTATGAAAATTGGAGAAAATATTGAATTATAGGATATTTTGCAATTAGAGTTATTCACTTACTTTTCTAATGGAATATTGATGGACATTGTTGGACAGGCTAAATATGCTTGGTTAGAAGTAACACCATTAGCACATTATTTGGTTTGAGATGTTTAATCAATATTCTTTAATGTATGTTTTGTGTATTACTGACTGTTATAGAAATTGGAGAAAATATTGAATTATAGGATATTTGCAATTAGAGTTATTGACTTGGTTTTCTAATGGAGTATTGATGGACATTGTTGGACAGACTAGAAGGGAAAAGATTAGTGAAAGGATGAAAACTCTTCAGGATTTAGTTCCTGGTTGCAACAAGATATGATTAACTGTGTCAATTTGAATTTTGTCTATGCACTCACTACTCTTTCCACATCATTTTTTAATTATCAAAATTGGGGTTCCTTATCAATTATCAATGTTAAGGGATTTCTTCTATCAAAAGAGACCAATTATTTGAATGCTTTTTTTTTTTTTTTCCCTTTGATCTTCTCTCTTGTTATTGTAGATGGAGTCTACACCTCATTTCTAAGTTCTAACATGGACTAAGATCTTGGAATAGTGACTTAATGTATTGTTTATCAGTACTTATATTTTTAATGCTAGACTTATGTAATGCAATTTAATAGGCACCAATACTTGCTTATGTAATGTAATTTAATATACAATAGTTTTTAGAACTTATATTTTATACTTGGCAGATTGGTAGTAAACACCAATATTATGTTACTTATTACATTTTCTATTTGATAATTAAGCAATGATAAGGAAGAAAGAAAGCAATGTTAATTCATGTTTTGTACTACTAATGGTTGCATATGATTATAGGCTTCTTATTTCATGCATATATAGCATGTTCTTTTGCTAAGCCATTCATGATTTGTAATACTAATTCGTCTTAACACCACTCTTGTGTGATTGCAATGAATTATTATCTAATACTTCTTTTTTCTCTTTCTAATTATAATGTTCTTCCTTTATACACTATATATACAATTCTACTAAACTATATTATGACAATTCTTTCATAACTTATACACACTATTAGTAAATTTTACATATTCAAATTTGAATTACCAATTTTACTCTATATCATAGCCAATTGAATCATGAATGAAGATAGAGGTGAGAAAATTAATTACTGTGAGGGAGTTTTATTTGAGATTCTATTGTGTAATAAAATTTTAATTTTTTTTTAGAGATGTGTTTTGTAAATAAGCGAAAATCTCATTATACATGAGTTAGACTTTCAAATTAACATTTCTTTATGTCATGGGAAGAATTTTAGTCATTTTTGTAATGTCCTTTCTAACTGAGTTATGCTCACTGGGAGAAACGACAATTGTAATTTATCCAAGCTTTTATATATTTTGTTTCTTTTATTTACAATCTTCATGTTTCAGTATGTTCTGGTAAAAATTGTATGGGGGGTCAGTCCAAGTATATTAAAGGATAATAATACAAGAATACAACTTTACCAATCGAAAAAGTGAACACTTTGCAATGGGTGTTTCCCCTCTATTTATAAAGGAGGATTACATTTAAAATATTTATAAACCGCCCCACTCTTCTCTATGGAGGTCGTGGGCGGTTTCCGCCGTGTCCACCGTATTACAAGGGTGGTTATTGGCAGTTTCTTGTCTCCACCGTGTGTAGATGGTAGTAGTGGGTGGTTTCCGTCTCCCTTCCCCGTGTCTGAGTGGGTTTAGTGGGCAGTTTCCTGCTTCTTAAATGGGTTGATCGTGTCCTAGGGTGTCACCCTTAGCTTCCATGTCGCCAACCTTTACCTTTCCCGCCAAGTTATTTGTTTGAATTATGTGGATCATTTGTTGGGCCACTTCGTTATTGGGCCTATTGAATTTCGTCCGGTACACAGCCCCCCAAGCACGAGGCTCAAAGAGGCGAAGTGGTGATAATGGCCGGACGTGGGGAAGTAACCGCCCATTACTCTTGATCCTTTTCCCTTTACTCTAATTATAAATACAAGCTCTTGTGTAGGCAAATTTTCTCATCACCCATCTGTTCTTTGTTTCACTCATATTTCAGTCATGACTTCTCCCACTCATTGCCTGGAATCACCAGCCATGCCTGTTCTGATGCAGTTGAGGAATATGTTGTGTTATGATACTGATGACCTGATGGACCAGATAGAAGATTTTTCATCTATGGTGAAAGAGTTGCAGGATTATTCTTGGAGGCTTACGGAGAAGGAGCGCGCCTTTCTGGCCGTGGTGCAGGAATTGGCGAAGAGGCTGTTGGACGATACCGCTTTTATTGTGTCAACGGAGAACGTGGAGTACTGTCACAAAGAACTTGCTGAAGCTTTGGAGAAGAAGATTGAGGCGACCAAGGAGCGTATCAAGTCTCAGGAAGAAGTGATGGCCCTTACCCTCTCAGCAGAGGAGGCTATAGATAACAGAATCGATGCTCTGGAGAGCCAGCTGAGGCCTCTTGTGAAGAGAAAGAGGAATCTGCAAATGGATTTCCAATATGACGTCGCCAAACTGATCTGAACCCGTTCCTACCTCTGTCGCCTCCAGGAGAAGGATGATGTCCTTACTGATGACATGAGAAAGCTCGGCATGGACTCATAAGTGGCGAAGAAGCAGAAGGGTTTGCTGGAGGATTGCCACGCCCGTGCCGTCGAGGCGGCCTACAAGGCGTATTAAGTAGTTTTGTTTTGTTATTTCTGTTGTATGTTGCTTTTTTCTGATTCCTTCAAATGGCATTGAGTTTGCTCCGCCACCCTTTGTAATCTTGAAATTTTCCTTTCTGAATGAACGAATTGGTGCTTTGTTTAATTTGATGACTTCTTTTCCGTCACGTATTTTTTATTTGATTTCGTGGTGTGCTTGACCTCGCCTATTGGCGATGTTGCTGGATTCCAAACGTTTGGCCTTCTCGCCCTGTCTGGGGATACGTGTCCGCGTTTACACGTCATTACTGACACGCGCGTAGGTTCCTCCTTTTATCCAATGGGTATTAGGACGTTTCAATTTACCCCCCACTATCTCTTCGCCTCCGATATTTAAGGTAACTTCTATTCCTGCCTTCGTATCTATCCTTTCTTTTTTAGCGTTCCTTTTTTGATTTCTAGGGTTCATAGTGTTGGAACAAAGTTGGTTATAATATAACCCAAGTAGTTTTGATGATAACAATAGTATTAATATACAATAGGGAATACTGATAATTTACTCTAGTGTGCAGATATACAAGTTAAAATTTTATATTCACTAGAAATTGAAGTTCTGGTTGCTATACTAAAGTATCCCCAGAAGTTGGGAAAATGCAAGTTCTGAAGTCAACACAGAAGTTGAAGTCATCAGAAGTTGCAAGTCAAAGTCAACCAGAAGTTGAACTCATCAGAAGGTTATTTAATATCTGTAAACTCTGATGACGATGGAACAGCAGAAGACGCCAGAAGAACATTCTATTCTCTGAATGACTTTCACCTATTTGGCAAATATTTGAAGGAGCAGAAGAACTTCTTTCAGACCGTTATCCTCATGATAATGACGTTTGTACTATTGTACTATCTTTATTTTCCTCATTTGGGCGAATATTCGAAATCAAGGCTCAGATTTTAATCTTTACTTGATTTGGATAAGCACATTTCAAATGAAAATAATGGTACAATACTACATAGCTGTTTTCATCAGTGTCCGCTCAAATTCAAGACGCTCCAACATCATCTATAAAAGGAGGAAGAATTTGAAGACGTGACAACACACTTACGAAGAACAAAAGAGTTGTTATTCTGCTAAATTTCAAAGAGCATTTTTAACTTAGATACAACTTGAGATTATATCAAAATTCAAGACAAACAGTTTTCAACTTCTGGCTTGTCAGTTGTTGAACCTTAGTTTTCTTTTCAAGGATTCTAAGAATAGTCTTGTTATTTAAGTTGTATTTCTTCATTCTCAGAACTCTGATATTATTTATCAATTGTTCAAAACATTGTATTTTGTTTTGTGTTAGAAGTCTCTTGCTTGTGAGCTTGAGCATTTGGAAGTCTCTTGTAAGGAGTTACTTGAGCAATGGAAGTCTCTTGCAGTTGGCTTGAGCATTTGTAATCTTGTGTGATTATAGTGAAATCCCTTGGAAGTGCAAGGGGACTGGACTACTCTCAGTTTGTGAGAGGAACCAGTATAAATCTCTTGTGTTATCTCTTCTCTCTTCTCTCTGCTTTTATTCATTCATACTCTGTTTTGCTTTAACCATCCAGAAGTTGTTTGTGTTTAGTTTTGGCCCGCTGCGGAATCTGATAAGTTGCAAAACTTTGAAGAAGTTTTTTTAAACTAACCAAAACACAATTCAACCCCCCCTTCTTGTGTTTTTTCACACCTTCAATTGACATCTAGAGCCCGGTTCTGTTATATCACTTTGCAGTGAGATAGTTATTTGTTGTGTCAAAACACTATGTTTGGACCTGGTGAACATAGCAAGAAAACAGAAATTCCTTACAACTATGATGTTGATGATAAAAACAACAACAGCAAAGCTCCCAAGTTCAATGGTGATGGTTCTACCTTCTCCTGGTGGAAAGATAGAATCTACAGTCATCTAGTTGGTATTGATGATAACCTTTGGGACTTAGTTGAAAGAGGAACTACATTTCAAGGTTTGGATGAAAGAGGAAGACTAGATTATGATACAAGGCAAGCTTTCACTGACAAGGACAAGAAAGCGTACAAGAAGCACCACAAGGTCAAGGATATCTTGATAAGCTGCATATCTCATGAAGAGTACCTTAAGATCACAGATAAATCTACTGCTAATAGTATCTATGATTCTTTATGCTCATCTTATGATGGAAACAAACAGGTGCAGGAGGCAAAAGCAACACTTCTGATTCAACAGTATGAACTCTTTAGAATGAAGGAAGATGAGAACATTGAATCTATGTTTTCAAGATTCAAAGTTCTGGTTGCAGGTCTTCAAGTTCTGAAGAAAAGTTATACTACTTCTAATCATGTGAAGAAGATTCTTAGAAGCTTACCTGCTAAGTGGAGACCTAAGGTCACTGCTATTCAGGAGGCAAAGGATTTAGACACCCTAAGTCTGGAGGGTTTAATTGGTTCACTCATGAGTCATGAGATTGAGCTATCCTCTGATGAACCTCAGAAGAGAACGAAGTCTTTGGCACTGCCAGCTACTTCTGGACCTTCTAAGGCTCTCAAGGCTAAGGTTGTTGAATCTGAGACAGAAGAATCTTCTGCAGATGATCAATAAGAGGGATCAGATGATGATGTATTTGCACTTCTGACCAAGAGGTTCCAGAAGTGGGCAAAAAGAAAGCCAAGATACTCTGGTAGAAGTTCTACCTCTAGACCTTTAGAACTTCTGCACATTGATTTGTTTGGACCAATTAGCACTGCTTCACTCAATGGAAAGAAGTATGGACTAGTCATTGTTGATGATTATAGTAGATGGACTTGGGTAAGATTTCTGAAATCTAAGAATGATACATATGAAGAGTTTAGTGTCTTCTGTGCCCAAATTCAAAATGAAAAAGATTTAAGGATTTTAAAAGTTAGAAGTGATCATGGTGGAGAATTTGAAAATGAACCTTTTGAAAACTTTTGTGAAGAGCATGGAATTTTCCATGAGTTCTCTTCTCCTAGAACTCCACAACAAAATGGAGTTGTAGAAAGAAAGAACAGATCTTTGCAAGAGATGGCTAGAACCATGATGCATGAACATTCTTTGGCAAAATTTTTCTGGGCAGAAGCAATAAACACTGCTTGTTATATTCAGAACATAATCTATATTAGACCTATTCTGAATAAAACAACATATGAACTTTTTAGAGGAAGGAAACCCAACATTTCTTATTTTCACCAATTTGGTTGTACTTGTTACATTCTGAATACTAAAGTCTATCTAAAGAAATTTGACTCTAAAGCTAGTAAGGGTATCTTTATTGGATATTCTGAGCGCTCCAAGTCATACAGAGTGTATAATTCTGAAACTCAATCAGTTGAAGAATCTATGCATGTAAAGTTTGATGATAAAGCGCCTGATCATGAAAAGTCAGAGCCTTCTATAGAAATTTCAGATTCTCAAGACTCAGAAGATGAAGGCTGTGAACCTATTCCCACTCCTCAACTTCTGAAAGCACCAGAGAACAATCAAGTTCCAGAATCTGATGATCATCAAACAACACCAACTGAAGATCCTTGTCATACCCCATTTTTTGACCACCCCTAATTTCTTCATTTAATTTTAGCTCATTTTTAAGCATGGTAATTTTTCATCATTATTATTATTTATTGGTTTAAAATTGCTAAAAATAGTATTTTTATCTTGTTTACGCTGCTTAACTGTTTCATTTTTAGATAATTAAGTACATGACATTTTGATCTTTTTCTTGCACCTTAAATTTCCAAATATGCTCTTGTGCCATAATTTGTTCATAAACTTGATTTTGTTCCCATTTTACTCTTTTCAAAAATTTCAATATATTAAGGTAACTTCTTTTGCAAGTAATCTCATTCTTCATCCATTCTTTATGATTTTTGAGTTATAATTTCATCTCCATCATTTTCATATATTATGAGCATAATAAAAATATTTTAATTATATTTTCATTTGCATTTTTATTTTATATTATATTATTATATTCATATTTACATTTTAAGTTCAAAAATTCATTTCTTAATCAACAAGTAATCTTTTTTATTCAAACTTTTTTTCAATTGTTTTCAATTTAACTCATGCATTGTATAAACCCTGAAAAATGACATATTTGCCCTTTATCAATTTATATTTCATTTTCCATATTTTCATGTATTTTCATTAATTCATTTTAATTGATTTTTCACCATTTTTCCCATCACACTTAAATCCCACAATTTTCTCTTGATCCTTATCTCCTCAAATTGATCCTAGTATATTCCTTTCATCACAGCTCATGAGCATAACAAGTGTCCTCATTTCTCTTGATCAAAAACCCACAAAAATCTCATAACCAAAAACTCAAAATTACCCTTGATTCTTATCCAATTGAAGCCAACTCATAACCTAATTTTCCACTACAAATAACACTCTTCAGTGAGGAGAGAGGAGACCACGAAAATTCATTCACAAACTCAGAGAAAATCAATCCCAAGTTCTCTCATTTTTACCCTTTTTCTCAAAAATTCAATTTCTTCATAAACCTCATCCAAATCTCAATTTCTTCATCAAATAAGCCTCCAAACACTTCCAGTAGCATAAAACAACCATAAAACACAAGCTCTAACCCATAAATTTGAGAGAATCAAAACCCCAAAAACCTTCAAAAATGTGAGATTTGAACACGAGTTTTTAGTCTATGTTTCTGTTGTTTTTTAACCCCATTCATCATCAAATAACCTCTAGATGCTTTTCCATTGATTAATTTAACCCAGTTCTCGTTTAATTCGTGTTTTCCCAAATTTGAGTTCGAACTTTGTCTCGTCGTTTTTCAAATTTTAAGCGTTGTTTGAAGAATCTAAGGTTATATTAGTGTTCCTCGTGGAATTTCGAGCAGAATCGTATACTCTTTTGCCCGTTTCATCGCCGTTTTGAAGCTCCGGTGAGTGGTTGCCGGCGCCGGTGTTGTTGCTGTCGCGAGGAAGATGAAGCTCCATGATGCTCTCTCTCATTTTCCAGATCAAACCACAGCCGTTGGATCTTATTTTTAAAATCCGTTCGTTGATCTGTATCTCTAATCACACCCGTCCGATCCTTCAATGAGTAGATCTGGCGTACTGCAACGCGCGTTCCACCATAGATGTCATCTCCTGCGAGGTACCAGATCCAGTTCCTGCTGTTTTCAAATCCAGTCATTCTGATCAGATCAAACGTCCAGAACGTGCGCGTCCACTGTGTTCCTGCACACCTGTGACATACAGGATTGTTCCAGATTGGGCTTAGGCCCAGGTTTGGGTAACTACTTCTTGCACCCCCCTTTTTAACTCGTTTACTATTTGCACCTCCTCTGTTATTTATTTTATTTTTAATTTCTGAGATGATTATTTTTTTTAATTATATTTTAGGTTATTTTTAATTGATATATTATGAAATTATTTTTTTAAATCATTTATTTACTTTTTTTTCCTCATTTTCTTTATTTATTATATTAGTGTTCAAATTAGGTTTAAATTGATTAATCTTTGATAACATGTTTTATTACTTGATCCATGATATGATATGAATAATATGTTAATGTTTGGAACTTTTTATTTTGATGTGTATATAATCATGTATTATTTTTATCTTTTGGCACTATTTAATTAGGTTTAAATGTTAATAATTAACCTTAGATAATATGAAAAATCATTTTTCTATGTTATTGTTATGCCATGAACTTTTAATTATTTTTTGTTGAATGTTACCCTCTGACTTTGATTCATTTTGTCTTGATCACATGATTTTTTTTGTTTATTATATTTTAATTGTATTAATTAATCATAGTATTCACATGTTAGGGTTTTAAATGACTTATTTGATGTTTTAATTATTAATTGCTACTAAATTTGTTCTATACTTGATAATATGCCTAATTTTTATTTCCATGATTTAACTCTATGCTTTTGATTTAATGTGATTAATTGTTAATAGTATGGTTTGAATTGTGAATTATTTTCTTTATTCGATTAAAAATATGTATGCATGTGTATGACTTTGAAAATGCTTGATTTATTTTGATGATATTTCTATAACATGATATGTTAGTTTTAGGTACCTTGATTGATTTCCAATTTTTATTTTAGGACAAATATATGCATGTATGTGAATTGGAAATATTTGGTACTATCTAGGTTATTTTATTTAGTTATTTGTTTATTTTATTTATGATTGTGTTAAATCTTTGCCTTTGATTTTTCTTGGTTATTTCTATTCGCGTGTTTTATGTGTTAGTCTCACCATTGATTGCTATTTGTTTTGCGCTTTACATGACACTCATATTTTATTACTTGCTTACACTTATTATTTGTTATATGCCTTATATTCATTTTATGCTTACATGCTTTATATTTATGTTTCTTGCATTTATATTATATTATATGCTTTATATTTATATCTCATTTATTTTTATTTATACTATCATTATTATTATTATTATTCAAATCCCCTTCGCATGTTTCCCCCCTGGTTGTAATTTTAAATGCGCATAATTGGCGCGATTTATTTTCAGTCATTATTATCATTGTCATTTATTTAATTCAATCCCCTTTGCATGTTTTCCCCCCGGATGTATTGTATGCTTTAAATTCTCGCTCATTATTGCTCGTTAGTGTATTTAATGTGTTAATCCGAAGAAAGGAAAAAACCTCGACCTATATGTCGTTGCAAAAAGTCTAGGCGCGATTCAAATATTTTAGGTTGTTTAGTTAAAGCGTTAGAACTCTCGTTAGAACCATTAACCCTTTTTAGCCAAAAAATAGAGGTCAACACCTCTTCTCAAAAATATCCAAAATATGTCACTTATCAAAAACCTTTTTCAAAACAACTTGGATTTTAAACCAAGTCATTAATCAATCAAACTTTATTTTCTTTAAGCAAAGACAACTTGGATTTTAAACCAAGTCATTAATCAAACATTTCTCAAAACAACTTGGATTTTAAACCAAGTCATCAATCAATCAAACTTTATTTTCTTTAGGTGAAAACACTTGATTTTTCAAATCAAGTCTTATTTTCAACTTCAAAACTCATTTTCATTAGATAAAAACCTTGGAACTCAAGCCAAGTGCATTTTGTCACTCAAAACTCATTTTCCCAATAAAATACTCAATTAGCCCTAAATCTTATACATATTTTCAAACACATAAAAACAAAGCGCTTAAGATAGAATACAAGAGGTTCCTATAGAGTACTATAGACGCTTAGGGTGCTAATACCTTCCCTTTGCGTAACCAACCCCCTTACCTCGATCTCTTTATTTAGGGTGTTTTAACGGACTTTTCTCCCTTCTTCGGAAAAATAAAAAGCTCGGTGGTGTATTTAAATGTTTTGTGATTCAACGCTTCCTTATAGCTTGACATCCAAAAATCACCGCGACAGAAATGGCGACTTCACTGGGGATCCCCCGAGCGGGTTGAGCCCATCTTGTAATCTTTTTCTTTTGCGCTTGTTTGTTTATATGTGTATATGTATGATTTATGATCTTTAAATTGGGAAAATTGCTTGAGTGAGACAGTCTTAACCCGGACTTGAGTGAAACAATAAGATAGGATGTGGTAGGGTCATAGTGACGGGATTGGAGTAGTTCAATCCATGTTCACATGTGATATAACCACGCACAGTCTAGGAAGTTCAAAGGTAGAATGTTGACATGAGTAGTTATGTTGACCTTCTATTTTTGGAGGACCGAAGGATTGTGGACCTTTAGAGTTACACTTAACCCATCTTGGCCATTAGGACGTGGCGCGGTGACCGGTCTAGAGTAGTTTAGATTGGTTGATACGCGATGCCACACCCGAACGAGATTGTCTTGCGAATATTATTGGAGCGGGAGTAGTGCCGTAAACCGATAATATCCAAAAGACGGTTTATAACTTTGGGAACTTTGTAGAACCCGTGATGCAGGTACAAAGAAAACCTTAGTACTTACCATGTGAGAAGGGGCTCTTACCCTTGACTCCAACATTTTACCTTAACCCAACCATGTTTGCGCATCATTAATTGCATGCATGCATTCATTCATAAAAACATTTTCTCATCCGATATCAAAGGACTTAAATTAAATTCTTTATAAACATTGTAGATGTTAATATTGTAAGAGGCATTAGGAAATTAAATTTAAAAAAAAAAACCGGACTTGTCAACTATTTTGTAATGTTCCTAAGCTCTGTTTTTTTTAAAAAAAAAAAAAAAAGAACTTCCTTGTAATGTGTCAGATTTTCAAGTGTAATAAATCTTATCTACAATGTCTACAATCAATTTAGTATAAGTCTTTTGATAAAAAAAAAAAAAAAAAAAAAAACTGCATATTTTAGCATAAACACATCATGCATCATCATGCATTCATAAGTCTCCAACACCGAGTCTCATATTCTCCTCTTCTCTCTGCCTCAGTCAAAGAAAGTGGCCCGGCATTTTTACTACAAGTTTACCCTTATCTACAACACTCGAGCAAGTTAGGAAGATGGAACGTCTCGAGCAAGAGAATCAAGCACTCCGTGAGCAAGTAACAAATATGAACGGGGAAATAGAGAGGTTAACTGCCATAGTGACTGATGTTTTGGTTAATCAAGCTCAAGCTCAGGTATCGGTCCCTCAGCTCACTAGCACTTCTCTGGTTCAGCCAACTACTGTGCTCACTAGCCTTTCTCAGTTAACTATGTCTGAAGGACACCCATGGGGCATGGCTCGTAGCTCCATCGAAGGGTTTTACTTCCCTAATTCTGGGGTCCCGACTTCTATTGTGCAGCATACAAGTGTTATTCCCCAACATGTGACAACTCTTCCTCAAACTAGTGCTTCAGTGCCACCTTTAACGAGGACTTTTCCCATTTCTACAAGTCATAATGTTCCCTGTATGAATGAAGCCGTCTATCATGAAGAACCAATTGGAAATGTAGGGGCACATGGTCGCATGAATGATCTTCAAGACGAGCTCGATAAGATGCACCTTGAGATCAAAGCTCTTCGTGGGAAGGGTTTATTTGTGAAAAATGCCCGCGACCTCTGTTTAGTGCCAAACGTCAAGATCCCGCCTAAGTTTAAGGTCCCTGAGTTTGAAAAATATAAAGGAAATTCTTGTCCCCGAAGTCATTTGGTAATGTACGCTCGGAAGATGTCTCCTCATGCGGATAACGATCAGCTGCTCATCCACTACTTTCAGGATAGTTTAACCGGTGCTGCTTTGAATTGGTATACGGGTCTAGATAGTGCCAACATTCGAACTTTCAGTGACTTGGGCGAAGCTTTTATCCACCAATATAGGTACAATTTGGACATGGCCCCTGATAGCGATGAACTACGAGCCCTGACCCAAGAGGAAAATGAATCATTCAAAGAGTATGCCCAGCGATGGAGAGGACTTGCTGCACAAATTCGTCCACCCTTAGAAGAAAAAGATTTGCGCAAGATGTTCCTTCATACTCTCAGCCCCTTTTACTATGAGAAAATGACTGTGTCCAAGAATTTCACTGAAATGGTGGAGATGGGAATGAGTTTAGAAGATGGGATCCGTCAAGGACGTCTAACAAAGGAAAGTACACCAGTTTACTCACATACTGCTGCTGTCTCAACCATTCCTCAACAACCCTTCAATCAATCAGTTCGTACTCAAAGAAAGCAGTCATTTGACTCTATACCAATGAAGTACGCAGACTTGCTTCCTGTCCTACTCGCAAGAAACCTCGTCCATACCAAACCACCTCCCCCTGCGCCTGAAAGACCGCCTGTTTGGTATCGCACTTATCTTACTTGTGATTTCCACCAAGGAGCACCCGGACATGACGTTGAACAATGTTATGCACTCAGAAAAGAGGTTCAGAATTTGGTCCGCACCAACATGTTATCCTTCAATGATCCAAGCTTGAACGTCCAAAGTTCACTTTCTGTCTAACAATGGATTCTCTGTCAGCATGATTCAGGATTGTTAAGAAGCTTGTCCCTTGGATCACTAGGCCTTTTATTTTGCATTTGCTTATTTGTCAAGCATCTGTTTGCATTTTAAAGTTGTATCTTTTAAATTAATGTTTCTAAAAACAATGAACATGCATATTTTGGAATCCATCCATTCGTATTCACTCTTTTTCTATGTTTTTCACTTCTTACGTTAACGAACTTGAGGGGAGGATGATGTAAACAAATTGATTTAAAATTGCTGATATGTGCTGATACATGCTTTCATTGATAAGACCCGGTTGACGATGTAAGGCATTGTTTCACTTCCCAAACACTGGAGAAATAAGGAGATAATCCGTATTCAACCCCTTTGAGCCAGAAGTTGGTGTTCTTTCTTTACAAAACACAACCCTTAAATCTTGACCTGGGGCAGGGTAGTTTTTCAATTAATTCAATGATACATTTTGATGCAAGAGGATCCATTTGTCTGAGATACCAGAAATTAGAAGGCCAAAGCTCACAATGTCATGTGGCAGTCCCAAACGTCTGTACCCATGACTGCTTACAACAAAGAAGAGTTACTAGAACAATTGGTCGAGTTAGCTCGTGAGAAGAGTGTTTTAAAGTTTAGGAATGAAACGTTGAAAAGAGATTTAGAGATAAAGAAGCATGAGCTTATGACCCAAAGTCGGATAATTGTCCAGCTTCAAGAGAAGGATGTTGCGCTTAGAAGAGACCCAAAGGGAATGAAGTATAATATGGACATTTTAAGTTTGTTTATTTATTGTATTTTCTTTTAGTTTAAAAAAAAAAAATTCCCGGTGGATTGAAAACCCAAAAGGGCGATCCATACAAAAGTTAGGGATTTTAAAAAAAAAAATCCCGTTGGATTGAAAACCTGAAAGGGCGATCCATACAAAAGTTAGGGATCAAAAAAAAAAAAAAAAAGTGAGAGAAGTGTTTTTATTCCTTGTATTTTCTTTTTGTAATGTTATAGTTGTCAAATGAAGTGGACGTTTTCTAGAAGCAAAAATTAGGGTATCCCGATGGTCCATAAAAATAAGGGGATCAAAAGCAAGCTTGTGAATAAATAAGTGATTGTTACTCCAAGAATCTCATTAAGGCGGCGACCAAAAGATCGATCTCAAGCGTTCATTGTCAAAGAAATCCTCTGGGTGATCAAAATGTGTCTGATGAATTAATTGAATATCTAGGAATGAAGGACATCAAAGAAGAGTGGGTGGGTAAAAACAGAAATTTGAGCCTAAAAATATTTTTTTTCAAAACCGTGAACCAGGCCACGTTATAACCCTTAAAATACCTAATTGAAATTGGGTCACTTTGAAAGCATAATCAGCAAAACCTTGTTAAAACTGACTCCACCTGTTTGTTGAGTAACTATCTTTTACGCACACTACACGTGTTTTCTATAAAATCTTTTTCGATTCCAAAACTTGCATGTACATTACTTCAGAAACACTTTTCAAAAGAAACAATTTTATTCGCAAGCTTATGTTTAGCATCAAGGAAATTCAAGCAAATGGTCTAATCAAGGATGGATCAACTCAAGGTTTCATAATATGGGGCAAGTTACCTCGTCATTCTGCCAATAAGGGGCATTCTCTCAAGGATCCCAAAGTCAAGATTTCATTAATTTGGGGCAAGTTACCTCAGCATTTTGCCAATTGGGGGGCAAGTTACTTCGTCATTCTGCCAAACAGGGGCAAGTCCTTATATCCAGGGGCATTCTCTTCAAAGATTCGAAGTCTCCCTAGCTTGGGGCAACTATTTCAGGATCCTGCCAATAAGTGGCATATCTTTCAAGAATTTAAAGTCAAGGTTTCATTCACTTGGGGTACCTCAGCTGTCAGAGTAACTCCTATTGAAGCATCATGGGTCGTAGAAGCATGCAGCAACACAGTCATTGCTAAAAAAAAAAAAAAGAGAGAGAGAGCTCGCTAAGTTGAAAACCTGAAAAGGCGGCTTAGGCAAAAATGAGCGTCCCGGTGGATTGAAAACCTGAAAGGGCGATCCAGGCAAAAATTAGGGACTCAAAAAAAAAAAAAAAAAGGGGGGGGGGGGGGAGGAAAGTGAAAAAGGCATGACTGATAGTGAATATTGTGGTTCAGAGTGTGAAATGGCGACTTCTGCTAAATTTCTGATTAATGGGCATTATCCCCAACAAATGTTCGTTTCACCATCAGTTGATATTATGTACCGGGCGTCGTTCCGATGATTTGATTTAATCTATCTACAAGGGTGTTATCCCCAATGAAAAACTTCTGAGTGGTTGTACAGCTATGTCGGGCCGCTTCCTATCTTACCTGTCCAGTCTTGTCTCGTCCAAGTTTTATATAATCATACAAATACAAGAGTCATACATACGATGCATACATAACATTCATACATTCTTGACATTCATTCATACATAACATATATACTCACACAATTCATGCATGATTGCATTTTTCCACATATTCATTAATTCACTCGTCTTGGTCGTGTTTATTCTCTGATAATAAAGGTGGGCGTGTCATTCTCCCCAAATAGATTGTCAGCCCTAAGCAGAAAATGCATATCATTTCTACATTCCCCACCGAGATAATCCTCGTGGAAGAAGGTTGCTTTAGTTGTTTCCCAATCGAGTTTCTTCCTCGTTGGGTACAGAGTCTTGTTTAACTATTTTCTCTCCAGTTCTTTCCTGGATTGAGTTCTTTTTCCAATCAGCAAGTGGCAGTCTCTTTATTTGAGAAGCTTGCATACAAACAATTAAACTCTCGCTTTCCCCAAGTGATGTCATCACCAATGTATATGGAAAAGAGGTGTTAATTAATTTACTTCACAAATAATTTCATCATTCAGGTTTCCTCAGTATACCATCATTTGTATAATAGTGGGTAATCTTAGTCATTTGTCTGGATATGCCATCTCTCGTCGACAGTAGATAATGTATGATAATTTCGCATTTGCCTTCATTAAGCTCTCATAACAAGTAATACCTTCCTCAGTGAAACTATATCATGCCCCCAGTGGAGTCGAATTCCCCTCTTCTGTAAACCTATATATCCCTTTTGTCATCTCTTCGCCAGTTGGGTCACTTGCGTCATTCCCTTTGTGTTTGTCTCAGTCTCCCCCGGTGATAATAACTTGTTTATTGGGGCATCTTTTTCTCACAAAATTTACAAGAGTCATCCCCAGTGTGCCTGGTCCAGAGATGTCTCCATCAATCATTCATCACAAAAAGAGTCATCCCAGTGTTTCTGGTCCAGAGATGTCTCCATCAATCATATATTACAAAAAATATCATTCTCAGTGTATCTGATCCAGGATGTCATCATCAAACATATTTCAAGTAGCAGATGCTACAAATAAACATTTGCAAAATTACATTTTATTCCCCAGAAAAGTCATTCTCAGTACATCTGGTCAAGTCAATTTATCTTTTCTTGTTATGTCCTGCTCTCCTACAATGACGGCAGACATTTACTTTATTCCTGTGTCCTGCTCTCTCACAATGACGGCAGACATTTACTTTCTTCCTGTGTCCTGCTCTCCTACATCGACAGCAGACAGTTTATCTTCTTATTATGTCATGCTCTCCCACAATGACGGCATACATTCACTTTCTTCTTGTGTCATGCTCTCCTACATCGACAGCAGACAGTTTATCTTCTTATTATGTCATGCTCTCCTACAATGACGGCAGACATTTACTTTCTTCCCGTGTCCTACTCTCCTACATCGACAGCAGACAGTTTATCTTCTTATTATGTCATGCTCTCCCACAATGACGGCATACATTTACTTTCTTGTTATGTCCTGCTCTCCTACATCGACAGCAGACAGTTTATCTTCTTATTATGTCATGCTCTCCCACAATGACGGCATACATTTACTTTCTTGTTATGTCCTGCTCTCCTACATCGACAGCAGACAGTTTATCTTCTTATTATGTAATGCTCTCCCACAATGACGACATACATTCACTTTCTTCTTGTGTCCTGCTCTCCTACATCGACAGCAGACAGTTTATCTTCTTATTATGTCATGCTCTCCTACAATGACGGCATACATTTACTTTCTTCTTGTGTCCTGCTCTCGTACAATGACGGCAGACATTCACTTTATTCTTGTGTCCTGCTCTCCTACATCGACAGCAGACAGTTTATCTTCTTATTATGTCATGCTCTCCCACAATGACGGCATACATTTACTTTCTTGTTATGTCCTGCTCTCCTACATCGACAGCAGACAGTTTATCTTCTTATTATGTCATGCTCTCCCACAATGACGGCATACATTTACTTTCTTGTTATGTCCTGCTCTCCTACATCGACAGCAGACAGTTTATCTTCTTATTATGTCATCCTCTCCCACAATGACGGCATACATTCACTTTCTTCTTGTGTCCTGCTCTCCTACATCGACAGCAGACAGTTTATCTTCTTATTATGTCATGCTCTCCTACAATGGAGGCATACATTTACTTTCTTCTTGTGTCCTGCTCTCGTACAATGACGGCATACATTCACTTTATTCTTGTGTCCTGCTCTCCTACATCGACAGCAGACAGTTTATCTTCTTATTATGTCATGCTCTCCCACAATGACGGCTTACATTATCTTTATTCTTCTGTCTTGCTCTCCCACAATGATAGCAAACAAAGTCTCTTCTCCCTTTTACGTCTTGCTCTCCTACAATGACAGCAGACAATTTATTTCCTTGTTGTGTCCATACCATCCCACAATGCTGGTAGACACTGTCTTTACTGCTTCTGTCCGCTACAGGACTTTATTGCTTTCTGTCTTTACTTATGTCCGTTCACAGGACTTTATTGCTTATGTCCGCTCACAGGACTTTATTGCTTTCTGTCTTTACTTCTGTCCGATGCAGGACTTTATTGCTTATGTCCGCTCACAGGACTTTATCGCTTTCTGTCTCTACTTTTGTCCGTTACAGGACTTTACCGCTTCTGTCTGCTTATAAGACTGTACTGCTTTTGTCATCATCATTCATGTTCCCCAGTGAGTCTGTCTCCTACTTACCAGGTAAGTTCTACATAATCTTGCATTTCAAAACGTAGCATTCATAGCATGCCATCATACCATTCCCTGTCCGGTCGGTCAAAAAATGGTGTATTTTATATTTAAGTCTCTTCTACCGTCCATTCAAAATAATAAAAACCTCAAAAATATCTTTTTCTTCTTTCAAACTCCCGGTAGAAGAAACTTAAATAGGGGCATCTGTCATACCCCATTTTTTGACCACCCCTAATTTCTTCATTTAATTTTAGCTCATTTTTAAGCATGGTAATTTTTCATCATTATTATTATTTATTGGTTTAAAATTGCTAAAAATAGTATTTTTATCCTGTTTACGCTGCTTAACTGTTTTATTTTTAGATAATTAAGTACATGACATTTTGATCTTTTTCTTGCACCTTAAATTTCCAAATATGCTCTTGTGCCATAATTTGTTCATAAACTTGATTTTGTTCCCATTTTACTCTTTTCAAAAATTTCAATATATTAAGGTAACTTCTTTTGCAAGTAATCTCATTCTTCATCCATTCTTTATGATTTTTGAGTTATAATTTCATCTCCATCATTTTCATATATTATGAGCATAATAAAAATATTTTAATTATATTTTCATTTGCATTTTTATTTTATATTATATTATTATATTCATATTTACATTTTAAGTTCAAAAATTCATTTCTTCATCAACAAGTAATCTTTTTTATTCAAACTTTTTTTCAATTGTTTCCAATTTAACTCATGCATTGTATAAACCCTGAAAAATGACATATTTGCCCTTTATCAATTTATATTTCATTTTCCATATTTTCATGTATTTTCATTAATTCATTTTAATTGATTTTTCACCATTTTTCCCATCACACTTAAATCCCACAATTTTTCTCTTGATCCTTATCTCCTCAAATTGATCCTAGTATATTCCTTTCATCACAGCTCATGAGCATAACAAGTGTCCTCATTTCTCTTGATCAAAAACCCACAAAAATCTCATAACCAAAAACTCAAAATTACCCTTGATTCTTATCCAATTGAAGCCAACTCATAACCTAATTTTCCACTACAAATAACACTCTTCAGTGAGGAGAGAGGAGACCACGAAAATTCATTCACAAACTCAGAGAAAATCAATCCCAAGTTCTCTCATTTTTACCCTTTTTCTCAAAAATTCAATTTCTTCATAAACCTCATCCAAATCTCAATTTCTTCATCAAATAAGCCTCCAAACACTTCCAGTAGCATAAAACAACCATAAAACACAAGCTCTAACCTATAAATTTGAGAGAATCAAAACCCCAAAAACCTTCAAAAATGTGAGATTTGAACACGAGTGTTTAGTCTATGTTTCTGTTGTTTTTTAACCCCATTCATCATCAAATAACCTCTAGATGCTTTTCCATTGATTAATTTAACCCAGTTCTCGTTTAATTCGTGTTTTCCCAAATTTGAGTTCGAACTTTGTCTCGTCGTTTTTCAAATTTTAAGCGTTGTTTGAAGAATCTAAGGTTATATTAGTGTTCCTCGTGGAATTTCGAGCAGAATCGTATACTCTTTTGCCCGTTTCATCGCCGTTTTGAAGCTCCGGTGAGTGGTTGCCGGCGCCGGTGTTGTTGCTGTCGCGAGGAAGATGAAGCTCCATGATGCTCTCTCTCATTTTCCAGATCAAACCACAGCCGTTGGATCTTATTTTTAAAATCCGTTCGTTGATTTGTGTCTCTAATCACACCCGTCCGATCCTTCAATGAGTAGATCTGGCGTACTGCAACGCGCGTTCCACCATAGATGTCATCTCCTGCGAGGTACCAGATCCAGTTCCTGCTGTTTTCAAATCCAGTCATTCTGATCAGATCAAACGTCCAGAACGTGCGCGTCCACTGTGTTCCTGCACACCTGTGACATACAGGATTGTTCCAGATTGGGCTTAGGCCCAGGTTTGGGTAACTACTTCTTGCACCCCCCTTTTTAACTCGTTTACTATTTGCACCTCCTCTGTTATTTATTTTATTTTTAATTTCTGAGATGATTATTTTTTTTAATTATATTTTAGGTTATTTTTAATTGATATATTATGAAATTATTTTTTTAAATCATTTATTTACTTTTTTTTCCTCATTTTCTTTATTTATTATATTAGTGTTCAAATTAGGTTTAAATTGATTAATCTTTGATAACATGTTTTATTACTTGATCCATGATATGATATGAATAATATGTTAATGTTTGGAACTTTTTATTTTGATGTGTATATAATCATGTATTATTTTGAATTTTTTATCTTTTGGCACTATTTAATTAGGTTTAAATGTTAATAATTAACCTTAGATAATATGAAAAATCATTTTTCTATGTTATTGTTATGCCATGAACTTTTAATTATTTTTTGTTGAATGTTACGCTCTGACTTTGATTCATTTTGTCTTGATCACATGATTTTTTTTGTTTATTATATTTTAATTGTATTAATTAATCATAGTATTCACATGTTAGGGTTTTAAATGACTTATTTGATGTTTTAATTATTAATTGCTACTAAATTTGTTCTATACTTGATAATATGCCTAATTTTTATTTCCATGATTTAACTCTATGCTTTTGATTTAATGTGATTAATTGTTAATAGTATGGTTTGAATTGTGAATTATTTTCTTTATTCGATTAAAAATATGTATGCATGTGTATGACTTTGAAAATGCTTGATTTATTTTGATGATATTTCTATAACATGATATGTTAGTTTTAGGTACCTTGATTGATTTCCAATTTTTATTTTAGGACAAATATATGCATGTATGTGAATTGGAAATATTTGGTACTATCTAGGTTATTTTATTTAGTTATTTGTTTATTTTATTTATGATTGTGTTAAATCTTTGCCTTTGATTTTTCTTGGTTATTTCTATTCGCGTGTTTTATGTGTTAGTCTCACCATTGATTGCTATTTGTTTTGCGCTTTACATGACACTCATATTTTATTACTTGCTTACACTTATTATTTGTTATATGCCTTATATTCATTTTATGCTTACATGCTTTATATTTATGTTTCTTGCATTTATATTATATTATATGCTTTATATTTATATCTCATTTATTTTTATTTATACTATCATTATTATTATTATTATTCAAATCCCATTCGCATGTTTCCCCCCTGGTTGTAATTTTAAATGCGCATAATTGGCGCGATTTATTTTCAGTCATTATTATCATTGTCATTTATTTAATTCAATCCCCTTTGCATGTTTCCCCCCCGGATGTATTGTATGCTTTAAATTCTCGCTCATTATTGCTCGTTAGTGTATTTAATGTGTTAATCCGAAGAAAGGAAAAAACCTCGACCTATATGTCGTTGCAAAAAGTCTAGGCGCGATTCAAATATTTTAGGTTGTTTAGTTAAAGCGTTAGAACTCTCGTTAGAACCGTTAACCCTTTTTAGCCAAAAAATAGAGGTCAACACCTCTTCTCAAAAATATCCAAAATATGTCACTTATCAAAAACCTTTTTCAAAACAACTTGGATTTTAAACCAAGTCATTAATCAATCAAACTTTATTTTCTTTAAGCAAAGACAACTTGGATTTTAAACCAAGTCATTAATCAAACATTTCTCAAAACAACTTGGATTTTAAACCAAGTCCTCAATCAATCAAACTTTATTTTCTTTAGGTGAAAACACTTGATTTTTCAAATCAAGTCTTATTTTCAACTTCAAAACTCATTTTCATTAGATAAAAACCTTGGAACTCAAGCCAAGTGCATTTTGTCACTCAAAACTCATTTTCCCAATAAAATACTCAATTAGCCCTAAATCTTATACATATTTTCAAACACATAAAAACAAAGCGCTTAAGATAGAATACAAGAGGTTCCTATAGAGTACTATAGACGCCTAGGGTGCTAATACCTTCCCTTTGCGTAACCAACCCCCTTACCTCGATCTCTTTATTTAGGGTGTTTTAACGGACTTTTCTCCCTTCTTCGGAAAAATAAAAAGCTCGGTGGTGTATTTAAATGTTTTGTGATTCAACGCTTCCTTATAGCTTGACATCCAAAAATCAACGCGACAATCCTAAACAAGAAGAAACAACTATTCCCAAGAATACTTTCAAGTATAAGTCATCACATCCTGAAGAGCTTATCATTGGTAATAAGAACAGTCCTAGGAAAACAAGATCAAGCTTTAGGGATGAAGAATCCTTATTTGGTCTAGTTTCCTTGATTGAACCTAAAACCATTGATGAAGCATTATCTGATGATGCTTGGATAGTTCCTATGGAAGAAGAACTGAATCAATTTCAAAGGAATGATGTATGGGATCTTGTACCCAAACCTAAATGCAAGAACATTATTGGAACAAAGTGGGTATACAGAAACAAGCTGAATGAACAAGGAGAAGTAACAAGAAACAAAGCTAGACTTGTTGCACAAGGATACAGTCAACAAGAAGGTATTGATTATACAGAGACTTATGCTCCAGTTGCAAGATTGGAAGCTATAAGATTACTTACTTCTTATGCTGTCAACAACAACATTACACTTTATCAGATGGATGTTAAGAGTGCATTTCTAAATGGTGTAATCTCTGAAGAAGTATATGTCAAACAACCTCCAGGATTTGAAGATATTTCTAATCCAGATCATGTGTTCAGACTAAAGAAGTCACTCTATGGACTCAAACAAGCTCCCAGAGCTTGGTATGAGAGACTACGTAACTTCTTGGTTGACAATGGTTTTGTAAAAGGTCAAGTTGACAATACACTATTCAAGAAGACCATGAAGAAAGACATTCTAATCATTCAAATTTATGTTGATGACATCATATTTGGATCAACTAATGCTGGACTTTGCAAGAACTTTTCTAAGATGATGCAAGATGAATTTGAGATGAGCATGATGGGTGAATTGAAGTACTTTCTGGGAATTCAGATCAATCAAACAAAGAAAGGAAACTTCATTCATCAGTCAAAGTATATCAAAGATATTCTGAAGAAGTACAATCTTGAAAACTGCAAACCCATGAACACTCCAATGCATCCTACATCAAGTCTTGGCAAAGGTGAGTCTGAAGGTAAAGTTGACCAGAAGTTATATAGAGGTATGATTGGATCTCTTCTCTATCTAACAACTTCTAGACCTGATATCTTATTCAGTGTATGTCTGTGTGCAAGATTTCAATTAGATCCTAGAGAATCTCATTTTACTGCTGTAAAGAGAATCTTTAGATATCTGAAGGCTACTTGTAACATTGGATTGCTGTATCAGAAATCTAATGATTACAAACTGATTTCTGTGATGCTGACTATGCTGGTGATAAACTTGAAAGAAAATCCACTAGTGGAAGTTGTCAATTCATTGGTGAGAATTTGATTTCTTGGGCCAGTAAAAGGCAAACCACCATAGCTATGTCAACTGCAGAAGCAGAATACATTTCAGCAGCCAAGTGTTGTACACAACTACTTTGGATGAAATATCAATTGGAAGATTATCAAATAAGCAGTCATAATATTCCTTTATATTGTGATAACACTGCTGCCATTCATCTTTCTAAAAATCCTATTCTACACTCAAGAGCTAAGCATATTGAGATTAAACATCATTTTATAAGAGACTATGTACAGAAGGGTGTAATTGATCTCAAGTTTATTGATACTGAAAATCAATGGGCTGATATCTTTACAAAACCCTTAGCTGTTGAAAGATTTGATTTTATCAAAAGGAATCTTAATATGATGGAAATCTGTGAATAAGCTAAACTCTGGTGAAGAATATTATTTTAGGATGTTCTGGAAGTTTATCAGAAGTTAGGGGGAGTCAGACCTTTTGCATCAGAAGTTTAGACAAACCATCTTCTGATATCTTTTATCAGAAGTTAGGGGGAGTCAGAACTTGTGTATCAGAAGTTGACAAATCCATCTTCTGTATTTCTATCAGAAGTTTGTGAGTGGTTCTGAACGTGACGTGGCAGTAACTGTTGAGTTACCTCTTCAACTGATGTCGCTAACGTGTCGGATATTTAATTAATCTTCTAATACACGTGTCTGTTTGCTATTAGAGAAAGAAGCTGGTTAGTGATGATTGTGTTCTAATTCAATTTGTGAATTGTTAAGTTACTCTTTTACCCCTGTCCTTTCAGTTAGTACGTTTTTGCGCGGTTTTGTTTTTCTTTCCTTTTTAAACACTAACTGTTCACATTCACACACTTACACATTCACTACCCACACTTTCATCTCTTCTAAAACTCAGAGCAATTTCTTTCTTCTCTCAAATTAGCAAACCCTAACCCCCAAACTCAGAATCATGGCATCTTCTACCAAGCGTATTCAATCTCTAGGAGAAAGGCATGCAAGTGTACCACCTATTGCTGACATCAAAGCATTGTTGGAACAAAATTATGATTTTGTATCTCCTTAATTGATTTTGATGATAACAATGTATTTAAGGTTAAATTGGAATACTAATAATTTAATTCAGTGTGCAGGATTAAAAGTTAAAATTTGCGTACTAAAGAACCTTAGAATTTCTGAAGGAATTACTTCTGAGCTCACCAGATCTGAAGCAAGTGAAACTCTGAAGTTTTTATCTGAACCTTAGAATTTCTGAAGGAATTACTTCTGAGCTCACCAGATCTGAAGCAAGTAATTCTGAGCCTGTGAAACTCTGAAGTTATTATCTGAACCTTAGAATTTCTGAAGGAATTACTTCTGAGCTCACCAGATCTGAAACAAGTAATTCTGAGCCTATCAAAATCTGAAGAACATCTGAGCTCACCAGATCTGAAACAAGTAATTCTGAGCCTATCAAAATATGAAGAACATCTGAGCTCACCAGATCTGAAACAAGTAAATCTGAGCCTATCAAAATCTGAAGGCTCGTGAGATATAAGTGTTAAGCTACATTTGAGAGTACAATTTTATTGAAGACTGTGCCTGACTAAGTCCAAACGCAGAAACCAAGAATGAAAAGGTTTGACCATGGAAAGGTCCTTTTCAAGTCAGGCTTCAGAAACGATTATTTCCTTATTTGGCTTTCACCAAGGTTCAAATATCAAAAGCCAAAAGGAATCTCTCATTTTGTAGTAAACGTTAAGCTCCTAAGCTACTGCAAATCAGAACAGCTAATAAGCTCACTGATCTATACAAAGGAGCGTCTCAATTCTTCAAACGGCTATAATCTTCAACGTTCATTTTATCATCTATAAAAGGAAGAAGATTTGTGAAGAAATGGAATCAAGACTTAAGCTTCTGAACGTGCTGAAACTCTGTCAAATTCTGAAGCTATCAAACACTTAGAAACTTTGTGATAATTTTCTAAGTTAGTCTTGTAACTGAGTTGTATTTTGTAAACACCTCTGATTGTATATCAAGTGTTAATCTCTTATCTTTATTAACATTAAAACCAGTTAGAAGTCTCTTGCTTTGTGCTTGAGCATTGGAAGTCTCTTGCTTTGTGCTTGAGCATTGGAAGTCTCTTGCTTTGTGCTTGAGCATTGGAAGTCTCTTGCTTTGTGCTTGAGCATTAGAAGTCTCTTGCTTTGTGCTTGAGCAGTTTGAAGTCTCTTGCTTAGTGCTTGAGCATTTGTAATCTGAGTGATTATAGTGAAATCTCTTGTGAAGGACAAGAGGACTGGACTACTCCTGTTAGTGGGAGGAACCAGTATAAAAATTCTGAGCATCTCTCTCTAACCCTATCCTCATATATTGTGTGTGTTATACCTTATCCGCTGCAATTTGTTTTAACTTAGAAAAAGTCTCACACAATTCAACCCCCCCCTTCTTGTGTGTTTTTCAACCTTCAATTGGCATCAGAGCTCCGGTCTGTTGCTCTTCACTTAACAGTGAAACAGTAAAAGATCTAGGGGTACTTAGTTGAAAAACATGTCTGGTGTTACCTCTCCTTCTGCTTCCTCTGGACCTGATCACTCTGCTGTTCCACCTCCTCACAACTATGATAGGGAAAGGAACAGTGATAATCACAGAGACAAACCACCTTACTTCAACAGTGATCCTACTACTTTTCCTTTCTGGAAAACCAAGATGTATAGTTACATCATTGGGACCGATGATGAGTTATGGGATATCATTGAAGATGGTATACATTTTGAACACATGGATGATGAAGGTGTTGTAAGAAATACCTACAGAAAGTTCTTTGATGCTGAAAAGAAGAAACAGTATAAGAAGCATCATACTGTTAAGAATATGCTTATTGGTGCAATATCTCATGCTGAGTATTTAAAAATATCCAACAAGTCATGTGCCAAAACTATCTGGGACTCTCTATGTTCCACCTATGAAGGAAATAAGCAAGTCAAAGAAGCTAAGGCAAACTTATTAGTTCATCAATATGAGCTGTTCAGAATGAAGGAAGATGAAGATATTGAAACCATGTATTCAAGGTTTCAAACCCTTGTCTCTGGTCTTCAAGTTCTGAAGAAAAGCTACACTGCATCTGATCACGTGAAGAAAATTCTGAGGAGCTTACCTTCCAAATGGAGACCAAAAGTTACAGCTTTTCAGGAATCCAAGGATTTGGACAATGTGACTCTTGAAGATTTAATAAGCTCACTCAGAAGTCATGAGCTAGAACTTATGTCAGATGAACCTGTCAAGAAGATGAAGTCCTTGGCTCTAAGCTCTGTTCAGACTTCCTCAAAAGCTGCAAAGATCAAAGTGTCTGAACAAGAGGAAGAAACCTCTGATGATATGATGGATGAAAATTCTGAGAATGAAGAAATGGCACTAATGGTTAGAAGGTTTCAGAAATGGAACAAGAAATACAAAAGGTTTCCAAACAAAGGAAACAACTCAAGAAGTTCCTTTTCAAAGGACAAAAAGGAAGAACTGAACAACTGCTATAACTGCAAGAAATCTGGACACTTCATTGCGGACTGTCCAGAAATGTCATCCAAGGACAAAGGAAAGAATAAGAGCTTTGGGAAAGAAAAGTACAAAGAAAAGGTAAGGAAGAGTTTGTTAGCCACTTGGGAGACCATTGAGAATGACTCTGAAGGAGAAGATGATGAAGAAGGCAATCTGGCTTTAATGGCAAGAACTTCTGAAGGTAACAACTCTGATAGAGATTCTGAAGATGACTCAGATGATGAAAATGAGGTATACTCTAACATGACTAAATCTGAATTAATTGATTCTCTTAAGATTGCCGTGAAACATTACTCTCGTATAGTAAGTCAACACAAAATTCTGAAGAATGTTCATGAATCATTGAAAAAGGATGCCAAGATTCTTTATGATGAAAATGAATCGTTAAACATTCGTATTTGTCATGTTGAATCTAACTATGTCTTGGCAGACAAGCTCAATGATGATCATGAAGATGCTCTTCACGAATTTATTCGTTGTACCTTCAATAGGAGTAAAATGGCTTCCATGATTTATCATATGACTCGTAACTATGGTGAAGGCATTGGTTATTCTCGGTTTAAGAACTGGGATAAACCTCTGAAATCATATAGTGAGGATGATACTCCACCTGAATTATTCTCTACCTTTGTTAAAAGTGGTACACTTGATCTGAAGGCATCCAACTCTGAAGGAGGTTCTGAACCTGAACCCAAAGACTCAGAAGTTCCAAGTTCTTCTGAACCTAAAATTTCTGAGTCCAAAAGTTCTCAAGTTAAGGCTCAGAAGTCATCTGAACCTCTGAGAAATCAAGGTAAAGTTACTTCAGATCCTTGCTTGACCTTTGGAACTGTGATATACTCCAGATCAAAATCCAAGAATCAAATTAAGCCTAAACATTCTTGTCAAAGCTTAATTAATTCTAGATCTTGTGTTGATCATAGAAAACAAAGAAGGAATACTATTCAGAAGACTAACTCTAAAGGACCCATCAGAATATGGGTACCAAAATCTGAAATAATGTTTGCTTCAGATGCTCATGCAAGGAAAGGTAAAACAGCAGCCCTGGTACCTGGACAGTGGTTGCTCACGACATATGACGGGAGAAAAGCATATGTTCCAAACCCTAACTCTGAAAGAGGGAGGCTCTGTGGGATTTGGAGGAAAACAAAAAGGGAAGATCATTGGTACAGGTACAGTTGGTAATTCTTCTCTTTCCATTAAAGATGTTTGGTTAGTTGATGGACTTAAACACAATCTATTGAGCATTAGTCAATTTTGTGACAATGGGTGTGTTGTTACATTTAATAAGGAATCATGTACTGTATCAAAAGACTCTGACAAATCTGTAGTATTCAAGGGAATGAGAGTTGGCAATGTTTATAAAGTAAACTTTTCTGATTTGGTTGACCAAAAGATTATATGTCTTTTGTCTCTGGTGATGAGAAATGGCTATGGCACAAGCGTCTTGGTCATGCTAACTGGAGGTTGATCTCTAAGCTTAGCAAACAAAAGCTTGTTAGTGGTTTGCCTGACATTGATTATCACTCAGATGCACTTTGTGGCTCATGTCAAAAAGGAAAATTTGCTAAGACTTCATTCAGGTCTAAAAACATTGTCTCTACTTCCAGACCCTTAGAATTGCTTCACATTGATCTGTTTGGTCCTGTTTCGACAGCCTCTATCAATGGTAAAAAATATGGATTGGTCATGGTTGATGATTTCAGTAGATGGACTTGGGTGAAATTCCTACGTTCTAAGAGTGAAGCACTTGTGGTGTTCAGTGACTTCTGCACACAAATACAAAGTGAAAAGGATCTTCGGATTCTGAAGGTTAGAAGCGACCATGGGGGAGAGTTCGAAAATGACTCTTTCGAATCTTTCTGCTCAGAGCATGGAGTAATCCATGAATTCTCTTCTCCTAGAACACCACAGCAGAATGGTGTTGTAGAAAGAAAGAATAGATCTTTGCAAGAAATGGCTCGTACCATGATGCTTGAGTCTAACCTAGCTAAGTTCTTGTGGGCAGAAGCCGTGAGTACTGCTTGCTATGTTCAGAATAGAATCTACATCAGACCTATTCTGAACAAAACTGCTTATGAACTGTTCAAAGGAAGAAAACCAAATATTTCTTATTTTCATCAGTTTGGATGTACTTGTTATATTCTAGACAACAAGGTCTATCGAAAGAAATTTGATGCTAGAGCTTATAAGGGTATCTTTATAGGCTACTCTGAACGCTCAAAAGCATACAGATTGTATAATTCTGAAACTCACACAGTTGAAGAATCTATACATGTTAGATTTGATGATAAAGAGCCTGACGATAAAATGTCAGAGCAAGCTGAGACTTTTGCAGAATTTCAAGTTTCCTCAAATTCTGAGTGTGAAGATCTCTCCATTGCTGTATATCCATCTGAGACTCAAAATGAAGATATCTCTGAAGACCCTTCAGAAACTGAACCCTCTCAGACACCTGCTCCACCTAAGAGTAAATTCAAGTATAGATCATCTCATCCTGAAGAGCTAATTGTTGGTAACAAGGATAGCCCAAGAAAGACCAGATCTGCTTTCAAAGAGGATGAATCCCTAGTTGGGTTAATTTCATTAATTGAACCCACAAACATAGAAGAAGCACTCTCAGATGATGGGTGGATTGTTGCAATGCAAGAAGAACTCAATCAATTTGAAAGAAATGATGTTTGGGATCTGGTACCAAAACCCAAACACAAGAACATTATTGGAACAAAATGGGTATTCAGAAACAAGTCAAATAAAAAGGGAGAAGTTGTCAGAAATAAAGCTAGACTGGTTGCACAAGGTTATAGTCAGCAAGAAGGCATAGATTTCACTGAAACCTTTGCACCAGTAGCAAGACTTGAGGCAATTAGACTTCTCTTGACCTATGCAGTTAATCATGACATCACTCTATTTCAAATGGATGTTAAGAGTGCATTTCTGAATGGAGTAATTTATGAAGAAGTCTATGTTAAACAACCTCCTGGCTTTGAAGATATAAAGTGTCCTGATCATGTTTACAAATTGAAGAAATCTCTGTATGGTTTGAAACAAGCTCCAAGAGCTTGGTATGAAAGGTTAAGTATATTTCTTCTAGAAAATGGTTTTGAAAAAGGACATGTTGATAACACTCTCTTTAGAAAAACCTTAAAAACTGATATTTTGATTGTTCAGATTTATGTTGATGATATTATCTTTGGTTCAACTAATGCTTCTCTTTGCAAGAATTTCTCTAAGCTTATGCAGGATGAATTTGAAATGAGTATGATGGGAGAACTAACATTCTTCTTGGGAATTCAAATCAATCAAAGAAAAGAAGGAGTATATGTGCATCAAACCAAATACACAAAGGATTTACTGAAGAAATTTGGTCTTGAAGATTGTAAACCAATGTCAACTCCTATGCATCCCTCTAGCTGTCTTCTGAAGGAAGAATCTGAAGGCAAAGTAGATCAGAAATTATACAGAGGTATGATTGGTTCCCTCCTTTATCTCACTGCATCTAGACCAGATATCTTGTTCAGTGTATGCTTGTGTGCTAGATTTCAATCAGATCCTAGAGAGTCTCATCTAACTGCTGTTAAGAGAATCTTTAGATATCTGAAAGGAACCACTAATCTTGGATTACTTTATAAGAAATCCTTAGATTATCAGCTTATTGGATTCTGTGATGCTGACTATGCTGGTGATAAAATTGAAAGGAAGTCCACTAGTGGAAACTGTCAATTTCTAGGTGAAAACCTTATATCATGGGCTAGTAAGAGACAAGCAACTATTGCTCTATCTACAGCAGAAGCAGAGTACATCTCAGCTGCTAAGTGTTGCACGCAATTGCTCTGGATGAAACATCAGTTGGAGGACTATCAGATAAGGATAAGTAGTATACCACTTCTCTGTGATAATACTGCTGCTATCTGTTTGTCTAAGAATCCTATTTTGCATTCAAGAGCTAAACACATTGAGATCAAACATCACTTCATTAGAGACTATGTTCAGAAGGGAGTAATTAAGATTCAATTCATTGATACTGAGCATCAATGGGCTGATATCTTTACCAAACCTCTTGCTATTGATCGTTTCGATTTTATCAAGAAAAATCTGAACATGGTTTTTATTTCTGAATGATATCTCTGAATGCTGTTAACTCTGAATGAATAAACTGGTTCTGAAGGGCCTCAGAAGTTTGGACGGCTCAGAAACTATTATATAGGTTCTGAAGCACTCTCTCATCTGAAGCAATCAGAATTATTTATTATTAAATATGATTTCTTGTGACTCAGATACCTACTCTAAGTGTTAGTTGACCACTCAGTTTCTCTAACTGACAGCTGGCTTCTGAAAACACTACTTATCTGTGTAACTTCCCATCATGTCTAGTAAACGCTGGGTAATGAAGGAGAGCTAATGATGATTTTATTAAAAGTAACTGCCAAGCCCCCATTACGTCACTATCTTGTTTCCCCAATATTTTGAAACTTCCACTATAATCACTTAACTACACACTAGTCACTATCACTTCTCACGTTTTCAATATTTTGAAACTTCCACTATAACCATTTCTGACACTCCTAAATCCCCTCAGAAATCTCCTATTAAAGATTCTGAGTCTACCCCAATAGCAATGGACGTAGACCAATCTGAACCCTCAAATGTTCAAAATTCTGAAGTCCCTGCTGAATCCCAAACTGAACCCCTTCAGACTTCATCTCCTAAGCCAACCACTTCTGAACCAAACCCCTCATCCATTCAAACCACTCCACCTTTTCCTGGAACTGATTCAGATCTTGAAGAAACTCGTCTTCATTCTGAAACAATTCCCTGTTTCACCATGGTACTTAACAATTCCCTTTTACCGTTGAATGCATTTACTGCTGGTGGTTGTTTGCTGTGTGCATTTACTACCCTGTAACTTGTGCTTTGACTGACCCGTTTTTGATAATGACAAAGGGGGAGAAAATATTATTTCATTTCCTATGGCAGTGAAATTATTTCTGAAGCTCTAAAGATCACATTTTCTGAACTCTACTCTTGTTAAGTTATATTAAAGTCTTTTAAACTTTTAATGAGGGGGAGTAATAAATTTTGTCCAACATAAATTCATATAATATAAGATACGCTTGCAAACCATATCTTATATTTGTCAGTCTGAAGAAATAGAGCTTGCAAACCTCTAATTCTGAAGGTAGAATATATGAAATTATATTTGACATTAAATATTACTCTTAGACTGTTTTATATTTATCATTGATAAACTTTTGAAGCTTATCAGACTCAGGGGGAGCTTGCAAACCTCAGAACCTGAAGTCAAGATGTTAAATAAAAACAACAACAATTGATTTTAAATACATATAGTTGTCATCATCAAAAAGGGGGAGATTGTTGGAACAAAATTATGATTTTGTATCTCCTTAATTGATTTTGATGATAACAATGTATTTAAGGTTAAATTGGAATACTAATAATTTAATTCAGTGTGCAGGATTAAAAGTTAAAATTTGCGTACTAAAGAACCTTAGAATTTCTGAAGGAATTACTTCTGAGCTCACCAGATCTGAAGCAAGTGAAACTCTGAAGTTTTTATCTGAACCTTAGAATTTCTGAAGGAATTACTTCTGAGCTCACCAGATCTGAAGCAAGTAATTCTGAGCCTGTGAAACTCTGAAGTTATTATCTGAACCTTAGAATTTCTGAAGGAATTACTTCTGAGCTCACCAGATCTGAAACAAGTAATTCTGAGCCTATCAAAATCTGAAGAACATCTGAGCTCACCAGATCTGAAACAAGTAATTCTGAGCCTATCAAAATATGAAGAACATCTGAGCTCACCAGATCTGAAACAAGTAAATCTGAGCCTATCAAAATCTGAAGGCTCGTGAGATATAAGTGTTAAGCTACATTTGAGAGTACAATTTTATTGAAGACTGTGCCTGACTAAGTCCAAACGCAGAAACCAAGAATGAAAAGGTTTGACCATGGAAAGGTCCTTTTCAAGTCAGGCTTCAGAAACGATTATTTCCTTATTTGGCTTTCACCAAGGTTCAAATATCAAAAGCCAAAAGGAATCTCTCATTTTGTAGTAAACGTTAAGCTCCTAAGCTACTGCAAATCAGAACAGCTAATAAGCTCACTGATCTATACAAAGGAGCGTCTCAATTCTTCAAACGGCTATAATCTTCAACGTTCATTTTATCATCTATAAAAGGAAGAAGATTTGTGAAGAAATGGAATCAAGACTTAAGCTTCTGAACGTGCTGAAACTCTGTCAAATTCTGAAGCTATCAAACACTTAGAAACTTTGTGATAATTTTCTAAGTTAGTCTTGTAACTGAGTTGTATTTTGTAAACACCTCTGATTGTATATCAAGTGTTAATCTCTTATCTTTATTAACATTAAAACCAGTTAGAAGTCTCTTGCTTTGTGCTTGAGCATTGGAAGTCTCTTGCTTTGTGCTTGAGCATTGGAAGTCTCTTGCTTTGTGCTTGAGCATTGGAAGTCTCTTGCTTTGTGCTTGAGCATTAGAAGTCTCTTGCTTTGTGCTTGAGCAGTTTGAAGTCTCTTGCTTAGTGCTTGAGCATTTGTAATCTGAGTGATTATAGTGAAATCTCTTGTGAAGGACAAGAGGACTGGACTACTCCTGTTAGTGGGAGGAACCAGTATAAAAATTCTGAGCATCTCTCTCTAACCCTATCCTCATATATTGTGTGTGTTATACCTTATCCGCTGCAATTTGTTTTAACTTAGAAAAAGTCTCACACAATTCAACCCCCCCCCCTTCTTGTGTGTTTTTCAACCTTCAAGCATCTACTCCTGGTGTTCTCTCTAAAGACAGAGTAAGCTTTCCTATTTCAGACCTATTTCTGCATATTGAGAGACCAGTCGACTTTGAAGCAATTAGGGCTAATGGTTGTAAAGGGATCAAGGAAGCGTTTGAGGCTCAAAGGTTGATAACTTTTCTAGATTGTCTTAATGGACCTGTCTATCCAGAAATTGTGAAGGATTTTTGGATGAAGGCACAAGTGACTCTCTGCAACTCAATACCACAAGATGAATATCTGGGCAAAGAGATTCGCTCAGAAGTTGGTGGTGTCTGCATTAGAATCAGACATGAGCACATTAGACAAGCAGCTCAGCTGTCAATCAAGGGTATTGTTCCTTACGCCGCTGATGAAGTTAGTCACTACATTCAAGAAGAAATCTATGGCAAGAATTCTACTTCCAAGAACAACAATGACATGAAGCCGTACTACGAGATACTTTACAAGATTTTGTGTGACTCTATTTTACCAAAGGTTGGTTCATCTGACCAAGTTTCCAATTTATATAAAACTGTTTTATATTATTTGGGAATAAAGGCTGAGGTGGACTTTGCCAAGCTGATTTTTGAGCACATGTGTAAAACTATCTCTGATAGTCAAACCAAGGGTACAACGAATGCACATTACTGCAGATTCCTATCCTTCATGTTTCACAGAAGTTATTTGATACATTCTCTGAAAACTACTTTCCCTGGTTATGCATCTGTCATTGATGCTTATCCCTCTGTGATAAGTGGTTTATCTGTGAAGAAAGTATTGAAGACTCAAGGACCCGTGATTACTCCACAAGTTCAATATAGACCAAGGAAGGAGGAAAGTGATAAGCACTTCTATATCACCTCTGTGTCTAGAGAAGAAGTTTCTCTTATTGCTGGTATGCATAAGAAACTTCTGGAAGAAGGAGTTGATCAGAAGTTGGAAGAAAGATTAGCCACACAACAGTTGTTGCCTATTCAAACAAAGAAGAAGAAGATCATCAAGAAATCAGAATCTACAGAACCTCAACCCAAAAGAGCAAGAAGTTCTACACCCCAGAAGAAGTCTGGAAGTACTTCTGGTGTGAAGAATACCTCAGAAGTTGATGGAAATAAGGTTGCTACAGAAGAAGTAAACCCTGGAAACTCTGAGCCTGCTACTCAAGCAGAGGCAGAGGTGGAAATTGTTGAGAAAGCTAGTGCTTCTGGATCTGCTGCTATTGCTGCTCCAGAAGTTGCTAAGAAGGTCAGATCAAACTTGAAAAGGAAGAGGAGGCAGAAGTTGATTCTTGATGATGATGATGATGCTGAGCGTGATGAAGCCATAAAGCAAGTTGGGCTTTATAAGGCTTGGGAAGAAAATAGTTGGGAAAGTGGAGTAGAAGCTGAGCCTAATGATTTTCTTGATACTCCCATTGCTAAAGCTGAGATAGTGCAAGAGTTGGCAAACAAAGGTATTTACAAAAAGATCAATGTTAAAGAAATTCCTGATTATGTCATTAATGGTCCAAAGCATGCTAAAAACATCCCCTATACAGTTCCTGTTCAAAACTCTTTTTCAAAAATCCTTTCAGATTTAGCACCTAAATCTAACTGTATAGAAGAAGTTTCTGCAAGTGTTTCTCTTAAAACACCAGTTGTTAGCTTTGTACCATCACCTAAATCTATGAAACAATTTTCTGAACATGTGTTATCCCTGATTACAGAAGCAGGTGTTTCTACTCCTACTTCTGTGGAGAACATTGAGAAGGTAGCATCAGAAGTTAATGCAGAGGTTGCAACTTCTGAAGCTATTCCTCAACAGACCACTCTTGTTACAGCTACTACACATGTGTCTGATAAACATGTTTCAACAAGTTCCTATGACTCTGAGAAGACCTTATCTGATCATCAAGCTTCTCCCATTGAAACTATAGTTGAAACTGGCATTCCTGCCAATGCTTTACAACTATTAGAGTTGGAACTTCACAACTCCTCACCTCAGAAATCTCAAAATCCTCAACTTACAAATGCTGAAAATGACTATCTTAAAACCTTTGAAGAAGTCATTACACCCCCTCCAACAGAACAAGATAAAACCATTCTACCCTCAATTGTCCTAGATAAACCCTCATCTTCATCTGTTCCTAACACTCTCAAAGCCATCACACCAGAAGATGTTAAGCGTGTGCTGATGGGCATTAATGACAAAGTTCAGGAACTTCATCATAATCTACCTGCTCTTGCTATTGCACCTGATCAAGTGGATGGAGAATGCACTGCTATTGCAGATATGTGCACGCAAATGATGAGTGATCTTAGTTCTCAATACAGAAGGAACTTTATCATGAACATTGCAAGGCACAAGTTCACTGAGTACAAGGCTGAAGAGAACAGAATCAGAAGAGCCAAGAGGTTGCATGATGAGAAGATGAATATGGTTATGTCTAAGGCTGTGGATCAGTTTTCTACCTTTTATGCACAAGAATTGGATAAGATTATCAAGGTGGACTCTGAATCTGAACCTCTGGTTGGTAAGATGGACTCAGAAGATGTGTTCAAGAGGCTGCAGATGATCTCAGAAGAAGCTTTGAAGAAGCTTCAAGCCAAGCTGCAGAACCCTTCTAATCCCTCTCAACCCTAGGATTTCTTTGTTTTTATTTTGTTTATGTTATTATTTATCATGTTCTGGTTGAACCCTGTTATTTTGGATCTGTTTATTTAATGTTTTGATTATTTGGTATTATGTGATTGTGGTTTTTATCATCTATTTTAATGCATTCTTTTGACTTGACTAATTCTTTAGTCACTGTTCTTTTATTCTTATTTTTTTTATTATTCTTTTTGTTTAATGACAAAAGGGGGAGTAAGAGTAAATTAATTTAAGAACACTAACTGAAGCCAAAATTCAAATTTTTTAATTTCATTAAGTTCAGTTATTATATTTTATCAGTTATCAATTTTTTATCTAAGGAAATTTTTCTATTGAGATAAGAACTTGCTATACATGATACACGTAAGAGAAGATTGCACTTTTCTCTTAGGTAGATCTGATCACAGAAAAAAGCTTGCAAACCTATCTTCTGGAAGTCAAATGTATATTGAAGTTCTGGATTCAACATTAAAATTTTAAACTATTTTAATCATTCTTTACTGAACTCAGGGGGAGCTTGCAAAACTCATAAACCTGAAGGACGAAATTATGTGATTAAAATAACAACCATTGTAAATTAATACTTGGTTTGTCATCAATCAAAAAGGGGGAGATTGTTGGAACAAAGTTGGTTCTAATATAACCCAAGTAGTTTTGATGATAACAATAGTATTAATATACAATAGGGAATACTGATAATTTACTCTAGTGTGCAGATATACAAGTTAAAATTTTATATTCACTAGAAATTGAAGTTCTGGTTGCTATACTAAAGTATCCCCAGAAGTTGGGAAAATGCAAGTTCTGAAGTCAACACAGAAGTTGAAGTCATCAAAAGTTGCAAGTCAAAGTCAACTAGAAGTTGAACTCATCAGAAGGTTATTTAATATCTGTAAACTCTGATGACGATGGAACAGCAGAAGACGCCAGAAGAACATTCTATTCTCTGAATGACTTCCACCTATTTGGCAAATATCTGAAGGAGCATAAGAACTTCTTTCAGACCGTTATCCTCATGATAATGACGTTTGTACTATTGTACTATCTTTATTTTCCTGATTTGGGCGAATATTCGAAATCAAGGCTCAGATTTTAATCTTTACTTGATTTGGATAAGCACATTTCAAATGAAAATAATGGTACAATACTACATAGCTGTTTTCATCAGTGTCCGCTCAAATTCAAGACGCTCCAACATTATCTATAAAAGGAGGAAGAATTTGAAGACGTGACAACACACTTACGAAGAACAAAAGAGCTGTTATTCTGCTAAATTTCAAAGAGCATTTTTAACTTAGATACAACTTGAGATTATATCAAAATTCAAGACAAACAGTTTTCAACTTCTGGCTTGTCAGTTGTTGAACCTTAATTTTCTTTTCAAGGATTCTAAGAATAGTCTTGTTATTTAAGTTGTATTTCTTCGTTCTCAGAACTCTGATATTATTTATCAGTTGTTCAAAACATTGTATTTTGTTTTGTGTTAGAAGTCTCTTGCTTGTGAGCTTGAGCATTTGGAAGTCTCTTGTAAGAAGTTACTTGAGCAAAGGAAGTCTCTTGCAGTTGGCTTGAGCATTTGTAATCTTGTGTGATTATAGTGAAATCCCTTGGAAGTGCAAGGGGACTGGACTACTCTCGGTTTGTGAGAGGAACCAGTATAAATCTCTTGTGTTATCTCTTCTCTCTGCTTTTATTCATTCATACTTTGTTTTGCTTTAACCATCCAGAAGTTGTTTGTGTTTAGTTTTGGCCCGCTGCGAAATCTGATAAGTTGCAAAACTTTGAAGAAGTTTTTTTAAACTAACCAAAACACAATTCAAACCGTTGTTGCCGTTGATCCTCTGAATCAGCTGATTGTGGTGGACGACGACGCCACCAAGAACAAAAACAAAAGAAAGAATGAGGGGCGGATCTCCATCTCCATTCCGGGAAAGAGTTCTGATGCTGGAACGAGTTCTAAGGGCGAGCAGCCCGTTAAGAAAAAGCTGAGGTCTGCAAATTCTGGGGCGGGGTCCAACGTGGGCGTTGTGTCCCCGCAGGAAGAAGATGAAGAGAAGACGCCTTCTCCACGTGCTGCTGTACACAATGACATCGTCTCTCATCCTCCTTATGTCGCCCCTAGTCAAGCTGTTCCTTCTCCTTGGGATCCTTTTTTTAACCCTGAACTATTTTTGGAGAAGGTGGTGAAAATGTCTGGTGGAGATGCTCGGTTCAGCTCCACTTCTACTAACGAACTGCTAAAGCTCTCTTTGGGCCATGAGCTCAAGGGACTCTTGCTCAACTATGCTTTGGCGTCTCGCCAGAAACATGAGGTCTCCACCGCCCAGGAGAAAATGAAGATAATTCATCAAGAGTTGGACGACATGGAGAAGAAGGTCAAGTCCACTCAGGACAAGTTTGTTGCTGACATGGAGGCTGCCAAGGCGGAGAGTAAAAAGGCGTTGGAAGATTTGGAGAAGGACCATGAGGTGGCTATACAGAAACTGAAGGATGAGCACGCCAAGGAGATGAAAGCTTTGAAGGAGGCGTCCTCTGCTAAGGACGCCCGTCTTGAGGAGTTGGCTCGTGAGCAGGAAGTGCTGCTGAAGGAGAAGGAAAGCTGGGCTGAGGAGAAGGCAACTTTGGAGGAGTCCATTGGTGCTCAGCTTGATGAGGGTTTTAACTATACCCTGGAGCAAGTGAATGTCTTGTTCCCTGACATTGATGTTGAGTGCCTTAGTGAGGCTAACGCGCTAATGGTCATCAAGGACGGCCAGTTGGTTCCCTATGTCCCTCCTTTTGATTCTGCTCCATGATTACTGTTTATCTTGTATTTTTACTGTCACTTTCCTGTATGCCCCTTTTGCGGCTTTATATGAATTTTCTTGTATGCCCTGTTGTGGCAGTATGACAATATTTTGGTGTGCCCTTCTGAGGCCATATTATAATTTCTGCACTTCTCTTATTTATTTGTGTTTCTCCTATGGCTTTTGTTGTGTCTTTGGCGTTATGATATTGGCTTAAATAAAGACCTTCTCGCCTGTATATTTGAGTGGGCGAGGTGATACGAACATATGGGCGTAGTGACCCCAAATGATGGCGTCGCCCTAGTGCCGTTTCCCAAGAACTCTCTTGCAGTTACCAATGTGGTCAAAATAACCATTAAAAGCATAGTGCGGTTTCCTATGTAGTCAAACATGGGTAGTTGTAACTACTTTGCATGCCTTTACTGCGAAACGTTTAGTAATTCCCTATAAATACCTTACCCTTCTTTTCTTTTCTCTTCACTTCCTTCTCTGGTTCCTCGATGGATAATAATAAAAATATGAAGAAGGGTATAGTTACCAGATCAAAGTCTCAGAAGGGGAAACAGAAGAGGGAAATCTCTGTCTCTAAACTTGGGCGAGATAATCCTTCTCCTAGAGTTAAGGCGGAAACCACTGCCGTTTCGGCGGATTCTTCTGATTCCGTCGACGAAGATTATGTTGAATTTCTGAGGACTTACGATCCTCGGGAGTCTTATCCTGATGTTCAATCTTCTAGAGAAGAAGAGGGATCCCAGATCACTGTGGAAACTAAGGAAAAACCACGGAAGAAACCACGAAAGGCCTCGGGTAAAAGCTCTTAAGTGATTCTGCTATGATGAGTTGTTCATTCTCCCGATTTCTTCCTCTTGTTGGAGGAATTAGGACCTTGGGCAACTGAGGAACTGACGAGCCTGTCTTCAGGTTTCTTTCTCTTGATGAAGGAGCTGGATCCTTTGGCAACTGGAGGTTCCTTGTTAGTATTAGGATTCCAATTTTTATCTTCTTTGAATTTGTATCTTGATTTCATTGTAACTTTCTTTACTTTTGTCTTTGAATTTGTATCTTGATTTCATTGTAATCTCTTTTACCAATGGAATGTGGATTCCTATGATCTCTATTGAGGCAAATCCTTTGTCCAACATCATTTTTTCTTTTCTGCACTGTGATGTTATATGGCACCATTGTTTAAAAAAGACTAAAAATAATATGCATGATACCTTTAATTTTCCTTTGAGGTAATTATTGGGCTTAGCCCTTTGTGTATAGCGTGTTTGTTTCTGACGTCGTCTGCGCTTCGCTCTTGTCGCCTTTTTTCTTTGGCATATGCAGCCCGTTTTATTTCCGTCGTATCCGACTCGTAAGATTTATGGATAGCGCCGTTTCTTTTTTTGACGTATCCAACTCGTAAGATTTACAGATAACGCCATGGTGTTTCAACTCGTTTCCGTCGTATCTGACTCGTAAGATTTATGGATAACGCCATGGTGTTTCAACTCGTTTCCGTCGTATCCGACTCGTAAGATTTAAGGATAGCGCCGTTTCTTTTTCTGACGTATCCAACTCGTAAGATTTACAGATAACGCCATGGTGTTTCAACTCGTTTCCGTCGTATCCGACTCGTAAGATTTATGGATAGCGCCGTTTCTTTTTCTGACGTATCCAACTCGGAAGATTTATGGATAACGCCATGGTGTTTCAACTCGTTTCCGTCGTATCTGACTCGTAAGATTTATGGATAGCGCCGTTTCTTTTTCTGGCGTATCCAACTCGTAAGATTTATAGATAACGCCATGGTATTTCAACTCCTTTCCGTCGTATCCGACTCGTAAGATTTATGGATAGCGCCGTTTCTTTTTCTGACGTATTCAACTCGTAAGATTTATAGATAACGCCATGGTGTTTCAACTCGTTTCATCCCTTTGTTAACTACAAGCATAAGATTGAGGTAGTATAATGATTCATCTGCAAGCATTGTAATAATAACAACTCTATTTGATTAATGAAAGGATTTTTGCATTTCGAATGATGAGTCTCGTTAAAAACTCCTGCTTTCGCTGGAGAAAAGAGTTTCTCATCATTTTATTGAAAATTGTTTTATCTCAGTGCTACATTCTCATGCATTTTCTTTCAGGAAGACAAAATAAAATATAAAAAACATAACGGAAATAATAGGGGAAAACATCTCTTTGGTGGCGAGGCGAGGTAGATGGTGCTTTTGGAATTTCATCTCGCCTTCCCAGCGTTGTCGGCTCAGCTGTAATAAAATCCGAAGTTGGAAATGTTCCAGGTCCTGTGAAGGACTTCACCCTACATTATCTCTAACCTGTACGCTCCGCCTTCAAAGACTTCATTGATTCTAAATGGGCCTTCCCAGTTCGCTGCCAGTTTTCCTCCTTTGTCTTTTCCCATTGGTCTTTTCAGGACTAGATCGCCTTCTTTGAATCTTCTTGGAATCACCCTCGTGTTGTATTTCCTGCCTGCTCTCTGCTTCGTGGAAAATTCCCTGAAGTGTGCTTTATCCCTTAACTCTTGTATTAGATCTAATTTCTCCTGTAGCGCTTCGTTATTCTCTTATGCCGTTGTGGTGTCACGTCGCCAACTTGGGGGATTTATTTCTGCTGGAATCATGGCGTCCGCGCCATATACCATGGTGAACGATGCTTCTCCTGTTGATGACTGTGGAGTTGTGTGGTAGAACCATAGTATAGCGGTGAGGTGAGCCACCCATGCTTCTCCTTTGCTTGATAGTCTTCTCTTCAAAGCTTTTAATATGACCTTGTTGGCCGACTCAGCTTGTCCGTTGGCTTGAGGGTGTTCAACTGATATGAAAGTATTTTGAATTCCCTTTTCCTTGCAGAATGTGACTACCTTCTCACTTGCAAACTGTGTTCCGTTATCTGACACAATGTACTTGGGTAAGCCAAACCTGCATATGATTCTTCTCCAATAGAATTTTTTCACTTGTTCTGCCGAGATGCTAGATAAAGGTTCCACTTCTACCCATTTGGTGAAATAGTCCACTGCTACTATGATCCACCTGGCCTGCTTCCATGAGGTGGGGAAAGGGCCCAATATATCAACGCCCCACATGAAGAAGGGCCAAGGGGAAATGACTGATTTGAGGGGTTCTCTTGGGGCGTAGTGTAGATTTGAGAATCTCTGACATTTATCGCATGTTCTTACATACCTTGCTGCGTCACTGTGTAACTCTGGCCAGAAGAATCCTGCTCTGAGGATTTTACCTGCCAGCGATCTCGCCCCAATATGGCTTCCACATGATCCTTCATCAACTTCCTCTAGGATTCCTTTGGCTTCCTCTTTGCTTACGCATAATAGCAAGGGGCCTGAGAATCCTCTCTTGTACAGCTTATCTCCAAGCATGGAATACCATGACGCCATTCTTTTGATCCGGTATGCTTCCTCTCTTGGGCCGAGAAGCTCATCTCTCTGCAAGTATTTGATGATGGGCGCTCGCCAATCTTCTTCCTCTATGATCATGTGAGTCGCCTCTTCGTTGATGCTTGGGTTTGCTATGGTTTCCTGGATGAAGGTTCTGTTGCTTCCGGGTTTCTTGGTGTTGGCGAGCTTGGATAGCAAGTCCGCCCTGGCGTTCTGCTCTATTGGCACATAAATTAGTTGAAATGAATTGAAGCATTTTGCTAATTTATTCACCTTTTCTAGATATTTAGTCAGTTGGGGATCCCTTGTTTGAAATTCTCCTGACACTTGATTGGTAACTAGTTGTGAATCACTTTTTGCCCTGAGGTCTGTGACCTCCATCTCCTTTGCCAACTTCATTCCGGCAAGCAGGGCTTCATATTCAGCCTGGTTGTTACTTGCTTTGAAGGGGAATCTTAAGGATTGTTCTATCAGTACTCCGTCAGGTCCTTCCAGGACCACTCCCGCTCCGCTTCCTTTTAGGTTAGACGCATCATCAACTGAAAGTGTCCAAGGTTCCTCGTTGTTCTCTTTTGGCGGGGTTGATAATTCCAATATGAAGTCCGCCAAAATCTGCGATTTTATTGCGCCCCTAGGGGAGAAAGTTATATCAAACTCTGATAATTCTACTGCCCATGCTACCATTCTCCCTGCTAGATCGGGCTTCCTTAGGACTTTCTTTATGGGATAGTATGTCTTGACCACTACTTTATGACTCTGGAAGTATTGTCTTAGTTTTCTTGCCGTGATAACAACAGCTAAGGATAGCTTCTCTATCTTTTGGTACTTGGCTTTAGCGCCTTTGAATGTCCTGCTTACGAAATATATCGGCTTCTCTTCTCCTTTGACTTCCTGCACAAATGCTGAACTGATGGCGTTGTCTGAAACAGCTAGGTAGAGGTATAAAATGTTTCCCTTTTCTGGGCGAGTTAATATTGGGGGTGACGCCAGAAAAATTTTAAGCTTCTGAAAAGCTTCTTCACATTGAGGGCTCCATACGAATCTCTCACTTTTCCTTAGAGTGGAGAAGAAGTGGAATGCTTTCTCCCCTGAGCATGATAGAAATCTTGACAAAGCCGCGATCTTTCCTGCCAGTTGTTGGACCTCCTTCATTGTCGTTGGGCTCCTCATGTCAATTATAGCCTGGCACTTGTTTGGGTTGGCTTCTATCCCTCTATTTGTGAGCATAAAGCCTAAGAATTTTCCTGATTGGACTCCGAAAGAACACTTTGCAGGATTCAGTCTAATGTTATACTTTCTGACTGAGGCGAGGACGTCTCCTAAGTCTTGATCATGTTCACCGTCCTCTGTGGTCTTCACCACCATATCATCAATGTACACCTCCACGTTTTTGCCTATCTGCTCTGAGAATACCCTATCCATCAGCCTTTGGTAGGTGGCACAAACGTTCTTCAGGCCAAATGGCATGACATTATAGAAATAGTTGCACGTGTTGGTCATGAAGGCCGTGTGAGGTGCGTCTGCAGGGTTCATCTTTATCTGATTGTACCATGAGTAGGCGTCCATAAAGCTCAATATCTTATATCCCGAGGCTCCGTCAATAAGCCTATCGATGTTAGGTAGAGGGTATGGATCCTTTAGGCAGGCTTTGTTCAAGTCCATGAAGTCCACACACATCCTCCACTTGCCATTCGCTTTCTTTACCATTACTACATTCGCCAGCCACGACGGGTACTTTATTTCTTCGATGAAACCTGCTGCTTTTAGTTTTTCCACTTCTTCGTTTACTGCCGTTCTTCTCTCTTCTCCTATCTTCCTCTTTATTTGTGATACAGGCTTGACGTTGGGTGCGATGGATAGTTTGTGTGTTATCACGCTCTCGTCGATTCCTGGCATATCCGATGGTTTCCATGCGAAAAGGTCTATGTTCTTTCTCAACATGGCCAGGATCTTTTCTTTCTTGTCGGGTTTTAAAGTGGTTCCGATGTTAGTTACTTGGTGTGGCATGTCGCCAATCTGGACTTGTTCCAATTCTTCAATGGGACTCATTCTTCTCTCTGTAAAATCCTCTCTTGGATCGAGGTCTAGGAGTGAGATCATATTAACTCCGCTTCCTTCTGTGTACGACGCCATTGATTCTGACCTCTTGCTTTGTCTGTGCCTGATTTTCAGGCTTGACTCGTAGCATCTTCTCGCCAGCTTTTGGTCCCCTCTTATCGTTCCTACTTTTCCGTTGTCCAGGGGGTACTTAATGGACAAATAGAGGGTCGAAAATGCCGCCTCGAGTGTGTTGAAAGTTGGCCTTCCGATGATAATGTTGTATGACGTGAATGGGGTTTTGACTACCAGATATCTCACATTGATGGTCTTGGCGTCCTCCTCTTCTCCAAATGTGGTCAAGAGGGTAGTATATCCCATTACTTCCACCTGCTCGACGGCGAAGCCTACCAACGTGCCGCTATAGGGCAGGAGATGTTCATCCGACAGCTGCATCGCTTTAAAGGCTTCCCAGTACATAATGTCTGCCGAACTTCCCGAGTCAATCAACACCCTTTTCACGTCACAATTCAATATTTGTACTTGTATCACGAAGGGGTCGTCATCGTGTGGCATGACTTCTCTCTTGTCTTCCTTGGTGAATGATAGATCGGGTACGGGCGTCGTTGAAGTGTGCCCTATGAATTTCTCATTTTGATCCATTCTTCTTACAAAACGCTTTCTAGCATTTGAGGATTCTCCACCCCCTGCGAATCCGCCTGCGATGGTGTTCACGGAGATCCTCCTCCCTGTTGGTGTAAGCCCTAGAAGTCAATACTTTTAGTGCTTTATTTACTATTAATAAAAGGCATTTTTTTATTATGTTTATATGTTAAAGTAATAAAGTCCCTAGAATAGTTGGTTCGTTTAATGGAACGTTAAGTGTGACTTAATCGTGAGAATCCATCAAACATAAGTACACTATTCTTAAATATTCGTAGTCAAGCTTTATTGTGAATTGGGATAACATTAAAGCATAGAGACTATTATGTCGGTAGACTGATGATCAAATCTCACGGATCATAGATAAGTAGTTATCAAGTCTTCACATAGATATGAATGTTAGGGGTAACATTCATATCGGATTGACCCACCATGAGAATACTACATAGTATGTTATGAAATGTCATAAGATATTCTCATAGTGATAAGTGATGTATTCCACCCTTCGACCTGAAACCACTATGGACCCTAGATGTGGAGTCAAGTACTTTATTGTTGATCAAACGTTGTCCGTAATAAAATGATCATAAAGACAGTTGATGGGTGCTTCACAAAGCATGCTGAGGGACATGAGTGACCTAGATGGAATTTATCCCTCCTACATAACAGGAGATATGTCTAAGGGCTCAATATTGAACTTAACAAGGGTGACGTACTATGCCTTGTGTTAAAATAGACATAAGGGTAAAAGGGTAATTGTACACAAGATATTTATCACGGGAAAAGGTTTGTCAGATCACATGACATTTCCGTGACTTGGGTAGCAGTGATGTGTTGCTAGATACCGCTCACTGTTTGTTATAATTAAATGTATGATTTAATGTAACTGCCAACGTTACGGAAACCTACAAGGGTCATACACAAGAACAGTCTAGTGTAAGATTGGAACACCGTAAGGTACGGTGTACCTCAGAGGAATATGGAAATATGATAAGGGTATCATGGTAATTAAATAAGCAATACACCATTAGGAATGGTGAGGGAGCGCCCATGTGTACATGACGCATGAGGCATGCGCCCCTTTATGCTTGTTTAATGAAAAGGGCATTAGCGTAAATGTAGCCCAATGACAAGAGTTTGTCTTGGTGCACAAGACAAGTGGTTCTATAAATAGAACCCTTGTGGCAAAGAAAATAACTTGATGCAAACACTCTTGCTAAAACCCTAATCCTTATTCCTCCCATCTCTCACTAGAAACCTTCATCCTTGGAGCTATCACTCATATTGAAGGTAGTTGTTCGTGTGGACTAGATAGAGGCGTTGCTGTTCGTCTTCAACGCTCGTGATCAAGATTTTGATTGTGAATCAAAGCTCCTCCACTACGAGAGTTGTTGCTGTTCGTCTTCAATGCTCGTGATCAAGATTTTGATTGTGAATCAAAGCTCCTCCATTACGAGAGGTAAAAGTTCTTAACACATCATGCTCATTCGTAAGGATCCTTAAAGGAAAATTTTAAAATTCCGCTGCGTTTTCAATCGCTATTTTCCTTCAGTGGTATCAGAGCCACTTACGAATCCATGATTTGATGTTTGTTTAATTCCTGTACTTTGTTTTAATTCGATTAAAACACTTAACAAAGATTAAAATTGAGTAATTAAAATTTGGCATCTTTTTGTGTACAATTTGGATGATTGACATTGAAACGGCTTCGGAATCCGACATTAGTATGGTGAAGCAGCGATATGTTGATCGTCCCAAGGTTATACAAATAAGATTGATCAAGACTTATATGTGATATAAGTGATCATGATGCAAAACAATATATGTGATATGTTGTTCATAATTTCGTTCATTAAAACATATTATGAAAGTTATTCGATGTTGATGTGATTCATGTTCAATTGCTTTGGAATCCGACGTTAGTATGGTGAAGCAATGACATGTTGATCAATCATATTGAGTTTCGGTCATGATAAGTTTTGACGGCATGAAATTATTGCATTAGGGTTCGCGACAACACAAGGGTTGTGCTGTCAAAACGGCGAAAATTCAAGGTCAAAGTGCGTGTCTGCGCTATGCGCAGAATGTCTGCGCTATGCGCAGGGGACAGAGAGCTACAGCAGAATGTCTGCGCTATGCGCAGGTGGCAGCAGCTTGATCACGCTCGTCAAATTTTAATTTTAACTAATTAACGGGACTTAAACTGGTCATAATAATAATAAAATATGTGTTTATTATTATGCTTTTGTGATGATCGGTTATGACCTTAGTTTACTTTTGTTTTATTTTGGGATTTTAAATACGGCCTGCGTGTTGTGCCTTATCTCTTAGTCTCTTGATGTAAAATTCTCTTCTCATCTTACTCCCTCGTATGTAAAACGAGTATTCTTTTGTGTAATGTAATTTTATGAAGAAGAAAAGGAGCACAAGAACATGAAGGAGATCATGCTTGGAGAAATATAGATCGTTATTAAGTTAGCTTAGGTTCTCTCATTGGCTTGAGAGAACAATTGCGCTAGGGGCCATAACTGTTTCATTTTATGTATGTTGATGCATGAGTATGTTTGTATGTTGATGCATGTGAGAGACGATTTATATGATAAATAAGCCGGTGAGATCAAAGTAATTAAAATTCTCTCAAGGTTAATATTAAGTTTTAAGCTTTCCAAAGAATAGCACCCTTCAAGATCAATATCGATTAATGTAGGTTTTGCCAACGTAAAGTGCATTGTCAATATTGATAAGTTGCGGTGAGATAACTAGTTTATCTGATTGCTATTTATTGGGTTTAACTTAACTAAATAAAATATAATACGATTATATGACTTTAGAAGCAAATGTTGGGTTATTCATATGATGGATTAGAATAAGTGTTATTCACCCAATGGAAAAGATATGAGAGTTGTATGAGATACAATTGGAAAGAGTTTCCTACCTAAATAGCTGCGTTTTGTGTAATCAGCCTAACGCTGACTTAAAACAAAGTGAATTATGGATCTCATTCCCACTAGAAAACCCTCCAACGGGGTTTTCCGAATCAAATGTCGAGGGTCATTTGTTTTGAGTAAAATAGCGGGAGCACATATTTAATTGAAGTCCTAATTAAATATGTCTTAATCGTAATACAATATTTTACATATCTCTGTAATTATAACTTTTGGAAAACAATACAAATTATATCGTCCTTATGAAGGACATGAACTTCAGAAAAGAGTTTCTGTATTGGTACAAATTGAGAATTGTTCTCAAAAGGAAGAAGAACTATAAGTTATTGAACTATACTCTCTAAAGAACCAAAAAGCATGATAGATTTCTCAAAGGGCCAAAGAGTTGGTCATAGGTTCAATCAAGCAATTTTAATGAATAGATATAATCAAATTTATTATATCTACCGAAAATTGTTGAATTGAATGAGAACTAATTTGCACTATCAAAGAATTGAGATCTAATACAAATGAGATTTGTATTCCTCTTATTTGAGTAGAACAATAAAGGTTGCCAAAAGAGAACGGTTATTTCAAAATGGTCAAGCCATTGGTTGGAATGGGAATGCCGTAAATAGTTCATGAAAGAGTCAAAATAAAAAAATGAAGTAAGACTTCAATTTTATACATCTAGTTATAGAAAGTCAAAGTTTCTATTTCTACATCAAGGGTATATGATACACGATGTTGAATCTCTATAGAGATGCTTAGAGAATTAGAACATTGACTATAATTTTAAGTCAACCTATGTCTAGAATAAAACAAGTTGTTTCATTGATAATAAGAGCTTATGTCATGACTTAAAATCGAGTTTGAAATGGAATACAATAATTGTTATTGAGTTCCATCTAGTAATAGAATTATTAATTGTATATCTTGTATTGACAAGATATGAAATGTAGCTTTGAATGATAAGAGAAAGTAGTGGTTCCATCATTTGAGCAATGTCTTCTATACTGGTACTCCAAATCAAGTAATGGACTAGAGTTCCATGATATTGATAAGATTATCTATAACAATTGTGATAAGAGCCAAATAAGATTTGGACCTTATATGTATATATCAAGAACATTGTTGTTTAGTACAAATATTTGATGTGTTGAAAGTGAAATGACACATGATCTATTTGAACAATGTACATGAGATGTATATCCACCACTAAACACATTTACTTGATATATTGAGTTTATTATACTTCATTTACATTGATGATTAAAATCATTAGATGGGGATATGTGTGGGACACAAAATTAGAAATCTTTGAATTTGTCAAGGAGTTCGACAAATGGAGTAAAAGGATATAACTCGACAAAAGTATTTAAGTCATATGAACAAATCATAATAATAAATACTTAATTAATGGAGTATAATAACTATTTTATCATATCATGTTGGACATGACATAGTTTAAGATAGTTTAATTATATCATTGACTCTTAGAAATTTATTCGCTTATAGTTAATCTTCACCCACAAATAGTTTCCCTTTAACATAATCATAAAGACACCATATATATGATATAAAGGTTAGACCACCAAGTTTGTCTTTATGAAAATTTGGATTGAAAATTTATCAGATAAATTTAATTCCAAATTGGATGAATAAATATGTGGAGATATCCCAAGGAATCTAAGAGATATTGGTCATATGGTCCTATATCACTCTTGGGACAAAAGTTGTTTTGTTGCTAGATTTGAAGCATTCCTCTAGTGGGAGTGTGTCTCTAAAAGAGACAGTGGGAGTGATATAGAACTTGAATAAACTCAAGTACCACAAAATATATTTGTTTTAAAAGGGAACACAAACCGGTACCTCAAAGTTGTTGAAGGACCATCGGTTCAAGTTGCACAAAATCCTAGCTAAGTCTAACATATTACATGGGTAAGATGTATGATTTTATCATGACTCAACAAGGTGATATGGTTTTTCATGAAAGATGAATCTTTGACTTGCTATGAGGTCGTAAAAGACATAAAATCTGAGAAGTGGCTAAATGCCATGAAATCTTGTACAGAGTCCATATACATATACCTTATGGTGATAATGGTATTGTCATCAAGATGAGTAAGACTCATACGATGAAAGTGAGTATTCTTATTGAACACTAATATGGATGGTATTAAGAATACCCTTTGAGATTTGATTGATGAAACCATAATTGTAATCATAAATCTTAAAATCTGTTTGATTCTATGTTGTACTACAAGCTTTAGCAGATGGACAACAAAGTTGCATTTCTTAATTAGAATGACCTCATATATATGTACTTGACATATGTAAATGGTTTTGCTTGATCCAAAGGATGCTAGAGAGGTATACAATTTATAGCTATCTAATTTTGATTAGATTGAGTTCTAAAAGGTTTAATTATTTGTTCCTTTTATGAAGTTTTATGAAAAACAAATTAATAAGGGACAAATCTATCTAACTTTGATTAGACCAAATTCTCAGAAGTTTAATTATTTGTTCCTTCTATGAAGTTTTGTGAAAACGAATTTATAAGGGTCAAATATAAAATCTTGTGCACACAAGGAGGTTAGTGGGAGTAATAATATTAATCTGGTGTTATATGTGGCTGACATATTAATCATCAAAAACATTTCCCTTATACATGTGAGACATGGTTAGAGAAATAACTCTTGATGAAAACCTTAGGAAAGAATTCCTAAAGAGTTAGGAATAGCCTATGCATTTAGGCGAGGATTCCTAAAAGAGTTAGGAATAGCCTATGTACATATATTGACGAAGTGTTCAGACACTTCATGTGTAAAATCATCACATGTGTCAAAAGATTGGTCTTTGTCTAAAGGACAATAGCATATCTCATTGGATGAGAGAGAGAGAGAGACACGTGAAAATAATCCATATGCTTTGGAAGATGGATTAATCATACACACCATAATATGTACTGAATCAAATACACCATATGCTTGTAGCATAATCAATAAGTACCAAAATTGAGACTAGTGTTGGACACTAACTAACCTTCAAGAATATCCCTAAGGACCTTAAAGGAACTAAGGACTATTTCTTGAAAATTGTAGGAATGGAAAAGAACATTATAAGGAAGTTATAATGATGGTAGTTTCCATACCGATGTATTGTATATCATGCTTGAATATAGACATTGTAAGCTATAAAAGCTTCGTGTTATATTTCAGCAACAGAAGTTAAGTATTGGATCGTTTAGCTCATGATTGAGCTAAAACTATGTTTCTATTGTAGCAAGATCACATTAATCACATTAGTGATGGTAATGGTTTAATCTTGCAAAACAATGGAGAATAGATCTCACCGACGATTCATATATACTTAGACACTTCTATATTTCGATAGAGATCGAAACAAAAAGTTGGATAGATACGTAAAATACCAACATAGGAAACAGTTCCTGATCCACTAACAAAGGCTCTTGCGCAGTTGAAGCGTGATGGGCATACTAGGTCTATGGATATTAAGAGAATGCCTGATTGACTCTAGTGCTAGTGGGAGATTGTTGGTGTAAGCCCTAGAAGTCAATACTTTTAGTGCTTTATTTACTATTAATAAAAGGCATTGTTGAGACCTTTTAGGGTGTTGGCTTCATTTGGTAAAATAAGCTTGATTCCATGATGTGGAGCATGATGTGTGGCACATCAGGGTTCACATCTGGACGCCCTACTGGACGCGCTTTCATTTATTTAAACGCGATCTTTTGAAAAAGATTTGTTTTTCAAATTAAATCGTGCCAGCTTTCGCGCCAAGGAACAAGATAATCTTTCATGGTTCTGTTTTATTTTATTGGCCGACTTTGATCAAAAAGATTTGAAACAAACAATTAAAAGATTATGATCAAATAAATCTCAAGGCAAAATTTATCAAGGCCAACTCGTCAAAGCCCATGAAGCTTGTTCTATATAAAGGAAGACTGAAGACCAATTATTTATCAACTGAAATCAAGAAACTAAGTCTACAAATTGAGTCTTAGGGTTTTAGTTCTTTAGTTGTTCTTTGTTCTTTGTGAGCCTTCACTTGGATCATAGTTTTGATGCAAGTAAGGACTGTGTTTATAGAGTTGTAATCTCTAGTTGTCTTTCTCCAAAGCTTTGAAGCAAGGAGTTAGATTGTGCAACACTCTAAGCCTTTAGGTACGAGTGCTTCGCTTGTCTAGGAGTGTGTCTCCAACTGAGTTTGTTATTAAATCCTTACTGGGTAAGGTTGAGGGGGAGTGAGCAGAGGTTCTCATATCTAGGAGTTCCTAGGTAGAATTAGCACGGGTAGTGATTAAGTGAGAAGTTGTAAACGGGGGAGTTTAGCTTTGAATTGATACTACCATAGTGGATTCATCCCTGGATTGGTATCCTCCAGAATAGGGCTTGTTATAAGTGCCGAACTGGGTTAACAAACTCACGTGTTCTTTTGTTTCCTGTACTTTATATTGTTTACTTGTTCATCAAGTTCAGTTGTTCACGATGTTGACACATTAGGTTACACATCGTACGATTCCTAAAGTGTACACATCGTGCTACACATCTGACACTTGCCACCAGAATTTCAATTGGTATCAGAGCAGGCACCCTGCCTGTTTGAGGGTGAGCTCCAGGGAAGTTACTTTCTGGAAACATGGACAAGGATGGAACAACGGTCAACAAACCACCCCTCCTGGATGGAACCAACTATGACTACTGGAAGCCAAGGATGATTGCCTTCCTAAAGTCACTTGACAGCAGAACTTGGAAAGCTGTGCTCAAAGGCTGGGAGCATCCCAAAATCTTGGATGCTAATGGTGTTGACACTGGTGTACTCAAGCCAGAGGAAGATTGGTCAGCTGCAGAAGACACTGCATCACTTGGAAACTCCAAAGCTTTGAATGCTTTATTCAATGGAGTGGACAAAAATATGTTCAGATTGATCAAGCAGTGTACTGTTGCAAAGAATGCTTGGGAGGTACTCAGAACCACTCATGAAGGCAATGCCAAGGTAAAAAGCTCAAGAATCCAACTTCTCAACACTAAGTTTGAAAACCTCAGAATGAAAGAAGAAGAATCAATTCATGAATTTCACATGAATTTGCTTGAGGTAGACAATTCCTTTGAGGCTCTAGGTGAAAAATTGTCTGAAGAAAAGCTGGTGAGAAAGATGCTTAGGTCCTTACCTAAGAGATTTAACATGAAAATCACAGCCATTGAAGAAGCTCAAGATATCCCAAGTATGAAACTTGAAGAACTTGTGAGCTCTCTTCAAACTTTTGAGATGAACTTAGGTGAGCAAACTGAGAAGAAAGGAAAAGGCATAGCTTTTGTATCTTGTGCTGGTGAAGAGGAAGAAGCTGTTGAATCAGATGATGACCTCTCAAATGACTTAGCCATGTTGGGAAGACAATTCAACAAGCTTCAAAGGAGGGTGGACAGAAGACCAAGGAGGAATGTGAGGAACATCCAGACTGACATCAGTAAACTAGGTAACACTTCAACAAAAACCAAAACTGATGATAAGTCAACTCAGAACAAGGGTGTTCAATGTCATGAATGTGAAGGCTTTGGTCATATAAGATCAGAATGTGGCACATATCTGAAGAAGCAGAAGAAAGGCCTAACTGTTTCATGGTCTGATGAAGACTCTGACACTGACTCAGAGAATGTTGCTGCTAATCATGTTAGTGCCATAACTAGGGTGGATAATACTGATGTTGAATCTGATGATGAAGAACTTACCTTTGATGAACTAGCCTCAGTCCATAAAAAGCTATTTATCAAGAGTGAGGAACTGTACAAGGTCAATGAAGAGCAGAAGGAAATCATCAGTCAACTGGAGACAGAGAAGGGTCAACTACAGAGTCAAGTTGCTAGTCTTGAAAGTGAAGTCAAGTTACTGTCAACCAACTTGAAAAATATGACCAAGTCTGTAAAGATGCTCAATCCTGGAACCAACATGCTTGATGAAATTTTGAAAGTAGGAAAGCATGCTGGTGACTCATCTGGTGTAGGATTTAAGAACAAACATCACAGCAAGAAGACAAATACTAAGTTTGTTCCTGCTCAGAAGAAACCTGACCCTAGCAGAATGTGGACACATCACACTCCACATCAGAGACCTGCTGGCAAAGAGAAGTTTAATGCTTGGAGATGCCACTACTGTGGGAAGAATGGTCACATCAAGCCCTTCTGTTACAAACTCTATGGGTATCCCAAGAAAAAGCCTCAGGTGCAAGCCAAAACAGCAAGGGTCACTCCTAAGAAGATGTGGAAGCCTAAAGTTTCTGAAACTGCACATATTGCTCACACTTCTCTTAGAGCATCTTCTAGTAATGATTGGTATTTTGATAGTGGCTGTTCTAGGCATATGACTGGTGTTGAGAAATTTCTCACTAATATCAAGCCTCATACAACAAGCTTTGTAACCTTTGGTGATGGAGCAAAAGGTGAAATCAAGGGCAGTGGTAAACTCAGCAGCAAAAGCTTACCTAACCTAGAGGATGTGCTACTTGTTAAAGGCTTGAAGGCTAATCTTATCAGCATAAGCCAATTGTGTGATCAAGGTCTCAAAGTCAACTTCACAAAGAATGAATGTCTTATTACTTCTGACAAAGGAGAATTGCTGATGAGAGGATCTAGGTCAAGAGACAACTGCTATCTATGGATTCCTGATGAAACAGCTCACTCCACTACATGTTTGATAAGTCAGGAGGAAGAAGTAAAGCTTTGGCACCAAAGACTTGGCCATTTGAATCTGAAGGGAATGAAGAAGATTGTGTCCAAGGAAGCTATTAGAGGTCTACCAAAGCTTAAGATTGTTGAAGGCAACATATGTGGTGAATGTCAAGTTGGAAAGCAGGTTCAGATGTCACACCCAATGTTACAACATCAGGTGACATCCAGAGTTCTTGAACTGCTACATATGGACTTGATGGGACCAATGCAGGTAGAGAGTATTGGTGGCAAAAGATATGCTTTTGTGGTTGTAGATGATTTCTCAAGGTTCACTTGGGTTAGCTTCATCAGAGAGAAGTCTGACACTTTTGATGCATTCAAAGAATTATGCCTTAGACTACAAAGAGAGAAGGATAGTGGCATTGTTAGAATCAGAAGTGATCATGGGAAAGAGTTTGAAAATTCAAGATTCTCTGAGTTTTGTGCTGATGAAGGAATTGGGCATGAGTTCTCCTCACCAATCACACCCCAACAAAATGGTGTAGTTGAGAGGAAGAACAGAACCTTGCAAGAGGCTGCAAGAGTTATGCTACATGCCAAGAAGCTACCTTACTACTTTTGGGCAGAGGCCATGAGTACTGCATGCTATATACACAACAGGGTAACTCTGAGAAAAGGTACCTCAATCACACTGTATGAGATATGGAAAGGAAGAAAACCAACTGTCAAACACTTCCATGTCTTTGGTAGCAAGTGCTATATCTTAGCTGACAGAGAGCAAAGGAGGAAGATGGATCCCAAGAGTGATGAAGGAATCTTTCTAGGCTATTCCATAACCAGCAGAGCCTATAGAGTCTTCAACAACAGAACAAGAACTATGATGGAATCCATCAATGTTGTCATAGATGACTGTTCAGATAATGAACCTGATGTTGATCCTGATGTGGACACATCTCACCCCCTGCCTGAAGACTCTGAAGTTATAGAGATTCCTGAGAAGACTGATCAGCAAGAAGATGTGACTCCAGTGAACAAGGGTCCCTCTGTTAGAGTTCAAAAGAATCATCCAAAAGAACTCATAATAGGGAATCCTGAGTCAGGGGTTATGACAAGGTCAAGAGAGGTTGTATCCAATGCTTGTTTTGTGTCAAAGGTAGAACCAAAGAATGTGAAAGAAGCCTTGACAGATGAGTTTTGGATTGAAGCTATGCAAGAGGAGCTGAACCAGTTCAAGAGGAATGAAGTGTGGGATTTAGTTCCTAGACCTGAAGGAGTCAACATCATTGGTACTAAATGGGTTTATAGGAATAAATCTGATGAAAGTGGTGTTGTGACTAGAAACAAGGCTAGGCTTGTGGCTCAAGGTTACTCTCAGATTGAAGGAGTAGACTTTGATGAAACATTTGCTCCTGTGGCACGTCTTGAGTCCATAAGGTTACTTCTGGGAGTAGCATGTATCTTGAAATTCAAGCTATTCCAGATGGATGTGAAGAGTGCTTTCCTCAATGGCTACTTGAATGAGGAAGTTTATGTGGAACAGCCCAAGGGATTTGTTGATCCAAATTATCCAGATCATGTCTACAGATTGAAGAAGGCATTATATGGATTAAAGCAAGCTCCTAGGGCATGGTATGAGAGGCTAACCAAATTTCTTGTGCAGCAAGGTTATAGAAAAGGAGAAACAGACAAAACCTTGTTTGTCAGAGAAGAAAAGGGCAAGTTCATGATTGCACAAATCTATGTAGATGACATTGTGTTTGGAGGAATGTCTGATCCAATGGTCAAGATGTTTGTGAATCAGATGCAGTCTGAATTTGAGATGAGCCTTGTAGGTGAACTTACCTACTTTCTTGGTCTGCAAGTCAAACAGATGGAAGATACAATTTTCATCTCCCAAAGCAAGTATGCCAAGAACATTGTGAAGAAATTTGGAATGGAGAATGCAAATCACAAAAGAACTCCTGCAGCAACCCATCTCAAACTTTCTAAAGATGAGCATGGTGTCAGTGTTGATCAAAGTCTATACAGAAGCATGATTGGCAGTCTACTTTATCTCACTGCAAGTAGACCTGATATTAGCTTTGCTGTTGGTGTGTGTGCAAGGTACCAAGCTGAGCCCAAGATGAGTCATCTGAATCAAGTCAAAAGGATTCTTAAGTATGTCAGTGGTACAAGTGATTATGGAATTCTCTACTCTCATGGTGAAGACACAAGATTGTTGGGTTATTGTGATGCTGACTGGGCAGGTAGTGCTGATGACAGGAAAAGCACTTCTGGTGGATGTTTCTTTTTGGGAAGCAACCTTATATCATGGTTCAGCAAGAAACAAAATTGTGTTTCTCTTTCTACAGCTGAGGCTGAGTATATTGCAGCAGGAAGTAGTTGTTCTCAGCTACTTTGGATGAAGCAGATGTTGGGTGAGTACAATGTGCAGCAAGATGTGCTCACATTATACTGTGACAATCTAAGTGCTATAAATATTTCCAAAAATCCTATCCAACATAGTAGGACAAAGCACATTGATATACGTCACCATTTCATTAGAGATCTTGTTGAAGACAATATTGTGACTCTAGAGCATGTTGCCACAGAAAATCAACTGGCAGATATTTTCACTAAGGCTTTAGATGCAAATAGGTTTGAGGTGTTAAGGGGCAAACTAGGTATTTGCCTCTTTGAGGATCAATAGCCATAATTGCTATTTAGACGTGCAACGGTTACCTGTTTTTTTCCCTCCATCCATAGTTGCACGCAATCCAAAGGCAATATTTCCAACGGCTATTTCGCGTTCAAAACTCCAAGAAATCCGTTTACTCAAGATTTTTCTTATTGCCTACCACATTGATCACCACATTCGTTTCTCAACCACTCAAACGAACAAAAATTTTCTTGATCTCTCTCAAACCCTTTGTTCATCTTTCTGAAATTTTCTTTGAAATCTTCATACAAAATCATCATCATCATCATGTCTACTGCAACCAAAACATCTCCTTCCACAAAAACAAACACTCCTCCATCATCACCAAAACCTATTTCCCCACATCAAGAAGATATTCAAGGTGACATGATCGTCGATGCCACTCCTGTCTCAATGATCAAGCCATCTGGATCAAAGAAGAAGAAGTCTAAACGATCAAGAAGGGAATCAACCCCCATTGCCGCAGAGGAAGATGTTGTTCCTTCTCCTTACACAGAAAAATCCAAAAAGAAGAAGAAGAAAAGCAAGAAGCCAAAGATTGGCTCACCAAAGAGGGTTCACACCATGGAAAGTCTACATGTTGAACCTCTTCCTGCAAAATCTGGTGATGCAAATGCTGAAGCATCTATGGGTGTAGGTTCTTCAAACCCTAACCCTGAGAAGGCTGCTGTGAAGATTTCTGAGGGTCAAAGACACCCCTTGACTCAGAAGATCATTGATTCTGTGCTCCAGGCCCTGCGAGAACCTAATGTTGCGGCAGATGTTGGCACATCATTGCCACAAGGTGAAGAAGAGTCTCCTGCTGAAGAAGAGACTGCTGCTGTTGAAAGACCTGCTGTCATTCCTGATTCTCCTGATCAGAAGGCTACAATTCTGACATCCCCTTGAAAAAGCTTACTGAGGAGAGTATTGCAAGAAGGACTAGAAGTGGTAAAGGTCCTGCTGTTGTTGAGATTTCTCCTGCTGCTACTAAGGAGAAGAAGAAGCCTGTTAAGAGGCAAGTCATGTATGGTCCCAAGAAGGGATTTAGTAAAGCTGTGGTTCCACCTGCAAAGAAGAAGACTCAGAAAAGAAAAGAGCCACCTACAAGTGACTCAGAGTACGATGTGGAGCAGGATGTAGCTCACATCAGTGAGTCTGAGGAAGAATCTGCTGAGGAACGCAATATGGAGCTTGATGTGATTCACATTGAGTCTGCTGTGAAGAAGAGCTATGGGAAGAAGAAAATTCCTCAGGGAATTCCTGACATCCCAGTTGATTTGATTTCCTTCCACAACCCTGCACATGCTGGAAAATGGAAGTACATTGCTCATAGAAGGTTAGCTCTGGAGAGGGAGCTCAGTGCTGAAGCCTTGCAGTGCAAGGAAGTTATGAGGTTGATCAAGCGTGCTGGCTTGATGAAGACTGTTACTGGACTGGGTGACTGCTATGAGAAGGTAGTCAAAGAATTTTTGGTAAACATCCCTGCTGGTTGTGACAATCCTTTGGACAAGGAATACCAAACTGTTTTTGTGAGAGGTAAAGAAATTCACTTCTCTCCCACTGTTATCAACAAGTATCTGGGCAGAAGTGAGGAGCCCTTTGCTGAGATGGAGGCAAATGACAACTACATAATCAAGGCCATCACAGCTGGAAAGGTCAAGACTTGGCCTAAGAAGGGAAAATTGCAAGCAAGCAAGCTCACTCCAATCTACAACATCCTGAACAGGATTGCTGCTGCTAACTGGGTGCCTACCACACACAACTGTGATGTGGCTACAGGTTTGGCTAGGTTCATCTATACTGTGGGTAACAAAGTTAACTTCGATTTTGGTACTTATATTTTTGATCAGACTATCAAACATGCCAAAACCCTAGCTGTCAAACTACCCATTGCCTTTCCTTCCCTACTGTGTGGAATCATATTGAGCCAGAGACCTGATGTTCTGGGCAAGGATGATTTGTCTTGCAGAAGAGAGTCTGCTATTTCTTTTAGTCTCAAGCAGTCTGATGTGACTCCTGATGTGGGCACATCCAGCTCAAACAATGCTATGTCTAGGACAGACATGATTGCTGCTTTAAAGGAGACTTGCAAGGCTCTGGATGAGAAGAAGGCCAAGCTGGAGGCAGTCATTGCTGGACTGGAGCTTGAGGATGAGCAAACAATGGCTGAGGATGAGGAATTGGAGGAGGAGGAGCCCAATGACTCTGAAGCTGAGGAAACTGATGGGAGCCAGGATATTTGAATTATTGTAATTCATTAATATTTCCCTGTACTCAGTATTTCCTTGTTTTTGCTTGTATTTTGTGGGCTATGCCCTGGATTTCTGATGCACCTTTGCGTGCCTGTTCTGTACCTGCTGCACTATTAATATCATCTCTACATCTCATGCTATCTGCATTCTATGGTGTGTTACTTACTCTCAGTATGTTTGTCATAATTTTTGGCTAAAAAGGGGGAGTAAAAAATTAAAATGAAAAACTTTGAAGTCTTAACTGCAGCAAATTGTGATGTGTTGGGACAATGTGATAATTTTGGGAGAAATTAGAGAGAATAGAACGAGAGAATTGAGACGAGAATTAAGAAAAAGAGTTAAATTCTATTCATCCACATGGGGCAACTTCTGAACTTCTGAACTTCTGAACTTCTGAACTTCTGAACTTCTGAACTTCTGAACTTCTGAACTTCTGAACTTCTGAAACTTTCTCAACTTCTGAAGCACTACAACTTCTGAAGCTCTTCTCAACTTCTGAAGCACTACAACTTCTGAAGCTCTGCTCAGCTTCTGAAGCTTCTCCAACTTCTGAAGTTCTGATGTGTGGCACATCTGACTACACATCTGGTATACATGCTTATTTTTCTTCAAATATTTTCTCAACAACTTTTTGAAGAATTAGTTTTCTAAAGCATGTTTTTCTGAAGACTTATTCTGTACGTTTTCAACTGGGTGATGCATTCTTAAGAAGTCCAATTGAAGATGTTAATTTGTGTAATGGTTGATCCATTTGTATGATTTCTACATGGTGATGCATTCTTAAGAAGCCTGTAGAAGTTGCTATTTTGTGTGATGTTTGACACATCTGTGAGTTTTAACTTGGTCATGCATTCTTAAGAAGCCAAGTTTAAAACTTCTCTATATCTCTCTAGGCCATGCATTCTGAAGAAGCCTATAGGGAATATGAGATTTAGGGGGAGTACATGGAAAGTGCTCTAGTTCAAAGGGGAGTAGACTATTACTGGGTTTGCTACCCTCCCTTATGTGTGCATGGAATCTCATGCTTGTATGTGTCTGAGAATTTATTTTTCTCAGTCCTTGGGAATTTATTTTCCTATCTTGTGAGAGTTTAATTCTCTCTTCGTTTGTGAGGCTCTGATCCGCTGCTGCATGCCTCTGATGTGCCTACACATCTCTCCAAGTTTAGTTGGGTGACTCAAAGATTATTTTAGCCCAAAATTTGCCAAAGGGGGAGATTGTTGAGACCTTTTAGGGTGTTGGCTTCATTTGGTAAAATAAGCTTGATTCCATGATGTGGAGCATGATGTGTGGCACATCAGGGTTCACATCTGGACGCCCTACTGGACGCGCTTTCATTTATTTAAACGCGATCTTTTGAAAAAGATTTGTTTTTCAAATTAAATCGTGCCAGCTTTCGCGCCAAGGAACAAGATAATCTTTCATGGTTCTGTTTTATTTTATTGGCCGACTTTGATCAAAAAGATTTGAAACAAACAATTAAAAGATTATGATCAAATAAATCTCAAGGCAAAATTTATCAAGGCCAACTCGTCAAAGCCCATGAAGCTTGTTCTATATAAAGGAAGACTGAAGACCAATTATTTATCAACTGAAATCAAGAAACTAAGTCTACAAATTGAGTCTTAGGGTTTTAGTTCTTTAGTTGTTCTTTGTTCTTTGTGAGCCTTCACTTGGATCATAGTTTTGATGCAAGTAAGGACTGTGTTTATAGAGTTGTAATCTCTAGTTGTCTTTCTCCAAAGCTTTGAAGCAAGGAGTTAGATTGTGCAACACTCTAAGCCTTTAGGTACGAGTGCTTCGCTTGTCTAGGAGTGTGTCTCCAACTGAGTTTGTTATTAAATCCTTACTGGGTAAGGTTGAGGGGGAGTGAGCAGAGGTTCTCATATCTAGGAGTTCCTAGGTAGAATTAGCACGGGTAGTGATTAAGTGAGAAGTTGTAAACGGGGGAGTTTAGCTTTGAATTGATACTACCATAGTGGATTCATCCCTGGATTGGTATCCTCCAGAATAGGGCTTGTTATAAGTGCCGAACTGGGTTAACAAACTCACGTGTTCTTTTGTTTCCTGTACTTTATATTGTTTACTTGTTCATCAAGTTCAGTTGTTCACGATGTTGACACATTAGGTTACACATCGTACGATTCCTAAAGTGTACACATCGTGCTACACATCTGACACTTGCCACCAGAATTTCAGGCATTTCTTTATAATGTTTATATGTTAAAGTAATAAAGTCCCTAGAATAGTTGGTTCGTTTAATGGAACGTTAAGTGTGACTTAATCGTGAGAATCCATCAAACATAAGAACACTATTCTTAAATATCCGTAGTCAAGCTTTATTGTGAATTGGGATAACATTAAAGCATAGAGACTATTATGTTGGTAGACTGATGATCAAATCTCACGGATCATAGATAAGTAGTTATCAAGTCTTCACATAGATATGAATGTTAGGGGTAACATTCATATCGGATTGACCCACCATGAGAATACTACATAGTATGTTATGAAATGTCATAAGATATTCTCATAGTGATAAGTGGTGTATTCCACCCTTCGACCTGAAACCACTATGGACCCTAGATGTGGAGTCAAGTACTTTATTGCTGATCAAACGTTGTCCGTAACAGGATGATCATAAAGACAGTTGATGGGTGCTCCACAAAGCATGCTGAGGGACATGAGTGACCTAGATGGAATTTACCCCTCCTACATAACAGGAGATATGTCTAAGGGCCCAATATTGAACTTAACAAGGGTGACGTACTATGCCTTGTGTTCAATATAGACATAAGGGTAAAAGGGTAATTGTACACAAGATATTTATCACGGGAAAAGGTTTGTCAGATCACATGACATTTCCGTGACTTGGGTAGCAGTGATGTGTTGCTAGATACCGTTCACTGTTTGTTATAATTAAATGTATGATTTAATGTAACTGCCAACGTTACAGAAACCTACAAGGGTCACACACAAGAACAGTCTAGTGTAGGATTGGAACACCGTAAGGTACGGTGTACCTCAGAGGAATATGAAAATATGATAAGGGTATCATGGTAATTAAATAAGCAATACACCATTAGGAATGGTGAGGGAGCGCCCATGTGTACATGACACATGGGGCATGTGCCCCTTTATGCTTGTTTAATGAAAAGGGCATTAGCGTAAATGTAGCCCAATGACAAGAGTTTGTCTTGGTGCACAAGACAAGTGGTTCTATAAATAGAACCCTTGTGGCAAAGAAAATAACTTGATGCAAACACTCTTGCTAAAACCCTAGTCCTTATTTCTCCCACCTCTCACTAGAAACCTTCATCCTTGGAGCTATCACTCATATTGAAGGTAGTTGTTCGTGTGGACTAGATAGAGGCGTTGTTGTTCGTCTTCAACGCTCGTGATCAAGATTTTGATTGTGAATCAAAGCTCCTCCACTACGAGAGTTGTTGCTGTTCGTCTTCAACGCTCGTGATCAAGATTTTGATTGTGAATCAAAGCTCATCCATTACGAGAGGTAAAAGTTCTTAACACATATCATGCTCATTCGTAAGGATCCTTAAAGGAAAATTTTAAAATTCCGCTGCGTTTTCAATCGCTATTTTCCTTCACTCCCTTTGCCTGGATCTTCTCCTTCTGAGTGATCCTTTGAATGATTGGGTTGCGCCTTTGGGACGACCACTTTTCCCGCAGCGGCGTCATCTAAGAATTTCCTTAGGTGACCACTCTTTATCAATTCTTCAATTAGGTCTCTTAACCTGAAGCACTTTTCGGTATCGTGGCCTCGACATCTATCGTAAGCGCACCAGGCGTTGGGGTTCATTCCTAAGGTGTGTTCTTTGCCTCTTTGTGGCGGTAATCTCCCTAATCCTGTTTCTAGGATTTCATTTGGGATGTAGACCCGGGCGTGGTTGAGAGGTGTGTACTCCTTCTTATCTTCCTGAAAGTGTCTTGGTGGCTGATACAGTTTCCTATGACGTTCAACGCCGTGGTGGTTGGGAATTGGGCGTCTATGATGGTGATAAAATTCGCTCTGGCCGTTTCCCCTGTTTACCGGGCCTCTTTCCCTGGCGTCTCTTATCCGCTTCTCAGCGTTACTTTCCTCACCCTTTATGTATCCTTCTGCTCTTCTTGTTACCTCTTGCATTGATGTTGCTGGCTTTTGCGCTAGGGATTCATTGAAGTGTCCCGCCTTAAGACCGTGATGGAAGGCGGAGACAAACATCTCCTGGTTTAGGTTGCTTACTTTGCTGGTTGATTCGCAAAATCTCGCCAAGTACTCCCGTAGCGACTCGTTGTGGTTTTGTCGTAAGGAGAATAAACTGGTCACCGTAACCTTTATGTGTTTAGAACCGGTGAATTGTTGTGTGAATTTTTGTTGGAAATCTGTCCAACTTTCTATGGAATTCTTGGGTAGATTCATATACCATCTCAGGGCTCCCTCTTTCAGCGTGCCTGAGAGGAGCTTGCACTTAAGGTGATCCGCTGCCCCAGTGATGGCGGTCTTGGTACCTACTGCTATCAGGTGTTCTGTTGGATCTGTCTTTCCATCAAAATCTGGGAGGTGGGGTGTTCTAAAGGTGTCAGGTACCCTCGCGTCCCAGAGATTTTGTGCTAGTGGCTGGGAGTCAGTGATATTGTTTTCCTCCGTTTCATCCACTTTGTTTGCTTTTTACTTGTCTATCTCGGTAACCTTGGTCTGCAGGCATCGTAACTCTGCAACTGCGTCCATCAAGGTTATGTGGTTTTCTTGGGCGGGTGTTCCTCCTGCCATATTAAAGGAGGATCTCGTAGTTTGTCTGGTTTTAGTGGTAGGCTGGGAATTGTTTTACCGCAGCCCCACGGTGGGCGCCAAAATGTTCTGGTAAAAATTGTATGGGGGGTCAGTCCCAGTATATTAAAGGATAATAATACAAGAATACAACTTTACCAATCGAAAAAGTGAACTTTTTGCAATGGGTGTTTCCCCTCTATTTATAGAGGAGGATTACATTTAAAATATCTATAAACCGCCCCACTCTTCTCTATGGAGGTCGTGGGCGGTTTCCGCCGTGTCCACCGTATTACAGGGGTGATTATTGGCAGTTTCTTGTCTCCACCGTGTGTAGATGGTAGTAGTGGGTGGTTTCCGTCTCCCTTCCCCGTGTCTGAGTGGGTTTAGTGGACAGTTTCCTGCTTCTTAAATGGGTTGATCGCGTCCTAGGGCGTCACCCTTAGCTTCCATGTCGCCAGCCTTTACCTTTCCCGCCAAGTTATCTGTATGAATTATGTGGATCATTTGTTGGGCCACTTCGTTATTGGGCCTATAGAATTTCGTCCGGTACACAATATATTTATAGTCATTTTTTATTTTATTTTTCAATTCTTATAACATGGGAGGCAATTGCCTATTGTTTTTGTTTCTTTTATTTACAATCCTAATGTATAAGTTGAAGTTTTGTAGCTCTATTTGAATATTCCTTTATTGTTTTATGCGTTGTTGTCGTCTAAAGTTGTTTTAAATTCTACCGTGTCTTTAAAATTCCCCTAAAAATATTTTAATGTTTTATATGTAATAAAAATTTATCTAATAAATGTTAGTTACAATATGCTTATATGACGGAATCATATAATTGAATTTAAATGAATTCTTCCTGTGATACCCCGTGCGATGAACATATATAAATACTACTCACTCCGTTCCAAAATATAAGTCGTTTTGATCATATTATACAAATTAATAAATGTAATTATTGTTTTATAGAAAAAAGAAATTATGAGTAAGTTTATAAAATTATCTCTCATTAATTGTATGGAAAAGATAAATGAAATAATTGAAATAAGAGAATGAAATAAAAAGTTAAGGGTATATTGAAATTGTAAAACGATACATATTTTGAAATAAATTTATGTTTAAAACGATTTATCTTTTAGAACGGATGGATATATTGACATGTACGCAGCTGCCTCACTTTTTTTTGGAACGATCAACTGCCTCGTCGATTAAGTGACGTAGGGAATATCGCCTTAATTACATAATATTTTTCCTGTTTATTGTCAAGAAAATAATAGTAGTCAAGAAAATAAATTTCTTCTGGTGTGTTTATAATATTTTCAAGTGGGGCAAGTTGCGTCAAAACTAGTATGTGGTCAACGTTCCATTATAGTGTGTTGTTATGTTGTTTATAATAATACATTAATACGCTATCCTTTCATTTCAATTGAATTCAACAATTACCGTTTCGTCTCTCACATCACATATTCATTCACACTCACTGACCCACCTTAGTTGGTTATGGTTTGTTAAGCACTGTGATTGATTTTAGAAGAAGAAGAGAGTAACAGAAAATTGATTGATGGAGGGTTTTCTCAATCCTAAGGATTTCGAATTGGAAAACAAGGATCGTTCAATCGAAAATCTCAGTAGATGGAGATCTGCCGTTTCTTTAGTCAAGAATCCTCGGAGAAGGTTTCGCCACGCTGCAGATCTAGTCAAACGCCGTAAAGCAGAGGAAAATCGAAAGAAAATTCAGGTTTCATCACTTTTTATTCGCTGTTTCATTTCTTCTTCAATCTCTTTTCTTCTGCTTATGCGTTTTGTTTTATATCTAAAAAGCATGAGTACTCTTAAAATGACGAAGTACGTGTCCGGTGTCCCTACTTATTTTTACTTGGTTGATTCTCCGTGGTGGGGTAGAAAATTAGCGGAGTATTTTGATTTTGATGAAAATAGTAATATTTTTTATTGCGTTTAATTTATTTTTTTTATTATTATTTTGATGGACCTAACACTATAATTATTAATTGGAGATAAGTTGAATGCATTTTACACTACCGAGTGTATTGGAATTAACCTCTGTTTAATGAATGTTATGTATAATGTTTCTATTATTAGTTAGAACTTAGAGCTGGCCTGCCTTTATTTTTACTTTTCTACTCCTTAAAAGAATAAGAAGGGTCAAACATAATTTAAAAGAAGTTCTATGATAAATAAGTAACTTAATTTTATAAAAAAAAATGATGAAAAGGATGCTTCCTAAGAAGTTAGAATTATCTACTTTTTCTGTGACTTGTAACTTTTTTTCATATGTTCCTACTTCCATACCCAGCACCAACATCTAATTTTTTTTTTTTTTTTTTTTTTTCCATATTTATGAAGTGTTACAATTATAGTATGTTTTACGGAAACAATAGGAGCATGCATAATGATGCTTATTTTTTTTATAAACCATACCGGAAGCGTTTTATTTATTTTTTTATAATATACCGGAAACATTTTATAAACAAAATATTATTGATATATAAATTTCTGTCAATTTTTTTATTGATATATAAATAATAATATTATAACTAAAGTTTTATAATAATACTATTGAATTATCTTTAACTTATTAATTTTATAAATTAGTTTTAATTTATTTAATATATCATTTATGAACTATTTTTTTTATCAATTATAAAAAAAAAAAAGCCTTCCTTATTCTTTTATTTTTTTAACACACTATTCATTTAATTTATGACATTTTTAACAAAATCAAACCATTTTTAAGAAAATTTTGTCAATTTTTGTTGTTTAAAACCAGCTTCTAAAATAAAAAAGAAACTGAAATCACCAAACAACTTTAACTTTATTTTTAAAGTTTTTATTTTTAAACTTTAATTCTAAAGTAACTTTTAAGATAAAAAAAGTCAGGCCAAACGGTATATAAGAGTGTCTTGGTTTACAATGTTGCTTATTTCCTTTTCTTTTAACTTCCTTACAAAAAAAAAAATATAAAACAGTCTTCTGCCTATTAAAAAGAAGGGTAAATAGGTTTATACCCGTGTAATGTAGGTGTGTTTTGTTTTTTCCCCTCGTAAAATATTTTTTTGTGACTCGTCCCTATAATGTTGAATCTTTTGAACTCGCCCTTTGGGTGCACTTTTTAAATCAGTTATTTTGGTCAAAAAAAATTATTTTGCAAGGAGCAAATCACAACAAAAAAATTAAGAAAAAAAATAAAACTTGACTATATTACAGGGATAAAGATCTATTTATCCTAAAATGAATATATATATATATATATATATATATATATATATATATATATATTACACCTCATAAAATAGAAAATTCAGCTGCCTGCCTCACTTATGGGCCAGCGAAACAGACAGAAAAACGACATCATTTCTTAAGTCTTGTGTTTCTATTATATAATTATCTCCACATGACTAGTAGTGGGCAGCACTGGTGAAATTTTTGGCAAGTGCTTTGCATCTTTATTTTATATTCTTACATTTTGATGAGACTTTAGCATATGCTCATTAGTCATTACATGTGATAAATAATAAATATCATAATGCACGATTGCCACTTTGCGAATACATACACATTAGTATCTTACAACGGAATCTTAAGACTTTCTAATCTCCGTCTAGTTTAGTAATTTCCTCCGATCATTGTTGACATGGTGTTATTCTTTTCTTTAATAAAAGTATCATACTTTTGAAAAGGTCTTTTTTTAATTTTTTATTTTGACGCAACTTTTGAAAAGTTATACGTTCTTTTTTTATTATATTAAAATGAAAAGTTTTTATATTTTACAAAAACATTTTTTTTCTTCTTAAAATATAAAACCGTTAGACGCTACATGCTTCTTGTAAAAAAAATAAAATGTTAAATAGTATCTCCGACACTAATTAAAAATATTAAATATAAAATAATAATTTTAGAATTTGTGCAGTCTAAAATATTTAAAATATGAACAATATTAATTTCAATACAAAAGTTACCTATTTTAGTTTCTTAATTAGTGTCCCATAACCCTATAAAAAATACAGCTAATTTTGACAAATTTTTATTTTAAAAGGAATTGCTACGGTTAGTCTCGATTGGTTAATCATTTCAAGGAGTTAGTTGTTGGTGGGGGTATTAAATGCCACAAATTAGTCTATAATTTTGAAATTTTCAAATGTTACAAAACTTTATTTATTTTTTATTCATGAGTGATTTGTATAAATTTTACTAAATTTTTTATTCTTCAAACAAAATAATGCCTACTTCTTCCTAAAAAACTCACATGCCTACGTTTTTTTTATTAAGACCTATATGAATTCAACTTATAATAATACAAACTAATAATCTGTACCAATATATAAATAGAATATTTTTTTTGTGTAGATTTTTTGTTATACCTATTTTATCTTTTAAAAGTTGTCATTTTTTATTTTAAAAAAAGTTATTTTGACAGTTTTATTTTCTTTCATAACTACTAGATGTAATAAATAAGGAAGTTAAATAGTTAATAAAATTTATAATTACACGCTATATAAAAGAGAAACCGGAACATAGTATATAATAAAAAATCTTATTACTAAATTCAACTAATACCTCAAAGAATGCCTAAAATATTTTTTAAGTTGTACATTTTAATTTTTTAAAACTTAAAACATTAATTTTTAATATAAACTTTTCATTTTTGAATTTATTTATTTACATTCACATACAACTCCGTAAATATATTAAATCAAATTGCCACGCTATGCTTTGTTATTTTCAATGCTGCTATGATGCAAGACCCCAAAAAATATTTTATTTGTCGGTGTTATTTTAAGTGTTGTTCTTAGACCATGTACGATGGCAAAACACATTCAACACCCTCAACACCCACTTTTTACACTCCACATCATTTTTTCTCTCTTCCACCTAATCATTCAACACCCCATTCAATTTTTACCATCTCCAATAGTTTTTTCATTCAACACCCTACCTCACCACCTTCTCTACCCCACCACTTTTTATTTCATATTCTTATTTAAATTTAAATTTTTTTTTATGATTAAATAAAATTATAATTATCGATTAAAATTAAATTAAAATAATAAACACTCAACAAAAAATTTTTAAATAATTTTTTTATTTTATTCTTAATTTAAAATGCAATACATCACACAAATAATGTAATTAATACGATACAAATTAACTTAAAATGCAATACAACACACAAGTAACATAATTAATACGATGCAAATTAGCTTAAAATGCAAAACAACACACAAACATAATTAATACGAAACAATTGTTGGGATTTTGATAGCCAAATGGAAAATTAAAAGAATTTTGAGTGTTGAAATTATTATTGGGATCCATTTCACACAAAAAAAAGGACTAAAACTTCAAATTAAACACTAATTGAAAGATAAACAAGATTAAGATAGTGAAAAACTTGGTTTTTTTTTCTGTGTCCAAATCAAATGAACCAAGTCTCTATTTATAGAGAAAAAAAAAATTACGAATTTTGGTGAAAAAAAAAATTTAATTTGCATTGAAATAATTGAGTTTAAAGATAAGATGAGGTAAAAATCTGGGCAGCCAATCAAAAGCTGCCACCTGCCCCCACCAGTTTCTCTCTCCGCGCCCCCCTGCTCCTCACACTCCCTGTCCGCGCGTGGCTTACACGCGCCTGGGAGGGCGAATGCCAAGTCCCCACGTGTCCCCCTCCGCAGCAAACTCAACATGTTTACTCAATTCAACTTCTCTTTAAATTCAACAGCATACTCCAATGGTCCAACACCCATTCAACAGCCAGTCAACACCCATTAAACACCCTCATTGCACTTGGTCTTATAGTGAATTACGTTGGGTTAGACGGCATTGACGTGATCTTGATATTGAGGTGTGCAAACTAAACCTTTTTTGAACTCTATTTTATTTAAACTAGCATCCAGACCCGTGCCAAGCACGGGTAAAAATACGTTTAAAGATTTATTGACTTATAAATAATATATTTTACTTTAAATTGAAAAATTATTATTTTAATTGTTAATGAAAGATAATTAATGATAACTACATAAATATTTATAATTTAATAATTAAAATAACACTGTGTGATAAAAAAAAAATAACTGTAAAATTTATTTATAATGTGATAGATTATTTAGCGGAGATTTCTATAGTTTGTATTTTTTTATCAAATTAAAAATGTATCAGAGTTGTTTCTATTATTCTCCATAGAATTATAAATTTGATTGAAAATAATTTCTCTAAAAAAAAGGACTTGGAGGTGGATTTCGGACAGTTCGACTCGAAAGAGCCACCATCGCTTGCTGCTATAGTAGAGAGTAGTGGGTTCGTGTCCCGTTTCCATGTTGGCGGTCGCTTCATTCGCTCAAATTTTTAAGGGCTTCTATTTTGTCTTTTAGGATTAAGTAGGAGTTGGTATGTTTTATTGTCCTACACGTGCGTGTATGGACTCATTGGGTTAGGTCTATGTCCTCCAGTTTTTTGTATATATATATTTTTTTCTTTTTTTATAAGAAAATATAGACAAAGGATTAAGGCGAAACCTGTTTTGTCCCCTAATATCTAGATGCTATTCGCCTTATAAAAAAAATACATTTTTCATTAGTGATTTACAACATTGCAATTTAATTTATTTTTAATAAATTTCCAAAGCATGAAAATGGTATTGTAACTATGCCATAATTAGTGTATCGTTGTTTATTATTCACGCTCACATTCAAAATTTACAAACTATTGACAGTATTTGAATTAAAGAAGTATCTCAACATTATACTATTGGTTCTGTAAGCTATGGTGCACAATCACTTGACTTTTTTATTTTTTATTTTTTTTAACATAATAGACATAAAAAGTTACTCATTCTAACCATTGTTTTTTTTATATTTTTATCTAAGATGATCAATTTGGTATCTCATTACTTTTTTTGTGATCTTGACGTTTCTCAACCATTTTTCCCTTCGTAGACTTTATGTGAAATAAATATTGTTTCGATTTTTCTAAGTCATCTAAAAATAACATCAAAACAAAAGGCAAAATAATTTAATTTTGTTTCAAAACAAAGACAACAAATGAAATATAGAAGAGTATGATCCAATAGTATAAAACTAAACAAAAAATAAAAGTAGTATATCCTATGGCGCATGTTCACTTTTCATAGATGTCATTTTATATCTCATTCTTTTGTTGGTGATCTCAACGCCTTAATTTCATTCATTTTTTCTTGTCTTGGACCATATGTGAAGAATGAATATTGTTTTGATCTTTCTTCTAGACAATCTAAAAATAACATCAAAATAGAAGGCAAAATAATTTAACTTTATATCAAAAAATAAAGACAAAAAAGAAATATAGAAGAGAATGATTTAGTAGTATAAAACTAAACAAATATACTCTTGGGACTTACGTGAAGAATTCGAAATGTTATGATATTTCTTTTACAATCATCTAACACCAAAACAAAAGGCAAAGATAATTAACTACAAATTAAAATAAAATAAAATAAAATATATATATATATATATATATATATATATATATATATATATATATATATATATATATATATAGAAAAGCATATTAAACTAAACAAATCAGAAACACCGGCAATCGATTGAACACAAAAAGCAAATACTTTTAAGAAAAGACACTATTCTTGACTATCTTGACGGCTTATTTTGAAGTTGATCGGTAAAAGATTCAGAGATCGGAAGGATGAGTGAGCTTTTGAATTTAGCTTTATTATATAGTAAATAATATTGAACTAAGAGCTAATATATTTCCATGTTTGTATTTGAAATTCCTTGATTTTGTTTTTCCGGTTATAGAAATTCATTGATTATGAGTTATGACAATGAGATTATGAGATTATATATCACATTTAACAACATATGCCATTATGTTGTAATAAAAAAAAAAAAATGCCATTATGACAAAAAAAATTTCCTTTTTATTAGGACCATTATGACAATTTATTTATTTATTTTATATTTTTCCATTATGACAATATATACATGCACGATTTTTTAAAAAAATTTAAATTAAATAAAACTTGCCTATTAAAAATGTTTCAGCATCAAACCTAATTTACTTTAGTTAATTTATTTTTTAAATTAGAAAAAAAACTGTAAAGTCTGTACCAAAAAAAGTAAGACAATAACAAATGAATTAAGCGTATTTTTTGTTTTTATAATATGTAGCTTCTTTTTCTTTTAGGCACACTAGTTTGTAGCTTATTGTTTAATATACCTAATTATTATAGGCAGCCGGCAATCTTCCTTAAAAAAATACAGAAACAATTACTTTGGTATAAAAATAGTTATTATAGTAAATTAATTTTTTTTTTTTTTACAAATAGTAAATTAAATTTATAATTTTCAATAGACATAAATAATGACTATATAATTTCTTGCTATATATAGCACTTCAGAAATAATTCCTTTTGTCGGTATTAATATCAATTATTATTATGGCATGGGTCAAACTAAAAAAAACAGTGAGGAATAGTGCAATAAAAAAACCAAAAAATCAATTTAGTGTTTAATTCATTAATGGCCAAAACAATATGGGAGAAGAATGACTTAGAGACTGCCACGTGTATACTTGAATTTGAAAAAAGGTTCACATTTTATATATATAGAGATTTATAGTGTATTCGACCACATAAGAAGTAAAATTTAATTCGTATATATTGACAGTTTAATTTTTTTCATACGTGCGTATTTAATCAAATCATTATATATAAATATTTGTTGAGATATTTCAAAAATAAACCTATAAAAAAATAATTAATCAATAAGAAATGTGATTTGAGACGAGATTGCAACAAATTTCAGCCAATGAAAAACAATGTATTATCTGACGGATTTTACGTGGATCACATACTTCACAAAAAATGGGAACCATCAACACAAGACCAGTTGGCACTAAATTGTCCACATTCTTTTTTTTTTTTTTTTCTTTCAAAATAATCGTGTTTTTTTATTGGCTGAAATTTATTTTATATATATATATATATATATATATTTGAAATTGAAATATTTAAAAATTGTCTAAAGCTATCTTACACAAGTGTCTACAAACTAAAACAACGATATATAAATAATTTTGTCCATTATAGAAGGAACACTGACATAATCACCTCTACATAAAATGTTTTTTCGCATACGTCAAACGCTTTATGTCGTTGCCAGCCAAATAAGATGCCGAAATTGCTTGCTCTTTTTACCTTTAGCAACTTCACCAAACTTAGAGAGGTGTTGTTGAACCTGATGTGAAACATATATTCATCGACCTGTAAATGTGTTGCCAAATTTGAAATGAGATGCAACAATTAATAAAAACATGATGAGTGTCCTCTTCCTCTTTGAAGCACAAAACACAGCACCTTTCGTGATTATTAGTAATAACACCTTTACGATACAAAGGCTCCGTAGTTGGTACTTTTTCAAGCGACAATTTCCATCCAAAAATACTAACTTTCGATGGAACATTATTCTTCCAAAGACTCCTCAATGTCTACCTATTTTGCAGCTGCATTTACAGAGAAAAAACCAGCTGAATTTGGACTCCATTTGCGCCTGTCACTGCTGCTACTACTCGGCTGAATCTGTTGCAGCAGTAGCAGAATTTCTGCTTCTTTTTGGGTCTCGAGTTGTCATTTACTAATCGCTTCTTTGGATAAAGATAATGCCACTTCCCTTTTTAAAATGAAGTTGAATAGTACTTAATTTAAATCATTTGAACAAAAGTTTTTATTTTACATTTTATATTAAAAAAAAAGGTTTTCATTAAATAGAATAGAATCGAATTAGTTTTTTGATAATAAATAGAATTGAATTAGTTGATTGCAGGTTTAGAATTAATATAAAAAAAAAATTCCCTTGGTGGGTCGGAAACCGATGCGAAAGAAAAATAAAAATAAAATTTGATCAAATAATTAATAGCTTTTTTATTTTATCATTTAAATCAAATTAATGTTTTTAATATAATTTTAACATATCATTCTCAAATATAAATTAATTTTAACAAAATCTATAATTCCACTTGTCTTTCTTGAACCTTCAGTTTTTTCTTCTGAATGTCAAGTGTTCAACATTTTCTCTTGTTGCTACTAGCTAGCCACATTGTTAGAATCCTCTAAGTTGAAGCAGATTATTTACTTGAAAGAGGAATCAATTATAGTAGTACTGGTGTCATGAAAATTAGTAGTCAAATAATCACAAGTTTAAAAAATTCACACATATATTTTTATGTGCTTCCTTAACAAGTGTCCTCGTTAGCATGACCGATTTTATAAATATCGTTTAGTGTTGATGTTTCCCCTATAAAATCTTTTTCTTCCTATACATATTGTCAATTGGTTATTACTTGTTTGACTATATTATCTTTATATCGAACATCAGGGGAGGATTCGCACTGTTATCAACGTTCAACGAGCAGCACTGCATTTTACAGATGGTATGATGCTCTAATTTCTATAATAATTGAAATTCATCAAATTGCTTATGCTAAACTTTTCAAAAAGCAGTTATAGAAAAAGAGAAGTTTTCCATTCGCCATAAGGCTTCTAAGAACTAGAATTCCCACACTAGTTGAAACTAAATTTTGTATCTATAATTTATAAATGAGTGCTAGCAATATATTCTCAAAAGTTCATTATTCAATACACTCGGTTATTGGTTGAAATTCAAGTGGGCCCTCTTAATTATGTGGGTCTAATATAAATTTCAACAGTAAATAATAGTGTATTGAGAATAGTATATTAGAGTGTGCTGCTAGTATTTTTCTAATTAATATTTAAAACTGGTCTAACTTATAAGGTCTAACTTCTTCCATAAGCTAATTCAAACTGGTCTGGTTTTCTTATGCAGCTATTAGTACACCTGAATTCAAGGTATCAGAAAAGACAAGAGCAGCTGGTTTTGGTATCGAACCAGATGATATTGCATCTGTTATTCGAAGCCATGATTACAAGAACTATAAAAAAGTTGGTGAAGTTCAAGGGGTTATAAGTAAACTTTCAGTCTCAGTCGATGAAGGTGTCAGTCAAGACAGTATAGATAGTAGGCAAGAGATTTATGGAGTCAACCGATATACCGAGAAGCCATCTAAAAGCTTTCTGATGTTCGTTTGGGATGCACTGCATGACATGACACTGATCATTCTAATTGTTTGTGCTTTAGTTTCCATAGGCATAGGGCTTCCCACTGAAGGGTTCCCAAAGGGTGTTTATGATGGTCTTGGAATCATACTTAGCATATTCTTGGTAGTCACTGTTACTGCTGTAAGTGACTACCAGCAATCTCTACAGTTCTTAGATTTGGACAAAGAGAAGAAAAAGATCTCTATTCATGTTACTAGGGATGGTAAAAGACAGAAGGTCTCAATTTACGACTTGGTAGTAGGAGATATAGTTCATTTGTCCACTGGTGATCAAGTTCCAGCTGATGGAATTTTTATACAAGGATATTCATTGCTAATCGATGAATCAAGTTTGTCAGGTGAGAGCGAACCTGTAAATGTAGACGGTCGAAGACCTTTTCTTCTTTCGGGAACCAAAGTGCAAGACGGTCAAGGGAAGATGATAGTTACAACTGTTGGCATGAGGACTGAATGGGGAAAGTTGATGGAAACTTTGAGCGAGGGAGGAGAGGATGAGACTCCACTTCAGGTGAAATTGAATGGAGTTGCTACAGTTATTGGTAAAATCGGTTTAACTTTTGCTGTGCTGACATTTTTGGTATTGACAGTACGGTTTGTGGTTGAAAAAGCAGTTAATGGAAGCTTCAGTAGTTGGTCTTCAGAAGATGCACTAAAGCTGCTAGATTACTTTGCTATTGCTGTAACCATAATAGTTGTTGCGATTCCTGAAGGATTACCATTAGCTGTAACACTCAGTCTTGCTTTTGCAATGAAAAAATTGATGAATGATAGGGCTCTTGTGCGACATCTTTCTGCTTGTGAAACTATGGGGTCAGCTAGTTGCATTTGCACCGATAAGACAGGAACATTGACAACCAACCATATGGTGGTCGATAAAATTTGGATATGCGAAAAGACAACAGAGATAAAAGGTGATGAGAGTACTGATAAATTGAAATCAGAGATATCTGATGAAGTTCTAAGCATCCTTTTGCAGGCTATATTTCAGAATACTTCAGCAGAAGTAGTTAAAGACAAAGAAGGAAAGCAGACAATATTGGGAACACCAACAGAATCTGCAATATTGGAATTTGGCTTGGCTTCAGGTGGTGATTTCGATGAACAGCGTAAATCTTGTAAGATACTTAAGGTTGAGCCTTTCAATTCCGACAGGAAGAAGATGTCTGTGCTCATAGGTCTCCCCGATGGAGGGGTCCGAGCTTTCTGCAAAGGTGCATCAGAAATAGTGTTGAAAATGTGTGATAAAATAATTGATAGTAATGGAACAACCGTTGATCTTCCTGAAGAGAAAGCAAAGATTGTGAATGACATTATAGATGGATTTGCCAATGAAGCTTTGAGAACTCTTTGTTTGGCTATTAAAGAGATAGATGAAACACAAGGCGAAGCCAGCATCCCTGAAAATGGATATACTCTGATAGCCATCGTGGGAATCAAAGATCCTGTGCGCCCTGGAGTTAAGGAAGCTGTTCAGAAATGTTTAGCAGCTGGAATAAGTGTTCGCATGGTCACCGGTGATAACATAAATACAGCTAAGGCTATAGCTAGAGAATGTGGAATACTTACCGAAGGTGGTGTAGCTATAGAAGGACCAGAATTTCGCGATTTGTCTCCAGAACAAATGAAGGATGTCATACCAAGAATTCAGGTTTTGATATCATATTATGTTCTGAGACTTTCAATTCTCATATTATGTTCTAATATAATTATTATGGATTCAGGTAATGGCACGATCGTTACCTCTTGACAAGCATACCTTGGTAACCAATTTGAGGAAAATGTTTGGTGAGGTTGTAGCTGTTACTGGTGACGGAACCAATGATGCTCCTGCACTGCATGAGTCAGACATTGGACTTGCAATGGGAATTGCTGGAACCGAGGTTTGTTTATAGTAATTATTAGTTTACCATGGTGAATCAGACAGTATTAACCGTAACAATCCACTGAACTTTCCTTATGTAGTTGCTTTGAATCTTGTTTAAGCCAGAAAAATGTTATATACAATTCTAGTTAATAGATCAGCCTAATTGTTGAACAGTTCTGTTGTTATCTCTATTAAGGAAGCAGTAGATAAGTAAAACTGCAGATTTTCAAAATCTTTTCCATACCCTCTCTTCGATCCATAAACATTGATGTCTTTTGAGATATAAACTCGTTTTCTTACCTTTTATACCTTGAACCATTTTCGTTAAATAATGTGCTAAAATGATATGACTTTTGAGCAGCATTTATCTTCTTTTTAGAATTTGTTCTCCTTGTTCCAACATCTGTTTTATATTGATGCCTAATCGATGTTCAATACTATTGTACCTTTTACAGGTTGCCAAAGAAAATGCTGACGTGATTATAATGGACGACAACTTCACTACTATTGTCAAAGTGGCCAAATGGGGACGGGCCATATACATAAACATTCAAAAATTTGTGCAGTTTCAGTTAACAGTCAATGTTGTTGCTCTGATTACTAACTTTGTTTCTGCATGCATCACTGGTTTGTTGATATTTATAGAAGTTTTTTATCCATTGAAATGTTATTGACTATGTTTCAAGAAACTGAGATTAAACTTTCTTCATTATTTTCAGGAGCTGCTCCACTAACAGCTGTTCAATTGCTTTGGGTTAACTTGATTATGGACACTCTTGGTGCATTGGCACTGGCTACTGAACCTCCTAATGATGGACTTATGGAAAGACAACCGGTTGGAAGGAAAGCAAGTTTTATTACCAAACCAATGTGGAGGAATATTTTTGGTCAAAGTTTGTACCAACTGATTATCCTGGGAGTTCTAAATTTTGAGGGGAAGAGGCTACTTGGACTAAGTGGTTCAGATGCAACTGCAGTACTCAACACTTTGATATTCAACTCCTTTGTATTTTGTCAGGTAAAGGGTCTCATGCACCTCACAGAAACCAACTATGATTTATTTTAACCAACATTTAAAAAACTGAACCAAATATCGAACCGGCAACATTTCTGAGTCATTGGTCAATCATTTTTTACTTAAATACTAATGTAATGCAATCAAATTTTTTTACTAGTATACAAATGATCTAGTTCCATTCTGTTTTGCTTACTTTGTTGTTATTCCCTCTGTCCTTTACCAGGTGTTCAATGAGATAAACAGCAGAGAAATTGAAAAGATAAACATATTCAAAGGCATGTTTGACAGCTGGATATTTTTAAGTGTTATTACCGCCACAGCGATATTTCAAGTAATCATAGTTGAGTTCCTAGGAGCATTCGCCAGCACAGTGCCTCTAACCTGGCAATTCTGGTTACTCAGTGTGTTATTTGGTTTACTTAGCATGCCTTTAGCTGCTATCCTCAAATGCATACCAGTTGGAAGTGATACACCAAAGCAACATCATGATGGTTATGAGGCACTTCCTTCTGGTCCTGAAAGTGTGTGATTTTGTTCTCCTTTCATTTTCTTTTGTGAAAACCCGGATGAAATTTTGGTTCTTTTCTTTTCGTTTGTAGTTTTTGAGAAACTAATCTCCGGAAACGTGGATGAAAATCCACACACCAACATTTTACCAAAGTATTTTTGGTAGGAAAAAGAAGGCTGTTTTGTACAAATACTTCAATGTGCAATACATTTTGAAGTTTATGTTAAACTTGTAATTTTTTTTGTTTTCTCCTTAATGCACAATATACTGCAAATATGTCAGCAAGCAGCACCCTATTCAATAACAATTTTGTCTAGTTGAAACTAAATTTATGGAAATCTATGATAGGAATTATTTATTCTTATGTTTGGGACACATTCATACAAATATATTCCAAGGAAAAAAATGTTCCCGGTAATTATTTTCAGCTATTTTAACCCCCATTTTATTCCTAGCGCAAGGGGGTTGGAATTATTTATTCCCAGCAGTTGAGATCAATTTGCATCTCTAAAGTCCATTTCTACCCCTAAGTAACCGCAAAGCACACGTTTCTATACCATTTATGTGTACATGTACATAGTAAGGATATTTTAATAATTATAGCATTTTTCTGAAAAATAATTCTCACGAACTCAAATAATCAAACAGACAAATATGTTAAACTTTCCTTGGAATAAGATTACCGCCGTTATTTATATTCCTTATATTCCTGGGAAAGTTGATGATGGGAATGCATTTTAATTCCATGAAACAAACACTCCCATAGAGGAAGTGGAAAATTACTTGTTAGAAGATCTTATCTAAATATTACATGAACAAAGATATTGTCCAACAGGGAGTGCCTTGATCGAGAACTCAAGCCAAGTGGCACGAGTCACAGTCTATCCTCAGGGTGACCCTTGGACCACCACTTAATCACAAATGTCTTGCAAAAATCAAGAATGAATGGAGGTTTTGGTACTATTTGTGTGAGGCACAACATGTATGGTTAGTTAGGCCGGAGTTGTTTGGCCTAAGCATTGGAGCAGAAGTCGATGCTGGTCTTGTTGAGATCATTGCGAAAGGCAAAAGCCAACTAGAAGAAGGCTCTATTCTACATATAATTGAAATATAAAAACAAATAACCTTGTACATTTCATAGTCATGAGATTAGTTTTGAACTGACATGAAAACTTGAAAAAAAGTTTCAATCCATAGACAAAAACAAACCAAGTATCACAACTCATGAGAAAATAGAATGAGCAGATTTATAAAGTTTAACAGAACTGTTGCAGATCATCAGAGTGCACACGACTTAAATAAGCCTAAGAGCTTGAGCATGATGTTGGATGTGATCATCGATGAATGTGGCAATAAAATAATAAGAGTGATCATAACCAGGTTGAAAGCGTAGCAGCAGTGGAACATTGGCATTCTTGCACGCCTCTTCAAACTTGCGAGGTAGCAGTTGATCATGCAAAAATTTGTCATCTTCCCCCTGAAAATTAGAGAAATAGTAAGATGAAAAAAACCAGCAAGAATTAAAAAGAGTATCGGAGCATGTTTATCATAACTTGAAATCTTTGCTGTGCTATAAACAGCATTATATCTTCTTTGAGTAAACTAAACAGCATTATATCTGGATGACCATTTTCGTTTATTGAAGTTGCAACTACAATGGACTTCTTAAACAACACAAATTTATTTAAATTGAAGCTGATACCAGCAACTATAATTGTAACCTTTATAATCATTTGCGAGCTTTTTTTAAGAAAAAGACACACATGATCTTTTACCTGATCAATCAAAATGGTGGCAGATACACCGGGAAACTTTGTTACCAAGTTAGTCGCGTCGTAGTCCTGCATTCTTCAACTGCTTAATATAATGAAATACGAGGACTAATTAACTAATGCAACATGCAAGTTTGAAGTTTCCCTTCTAATTTACCTCCCAATCAGATTTATTGTCACCTAGATAATTTGTGAATGCCTTTTGTCCCCAAGGACAATTTGTAGGATTTGCTACTGGTGCAAAGGCAGAAACTGACTGTAACAAGTAGAAATATAAGTTAGAATCCCAATAATAAAAACACTACATATCATGACAGGTACTCCTATTTGTTGTCTTAGGTAATAGAGTTCTTCAAATTCAAAAAGCCTCACTACAAGGATAACATATTTGGTTCTAATTTACAACTTAAAGGATTATCAATACAAACATTATGTATATCTCGAGCAATAAACTGTAAATGAAATGAGCTTCTATCATGTCCATGACAAGTGCTACTTCAACCTTTTCCTGCATAATATGTTCATTTCCAACTCTTTTATGTCCGCTCATCCTGCCTCAACATTCTCATATCCAACGCACCTAGTTTTTGCTCTTTACTGCACCTCAAAGCATTGCAGGACTATGGTTATGAGGTATAACCGATTGAACTTTACTTTCAGATTGTTAGCCATGTTGCAATCACAAATTATGTTATTCACCTAACTAAAATTATAGGTGTTGCATTCAGGGCATTGTTAAATAGCTGAGCTTTCATTTCAAAATCTATCTTACTCCTACTTAAATGAAAACCACTTATTCCAATGTTACTATTCAACTATAGAGTTAGAAAGTGAATTGACTCCTTGACTCATCAACTAGAGCTATTTCATCTGTAGAAAGCATTAGCATACATTAAGGCCTCATGCTTAAATGTGGCCAATAGAGTTAATGCCGACCCTAGGTATATAAACTTACTGATATAAGAAAATTTTCTATCGCACACCTCAATTCCGATTCAGAAACTTCTATATCATTAAATCACCCAGAGAAATGGAAGTTCCAAAGAAATGTCCTATCCATGTTTAGAATTGAGAATTGATGTAGAGATGAAAAATGATAGCGATATAAATACCATATATCCTAACAACTATCTAAAATCACTAGCCCTTGTGCAAAGCACATCATGAAATATTTCCCGACTGTCCAAATGCAAATTAGATTTCTATAAATGATGGATATATTCTCAGACGTAATACCAATACAGTCGGATTGTAGCCGAGAAATATATTGATGTGCATAATCTCAGTCAGGGAAGGCAATTAATAAACAACATGTGATTTCAATAGTAAAAATATCCATAAGTTTCAAAAGATTGTCAAAATAACTTTTTTGACTATATTAAAATGAGAAGTTTCCATTAGAATGCTCATCAACACCTTATATTTATCCAGATTTTTAAGGTAGATGGTCAATGCACCATGCCCACCCATAGAATGGCCAAATATTGAAGCTCTGGATGTGTCAAGCTGCGGAAAGTTATCACTTAAAAGCTTTGGCAATTCCGTGACAACATAGTCATACATGCGCCAATTCTTCCATTTCTCTTGTGCAGCGTTGAGATAAAATCCTGCACCTGTTCCAAAAAGTAAATATGCAATTAAGATTTATTCGGTAAAGGAAAATGTATATTGCAAATCTCAAGGTAATCTTCGCTATAACATATAACTATTAAACTAATTGCACACAACATCAGTGTTTTAAAAAAAATAGAAACGACTATTTTTTTCCTATAAAAAAATGGGGCCTGAGGAGGAAATATTGCAAATAAGCTAAAACTCATGGACATATAAAACAACTTCTCATTTATCTCGTTCTTAGAAATATGAGTACAAATTATATTTCTATGCATGTCAATATATGCTCTAGCAACACCCAAACACAAAAATTCCATACAATCAGTATCATCCATCCCTCTTCTCATTTATGTCAAACTCTACTTTGACAAATTTGAGTGCTGAAACTTCAAGTTGTGCACTGTTGTGTCACAAGTTTCATCAAGCCACATTATGGTAAAGCCGTTGTAAAAATATTTCAATGATTGAAGTTACATGGACATTACAGGCATATATACTTCAAAAAACAGGAATTCAGGAATCTACAAGGAAACTTGAGTATGACATATCACGTATAATTTAAAAACTGATATGTTGTTGGTAGTAGAAATTTGAAGTCATATGATATTTTGGGTGAGCATGTAGAAATATGTAACTATCAGTGCCAATTTGATGGATATAATAGGATTTTTTTTCTTATCTAAAAGCCTCTCCGTACAACAAAATATTTTTTCGGCTAAATAGAATAAAGATTATAAAACACAATGATATAATGTTCTATTATGAATCAAGTCGTCACAAAACCAACTGGTTTATTGCTGAATTGAGGGTAAGAACAAAGATCACAAACTAGTCCTACAGTATTTGAGAGACTCAAGATTATAGTTGACAAGAAACCCATTCTCTAATCTATCTTCTCTTTTTTATAAGTATCATGTGTTATTATTTATTTCTATTAGTGAACAGAATAATCATATTAACAAGTACTGCAGTAAAAGAATATGGAAGATTTTATCGAACACTAATAGCTTGATAACACATCTTAAATCATCCAATATATTATAAGCTAATAATGTTGTAAGTGAAGAATGTCCATGTCAGTATCAAACCTCCAACCGTTTCCATTAGTACTATTATGACTTTCACTATCACTAATGATCAGTAGATATCAATTTGTATTAAAAAGATATATTTGAAATGTCATATTTTTTTTGTTAACAATATGTTTGGTTCCATTTCTAGAGGGGTCAAAATTGATTCTAGAGGTGTAGAATTGATTTTGACATGTTTGGTTTCCTTCAAGTAGAATTGATCCGCCTCTAGAATTTGATTTTGAAGCTAGAATTTGTATCCAAACATAAATCACTTTACATTCGGCTCAATTTTAGTCGGAATCAATTTTAAAGAACTCAAAATCAATTATTTTTTGCACAGTAAAAGCAAAGATATTGTACATACCTACACCAAAGTCCCATGAATCAGCTTCTCCTTCAACATTCAAGCCTCCTGCATGTTGCAACAAATGTATTGTATCATTAATCAATGAATGAATCATGCATGAATTACCAATTATATATAGTTAATTAGAAATGGAGAGGAATAACAAAAATGAAAATTACTTGGAGAAGTGTCGGGAGCGATCAAGGCAACGCCGTATTGAGAAGCGGCGCGTTGAGCACCGGACTTGAAAATGAAATTCTCATCGGAGCAGGAGAGACCGGAGAGCCAATAGAGAACAGGGAACGGTGATTTATGAGAATCGGAATAGTTGTTTGGGAAGTAAATGTGAAAGTTCATTGAACAACCAAGTGTTTGACTGTAATGTTTGTATCTCTTATTGTAACCTCCGAACATCTTCCCGCTACTTATCTCCGTCACTCCCACCACCGACTCCATCTCCTTCTCTCTCTCGCTACAGACTCTCAAACTGAGACTAACGACGGGATATCCACTTCCGAATTATACTCTGGACTACCCAATCGGGTTGACCCGATTTTATTTTATTTTTTAAATTTTTTTTATTTATTACTATAACATTTCAATTTTTTTTTTTCTTCATAAATTCCCTAGTATTACTCTAGCATAACAAACTAAGATAAAATAGTACATTCCTATTTTTTTTTGGTGTAAACCGGGTATCCTCTGCGCGCAACTGCAGAGACTAATCCCAATTTTTATGGTTCAATCCATAAAAATCCAATTAAACTGATGATCCAATCCATTCAAATCGAAAAAAAACCGATTTTTATGGTTCGGATTAAAAACCGAACCGATTGAAAATCGATATAGTTTGATTTGTTTCTCGGTTCTAGTTTTCAGATCCAAAATAATCAGAAACGGCCTTGATATTGATATTGAAAGGCAACAACTAAATTCAGTACCCATATTTTTGTTATTACATGTGTGACCCAAAATTTCTTACACTATGACTATTGGTGCTCGGATAACTATTATAGTATTATCAATTGTTCTGCATGATGATCTTCATATTTATCATAGTAGTAATTATTGTTGTGCTGCTCAATTCTATTTTTTAAGTTATTTTTGCCATGAGATTTATTTATTAATACACAAAATATGAAATTAAATTCCATATTATTCCTTTAATTATCATAGCAAACTAAGATAATATGAAAATAAATACCCTATTATTACTCTATCAAATCTCAGGATCCTTCTTTCAAAAAAAAATAAATCTCAGGATCCGGCACCTAAGGATAACTAATCTTGACCAAAGCTATCATAAAACCTATTCCAGAAACTCCAAAGAGGCAAAGACAAAAAAGAAGATACGAGTAAAAGAAAGAACTCATACTTATGGAGAAATTATAAACGGTAGAAAGCATATTAAGTTATTAACCATCTTTTAGGGAAAATGTTGTAATTTACAAAAAAAAAATAAAAAAATTAGGTTTTTTTAATTTATCCTTTAATAATTTGAATGTATTTACATATTGTTCCTGTATGAAACTAGGGGTATATATTTTGTTTGATTCAATGTTGGTCCAAAACTTATGTGTAAATTTATCTGGTTATTGTTTCATCCCTTTTTAGATTATTGGACCTCCTATTTATAGAGGAGGGGTGAAAGAGTGCCTGAGAAGTAACTTCCCACGATCTCAGGTGTGCAGAGTGGGGCAGTTACTTCCTTCGTGTGATCATGGGTGTTCCCGCGCTTTTCTCATTTTACTGGGAATGAAGGTCGTGTGTTAGGGGAGTAGGATAGTGGGCTTGACTTAAGACCTTGATGGGCTGACCCAGTCATTAGGGCGGCTTTGCATTTTGGGGCGGTGTCGCCTGGGCGACGTGCGCCACATAAATGGGCTTCATTCCTCAATTGGGCCTAGGAAATCCTGACCGGTACACAGCCCCCCAAGCACTAGGCTCCAGGGGAGGCGCGGTGCTGACAGTATAGCCTGTTGCGTTTTTCTAGTTTAGAGGATATCACGGACGAACGTTAAGTTTTATTAAGCATGTTTTTCAGAGGAAGGTGTCAGGTCTTCGTGTTGGTTGCAACGTCTCCCTAGCAAATAGGTAGGGATATTTTTATTTTCCCAAGCGCCTTGCTACTTTAAATAGGCATTCCACCTCTGGATTCTTATTCACCTGAGCTCACTTCTCTAAATTTTTTTTCCTTTTATCTTGTTATAATCAAAATGTCTTCAGACGCCGTTCCAGTCATTAATGCTTTAAAGGGGGTGCTTCGCAGGGGGATGGACGACATCCTTGAGAGTACTGAAGAGTTTTGTGTGCTGGTGGGCGACTTAGAGGAAGAGAAAGATAACCTCAGTCCATCAGAACTGCTGTTCCTTGAGCGCTGTGTCACTTTCAAGGAAAAGCTGCTTAGAGACGCCCCCTTCATCTTTTCTGTGGAATGTGCTGATCTTCAAAGCCACAGAGTTACTGCTGCCATGAATGATGAAACTTGGTACACCAAAGAGGCCATGCGCATGTACGAGGCGACTCTGAGCGCTTCTTTTGACGAGGAGGAGAAGATCAAGACCATGGAACAGAGATTGGAAGCTGAGGCGGCCAAGTTGAAGGAAAGAAAAAAGTTGCTGAGGAAGGATATTCAGAAGGATATCACCAAGCTTCTGATGAAACGGAAGAGCTTGCTGGAATTGCAGATCCAACAGCGTAGGATGGGGCGTACTTTATCTCATATTGGAGAAGACTTGGCGGTTGCTCAGGCGAGCAAGGAGGCTTTGGCGACGCAGTGGACTGCCGCCATGGAAGCTGGCGATAATGTCGGCGTTTAGCCTATTTATGTAGTTGTTATCACTTTTTTGTTTTTTCTCTTTGATGCACCTTTATCATGTATTTGACGTTTGTTTTGGGGTTGTAATTCTGAATGTTTCTTTCTAATAAGCGTGACTTTGTCGTTTATTGATTATGTTTGGCGATATGAATGTGTTGTGTGGGGTTTCTAATCTCGCCCGCTGACACGTGTGTTCTTATTTTAACGCGTGTTTTTATCCTTTGGGTAAAGCAATTACTCTTTTACCCGTTGGTTTTTCAACTTCCCCATCTTTTCCCTCCAACACTCTATAAATACGGTGTTAAGTCTTTTCTTTTCTCCATTCTACTTCTTTGCTTGCTTTTCGTCGTTCTTCCGCCACGCACTTTCCTTGATCACGCGTTTTAACCGTAACATTTCCAAGGTATTGTCCTATTCTTGCTTCCTTCGTTCTTTCCTTTGCGAGAGTTAGGGGAATCATCTAGATTCCCCCCTTTGTACTCAAATTTAGAGAGACAAATTCGTTCTCATTTCACTAGGGCTGACGGCTCCTTGGATAAAAAGGGGTTTTATTCCGAAATTTTTGGATCTGGCTTTAGCGATAGCAGTTCAGAGAGTGATAGCGATAGTGATTGCCTAATCATACCTCGTTCTTCTTTCACAGGAAAGGAGTTGGCGTTATATCATTCCCCCCTCCAGTATATTTACACCTTTGACATGGATCACTCCTCCAAATATGATTCTGCAACGGCGATTGCAGAGTTTAGGGAAGACTTTAGGTTGACTCTTCCTGAGAAGGAGAGCGAAGTGATTATAGACCCAATAGGCGAGGGTGAGTGCGTTACTATAGTTAACTTAACGCCGCCTCATTACTTCTATATGTATGGCGCCTTTTTCAAAGCCTTTAACCTCTGGCTACCTTTCACGGCTTTTGAAATGGCTATTCTTCGAGTTTTAAACGTCGCCCCTACCCAATTAAGTCCTAATGGGTGGGCGTACGTCAAGTGTTTTAAGGTGTTATGTTCCGCCTTGGACATATCACCTTCTGCTGGTGTCTTCTTTTATTTCTACTATGTAAAGAGTCTAACTAAGGGTAAGGCGGTTACTCTGACTAGTCAGGCCAACAGGGGTTTGTTCACCCTTTACGCCTCTAACTTCAAAAACTACCAAAACACCTTCTTGCGTATTCGTCATGGTCCTGGACTTAAGGATCTGATGTACGACGAAATGGATCAACCTCTGTTCCCCTTTTACTGGACTGAAGACCCTAGGGCGATTAAGGGTGTAGATGAAACCAAACTTTCTGAATTTGAGTTGGAGACTCTGTCCTTCTTGGACAATTTTCATGTTATGGATCCCCGTGATATTTTGGAACGGGAAACTGATTTTCCTAGCCTCATCGCCTACATAAGTAAGCTTGTTGATGATTTCGCCCTTATATATTTTTGCTTTCTCTTTGTCAAAAGTCTAACTGCTATTTTCTTTGTTTCGTTTTGCAGAAAAGATGAAGTCTTTAAAAGAAGAGGAGTGGATGTCTTTCCTGGCAAGGACCAAGGAGAAGAAAGGCGACACCGATGTTAGCAACGTGGATCCTCTGGCGCCCTTGGTGGTGGGCGAGAACAAGAGAGCCAAGAGACGAAGGCGAGGCGAGGAGGATAAGCCCGCAAAGTCCATGAAGCTGGAGGAGGGCGCGCCCAGCCATTCTGAAGAGGGCCAAAGGATCTCCGTGGATGTCGGCAGGTCTCATAAGACCTCTGTGGTTGCGGCTGAGGCGTTCAGGACTTCGCTAGAGATAGAAATTCCAACTTCTGCTGCTCCTGCTACCACTGCTGTCAGTACTCCTCCTCCCACATCCGCTCCAGGGAATATCTCTGCTTGGGGCAAAAATTTTGACCCTATTTCCTTCATCAACAACCATTTGGTGTTGAAAGATGATTGCCGGCGCTTTGAGAGCATGGATATGGGCAGCCTGAGGAAAATGGCGCTGGGATATGAGTTAAAGAGCTTGGTGCTCAACCAAGTACTGTCGGGGCGTCAAGAAAAAGATGTGAAGGACGCCAAGGAAACTTTGAACTGCGAGGTTGCTCGCTTGGAAAGAGAACAGCTAGCTGTGGTGGACCAGACCGTTGCTGATCACGAGAAGGTTGTCAAGGATTTGAAGGATAAGCACAAGAAGGAGTATGAGGAGTTGGAGGGGAAGTTGGGCGAGATGACTGAGGCGCGAAATGTGGCCCTCGCCGCCTGGCTTCATCATGTGAAGGAAGAGCTGATCGCCAGGCGTCTTTTCAAGAGGAAGTGTGGTAAGCTTCGCTCCGATGTGGACACTCTTCAGGAAGAGGCGCAGGAGATGGAAGAGGAGATTGTGGAGTTGAAGGAGGCCATGGCTAGTAAGTTCGTAGATGTTTTAACTACGCCTTGGCCCAAATGAAGATTTTGTTTCCTGACCTTGATCCCGCCCAGTTTGCACAGGCAGACTTCATGAAGAAGATTGAAGATGGGAAGCTGGTTCCTCGTATGTGAGGATTTTCTTTATTTTGTTGTATGCATCTCGCCCCTAGAAGGGCTCTTTTGTAATATTTCGTATTATGTTTGTTAATTCCTGACAATTTTAGCCCTTTTGTGGCTTTATAATTATAACCTTTTTAAGTATTCGTCTTATCTTTTGTCTATGTATGATGTTTTTATTGTGGCGTTCATACTGTGGCGTGGTCGATAGGTGAACTTGACGCCTTTGTTTGGGCGTGGCTATTGAGGCACATTGCCTTCATTTATTTATTAATCGTCTTGTGTTTTGTGTAACCGTCACAATCCACCCATAGCGTTATGAGTTGAGTAGGTGCACACGTTTCATGCGCATTAAATGTGACTTTCCTTTATTAATATTCCTCGACGTAACTTCTTTTCCTTGTACTTGCATCCTGACCATAGAAATGGATGGAAAAAATACCAAGAGGAGGGTTTCTATTAGATCCAAGTCTAAGTCAGGAGCGTCAAGGTTAAATGATCCTGTTTCTCAAAATGGGCGTAAGGGGGCTCCTGCTCTGAAAACCAAACCAACCACTGCGCCTAACAAGAGGCGTGCTAGGGCTCCTTCTGATACCTTAGATGATATAGATGAGGACTACGCTGAATTTCTGAAGACTTATGACCCTCGAGAAGAGTCTCTCTCAGGATTCCCTTCAGACGAAGGCGAAGGCTCCCAGATCACTGTGGAATCTACGGCTAAGTCCGATCGTCCCAAAGCGGGATCTGGTCCTAACTGAGAGTTTTATTTTGTTTTAGCAATGTATTGAATAAACTGGTGATGTGCACCATATCCTTTTGTCGCCATTTGCTGTATTGTCTCTGGCTTTATAGCCTTAATAAACATTTCGTTCTTTCGTGAGGTGTATTTTGCTTTTGTCTGCGTCGGCTATATTCTTGATATCTTAGACGTGTATAATGATCTTTATTTCGCCCTCGGCGTCATAGCACCATATAGCTTTTATTTCACTACGTGGCGTTGTAAGCCTCAAACGTAGCTTTTATTTCGCTCTTGGCGTCATAGCGCCGTATAGCTTTTATCTCACTACGTGGCGTTGTAAGCCTTAAACATAGCTTTTATTTCGCTCTTGGCGTCATAGCGCCGTATAGCTTTTATTTCACTACGTGGCGTTGTAAGCCTTAAACGTAGCTTTTATTTCGCTCTTGGCGTCATAGCGCCGTATAGCTTTTATTTCACTACGTGGCGTTGTAACCCTTAAACGTAGCTTTTATTTCGCTCTTGGCGTCATAGCGCCGTATAGCTTTTATTTCACTACGTGGCGTTGTAAGCCTTAAACGTAGCTTTTATTTCGCTCTTGGCGTCATAGCACCGTATAGCTTTTATTTCACTACGTGGCGTTGTAAGCCTTAAACGTAGCTTTTATTTCGCTCTTGGCGTCATAGCGCCGTATAGCTTTTATTTCACTACGTGGCGTTGTAAGCCTTAAACGTAGCTTTTATTTCGCTCTTGGCGTCATAGCGTCGTATAGCTTTTATTTCACTACGTGGCGTTGTAAGCCTTAAACGTAGCTTTTATTTCGCTCTTGGCATCATAGCGCCGTATAGCTTTTATTTCACTAGACTGTAATTCAAAAGGAAGCTTGTGATTGTTAAAAATGGATGATGGGCCTCGATAAAAACTCCTGTGTTATCAGGAGAAAAGAGTGTCCCGCCATCGTCTTACTTAACTTAAATTGTCTTACAACGCCAAAACAAAAGGGAAATAGAATGTAAAAAACAGAAATTTAAAGAAACATGTGTGTGATCTAACTGTAATAAAATCTCAAATTTGCCATGTTCCATGTCCTTGGCAGCGCCTCGCCCTTCAGTGTTTCCAGTCGATAAGCTCCTCCTCGAAAGGCTTCTTGTATTCTGAAGGGGCCTTCCCAGTTTGCTGCCAGCTTTCCTCCTTTGTCTCTGCCCATTGGTCTCTTTAACACTAGGTCTCCCTCTATAAAGCTTCTAGGGATCACCCTAGTGTTGTACTTGCGGCTGACTCTCTGTTTCATTGCGAATTCCCTCAGGTGCGCCCGCTCCCTAACTTCCTCTATCAAGTCTAAGTTCTCCTGGAGGGCGTCTTGGTTATGTTCTTGTGTTGTGGTTTCTCTTCTCCAGCTGGGCGGGTTGATTTCTACCGGAATCATGGCGTCGCTGCCATACACCATTTTGAAAGGTGTCTCGCCCGTTGAAGTTTGGACAGTTGTGTGATAAGCCCATAGAATCTCGGGCAAGGGATCTGCCCAGCTTTTATCTTTGATGGTGAGTTTTCTTTTTATCGCCTTCAAAATAACTTTGTTGGCCGCCTCAGCTTGGCCATTGGCCTGAGGGTGTTCCACGGAGACGAACGTGTTCTGAATTCCCTTCTCCTTGCAAAACTGCACTACTGCTTCGCTTGTGAATTGGGTACCGTTATCTGAGACTATGAACTTTGGTAACCCAAATCTGCATATGATTTTCTTCCAGTAGAATTTCTTCACCTTTTCTGACGAGATAGTTGCCACTGGTTCTGCTTCTATCCATTTCGTAAAGTAGTCCACTGCTACCAGTAGGAACTTCGCCTGGTTTGAGGACGCCGGAAATGGTCCCAATATGTCCACGCCCCACATGTAAAACGGACAGGGCGACATTACTGATCTTAGAGGCTCGCCTGGGGCGTGGTGTATGTCAGCATATCTTTGGCATTTTTCACAGCTTCTCACATACCTGTTGGCGTCTGCCAAGATAGTTGGCCAGAAGAATCCAGCTCTTATGACTTTTTCTGCCAAGGATCGTCCTCCTATGTGGTTGCCACATGATCCTTCATGTATCTCTTCCAAAATCCTCTGCGACTCTATTTCGCCAACACACAACAGCATGGGTGCGGCGAAACCCTTTTTGTACAACTTTCCATCAATCAGCGTGTATTGTGCTGCCGTTCTCCTCAACCTGCTTGCCTCTTCTTTCTCTGGGGGCGTCCTCCCATCTGCCAGATATTGAATGATGGGCAACCTCCAATCACCTTCCTCTATTACCATGATCATCACTTCTGGCCTGTTGATGCTTGGTTCCTTTATGGTTTCTTGAATTACCGTCTTGTTGTTCCCAGGTTTTTTCGTGCTGGCGAGCTTAGAAAGTAGATCTGCTCTGCTGTTTTGCTCTTTGGGAACGTGGACTAGTTCAAATGTATTAAATTGTTTGGCTAGTCCTTTCACTTTCTCTAGGTACTTTGCTAACTGGGGATCCTTTGTTTGGTATTCTCCTGCGACCTGATTGGTTATTAGCTGAGAGTCACTCTTTACCTTCAAGTCTGACACCTCCATTTCTTTGGCGAGCTTCATCCATGCGATCAGTGCTTCATACTCCGCCTGGTTGTTACTTGCTCTGAACGCAAAACGCAGGGACTGTTCAATCAGCATTCCGTCAGGTCCATCCAACACCACGCCTACGCCGCTGCCTCTTAGATTGGAGGCGCCGTCAACTGACAACGTCCAAGGCGCAGTATTTTCTTCTGGGGTTAAGGAAGTCATTTCCAACACGAAATCTGTGAGTACTTGTGACTTGATGCATCCCCTTGGAGTATATGAAATATCATATTCCGATAGTTCTACAGCCCATGCCACCATCCTTCCCGCCAAGTCTGGCTTCTTTAGTACTTGTTTAATCGGATGATCCGTTTTCACTATCACCCTGTGACCCTGGAAGTACTGGCGAAGCCTCCTTGCTATGCTTATGACTGCCAACGCTAACTTTTCGATTTTCTGGTACCTTACTTCCGCTCCTTTGAATGTTTTGCTGACGAAATAAACAGGTCGTTCCTCGCCCTCTATTTCTTGCACCAAAGCGGAGCCCAAGGCGTTCTCAGATACGGCGAGATACAATAGCAGGGGGACTCCAGGGCGAGGTCTGGTGAGCATAGGTGGCGATGCCATGTACTCTTTCAACTTTTGGAAAGCTTCTTCGCATTCTGGCGTCCATGTAAATTTTTCGCCTTTCTTCAGGGTTGCGAAGAAATGGAAGGCCTTCTCTCCTGCGCATGACAAGAACCTTGACAGCGCCGCTATCCTCCCCGTCAACTGTTGTACTTCTTTTACTGACGACGGGCTTCTCATTTCAATGAAGGCCTTACACTTTTCCGGGTTGGCTTCGATGCCTCTATTGGTGAGCATGAAGCCCAGAAATTTTCCTGCCTGTACCCCAAAAGAGCATTTGGCGGGGTTCAACCTCATGTCGTACCTTCTTACTTCGGATAAGATTTCCTCCAGATCCTCGCCATGGCATCCGGTGTCTGTTGTTTTGATTACCATATCGTCTATGTAGACTTCCAAGTTTTTACCTATTTGTTTGGCGAACACTCTATCCATTAACCTTTGATAGGTGGCGCCAGCGTTTTTCAATCCAAACGGCATGACTTTGTAGAAATAGTTACATGTGTTTGTCATGAACGCCGTGTGGGGGGCGTCCAAAGGGCTCATCTTTATCTGATTATACCCTGAGTACCCGTCCATGAAACTTAAGACTTTGTACCCGGAGGCGCCGTCGATGAGTCTGTCAATGCTTGGCAAGGGGTATGGGTCTTTCGGGCATGCTTTGTTAAGGTCTGTGAAATCCTCACACATTCTCCATTTGCCGTTGTGTTTCTTTACCATGACTACGTTGGCCAGCCATTCTGGATATTTGATTTCCTCTATGAAACCGGCTTTCATGAGTTTCTCCACTTCTTCGCTTACGGTGTTTCTCCTTTCCTCGCCCTGCTTTCGTTTGCGTTGTGACACTGGTTTCGCCTTTGGCGAGATAGCTAGCTTGTGTGTGATTATTCTTTCGTCTATCCCTGGCATGTCTTTGGGATGCCATGCAAAGAGATCCACGTTCCTTCTCATGATGGCGATTATTTTCTCTTTTTCTTTGCTCTCCATAGTCGATCCTATGTTGGTTGTTTGAAAACTTTCCTCTCCTATCTGCACTGGTTCCAATTCTTCTATGGGGCTTACTCTGTGTTCTTGAAAATCTTCTCGGGGATCCAGGTCCCCTACCTCGCACATGTATGTGGAGTTCTGCTGTTTGAAGTGCACTCCGTTCTTCCTTGTCTTCAAACTCACGGCGTAGCATTGCCGGGCGATGATCTGGTCTCCTCTGACCATCCCTACCCCTCCATTCTCTAAGGGGTATTTGATTGCCAAATATAGCGTGGACATCGCCGCTCCAAGTGCGTTGAATGCTGGTCTTCCTATGATGATATTGTAGGAAGCACATGGAGTTCGGACCACCAAGTATCTGACTTTGATGGTTCTTGCTTGGTCGTTCACGCCAAAGGTAGTGAGCAGCGTAATGTGCCCCATGACCTCTGCCTGTTCGCCTGCGAAGCCTACTAGAGTGCCGCTGTACGGCTGTAGCTGTTCCCCTGATAATTGCATAACTTTGAACGCTTCCCAATACATGATGTCTGCTGAGCTTCCTGAGTCTATTAGTACTCTCTTTACGTCACAGTTCAGGATCTGGACTTGAATTACCAGGGGGTCGTCGTCATGGGGGACGACGCCCTGTGGGTCCTTTGGCGAGAAGGACAGATCTGGCGCTGGCGGGAACGCCACGTGGTTCACTATGTGTTGTTCTCTTACGCTTTTCCTTACGTAGCGCTTTCGGGAAGAACTAGATTCTCCTCCTCCCGAAAATCCTCCAGCAATGGTGTTTACGGCTATTCTGGGTGTGTCGTAGTCCTTTCGTCCTCGCCCTGGTGGACTGCGCGGCGATCTGTTTCGGGCGGGCTTATATCCTTCCTTCCTTGCAGCTTTCTCAATGAATTTCCATAAGTGCCCGCTTCTAATAAACTCTTCAATCAGATCCTGCAGTCTGTAGCATCGCTCTGTATCGTGGCCTTTGCATCTGTGGTATTTGCACCATTCATTGGCATTAGGCCCCATCATGGGGCGATTCGTTGGGGGCGGGGGCGTGGCCAAGTTGGTGTGTAGGATTTCTTCTAGAATGTGCACTTTGGTGTCGTTCAGCGGGGTGTAACTGTTTCGCTGATACCTGCCTTCCCCGCGCCTTCTGAAGGGGCGTTGCATCCTTCTTCCTCCATTCTGCCATCCGTTATGTGGTGACGCCCATGGGCGTCGGCTATGTTCTGGCGCCATCGGCGCAGGTTTACCTCTGTTTTCTGGAATTCTTTCTTTCGAATCCCTGGTTCTTTTCTCGGCGTTGCTTTCTTCGCCTTTGATATAGCATTCCGCCCTCTTCATGACTTCCTGCATATTTTCTGCCTGTTTTTGTGCCAGTGACTCGTTGAAGTGTCCTGCTCGCAGGCCATTGTGGAAGGCTGCCACGAACATTTCTTGATTTGGGTTGGAGACTTTGATTGTGGCTTCACAAAAACGGGCCAGGTATTCCCTAAGAGATTCGGCGTGACCTTGTCTTAAGGCGAACATGTTTGTCGCCGTGACTTTGATATGTTTGCTCCCTGAGAACTGGTGAACAAACTTTTTATCGAAATCTGTGAGGTCAGTGATTGAGTTCTTTGGTAGGTTCATGTACCACCTTAGGGCTGCCTCTTTGAAGGTGCTGGAGAGCAATTTGCATTTCAGATGCTCATCAGCCCCAATGATGGCGGTTTGCGTGCCTACCGCCATGAGATGTTCTGTAGGGTCGGTCTTCCCATCAAAACTTGGGAGTTGTGGTATTTTGAAATTTGCAGGGACTTGGGCGTCCCACAGAGCTTGTGCAAGAGGTTGGGAGACTTCTATGTTCTCCTGCTCTTGGTTCTTGGCGATTTCGTCGGCTTTTTCTTTCTCCAAATTAGCAAACTTCGTCTGCAATCGCTTGATTTCGTTAACAGCGGCTTGCAGATTCATCTGCTGTTGATTGTTGTTGTCTGCCATGGTGACAGCAGTTACCTTTTCTTGTTAGGCCTGGGGAGTGTTTTACCAGGCCCTACGGTGGGCGCCAAAATGTTCCTGTATGGAACTAGGGGTATATATTTTGTTTGATTCAATGTTGGTCCAAAACGTATGTGTAAATTTCTCTGGTTATTGTTTCATCCCTTTTTAGATTATTGGACCTCCTATTTATAGAGGAGGGGTGAAAGAGTGCTTGAGAAGTAACTTCCCACGATCTCAGGTGTGCAGAGTGGGGCAGTTACTTCCTTCGTGTGATCATGGGTGTTCCCGCGCTTTTCTCATTTTACTGGGAATGAAGGTCGTGTGTTAGGGGAGTAGGATAGTGGGCTTGACTTAAGACCTTGATGGGCTGACCCAGTCATTAGGGCGGCTTTGCATTCTGGGGCGGTGTCGCCTGGGCGACGTGCGCCACATAAATGGGCTTCATTCCTCAATTGGGCCTAGGAAATCCTGACCGATACATATATCAACTAATAAAAGCAAGGTATATTAATTTATTACGAGTTAGTTGTAGGTAGCATATGCAAGTTAGTTGTGATATTTATGTGGCTTGTTTTTATCGGTTGTTTGAAAAATACTTCCAAATTATCAAAAGGTAGAGTATGCTTTACCAAAATTTAATCAATAGTTTTTATGAACCCTAAAATACATGTTTTTTAGGATTTTAAATATTACTCGTAATTACAAAGTCAGAATCCATTAACACCAAATGTCAAAGTTTAGTTTGACTCCAAATCTTATCCTTTTATTTTATTTAATCTAATGGCTAATATTTATTCATTTAATTTAGGGTTAAATATGATTTTAGTCCCTACTTTTATGTGAGTTTCGACTTTTAGTCCCTACATTTTTTTTATTATATTTTCAGTCCTCCACGTTTTCGCTGTTTATATTTTTAGTCACTTTCGTCAATTTTTTATGACTAGGATAACAGAATTGACCACATAGGATAACTTAAATTGACTAGGATAACATTTGCATTGAATGACATGACATCTATGTGTCATCCTATGAGGTTGAGTCCGTTATCCAAGTCACAAAAAATTGACAGTTGAGATTAAAAATGCAAACGGCAAAAACATGGGGACCAAAAATATAATAAAAAAATGTAAGGACTAAAAGTCGAAACTCACATAAAAGTATGGACTAAAAACATATTTAACCCTTTAATTTAATATTTAATTATTCATAAAACAAATCTTTTTTTTTTTTTTTTTACAAAACAAATATTCTAATATTTAAGAAATCAACTTCTTCCTTAAAAAAAAAAAAAAAGGAAAAACATCTTCTCACTCCAAGTTTATTCACTATCTAATAATTCAAGTCTCGTCAACGATAATGCATCATCACCACAAGATTATCTAGCTACCATTTCACATAAAAAAACACAAAAAACCAATAATATAATTAATTTATATAGAATGCCATTTCACCGACGATCCATAATTTTGTCTCTATAGTCTACTCACAGGTTTGTTGTTTCCTTTAAATATTTGATAGATAATTTTATTTATTTATTTATATAGAACTTTAACCATGACGATAAAAAGTTCTTCATTTTAATATGAAAAACAACAGCTCATTTATAAAAAAAACAAATTCAATAAAAATAAAGCTTTTAAAAGATTTTTTAGAATGAAAAAACTCTTAAAAATAAAACAAACACTATATTTATGGTTTGATTTTCCTTTTTTTTTTTTTTTTTTATGGAAGGAGGTGATATCTTAGATATTAGAAGATTTATTTTTTGTTACAATAGAGAAAAGATATATATTAGAAGATTTGTTTTTTTAACAAAAAAAAAAATGTTTTATGAAAAGATTTAGTCTATCTAATGTATAGATTTATCTAATGGAGATATGGAAGACTTGTAACAAAAGTAACTAAAGACCTAACAATATTTTTGCCGTAGAAAACTATATAATGAAGCCTCTCCATCTTCACTTACTCACTCATCACTCTCTACTCTTCAACTCCTCTCGATCATGAGGAAGAAAAGCATCCCATATTGTTCTTTTCATAATCCATTTACTTCTTATCATGACACAGAAATTAACCATGCAAATTTACAAGGTTTAAAAAGAATGTTTAAATGTGATTTGTGTGGCAAAAGCTTTAGCTCCGGCAATGCACTCGGTGGCCACAAAACTTCTCACCGCTCACAAAACCTTCTTAAGCCACTAATCAAGAAACATAAGGGACATCAAGATCATGCTATCAATAAGGGCGTCACCGTCAACATCACTCGGTCTTTATGTTCTTCTCCTCGTCGTGATGATGATGATCAGAAACAAGAACATGGTTGTCAGGTTTGCAAGAAAGTTTTTCCATCCAACAAGGCTTTGTTTGGACACATGGGATCACACAAAAGAGATCGAAAGAATGTTATTCATCCACCACCAACTACATCCTCCTTAGATGACAATGAAGATCAATTTCTACTTAATTAGGGAAATATGTCAATGCTACTTTATGTAACCTATGTTATTGAATATGCTTTTGTAGGTGCTTTTGATTATTTATTTTTTTGCACTTCTATATTGCATGATTGCGCCTTGACGAAGTTAATAAAAGATTTTGAAGTATTATAGTATTATCAATTGATCTGCATGATGATCTTCATATTTATCATAGTAGTAATTGTTAGAATTTGCATAATTGGGAGAAAGTGGAGAAAACTCTAGAAAATCATCAAGAGAATAGAAATCATAAGGATTCATATTTGATAAAAGATGATAGAAAAGAGTACAATTGATGCTCTTATATAGAGCTATTTTAGGCCTAACTAACTAACTTCCTAGTAACCAACTTAACCAACTAATTGAACTCTCACTAACTAATGAGCAAAATGTTATTATTCTTAACATCCTCCCTCAAACTCAACATTGGTGAGTCTACCAATTTGAGTTTGGATTACAGTGGTTCCCAACATTTATTGTGTAACAGCACTACCAAAGAAGCTTTCAGAGGGAATCTTTGATCATATAGAACCCTTCTACCTTGCTCTAATGCTACCAAAGAAGCTTCACACTCAAATATCCATAAGCAGCCATTGAAATTTGTTATCACCTTGTAACAGCAACTCAAAACTTCATTTTGATAAGCTACTGAGCTGAGATGGAATTGCCACTATTGCAACAACAAGTTTCAAATTACTAGTAAGCTGAACAAGCTAAATCCATGAGCACCAATCTGCTACTTAAAAGGCTTTATCCACAGACAACATCCAATCAAACAATATTGAGTAAAATACAGAACTATGTGCACTGCTATTTTTGCTCAAATTACATGCTTGAAGCCAAGTAGCAAGAGCCATAACCAATAACCAGATTGCCAAAGGAAAATACCAAGTCCATAGATCAATACTTCAAAGCATAGCTGCTAGATTAATTCCTTGGTGCAGGCCTTCAGTCAGAACAAAAGTGCTTCCAAATCACTCTTCTTCAACATCTCATGTAGTGTGTTTTATACCAAATTGCAATCACCACAAATCAGGAGAGAAAACCGACATACTAGAAATTCACAACTCTTTCTCAATGGATGTAGGTGTAATTATACTTCAAAGATATATGGCCAAATTCTACCAATAGAATACTTCATGACTTCAATTTGAAATACAAAGACAACAACAGTGAATGTAGCATCAATTGCAAATCATAAACAATGAGCCACTTCAAACACATATCAGAGAACCAATTCATCCATAATAGAACTCCCTCATCGTGATCAATTATCACAGCAAACAATTGGCATGCACATTGCTATAACACCTATGTCCAATTTCTATGTGTCTTCACTAGAGGCCTTTTCTATATGTTACAGCAAGCAGCAAATACAGTAGCAGTCGCAGAGACATATGTAACTTGAACACTCTATATTGCCTCCCTCAAACTCATAGTAAGAGAATGCTTAGTATGAGTTTGCAATACAAAACTCACCATTATAGAAAAGGCATCAACATCCTGCTTCTTATATGCAGAAAAGGAATCAAGCTTTAACAATTCTGTTGAGATGGTTAAGAAACGGTTAGAGAAGAGAGAAAGTAGTTACAAAAGAAGAAGATTAATTGGAAATGAATGAAAAGTAAAATTCTCATTAATTTGGAATAGTGTGATTACAGTGTTTATATACATGCTCCAAACTGAGCTTAGTAGCTTAACTAAAGCTTATTCAGCTAGCCTACTAAAACTATCTATTAGTCTTAGTTCTCAACACCCTCCCACAAGGTTAACATGATAAATGTTTATCATGTTGAGCTTGGAAATAAAGTCTTGGAACTTAGGTGGTGGTAAAGCTTTTGTGAGAAAATCAGCCATTTGTTCATTGGTAGAGACAGACAACAGCTTCAACACACCTTTCATAACCTTTTCTCTAACCAGATGGCAATCAATGTCAAGATGCTTAGTCCTCTCATGGAATACAGGATTAGATGCAATATGTATTGCACTCTGGTTATCACAATAGAGAGTTGGTGTTTTAAGCAACTGCACCTTCAAATCACCAAGTAAATATAGTAACCATTGAAGCTCACATGCAGCTGAAGAAAGGGCTCTGTATTCAGCCTCTGAGGAAGACCTAGACACAGTGGCTTGTTTCTTTGCACGCCAAGAAATGAGGGATTTGCCTATGAAGAAACAGTACCCTGTTGTGGATTTTCTGGTGTCTACACATCCTGCCCAGTCAGCATCTGAATAGCCTATAAGCTGCATATTTGAATCTCTGCTAAACATTAGGCCTTGTCCTGGATTACTCTTCAAGTACCTCAAAACCCTGCAGGCAGCATGATAGTGCACAGTGGTGGGAGCATGCATGAATTGGCTAAGTTGTTGAGTAGCAAAACAAATGTCTGGTCTTGTAGTGTTCAGGTATAGTAACCTCCCAACCAATCTTCTATAGCTTTAAACATCTTTGTATGGGGTGCCTGCTGCACTATGTAGCTTAATAGATGTGTCAAGAGGAGTGCTTGCAGGTTTGGATCCCAGAAAACCTGAATCTTTGAGCATACCTAGGCAATATTTCCTTTGTGACACTGTGATTCCAAGCTTGGAATGTGCCACCTCCAGACCAAGGAAATACTTCAACTGGCCTAAATTCTTTATTTTGAAAGCTGCATCTAGTACAACCTTGATTCTGTCAAACTCATGTATTGAACTTCCTGCTAGAATAATGTCATCCACATATACAAGCAGAGCAGTGAATTCATTCCCTTTTGACAGTGTGAATAGTGAATAGTCAGAGGTTGACTGTGTATACCCTTCTTTGATGAGTAAGGCAGTGAGTTTCTCATACCATTTTCTGCTTGCCTGTTTCAACCCATACAAGCTTTTCTGTAACTTGCACACTAGATTAGGTTGGCTGCAATTCACTCCTTCTGGCATTTTCATATACACATCTTCTTGGAGATCTCCATGAAGAAAAGCATTGTTGACATCTAACTGGTGTAGATGCCAATTTCTAACAGCAGCTATAGCCAACAAGGTTCTAACAGTTGTGAGCTTGGCAACTGGGGAGAAGGTTTCAAAATAGTCAATACCTTCTACCTGATTATACCCTTTGGCTACTAATCTAGCCTTATACCTTTCTATTGTCCCATCTGCTTTATGTTTAACTTTGTAAACCCATTTGCAGCCAATTGGTTTGGTATGAGGTGGAAGTTCAACAAGTGTCCAGGTGCCATTTTTAGCTAATGCATCTAACTCAACTTTCATAGCTGTTAACCAATGTTCAGACTTACTAGCTTCATCATATGATTGAGGCTCAGTGCAGTGTGTGATTGACATAATATATGCCTTGTGTGAAGGAGACAATTGTGTTAGTGCATGAAAAGAAGACAATGGATATTTTACAATGTTACCTGAGGTGATTGGATTTGGTGAGATAGAGGATGTGTTGCAGACATAGTCAGACAAATGTAGTGGTGCCCTTCTTTGTCTGGAAGGTCTGGAACTAACAGGTAAAGGAATGGACTGTGGGTCAGGAGAAGAGGGAAGAGAAGATGAGGTTGGTTGGTTGGCAGATGGGAGATCTGAGGAGGATGAGGGAGGGGAAGATAAGGGAGTAGAGGAAATAGGTAAGGGAACAGAGGTAGGGTCAGGAGTGGAAGGTGTGAAAGAGTGATAATCCCAAGGGACCTTGGGGTGAGAGGATTGATAGGGAAAGATGTGTTCATGATGAGTCACATCTCTGGAAAGGAAGATAGATTGATTTTGGATATCAAAAAGGACAACACCTTTGACTCCTGGTTTATAACCCAGGAAAATACACTTTCTAGCCGTGAGATCTAACTTAGACCTATGATTGTGTAAAGTAGAAGCAAAGGCAAGAGACCCAAAAACTTTAAGTGTATGTAAGTCAGGTTGAGATTGGTGAAGTACAAAATATGGGGATTGATTATGTAGGACAGGACTAGGGACTCTATTCATGATGAAAACTGCATGAAGAACTGCATAAGACCAAAAACATTTTGGCAAATTGGATTGAATGAGAAGGGCTCTGCCTATGTTTAAAATATGCTGGTGTTTTCTTTCCACCCTCCCATTTTGTTGAGGGGATTCAACACAGCTGGTTTGATGATAAATGCCTTTGGAAGCATAAAATTCAGGCATAATAAACTCAGGACCATTGTCAGATCTAATGGCCTTTATGGTAAGATTAAATTGTGTTTCAATGAGGGTTATGAAGGATTTGACATGGTCCCTAGCTTCAGACTTATGTTTCATTAAGATAATCCATGTATATCTAGAATGATCATCAACAATAGTAAGGAAATAAGAATGCTTATGAATGGAACTAACAGAGATTGGTCCCCAAATATCAAGGTGAATCAAATCAAATGATTTTATTGCTTTATTGAAACTTTGTACAAAAGGCAATTTTCTATGTTTAGCAAAATGGCAAATTTCACAAACAGCAGCAGGATCACTATTTACAAAAGGAAACTTGGCATGTAAAAGAGCTAGCCTAGAGTGAGACAAATGACCTAACCTAAAATGCCAAAGGGCATTGTCAGGAAGGTGTACAACATTTGCAGAAATTGAAGGTTGAAAATTTGAAGGCTGTGAAGAGCACTCCTTATTTGTCTGAACCAAGTAATACAAACCATCCCTTCTTTCAGCTGAACCAATCGTCCTCAGTGATTTCTGCTCCTGAATTAAACAAGTAGTGTCAGTGAATTTAACTGAACAAAAAGATGTGTTACATAATAGGGAAACAGAAATCAAGTTGATGTTAAAAGAGGGAACAAATAGCACATTTGACAAACTGAAAGAAGGGGAAAAAACAATTGTGCCAGCAAATTTAGTGGTAACATGATCACCATTTGGTAATTTGATGATCATTGGATTGATTTCACTATAAGAGTGAAACCAATGTGGTGAGGCACAAATGTGGTGACTGGCACCTGAATCTATGATCCAAGTGTCAAGAGTAATGTTGTTACATGAAAAGGAATAGCAATTTGCAGAGGGAAAAATACCTGTATTACCTGCTGATGAAGGACCAGCAGAGTGGAATGAGCTAACCTGATGCGAAGTAGCAGGAATGGAACTTTGATTAACAGAGGAGAGTTGAATGAGACTTATCAGCTTATCATATTGCTCCTGAGTAAGAGATGGTGCCATGGAAGCGCCTTTGTTATCAGAGGAAGGAATGGAAGAATCAATCTCAGAACTGCCCCCATCAGCTATGGCATTAGCTGAGCCTGCATAGTGCTTCATCATGTGTGGAGGAACACCATTTTTCTTGAAACAATTCTCCACAGTGTGATTTGATTTGTGGCAATAGGAGCATTGGCGTTTTGAGCTAGAATTGGAGAAATTAGGTCTAGAGCTCCTGCTATCAGCAGCATTGATTAATGCTTTGGAATCATCAAGAGTCAAAGAAGGAGAATTTTGGCGCTCAAATTGAAGAACCATTGAGAAAATCTTAGTCATGGAAGGTAAAGGATCAAGAAGCAAAATCTGAGACTTAACAACTTTGAAAGAATCATTCAGACCAGTTAAGAAACGCATAGCATGAAGAAGATGATGATTATGCCTAGCATTGCGCATAGCATCACAAGAACACCGATGACGGCAAGTACAAGAAGGGATCGGCATGTAGATCTCAAGCTCTTCCCAAAGTGTTTTCAATTCAGAGTAAAAGGAAGTTACCGAACGAGAATCTTGTGTGAGAGCGTAGATTTCTTGTTGAAGCTCAGAAACACGAACAAGATCGCCTTGAGAAAATCGCTCTTTCAGATCGGTCCAAACATCAGAGGCGTTTTCCATGAACACGATGGATTGAGCAATTGAAGGATCAACGGAGTTCATAATCCAGCTATGGATGAGCATGTTGCAGCGATTCCAAGCGCGAAACGACGGATCAAAATCATCAACCGGCATCGGAATCGTACCGTCGAGAAAATCAAATTTGAGCTTGGCACCGAGCGCGCGTCGCATTGAACGAGCCCAAGAATGATAGTTGGAACCATTCAAAAGAGGAAGAACCTTGACGGAGGAGGGTCCGTCACTAGAATGAACGTAGTAGGAGCTAGATGGATCGGTGGAAGGATCCGCCGGTGGCGGTGGAGCTACACGCGGCGGCATGGCGGAAGCAAGGATCGTTTAGGCGGAAGATACCATGTTGAGATGGTTAAGAAACGGTTAGAGAAGAGAGAAAGTAGTTACAGAAGAAGAAGATTAATTGGAAATGAATGAAAAGTAAAATTCTCATTAATTTGGAATAGTGTGATTACAGTGTTTATATACATGCTCCAAACTGAGCTTAGTAGCTTAACTAAAGCTTATTCAGCTAGCCTACTAAAACTATCTATTAGTCTTAGTTCTCAACAAATTCTAAAATGGTTAAACCTCAATAAATTCCAAAATAGAACAATATCAGCTAGGACTTAACACAAACACCTTATGTGCTGAGTGCATCAAATCAATAGTTCACCAAAACCAGAGGTTAATTGATTGCCACCGGGATCAAAGACAATTACCACAAATTCACTGGCAAATTCAATATCGAACATGATGACCAAACGAAAAATTATCGAGATAGAAGAGGTTAAGGTTATTGTACCACTAAACTTTGCGACTGAGATGAGTTCGGTGACTCCACCGGGATCGAAAACGGTTTCAACGAGAGTGTAATCCATATCACAAAGTTCATTTTTACTGATGCGATTGGAATTAGGAATGCAGAGAACACCAGATTGCACGGAACAAAATTGATCGAAAATAGTAAACAGGTTCTCACATACCAGAACTGGTTCTCGATCGATCGCAAATTCTTCAATCTTCTTTGTGTTGAATTGCGAAGTTTCCGATACGATAGGGCAAATGATTTCCCCAATCTTGATGACAAATCCATCAAATTGTGGCTGAACGGTGTTGATCAAATTGATCGGAACAGTTTCAGAATTAATGTTACCAAAACTGAAACTGGAACTGCTTGATTCTTGAAAACAGGTTGAAGGATTTGAAATTTCATCTTCTACTTCTGAAACTGAATTACATGAAGATTCTTGAATATGTATTGCAGAATCTTGCTGTGATTTTTGAAGCGGAGGAAGAGGCAAAAATTTCTTCTCAATCTTTGATTTCTTCCACAAGTGAGAAACAATGGAATGAACCATAAGAAATGATGGAGGATCAAAAAGTACAGTGTAAACTTCTTTGGGATAAGCAATGGAAGAATCCTCCGGTACCGGAACAATGGCAGAAGCGGAACGTATTCCCGGAGATCGTAACCGAGGTGATGATACCATGTTAGAATTTGCATAATTTGGAGAAAGTGGAGAAAACTCTAGAAAATCATCAAGAGAATAAAAATCATAAAAATTCATATTTGATAAAAGATGATAGAAAAGAGTACAATTGATGCTCTTATATAGAGCTATTTTAGGCCTAACTAACTAACTTCCTAGTAACCAACTAATTGAACTCAACTAATTGAACTCTCACTAGCTAATGAGCAAAATGTTATTATTCTTAACAGTAATTATTGTTGTGCTGCTCAATTCTATTATTAAGTTATTTTTGCCATATATCATATATATATATATATATATATAGCCTTGAAAAATTTGAAAAAAAATCAGCTTCATATGTATTAGACATAGGCATATTAGACTAGTCACAGGGCGGCTACTAAGTAGTTTAATTTTTATCTTTGAAGAATTATCTTCATTTTATAAAATTTGACTTTAATAAAAAATAATCATGCCAAAATAAGAATGTTTAAGCTAAAGAGAGTAGAAAGAGCAGAATGGGAATGACGAGTTACAAAAGAATTTGGTGAGTTTCAAGATAAGAACTTAAAAATATGAGTCATGGTAATTAGTATACTCGAGACATTGGTTAAAGTATTAAAAATAATAAATTTTCCTTGAAAATAACATAATCCATATTTTAAATATATTGATTACACAAGTTCTTAGATTATTATATTACAATTAGTATCCTTAACTAGTATCTTTGGGACGTTAGTTAGCATTTTTCTAAAAATATTGATAAATCATAATTTTAAAATGTACTACCTTCGACTTTTTTCACAAATTCACAATCTACATATAATGTTGCCTTTATACTGATACTACTCTTTTTTTCTCATAAACTTGTGTCTCTACTTTATATTTGGAGAATATCATAGCCAATATATATTGTTACTTCTATCTTCTCTCACTATAACATTTATGGAGTTTCCATATGCCAGAACCAAGAGTATGTCTTCCATGGTTAAGCCTTCTGATTGATACAATATAATAATTCATAGTTGCATTGCTTCCACAACACTTTGGTATAATGTGGCTGTAACAGCAATGGATTATGCAGAAAGAGTATGGGACTGGTTTACTGCATAATACAGTCGAGGCCCTCGAGGGACTGTTTTGTGATCCTTTTGAATAATGCATATTAATATAAACACAGTGTGTGATTAGATAACTAATAAAAAGCCATCGATTCAATCCTTCGTGATATCAATATATGACAACAAGAAATTGTGTTTTTGAAACGTGACTATTTTTTACGGCTTTCAAGTAATTATAGTATCTATTATAATGTAAAAGGAAATTCTAATTATAAGTAATGTATAAGAAAAATAAAAATCTCAATTCTAATGTTGTAAAACCAGTAAGATAGAATACATATTAACCAAAAAAGAAACATAGAAAAGAGCAACAGCCTATTTCAGCTCATAAGGTCAAGAATCCTGCAATTTCAAGCTCTCCAGCTGCTCCCGTGCTTTAACCTGAGGTCGAGAAATGAAATAACAATTTAGCTATGAGTCACATTCCGAAGAACACTTCTTTAAATAAGTTCAACCACTCAACTAGCCTAAACACAAATTTGGTAAACACATACACAAAGAATAACCAACATAAACGTCGATGCAAATTCTCATCACATCTTTGAGAATTCAAGCTTAACTCACTGTTTTGGTTAACATTTAAATCTTACGAGAGAAAGTCGTTTTGCCATCATACTAGTTTTTGCTTATAAGATTTATCCAACCTTAGCAGGGTAAATTTTGTGAAATCATTCATTATAACATGAATACTGTCTAAAATTTCTACATGTCCCTTAATTATATTATCTCTTCTATAAATTAAGGTTAACAGATTGATGCCCATTTTGGATTTAAAGCAACAAATTAAGGTGAACCTTAGGTTTCATCAAAAGTGTAGCCAAAACATTCCCTCGTCTTATTTGAACATATACAGAATTTCATCTAAGTTACCATATGGCCATAAATTTCTAAGTCCATCTTTTGGAGACTCTTATTCCAATGACGCACACATACTATGCAAGCATTAAATTAATCAATATATATTTTAAGAATTGAAAGAAAAACCAGCGATGCTTACTTGCTCTAATTTCAGATCAGCATTCTTAAGTGATCGCAGAAGATGAATTATACGGTATTGAAGTTTTTCATTTTCTGCAGCAAGCGTCTGAGCCTGAAAATCAAATCATTGGTAAGAGGATACAACCCATAACAGAAAAGTAAATGCATATAAGTTGTAAATGAGTATAACCTTTCGTTTTTCTGAAATTAACTCAGAGTTCGCTACTTCTAGCTTTGACTGAAGATCATTAACCATTTTTAACTGTTCCTCATTCCCAGTATCTAAGATAGAGTAATAGAAATGTAATTTAGTTTCATAATATTACGAACTGACTTGAACCTGAAAACACTTTTTTTGCTTTGTGTTGTGTACTTAGCACCTACCTTTTCTACTATGGATAGCAGCTTCAAGTCTTGATATGCGATCCTAAAATATAGTGGTAAAAATCATTCAGCAATTTATTTATCGAAAAAGCTTTAACAAAATAAAAATAGAACGCTATAGTGAAGTAACTCGGTTTTTGGGGCAAGTGGAAACAAGATCAGATGGACATAGGCCACAAGAGTCATTTGATTTTCAACATAATGACGATTAATATCAATGTGACTACTCCCTATAGTGAAAACTATCATCCATATTATCGGCACAATATATAAACAAAATTGTGGAAACCAAATGGCTATGGTAAGGGACAATTCTTTGTTTCTGTAATTTTATACTGATGTGTTGTTTAGAGTTAAATCCACGACTAAGTATAACTTAGAGTCACACAAAGTTGAGTTTCACATAAGCTAGGTTGGTTGGTTGGATACACCAGCAGAATTACTTACTGCTCAAGACTGGACCAAGGCCCACTCGGAGATTGGACCGGGTTACTTGAACCATGTAAAGCTTCGCAGACCATATCATGGACATGGTCTAAAGCACACCTGATCCGATCGTATCCATTTTGGACACGTGGACCGCCAGATTTTTCCCTACAAGTAATCCGCTTACACATGCTCTACGGACATGTGTTAAATAAGAAGGTTTTAGGGCCTGTTTGATTCCCTTCTCAAAAACAGTTTTTTAGTTTTTTTAAAAACTAAAAAACTTATTGGTAATCCAATTTTACAAAATAGTGTTTTCAAAAACTATTTTCTGTTTATCTTAACATCAATAAGATTGGATATTTCATAGTGATAAAAATGAAGTAGAGAACGATCAATTCCATCTTCTTCTCTGTCTTCCCACCACCGCTCTTCTTCTTTCTCTTCTTCGGTATCATTAACTTTAAAGTTCTTAAAACTAAAAAATTAAAAAAGGTTCAAGAAGTTTTGTTTTTCTCTTCTTAAAAACAGTTTTCTAAAACACTTTTATAAATCACATTTGAAAAACTAAAAACCAAAATTGTTTCAAACAGGCCCGCCCTAGTCTCCGAAATCTTAATTATCGGTCTATAAAAGTCTAACTCATGGTATAGGTCAGATATGTCACATCTAAACCCTAATACATATCACATTTGACGCCTCACTTGATCGTCAGAGTGTAAGCATCATTCCCTCTCAACGGTCCGGATTCAATAACCCGAAACAGCCCTACTATCCATAAGATATGTCACATCTAAACCCTAATACATATCACATTTGACGCCTCACTTGATCGTCAGAGTGTAAGCATCATTCCCTCTCAACGATCCGGATTCAATAACCCGAAACAGCCCTACTATCCATATATCAGGTCCGGAGAGTAACTAAATAAACATAATATCCTATTGATAGTGTTGTTTGTTGAACAAGTGAAACAATTGAACCCACAAAAGACAAGTAATTATCAACAAGAGTAATTCATTATGAAGCAGCAAAGTGGTAATTAATTATATTTAAATTGATGTTAAAATTTTGGTTGTAAAAAGACCAAGAAAGTTCGTTCAATCATCGAAAATGGTATAGGTAAAATAAAAATAAAAATAAAAAAAGGGTATATATAGTGTGACCTCAGCTTCAGAAGCTCTCTGATAGAAAGGCTTTAAGGTGAGTTCCAAGTCGTTTACTGCTACAGATTCCACCATTCTTCTCTTCTCTTCTCTCAAACACCACGAACGAACGAACGAACTTTTACGCCGTTCCTCTTACTCTACACAAACAAACAACACTTCTCACGTATTTACAGTTTTGCTCGTTACACACCCCTAATTTTTCTGGTTAAACCCTTTTCTTTAAAATAAAATCACTTTTTCTTAACTTAAAAATTATTTAGAATTCTAGGTTCAAGTGGTAAGGATAAGGAGTTCATTCCAAGAATATATTCAGAGAATAGCGAGTTCGATTCATAGAAGGAATAACGCTTGTCAGACCGCATGTTTCTACATACGAGCTGGATTACTCGCTCATTTTTAGTGGATCGAAAATCGATGCGAAAGCAAAAATAAATAAATTATTTAGGACTCTTGACTTTATTATTATTATTTTTTTTATTTTTTTTAATAAATGAATTTATTATTTTTTTAAAAAGTGGCGAGACATCTCAATTGCATACTAATATATTTTGTTGCTCAGTAAAAAAGTTTTGATTGAATAACAGGTGGTTTTATTATCACGAAAAAATCTTTTAAAATTATTTGAAATCTTAATTCAATACACTCTATCTAGTCATTAAACTACTTGACAAAAAATATAAAATTATTTTATATTATTAGTGCATATTTTTTCTCACATTAAATTAATGATTTGACGAAAAAATTAAATGAATATATATATATAAATCCACAATAACCTCAATAATCCTCAAATTGGAGAGATTGAAATTATGATAGCTGAACAAACCAAGTACCCTCAATATATATAAATTTATGTTACAAATAAACGTTGCTGATATATTCATGTATTGCCATCCATCTTCATAACTAACTAACTACCTAATTGGTCGAGAATTCAGGTGTTGGAGAGTGAGTCACTTAGAAGTTAAGACTGTATATTAAAGGAAGTTGAGATTTTCTTGCTACCTATGTATAATCTATGGTCAATGGTTTAACAATGATCCCATGCGAACTTTATGTTCTGTTTGTAAAAAAATTTATCACTAGAATATGGAAAGAAATGCTCAAAGTTTTTGCATTACCTAACTTGTTGGTTAAATTTTTCAATGGGAACTAGGGGTGATCGTATCCGAACCAATCCAAAAGTAAAACTGCAAACCGAACTAATCTAAACCGAAAACCACATTTGGTTTGGATGTATTTGGATGACTTTTTTATTGAACCGCGAATCAGGGCCGGCCCTGTGGGTGTGCAAGGTGAGCCACCGCGCAGGACCTCAAACATTTAGGGGCCTCTGATTATTTTTATCGATTTATTAAATTTTTTTATATATGTAAAAAAAAATTACTGACTTTGTTAATACTAAAAATATTTTACTATTTGAACTAAAAAAAATTTAATAGACGCATTGTTATTTTATAAGTAAGTTGCGATTGATTGTAAAAAGAAGAAACAACATTATCAGTTAAAGTTGATAATAATTTTTGTTTGAAGATGTATTTTAATGTAATTTATTAAAATATGTCTCTTTTGGATGTTATTTATTATGATTACTTTTGATTTTTTTTTTTTATGTTATTTATAATTAAAATAGAAAATGACTCTTTTTAAACAATTTTTTTAACTAGAATTTCATTCTTAATATTTGGTCAGGGCCTCCAAATACTCGGGACCGGCCCTGCCGCGAACCGCAAAACCGCGAGCCGCAAAAACCGCAAACACCGCGGTTAACCGCTAAAACCGCATTAAGTTTCTATTATATTCAAATACCCCTAAAATCACATTAAATTTTATTATATTCCAATGTACATAGCCTAATAACAATAGACAAATATATCATTGAAACAAAGTTTACAACAAGTCTTGATAATTTCACTATTCAATCATTTACAAAGTTCACAACAAGTCTTGATAACCACAACCACTTATTGTGTTTAGTTTAATTTAATTTTAGTACATTTTAAGTATGGTGTAAACCGCAACCACCGAACCGATCCTAACCGCATTAGTTCGGTTTGGTTTGGTTTGGATGACTTTTTAAAAACCAACCGAACCAAACCGAACCACATACAATTTTATCTCGCGGTTAGGATGACTTTTAGACTCAAAACCGAACCAAACCGCACCGCGAACACCCCTAATGGGAACTATGAGCAAGTTGTTATCATAATTTTAACTAAGAAATATAACTTCTTTTCTGTAATCAACCAGTCTCAATTATTTTGGTTATGAGTACAAAATAAGCACTTCTTTTCTGTAAGATAAATTTAGATAAGGGTTATCAATGGACTCCTCAGAACAACAGTCCAAAAATAGCTTTCTTGTCAGCCGGAGAAAAAGGTATCAAGATGTCCCACAAGATGTTACAACATTTGTACAACAGACATGAAGTGCAATCAATTATGGTTGGAAGTGTTAGAGTGCCTCTGGGTATTCACACGCTCAACAGCGTGTAATAGGCACTATAGAGGTAACGTGCAGATTAAAAGAACATTAATCATCTGCACGTAAAAAGAGGTAGCCTTATGTACTCAAACAATCTATAAAAGACTACAAATACCTCATATGTGACACTACCAAACGTCTCAACATCTTGTCAAACATCCTCTCCAAAATCATAGATTCATCCCTTCCGAAAAATCTTTGCAACAATGTCTCAACAATCATCAAAGAACAACAACTTAAATTTAGATGATTCAAAGGCACATGCAGAAGAGGCATCTCTCCAAATGCCTAGGGTTTCTGATATAGAAGTTGATCAACAAGGAATCGTTGTCAATGCTGTACCAATCAACATGGTTCCTCCAACTGAAGGGAAAATCAAGAAGAAGCAATTGATTGCTGCTAGTGAGTCAGAAGAAGATGTCGAAGCAGATGTCCAAGACATCACGACCTTTGGAAAGAAAAGGGTGGGAGGAAGAAGAGTTCCTACAATCATGAATCAAGAAGTTACAATGAGTGAGAATGATCAACTCGTGATTGATGATAATCTAATCCAAAGGCTGACCAAGGAGAAAGGGGGAGTAAGTAGTGTTTTGTGCATACAAGAAATCAAAAGCATTTAAACTTGTAGCATAGGGCATGATCATAATCTTATAACCCAAGGTTTTCAGAATCGGACCGGTCATCGAACCGGTGAGCTTATCGGTTCAAGGTTCAACCGGTCAGATCGGGGTCGGACCGGTGGCCGCAAAACATAAGTTTTTGGATCGAAAATAATTATTCAATAACGTCTGGAACATAAATGCAATTATTTGACTCCTTTTCGCTCCAATTTGGCTTCTGGCTTCAACATGAAAGTTGTAGTTCTATGTCTCAGCTTTCCAACGCAATTTAGAACGCCTCAATTCGATATTCCTAGCTCAAGTTATGACCTGCGGACCGAGAAGGTGTCAATGTATTATTTATTCAGAAAATAAGTACGAAAATAAAATAAAGCTATAATTATACTTAAATATAAAAACACACTAAAATAGTGAAAATAGTAAAATAAACTATAGGAATACATAAATACAATGGTAGAAGAATGTGCATTAAAATGCACTGATCAAATTCCCCTACACTTGAACTTTTGCACTCCGAGCAAAACTGGAATTGAAAAACTTGATATAAAATTTAAATAGTCACAAGCAGTCAACATACTCCAGGTTTCAAGCTTCAAGCCTTAGGTAAAAATTCAAAAATTGGCATAACTCTCATCTGTCAACCTTCCATGATAATCTTGCGTGGTAACAATCCATCTATTTTCCAACATCCGATATCTCAATTCAATTTTATCAAACCGTATATTTTCAAATATCATATTCATGCATACTATCAAGTAAATTGAAAGTGCTATGTATTCAATTCAGCATCTCATGCAAAATAAGGAGAATGATAACATAACATATCAAAATTTTAAAAATCCATCATAAACAAATCTAAAAATGGACAGAGAAACATGTAGCAGTGATTCGAAAATCAAATTTAAAAAAGTTACATATCATTATAAATTACCTCTAGTGAAGTGCATATTTAACGACATACCGATAAAAAAACTATCATTCCAACAAAAGATCCGTCAATTCAATTTATCAAGATTAAGACAACTTGATCCAAGTATCTAAAATCATTTCCAATCCTATTCGGGACAAATTCAGTCATTCTCAACGAGACATAATACAATGCATCAATTGTATACCATTAATCCAATCCATATATTTTTCAACATCCGCTATCTCAATTCAATTTATCATATTTATGATATCATTGGGGGACACAACTCAATCAATCTATTTACCAACATCCGATATCTCAATTTAATTTATCTATTTTATACCATTGGGACAAATTATGTCATTCTCAACGAGACATAATACAATGCATCTATTATATACCATTAACCCATCTATTTTCTAACATCCGATGTGTTAATTCAATCTATCTATTTTCCAACATCCGATATCTCAATTGAATTTTATCAAACCGTATATGTTCAAATATCATATTCATGCAAACTATCAGGTAAATTGAAAGTGCTATGCATTCAATTCAGCATCTCATGCAAAATAAGGAGAATGATAGCATAACATATCAAAATTTTCAAAATCCATCATAAACATATTTGAAAATGGACAGAGAAAGATGTATCAGTCATTCAAAACTCAAATTTAAAAAAGTTACATATCATTATAAATTACCTCTAGTGAAGTGCATATTTAACGACATACCGATAAAAAAAACTATCTTTCAAACAAACGATCCGTCAATTCAATTTATCAAGATTAAGACAACTTGGTGCAAGTATCTAAAATCATTTTCAATCCTGTTCGGGAAAAATTCGGTCATTCTCAACGAGACATAATACAATGCATCTATTGTATACCATTAACCCAATTCATCTATTTTCCAACATCCGATATCTCAATTTAATCCATCTATTTTCCAAAATCCGATATCTCAATTCAATTTTATCAAACCGTATATGTTCAAATATAATATTCATGCATACTATCAAGTAAATTGAAAGTGCTATGCTTTTAATTCAGCATCTCATGCAAAATAAGGAGAATGATAGCATAACATATCAAAATGTTCAAAATTCATCATAAACAAATCGAAAAATGAACAGAGAAACATGTATTAGTGATTCAAAAATCAAATTTAAAAAGGTTACAAATCATTATAAATTAGCTCTAGTGAAATGCATATTTAACGACATACCGATAAAAAAGCTATCATTCCAACAAACGATCCGTCAATTCAATTTATCAAGATTAAGAAAACTTGATCCAAGTATCTAAAATCATTTCCAATGCTTATCGGGAAAAATTCGGTCATTCTCAACGAGACATAATACAATGCATCTATTGTATACCATTAACCCAATCCATCTATTTTTCAACATCCGATATCTCAATTCAATTTTATCAAACCGTATATGTTCAAATATCATATTCATGCATAAAATGAAGTAAATTGAAAGTGCTATGTATTCAATTCAACATCTCATGCAAAATAAGGAGAATGATAGCCTAACATATCAAAATGTTCAAAATCCATCATAAACAAATCTTAAATTGGACAGAGAAACATGTAGTAGTGATTCGAAAATCAAATTTAAATAAGTTACATATCATTATAAATTACCTTTAGTGAAGTGCATATTTAACTACATACCGATAAAAAAACTATCATTCCAACAAACGATCCGTCAATTCAATTTATCAAGATTAAGACAACTTGATCCAAGTATCTAAAATCATTTCCAATCCTATTCGGGACAAATTCAGTCATTCTCAACGAGACATAATACAATGCATCAATTGTATACCATTAATCCAATCCATATATTTTTCGACATCCGATATCTCAATTCAATTTATCATATTTATGATATCATTGGGGGACACAACTCAATCAATCTATTTTCCAGCATCCGATATCTCAATTTAATTTATCTATTTTTTACCATCGGGACAAATTATGTCATTCTCAACGATACATAATACAATGCATCTATTATATACCATTAACCCATCTATTTTCGAACATCCGATATCTCAATTCAATCCATCTATTTTCCAACATCCGATATCTCAATTCAAATTTAGCAAACCGTATATGTTCAAATATCATATTCATGCATACTATCATGTAAATTGAAAGTGTTATGCATTCAATTCAGCATTTCATGCAAAATAAGGAGAATGATGGCATAACATATCAAAATTTTCAAAATCCATCATAAACAAATCTAAAAATGGACAGAGAAACATGTAGCAGTGATTCAAAAATCAAATTTAAAAAGATTACACATCATTATAAATTACCTCCAGTAAAGTGCGTATTTAACGACATACCGATAAAAAAGCTATCATTCCAACAAACGATCCGTCAATTCAATTTACTAATATTAAGACAGCTTGATCCAAGTATATAAAATCATTTCCAATCCTAATCGGGAAAAATTCGGTCATTCTCAACGAGACATAATACAATGCATCTATTGTATACCATTAACCCAATCCATCTATTTTCCAACATCCGATATCTCAATTCAATCCATCTATTTTCCAACATCCGATATCTCAATTCAATTTTATCAAACCATATATGTTCAAATATCATATTCATGCATACTATCAAGTAAATTGAAAGTGCTATGTATTCAATTCAGCATCTCATGCAAAATAAGGAGAATGATAGCCTAACATATCAAAATGTTCAAAATCCATCATAAACAAATCTTAAATTGAACAGAGAAACATGTAGCAGTGATTCAAAAATCAAATTTAAAAAAGTTACATATCATTATAAATTACCTCTAGTGAAGTGCATATTTAACGACATACCGATAAAAAAGCTATCATTCTAACAAACAATCCGTCAATTAAATTTATCAAGATTAAGACAAGTTGATGCAAGTATCTAAAATCATTTCCAATCCTGTTCGGGAAAAATTCGGTCATTCTCAACGAGACATAATACAATGCATCTATTGTATACCATTAACCCAATCCATCTATTTTCCAACATTCGATATCTCAATTCAAATTTAGCAAACCGTATATGTTCAAATATCATATTCATGCATACTATCAGGTAAATTAAATGTGCTATGCATTCAATTCAGCATCTCAAGCAAAATAAGGAGAATGATAGCATAACATATCAAAATTTTCAAAATCCATCATAAACAACTCTAAAAATGGACAGAGAAAGATGTAGCGGTGATTCAAAAATCAAATTTAAAAAAGTTACATATCATTATAAATTACCTCTAGTGAAGTGCATATTTAACGACATACCAGTAAAAAAGCTATCATTCCAACAAACGATCCGTCAATTCAATTTACCAAGATTAAGAAAACTTGATCCAAGTATCTAAAATCATTTCCAATCCTAATCGGAAAAAATTCAGTCATTCTCAACGAGACATAATACAATGCATCTATTGTATACCATTAACCCAATCTATCTATTTTCCAAAATCCGATATCTCAATTCAATTTTATCAAACCGTATATGTTCAAATATCATATTCATGCATACTGTCAAGTAAATTGAAAGTGATATGCTTTTAATTCAGCATCTCATGCAAAATAAGGAGAATGATAGCATAACATATCAAAATGTTCAAAATCCATCATAAACAAATCGAAAAATGAACAGAGAAACATGTATCAGTGATTCAAAAATCAAATTTAAAAAGGTTACACATTATTATAAATTGGCTCTAGTGAAATGCATATTTAACGACATACCAATAAGAAAAGCTATCATTCCAACAAATGATCCGTCAATTCAATTTATTAAGATTAAGACAACATGATCCAAGTATCTAAAATCATTTCCAATCCTATTTGGGACAAATTCAGTCATTCTCAACGAGACATAATACAATGCATCAATTGTATACCATTAATCCAATCCATATAATTTACAACCTCCAATATCTGAATTCAATTTATCATATTTATGATATCATTGGGGGACACAACTCAATCAATCTATTTTCCACCATCCGATATCTCAATTTAATTTATCTATTTTATACCATCGGGACAAATTATGTCACTCTCAACGAGACATAATACAATGCATTTATTATATACCATTAACCCATCCATTTTTCAACATCCGATTTCTCAATTCAATCCATCTATTTTTCAACATCCGATATCTCAATTCAATTTTATCAAACCGTATATGTTCAAATATCATATTCATGTATACTATCAAGTAAATTGAAAGTGTTATGCATTCAATTCAGCATCTCATGCAAAATAAGGAGAATGATAGCATAACATATAAAAATGTTCAAAATCCATCATAAACAAATCGAAAAATGGACAGAGAAACATGTAGCAGTGATTCGAAAATCAAATTTAAAAAAGCTACATATCATTATAAATTACCTCTAGTGAAGTGCATATTTAACGACATACCGATAAAAAAGCTATCATTCCAACAAACAATCCGTCAATTAAATTTATCAAGATTAAGACAACTTGATGCAAGTATCTAAAATCATTTCCAATCCTGTTCGGGAAAAATTCGGTCATTCTCAACGAGACATAATACAATGCATCTATTGTATACCATTAACCCAATCCATCTATTTTCCAACATTCGATATCTCAATTCAAATTTAGCAAACCGTATATGTTCAAATATCATATTCATGCATACTATCAGGTAAATTGAATGTGCTATGCATTCAATTCAGCATCTCATGCAAAATAAGGAGAATGATAGCATAACATATCAAAATTTTCAAAATCCATCATAAACAACTCTAAAAATGGACAGAGAAAGATGTAGCGGTGATTCAAAAATCAAATTTAAAAAAGTTACATATCATTATAAATTACCTCTAGTGAAGTGCATATTTAACGACATACCGGTAAAAAAGCTATCATTCCAACAAACGATCCGTCAATTCAATTTACCAAGATTAAGAAAACTTGATCCAATTATCTAAAATCATTTCCAATCCTAATCGGGAAAAATTCAGTCATTCTCAACGAGACATAATACAATGCATCTTCTGTATACCATTAACCCAATCCATCTATTTTCCAACATCCGATATCTCAATTCAATTTTATCAAACCGTATATGTTAAAATGTCATATTCATGCATACTATTAGGTAAATTGAAAGTGGTATGCATTCAATTCAGCATCTCATGCAAAATAAGGAGAATGATAGCATAACATATCAAAATTTTCAAAATTCATCATAAACAAATCTAAAAATGGACAGAGAAACATGTGGCAGTGATTCAAAAATCAAATTTAAAAAGGTTACACATCATTATAAATTACCTCTTGTGAAGTGCATATTTAACGACATACCGATAAAAAAGCTACCATTCCAACAAACGATGCATCAATTCAATTTATCAAGATTAAGACAACTTGATCCAAGTATCTAAAATCATTTCCAATCCTATTCGGGACAAATTCGGTCATTCTCAACGAGAGATAATACAATGCATCAATTTTATACCATTAATCCAATCCATATATTTTTCAACATCCGATATCTCAATTCAATTTATCATATTTATGATATCATTGGGGGAATCAACTCAATCAATCTATTTTCCAACATCCGATATCTCAACTTAATTTATCTATTTTATACCATCGGGACAAATTATGCCATTCTCAACGAGACATAATACAATGAATCTATTATATACCATTAACCCATCTATTTTCCAACATCCGATATTTCAATTCAATCCATCTATTTTCCAACATCCGATATCTCAATTCAATTTTATCAAACCGTATATGTTCAAATATCATATTCATGCATACTATCAAGTAAATTGAAAGTGTTATGCATTCAATTCAGCATTTCATGCAAAATAAGGAGAATGATAGCATAACATATAAAAATGTTCAAAATCCATCATAAACAAATCGAAAAATGGACAGAGAAACATGTAGCAGTGATTCGAAAATCAAATTTAAAAAAGCTACATATCATTATAAATTACCTCTAGTGAAATGCATATTTAACGACATACCGATAAAAAAGCTATCTTTCCAACAAACGATCCGTCAATTCAATTTACCAAGATTAAGACAACTTGATCCAAGTATCTAAAATCATTTCCAATCCTAATCGGGAAAAATTTGGTCATTCTCAACGAGACATAATACAATGCATCTATTGTATACCATTAACCCAATCCATCTATTTTCCAACATCCGATATTTCAATTCAATCCATCTATTTTCCAACATCCGATATCTCAATTCAATTTTATCAAACCGTATATGTTCAAATATCATATTCATGCATACTATCAAGTAAATTGAAAGTGCTATGTATTCTATTCAGCATCTCTTGCAAAATAAGGAGAATGATAGCATAACATATCAAAATTTTCAAAATCCATCATAAACAAATCTTAAAATGGACAGATAAACATGTAGCAATGATTCAATAATCAAATTTAAAAAGGTTACACATCATTATAAATTACCTGTAGTGAAGTGCATATTTAACGACATACCGATAAAAAAGGTATCATTCCAACAAATGATCCGTCAATTCAATTTATCAAGATTAAGACAACTTGATCCAAGTATCTAAAATGATTTCCAATCCTATTCAGGTCAAATTCAGTCATTCTCAACGAGACATAATACAATGCATCAATTGTATATCATTAATCCAATCCATATATTTTTCAACATCCGATATCTCAATTCAATTTATCATATTTATGATATCATTGGCGGACACAACTCAATCAATCTATTTTCCAACATCCGATATCTCAATTTAATTTATCTATTTTATACCATCGGGACAAATTATGTCATTCTCAACGAGACATAATACAATGCATCTATTACATACCATTAACCCATCTATTTTCCAACATCCGATATCTCAATTCAATCCATCTATTTTCCAACATCCGATATCTCAATTCAATTTTATCAAACCGTATATGTTCAAATATCATATTCATGTATACTATGAAGTAAATTGAAAGTATTATGCATTCAATTCAGCATCTCATGCAAAATAAGGAGAATGATAGCATAACATATAAAAATGTTCCAAATCCATCATAAACAAATCGAAAAATGGACAGAGAAACATGTAGCAGTGATTCGAAAATCAAATTTAAAAAAGCTACATATCATTATAAATTACCTCTAGTGAAGTGTATATTTAACGACATACCGATAAAAAAGCTATCATTCCAACAAACAATCTGTCAATTAAATTTATCAAGATTAAGACAACTTGATGCAAGTATCTAAAATCATTTCCAATCCTGTTCGGGAAAAATTCGGTCATTCTCAACGAGACATAATACAATGCGTCTATTGTATACCATTAACTCAATTCATCTATTTTGCAACATCCGATATCTCAATTCAATCCATCTATTTTCCAAAATCCGATATCTCAATTCAATTTTATCAAACCGTATATGTTCAAATATCATATTCATGCATACTATCAAGTAAATTGAAAGTGATATGCTTTTAATTCAGCATCTCATGCAAAATAAGGAGAATGATAGCATAACATATAAAAATGTTCAAAATCCATCATAAACAAATCGAAAAATGGACAGAGAAACATGTAGCAGTGATTCGAAAATCAAATTTAAAAAAGCTACATATCATTATAAATTACCTCTAGTGAAATGCATATTTAACGACATACCGATAAAAAAGCTATCTTTCCAACAAACGATCCGTCAATTCAATTTACCAAGATTAAGACAACTTGATCCAAGTATCTAAAATCATTTCCAATCCTAATCGGGAAAAATTTGGTCATTCTCAACGAGACATAATACAATGCATCTATTGTATACCATTAACCCAATCCATCTATTTTCCAACATCCGATATTTCAATTCAATCCATCTATTTTCCAACATCCGATATCTCAATTCAATTTTATCAAACCGTATATGTTCAAATATCATATTCATGCATACTATCAAGTAAATTGAAAGTGCTATGTATTCTATTCAGCATCTCTTGCAAAATAAGGAGAATGATAGCATAACATATCAAAATTTTCAAAATCCATCATAAACAAATCTTAAAATGGACAGATAAACATGTAGCAATGATTCAATAATCAAATTTAAAAAGGTTACACATCATTATAAATTACCTGTAGTGAAGTGCATATTTAACGACATACCGATAAAAAAGGTATCATTCCAACAAATGATCCGTCAATTCAATTTATCAAGATTAAGACAACTTGATCCAAGTATCTAAAATGATTTCCAATCCTATTCAGGTCAAATTCAGTCATTCTCAACGAGACATAATACAATGCATCAATTGTATATCATTAATCCAATCCATATATTTTTCAACATCCGATATCTCAATTCAATTTATCATATTTATGATATCATTGGCGGACACAACTCAATCAATCTATTTTCCAACATCCGATATCTCAATTTAATTTATCTATTTTATACCATCGGGACAAATTATGTCATTCTCAACGAGACATAATACAATGCATCTATTACATACCATTAACCCATCTATTTTCCAACATCCGATATCTCAATTCAATCCATCTATTTTCCAACATCCGATATCTCAATTCAATTTTATCAAACCGTATATGTTCAAATATCATATTCATGTATACTATGAAGTAAATTGAAAGTATTATGCATTCAATTCAGCATCTCATGCAAAATAAGGAGAATGATAGCATAACATATAAAAATGTTCCAAATCCATCATAAACAAATCGAAAAATGGACAGAGAAACATGTAGCAGTGATTCGAAAATCAAATTTAAAAAAGCTACATATCATTATAAATTACCTCTAGTGAAGTGTATATTTAACGACATACCGATAAAAAAGCTATCATTCCAACAAACAATCTGTCAATTAAATTTATCAAGATTAAGACAACTTGATGCAAGTATCTAAAATCATTTCCAATCCTGTTCGGGAAAAATTCGGTCATTCTCAACGAGACATAATACAATGCGTCTATTGTATACCATTAACTCAATTCATCTATTTTGCAACATCCGATATCTCAATTCAATCCATCTATTTTCCAAAATCCGATATCTCAATTCAATTTTATCAAACCGTATATGTTCAAATATCATATTCATGCATACTATCAAGTAAATTGAAAGTGATATGCTTTTAATTCAGCATCTCATGCAAAATAAGGAGAATGATAGCATAACATATAAAAATGTTCAAAATCCATCATAAACAAATCGAAAAATGGACAGAGAAACATGTAGCAGTGATTCGAAAATCAAATTTAAAAAAGCTACATATCATTATAAATTACCTCTAGTGAAATGCATATTTAACGACATACCGATAAAAAAGCTATCTTTCCAACAAACGATCCGTCAATTCAATTTACCAAGATTAAGACAACTTGATCCAAGTATCTAAAATCATTTCCAATCCTAATCGGGAAAAATTTGGTCATTCTCAACGAGACATAATACAATGCATCTATTGTATACCATTAACCCAATCCATCTATTTTCCAACATCCGATATTTCAATTCAATCCATCTATTTTCCAACATCCGATATCTCAATTCAATTTTATCAAACCGTATATGTTCAAATATCATATTCATGCATACTATCAAGTAAATTGAAAGTGCTATGTATTCTATTCAGCATCTCTTGCAAAATAAGGAGAATGATAGCATAACATATCAAAATTTTCAAAATCCATCATAAACAAATCTTAAAATGGACAGATAAACATGTAGCAATGATTCAATAATCAAATTTAAAAAGGTTACACATCATTATAAATTACCTGTAGTGAAGTGCATATTTAACGACATACCGATAAAAAAGGTATCATTCCAACAAATGATCCGTCAATTCAATTTATCAAGATTAAGACAACTTGATCCAAGTATCTAAAATGATTTCCAATCCTATTCAGGTCAAATTCAGTCATTCTCAACGAGACATAATACAATGCATCAATTGTATATCATTAATCCAATCCATATATTTTTCAACATCCGATATCTCAATTCAATTTATCATATTTATGATATCATTGGCGGACACAACTCAATCAATCTATTTTCCAACATCCGATATCTCAATTTAATTTATCTATTTTATACCATCGGGACAAATTATGTCATTCTCAACGAGACATAATACAATGCATCTATTACATACCATTAACCCATCTATTTTCCAACATCCGATATCTCAATTCAATCCATCTATTTTCCAACATCCGATATCTCAATTCAATTTTATCAAACCGTATATGTTCAAATATCATATTCATGTATACTATGAAGTAAATTGAAAGTATTATGCATTCAATTCAGCATCTCATGCAAAATAAGGAGAATGATAGCATAACATATAAAAATGTTCCAAATCCATCATAAACAAATCGAAAAATGGACAGAGAAACATGTAGCAGTGATTCGAAAATCAAATTTAAAAAAGCTACATATCATTATAAATTACCTCTAGTGAAGTGTATATTTAACGACATACCGATAAAAAAGCTATCATTCCAACAAACAATCTGTCAATTAAATTTATCAAGATTAAGACAAGTTGATGCAAGTATCTAAAATCATTTCCAATCCTGTTCGGGAAAAATTCGGTCATTCTCAACGAGACATAATACAATGCGTCTATTGTATACCATTAACTCAATTCATCTATTTTGCAACATCCGATATCTCAATTCAATCCATCTATTTTCCAAAATCCGATATCTCAATTCAATTTTATCAAACCGTATATGTTCAAATATCATATTCATGCATACTATCAAGTAAATTGAAAGTGATATGCTTTTAATTCAGCATCTCATGCAAAATAAGGAGAATGATAGCATAACATATAAAAATGTTCAAAATCCATCATAAACAAATCGAAAAATGAACAGAGAAACATGTAGCAGTATTTCAAAAATCAAATTTAAAAAGGTTACACATTATTATAAATTAGCTCTAGTGAAATGCATATTTAACGACATACCAATAAAAAAGTTATCATTCCAACAAATGATCCGTCAATTCAATTTATCAAGATTAAGACAACTTGATCCAAGTATCTAAAATCATTTCCAATCCTATTTGGGACAAATTCAGTCATTCTCAACGAGACATAATACAATGCATCAACTGTATACCATTAATGCAATCCATATATTTTACAACCTCCGATATCTGAATTCAATTTATAATATTTATGATATCATTGGGGGACACAACTCAATCAATCTATTTTCCACCATCCGATATATCAATTTAATTTATCTATTTTATACCATCGGGACAAATTATGGCATTCTCAACGAGACATAATACAATGCATTTATTATATAACATTAACCCATCCATTTTTCAACATCCGATTTCTCAATTCAATCCATCTATTTTTCAACATCCGATATCTCAATTCAATTTTATCAAACCGTATATGTTCAAATATCATATTCATGTATACTATCAAGTAAATTGAAAGTGTTATGCATTCAATTCAGCATCTCATGCAAAATAAGGAGAATGATAGCATAACATATAAAAACGTTCCAAATCCATCATAAACAAATCAAAAAATGGACAGAGAAACATGTAGCAGTGATTCGAAAATCAAATTTAAAAAAGTTACATATCAATATAAATTACCTCTAGTGAAGTGCATATTTAAGGACATACCGATAAAAAAGGTATCATTCCAACAAATGATCCGTCAATTCAATTTACCAAGATTAAGAAAACTTGATCCATTAATCTAAAATCATTTCCAATCCTAATCGGGAAAAATTCAGTCATTCTCAACGAGACATAATACAATGCATCTATTGTATACCATTAACCCAATCCATCTATTTTCCAAAATCCGATATCTCAATTCAATTTTATCAAACCGTATATGTTAAAATGTCATATTCATGCATACTATTAGGTAAATTGAAAGTGGTATGCATTCAATTCAGCATCTCATGCAAAATAAGGAGAATGATAGCATAACATATCAAAATTTTCAAAATTCATCATAAACAAATCTAAAAATGGACAGAAAAACATGTGGCAGTGATTCAAAAATCAAATTTAAAAAGGTTACACATCATTATAAATTACCTCTTGTGAAATGCATATTTAACGGCATACCGATGATAAAACTATCATTCCAACAAACGAGACATAATACAATGCGTCTATTGTATACCATTAACTCAATTCATCTATTTTCCAACATCCGATATCTCAATTCAATCCATCTATTTTCCAAAATCCGATATCTCAATTCAATTTTATCAAACCGTATATGTTCAAATATCATATTCATGCATACTATCAAGTAAATTGAAAGTGATATGCTTTTAATTCAGCATCTCATGCAAAATAAGGAGAATGATAGCATAACATATAAAAACGTTCCAAATCCATCATAAACAAATCGAAAAATGGACAGAGAAACATGTAGCAAAGATTCAATAATCAAATTTAAAAAGGTTACACATCATTATAAATTACCTGTAGTGAAGTGCATATTTAACGACATACCGATAAAAAAGGTATCATTCCAACAAATGATCCGTCAATTCAATTTATCAAGATTAAGACAACTTGATCCAAGTATCTAAAATGATTTCCAATCCTATTCGGGTCAAATTCAGTCATTCTCAACGAGACATAATACAATGCATCAATTGTATACCATTAATCCAATCCATATATTTTTCAACATCCGATATCTCAATTCAATTTATCATATTTATGATATCATTGGCGGACACAACTCAATCAATCTATTTTCCAACATCCGATATCTCAACTTAATTTATCTATTTTATACCATCGGGACAAATTATGCCATTCTCAACGAGACATAATACAATGAATCTATTATATACCATTAACCCATCTATTTTCCAACATCCGATATTTCAATTCAATCCATCTATTTTCCAACATCCAATATCTCAATTCAATTTTATCAAACCGTATATGTTCAAATATCATATTCATGCATACTATCAAGTAAATTGAAAGTGCTATGTATTCAATTCAGCATCTCTTGCAAAATAAGGAGAATGATAGCATAACATATCAAAATTTTCAAAATCCATCATAAACAAATCTTAAAATGGACAGAGAAACATGTAGCAATGATTCAATAATCAAATTTAAAAAGGTTACACATCATTATAAATTACCTGTAGTGAAGTGCATATTTAACGACATACCGATAAAAAAGGTATCATTCCAACAAATGATCCGTCAATTCAATTTATCAAGATTAAGACAACTTGATCCAAGTATCTAAAATGATTTCCAATCCTATTTGGGATAAATTCAGTCATTCTCAACGAGACATAATACCATGCATCAATTGTATACCATTAATCCAATCCATATATTTTTCAACATCCGATATCTCAATTCAATTTATCATATTTATGATATCATTGGCGGACACAACTCAATCAATCTATTTTCCAACATCCGATATCTCAATTTAATTTATCTATTTTATACCATCGGGACAAATTATGTCATTCTCAACGAGATATAATACAATGCATCTATTATATACCATTAATCCATCTATTTTCCAACATCCGATATCTCAATTCAATTTTATCAAACCGTATATGTTCAAATATCATATCCATGCAAACTATCAAGTAAATTGAAAGTGCTATGCATTCAATTCAGCATCTCATGCAAAATACGGAAAATGATGGCATAACATATCAAAATTTTCAAAATTAATCATAAACAAATCTTAAAATGGACATAGAAACATGTAGCATTGATTCAAAAATCAAATTTAAAAAGGTTACACATCATTATAAATTACCTCTGGTGAAATGCATATTTATCGACATACCGATAAAAAAGGTATCATTCCAACAAATGAACAATCAATTCAATTTATCAAGATTAAGACAACTTGATCCAAGTATCTAAAATGATTTCCAATCCTATTCGGGTCAAATTCAGTCATTCTCAACGAGACATAATACAATGCATCAATTGTATACCATTAATCCAATCCATATATTTTTCAACATCCGATATCTCAATTCAATTTATCATATTTATGATATCCTTGGTGGACACAACTCAATCAATCTATTTTCCAACATCCGATATCTCAATTTAATTTATCTATTTTATACCATCGGGACAAATTATGTCATTCTCAACGAGATATAATACAATGCATCTATTATATACCATTAATCCATCTATTTTCCAACATCCGATATCTCAATTCAATTTTATCAAACCGTATATGTTCAAATATCATATCCATGCAAACTATCAAGTAAATTGAAAGTGCTATGCATTCAATTCAGCATCTCATGCAAAATACGGAGAATGATGGCATAACATATGAAAATTTTCAAAATCAATCATAAACAAATCTTAAAATGGACATAGAAACATGTAGCATTGATTCAAAAATCAAATTTAAAAAGGTTACACATCATTATAAATTACCTCTAGTGAAATGCATATTTAACGGCATACCGATGATAAAACTATCATTCCAACAAACGATTCGTCAATTCAATTTATCAAGATTAAGACAACTTGATCCAAGTATCTAAAATCATTTCCAATCCTATTCGGGACAAATTCGGTCATTCTCAACGAGAGATAATACAATGCATCAATTTTATACCTTTAATCCAATCCATATATTTTTCAACATCCGATATCTCAATTCAATTTATCATATTTATGATATCATTGGGGGACACAACTCAATCAATCTATTTTCCAACATCCGATATCTCAACTTAATTTATCTATTTTATACCATCGGGACAAATTATGCCATTCTCAACGAGACATAATACAATGCATTTATTATATAACATTAACCCATCCATTTTTCAACATCCGATTTCTCAATTCAATCCATCTATTTTTCAACATCCGATATCTCAATTCAATTTTATCAAACCGTATATGTTCAAATATCATATTCATGTATACTATCAAGTAAATTGAAAGTGTTATGCATTCAATTCAGCATCTCATGCAAAATAAGGAGAATGATAGCATAACATATAAAAACGTTCCAAATCCATCATAAACAAATCAAAAAATGGACAGAGAAACATGTAGCAGTGATTCGAAAATCAAATTTAAAAAAGTTACATATCAATATAAATTACCTCTAGTGAAGTGCATATTTAAGGACATACCGATAAAAAAGGTATCATTCCAACAAATGATCCGTCAATTCAATTTACCAAGATTAAGAAAACTTGATCCATTAATCTAAAATCATTTCCAATCCTAATCGGGAAAAATTCAGTCATTCTCAACGAGACATAATACAATGCATCTATTGTATACCATTAACCCAATCCATCTATTTTCCAAAATCCGATATCTCAATTCAATTTTATCAAACCGTATATGTTAAAATGTCATATTCATGCATACTATTAGGTAAATTGAAAGTGGTATGCATTCAATTCAGCATCTCATGCAAAATAAGGAGAATGATAGCATAACATATCAAAATTTTCAAAATTCATCATAAACAAATCTAAAAATGGACAGAAAAACATGTGGCAGTGATTCAAAAATCAAATTTAAAAAGGTTACACATCATTATAAATTACCTCTTGTGAAATGCATATTTAACGGCATACCGATGATAAAACTATCATTCCAACAAACGAGACATAATACAATGCGTCTATTGTATACCATTAACTCAATTCATCTATTTTCCAACATCCGATATCTCAATTCAATCCATCTATTTTCCAAAATCCGATATCTCAATTCAATTTTATCAAACCGTATATGTTCAAATATCATATTCATGCATACTATCAAGTAAATTGAAAGTGATATGCTTTTAATTCAGCATCTCATGCAAAATAAGGAGAATGATAGCATAACATATAAAAACGTTCCAAATCCATCATAAACAAATCGAAAAATGGACAGAGAAACATGTAGCAAAGATTCAATAATCAAATTTAAAAAGGTTACACATCATTATAAATTACCTGTAGTGAAGTGCATATTTAACGACATACCGATAAAAAAGGTATCATTCCAACAAATGATCCGTCAATTCAATTTATCAAGATTAAGACAACTTGATCCAAGTATCTAAAATGATTTCCAATCCTATTCGGGTCAAATTCAGTCATTCTCAACGAGACATAATACAATGCATCAATTGTATACCATTAATCCAATCCATATATTTTTCAACATCCGATATCTCAATTCAATTTATCATATTTATGATATCATTGGCGGACACAACTCAATCAATCTATTTTCCAACATCCGATATCTCAACTTAATTTATCTATTTTATACCATCGGGACAAATTATGCCATTCTCAACGAGACATAATACAATGAATCTATTATATACCATTAACCCATCTATTTTCCAACATCCGATATTTCAATTCAATCCATCTATTTTCCAACATCCAATATCTCAATTCAATTTTATCAAACCGTATATGTTCAAATATCATATTCATGCATACTATCAAGTAAATTGAAAGTGCTATGTATTCAATTCAGCATCTCTTGCAAAATAAGGAGAATGATAGCATAACATATCAAAATTTTCAAAATCCATCATAAACAAATCTTAAAATGGACAGAGAAACATGTAGCAATGATTCAATAATCAAATTTAAAAAGGTTACACATCATTATAAATTACCTGTAGTGAAGTGCATATTTAACGACATACCGATAAAAAAGGTATCATTCCAACAAATGATCCGTCAATTCAATTTATCAAGATTAAGACAACTTGATCCAAGTATCTAAAATGATTTCCAATCCTATTTGGGATAAATTCAGTCATTCTCAACGAGACATAATACCATGCATCAATTGTATACCATTAATCCAATCCATATATTTTTCAACATCCGATATCTCAATTCAATTTATCATATTTATGATATCATTGGCGGACACAACTCAATCAATCTATTTTCCAACATCCGATATCTCAATTTAATTTATCTATTTTATACCATCGGGACAAATTATGTCATTCTCAACGAGATATAATACAATGCATCTATTATATACCATTAATCCATCTATTTTCCAACATCCGATATCTCAATTCAATTTTATCAAACCGTATATGTTCAAATATCATATCCATGCAAACTATCAAGTAAATTGAAAGTGCTATGCATTCAATTCAGCATCTCATGCAAAATACGGAAAATGATGGCATAACATATCAAAATTTTCAAAATTAATCATAAACAAATCTTAAAATGGACATAGAAACATGTAGCATTGATTCAAAAATCAAATTTAAAAAGGTTACACATCATTATAAATTACCTCTGGTGAAATGCATATTTATCGACATACCGATAAAAAAGGTATCATTCCAACAAATGAACAATCAATTCAATTTATCAAGATTAAGACAACTTGATCCAAGTATCTAAAATGATTTCCAATCCTATTCGGGTCAAATTCAGTCATTCTCAACGAGACATAATACAATGCATCAATTGTATACCATTAATCCAATCCATATATTTTTCAACATCCGATATCTCAATTCAATTTATCATATTTATGATATCCTTGGTGGACACAACTCAATCAATCTATTTTCCAACATCCGATATCTCAATTTAATTTATCTATTTTATACCATCGGGACAAATTATGTCATTCTCAACGAGATATAATACAATGCATCTATTATATACCATTAATCCATCTATTTTCCAACATCCGATATCTCAATTCAATTTTATCAAACCGTATATGTTCAAATATCATATCCATGCAAACTATCAAGTAAATTGAAAGTGCTATGCATTCAATTCAGCATCTCATGCAAAATACGGAGAATGATGGCATAACATATGAAAATTTTCAAAATCAATCATAAACAAATCTTAAAATGGACATAGAAACATGTAGCATTGATTCAAAAATCAAATTTAAAAAGGTTACACATCATTATAAATTACCTCTAGTGAAATGCATATTTAACGGCATACCGATGATAAAACTATCATTCCAACAAACGATTCGTCAATTCAATTTATCAAGATTAAGACAACTTGATCCAAGTATCTAAAATCATTTCCAATCCTATTCGGGACAAATTCGGTCATTCTCAACGAGAGATAATACAATGCATCAATTTTATAACTTTAATCCAATCCATATATTTTTCAACATCCGATATCTCAATTCAATTTATCATATTTATGATATCATTGGGGGACACAACTCAATCAATCTATTTTCCAACATCCGATATCTCAACTTAATTTATCTATTTTATACCATCGGGACAAATTATGCCATTCTCAACGAGACATAATACAATGAATCTATTATATACCATTAACCCATCTATTTTCCAACATCCGATATTTCAATTCAATCCATCTATTTTCCAACATCCGATATCTCAATTCAATTTTATCAAACCGTATATGTTCAAATATCATATTCATGCATACTATCAAGTAAATTGAAAGTGCTATGTATTCAATTCAGCATCTCTTGCAAAATAAGGAGAATGATAGCATAACATATCAAAATTTTCAAAATCCATCATAAACAAATCTTAAAATGGACAGAGAAACATGTAGCAATGATTCAATAATCAAATTTAAAAAGGTTACACATCATTATAAATTACCTGTAGTGAAATGCATATTTAACGACATACCGATAAAAAAGGTATCATTCCAACAAATGATCCGTCAATTCAATTTATCAAGATTAAGAGAACTTGATCCAAGTATCTAAAATGATTTCCAATCCTATTCGGGTCAAATTCAGTCATTCTCAACGAGACATAATACAATGCATCAATTGTATACCATTAATCCAATCCATATATTTTTCAACATCCGATATCTCAATTCAATTTATCATATTTATGATATCATTGGCGGACACAACTAAATCAATCTATTTTCCAACATCCGATATCTCAATTTAATTTATCTATTTTATACCATCGGGACAAATTATGTCATTTTCAACGAGACATAATACAATGCATCTATTACATACCATTAACCCATCTATTTTCCAACATCCGATATCTCAATTCAATCCATCTATTTTCCAACATCCGATATCTCAATTCAATTTTATCAAACCGTATATGTTCAAATATTATATCCATCAAACTATCAAGTAAATTGAAAGTGCTATGCATTCAATTCAGCAACTCATGCAAAATACGGAGAATGATGGCATAACATATCAAAATTTTCAAAATCAATCATAAACAAATCTTAAAATGGACATAGAAACATGTAGCATTGATTCAAAAATCAAATTTAAAAAGGTTACACATCATTATAAATTACCTCTAGTGAAATGCATATTTAACGGCATACCGATGATAAAACTATCATTCCAACAAACGATTCGTCAATTCAATTTATCAAGATTAAGACAACTTGATACAAGTATCTAAAATCATTTCCAATCCTATTCGGGACAAATTCGGTCATTCTCAACGAGAGATAATACAATGCATCAATTTTATACCTTTAATCCAATCCATATATTTTTCAACATCCGATATCTCAATTCAATTTATCATATTTATGATATCATTGGGGGACACAACTCAATCAATCTATTTTCCAACATCCGATATCTCAACTTAATTTATCTATTTTATACCATCGGGACAAATTATGCCATTCTCAACGAGACATAATACAATGAATCTATTATATACCATTAACCCATCTATTTTCCAACATCTGATATCTCAATTCAATTTTATCAAACCGTATATGTTCAAATATCATATTCATGCATACTATCAAGTAAATTGAAAGTGCTATGTATTCAATTCAGCATCTATTGCAAAATAAGGAGAATGATAGCATAACATATCAAAATTTTCAAAATCCATCATAAACAAATCTTAAAATGGACAGAGAAACATGTAGCAATGATTCAATAATCAAATTTAAAAAGGTTACACATCATTATAAATTACCTGTAGTGAAGTGCATATTTAACGACATACCGATAAAAAAGGTATCATTCCAACAAATGATCCGTCAATTCAATTTATCAAGATTAAGACAACTTGATCCAAGTATCTAAAATGATTTCCAATCCTATTCGGGTCAAATTCAGTCATTCTCAACGAGACATAATACAATGCATCAATTGTATACCATTAATGCAATCCATATATTTTTCAACATCCGATATCTCAATCCAATTTATCATATTTATGATATCATTGGCGGACACAACTCAATCAATCTATTTTCCAACATCCGATATCTCAACTTAATTTATCTATTTTATACCATCGGGACAAATTATGCCATTCTCAACGAGACATAATACAATGAATCTATTATATACCATTAACCCATATATTTTCCAACATCCGATATTTCAATTCAATCCATCTATTTTCCAACATCCAATATATCAATTCAATTTTATCAAACCGTATATGTTCAAATATCATATTCATGCATACTATCAAGTAAATTGAAAGTGCTATGTATTCAATTGAGCATCTCTTGCAAAATAAGGAGAATGATAGCATAACATATCAAAATTTTCAAAATCCATCATAAACAAATCTTAAAATGGACAGAGAAACATGTAGCAATGATTCAATAATCAAATTTAAAAAGGTTACACATCATTATAAATTACCTGTAGTGAAGTGCATATTTAACGACATACCGATAAAAAAGGTATCATTCCAACAAATGATCCGTCAATTCAATTTATCAAGATTAAGACAACTTGATCCAAGTATCTAAAATGATTTCCAATCCTATTTGGAATAAATTCAGTCATTCTCAACGAGACATAATACCATGCATCAATTGTATACCATTAATCCAATCCATATATTTTTCAACATCCGATATCTCAATTCAATTTATCATATTTATGATATCATTGGCGGACACAACTCAATCAATCTATTTTCCAACATCCGATATCTCAATTTAATTTATCTATTTTATACCATCGGGACAAATTATGTCATTCTCAACGAGATATAATACAATGCATCTATTATATACCATTAATCCATCTATTTTCCAACATCCGATATCTCAATTCAATTTTATCAAACCGTATATGTTCAAATATCATATCCATGCAACTTATCAAGTAAATTGAAAGTGCTATGCATTCAATTCAGCATCTCATGCAAAATACGGAGAATGATGGCATAACATATCAAAATTTTCAAAATCAATCATAAACAAATCTTAAAATGGACATAGAAACATGTAGCATTGATTCAAAAATCAAATTTAAAAAGGTTACACATTATTATAAATTACCTCTAGTGAAATGCATATTTAACGGCATACCGATGATAAAACTATCATTCCAACAAACGATTCGTCAATTCAATTTATCAAGATTAAGACAACTTGATCCAAGTATCTAAAATCATTTCCAATCCTATTCGGGACAAATTCGGTCATTCTCAACGAGAGATAATACAATGCATCAATTTTATACCTTTAATCCAATCCATATATTTTTCAACATCCGATATCTCAATTCAATTTATCATATTTATGATATCATTGGGGGACACAACTCAATCAATCTATTTTCCAACATCCGATATCTCAACTTAATTTATCTATTTTATACCATCGGGACAAATTATGCCATTCTCAACGAGACATAATACAATGAATCTATTATATACCATTAACCCATCTATTTTCCAACATCCGATATTTCAATTCAATCCATCTATTTTCGAACATCCGATATCTCAATTCAATTTTATCAAACCGTATATGTTCAAATATCATATTCATGCATACTATCAAGTAAATTGAAAGTGCTATGTATTCAATTCAGCATCTCTTGCAAAATAAGGAGAATGATAGCATAACATATCAAAATTTTCAAAATCCATCATACACAAATCTTAAAATGGACAGAGAAACATGTAGCAATGATTCAATAATCAAATTTAAAAAGGTTACACATCATTATAAATTACCTGTAGTGAAATGCATATTTAACGACATACCGATAAAAAAGGTATCATTCCAACAAATGATCCGTCAATTCAATTTATCAAGATTAAGACAACTTGATCCAAGTATCTAAAATGATTTCCAATCCTATTCGGGTCAAATTCAGTCATTCTCAACGAGACATAATACAATGCATCAATTGTATACCATTAATCCAATCCATATATTTTTCAACATCCGATATCTCAATTCAATTTATCATATTTATGATATCATTGGCGGACACAACTCAATCAATCTATTTTCCAACATCCGATATCTCAATTTAATTTATCTATTTTATACCATCGGGACAAATTATGTCATTTTCAACGAGACATAATACAATGCATCTATTACATAACATTAACCCATCTATTTTCCAACATCCGATATCTCAATTCAATCCATCTATTTTCCAACATCCGATATCTCAATTCAATTTTATCAAACCGTATATGTTCAAATATTATATCCATGCAAACTATCAAGTAAATTGAAAGTGCTATGCATTCAATTCAGCATCTCATGCAAAATACGGAGAATGATTGCATAACATATCAAAATTTTCAAAATCAATCATAAACAAATCTTAAAATGGACATAGAAACATGTAGCATTGATTCAAAAATCAAATTTAAAAAGGTTACACATCATTATAAATTACCTCTAGTGAAATGCATATTTAACGGCATACCGATGATAAAACTATCATTCCAACAAACGATTCGTCAATTCAATTTATCAAGATTAAGACAACTTGATCCAAGTATCTAAAATCATTTCCAATCCTATTCGGGACAAATTCGGTCATTCTCAACGAGAGATAATACAATGCATCAATTTTATACCTTTAATCCAATCCATATATTTTTCAACATCCGATATCTCAATTCAATTTATCATATTTATGATATCATTGGGGGACACAACTTAATCAATCTATTTTCCAACATCCGATATCTCAACTTAATTTATCTATTTTATACCATCGGGACAAATTATGCCATTCTCAACGAGACATAATACAATGAATCTATTATATACCATTAACCCATCTATTTTCCAACATCCGATATTTCAATTCAATCCATCTATTTTCCAACATCCGATATCTCAATTCAATTTTATCAAACCGTATATGTTCAAATATCATATTCATGCATACTATCAAGTAAATTGAAAGTGCTATGTATTCAATTCAGCATCTCTTGCAAAATAAGGAGAATGATAGCATAACATATCAAAATTTTCAAAATCCATCATAAACAAATCTTAAAATGGACAGAGAAACATGTAGCAATGATTCAATAATCAAATTTAAAAAGGTTACACATCATTATAAATTACCTGTAGTGAAGTGCATATTTAACGACATACCGATAAAAAAGGTATCATTCCAACAAATGATCCGTCAATTCAATTTATCAAGATTAAGACAACTTGATCCAAGTATCTAAAATGATTTCCAATCCTATTCGGGTCAAATTCAGTCATTCTCAACGAGACATAATACAATGCATCAATTGTATACCATTAATCCAATCCATATATTTTTCAACATCCGATATCTCAATTCAATTTATCATATTTATGATATCATTGGCGGACACAACTCAATCAATCTATTTTCCAACATCCGATATCTCAATTTAATTTATCTATTTTATACCATCGGGACAAATTATGTCATTTTCAACGAGACATAATACAATGCATCTATTACATACCATTAACCCATCTATTTTCCAACATCCGATATCTCAATTCAATCCATCTATTTTCCAACATCCGATATCTCAATTCAATTTTATCAAACCGTATATGTTCAAATATCATATCCATCCAAACTATCAAGTAAATTGAAAGTGCTATGCATTCAATTCAGCATCTCATGCAAAATACGGAGAATGATGGCATAACATATCAAAATTTTCAAAATCCATCATAAATAAATCTAAAAATGGACAGAGAAACATGTAGCAGTGATTCAAAAATCAAATTTAAAAAGGTTACACATCATTATAAATTACCTCTAGTGAAGTGCATATTTAACGACATACCGATAAAAAAGCTATTATTCCAACAAACGATCCGTCAATTCAATTTATCAAGAGTAAGACAACTTGATCCAAGTATCTAAAATCACTGCCAATTCTATTCGGGACAAATTGGGCCATTCTCAACGAGATAATACAATGCATCAATTTTATACCATTAATCCAATCCATATATTTTTCAACATCCGATATCTCAATTCAATTTATCATATTTATGATATCCTTGGTGGACACAACTCAATCAATCTATTTTCCAACATCCGATATCTCAATTTAATTTATCTATTTTATACCATCGGGACAAATTATGCCATTCTCAACGAGACATAATACAATCCATCTATTATATACCATTAATCCATCTATTTTCCAACATCCGATATCTCAATTCATTTTTATCAAACCGTATATGTTCAAATATCTTATCCATGCAAACTATCAAGTAAATTGAAAGTGCTATGCATTCAATTTAGCATCTCATGCAAAATACGGAGAATTATGGCATAACATATCAAAATTTTCAAAATCAATCATAAACAAATCTTAAAATGGACATAGAAACATGTAGCATTGATTCAAAAATCAAATTTAAAAAGGTTACACATCATTATAAATTACCTCTAGTGAAATGCATATTTAACGGCATACCGATGATAAAACTATCATTCCAACAAACGATTCGTCAATTCAATTTATCAAGATTAAGACAACTTGATCCCAGTATCTAAAATCATTTCCAATCCTATTCGGGACAAATTCGGTCATTCTCAACGAGAGATAATACAATGCATCGATTTTATACCATTAATCCAATCCATATATTTTTCAACATCCGATATCTCAATTCAATTTATCATATTTATTGTCACGACCCAAATCTGAATCGTGACCGGCGCACAAACTAACACACTAGTCCGGCAAGCCTTATGACCAAACCTATCAAACGATATATAAAATATTTTAAAATATGACTTTTACTTCATAAAAATAATATTTACTGAAATTTCGACAGAGTATCGTCTGTATTTTCAACGTTTCCAACATCAAATAAATCCTGTTTAATATTTCTATTGCATACATTATCAGTCAGCAGTTCAATCTTTAGATATTTAATATTCATACATTCCAAAATAAAATATTTCTAGACACAATAGCTGCAGATACATCGACTGAACATAAACAATAAAGACTTCCACCAAAAGGAACCTACCAAAAAGCTATGATCTGAAACTTGAATCTATTAGGAGCTTGCGACTCTCCTGAATCTGAAAAAAAATAATAGAATATGAAGGGGTAAGTCACGAGGACTTAGTGAGAGACAACAACCACCACCAACTAGAAGGGAAACACACAAGAGCACGAATAATTAGTTTTCTCAAACTCAATTTCAATTTACAAAGGTAGTAACCATGAAAAAATATAATTAATCATAAAGTGTGCACGAGAAAATTCACTATACTTATAGGTTTATTCATAAAAGAAAACTATTCAAAATCCAATGTCATAAAGAAGGTGAAAAGCCAAAACAAAACTTTATCAAAGATATAGAAATCGAGTATAATCAAAATAATCAATTTTAAATAAAATATAGAGTCTAGTAAAATAAAAAAAAAATAAAAATCTTGCGAGAGAATCGAGAGATAGCTCCATCTCGTTGATAGCCCTTTCCTCCTAAGCGCGGCCTCTCACTTAGCGGCGGCTCCATCTAACGGATAGCCCTTTTCTCATCGATTCGGAAAACATGTCATCAAATTATATCGATCATTAAATACTAAAACCGAGAGCTAGCTCCATCTCGTTGATAGCTCTTTCCTCCTAAGAGTGGCCTCCCTTAGTGGTAGCTCCATCTAACGGATAGCTCTTTTCTCTCGACTCAAGAAAATATCAAAACTATCGATTAGGAAGTTTACATCTCGTTGATAGCCCTCTCCTCCTAGTGGCGGCCTTTCCATAGGGGCAGCTCCATCTAACGGGTAATTCTCCCTAACCGAAATCGCATTACTAGGTGCACCTAGGTCGTCATCATTATAATCGCGATTCTTAAAGTACATCGCTTAAAACCATTTTTCAATGCCTTTCGAAAGCTTTTGTCGAAATACATACAGTCCAAGCGAAATTGAAAATAGTCCACTTTATAAACCATAAGTAAAATCAATCCAAACGGAGAATATCAATATTTTTCCAAAAACATATATCTCAAAATCCATATTTCTCAACATATCAAACCTATACCCAAAGTATATAAATCAAATCTGAATTTCAAATCGTATGCTCAACAAATCATAAGTAAATCAAAATAGAGACGATATTAATATCGATAACTTTAAAAATTCAAATAACGATGACGAGAAAAAATATATGTTCAAATGTTGTGTTTCCCCATTTTCTTAAATATTTTAAGATAGAAAATAAGCAAAATAGCAATATTAATAATAATTAAAATATGTGATAATGATCATCGTCAACTCACAACTATGTCGAATCAACTCCATTCCTAGCAATGCCTTCCGAAATGACCACCAGAGATATTTTCGACCGAATCTGAATATCATATAATAATTTCAGCTCTTGTGAAAACTTATTTAATATCACACTAACAATAGATAAAAGAATTAGACAAAACCCCCCAATTTGTTAGAGTTAGAGTTTTAAAGGGACTCATAAGAATATAAGATTTTACTAGTTCTACTACTCATTAAAGATAGATATCATCTCTAAATTTCATGAATCATAAAGTTTTTACCTCAAAGAATATCAATGAGCAACTTTCAAAGAGTGGGTATTCTTCTCCTTCCTTAGAACACTCACCCTAACCCCAAAATCATATTCAATAATATTTGTGGAACTATGAGGAAGATTTTCTTTTAAAGGAATAATTATCTACATGAGTGTTTGATGTAGATGGGATTGGGTGCTTTGATGAAAGAAAATGAAATGAAAATGGGAATGGTAGAAAACGTGGAAACAGGGAGAGAAGAGAAAAGGAATGAGAAATGGAAGGTGAGAAAATAAGTGGAGGTGGGGTTCGGTGGGTTTTCTTTGGTCTTACTTTCTAGACCTTTCTTTCCTTTTTTTTTTTTTTTTTTTTTCATTTATTTATTATTATTTATTCATTTATTTTTATTAATTGAAACGGTATGTTTCAATCTCTCCCCCTTAGAAAAATTCGTCCTCGAATTTATACTAATAACCATGATTTTCGAATAAGTGTGGATACATTGTACACATTACTTCTTCGGACTCCCACGTTGCTTCTTCACCTGACGGTCCTTTCCACAGAAACTTCACTAAAACAATACCCGTTTCACATAATCGTCTAACTTCCTTATTTATCAATGCTACCCGTTTGGTAATGACAAATTCTCATCTAATTGAACATCTTCAGGACTAATACCATGAAAAGGATCATAAAGGTACTTTCAAAGTATTGAAATACGAACGATTAAATGAACTCATGACAGATCTGGTGGAAGTGCTAAGTGATAGGCTACAGGTCTAACTCTCCAATATCTCAAACGGCCTAATGAACCTAGAAATTATCTTGTACTTCTTATCAAACCGCAAAACTCCTTACATTGGTGAAACACATAAAAATATATAGTCCCCCACTGTGAACTATAATGGCGACACCTTGATCTTAACCTTTTCAACGATATCTTAAATCAACCCTAGACCGCTAGTTTAGACTAGCCAACATCAAACCATCTTATCGAAAACATACCTTGTCTATATACAATGCCTCAAAAGGCACCACTTTAATACTAGATTGGTAGCTATTTATATGAAAATTCCACGATAGAAAAACATTGGTCAACTTCCTTCAATATTAAGAACACAAGCACGAAACATATCCTCTATGTTTTGTATAATTTTGACAGATTGACCATTAGTCCTAGGATAATGATTATACTAAGGTTCAAACGGATTCTCAATTCAAATAGACTTTCAAAAGGGAGCAGTTAACTTAGCTATGTTGCCATAGATATTAGATATTGACACATGTAGAGAAACAGTCACGTTTAAATAAATTTTAGCATACTAATCTACGGATGGTTTAAAACCCAACTCATCAAATCCATAAAGATATTGGAGCATTAGTAAACCTAAAAGACATGACCAGAATTTTGTAATGCTCGTAAAATGAGCAAAGAGTTTTCATTGAAATAAGATCCCTCTTCTTAACCTTCAACTGGTGATGCCTAGACCGCAAATCAATCTTATACAAAAACACTTAGCTACTTGAAGTTGATCAGACAGCTCGTCAATTCAGAGTAAACTATATTCATTCATTACTACCATCCTATTTGATTCTCTATACTACACATAAGTGCATGGGTTCATCTCTTTTCTTTTCAAACAATACTATATCTTTCGAAGAAAAAGAATTTGAGCAAGTAAAAAACCAATTATTCTTGACAACATCTTTAAATAAATTGTTACCTCCTAAACATGAGATTAATTTATATGGTACCTAACCACATTTTCCTCGAAAGGCTATAGAAAGTTATTACCTAGTATCTCAATTCTCACTACCTTATAATAGACTTGGGCGACATGGTGGAAGAAGAACCAATACATACTAAACATCCTGTCATAATCCATACTAAAGCTACTAGTGTTAATTCATGACTAGACAATAATTGTGTCCTAGCTGCCAAGGATGATCCCTCATATTATGTCATACTCGACCACAGGGAAGGCACATTTTACCATCTTTGAAAAAATTTCAGATTGAAACCAACTAGTGTAGAATCAAAATTACTCTAAGGAAAAGTTAATTATCTATATGCCCCCATGATCTAATCTACGACTCTACATTGTGCCCAAAAGGTTTGTCTTCCAGAACTATTCCTCTTGTGATACCGATATTTGTTGTCCCTAATGACCAAATATTACTTCACCACCACGATAAGAATAATTACAATATGATTGTTCAACTCATTCCTTGCGAGAATCTTGTTTACTACCACCCTTAAACTTTTGTTGCTCAATCTGAAGTGCCAAACTAGAAAGCTCCGCAAAGTTTAACAAATAGGCCATACCACATATGAAATTAGTTATTCCCTTAATTCTCTAACGAACGACTTTACAAATATCTTCTATGATAGGATGAGGAGCGTGCTTTGAAAGCTCTATAAAACGAGTTTTATACTTTGAAATTGACATATCCTCAGTTTGTTCAAATCTCTCATAGTCGTGAGCTAATCCATCACTAACACTTTCTTGAAGAAAATGAACCACAGACAATCAAGAGATCTCACTACATGCCAACGTCAGTGATCCTTTTTGTTTTCAACCTGTAAGTGTATCAAACAAGTCATATACCAAACTCTCCAACTTAAATGATGTAAATTTTACCGCCCTTACACCTAAGCTTCCTAATGCCTTTTATAACCTCTTTAGATGGTAAATAAATTTCAATGGATCCTCACACACACTAGACGTAGAAAAAGCAAGTGTTTAAGTTTCATGAATTTCACTATATCAACATCAATCTTTCTATAAGGGGTTATCGCCTAGTACATATGTTGGCTAACTTCTTGTGACCCGTCAAGATTTGTTTGTCTTAGATTACCCTACTACTGTCCAACAGCAGCCGCAACAAGTTGTTGCAATACTCGCTGTAATATTTGTTTTCCTCTAGGCACCTCAACACCAACTACTCTTGCAACCAAGTCACGCCCGGTGACATGAACGCCACATCCTCCATCATTTTCTTCAAGTCAACAACGAGTACGACCAAACCACAATCTCTTTGACTAGAGTCTTAAGGTTGGGAAGTAAACCCATAAGGAACAAACTTCCCTTCTAGTGTTGGGTGGCATCCTCACCAAATGAAAGAAAATTGTCCGAGTATTGGACTAGACGAAAATAAGAGGGAGACAAAGCAGAGACCAAAAGAGATCATAGGATTGGACAACAAGTGAGACTACCATAGAATGCTAATAGCTTCTTGCAAGTAAATGGTGCCGCGGTTCACAATTTACTAGCAAGAACCTATTCTCATTCTATGTCTGCAGCTATTAGGACCTACAACCGAGCTCTGATACCAACTTTGTCACGACCCAAATCTGAATCGTGACCGGCGCACAAACTAACACACTAGTCCGGCAAGCCTTATGACCAAACCTATCAAACGATATATAAAATATTTTAAAATATGACTTTTACTTCATAAAAATAATATTTACTGAAATTTCGACAGAGTATCGTCTGTATTTTCAACGTTTCCAACATCAAATAAATCCTGTTTAATATTTCTATTGCATACATTATCAGTCAGCAGTTCAATCTTTAGATATTTAATATTCATACATTCCAAAATAAAATATTTCTAGACACAATAGCTGCAGATACATCGACTGAACATAAACAATAAAGACTTCCACCAAAAGGAACCTACCAAAAAGCTATGATCTGAAACTTGAATCTATTAGGAGCTTGCGACTCTCCTGAATCTGAAAAAAAATAATAGAATATGAAGGGGTAAGTCACGAGGACTTAGTGAGAGACAACAACCACCACCAACTAGAAGGGAAACACACAAGAGCACGAATAATTAGTTTTCTCAAACTCAATTTCAATTTACAAAGGTAGTAACCATGAAAAAATATAATTAATCATAAAGTGTGCACGAGAAAATTCACTATACTTATAGGTTTATTCATAAAAGAAAACTATTCAAAATCCAATGTCATAAAGAAGGTGAAAAGCCAAAACAAAACTTTATCAAAGATATAGAAATCGAGTATAATCAAAATAATCAATTTTAAATAAAATATAGAGTCTAGTAAAATAAAAAAAAAATAAAAATCTTGCGAGAGAATCGAGAGATAGCTCCATCTCGTTGATAGCCCTTTCCTCCTAAGCGCGGCCTCTCACTTAGCGGCGGCTCCATCTAACGGATAGCCCTTTTCTCATCGATTCGGAAAACATGTCATCAAATTATATCGATCATTAAATACTAAAACCGAGAGCTAGCTCCATCTCGTTGATAGCTCTTTCCTCCTAAGAGTGGCCTCCCTTAGTGGTAGCTCCATCTAACGGATAGCTCTTTTCTCTCGACTCAAGAAAATATCAAAACTATCGATTAGGAAGTTTACATCTCGTTGATAGCCCTCTCCTCCTAGTGGCGGCCTTTCCATAGGGGCAGCTCCAGCTAACGGGTAATTCTCCCTAATCGAAATCGCATTACTAGGTGCACCTAGGTCGTCATCATTATAATCGCGATTCTTAAAGTACATCGCTTAAAACCATTTTTCAATGCCTTTCGAAAGCTTTTGTCGAAATACATACAGTCCAAGCGAAATTGAAAATAGTCCACTTTATAAACCATAAGTAAAATCAATCCAAACGGAGAATATCAATATTTTTCCAAAAACATATATCTCAAAATCCATATTTCTCAACATATCAAACCTATACCCAAAGTATATAAATCAAATCTGAATTTCAAATCGTATGCTCAACAAATCATAAGTAAATCAAAATAGAGACGATATTAATATCGATAACTTTAAAAATTCAAATAACGATGACGAGAAAAAATATATGTTCAAATGTTGTGTTTCCCCATTTTCTTAAATATTTTAAGATAGAAAATAAGCAAAATAGCAATATTAATAATAATTAAAATATGTGATAATGATCATCGTCAACTCACAACTATGTCGAATCAACTCCATTCCTAGCAATGCCTTCCGAAATGACCACCAGAGATATTTTCGACCGAATCTGAATATCATATAATAATTTCAGCTCTTGTGAAAACTTATTTAATATCACACTAACAATAGATAAAAGAATTAGACAAAACCCCCCAATTTGTTAGAGTTAGAGTTTTAAAGGGACTCATAAGAATATAAGATTTTACTAGTTCTACTACTCATTAAAGATAGATATCATCTCTAAATTTCATGAATCATAAAGTTTTTACCTCAAAGAATATCAATGAGCAACTTTCAAAGAGTGGGTATTCTTCTCCTTCCTTAGAACACTCACCCTAACCCCAAAATCATATTCAATAATATTTGTGGAACTATGAGGAAGATTTTCTTTTAAAGGAATAATTATCTACATGAGTGTTTGATGTAGATGGGATTGGGTGCTTTGATGAAAGAAAATGAAATGAAAATGGGAATGGTAGAAAACGTGGAAACAGGGAGAGAAGAGAAAAGGAATGAGAAATGGAAGGTGAGAAAATAAGTGGAGGTGGGGTTCGGTGGGTTTTCTTTGGTCTTACTTTCTAGACCTTTCTTTCCTTTTTTTTTTTTTTTCATTTATTTATTATTATTTATTCATTTATTTTTATTAATTGAAACGGTATGTTTCATTTATGATATCATTGGGGGACACAACTCAATCAATCTATTTTCCAACATCCGATATCTCAACTTAATTTATCTATTTTATACCATCGGGACAAATTATGCCATTCTCAACGAGACATAATACAATGAATCTATTATATACCATTAACCCATCTATTTTCCAACATCTGATATTTCAATTCAATCCATCTATTTTCCAACATCCAATATCTCAATTCAATTTTATCAAACCGTATATGTTCAAATATCATATTCATGCAGACTATCAAGTAAATTGAAAGTGCTATGTATTCAATTCAGCATCTCTTGCAAAATAAGGAGAATGATTGCATAACATATCAAAATTTTCAAAATCCATCATAAACAAATCTTAAAATGGACAGAGAAACATGTAGCAGTGATTCAATAATCAAATTTAAAAAGGTTACACATCATTATAAATTACCTGTAGTGAAGTGCATATTTAACGACATACCGATAAAAAAGGTATCATTCCAACAAATGATCCGTCAATTCAATTTATCAAGATTAAGACAACTTGATCCAAGTATCTAAAATGATTTCCAATCCTATTCGGGTCAAATTCAGTCATTCTCAACGAGACATAATACAATGCATCAATTGTATACCATTAATCCATCTATTTTCCAACATCCGATATCTCAATTCAATTTTATCAAACCGTATATGTTCAAATATCATATCCATCCAAACTATCAAGTAAATTGAAAGTGCTATGCATTCAATTCAGCATCTCATGCAAAATACGGAGAATGATGGCATAACATATCAAAATTTTCAAAATCCATCATAAATAAATCTAAAAATGGACAGAGAAACATGTAGCAGTGATTCAAAAATCAAATTTAAAAAGGTTACGCATCATTATAAATTACCTCTAGTGAAGTGCATATTTAACGACATACCGATAAAAAAGCTATTATTCCAACAAACGATCCATCAATTCAATTTATCAAGAGTAAGACAACTTGATCCAAGTATCTAAAATCACTGCCAATTCTATTCGGGACAAATTGGGCCATTCTCAACGAGATAATACAATGCATCAATTTTATACCATTAATCCAATCCATATATTTTTCAACATCCGATATCTCAATTCAATTTATCATATTTATGATATCCTTGGTGGACACAACTCAATCAATCTATTTTCCAACATCCGATATCTCAATTTAATTTATCTATTTTATACCATCGGGACAAATTATGTCATTCTCAACGAGATATAATACAATGCATCTATTATATACCATTAATCCATCTATTTTCCAACATCCGATATCTCAATTCAATTTTATCAAACCGTATATGTTCAAATATCATATCCATCCAAACTATCAAGTAAATTGAAAGTGCTATGCATTCAATTCAGCATCTCATGCAAAATACGGAGAATGATGGCATAACATATCAAAATTTTCAAAATCCATCATAAATAAATCTAAAAATGGACAGAGAAACATGTAGCAGTGATTCAAAAATCAAATTTAAAAAGGTTACGCATCATTATAAATTACCTCTAGTGAATTGCATATTTAACGACATACCGATAAAAAAGCTATTATTCCAACAAACGATCCATCAATTCAATTTATCAAGAGTAAGACAACTTGATCCAAGTATCTAAAATCACTGCCAATTCTATTCGGGACAAATTGGGCCATTCTCAACGAGATAATACAATGCATCAATTTTATACCATTAATCCAATCCATATATTTTTCAACATCCGATATCTCAATTCAATTTATCATATTTATGATATCCTTGGTGGACACAACTCAATCAATCTATTTTCCAACATCCGATATCTCAATTTAATTTATCTATTTTATACCATCGGGACAAATTATGTCATTCTCAACGAGATATAATACAATGCATCTATTATATACCATTAATCCATCTATTTTCCAACATCCGATATCTCAATTCAATTTTATCAAACCGTATATGTTCAAATATCATATCCATGCAAACTATCAAGTAAATTGAAAGTGCTATGCATTCAATTCAGCATCTCATGCAAAATACGGAGAATGATGGCATAACATATCAAAATTTTCAAAATCAATCATAAACAAATCTTAAAATGGACATAGAAACATGTAGCATTGATTCAAAAATCAAATTTAAAAAGGTTACACATCATTATAAATTACCTCTAGTGAAATGCATATTTAACGGCATACCGATGATAAAACTATCATTCCAACAAACGATTCGTCAATTCAATTTATCAAGATTAAGACAACTTGATCCAAGTATCTAAAATCATTTCCAATCCTATTCGGGACAAATTCGGTCATTCTCAACGAGAGATAATACAATGCATCAATTTTATATCTTTAATCCAATCCATATATTTTTCAACATCCGATATCTCAATTCAATTTATCATATTTATGATATCATTGGGGGACACAACTCAATCAATCTATTTTCCAACATCCGATATCTCAACTTAATTTATCTATTTTATACCATCGGGACAAATTATGCCATTCTCAACGAGACATAATACAATGAATCTATTATATACCATTAACCCATCTATTTTCCAACATCCGATATCTCAATTCAATCCATCTATTTTCCAACATCCGATATCTCAATTCAATTTTATCAAACCGTATATGTTCAAATATCATATCCATCCAAACTATCAAGTAAATTGAAAGTGCTATGCATTCAATTCAGCATCTCATGCAAAATACGGAGAATTATGGCATAACATATCAAAATTTTCAAAATCAATCATAAACAAATCTTAAAATGGACATAGAAACATGTAGCATTGATTCAAAAATCAAATTTAAAAAGGTTACACATCATTATAAATTACCTCTAGTGAAATGCATATTTAACGGCATACCGATGATAAAACTATCATTCCAACAAACGAATCGTCAATTCAATTTATCAAGATTAATACAACTTGATCCAAGTATCTAAAATCATTTCCAATCCTATTCGGGACAAATTCGGTCATTCTCAATGAGAGATAATACAATGCATCGATTTTATACCTTTAATCCAATCCATATATATTTTTCAACATCCGATATCTCAATTCAATTTATCATATTTATGATATAATTGGCGGACACAACTCAATCAATCTATTTTCCAACATCCGATATCTGAATTTAATTTATCTATTTTATACCATCGGGACAAATTATGTCATTTTCAACGAGACATAATACAATGCATCTATTACATACCATTAACCCATCTATTTTCCAACATCCGATATCTCAATTCAATCCATCTATTTTCCAACATCCGATATCTCAATTCAATTTTATCAAACCGTATATGTTCAAATATCATATCCATCCAAACTATCAAGTAAATTGAAAGTGCTATGCATTCAATTCAGCATCTCATGCAAAATACGGAGAATGATGGCATAACATATCAAAATTTTCAAAATCCATCATAAATAAATCTAAAAATGGACAGAGAAACATGTAGCAGTGATTCAAAAATCAAATTTAAAAAGGTTACGCATCATTATAAATTACCTCTAGTGAAGTGCATATTTAACGACATACCGATAAAAAAGCTATTATTCCAACAAACGATCCATCAATTCAATTTATCAAGAGTAAGACAACTTGATCCAAGTATCTAAAATCACTCCCAATTCTATTCGGGACAAATTGGGCCATTCTCAACGAGATAATACAATGCATCAATTTTATACCATTAATCCAATCCATATATTTTTCAACATCCGATATCTCAATTCAATTTATCATATTTATGATATCCTTGGTGGACACAACTCAATCAATCTATTTTCCAACATCCGATATCTCAATTTAATTTATCTATTTTATACCATCGGGACAAATTATGTCATTCTCAACGAGATATAATGCAATGCATCTATTATATACCATTAATCCATCTATTTTCCAACATCCGATATCTCAATTCAATTTTATCAAACCGTATATGTTCAAATATCATATCCATGCAAACTATCAAGTAAATTGAAAGTGCTATGCATTCAATTCAGCATCTCATGCAAAATACGGAGAATGATGGCATAACATATCAAAATTTTCAAAATCAATCATAAACAAATCTTAAAATGGACATAGAAACATGTAGCATTGATTCAAAAATCAAATTTAAAAAGGTTACACATCATTATAAATTACCTCTAGTGAAATGCATATTTAACGGCATACCGATGATAAAACTATCATTCCAACAAACGATTCGTCAATTCAATTTATCAAGATTAAGACAACTTGATCCAAGTATCTAAAATCATTTCCAATCCTATTCGGGACAAATTCGGTCATTCTCAACGAGAGATAATACAATGCATCAATTTTATATCTTTAATCCAATCCATATATTTTTCAACATCCGATATCTCAATTCAATTTATCATATTTATGATATCCTTGGTGGACACAACTCAATCAATCTATTTTCCAACATCCGATATCTCAATTTAATTTATCTATTTTATACCATCGGGACAAATTATGTCATTCTCAACGAGATATAATACAATGCATCTATTATATACCATTAATCCATCTATTTTCCAACATCCGATATCTCAATTCAATTTTATCAAACCGTATATGTTCAAATATCATATCCATGCAAACTATCAAGTAAATTGAAAGTGCTATGCATTCAATTCAGCATCTCATGCAAAATACGGAGAATGATGGCATAACATATCAAAATTTTCAAAATCAATCATAAACAAATCTTAAAATGGACATAGAAACATGTAGCATTGATTCAAAAATCAAATTTAAAAAGGTTACACATCATTATAAATTACCTCTAGTGAAATGCATATTTAACGGCATACCGATGATAAAACTATCATTCCAACAAACGATTCGTCAATTCAATTTATCAAGATTAAGACAACTTGATCCAAGTATCTAAAATCATTTCCAATCCTATTCGGGACAAATTCGGTCATTCTCAACGAGAGATAATACAATGCATCAATTTTATATCTTTAATCCAATCCATATATTTTTCAACATCCGATATCTCAATTCAATTTATCATATTTATGATATCATTGGGGGACACAACTCAATCAATCTATTTTCCAACATCCGATATCTCAACTTAATTTATCTATTTTATACCATCGGGACAAATTATGCCATTCTCAACGTGACATAATACAATGAATCTATTTTATACCATTAACCCATCTATTTTCCAACATCCGATATTTCAATTCAATCCATCTATTTTCCAACATCCGATATCTCAATTCAATTTTATCAAACCGTATATGTTCAAATATCATATTCATGCATACTATCAAGTAAATTGAAAGTGCTATGTATTCAATTCAGCATCTCTTGCAAAATAAGGAGAATGATAGCATAACATATCAAAATTTTCAAAATCCATCATAAACAAATCTTAAAATGGACAGAGAAACATGTAGCAATGATTCAATAATCAAATTTAAAAAGGTTACACATCATTATAAATTACCTGTAGTGAAGTGCATATTTAACGACATACCGATAAAAAAGGTATCATTCCAACAAATGATCCGTCAATTCAATTTATCAAGATTAAGACAACTTGATCCAAGTATCTAAAATGATTTCCAATCCTATTCGGGTCAAATTCAGTCATTCTCAAGGAGACATAATACAATGCATCAATTGTATACCATTAATCCAATCCATATATTTTTCAACATCCGATATCTCAATTCAATTTATCATATTTATGATATCATTGGCGGACACAACTCAATCAATCTATTTTCCAACATCCGATATCTCAATTTAATTTATCTATTTTATACCATCGGGACAAATTATGTCATTTTCAACGAGACATAATACAATGCATCTATTACATACCATTAACCCATCTATTTTCCAACATCCGATATCTCAATTCAATCCATCTATTTTCCAACATCCGATATCTCAATTCAATTTTATCAAACCGTATATGTTCAAATATCATATCCATCCAAACTATCAAGTAAATTGAAAGTGCTATGCATTCAATTCAGCATCTCATGCAAAATACGGAGAATGATGGCATAACATATCAAAATTTTCAAAATCCATCATAAATAAATCTAAAAATGGACAGAGAAACATGTAGCAGTGATTCAAAAATCAAATTTAAAAAGGTTACACATCATTATAAATTACCTCTAGTGAAGTGCATATTTAACGACATACCGATAAAAAAGCTATTATTCCAACAAACGATCCATCAATTCAATTTATCAAGAGTAAGACAACTTGATCCAAGTATCTAAACTCACTGCCAATTCTATTCGGGACAAATTGGGCCATTCTCAACGAGATAATACAATGCATCAATTTTATACCATTAATCCAATCCATATATTTTTCAACATCCGATATCTCAATTCAATTTATCATATTTATGATATCCTTGGTGGACACAACTCAATCAATCTATTTTCCAACATCCGATATCTCAATTTAATTTATCTATTTTATACCATCGGGACAAATTATGCCATTCTCAACGAGACATAATACAATCCATCTATTATATACCATTAATCCATCTATTTTCCAACATCCGATATCTCAATTCATTTTTATCAAACCGTATATGTTCAAATATCTTATCCATGCAAACTATCAAGTAAATTGAAAGTGCTATGCATTCAATTCAGCATCTCATGCAAAATACGGAGAATTATGGCATAACATATCAAAATTTTCAAAATCAATCATAAACAAATCTTAAAATGGACATAGAAACATGTAGCATTGATTCAAAAATCAAATTTAAAAAGGTTACACATCATTATAAATTACCTCTAGTGAAATGCATATTTAACGGCATACCGATGATAAAACTATCATTCCAACAAACGATTCGTCAATTCAATTTATCAAGATTAAGACAACTTGATCCAAGTATCTAAAATCATTTCCAATCCTATTCGGGACAAATTCGGTCATTCTCAACGAGAGATAATACAATGCATCGATTTTATACCTTTAATCCAATCCATATATTTTTCAACATCCGATATCTCAATTCAATTTATCATATTTATGATATCATTGGGGGACACAACTCAATCAATCTATTTTCCAACATCCGATATCTCAACTTAATTAATCTATTTTATACCATCGGGACAAATTATGCCATTCTCAACGAGACATAATACAATGAATCTATTATATACCATTAACCCATCTATTTTCCAACATCCGATATTTCAATTCAATCCATCTATTTTCCAACATCCGATATCTCAATTCAATTTTATCAAACCGTATATGTTCAAATATCATATTCATGCATACTATCAAGTAAATTGAAAGTGCTATGTATTCAATTCAGCATCTCTTGCAAAATAAGGAGAATGATAGCATAACATATCAAAATTTTCAAAATCCATCATAAACAAATCTTAAAATGGACAGAGAAACATGTAGCAATGATTCAATAATCAAATTTAAAAAGGTTACACATCATTATAAATTACCTGTAGTGAAGTGCATATTTAACGACATACCGATAAAAAAGGTATCATTCCAACAAATGATCCGTCAATTCAATTTATCAAGATTAAGACAACTTGATCCAAGTATCTAAAATGATTTCCAATCCTATTCGGGTCAAATTCAGTCATTCTCAACGAGACATAATACAATGCATCAATTGTATACCATTAATCCAATCCATATATTTTTCAACATCTGATATCTCAATTCAATTTATCATATTTATGATATCATTGGCGGACACAACTCAATCAATCTATTTTCCAACATCCGATATCTCAATTTAATTTATCTATTTTATACCATCGGGACAAATTATGTCATTTACAACGAGACATAATACAATGCATCTATTACATACCATTAACCCATCTATTTTCCAACATCCGATATCTCAATTCAATCCATCTATTTTCCAACATCCGATATCTCAATTCAATTTTATCAAACCGTATATGTTCAAATATCTTATCCATGCAAACTATCAAGTAAATTGAAAGTGCTATGCATTCAATTCAGCATCTCATGCAAAATACGGAGAATGATGGCATAACATATCAAAATTTTCAAAATCAATCATAAACAAATCTTAAAATGGACATAGAAACATGTAGCATTGATTCAAAAATCAAATTTAAAAAGGTTACATATCATTATAAATTACCTCTAGTGAAATGCATATTTAACGGCATACCGATGATAAAACTATCATTCCAACAAACGATTCGTCAATTCAATTTATCAAGATTAAGACAACTTGATCCAAGTATCTAAAATCATTTCCAATCCTATTCGGGACAAATTCGGTCATTCTCAACGAGAGATAATACAATGCATCGATTTTATACCTTTAATCCAATCCATATATTTTTCAACATCCGATATCTCAATTCAATTTATCATATTTATGATATCATTGGGGGACACAACTCAATCAATCTATTTTCCAACATCCGATATCTCAACTTAATTTATCTATTTTATACCATCGGGACAAATTATGCCATTCTCAACGCGACATAATACAATGAATCTATTATATACCATTAACCCATCTATTTTCCAACATCCGATATTTCAATTCAATCCATCTATTTTCCAACATCCAATATCTCAATTCAATTTTATCAAACCGTATATGTTCAAATATCATATTCATGCAGACTATCAAGTAAATTGAAAGTGCTATGGATTCAATTCAGCATCTCTTGCAAAATAAGGAGAATGATAGCATAACATATCAAAATTTTCAAAATCCATCATAAACAAATCTTAAAATGGACAGAGAAACATGTAGCAATGATTCAATAATCAAATTTAAAAAGGTTACACATCATTATAAATTACCTGTAGTGAAGTGCATATTTAACGACATACCGATAAAAAAGGTATCATTCCAACAAATGATCCGTCAATTCAATTTATCAAGATTAAGACAACTTGATCCAAGTATCTAAAATGATTTCCAATCCTATTCGGGTCAAATTCAGTCATTCTCAACGAGACATAATAAAATGCATCAATTGTATACCATTAATCCAATCCATATATTTTTCAACATCCGATATCTCAATTCAATTTATCATATTTATGATATCATTGGCGGACACAACTCAATCAATTTATTTTCCAACATCCGATATCTCAATTTAATTTATCAATTTTATACCATCGGGACAAATTATGTCATTCTCAACGAGATATAATACAATGCATCTATTATATACCATTAATCCATCTATTTTCCAACATCCGATATCTCAATTCAATTTTATCAAACCGTATATGTTCAAATATCATATCCATGCAAACTATCAAGTAAATTGAAAGTGCTATGCATTCAATTCAGCATCTCATGCAAAATACGGAGAATGATGGCATAACATATCAAAATTTTCAAAATCAATCATAAACAAATCTTAAAATGGACATAGAAACATGTAGCATTGATTCAAAAATCAAATTTAAAAAGGTTACACATCATTATAAATTACCTCTAGTGAAATGCATATTTAACGGCATACCGATGATAAAACTATCATTCCAACAAACGATTCGTCAATTCAATTTATAAAGATTAAGACAACTTGATCCAAGTATCTAAAATCATTTCCAATCCTATTCGGGACAAATTCGGTCATTCTCAACGAGAGATAATACAATGCATCAATTTTATACCTTTAATCGAATCCATATATTTTTCAATATCCGATATCTCTGTTAATGTTTGTTGATTGGCTCATTTTTGTTTGAACAATGTTGGATGCAATGTTTCAACATCCGGATACCTTTCCAGGTTGAGTGAAACGCGCGCCCATTTAATGCGACATCTTTCTATATATGGAAAACGCGCTTTCTTGTTTATGTCTCATTTATTAGAAGATCTTTACGTGATTTTTTCCAGAAGAGTTCTCCTTTGCTTATGGAAACTATTGACCAAGCTTTGAAATCACGTGTGGAATTATGAAGCCCAAGTTTCAAAGAAGCCCATGAAGACTCTTAGTATATAAGCTTCTTTGTAACCCTAATTTAAAAACGTGTGTGTTGTATTCTGAAAAAAAAATAACATTGTGTTAGGGTTTGTGTTAGATAACTTGTGAGCCTACCTTGCATTTCCTTTGTGCAAGTCTAGGACATAGGATATTGTATTTGTGTAAGACCACTCCAAAGCTTTGAAGTACGGAGTTGTCTTTGTTTTTTAGAGTGTGTACTCAAACTACTGCATCTTTGTCTAGTATCACAAGGTTTGTGATTGATTAGGAGGTGAGATGGGATCTCAGACTTAGGAGTTCCTAGGTTGTAGTTGCACAAGATAGTGTCTAAGTCTTAAGGTGTAAACGGGTGTGTTTAGCTTAGGATTAGAACTATCATAGTGGACTTCTCTCCTGGATTGGTATCCCCCAGACTAAGGCTTGTTTAAGCGCTGAACTGGGTTAACAAACAAACCGTGTCATTTACTTTCTGTTAAGTTTAATCTCTTTATTGATTGTACCGCTCAGTGAATGTTCCAACATCGTATGCAACATCCCAAGTGTTGGAACATTACATAGCACATCCTTTACCTACGTGCCGGAATTTCAATTGGCATCAGAGCAGGCACCCTGCCTGTACCTGGGTGAGATCTAGGGAAGATACTTTCTGGCGCTATGGAAAAAGAAGGAGGTTTTGTCAACAGACCACCTTTGTTGGATGGAACGAATTATGACTACTGGAAGTCTCGTATGGCTGCCTTTCTCAAGTCTATTGACTCTCAAGTCTGGAGGGCTATTCTCTCAGGTTGGGAAGCTCCTGTTGTTACTGATAAAGATGGGAACAAAACAAGGGTTCTAAAGGCAGAGCTTGAGTGGACTAAGGAAGAACAAGATCTGTCTACCTACAACTCCAAAGCCATCAATGCCTTGTTCAATGGGGTTGATAGAAGCATGTTCAGGTTGATCAAGAAATGTGTAGTTGCTAAAGAAGCCTGGGACATCTTGGAAACAGTTCATGAAGGCACATCTAAGGTAAAAATGTCTAGACTTCAACTCCTTACCACAAAATTTGAAAGCTTGAAGATGAAAGAGGATGAAAGTGTTCATGAATTCTACATGAACATTCTAGATATAGCCAACTCGTTTGATGTTCTTGGTGAGAAGATGAGTGATGCTAAGTTGGTCAGGAAAATCCTTAGGTCGCTTCCTAAGAGGTTTGATATGAAGGTCACAGCTATAGAAGAGGCACAAGACATCACCACCATGAAGGTTGATGAACTAATTGGTTCTCTGGAAACATTTGAATTGGCTATAAATGAAAGAGGTGATAAAAAGAGCAAGAGTATAGCTTTTGCCTCCAACACTGATGATTGTGAGTCTACAGATGGGTTTGATGAAGATGATGGTTTTGCTGAAGCCTTAGCCATGGTTGGCAGGAAACTCAGACAAGCTTGGAAACCAAAACCAAATGGGCAGAACATCCGATTCAACATCAACACTCAGCCTGACAAGTTCAAAAAGGGCAAAAGTGATGAAAAGCAGGTTCCTCCAAAAGGTGTACAATGTCATGAATGTGAAGGGTATGGCCACATAAGGACTGAGTGTGCTACGTTCCTCAAGAAACAGAAAAGGAGTATGACTGTCACTTGGTCTGATGAAGATGACTCTGAGGAAGAAAGTGAATCAGCAAAGTGTGTGACTGCTCTTGCTGGAGTATGTGCATCAGATGTGGAGTCTGTTGATGAAGGACTCACATATGATGATCTTCTTGTATCCTATAGAGACCTATATGAGAAGGACTTGGAGATCAACAAAGTGCTGAATAGACAAAAGAAGACCATTGCTCAACTGACTATTGAAAGAGATGAGGGATTGACAAAGATAGCTGGACTGACTGATGAAGTTAATCAACTTAATTCTCAGCTGGAGAATACCTTGAAGCAAATCAGGATGCTGAATACTGGAACAGCAGTCTTGGATGAGATTCTTAACAGTCAGGAGAAGAACAAGGGTGTTGGAATTGGTTTTAACTACGAGAAGATGAAACATCACAAGAATACAGAGAAGTTCATTCCTGCAGAAAATGTCTATGACCCTATGTCAGGAAAGCAGATGTTGAAACGTCCTGCTCAACATCATGGGTCAAGCTCTAACAGAAGACCTAGGAGATGGGTCTGTCATCATTGTGGCAAGAGAGGACACATAAGACCTTACTGTTTCAAACTATATGGATATCCTCAGTGGTACTATCACAATGGATCTGAACAAGCCAACACTCCCACACACCATCCTGAGAAGGAGTGGAAGCCCAAAACTGTGAATGAGGAAACAGCTCAGATTGCTCACATTGCTCTCAAAGCCACTTCTAGAAACTGTTGGTACTTTGACAGTGGGTGTTCAAGACATATGACTGGGGAAGATGACTACCTAGATGAGCTTGAACCATATGCTACTAGCTATGTGACTTTTGGAGGTGGAGCCAAGGGTGAGATTGTTGGAATTGGAAAAACAGCCAAAAGAGGACTACCTAAGCTAGAGAAGGTGCTGCTTGTGAAAGGTCTAACTGCAAACTTGATCAGTATCAGCCAGCTATGTGATCAAGGTATGAAAGTAGACTTCACTGATTCTAGATGTGAAGTTAGAAATGCACAGGGAAAGGTAGTAATGACAGGGATGAGATCAAAAGACAACTGCTACCACTGGGTTGATGCTGAAGATGCAAACATCTCTACATGTCTGGTTAGTAAGGCTGAGGAAGTTTGGCTATGGCACCAGAAATTAGGTCATCTACATCTGAGAGGGATGAAGAAAGCTATTTCAACTGGAGCAATAAGAGACCTGCCTAAGCTCAACATTGAAGAGGGCAGAATATGTGGTGAATGTCAGATTGGCAAGCAAACTAGAATGTCTCATCAGAAGTTGGAACATCAGGTAACCACAAGGCCTCTTGAACTACTGCACATAGACTTTATGGGACCAATGCAAGTGGAAAGCATAGGGGGAAGAAGGTATGCTCTAGTAGTAGTTGATGACTACTCAAGATTCACATGGATTGACTTCATCAGAGAAAAATCAGATAGCTTTGATGCTCTCAAGCTTCTCTGCTTACAACTTCAAAGAGAGAAGGATCTATCTATTGTAAGAATCAGAAGTGACCATGGGAGAGAATTTGAAAATGCCAAGCTCTCTGAATTCTGTGAGTCTGAAGGTATAAAGCAAGAGTTTTCCTCACCAATTACCCCACAACAAAATGGAGTAGTGGAAAGGAAAAACAGGACCATTCAAGAATCTGCTAGAGCCATGCTTCATGCAAAGAAGCTTCCATATCACTTTTGGGCTGAAGCTATGAACACAGCCTGCTATGTCCACAACAGAGTGTCCATGAGAAAAGGTACAAACTGCACTATCTATGAGCTATGGAAGGATAGGAAACCTACTGTAAAGTATTTCCATGTCTTTGGAAGTAAATGTTATATCCTTGCTGACAGAGAACAAAGAAGAAAAATGGACCCAAAAAGTGATGAAGGGATTTTCTTGGGATACTCAACGAATAGTAGAGCCTACAGGGTGTATAATTCCAGAAGCATGACCATGATGGAATCAATAAATGTGGTAATTGATGATCTTGGTACTAATACTGAGGAAGATGTTGAAGAAGATGTTGAAGCATTCCCTCCTACAGGAACATCTGCTGATGTCAGGACAAATGCTCAATTGGATGAGGAAATAAGGGAAACTCACACTGTCAACAAAGGTCCCTCAGTCAGGGTTCAGAAGAATCATCCTCAAGAACTTATCATTGGTGATCCTCAGCAAAGAATCACTACCAGAAGAACAAATGAGGTAATTAGTAATTCATGCTTTGTGTCTCTGATGGAACCAAAGAATGTCAAGGAAGCTCTTAAAGATGAATACTGGATTGAGGCAATGCAAGAAGAACTCAATCAGTTTAAAAGGAGTGAAGTTTGGGACCTAGTACCTAGACCAAATGGAGTAAATGTCATTGGCACCAAGTGGGTCTATAAGAACAAATCTGATGAGAAAGGAGTAATCACTAGAAATAAGGCACGGTTAGTTGCTCAAGGGTACACTCAGGTGGAAGGGCTTGATTTTGATGAAACCTTTGCACCAGTAGCAAGGTTGGAGGCTGTCAGATTACTACTAGGAGTTGCATGCATTTTGAAGTTCAAACTGTATCAAATGGATGTCAAAAGTGCCTTCTTAAATGGGTACTTACAAGAAGAAGTTTATGTTGAGCAACCTAAAGGATTTGTGGACACCAAGTATCCTAACTATGTGTACAAACTGAAAAAGGCTCTGTATGGTCTAAAGCAAGCTCCTAGGGCTTGGTATGAAAGGCTCACTCAGTTTCTGGTAAATCATGGCTACAGGAAGGGAGGATCAGACAAAACTCTATTTGTTAAAGAAAGTGAAGGAAATGTGATGATAGCTCAGATATATGTTGATGATATAGTTTTTGGAGGGATGTCGAATCAGATGGTTCAACATTTCATCTCCCAGATGCAATCAGAATTTGAAATGAGTTTGGTAGGAGAACTAACTTACTTTCTAGGACTACAGGTCAAGCAAATGGAAGACACAATATTCATTTCTCAAAGCAAGTATGCTAAGAATGTTGTGAAAAAATTTGGTCTAGATTCTGCTAGTCACAAGAAGACTCCAGCACCCACGCATTTGAAGTTGACCAAGGATGAGAGTGGCATGTCTGTTGATCAAAGTCAGTATAGAAGTATGATAGGGAGCTTGCTCTATCTCACTGCAAGCAGGCCAGATATTGCTTTTGCTGTTGGTGTGTGTGCCAGATATCAAGCAGACCCCAAAGTCAGTCATCTAGCTCAAGTGAAGAGAATTCTAAAATACATCAATGGAACCTGTGACTATGGAATTCTATATTCTCACAGTGATTGCTGTAAGCTCATTGGCTATTGTGATGCAGATTGGGCAGGGAGTGCAGATGATAGAAAAAGTACCTCAGGTGGCTGCTTCTTCCTAGGTAACAATCTTATTTCCTGGTTTAGTAAGAAACAAAATAGTGTAGCTCTATCTACTGCAGAGGCAGAGTATATTGCAGCTGGTAGTTCATGCTCTCAAATGATGTGGATGAAACAAATGCTTCAGGAATACAATGTTAAACAGGATGTTCTAACATTGTACTGTGATAATTTGAGTGCCATTAATATCTCCAAGAACCCTATTCAGCATAGTAGAACCAAGCATATTGACATTCGTCATCATTTTATAAGGGATCTTGTTGAAGAAAATGTTATTACATTGGAACATGTGAATACAGAAGAACAGATTGCAGATATATTCACAAAGGCGTTAGATTTGAAGCAATTTGAGAAACTCAGGGGTATGTTGGGTATTTGCTTGCATGAGGAATTATAGCAGTTAATGGGCTTTAGGCGTGCAACTGTCACTTTTCCCTCTCTCTTATATTTTTGCACGCAATCCAAGGAAAAGCAAAATCAAATCATTACTTTCCTTTTTCAACTGCTCCTCACACGTTATATAACTCTCCTCTCAACTTCCAAAGTTTCTAATCCTAGTTTCACCGGTGCCGTCATAAAACCCTCAACTCTCCACTACCCTCTGCAACAATCATCTCCAACCGCTCAAATCATGTCTTCATCCACCAAAACTCCCACAAAATCACGATCCACATCCTCTGTTCCTCAACTTGCTGCAAATGAGATTCCCTTGAATGCTGATCCTATCTCCACCATTCTTCCTGATGAAATCGTCGCTATCACTCCTCCCAAGACGAAATCAAAGAAGAAGAAGTCGAAGAAAAGTAGCAAATCCATCCCAGAAACAGAAACGACTACTGAACCTAAAAAGAAGGAACGAAAGCTGAAAAGGGGCGAGTGTCGTGTTCCCTTGAACATGCATGACCTTATGACAAAGGATGATCCCTTCAATCTTGAAAAGAAGGGTGATGTTGAATCATCTAAGCACCCAGTCAAAGATGCCGATGTTGGAGCGTCTTCCAAAGCTACTGATGCTGTTTCTATCAAATACAATAGAGGTAATGTCTCTGAAACCCTAGGATCTGCTGAAAACCTAGGTCTAGATGCCTTAAATGAAGCGATTGATAATATGGATGTTGATAAGCCTGCTGCTGCTGTTGAAAAGAAAGGGGATGATACTGTTCATCAAAACCCTAAGATTTCTGAGATTCCTGAGAATACTCATGATGTTGGACCGGATGTTGAAACATCCTTGGGCCAACAAGCCAACATCTCTGAAGGTAATACAGAGGTAGATGCTGAGAAGGAAGTTAGTGAGCCCTCTAGTGATCCTGGTGTAGATAAAGACACTCAGGGTATGCCTGAAACTACTGTTGAGATTCAATCTGAGGATGAGGAAACCTCTGTTCATCAGGAACATGAGGTCATTGATGTAGGTGATAATGCTGAGGATGCTGTTGATGAGGTCCCTATCTCTCAAGCCTTTGGGATTTCCAAGCGTTTGAGGAGTAGTAAGGGTAAATGTGTTGCTGGGCTGCAAGAAACACCTCAACCTGTGAAGAAAACTGCAGGTAAAAGTGTTGGTGTAGGCCCAAAGAAGGGTTGGAGCAAGGTAACTCCACAAGTCTCTGGTGTTAAGACAAGAAAAAGGAAGGCTGCTGCCTCAAGTGACACTGAATACAATGGTGAAGAGGATGTGCCAAACATCCCTGTTACTGAGCCCAGTGTGAAAAAATCTACTGTCAAATCCACTGTGAAGAGAGCTCTTCCAACTGTCAAACCTGTACCAACTGACAAGATTTCTTTTCACTATCCTGAATACTCTTATAGGTGGCAGTATGTTTATCACAGAAGACTGGCCTTGGAAAGAGAACTGGGTGAGGAAGCTATGAAGGTAGAAGAGGTTGTGGATTTAATTAGAGAAGTTGGTCTCATGAAAACTGTCTCTAAGTTGGGTTCCTGTTATGAACAACTTGTCAAGGAATTTTTAGTCAATATTCCTGAAGACTGTGCTGATCCTATCTCTGATGACTTTCAGACTGTGTTTGTTAGAGGTGAGCCTATTAAGTTTTCTCCTCAGATTATCAACAATTATTTGGGTGTTGTGGAAGAAGAGTGTGAACCATTGAAGGTCTCTGATTCTCAGGTTTGCAAAGTAATTACTGCAAACCAAATCAAGGTGTGGCCTAAGAAAGGTAAGATCCCATCTGTCAAGCTGTCTGTGAAGTATGCTATGTTGAATAGAATAGCTGCAACCAACTGGGTCCCTACTACCCACTCTTCTGATGTAGCTACTGAGTTAGGGAGATTGATCTTTGCTATTGGTACTCACAAAAGGATAAATCTGGGTCAATTTATTTTTGATCAAACTATGAAACATGCCAAGTCAACAGCTGTCAAGCTTCCAATTGCTTTTCCCACTCTGTTATGTGATCTGATACTTGCACAACAGCCTGCTATCAAAACCATTGCTGATGTGCCTAAGCCTAGAGAGGCCCCTTTGTCCTTCCACTTCAAGCTGTTTGCCAAACATCATGCTCCAGACATTGTTGGAACTTCTGATACTAAAGCCCCAGAAGTTACTATGTCAAGGAAAGAGATTGTTGCTGCTCTGAAAGACACCTGTGCCATGCTGGATGGGAAGAAGAATTTGTTTGAAAAGATGATAGTTGCACTTGAAAAGGAAGAAGAGGTTGCTGAAGCTATAGGTAGCCAGAATGAAGAAGAGCATGCTGAAGACAACACTGAGTCTGAGGCTGCTAATTCCGGAGATGAGGAAGAGACTCACAGCAGTTCTGAGGATTGATCATCTTCTTATTTGTTTTTCTTACTTTTGATGCTTTTTGTTCTTTGCTTCTAAGTACTATGTGTGGACAACCCTATTTTGCTTCTGCTGGTCTGTATTATTGGGCTAGGCCCTGACTACTTTATTTCCTATTTATGGTATGCCTTTACTTGGCAATTTTTGTGGCTAAAAGGGGGAGTAAATGTGCTTGTGTGTTTTATTATCTGTGATCTGCTATGTGTTCCATGGATGTGCCAGGTGATGTTGAAACATCCTCCCATAATGGATTGAGGGGGAGTGATGTTCTTGCAGGTGATCTTTGATTGAGGGGGAGTGTGACTAAGTTTTATCCCTCAATGCGTTATATGATGTTGAAACTTCCTGCATGTGATATAGAATCCTAGGGCAAATTTTGTGTGCTTCTGCTGTGTGTTTTGCCTCTGATGTTCATCTTAAGTAATAAGTGTAGTGTATGAATGGCTTCTTGATTTGTGTGTTTGTGTTGATCAGAAGATTCATGCCATCTGTGCTATAGATGATTGTCTACCGGGTTCTAGATTGTTTTAGCCAAAAATTTCGCCAAAGGGGGAGATTGTTAATGTTTGTTGATTGGCTCATTTTTGTTTGAACAATGTTGGATGCAATGTTTCAACATCCGGATACCTTTCCAGGTTGAGTGAAACGCGCGCCCATTTAATGCGACATCTTTCTATATATGGAAAACGCGCTTTCTTGTTTATGTCTCATTTATTAGAAGATCTTTACGTGATTTTTTCCAGAAGAGTTCTCCTTTGCTTATGGAAACTATTGACCAAGCTTTGAAATCACGTGTGGAATTATGAAGCCCAAGTTTCAAAGAAGCCCATGAAGACTCTTAGTATATAAGCTTCTTTGTAACCCTAATTTAAAAACGTGTGTGTTGTATTCTGAAAAAAAAATAACATTGTGTTAGGGTTTGTGTTAGATAACTTGTGAGCCTACCTTGCATTTCCTTTGTGCAAGTCTAGGACATAGGATATTGTATTTGTGTAAGACCACTCCAAAGCTTTGAAGTACGGAGTTGTCTTTGTTTTTTAGAGTGTGTACTCAAACTACTGCATCTTTGTCTAGTATCACAAGGTTTGTGATTGATTAGGAGGTGAGATGGGATCTCAGACTTAGGAGTTCCTAGGTTGTAGTTGCACAAGATAGTGTCTAAGTCTTAAGGTGTAAACGGGTGTGTTTAGCTTAGGATTAGAACTATCATAGTGGACTTCTCTCCTGGATTGGTATCCCCCAGACTAAGGCTTGTTTAAGCGCTGAACTGGGTTAACAAACAAACCGTGTCATTTACTTTCTGTTAAGTTTAATCTCTTTATTGATTGTACCGCTCAGTGAATGTTCCAACATCGTATGCAACATCCCAAGTGTTGGAACATTACATAGCACATCCTTTACCTACGTGCCGGAATTTCAATCTCAATTCAATTTATCATATTTATGATATCATTGGGGGACACAACTCAATCAATCTATTTTCCAACATCCGATATCTCAACTTAATTTATCTATTTTATACCATCGGGACAAATTATGCCATTCTCAACGAGACATAATACAATGAATCTATTATATACCATTAACCCATCTATTTTCCAACATCCGATATTTCAATTCAATCCATCTATTTTCCAACATCCAATATCTCAATTCAATTTTATCAAACCGTATATGTTCAAATATCATATTCATGCATACTATCAAGTAAATTGAAAGTGCTATGTATTCAATTCAACATCTCTTGCAAAATAAGGAGAATGATAGCATAACATATCAAAATTTTCAAAATCCATCATAAACAAATCTTAAAATGGACAGAGAAACATGTAGCAATGATTCAATAATCAAATTTAAAAAGGTTACACATCATTATAAATTACCTGTAGTGAAGTGCATATTTAACGACATACCGATAAAAAAGGTATCATTCCAACAAACGATCCGTCAATTCAATTTATCAAGATTAAGACAACTTGATCCAAGTATCTAAAATGATTTCCAATCCTATTTGGGTCAAATTCAGTCATTCTCAACGAGACATAATACAATGCATCAATTGTATACCATTAATCTAATCCATATATTTTTCAACATCCGATATCTCAATTCAATTTATCATATTTATGATATCATTGGCGGACACAACTCAATCAATCTATTTTCCAACATCCGATATCTCAATTTAATTTATCTATTTTATACCATCGGGACAAATTATGTCATTTTCAACGAGACATAATACAATGCATCTATTACATACCATTAACCCATCTATTTTCCAACATCCGATATCTCAATTCAATCCATCTAATTTCCAACATCCGATATCTCAATTCAATTTTATCAAACCGTATATGTTCAAATATCATATCCATCCAAACTATCAAGTAAATTGAAAGTGCTATGCATTCAATTCAGCATCTCATGGAAAATACGGAGAATGATGGCATAACATATCAAAATTTTCAAAATCCATCATAAATAAATCTAAAAATGGACAGAGAAACATGTAGCAGTGATTCAAAAATCAAATTTAAAAAGGTTACACATCATTATAAATTAACTCTAGTGAAGTGCATATTTAACGACATACCGATAAAAAAGCTATTATTCCAACAAACGATCCATCAATTCAATTTATCAAGAGTAAGACAACTTGATCCAAGTATCTAAAATCACTGCCAATTCTATTCGGGACAAATTGGGCCATTCTCAACGAGATAATACAATGCATCAATTTTATACCATTAATCCAATCCATATATTTTTAAACATCCGATATCTCAATTCAATTTATCATATTTATGATATCCTTGGTGGACACAACTCAATCAATCTATTTTCCAACATCCGATATCTCAATTTAATTTATCTATTTTATATCATCGGGACAAATTATGTCATTCTCAACGAGATATAATACAATGCATCTATTATATACCATTAATCCATCTATTTTCCAACATCCGATATCTCAATTCAATTTTATCAAACCGTATATGTTCAAATATCATATCCATGCAAAGTATCAAGTAAATTGAAAGTGCTATGCATTCAATTCAGCATCTCATGCAAAATACGGAGAATGATGGCATAACATATCAAAATTTTCAAAATCAATCATAAACAAATCTTAAAATGGACATAGAAACATGTAGCATTGATTCAAAAATCAAATTTAAAAAGGTTACACATCATTATAAATTACCTCTAGTGAAATGCATATTTAACGGCATACCGATGATAAAACTATCATTCCAACAAACGATTCGTCAATTCAATTTATCAAGATTAAGACAACTTGATCCAAGTATCTAAAATCATATCCAATCCTATTCGGGACAAATTCGGTCATTCTCAACGAGAGATAATACAATGCATCAATTTTATACCTTTAATCCAATCCATATATTTTTCAACATCCGATATCTCAATTCAATTTATCATATTTATGATATCATTGGGGGACACAACTCAATCAATCTATTTTCCAACATCCGATATCTCAACTTAATTTATCTATTTTATACCATCGGGACAAATTATGCCATTCTCAACGCGACATAATACAATGAATCTATTATATACCATTAACCCATCTATTTTCCAACATCCGATATTTCAATTCAATCCATCTATTTTCCAACATCCAATATCTCAATTCAATTTTATCAAACCGTATATGTTCAAATATCATATTCATGCAGACTATCAAGTAAATTGAAAGTGCTATGGATTCAATTCAGCATCTCTTGCAAAATAAGGAGAATGATAGCATAACATATCAAAATTTTCAAAATCCATCATAAACAAATCTTAAAATGGACAGAGAAACATGTAGCAATGATTCAATAATCAAATTTAAAAAGGTTACACATCATTATAAATTACCTGTAGTGAAGTGCATATTTAACGACATACCGATAAAAAAGCTATTATTCCAACAAACGATCCATCAATTCAATTTATCAAGAGTAAGACAACTTGATCCAAGTATCTAAAATCACTGCCAATTCTATTCGGGACAAATTGGGCCATTCTCAACGAGATAATACAATGCATCAATTTTATACCATTAATCCAATCCATATATTTTTCAACATCCGATATCTCAATTCAATTTATCATATTTATGATATCATTGGGGGAATCAACTCAATCAATCTATTTTCCAACATCCGATATCTCAACTTAATTTATCTATTTTATACCATCGGGACAAATTATGCCATTCTCAACGAGACATAATACAATGAATCTATTATATACCATTAACCCATCTATTTTCCAACATCCGATATTTCAATTCAATCCATCTATTTTCCAACATCCGATATCTCAATTCAATTTTATCAAACCGTATATGTTCAAATATCATATTCATGCATACTATCAAGTAAATTGAAAGTGTTATGCATTCAATTCAGCATTTCATGCAAAATAAGGAGAATGATAGCATAACATATAAAAATGTTCAAAATCCATCATAAACAAATCGAAAAATGGACAGAGAAACATGTAGCAGTGATTCGAAAATCAAATTTAAAAAAGCTACATATCATTATAAATTACCTCTAGTGAAATGCATATTTAACGACATACCGATAAAAAAGCTATCTTTCCAACAAACGATCCGTCAATTCAATTTACCAAGATTAAGACAACTTGATCCAAGTATCTAAAATCATTTCCAATCCTAATCGGGAAAAATTTGGTCATTCTCAACGAGACATAATACAATGCATCTATTGTATACCATTAACCCAATCCATCTATTTTCCAACATCCGATATTTTAATTCAATCCATCTATTTTCCAACATCCGATATCTCAATTCAATTTTGTCAAACCGTATATGTTCAAATATCATATTCATGCATACTATCAAGTAAATTGAAAGTGCTATGTATTCTATTCAGCATCTCTTGCAAAATAAGGAGAATGATAGCATAACATATCAAAATTTTCAAAATCCATCATAAACAAATCTTAAAATGGACAGATAAACATGTAGCAATGATTCAATAATCAAATTTAAAAAGGTTACACATCATTATATAAATTACCTGTAGTGAAGTGCATATTTAACGACATACCGATAAAAAAGGTATCATTCCAACAAATGATCCGTCAATTCAATTTATCAAGAGTAAGACAACTTGATCCAAGTATCTAAAATCACTGCCAATTCTATTCGGGACAAATTGGGCCATTCTCAACGAGATAATACAATGCATCAATTTTATACCATTAATCCAATCCATATATTTTTCAACATCCGATATCTCAATTCAATTTATCATATTTATGATATCATTGGGGGAATCAACTCAATCAATCTATTTTCCAACATCCGATATCTCAACTTAATTTATCTATTTTATACCATCGGGACAAATTATGCCATTCTCAACGAGACATAATACAATGAATCTATTATATACCATTAACCCATCTATTTTCCAACATCCGATATTTCAATTCAATCCATCTATTTTCCAACATCCGATATCTCAATTCAATTTTATCAAACCGTATATGTTCAAATATCATATCCATCCAAACTATCAAGTAAATTGAAAGTGCTATGCATTCAATTCAGCATCTCATGCAAAATACGGAGAATGATGGCATAACATATCAAAATTTTCAAAATCCATCATAAATAAATCTAAAAATGGACAGAGAAACATGTAGCAGTGATTCAAAAATCAAATTTAAAAAGGTTACACATCATTATAAATTACCTCTAGTGAAGTGCATATTTAACGACATACCGATAAAAAAGCTATTATTCCAACAAACGATCCATCAATTCAATTTATCAAGAGTAAGACAACTTGATCCAAGTATCTAAAATCACTGCCAATTCTATTCGGGACAAATTGGGCCATTCTCAACGAGATAATACAATGCATCAATTTTATACCATTAATCCAATCCATATATTTTTCAACATCCGATATCTCAATTCAATTTATCATATTTATAATATCCTTGGTGGACACAACTCAATCAATCTATTTTCCAACATCCGATATCTCACTTTAATTTATCTATTTTATACCATCGGGACAAATTATGCCATTCTCAACGAGACATAATACAATCCATCTATTATATACCATTAATCCATCTATTTTCCAACATCCGATATCTCAATTCAATTTTATCAAACCGTATATGTTCAAATATCTTATCCATGCAAACTATCAAGTAAATTGAAAGTGCTATGCATTCAATTCAGCATCTCATGCAAAATACGGAGAATGATGGCATAACATATCAAAATTTTCAAAATCAATCATAAACAAATCTTAAAATGGACATAGAAACATGTAGCATTGATTCAAAAATCAAATTTAAAAAGGTTACATATCATTATAAATTACCTCTAGTGAAATGCATATTTAACGGCATACCGATGATAAAACTATCATTCCAACAAACGATTCGTCAATTCAATTTATCAAGATTAAGACAACTTGATCCAAGTATCTAAAATCATTTCCAATCCTATTCGGGACAAATTCGGTCATTCTCAACGAGAGATAATACAATGCATCGATTTTATACCTTTAATCCAATCCATATATTTTTCAACATCCGATATCTCAATTCAATTTATCATATTTATGATATCATTGGGGGACACAACTCAATCAATCTATTTTCCAACATCCGATATCTCAACTTAATTTATCTATTTTATACCATCGGGACAAATTATGCCATTCTCAACGCGACATAATACAATGAATCTATTATATACCATTAACCCATCTATTTTCCAACATCCGATATTTCAATTCAATCCATCTATTTTCCAACATCCAATATCTCAATTCAATTTTATCAAACCGTATATGTTCAAATATCATATTCATGCAGACTATCAAGTAAATTGAAAGTGCTATGGATTCAATTCAGCATCTCTTGCAAAATAAGGAGAATGATAGCATAACATATCAAAATTTTCAAAATCCATCATAAAGAAATCTTAAAATGGACAGAGAAACATGTAGCAATGATTCAATAATCAAATTTAAAAAGGTTACACATCATTATAAATTACCTGTAGTGAAGTGCATATTTAACGACATACCGATAAAAAAGGTATCATTCAAACAAATGATCCGTCAATTCAATTTATCAAGATTAAGACAACTTGATCCAAGTATCTAAAATGATTTCCAATCCTATTCGGGTCAAATTCAGTCATTCTCAACGAGACATAATAAAATGCATCAATTGTATACCATTAATCCAATCCATATATTTTTCAACATCCGATATCTCAATTCAATTTATCATATTTATGATATCATTGGCGGACACAACTCAATCAATCTATTTTCCAACATCCGATATCTCAACTTAATTTATCTATTTTATACCATCGGGACAAATTATGCCATTCTCAACGAGACATAATACAATGAATCTATTATATACCATTAACCCATCTATTTTCCAACATCCGATATTTCAATTCAATCCATCTATTTTCCAACATCCAATATCTCAATTCAATTTTATCAAACCGTATATGTTCAAATATCATATTCATGCATACTATCAAGTAAATTGAAAGTGCTATGTATTCAATTCAACATCTCTTGCAAAATAAGGAGAATGATAGCATAACATATCAAAATTTTCAAAATCCATCATAAACAAATCTTAAAATGGACAGAGAAACATGTAGCAATGATTCAATAATCAAATTTAAAAAGGTTACACATCATTATAAATTACCTGTAGTGAAGTGCATATTTAACGACATACCGATAAAAAAGGTATCATTCCAACAAACGATCCGTCAATTCAATTTATCAAGATTAAGACAACTTGATCCAAGTATCTAAAATGATTTCCAATCCTATTTGGGTCAAATTCAGTCATTCTCAACGAGACATAATACAATGCATCAATTGTATACCATTAATCTAATCCATATATTTTTCAACATCCGATATCTCAATTCAATTTATCATATTTATGATATCATTGGCGGACACAACTCAATCAATCTATTTTCCAACATCCGATATCTCAATTTAATTTATCTATTTTATACCATCGGGACAAATTATGTCATTTTCAACGAGACATAATACAATGCATCTATTACATACCATTAACCCATCTATTTTCCAACATCCGATATCTCAATTCAATCCATCTAATTTCCAACATCCGATATCTCAATTCAATTTTATCAAACCGTATATGTTCAAATATCATATCCATCCAAACTATCAAGTAAATTGAAAGTGCTATGCATTCAATTCAGCATCTCATGGAAAATACGGAGAATGATGGCATAACATATCAAAATTTTCAAAATCCATCATAAATAAATCTAAAAATGGACAGAGAAACATGTAGCAGTGATTCAAAAATCAAATTTAAAAAGGTTACACATCATTATAAATTAACTCTAGTGAAGTGCATATTTAACGACATACCGATAAAAAAGCTATTATTCCAACAAACGATCCATCAATTCAATTTATCAAGAGTAAGACAACTTGATCCAAGTATCTAAAATCACTGCCAATTCTATTCGGGACAAATTGGGCCATTCTCAACGAGATAATACAATGCATCAATTTTATACCATTAATCCAATCCATATATTTTTAAACATCCGATATCTCAATTCAATTTATCATATTTATGATATCCTTGGTGGACACAACTCAATCAATCTATTTTCCAACATCCGATATCTCAATTTAATTTATCTATTTTATATCATCGGGACAAATTATGTCATTCTCAACGAGATATAATACAATGCATCTATTATATACCATTAATCCATCTATTTTCCAACATCCGATATCTCAATTCAATTTTATCAAACCGTATATGTTCAAATATCATATCCATGCAAAGTATCAAGTAAATTGAAAGTGCTATGCATTCAATTCAGCATCTCATGCAAAATACGGAGAATGATGGCATAACATATCAAAATTTTCAAAATCAATCATAAACAAATCTTAAAATGGACATAGAAACATGTAGCATTGATTCAAAAATCAAATTTAAAAAGGTTACACATCATTATAAATTACCTCTAGTGAAATGCATATTTAACGGCATACCGATGATAAAACTATCATTCCAACAAACGATTCGTCAATTCAATTTATCAAGATTAAGACAACTTGATCCAAGTATCTAAAATCATATCCAATCCTATTCGGGACAAATTCGGTCATTCTCAACGAGAGATAATACAATGCATCAATTTTATACCTTTAATCCAATCCATATATTTTTCAACATCCGATATCTCAATTCAATTTATCATATTTATGATATCATTGGGGGACACAACTCAATCAATCTATTTTCCAACATCCGATATCTCAACTTAATTTATCTATTTTATACCATCGGGACAAATTATGCCATTCTCAACGCGACATAATACAATGAATCTATTATATACCATTAACCCATCTATTTTCCAACATCCGATATTTCAATTCAATCCATCTATTTTCCAACATCCAATATCTCAATTCAATTTTATCAAACCGTATATGTTCAAATATCATATTCATGCAGACTATCAAGTAAATTGAAAGTGCTATGGATTCAATTCAGCATCTCTTGCAAAATAAGGAGAATGATAGCATAACATATCAAAATTTTCAAAATCCATCATAAACAAATCTTAAAATGGACAGAGAAACATGTAGCAATGATTCAATAATCAAATTTAAAAAGGTTACACATCATTATAAATTACCTCTAGTGAAGTGCATATTTAACGACATACCGATAAAAAAGCTATTATTCCAACAAACGATCCATCAATTCAATTTATCAAGAGTAAGACAACTTGATCCAAGTATCTAAAATCACTGCCAATTCTATTCGGGACAAATTGGGCCATTCTCAACGAGATAATACAATGCATCAATTTTATACCATTAATCCAATCCATATATTTTTCAACATCCGATATCTCAATTCAATTTATCATATTTATGATATCATTGGGGGAATCAACTCAATCAATCTATTTTCCAACATCCGATATCTCAACTTAATTTATCTATTTTATACCATCGGGACAAATTATGCCATTCTCAACGAGACATAATACAATGAATCTATTATATACCATTAACCCATCTATTTTCCAACATCCGATATTTCAATTCAATCCATCTATTTTCCAACATCCGATATCTCAATTCAATTTTATCAAACCGTATATGTTCAAATATCATATTCATGCATACTATCAAGTAAATTGAAAGTGTTATGCATTCAATTCAGCATTTCATGCAAAATAAGGAGAATGATAGCATAACATATAAAAATGTTCAAAATCCATCATAAACAAATCGAAAAATGGACAGAGAAACATGTAGCAGTGATTCGAAAATCAAATTTAAAAAAGCTACATATCATTATAAATTACCTCTAGTGAAATGCATATTTAACGACATACCGATAAAAAAGCTATCTTTCCAACAAACGATCCGTCAATTCAATTTACCAAGATTAAGACAACTTGATCCAAGTATCTAAAATCATTTCCAATCCTAATCGGGAAAAATTTGGTCATTCTCAACGAGACATAATACAATGCATCTATTGTATACCATTAACCCAATCCATCTATTTTCCAACATCCGATATTTTAATTCAATCCATCTATTTTCCAACATCCGATATCTCAATTCAATTTTGTCAAACCGTATATGTTCAAATATCATATTCATGCATACTATCAAGTAAATTGAAAGTGCTATGTATTCTATTCAGCATCTCTTGCAAAATAAGGAGAATGATAGCATAACATATCAAAATTTTCAAAATCCATCATAAACAAATCTTAAAATGGACAGATAAACATGTAGCAATGATTCAATAATCAAATTTAAAAAGGTTACACATCATTATATAAATTACCTGTAGTGAAGTGCATATTTAACGACATACCGATAAAAAAGGTATCATTCCAACAAATGATCCGTCAATTCAATTTATCAAGAGTAAGACAACTTGATCCAAGTATCTAAAATCACTGCCAATTCTATTCGGGACAAATTGGGCCATTCTCAACGAGATAATACAATGCATCAATTTTATACCATTAATCCAATCCATATATTTTTCAACATCCGATATCTCAATTCAATTTATCATATTTATGATATCATTGGGGGAATCAACTCAATCAATCTATTTTCCAACATCCGATATCTCAACTTAATTTATCTATTTTATACCATCGGGACAAATTATGCCATTCTCAACGAGACATAATACAATGAATCTATTATATACCATTAACCCATCTATTTTCCAACATCCGATATTTCAATTCAATCCATCTATTTTCCAACATCCGATATCTCAATTCAATTTTATCAAACCGTATATGTTCAAATATCATATCCATCCAAACTATCAAGTAAATTGAAAGTGCTATGCATTCAATTCAGCATCTCATGCAAAATACGGAGAATGATGGCATAACATATCAAAATTTTCAAAATCCATCATAAATAAATCTAAAAATGGACAGAGAAACATGTAGCAGTGATTCAAAAATCAAATTTAAAAAGGTTACACATCATTATAAATTACCTCTAGTGAAGTGCATATTTAACGACATACCGATAAAAAAGCTATTATTCCAACAAACGATCCATCAATTCAATTTATCAAGAGTAAGACAACTTGATCCAAGTATCTAAAATCACTGCCAATTCTATTCGGGACAAATTGGGCCATTCTCAACGAGATAATACAATGCATCAATTTTATACCATTAATCCAATCCATATATTTTTCAACATCCGATATCTCAATTCAATTTATCATATTTATAATATCCTTGGTGGACACAACTCAATCAATCTATTTTCCAACATCCGATATCTCACTTTAATTTATCTATTTTATACCATCGGGACAAATTATGCCATTCTCAACGAGACATAATACAATCCATCTATTATATACCATTAATCCATCTATTTTCCAACATCCGATATCTCAATTCAATTTTATCAAACCGTATATGTTCAAATATCTTATCCATGCAAACTATCAAGTAAATTGAAAGTGCTATGCATTCAATTCAGCATCTCATGCAAAATACGGAGAATGATGGCATAACATATCAAAATTTTCAAAATCAATCATAAACAAATCTTAAAATGGACATAGAAACATGTAGCATTGATTCAAAAATCAAATTTAAAAAGGTTACATATCATTATAAATTACCTCTAGTGAAATGCATATTTAACGGCATACCGATGATAAAACTATCATTCCAACAAACGATTCGTCAATTCAATTTATCAAGATTAAGACAACTTGATCCAAGTATCTAAAATCATTTCCAATCCTATTCGGGACAAATTCGGTCATTCTCAACGAGAGATAATACAATGCATCGATTTTATACCTTTAATCCAATCCATATATTTTTCAACATCCGATATCTCAATTCAATTTATCATATTTATGATATCATTGGGGGACACAACTCAATCAATCTATTTTCCAACATCCGATATCTCAACTTAATTTATCTATTTTATACCATCGGGACAAATTATGCCATTCTCAACGCGACATAATACAATGAATCTATTATATACCATTAACCCATCTATTTTCCAACATCCGATATTTCAATTCAATCCATCTATTTTCCAACATCCAATATCTCAATTCAATTTTATCAAACCGTATATGTTCAAATATCATATTCATGCAGACTATCAAGTAAATTGAAAGTGCTATGGATTCAATTCAGCATCTCTTGCAAAATAAGGAGAATGATAGCATAACATATCAAAATTTTCAAAATCCATCATAAAGAAATCTTAAAATGGACAGAGAAACATGTAGCAATGATTCAATAATCAAATTTAAAAAGGTTACACATCATTATAAATTACCTGTAGTGAAGTGCATATTTAACGACATACCGATAAAAAAGGTATCATTCAAACAAATGATCCGTCAATTCAATTTATCAAGATTAAGACAACTTGATCCAAGTATCTAAAATGATTTCCAATCCTATTCGGGTCAAATTCAGTCATTCTCAACGAGACATAATAAAATGCATCAATTGTATACCATTAATCCAATCCATATATTTTTCAACATCCGATATCTCAATTCAATTTATCATATTTATGATATCATTGGCGGACACAACTCAATCAATTTATTTTCCAACATCCGATATCTCAATTCAATCCATCTATTTTCCAACATCCGATATCTCAATTCAATTTTATCAAACCGTATATGTTCAAATATCATATCCATCCAAACTATCAAGTAAATTGAAAGTGCTTTGCATTCAATTCAGCATCTCATGCAAAATACGGAGAATGATGGCATAACATATCAAAATTTTCAAAATCCATCATAAATAAATCTAAAAATGGACAGAGAAACATGTAGCAGTGATTCAAAAATCAAATTTAAAAAGGTTACACATCATTATAAATTACCTCTAGTGAAGTGCATATTTAACGACATACCGATAAAAAAGCTATTATTCCAACAAATTATCCATCAATTCAATTTATCAAGAGTAAGACAACTTGATCCAAGTATCTAAAATCACTGCCAATTCTATTCGGGACAAATTGGGCCATTCTCAACGAGATAATACAATGCATCAATTTTATACCATTAATCCAATCCATATATTTTTCAACATCCGATATCTCAATTCAATTTATCATATTTATGATATCCTTGGTGGACACAACTCAATCAATCTATTTTCCAACATCCGATATCTCAATTTAATTTATCTATTTTATACCATCGGGACAAATTATGCCATTCTCAACGAGACATAATACAATCCATCTATTATATACCATTAATCCATCTATTTTCCAACATCCGATATCTCAATTCAATTTTATCAAACCGTATATGTTCAAATATCTTATCCATGCAAACTATCAAGTAAATTGAAAGTGCTATGCATTCAATTCAGCATCTCATGCAAAATACGGAGAATGATGGCATAACATATCAAAATTTTCAAAATCAATCATAAACAAATCTTAAAATGGACATAGAAACATGTAGCATTGATTCAAAAATCAAATTTAAAAAGGTTACATATCATTATAAATTACCTCTAGTGAAATGCATATTTAACGGCATACCGATGATAAAACTATCATTCCAACAAACGATTCGTCAATTCAATTTATCAAGATTAAGACAACTTGATCCAAGTATCTAAAATCATTTCCAATCCTATTCGGGACAAATTCGGTCATTCTCAACGAGAGATAATACAATGCATCGATTTTATACCTTTAATCCAATCCATATATTTTTCAACATCCGATATCTCAATTCAATTTATCATATTTATGATATCATTGGGGGACACAACTCAATCAATCTATTTTCCAACATCCGATATCTCAACTTAATTTATCTATTTTATACCATCGGGACAAATTATGCCATTCTCAACGCGACATAATACAATGAATCTATTATATACCATTAACCCATCTATTTTCCAACATCCGATATTTCAATTCAATCCATCTATTTTCCAACATCCAATATCTCAATTCAATTTTATCAAACCGTATATGTTCAAATATCATATTCATGCAGACTATCAAGTAAATTGAAAGTGCTATGGATTCAATTCAGCATCTCTTGCAAAATAAGGAGAATGATAGCATAACATATCAAAATTTTCAAAATCCATCATAAACAAATCTTAAAATGGACAGAGAAACATGTAGCAATGATTCAATAATCAAATTTAAAAAGGTTACACATCATTATAAATTACCTGTAGTGAAGTGCATATTTAACGACATACCGATAAAAAAGGTATCATTCCAACAAATGATCCGTCAATTCAATTTATCAAGATTAAGACAACTTGATCCAAGTATCTAAAATGATTTCCAATCCTATTCGGGTCAAATTCAGTCATTCTCAACGAGACATAATAAAATGCATCAATTGTATACCATTAATCCAATCCATATATTTTTCAACATCCGATATCTCAATTCAATTTATCATATTTATGATATCATTGGCGGACACAACTCAATCAATTTATTTTCCAACATCCGATATCTCAATTTAATTTATCAATTTTATACCATCGGGACAAATTATGTCATTCTCAACGAGATATAATACAATGCATCTATTATATACCATTAATCCATCTATTTTCCAACATCCGATATCTCAATTCAATTTTATCAAACCGTATATGTTCAAATATCATATCCATGCAAACTATCAAGTAAATTGAAAGTGCTATGCATTCAATTCAGCATCTCATGCAAAATACGGAGAATGATGGCATAACATATCAAAATTTTCAAAATCAATCATAAACAAATCTTAAAATGGACATAGAAACATGTAGCATTGATTCAAAAATCAAATTTAAAAAGGTTACACATCATTATAAATTACCTCTAGTGAAATGCATATTTAACGGCATACCGATGATAAAACTATCATTCCAACAAACGATTCGTCAATTCAATTTATAAAGATTAAGACAACTTGATCCAAGTATCTAAAATCATTTCCAATCCTATTCGGGACAAATTCGGTCATTCTCAACGAGAGATAATACAATGCATCAATTTTATACCTTTAATCCAATCCATATATTTTTCAACATCCGATATCTCAATTCAATTTATCATATTTATGATATCATTGGGGGACACAACTCAATCAATCTATTTTCCAACATCCGATATCTCAACTTAATTTATCTATTTTATACCATCGGGACAAATTATGCCATTCTCAACGAGACATAATACAATGAATCTATTATATACCATTAACCCATCTATTTTCCAACATCCGATATTTCAATTCAATCCATCTATTTTCCAACATCCAATATCTCAATTCAATTTTATCAAACCGTATATGTTCAAATATCATATTCATGCATACTATCAAGTAAATTGAAAGTGCTATGTATTCAATTCAACATCTCTTGCAAAATAAGGAGAATGATAGCATAACATATCAAAATTTTCAAAATCCATCATAAAAAAATCTTAAAATGGACAGAGAAACATGTAGCAATGATTCAATAATCAAATTTAAAAAGGTTACACATCATTATAAATTACCTGTAGTGAAGTGCATATTTAACGACATACCGATAAAAAAGGTATCATTCCAACAAATGATCCGTCAATTCAATTTATCAAGATTAAGACAACTTGATCCAAGTATCTAAAATGATTTCCAATCCTATTCGGGTCAAATTCAGTCATTCTCAACGAGACATAATACAATGCATCAATTGTATACCATTAATCTAATCCATATATTTTTCAACATCCGATATCTCAATTCAATTTATCATATTTATGATATCATTGGCGGACACAACTCAATCAATCTATTTTCCAACATCCGATATCTCAATTTAATTTATCTATTTTATACCATCGGGACAAATTATGTCATTTTCAACGAGACATAATACAATGCATCTATTACATACCATTAACCCATCTATTTTCCAACATCCGATATCTCAATTCAATCCATCTAATTTCCAACATCCGATATCTCAATTCAATTTTATCAAACCGTATATGTTCAAATATCATATCCATCCAAACTATCAAGTAAATTGAAAGTGCTATGCATTCAATTCAGCATCTCATGGAAAATACGGAGAATGATGGCATAACATATCAAAATTTTCAAAATCCATCATAAATAAATCTAAAAATGGACAGAGAAACATGTAGCAGTGATTCAAAAATCAAATTTAAAAAGGTTACACATCATTATAAATTAACTCTAGTGAAGTGCATATTTAACGACATACCGATAAAAAAGCTATTATTCCAACAAACGATCCATCAATTCAATTTATCAAGAGTAAGACAACTTGATCCAAGTATCTAAAATCACTGCCAATTCTATTCGGGACAAATTGGGCCATTCTCAACGAGATAATACAATGCATCAATTTTATACCATTAATCCAATCCATATATTTTTCAACATCCGATATCTCAATTCAATTTATCATATTTAGGATATCCTTGGTGGACACAACTCAATCAATCTATTTTCCAACATCCGATATCTCAATTTAATTTATCTATTTTATACCATCGGGACAAATTATGTCATTCTCAACGAGATATAATACAATGCATCTATTATATACCATTAATCCATCTATTTTCCAACATCCGATATCTCAATTCAATTTTATCAAACCGTATATGTTCAAATATCATATCCATGCAAAGTATCAAGTAAATTGAAAGTGCTATGCATTCAATTCAGCATCTCATGCAAAATACGGAGAATGATGGCATAACATATCAAAATTTTCAAAATCAATCATAAACAAATCTTAAAATGGACATAGAAACATGTAGCATTGATTCAAAAATCAAATTTAAAAAGGTTACACATCATTATAAATTACCTCTAGTGAAATGCATATTTAACGGCATACCGATGATAAAACTATCATTCCAACAAACGATTCGTCAATTCAATTTATCAAGATTAAGACAACTTGATCCAAGTATCTAAAATCATATCCAATCCTATTCGGGACAAATTCGGTCATTCTCAACGAGAGATAATACAATGCATCAATTTTATACCTTTAATCCAATCCATATATTTTTCAACATCCGATATCTCAATTCAATTTATCATATTTATGATATCATTGGGGGACACAACTCAATCAATCTATTTTCCAACATCCGATATCTCAACTTAATTTATCTATTTTATACCATCGGGACAAATTATGCCATTCTCAACGCGACATAATACAATGAATCTATTATATACCATTAACCCATCTATTTTCCAACATCCGATATTTCAATTCAATCCATCTATTTTCCAACATCCAATATCTCAATTCAATTTTATCAAACCGTATATGTTCAAATATCATATTCATGCAGACTATCAAGTAAATGGAAAGTGCTATGGATTCAATTCAGCATCTCTTGCAAAATAAGGAGAATGATAGCATAACATATCAAAATTTTCAAAATCCATCATAAACAAATCTTAAAATGGACAGAGAAACATGTAGCAATGATTCAATAATCAAATTTAAAAAGGTTACACATCATTATAAATTACCTCTAGTGAAGTGCATATTTAACGACATACCGATAAAAAAGCTATTATTCCAACAAACGATCCATCAATTCAATTTATCAAGAGTAAGACAACTTGATCCAAGTATCTAAAATCACTGCCAATTCTATTCGGGACAAATTGGGCCATTCTCAACGAGATAATACAATGCATCAATTTTATACCATTAATCCAATCCATATATTTTTCAACATCCGATATCTCAATTCAATTTATCATATTTATGATATCCTTGGTGGACACAACTCAATCAATCTATTTTCCAACATCCGATATCTCAATTTAATTTATCTATTTTATACCATCGGGACAAATTATGCCATTCTCAACGAGACATAATACAATCCATCTATTATATACCATTAATCCATCTATTTTCCAACATCCGATATTTCAATTCAATCCATCTATTTTCCAACATCCAATATCTCAATTCAATTTTATCAAACCGTATATGTTCAAATATCATATTCATGCAGACTATCAAGTAAATTGAAAGTGCTATGGATTCAATTCAGCATCTCTTGGAAAATAAGGAGAATGATAGCATAACATATCAAAATTTTCAAAATCCATCATAAACAAATCTTAAAATGGACAGAGAAACATGTAGCAATGATTCAATAATCAAATTTAAAAAGGTTACACATCATTATAAATTACCTGTAGTGAAGTGCATATTTAACGACATACCGATAAAAAAGGTATCATTCCAACAAATGATCCGTCAATTCAATTTATCAAGATTAAGACAACTTGATCCAAGTATCTAAAATGATTTCCAATCCTATTCGGGTCAAATTCAGTCATTCTCAACGAGACATAATAAAATGCATCAATTGTATACCATTAATCCAATCCATATATTTTTCAACATCCGATATCTCAATTCAATTTATCATATTTATGATATCATTGGCGGACACAACTCAATCAATTTATTTTCCAACATCCGATATCTCAATTTAATTTATCTATTTTATACCATCGGGACAAATTATGTCATTCTCAACGAGATATAATACAATGCATCTATTATATACCATTAATCCATCTATTTTCCAACATCCGATATCTCAATTCAATTTTATCAAACCGTATATGTTCAAATATCATATCCATGCAAACTATCAAGTAAATTGAAAGTGTTATGCATTCAATTCAGCATCTCATGCAAAATACGGAGAATGATGGCATAACATATCAAAATTTTCAAAATCAATCATAAACAAATCTTAAAATGGACATAGAAACATGTAGCATTGATTCAAAAATCAAATTTAAAAAGGTTACACATCATTATAAATTACCTCTAGTGAAATGCATATTTAACGGCATACCGATGATAAAACTATCATTCCAACAAACGATTCGTCAATTCAATTTATAAAGATTAAGACAACTTGATCCAAGTATCTAAAATCATTTCCAATCCTATTCGGGACAAATTCGGTCATTCTCAACGAGAGATAATACAATGCATCAATTTTATACCTTTAATCCAATCCATATATTTTTCAACATCCGATATCTCAATTCAATTTATCATATTTATGATATCATTGGGGGACACAACTCAATCAATCTATTTTCCAACATCCGATATCTCAACTTAATTTATCTATTTTATAACATCGGGACAAATTATGCCATTCTCAACAAGACATAATACAATGAATCTATTATATACCATTAACCCATCTATTTTCCAACATCCGATATTTCAATTCAATCCATCTATTTTCCAACATCCAATATCTCAATTCAATTTTATCAAACCGTATATGTTCAAATATCATATTCATGCATACTATCAAGTAAATTGAAAGTGCTATGTATTCAATTCAACATCTCTTGCAAAATAAGGAGAATGATAGCATAACATATCAAAATTTTCAAAATCCATCATAAACAAATCTTAAAATGGACAGAGAAACATGTAGCAATGATTCAATAATCAAATTTAAAAAGGTTACACATCATTATAAATTACCTGTAGTGAAGTGCATATTTAACGACATACCGATAAAAAAGGTATCATTCCAACAAATGATCCGTCAATTCAATTTATCAAGATTAAGACAACTTGATCCAAGTATCTAAAATGATTTCCAATCCTATTCGGGTCAAATTCAGTCATTCTCAACGAGACATAATACAATGCATCAATTGTATACCATTAATCTAATCCATATATTTTTCAACATCCGATATCTCAATTCAATTTATCATATTTATGATATCATTGGCGGACACAACTCAATCAATCTATTTTCCAACATCCGATATCTCAATTTAATTTATCTATTTTATACCATCGGGACAAATTATGTCATTTTCAACGAGACATAATACAATGCATCTATTACATACCATTAACCCATCTATTTTCCAACATCCGATATCTCAATTCAATCCATCTAATTTCCAACATCCGATATCTCAATTCAATTTTATCAAACCGTATATGTTCAAATATCATATCCATCCAAACTATCAAGTAAATTGAAAGTGCTATGCATTCAATTCAGCATCTCATGGAAAATACGGAGAATGATGGCATAACATATCAAAATTTTCAAAATCCATCATAAATAAATCTAAAAATGGACAGAGAAACATGTAGCAGTGATTCAAAAATCAAATTTAAAAAGGTTACACATCATTATAAATTAACTCTAGTGAAGTGCATATTTAACGACATACCGATAAAAAAGCTATTATTCCAACAAACGATCCATCAATTCAATTTATCAAGAGTAAGACAACTTGATCCAAGTATCTAAAATCACTGCCAATTCTATTCGGGACAAATTGGGCCATTCTCAACGAGATAATACAATGCATCAATTTTATACCATTAATCCAATCCATATATTTTTCAACATCCGATATCTCAATTCAATTTATCATATTTATGATATCCTTGGTGGACACAACTCAATCAATTTATTTTCCAACATCCGATATCTCAATTTAATTTATCTATTTTATACCATCGGGACAAATTATGTCATTCTCAACGAGATATAATACAATGCATCTATTATATACCATTAATCCATCTATTTTCCAACATCCGATATCTCAATTCAATTTTATCAAACCGTATATGTTCAAATATCATATCCATGCAAACTATCAAGTAAATTGAAAGTGCTATGCATTCAATTCAGCATCTCATGCAAAATACGGAGAATGATGGCATAACATATCAAAATTTTCAAAATCAATCATAAACAAATCTTAAAATGGACATAGAAACATGTAGCATTGATTCAAAAATCAAATTTAAAAAGGTTACACATCATTATAAATTACCTCTAGTGAAATGCATATTTAACGGCATACCGATGATAAAACTATCATTCCAACAAACGATTCGTCAATTCAATTTATAAAGATTAAGACAACTTGATCCAAGTATCTAAAATCATTTCCAATCCTATTCGGGACAAATTCGGTCATTCTCAACGAGAGATAATACAATGCATCAATTTTATACCTTTAATCCAATCCATATATTTTTCAACATCCGATATCTCAATTCAATTTATCATATTTATGATATCATTGGGGGACACAACTCAATCAATCTATTTTCCAACATCCGATATCTCAACTTAATTTATCTATTTTATAACATCGGGACAAATTATGCCATTCTCAACGAGACATAATACAATGAATCTATTATATACCATTAACCCATCTATTTTCCAACATCCGATATTTCAATTCAATCCATCTATTTTCCAACATCCAATATCTCAATTCAATTTTATCAAACCGTATATGTTCAAATATCATATTCATGCATACTATCAAGTAAATTGAAAGTGCTATGTATTCAATTCAGCATCTCTTGCAAAATAAGGAGAATGATAGCATAACATATCAAAATTTTCAAAATCCATCATAAACAAATCTTAAAATGGACAGAGAAACATGTAGCAATGATTCAATAATCAAATTTAAAAAGGTTACACATCATTATAAATTACCTGTAGTGAAGTGCATATTTAACGACATACCGATAAAAAAGGTATCATTCCAACAAATGATCCGTCAATTCAATTTATCAAGATTAAGACAACTTGATCCAAGTATCTAAAATGATTTCCAATCCTATTCGGGTCAAATTCAGTCATTCTCAACGAGACATAATACAATGCATCAATTGTATACCATTAATCTAATCCATATATTTTTCAACATCCGATATCTCAATTCAATTTATCATATTTATGATATCATTGGCGGACACAACTCAATCAATCTATTTTCCAACATCCGATATCTCAATTTAATTTATCTATTTTATACCATCGGGACAAATTATGTCATTTTCAACGAGACATAATACAATGCATCTATTACATACCATTAACCCATCTATTTTCCAACATCCGATATCTCAATTCAATCCATCTAATTTCCAACATCCGATATCTCAATTCAATTTTATCAAACCGTATATGTTCAAATATCATATCCATCCAAACTATCAAGTAAATTGAAAGTGCTATGCATTCAATTCAGCATCTCATGGAAAATACGGAGAATGATGGCATAACATATCAAAATTTTCAAAATCCATCATAAATAAATCTAAAAATGGACAGAGAAACATGTAGCAGTGATTCAAAAATCAAATTTAAAAAGGTTACACATCATTATAAATTAACTCTAGTGAAGTGCATATTTAACGACATACCGATAAAAAAGCTATTATTCCAACAAACGATCCATCAATTCAATTTATCAAGAGTAAGACAACTTGATCCAAGTATCTAAAATCACTGCCAATTCTATTCGGGACAAATTGGGCCATTCTCAACGAGATAATACAATGCATCAATTTTATACCATTAATCCAATCCATATATTTTTCAACATCCGATATCTCAATTCAATTTATCATATTTATGATATCCTTGGTGGACACAACTCAATCAATTTATTTTCCAACATCCGATATCTCAATTTAATTTATCTATTTTATACCATCGGGACAAATTATGTCATTCTCAACGAGATATAATACAATGCATCTATTATATACCATTAATCCATCTATTTTCCAACATCCGATATCTCAATTCAATTTTATCAAACCGTATATGTTCAAATATCATATCCATGCAAACTATCAAGTAAATTGAAAGTGCTATGCATTCAATTCAGCATCTCATGCAAAATACGGAGAATGATGGCATAACATATCAAAATTTTCAAAATCAATCATAAACAAATCTTAAAATGGACATAGAAACATGTAGCATTGATTCAAAAATCAAATTTAAAAAGGTTACACATCATTATAAATTACCTCTAGTGAAATGCATATTTAACGGCATACCGATGATAAAACTATCATTCCAACAAACGATTCGTCAATTCAATTTATAAAGATTAAGACAACTTGATCCAAGTATCTAAAATCATTTCCAATCCTATTCGGGACAAATTCGGTCATTCTCAACGAGAGATAATACAATGCATCAATTTTATACCTTTAATCCAATCCATATATTTTTCAACATCCGATATCTCAATTCAATTTATCATATTTATGATATCATTGGGGGACACAACTCAATCAATCTATTTTCCAACATCCGATATCTCAACTTAATTTATCTATTTTATACCATCGGGACAAATTATGCCATTCTCAACGAGACATAATACAATGAATCTATTATATACCATTAACCCATCTATTTTCCAACATCCGATATTTCAATTCAATCCATCTATTTTCCAACATCCAATATCTCAATTCAATTTTATCAAACCGTATATGTTCAAATATCATATTCATGCATACTATCAAGTAAATTGAAAGTGCTATGTATTCAATTCAGCATCTCTTGCAAAATAAGGAGAATGATAGCATAACATATCAAAATTTTCAAAATCCATCATAAACAAATCTTAAAATGGACAGAGAAACATGTAGCAATGATTCAATAATCGAATTTAAAAAGGTTACACATCATTATAAATTACCTGTAGTGAAGTGCATATTTAACGACATACCGATAAAAAAGGTATCATTCCAACAAATGATCCGTCAATTCAAATTATCAAGATTAAGACATCTTGATCCAAGTATCTAAAATGATTTCCAATCCTATTCGGGTCAAATTCAGTCATTCTCAACGAGACATAATACAATGGATCAATTGTATACCATTAATCCAATCCATATATTTTTCAACATCCGATATCTCAATTCAATTTATCATATTTATGATATCATTGGCGGACACAACTCAATCAATCTATTTTCCAACATCCGATATCTCAATTTAATTTATCTATTTTATACCATCGGGACAAATTATGTCATTTTCAACGAGACATAATACAATGCATCTATTACATACCATTAACCCATCTATTTTCCAACATCCGATATCTCAATTCAATCCATCTATTTTCCAACATCCGATATCTCAATTCAATTTTATCAAACCGTATATGTTCAAATATCATATCCATCCAAACTATCAAGTAAATTGAAAGTGCTATGCATTCAATTCAGCATCTCATGGAAAATACGGAGAATGATGGCATAACATATCAAAATTTTCAAAATCCATCATAAATAAATCTAAAAATGGACAGAGAAACATGTAGCAGTGATTCAAAAATCAAATTTAAAAAGGTTACACATCATTATAAATTAACTCTAGTGAAGTGCATATTTAACGACATACCGATAAAAAAGCTATTATTCCAACAAACGATCCATCAATTCAATTTATCAAGAGTAAGACAACTTGATCCAAGTATCTAAAATCACTGCCAATTCTATTCGGGACAAATTGGGCCATTCTCAACGAGATAATACAATGCATCAATTTTATACCATTAATCCAATCCATATATTTTTCAACATCCGATATCTCAATTCAATTTATCATATTTATGATATCCTTGGTGGACACAACTCAATCAATCTATTTTCCAACATCCGATATCTCAATTTAATTTATCTATTTTATACCATCGGGACAAATTATGTCATTCTCAACGAGATATAATACAATGCATCTATTATATACCATTAATCCATCTATTTTCCAACATCCGATATCTCAATTCAATTTTATCAAACCGTATATGTTCAAATATCATATTCATGCAGACTATCAAGTAAAATGAAAGTGCTATGGATTCAATTCAGCATCTCTTGCAAAATAAGGAGAATGATAGCATAACATATCAAAATTTTCAAAATCCATCATAAACAAATCTTAAAATGGACAGAGAAACATGTAGCAATGATTTAATAATCAAATTTAAAAAGGTTACACATCATTATAAATTACCTGTAGTGAAGTGCATATTTAACGACATACCGATAAAAAAGGTATCATTCCAACAAATGATCCGTCAATTCAATTTATCAAGATTAAGACAACTTGATCCAAGTATCTAAAATGATTTCCAATCCTATTCGGGTCAAATTCAGTCATTCTCAACGAGACATAATAAAATGCATCAATTGTATACCATTAATCCAATCCATATATTTTTCAACATCCGATATCTCAATTCAATTTATCATATTTATGATATCATTGGCGGACACAACTCAATCAATTTATTTTCCAACATCCGATATCTCAATTTAATTTATCTATTTTATACCATCGGGACAAATTATGTCATTCTCAACGAGATATAATACAATGCATCTATTATATACCATTAATCCATCTATTTTCCAACATCCGATATCTCAATTCAATTTTATCAAACCGTATATGTTCAAATATCATATCCATGCAAACTATCAAGTAAATTGAAAGTGCTATGCATTCAATTCAGCATCTCATGCAAAATACGGAGAATGATGGCATAACATATCAAAATTTTCAAAATCAATCATAAACAAATCTTAAAATGGACATAGAAACATGTAGCATTGATTCAAAAATCAAATTTAAAAAGGTTACACATCATTATAAATTACCTCTAGTGAAATGCATATTTAACGGCATACCGATGATAAAACTATCATTCCAACAAACGATTCGTCAATTCAATTTATAAAGATTAAGACAACTTGATCCAAGTATCTAAAATCATTTCCAATCCTATTCGGGACAAATTCGGTCATTCTCAACGAGAGATAATACAATGCATCAATTTTATACCTTTAATCCAATCCATATATTTTTCAACATCCGATATCTCAATTCAATTTATCATATTTATGATATCATTGGGGGACACAACTCAATCAATCTATTTTCCAACATCCGATATCTCAACTTAATTTATCTATTTTATAACATCGGGACAAATTATGCCATTCTCAACGAGACATAATACAATGAATCTATTATATACCATTAACCCATCTATTTTCCAACATCCGATATCTCAATTCAATTTTATCAAACCGTATATGTTCAAATATCATATCCATGCAAAGTATCAAGTAAATTGAAAGTGCTATGCATTCAATTCAGCATCTCATGCAAAATACGGAGAATGATGGCATAACATATCAAAATTTTCAAAATCAATCATAAACAAATCTTAAAATGGACATAGAAACATGTAGCATTGATTCAAAAATCAAATTTAAAAAGGTTACACATCATTATAAATTACCTCTAGTGAAATGCATATTTAACGGCATACCGATGATAAAACTATCATTCCAACAAACGATTCGTCAATTCAATTTATCAAGATTAAGACAACTTGATCCAAGTATCTAAAATCATTTCCAATCCTATTCGGGACAAATTCGGTCATTCTCAACGAGAGATAATACAATGCATCAATTTTATACCATTAATCCAATCCATATATTTTTCAACATCCGATATCTCAATTCAATTTATCATATTTATGATATCCTTGGTGGACACAACTCAATCAATCTATTTTCCAACATCCGATATCTCAATTTAATTTATCTATTTTATACCATCGGGACAAATTATGTCATTCTCAACGAGATATAATACAATGCATCTATTATATACCATTAATCCATCTATTTTCCAACATCCGATATCTCAATTCAATTTTATCAAACCGTATATGTTCAAATATCATATCCATGCAAAGTATCAAGTAAATTGAAAGTGCTATGCATTCAATTCAGCATCTCATGCAAAATACGGAGAATGATGGCATAACATATCAAAATTTTCAAAATCAATCATAAACAAATCTTAAAATGGACATAGAAACATGTAGCATTGATTCAAAAATCAAATTTAAAAAGGTTACACATCATTATAAATTACCTCTAGTGAAATGCATATTTAACGGCATACCGATGATAAAACTATCATTCCAACAAACGATTCGTCAATTCAATTTATCAAGATTAAGACAACTTGATCCAAGTATCTAAAATCATTTCCAATCCTATTCGGGACAAATTCGGTCATTCTCAACGAGAGATAATACAATGCATCAATTTTATACCTTTAATCCAATCCATATATTTTTCAACATCCGATATCTCAATTCAATTTATCATATTTATGATATCATTGGGGGACACAACTCAATCAATCTATTTTCCAACATCCGATATCTCAACTTAATTTATCTATTTTATACCATCGGGACAAATTATGCCATTCTCAACGAGACATAATACAATGAATCTATTATATACCATTAACCCATCTATTTTCCAACATCCGATATTTCAATTCAATCCATCTATTTTCCAACATCCAATATCTCAATTCAATTTTATCAAACCGTATATGTTCAAATATCATATTCATGCATACTATCAAGTAAATTGAAAGTGCTATGTATTCAATTCAACATCTCTTGCAAAATAAGGAGAATGATAGCATAACATATCAAAATTTTCAAAATCCATCATAAACAAATCTTAAAATGGACAGAGAAACATGTAGCAATGATTCAATAATCAAATTTAAAAAGGTTACACATCATTATAAATTACCTGTAGTGAAGTGCATATTTAACGACATACCGATAAAAAAGGTATCATTCCAACAAATGATCCGTCAATTCAATTTATCAAGATTAAGACAACTTGATCCAAGTATCTAAAATGATTTCCAATCCTATTCGGGTCAAATTCAGTCATTCTCAACGAGACATAATACAATGCATCAATTGTATACCATTAATCTAATCCATATATTTTTCAACATCCGATATCTCAATTCAATTTATCATATTTATGATATCATTGGCGGACACAACTCAATCAATCTATTTTCCAACATCCGATATCTCAATTTAATTTATCTATTTTATACCATCGGGACAAATTATGTCATTTTCAACGAGACATAATACAATGCATCTATTACATACCATTAACCCATCTATTTTCCAACATCCGATATCTCAATTCAATCCATCTAATTTCCAACATCCGATATCTCAATTCAATTTTATCAAACCGTATATGTTCAAATATCATATCCATCCAAACTATCAAGTAAATTGAAAGTGCTATGCATTCAATTCAGCATCTCATGGAAAATACGGAGAATGATGGCATAACATATCAAAATTTTCAAAATCCATCATAAATAAATCTAAAAATGGACAGAGAAACATGTAGCAGTGATTCAAAAATCAAATTTAAAAAGGTTACACATCATTATAAATTAACTCTAGTGAAGTGCATATTTAACGACATACCGATAAAAAAGCTATTATTCCAACAAACGATCCATCAATTCAATTTATCAAGAGTAAGACAACTTGATCCAAGTATCTAAAATCACTGCCAATTCTATTCGGGACAAATTGGGCCATTCTCAACGAGATAATACAATGCATCAATTTTATACCATTAATCCAATCCATATATTTTTCAACATCCGATATCTCAATTCAATTTATCATATTTATGATATCCTTGGTGGACACAACTCAATCAATCTATTTTCCAACATCCGATATCTCAATTTAATTTATCTATTTTATACCATCGGGACAAATTATGTCATTCTCAACGAGATATAATACAATGCATCTATTATATACCATTAATCCATCTATTTTCCAACATCCGATATCTCAATTCAATTTTATCAAACCGTATATGTTCAAATATCATATCCATGCAAAGTATCAAGTAAATTGAAAGTGCTATGCATTCAATTCAGCATCTCATGCAAAATACGGAGAATGATGGCATAACATATCAAAATTTTCAAAATCAATCATAAACAAATCTTAAAATGGACATAGAAACATGTAGCATTGATTCAAAAATCAAATTTAAAAAGGTTACACATCATTATAAATTACCTCTAGTGAAATGCATATTTAACGGCATACCGATGATAAAACTATCATTCCAACAAACGATTCGTCAATTCAATTTATCAAGATTAAGACAACTTGATCCAAGTATCTAAAATCATTTCCAATCCTATTCGGGACAAATTCGGTCATTCTCAACGAGAGATAATACAATGCATCAATTTTATACCTTTAATCCAATCCATATATTTTTCAACATCCGATATCTCAATTCAATTTATCATATTTATGATATCATTGGGGGACACAACTCAATCAATCTATTTTCCAACATCCGATATCTCAACTTAATTTATCTATTTTATACCATCGGGACAAATTATGCCATTCTCAACGAGACATAATACAATGAATCTATTATATACCATTAACCCATCTATTTTCCAACATCCGATATTTCAATTCAATCCATCTATTTTCCAACATCCAATATCTCAATTCAATTTTATCAAACCGTATATGTTCAAATATCATATTCATGCATACTATCAAGTAAATTGAAAGTGCTATGTATTCAATTCAACATCTCTTGCAAAATAAGGAGAATGATAGCATAACATATCAAAATTTTCAAAATCCATCATAAACAAATCTTAAAATGGACAGAGAAACATGTAGCAATGATTCAATAATCAAATTTAAAAAGGTTACACATCATTATAAATTACCTGTAGTGAAGTGCATATTTAACGACATACCGATAAAAAAGGTATCATTCCAACAAATGATCCGTCAATTCAATTTATCAAGATTAAGACAACTTGATCCAAGTATCTAAAATGATTTCCAATCCTATTCGGGTCAAATTCAGTCATTCTCAACGAGACATAATACAATGCATCAATTGTATACCATTAATCTAATCCATATATTTTTCAACATCCGATATCTCAATTCAATTTATCATATTTATGATATCATTGGCGGACACAACTCAATCAATCTATTTTCCAACATCCGATATCTCAATTTAATTTATCTATTTTATACCATCGGGACAAATTATGTCATTTTCAACGAGACATAATACAATGCATCTATTACATACCATTAACCCATCTATTTTCCAACATCCGATATCTCAATTCAATCCATCTAATTTCCAACATCCGATATCTCAATTCAATTTTATCAAACCGTATATGTTCAAATATCATATCCATCCAAACTATCAAGTAAATTGAAAGTGCTATGCATTCAATTCAGCATCTCATGGAAAATACGGAGAATGATGGCATAACATATCAAAATTTTCAAAATCCATCATAAATAAATCTAAAAATGGACAGAGAAACATGTAGCAGTGATTCAAAAATCAAATTTAAAAAGGTTACACATCATTATAAATTAACTCTAGTGAAGTGCATATTTAACGACATACCGATAAAAAAGCTATTATTCCAACAAACGATCCATCAATTCAATTTATCAAGAGTAAGACAACTTGATCCAAGTATCTAAAATCACTGCCAATTCTATTCGGGACAAATTGGGCCATTCTCAACGAGATAATACAATGCATCAATTTTATACCAGTAATCCAATCCATATATTTTTCAACATCCGATATCTCAATTCAATTTATCATATTTATGATATCCTTGGTGGACACAACTCAATCAATCTATTTTCCAACATCCGATATCTCAATTTAATTTATCTATTTTATACCATCGGGACAAATTATGTCATTCTCAACGAGATATAATACAATGCATCTATTATATACCATTAATCCATCTATTTTCCAACATCCGATATCTCAATTCAATTTTATCAAACCGTATATGTTCAAATATCATATCCATGCAAAGTATCAAGTAAATTGAAAGTGCTATGCATTCAATTCAGCATCTCATGCAAAATACGGAGAATGATGGCATAACATATCAAAATTTTCAAAATCAATCATAAACAAATCTTAAAATGGACATAGAAACATGTAGCATTGATTCAAAAATCAAATTTAAAAAGGTTACACATCATTATAAATTACCTCTAGTGAAATGCATATTTAACGGCATACCGATGATAAAACTATCATTCCAACAAACGATTCGTCAATTCAATTTATCAAGATTAAGACAACTTGATCCAAGTATCTAAAATCATTTCCAATCCTATTCGGGACAAATTCGGTCATTCTCAACGAGAGATAATACAATGCATCAATTTTATACCTTTAATCCAATCCATATATTTTTCAACATCCGATATCTCAATTCAATTTATCATATTTATGATATCATTGGGGGACACAACTCAATCAATCTATTTTCCAACATCCGATATCTCAACTTAATTTATCTATTTTATACCATCGGGACAAATTATGCCATTCTCAACGAGACATAATACAATGAATCTATTATATACCATTAACCCATCTATTTTCCAACATCCGATATTTCAATTCAATCCATCTATTTTCCAACATCCAATATCTCAATTCAATTTTATCAAACCGTATATGTTCAAATATCATATTCATGCATACTATCAAGTAAATTGAAAGTGCTATGTATTCAATTCAGCATCTCTTGCAAAATAAGGAGAATGATAACATAACATATCAAAATTTTCAAAATCCATCATAAACAAATCTTAAAATGGACAGAGAAACATGTAGCAATGATTCAATAATCAAATTTAAAAAGGTTACACATCATTATAAATTACCTGTAGTGAAGTGCATATTTAACGACATACCGATAAAAAAGGTATCATTCCAACAAATGATCCGTCAATTCAAATTATCAAGATTAAGACATCTTGATCCAAGTATCTAAAATGATTTCCAATCCTATTCGGGTCAAATTCAGTCATTCTCAACGAGACATAATACAATGCATCAATTTTATACCATTAATCCAATCCATATATTTTTCAACATCCGATATCTCAATTCAATTTATCATATTTATGATATCCTTGGTGGACACAACTCAATCAATCTATTTTCCAACATCCGATATCTCAATTTAATTTATCTATTTTATATCATCGGGACAAATTATGTCATTCTCAACGAGATATAATACAATGCATCTATTATATACCATTAATCCATCTATTTTCCAACATCCGATATCTCAATTCAATTTTATCAAACCGTATATGTTCAAATATCATATCCATGCAAACTATCAAGTAAATTGAAAGTGCTATGCATTCAATTCAGCATCTCATGCAAAATACGGAGAATGATGGCATAACATATCAAAATTTTCAAAATCAATCATAAACAAATCTCAAAATGGACATAGAAACATGTAGCATTGATTCAAAAATCAAATTTAAAAAGGTTACACATCATTATAAATTACCTCTAGTGAAATGCATATTTAACGGCATACCGATGATAAAACTATCATTCCAACAAACGATTCGTCAATTCAATTTATCAAGATTAAGACAACTTGATCCAAGTATCTAAAATCATTTCCAATCCTATTCGGGACAAATTCGGTCATTCTCAACGAGAGATAATACAATGCATCAATTTTATACCTTTAATCCAATCCATATATTTTTCAACATCCGATATCTCAATTCAATTTATCATATTTATGATATCATTGGGGGACACAACTCAATCAATCTATTTTCCAACATCTGATATCTCAACTTAATTTATCTATTTTATACCATAGGGACAAATTATGCCATTCTCAACGAGACATAATACAATGAATCTATTATATACCATTAACCCATCTATTTGCCAACATCCGATATCTCAATTCAATCCATCTATTTTCCAACATCCGATATCTCAATTCAATTTTATCAAACCGTATATGTTCAAATATCATATTCATGCATACTATCAAGTAAATTGAAAGTTCTATGTATTCAATTCAGCATCTCTTGCAAAATAAGGAGAATGATAGCATAACATATCAAAATTTTCAAAATCCATCATAAACAAATCTTAAAATGGACAGAGAAACATGTAGCAATGATTCAATAATCAAATTTAAAAAGGTTACACATCATTATAAATTACCTGTAGTGAAGTGCATATTTAACGACATACCGATAAAAAAGGTATCATTCCAACAAATGATCCGTCAATTCAATTTATCAAGATTAAGACAACTTGATCCAAGTATCTAAAATGATTTCCAATCCTATTCGGGTCAAATTCTGTCATTCTCAACGAGACATAATACAATGCATCAATTGTATACCATTAATCCAATCCATATATTTTTCAACATCCGATATCTCAATTCAATTTATCATATTTATGATATCATTGGCGGACACAACTCAATCAATCTATTTTCCAACATCCGATATCTCAATTTAATTTATCTATTTTATACCATCGGGACAAATTATGTCATTTTCAACGAGACATAATACAATGCATCTATTACATACCATTAACCCATCTATTTTCCAACATCCGATATCTCAATTCAATCCATCTATTTTCCAACATCCGATATCTCAATTCAATTTTATCAAACCGTATATGTTCAAATATCATATCCATCCAAACTATCAAGTAAATTGAAAGTGCTATGCATTCAATTCAGCATCTCATGCAAAATACGGAGAATGATGGCATAACATATCAAAATTTTCAAAATCCATCATAAATAAATCTAAAAATGGACAGAGAAACATGTAGCTGTGATTCAAAAATCAAATTTAAAAAGGTTACACATCATTATAAATTACCTCTAGTGAAGTGCATATTTAACGACATACCGATAAAAAAGCTATTATTCCAAGAAACGATCCGTCAATTCAATTTATCAAGAGTAAGACAACTTGATCCAAGTATCTAAAATCACTGCCAATTCTATTCGGGACAAATTGGGCCATTCTCAACGAGATAATACAATGCATCAATTTTATACCATTAATCCAAGCCATATATTTTTCAACATCCGATATCTCAATTCAATTTATCATATTTATGATATCCTTGGTGGACACAACTCAATCAATCTATTTTCCAACATCCGATATCTCAATTTAATTTATCTATTTTATATCATCGGGACAAATTATGTCATTCTCAACGAGATATAATACAATGCATCTATTATATACCATTAATCCATCTATTTTCCAACATCCGATATCTCAATTCAATTTTATCAAACCGTATATGTTCAAATATCATATCCATGCAAACTATCAAGTAAATTGAAAGTGCTATGCATTCAATTCAGCATCTCATGCAAAATACGGAGAATGATGGCATAACATATCAAAATTTTCAAAATCAATCATAAACAAATCTCAAAATGGACATAGAAACATGTAGCATTGATTCAAAAATCAAATTTAAAAAGGTTACACATCATTATAAATTACCTCTAGTGAAATGCATATTTAACGGCATACCGATGATAAAACTATCATTCCAACAAACGATTCGTCAATTCAATTTATCAAGATTAAGACAACTTGATCCAAGTATCTAAAATCATTTCCAATCCTATTCGGGACAAATTCGGTCATTCTCAACGAGAGATAATACAATGCATCAATTTTATACCTTTAATCCAATCCATATATTTTTCAACATCCGATATCTCAATTCAATTTATCATATTTATGATATCATTGGGGGACACAACTCAATCAATCTATTTTCCAACATCCGATATCTCAACTTAATTTATCTATTTTATACCATCGGGACAAATTATGCCATTCTCAACGAGACATAATACAATGAATCTATTATATACCATTAACCCATCTATTTTCCAACATCCGATATTTCAATTCAATCCATCTATTTTCCAACATCCAATATCTCAATTCAATTTTATCAAACCGTATATGTTCAAATATCATATTCATGCATACTATCAAGTAAATTGAAAGTGCTATGTATTCAATTCAGCATCTCTTGCAAAATAAGGAGAATGATAACATAACATATCAAAATTTTCAAAATCCATCATAAACAAATCTTAAAATGGACAGAGAAACATGTAGCAATGATTCAATAATCAAATTTAAAAAGGTTACACATCATTATAAATTACCTGTAGTGAAGTGCATATTTAACGACATACCGATAAAAAAGGTATCATTCCAACAAATGATCCGTCAATTCAAATTATCAAGATTAAGACATCTTGATCCAAGTATCTAAAATGATTTCCAATCCTATTCGGGTCAAATTCAGTCATTCTCAACGAGACATAATACAATGCATCAATTTTATACCATTAATCCAATCCATATATTTTTCAACATCCGATATCTCAATTCAATTTATCATATTTATGATATCCTTGGTGGACACAACTCAATCAATCTATTTTCCAACATCCGATATCTCAATTTAATTTATCTATTTTATATCATCGGGACAAATTATGTCATTCTCAACGAGATATAATACAATGCATCTATTATATACCATTAATCCATCTATTTTCCAACATCCGATATCTCAATTCAATTTTATCAAACCGTATATGTTCAAATATCATATCCATGCAAACTATCAAGTAAATTGAAAGTGCTATGCATTCAATTCAGCATCTCATGCAAAATACGGAGAATGATGGCATAACATATCAAAATTTTCAAAATCAATCATAAACAAATCTCAAAATGGACATAGAAACATGTAGCATTGATTCAAAAATCAAATTTAAAAAGGTTACACATCATTATAAATTACCTCTAGTGAAATGCATATTTAACGGCATACCGATGATAAAACTATCATTCCAACAAACGATTCGTCAATTCAATTTATCAAGATTAAGACAACTTGATCCAAGTATCTAAAATCATTTCCAATCCTATTCGGGACAAATTCGGTCATTCTCAACGAGAGATAATACAATGCATCAATTTTATACCTTTAATCCAATCCATATATTTTTCAACATCCGATATCTCAATTCAATTTATCATATTTATGATATCATTGGGGGACACAACTCAATCAATCTATTTTCCAACATCTGATATCTCAACTTAATTTATCTATTTTATACCATAGGGACAAATTATGCCATTCTCAACGAGACATAATACAATGAATCTATTATATACCATTAACCCATCTATTTGCCAACATCCGATATCTCAATTCAATCCATCTATTTTCCAACATCCGATATCTCAATTCAATTTTATCAAACCGTATATGTTCAAATATCATATTCATGCATACTATCAAGTAAATTGAAAGTGCTATGTATTCAATTCAGCATCTCTTGCAAAATAAGGAGAATGATAGCATAACATATCAAAATTTTCAAAATCCATCATAAACAAATCTTAAAATGGACAGAGAAACATGTAGCAATGATTCAATAATCAAATTTAAAAAGGTTACACATCATTATAAATTACCTGTAGTGAAGTGCATATTTAACGACATACCGATAAAAAAGGTATCATTCCAACAAATGATCCGTCAATTCAATTTATCAAGATTAAGACAACTTGATCCAAGTATCTAAAATGATTTCCAATCCTATTCGGGTCAAATTCTGTCATTCTCAACGAGACATAATACAATGCATCAATTGTATACCATTAATCCAATCCATATATTTTTCAACATCCGATATCTCAATTCAATTTATCATATTTATGATATCATTGGCGGACACAACTCAATCAATCTATTTTCCAACATCCGATATCTCAATTTAATTTATCTATTTTATACCATCGGGACAAATTATGTCATTTTCAACGAGACATAATACAATGCATCTATTACATACCATTAACCCATCTATTTTCCAACATCCGATATCTCAATTCAATCCATCTATTTTCCAACATCCGATATCTCAATTCAATTTTATCAAACCGTATATGTTCAAATATCATATCCATCCAAACTATCAAGTAAATTGAAAGTGCTATGCATTCAATTCAGCATCTCATGCAAAATACGGAGAATGATGGCATAACATATCAAAATTTTCAAAATCCATCATAAATAAATCTAAAAATGGACAGAGAAACATGTAGCTGTGATTCAAAAATCAAATTTAAAAAGGTTACACATCATTATAAATTACCTCTAGTGAAGTGCATATTTAACGACATACCGATAAAAAAGCTATTATTCCAAGAAACGATCCGTCAATTCAATTTATCAAGAGTAAGACAACTTGATCCAAGTATCTAAAATCACTGCCAATTCTATTCGGGACAAATTGGGCCATTCTCAACGAGATAATACAATGCATCAATTTTATACCATTAATCCAAGCCATATATTTTTCAACATCCGATATCTCAATTCAATTTATCATATTTATGATATCCTTGGTGGACACAACTCAATCAATCTATTTTCCAACATCCGATATCTCAATTTAATTTATCTATTTTATATCATCGGGACAAATTATGTCATTCTCAACGAGATATAATACAATGCATCTATTATATACCATTAATCCATCTATTTTCCAACATCCGATATCTCAATTCAATTTTATCAAACCGTATATGTTCAAATATCATATCCATGCAAACTATCAAGTAAATTGAAAGTGCTATGCATTCAATTCAGCATCTCATGCAAAATACGGAGAATGATGGCATAACATATCAAAATTTTCAAAATCAATCATAAACAAATCTCAAAATGGACATAGAAACATGTAGCATTGATTCAAAAATCAAATTTAAAAAGGTTACACATCATTATAAATTACCTCTAGTGAAATGCATATTTAACGGCATACCGATGATAAAACTATCATTCCAACAAACGATTCGTCAATTCAATTTATCAAGATTAAGACAACTTGATCCAAGTATCTAAAATCATTTCCAATCCTATTCGGGACAAATTCGGTCATTCTCAACGAGAGATAATACAATGCATCAATTTTATACCTTTAATCCAATCCATATATTTTTCAACATCCGATATCTCAATTCAATTTATCATATTTATGATATCATTGGGGGACACAACTCAATCAATCTATTTTCCAACATCTGATATCTCAACTTAATTTATCGATTTTATACCATAGGGACAAATTATGCCATTCTCAACGAGACATAATACAATGAATCTATTATATACCATTAACCCATCTATTTGCCAACATCCGATATCTCAATTCAATCCATCTATTTTCCAACATCCGATATCTCAATTCAATTTTATCAAACCGTATATGTTCAAATATCATATTCATGCATACTATCAAGTAAATTGAAAGTGCTATGTATTCAATTCAGCATCTCTTGCAAAATAAGGAGAATGATAGCATAACATATCAAAATTTTCAAAATCCATCATAAACAAATCTTAAAATGGACAGAGAAACATGTAGCAATGATTCAATAATCAAATTTAAAAAGGTTACACATCATTATAAATTACCTGTAGTGAAGTGCATATTTAACGACATACCGATAAAAAAGGTATCATTCCAACAAATGATCCGTCAATTCAATTTATCAAGATTAAGACAACTTGATCCAAGTATCTAAAATGATTTCCAATCCTATTCGGGTCAAATTCTGTCATTCTCAACGAGACATAATACAATGCATCAATTGTATACCATTAATCCAATCCATATATTTTTCAACATCCGATATCTCAATTCAATTTATCATATTTATGATATCATTGGCGGACACAACTCAATCAATCTATTTTCCAACATCCGATATCTCAATTTAATTTATCTATTTTATACCATCGGGACAAATTATGTCATTTTCAACGAGACATAATACAATGCATCTATTACATACCATTAACCCATCTATTTTCCAACATCCGATATCTCAATTCAATCCATCTATTTTCCAACATCCGATATCTCAATTCAATTTTATCAAACCGTATATGTTCAAATATCATATCCATCCAAACTATCAAGTAAATTGAAAGTGCTATGCATTCAATTCAGCATCTCATGCAAAATACGGAGAATGATGGCATAACATATCAAAATTTTCAAAATCCATCATAAATAAATCTAAAAATGGACAGAGAAACATGTAGCTGTGATTCAAAAATCAAATTTAAAAAGGTTACACATCATTATAAATTACCTCTAGTGAAGTGCATATTTAACGACATACCGATAAAAAAGCTATTATTCCAAGAAACGATCCGTCAATTCAATTTATCAAGAGTAAGACAACTTGATCCAAGTATCTAAAATCACTGCCAATTCTATTCGGGACAAATTGGGCCATTCTCAACGAGATAATACAATGCATCAATTTTATACCATTAATCCAAGCCATATATTTTTCAACATCCGATATCTCAATTCAATTTATCATATTTATGATATCCTTGGTGGACACAACTCAATCAATCTATTTTCCAACATCCGATATCTCAATTTAATTTATCTATTTTATATCATCGGGACAAATTATGTCATTCTCAACGAGATATAATACAATGCATCTATTATATACCATTAATCCATCTATTTTCCAACATCCGATATCTCAATTCAATTTTATCAAACCGTATATGTTCAAATATCATATCCATGCAAACTATCAAGTAAATTGAAAGTGCTATGCATTCAATTCAGCATCTCATGCAAAATACGGAGAATGATGGCATAACATATCAAAATTTTCAAAATCAATCATAAACAAATCTCAAAATGGACATAGAAACATGTAGCATTGATTCAAAAATCAAATTTAAAAAGGTTACACATCATTATAAATTACCTCTAGTGAAATGCATATTTAACGGCATACCGATGATAAAACTATCATTCCAACAAACGATTCGTCAATTCAATTTATCAAGATTAAGACAACTTGATCCAAGTATCTAAAATCATTTCCAATCCTATTCGGGACAAATTCGGTCATTCTCAACGAGAGATAATACAATGCATCAATTTTATACCTTTAATCCAATCCATATATTTTTCAACATCCGATATCTCAATTCAATTTATCATATTTATGATATCATTGGGGGACACAACTCAATCAATCTATTTTCCAACATCTGATATCTCAACTTAATTTATCTATTTTATACCATAGGGACAAATTATGCCATTCTCAACGAGACATAATACAATGAATCTATTATATACCATTAACCCATCTATTTGCCAACATCCGATATCTCAATTCAATCCATCTATTTTCCAACATCCGATATCTCAATTCAATTTTATCAAACCGTATATGTTCAAATATCATATTCATGCATACTATCAAGTAAATTGAAAGTGCTATGTATTCAATTCAGCATCTCTTGCAAAATAAGGAGAATGATAGCATAACATATCAAAATTTTCAAAATCCATCATAAACAAATCTTAAAATGGACAGAGAAACATGTAGCAATGATTCAATAATCAAATTTAAAAAGGTTACACATCATTATAAATTACCTGTAGTGAAGTGCATATTTAACGACATACCGATAAAAAAGGTATCATTCCAACAAATGATCCGTCAATTCAATTTATCAAGATTAAGACAACTTGATCCAAGTATCTAAAATGATTTCCAATCCTATTCGGGTCAAATTCTGTCATTCTCAACGAGACATAATACAATGCATCAATTGTATACCATTAATCCAATCCATATATTTTTCAACATCCGATATCTCAATTCAATTTATCATATTTATGATATCATTGGCGGACACAACTCAATCAATCTATTTTCCAACATCCGATATCTCAATTTAATTTATCTATTTTATACCATCGGGACAAATTATGTCATTCTCAACGAGATATAATACAATGCATCTATTATATACCATTAATCCATCTATTTTCCAACATCCGATATCTCAATTCAATTTTATCAAACCGTATATGTTCAAATATCATATCCATCCAAACTATCAAGTAAATTGAAAGTGCTATGCATTCAATTCAGCATCTCATGCAAAATACGGAGAATGATGGCATAACATATCAAAATTTTCAAAATCCATCATAAATAAATCTAAAAATGGACAGAGAAACATGTAGCAGTGATTCAAAAATCAAATTTAAAAAGGTTACACATCATTATAAATTACCTCTAGTGAAGTGCATATTTAACGACATACCGATAAAAAAGCTATTATTCCAACAAACGATCCGTCAATTCAATTTATCAAGAGTAAGACAACTTTATCCAAGTATCTAAAATCACTGCCAATTCTATTCGGGACAAATTGGGCCATTCTCAACGAGATAATACAATGCATCAATTTTATACCATTAATCCAATCCATATATTTTTCAACATCCGATATCTCAATTCAATTTATCATATTTATGATATCCTTGGTGGACACAACTCAATCAATCTATTTTCCAACATCCGATATCTCAATTTAATTTATCTATTTTATACCATCGGGACAAATTATGTCATTCTCAACGAGATATAATACAATGCATCTATTATATACCATTAATCCATCTATTTTCCAACATCCGATATATCAATTCAATTTTATCAAACCGTATATGTTCAAATATCATATCCATGCAAACTATCAAGTAAATTGAAAGTGCTATGCATTCAATTCAGCATCTCATGCAAAATACGGAGAATGATGGCATAACATATCAAAATTTTCAAAATCAATCATAAACAAATCTTAAAATGGACATAGAAACATGTAGCATTGATTCAAAAATCAAATTTAAAAAGGTTACACATCATTATAAATTACCTCTAGTGAAATGCATATTTAACGGCATACCGATGATAAAACTATCATTCCAACAAACGATTCGTCAATTCAATTTATCAAGATTAAGACAACTTGATCCAAGTATCTAAAATCATTTCCAATCCTATTCGGGACAAATTCGGTCATTCTCAACGTGAGATAATACAATGCATCAATTTTATACCTTTAATCCAATCCATATATTTTTCAACATCCGATATCTCAATTCAATTTATCATATTTATGATATCATTGGGGGACACAACTCAATCAATCTATTTTCCAACATCTGATATCTCAAATTAATTTATCTATTTTATACCATCGGGACAAATTATGCCATTCTCAACGAGACATAAAACAATGAATCTATTATATACCATTAACCCATCTATTTTCCAACATCCGATATTTCAATTCAATCCATCTATTTTCCAACATCCAATATCTCAATTCAATTTTATCAAACCGTATATGTTCAAATATCATATTCATGCATACTATCAAGTAAATTGAAAGTGCTATGTATTCAATTCAGCATCTCTTGCAAAATAAGGAGAATGATAGCATAACATATCAAAAATTTCAAAATCCATCATAAACAAATCTTAAAATGGACAGAGAAACATGTAGCAATGATTCAATAATCAAATTTAAAAAGGTTACAAATCATTATAAATTACCTGTAGTGAAGTGCATATTTAACGACATACCGATAAAAAAGGTATCATTCCAACAAATGATCCGTCAATTCAATTTATCAAGATTTAGACAACTTGATCCAAGTATCTAAAATGATTTCCAATCCTATTCGAGTCAAATTCAGTCATTCTCAACGAGACATAATACAATGCATCAATTGTATACCATTAATTCAATCCATATATTTTTCAACATCCGATATCTCAATTCAATTTATCATATTTATGATATCATTGGGGGACACAACTCAATCAATCTATTTTCCAACATCCGATATCTCAACTTAATTTATCTATTTTATACCATCGGGACAAATTATGCCATTCTCAACGAGACATAATACAATGAATCTATTATATACCATTAACCCATCTATTTTCCAACATCCGATATTTCAATTCAATCCATCTATTTTCCAACATCCGATATCTCAATTCAATTTTATCAAACCGTATATGTTCAAATATCATATTCATGCATACTATCAAGTAAATTGAAAGTGCTATGTATTCAATTCAGCATCTCTTGCAAAATAAGGAGAATGATAACATAACATATCAAAATTATCAAAATCCATCATAAACAAATCTTAAAATGGACAGAGAAACATGTAGCAATGATTCAATAATCAAATTTAAAAAGGTTACACATCATTATAAATTACCTGTAGTGAAGTGCATATTTATCGACATACCGATAAAAAAGGTATCATTCCAACAAATGATCAGTCAATTCAATTTATCAAGATTAAGACAACTTGATCCAAGTATCTAAAATGATTTCCAATCCTATTCGGGTCAAATTCAGTCATTCTCAACGAGACATAATACAATGCATCAATTGTATACCATTAATCCAATCCATATATTTTTCAACATCCGATATCTCAATTCAATTTATCATATTTATGATATCCTTGGTGGACAAAACTCAATCAATCTATTTTCCAACATCCGATATCTCAATTTAATTTATCTATTTTATACCATCGGGACAAATTATGTCATTCTCAACGAGATATAATACAATGCATCTATTATATACCATTAATCCATCTATTTTCCAACATCCGATATCTCAATTCAATTTTTCATATTTATGATATCATTGGGGGACACAACTCAATCAATCTATTTTCCAACATCCGATATCTCAACTTAATTTATCTATTTTATACCATCGGGACAAATTATGCCATTCTCAACGAGACATAATACAATGAATCTATTATATACCATTAACCCATCTATTTTCCAACATCCGATATTTCAATTCAATCCATCTATTTTCCAACATCCGATATCTCAATTCAATTTTATCAAACCGTATATGTTCAAATATCATATCCATCCAAACTATCAAGTAAATTGAAAGTGCTATGCATTCAATTCAGCATCTCATGCAAAATACGGAGAATGATGGCATAATATATCAAAATTTTCAAAATCCATCATAAATAAATCTAAAAATGGACAGAGAAACATGTAGCAGTGATTCAAAAATCAAATTTAAAAAGGTTACACATCATTATAAATTACCTCTAGTGAAGTGCATATTTAACGACATACCGATAAAAAAGCTATTATTCCAACAAACGATCCGTCAATTCAATTTATCAAGAGTAAGACAACTTGATCCAAGTATCTAAAATCACTGCCAATTCTATTCGGGACAAATTGGGCCATTCTCAGCGAGATAATACATTGCATCAATTTTATACCATTAATCCAATCCATATATTTTTCAACATCCGATATCTCAATTCAATTTATCATATTTATGATATCCTTGGTGGACACAACTCAATCAATCTATTTTACAACATCCGATATCTCAATTTAATTTATCTATTTTATACCATCAGGACAAATTATGTCATTCTCAACGAGATATAATACAATGCATCTATTATATACCATTAATCCATCTATTTTCCAACATCCGATATCTCAATTCAATTTTATCAAACCGTATATGTTCAAATATCATATCCATGCAAACTATCAAGTAAATTGAAAGTGCTATGCATTCAATTCAGCATCTCATGCAAAATACGGAGAATGATGGCATAACATATCAAAATTTTCAAAATCAATCATAAACAAATCTTAAAATGGACATAGAAACATGTAGCATTGATTCAAAAATCAAATTTAAAAAGGTTACACATCATTATAAATTACCTCTAGTGAAATGCATATTTAACGGCATACCGCTGATAAAACTATCATTCCAACAAACGATTCGTCAATTCAATTTATCAAGATTAAGACAAATTGATCCAAGTATCTAAAATCATTTCAAATCCTATTCGGGACAAATTCGGTCATTCTCAACGAGAGATAATACAATGCATCAATTTTATACCTTTAATCCAATCCATATATTTTTCAACATCCGATATCTCAATTCAATTTATCATATTTATGATATCATTGGGGGACACAACTCAATCAATCTATTTTCCAACATCCGATATCTCAACTTAATTTATCTATTTTATACCATTGGGACAAATTATGCCATTCTCAACGAGACATAATACAATGAATCTATTATATACCATTAACCCATCTATTTTCCAACATCCGATATTTCAATTCAATCCATCTATTTTCCAACATCCGATATCTCAATTCAATTTTATCAAACCGTATATGTTCAAATATCATATTCATGCATACTATCAAGTAAATTGAAAGTGCTATGCATTCAATTCAGCATCTCTTGCAAAATAAGGAGAATGATAACATAACATATCAAAATTTTCAAAATCCATCATAAACAAATCTTAAAATGGACAGAGAAACATGTAGCAATGATTCAATAATCAAATTTAAAAAGGTTACACATAATTATAAATTACCTCTAGTGAAATGCATATTTAACGGCATACCGATGATAAAACTATCATTCCAACAAACGATTCGTCAATTCAATTTATCAAGATTAAGACAACTTGATCCAAGTATCTAAAATCATTTCCAATCCTATTCGGGACAAATTCGGTCATTCTCAACGAGAGATAATACAATGCATCGATTTTATACCTTTAATCCAATCCATATATTTTTCAACATCCGATATCTCAATTCAATTTATCATATTTATGATATCATTGGGGGACACAACTCAATCAATCTATTTTCCAACATCTGATATCTCAACTTAATTTATCTATTTTATACCATCGGGACAAATTATGCCATTCTCAACGAGACATAATACAATGAATCTATTATATACCATTAACCCATCTATTTTCCAACATCCGATATTTCAATTCAATCCATCTATTTTCCAACATCCGATATCTCAATTCAATTTTATCAAACCGTATATGTTCAAATATCATATTCATGCATACTATCAAGTAAATTGAAAGTGCTATGCATTCAATTCAGCATCTCTTGCAAAATAAGGAGAATGATAACATAACATATCAAAATTTTCAAAATCCATCATAAACAAATCTTAAAATGGACAGAGAAACATGTAGCAATGATTCAATAATCAAATTTAAAAAGGTTACACATAATTATAAATTACCTCTAGTGAAATGCATATTTAACGGCATACCGATGATAAAACTATCATTCCAACAAACGATTCGTCAATTCAATTTATCAAGATTAAGACAACTTGATCCAAGTATCTAAAATCATTTCCAATCCTATTCGGGACAAATTCGGTCATTCTCAACGAGAGATAATACAATGCATCGATTTTATACCTTTAATCCAATCCATATATTTTTCAACATCCGATATCTCAATTCAATTTATCATATTTATGATATCATTGGGGGACACAACTCAATCAATCTATTTTCCAACATCCGATATCTCAACTTAATTTATCTATTTTATACCATCGGGACAAATTATGCCATTCTCAACGAGACATAATACAATGAATCTATTATATACCATTAACCCATCTATTTTCCAACATCCGATATTTCAATTCAATCCATCTATTTTCCAACATCCGATATCTCAATTCAATTTTATCAAACCGTATATGTTCAAATATCATATTCATGCATACTATCAAGTAAATTGAAAGTGCTATGCATTCAATTCAGCATCTCTTGCAAAATAAGGAGAATGATAACATAACATATCAAAATTTTCAAAATCCATCATAAACAAATCTTAAAATGGACAGAGAAACATGTAGCAATGATTCAATAATCAAATTTAAAAAGGTTACACATAATTATAAATTACCTCTAGTGAAATGCATATTTAACGGCATACCGATGATAAAACTATCATTCCAACAAACGATTCGTCAATTCAATTTATCAAGATTAAGACAACTTGATCCAAGTATCTAAAATCATTTCCAATCCTATTCGGGACAAATTCGGTCATTCTCAACGAGAGATAATACAATGCATCGATTTTATAACTTTAATCCAATCCATATATTTTTCAACATCCGATATCTCAATTCAATTTATCATATTTATGATATCATTGGGGGACACAACTCAATCAATCTATTTTCCAACATCCGATATCTCAACTTAATTTATCTATTTTATACCATCGGGACAAATTATGCCATTCTCAACGAGACATAATACAATGAATCTATTATATACCATTAACCCATCTATTTTCCAACATCCGATATTTCAATTCAATCCATCTATTTTCCAACATCCGATATCTCAATTCAATTTTATCAAACCGTATATGTTCAAATATCATATTCATGCATACTATCAAGTAAATTGAAAGTGCTATGCATTCAATTCAGCATCTCTTGCAAAATAAGGAGAATGATAACATAACATATCAAAATTTTCAAAATCCATCATAAACAAATCTTAAAATGGACAGAGAAACATGTAGCAATGATTCAATAATCAAATTTAAAAAGGTTACACATAATTATAAATTACCTCTAGTGAAATGCATATTTAACGGCATACCGATGATAAAACTATCATTCCAACAAACGATTCGTCAATTCAATTTATCAAGATTAAGACAACTTGATCCAAGTATCTAAAATCATTTCCAATCCTATTCGGGACAAATTCGGCCATTCTCAACGAGAGATAATACAATGCATCGATTTTATACCTTTAATCCAATCCATATATTTTTCAACATCCGATATCTCAATTCAATTTATCATATTTATGATATCATTGGGGGACACAACTCAATCAATCTATTTTCCAACATCTGATATCTCAACTTAATTTATCTATTTTATACCATCGGGACAAATTATGCCATTCTCAACGAGACATAATACAATGAATCTATTATATACCATTAACCCATCTATTTTCCAACATCCGATATTTCAATTCAATCCATCTATTTTCCAACATCCGATATCTCAATTAAATTTTATCAAACCGTATATGTTCAAATATCATATTCATGCATACTATCAAGTAAATTGAAAGTGCTATGCATTCAATTCAGCATCTCTTGCAAAATAAGGAGAATGATAACATAACATATCAAAATTTTCAAAATCCATCATAAACAAATCTTAAAATGGACAGAGAAACATGTAGCAATGATTCAATAATCAAATTTAAAAAGGTTACACATAATTATAAATTACCTCTAGTGAAATGCATATTTAACGGCATACCGATGATAAAACTATCATTCCAACAAACGATTCGTCAATTCAATTTATCAAGATTAAGACAACTTGATCCAAGTATCTAAAATCATTTCCAATCCTATTCGGGACAAATTCGGTCATTCTCAACGAGAGATAATACAATGCATCGATTTTATACCTTTAATCCAATCCATATATTTTTCAACATCCGATATCTCAATTCAATTTATCATATTTATGATATCATTGGGGGACACAACTCAATCAATCTATTTTCCAACATCCGATATCTCAACTTAATTTATCTATTTTATACCATCGGGACAAATTATGCCATTCTCAACGAGACATAATACAATGAATCTATTATATACCATTAACCCATCTATTTTCCAACATCCGATATTTCAATTCAATCCATCTATTTTCCAACATCCGATATCTCAATTCAATTTTATCAAACCGTATATGTTCAAATATCATATTCATGCATACTATCAAGTAAATTGAAAGTGCTATGCATTCAATTCAGCATCTCTTGCAAAATAAGGAGAATGATAACATAACATATCAAAATTTTCAAAATCCATCATAAACAAATCTTAAAATGGACAGAGAAACATGTAGCAATGATTCAATAATCAAATTTAAAAAGGTTACACATAATTATAAATTACCTCTAGTGAAATGCATATTTAACGGCATACCGATGATAAAACTATCATTCCAACAAACGATTCGTCAATTCAATTTATCAAGATTAAGACAACTTGATCCAAGTATCTAAAATCATTTCCAATCCTATTCGGGACAAATTCGGCCATTCTCAACGAGAGATAATACAATGCATCGATTTTATACCTTTAATCCAATCCATATATTTTTCAACATCCGATATCTCAATTCAATTTATCATATTTATGATATCATTGGGGGACACAACTCAATCAATCTATTTTCCAACATCTGATATCTCAACTTAATTTATCTATTTTATACCATCGGGACAAATTATGCCATTCTCAACGAGACATAATACAATGAATCTATTATATACCATTAACCCATCTATTTTCCAACATCCGATATTTCAATTCAATCCATCTATTTTCCAACATCCGATATCTCAATTAAATTTTATCAAACCGTATATGTTCAAATATCATATTCATGCATACTATCAAGTAAATTGAAAGTGCTATGCATTCAATTCAGCATCTCTTGCAAAATAAGGAGAATGATAACATAACATATCAAAATTTTCAAAATCCATCATAAACAAATCTTAAAATGGACAGAGAAACATGTAGCAATGATTCAATAATCAAATTTAAAAAGGTTACACATAATTATAAATTACCTCTAGTGAAATGCATATTTAACGGCATACCGATGATAAAACTATCATTCCAACAAACGATTCGTCAATTCAATTTATCAAGATTAAGACAACTTGATCCAAGTATCTAAAATCATTTCCAATCCTATTCGGGACAAATTCGGTCATTCTCAACGAGAGATAATACAATGCATCGATTTTATACCTTTAATCCAATCCATATATTTTTCAACATCCGATATCTCAATTCAATTTATCATATTTATGATATCATTGGGGGACACAACTCAATCAATCTATTTTCCAACATCCGATATCTCAACTTAATTTATCTATTTTATACCATCGGGACAAATTATGCCATTCTCAACGAGACATAATACAATGAATCTATTATATACCATTAACCCATCTATTTTCCAACATCCGATATTTCAATTCAATCCATCTATTTTCCAACATCCGATATCTCAATTCAATTTTATCAAACCGTATATGTTCAAATATCATATTCATGCATACTATCAAGTAAATTGAAAGTGCTATGCATTCAATTCAGCATCTCTTGCAAAATAAGGAGAATGATAACATAACATATCAAAATTTTCAAAATCCATCATAAACAAATCTTAAAATGGACAGAGAAACATGTAGCAATGATTCAATAATCAAATTTAAAAAGGTTACACATAATTATAAATTACCTCTAGTGAAATGCATATTTAACGGCATACCGATGATAAAACTATCATTCCAACAAACGATTCGTCAATTCAATTTATCAAGATTAAGACAACTTGATCCAAGTATCTAAAATCATTTCCAATCCTATTCGGGACAAATTCGGCCATTCTCAACGAGAGATAATACAATGCATCGATTTTATACCTTTAATCCAATCCATATATTTTTCAACATCCGATATCTCAATTCAATTTATCATATTTATGATATCATTGGGGGACACAACTCAATCAATCTATTTTCCAACATCTGATATCTCAACTTAATTTATCTATTTTATACCATCGGGACAAATTATGCCATTCTCAACGAGACATAATACAATGAATCTATTATATACCATTAACCCATCTATTTTCCAACATCCGATATTTCAATTCAATCCATCTATTTTCCAACATCCGATATCTCAATTAAATTTTATCAAACCGTATATGTTCAAATATCATATTCATGCATACTATCAAGTAAATTGAAAGTGCTATGCATTCAATTCAGCATCTCTTGCAAAATAAGGAGAATGATAACATAACATATCAAAATTTTCAAAATCCATCATAAACAAATCTTAAAATGGACAGAGAAACATGTAGCAATGATTCAATAATCAAATTTAAAAAGGTTACACATAATTATAAATTACCTCTAGTGAAATGCATATTTAACGGCATACCGATGATAAAACTATCATTCCAACAAACGATTCGTCAATTCAATTTATCAAGATTAAGACAACTTGATCCAAGTATCTAAAATCATTTCCAATCCTATTCGGGACAAATTCGGTCATTCTCAACGAGAGATAATACAATGCATCGATTTTATACCTTTAATCCAATCCATATATTTTTCAACATCCGATATCTCAATTCAATTTATCATATTTATGATATCATTGGGGGACACAACTCAATCAATCTATTTTCCAACATCCGATATCTCAACTTAATTTATCTATTTTATACCATCGGGACAAATTATGCCATTCTCAACGAGACATAATACAATGAATCTATTATATACCATTAACCCATCTATTTTCCAACATCCGATATTTCAATTCAATCCATCTATTTTCCAACATCCGATATCTCAATTCAATTTTATCAAACCGTATATGTTCAAATATCATATTCATGCATACTATCAAGTAAATTGAAAGTGCTATGCATTCAATTCAGCATCTCATGCAAAATACGGAGAATGATGGCATAACATATCAAAATTTTCAAAATCCATCATAAACAAATCTTAAAATGGACATAGAAACATGTAGCATTGATTCAAAAATCAAATTTAAAAAGGTTACACATCATTATAAATTACCTCTAGTGAAATGCATATTTAACGGCATACCGCTGATAAAACTATCATTCCAACAAACGATTCGTCAATTCAATTTATCAAGATTAAGACAAATTGATCCAAGTATCTAAAATCATTTCAAATCCTATTCGGGACAAATTCGGTCATTCTCAACGAGAGATAATACAATGCATCGATTTTATACCTTTAATCCAATCCATATATTTTTCAACATCCGATATCTCAATTCAATTTATCATATTTATGATATCATTGGGGGACACAACTCAATCAATCTATTTTCCAACATCCGATATCTCAACTTAATTTATCTATTTTATACCATCGGGACAAATTATGCCATTCTCAACGAGACATAATACAATGAATCTATTATATACCATTAACCCATCTATTTTCCAACATCCGATATTTCAATTCAATCCATCTATTTTCCAACATCCGATATCTCAATTCAATTTTATCAAACCGTATATGTTCAAATATCATATTCATGCATACTATCAAGTAAATTGAAAGTGCTATGCATTCAATTCAGCATCTCTTGCAAAATAAGGAGAATGATAACATAACATATCAAAATTTTCAAAATCCATCATAAACAAATCTTAAAATGGACAGAGAAACATGTAGCAATGATTCAATAATCAAATTTAAAAAGGTTACACATAATTATAAATTACCTCTAGTGAAATGCATATTTAACGGCATACCGATGATAAAACTATCATTCCAACAAACGATTCGTCAATTCAATTTATCAAGATTAAGACAACTTGATCCAAGTATCTAAAATCATTTCCAATCCTATTCGGGACAAATTCGGTCATTCTCAACGAGAGATAATACAATGCATCGATTTTATACCTTTAATCCAATCCATATATTTTTCAACATCCGATATCTCAATTCAATTTATCATATTTATGATATCATTGGGGGACACAACTCAATCAATCTATTTTCCAACATCCGATATCTCAACTTAATTTATCTATTTTATACCATCGGGACAAATTATGTCATTCTCAACGAGACATAATACAATGAATCTATTATATACCATTAACCCATCTATTTTCCAACATCCGATATTTCAATTCAATCCATCTATTTTCCAACATCCGATATCTCAATTCAATTTTATCAAACCGTATATGTTCAAATATCATATCCATCCAAACTATCAAGTAAATTGAAAGTGCTATGCATTCAATTCAGCATCTCATGCAAAATACGGAGAATGATGGCATAACATATCAAAATTTTCAAAATCCATCATAAATAAATCTAAAAATGGACAGAGAAACATGTAGCAGTGATTCAAAATTCAAATTTAAAAAGGTTACACATCATTATAAATTACCTCTAGTGAAGTGCATATTTAACGACATACCGATAAAAAAGCTATTATTCCAACAAACGATCCGTCAATTCAATTTATCAAGAGTAAGACAACTTGATCCAAGTATCTAAAATCACTGCCAATTCTATTCGGGACAAATTGGGCCATTCTCAGCGAGATAATACAATGCATCAATTTTATACCATTAATCCAATCCATATATTTTTCAACATCCGATATCTCAATTCAATTTATCATATTTATGATATCCTTGGTGGACACAACTCAATCAATCTATTTTCCAACATCCGATATCTCAATTTAATTTATCTATTTTATACCATCGGGACAAATTATGTCATTCTCAACGAGATATAATACAATGCATCTATTATATACCATTAATCCATCTATTTTCCAACATCCGATATCTCAATTCAATTTTATCAAACCGTATATGTTCAAATATCATATCCATGCAAACTATCAAGTAAATTGAAAGTGCTATGCATTCAATTCAGCATCTCATGCAAAATACGGAGAATGATGGCATAACATATCAAAATTTTCAAAATCAATCATAAACAAATCTTAAAATGGACATAGAAACATGTAGCATTGATTCAAAAATCAAATTTAAAAAGGTTACACATCATTATAAATTACCTCTAGTGAAATGCATATTTAACGGCATACCGCTGATAAAACTATCATTCCAACAAACGATTCGTCAATTCAATTTATCAAGATTAAGACAAATTGATCCAAGTATCTAAAATCATTTCAAATCCTATTCGGGACAAATTCGGTCATTCTCAACGAGAGATAATACAATGCATCGATTTTATACCTTTAATCCAATCCATATATTTTTCAACATCCGATATCTCAATTCAATTTATCATATTTATGATATCATTGGGGGACACAACTCAATCAATCTATTTTCCAACATCCGATATCTCAACTTAATTTATCTATTTTATACCATCGGGACAAATTATGCCATTCTCAACGAGACATAATACAATGAATCTATTATATACCATTAACCCATCTATTTTCCAACATCCGATATTTCAATTCAATCCATCTATTTTCCAACATCCGATATCTCAATTCAATTTTATCAAACCGTATATGTTCAAATATCATATTCATGCATACTATCAAGTAAATTGAAAGTGCTATGCATTCAATTCAGCATCTCTTGCAAAATAAGGAGAATGATAACATAACATATCAAAATTTTCAAAATCCATCATAAACAAATCTTAAAATGGACAGAGAAACATGTAGCAATGATTCAATAATCAAATTTAAAAAGGTTACACATAATTATAAATTACCTCTAGTGAAATGCATATTTAACGGCATACCGATGATAAAACTATCATTCCAACAAACGATTCGTCAATTCAATTTATCAAGATTAAGACAACTTGATCCAAGTATCTAAAATCATTTCCAATCCTATTCGGGACAAATTCGGTCATTCTCAACGAGAGATAATACAATGCATCGATTTTATACCTTTAATCCAGTCCATATATTTTTCAACATCCGATATCTCAATTCAATTTATCATATTTATGATATCATTGGGGGACACAACTCAATCAATCTATTTTCCAACATCCGATATCTCAACTTAATTTATCTATTTTATACCATCGGGACAAATTATGTCATTCTCAACGAGACATAATACAATGAATCTATTATATACCATTAACCCATCTATTTTCCAACATCCGATATTTCAATTCAATCCATCTATTTTCCAACATCCGATATCTCAATTCAATTTTATCAAACCGTATATGTTCAAATATCATATCCATCCAAACTATCAAGTAAATTGAAAGTGCTATGCATTCAATTCAGCATCTCATGCAAAATACGGAGAATGATGGCATAACATATCAAAATTTTCAAAATCCATCATAAATAAATCTAAAAATGGACAGAGAAACATGTAGCAGTGATTCAAAATTCAAATTTAAAAAGGTTACACATCATTATAAATTACCTCTAGTGAAGTGCATATTTAACGACATACCGATAAAAAAGCTATTATTCCAACAAACGATCCGTCAATTCAATTTATCAAGAGTAAGACAACTTGATCCAAGTATCTAAAATCACTGCCAATTCTATTCGGGACAAATTGGGCCATTCTCAGCGAGATAATACAATGCATCAATTTTATACCATTAATCCAATCCATATATTTTTCAACATCCGATATCTCAATTCAATTTATCATATTTATGATATCCTTGGTGGACACAACTCAATCAATCTATTTTCCAACATCCGATATCTCAATTTAATTTATCTATTTTATACCATCGGGACAAATTATGTCATTCTCAACGAGATATAATACAATGCATCTATTATATACCATTAATCCATCTATTTTCCAACATCCGATATCTCAATTCAATTTTATCAAACCGTATATGTTCAAATATCATATCCATGCAAACTATCAAGTAAATTGAAAGTGCTATGCATTCAATTCAGCATCTCATGCAAAATACGGAGAATGATGGCATAACATATCAAAATTTTCAAAATCAATCATAAACAAATCTTAAAATGGACATAGAAACATGTAGCATTGATTCAAAAATCAAATTTAAAAAGGTTACACATCATTATAAATTACCTCTAGTGAAATGCATATTTAACGGCATACCGCTGATAAAACTATCATTCCAACAAACGATTCGTCAATTCAATTTATCAAGATTAAGACAAATTGATCCAAGTATCTAAAATCATTTCAAATCCTATTCGGGACAAATTCGGTCATTCTCAACGAGAGATAATACAATGCATCGATTTTATACCTTTAATCCAATCCATATATTTTTCAACATCCGATATCTCAATTCAATTTATCATATTTATGATATCATTGGGGGACACAACTCAATTAATCTATTTTCCAACATCCGATATCTCAACTTAATTTATCTATTTTATACCATCGGGACAAATTATACCATTCTCAACGAGACATAATACAATGAATCTATTATATACCATTAACCCATCTATTTTCCAACATCCGATATTTCAATTCAATCCATCTATTTTCCAACATCCGATATCTCAATTCAATTTTATCAAACCGTATATGTTCAAATATCATATCCATCCAAACTATCAAGTAAATTGAAAGTGCTATGCATTCAATTCAGCATCTCATGCAAAATACGGAGAATGATGGCATAACATATCAAAATTTTCAAAATCCATCATAAATAAATCTAAAAATGGACAGAGAAACATGTAGCAGTGATTCAAAAATCAAATTTAAAAAGGTTAAACATCATTATAAATTACCTCTAGTGAAGTGCATATTTAACGACATACCGATAAAAAAGCTATTATTCCAACAAACGATCCGTCAATTCAATTTATCAAGAGTAAGACAACTTGATCCAAGTATCTAAAATCACTGCCAATTCTACTCGGGACAAATTGGGCCATTCTCAGCGAGATAATACAATGCATCAATTTTATACCATTAATCCAATCCATATATTTTTCAACATCCGATATCTCAATTCAATTTATCATATTTATGATATCCTTGGTGGACACAACTCAATCAATCTATTTTCCAACATCCGATATCTCAATTTAATTTATCTATTTTATACCATCGGGACAAATTATGTCATTCTCAACGAGATATAATACAATGCATCTATTATATACCATTAATCCATCTATTTTCCAACATCCGATATCTCAATTCAATTTTATCAAACCGTATATGTTCAAATATCATATCCATGCAAACTATCAAGTAAATTGAAAGTGCTATGCATTCAATTCAGCATCTCATGCAAAATACGGAGAATGATGGCATAACATATCAAAATTTTCAAAATCAATCATAAACAAATCTTAAAATGGACATTGAAACATGTAGCATTGATTCAAAAATCAAATTTAAAAAGGTTACACATCATTATAAATTACCTCTAGTGAAATGCATATTTAACGGCATACAGATAAAACTATCATTCCAACAAACGATTCGTCAATTCAATTTATCAAGATTAAGACAAATTGATCCAAGTATCTAAAATCATTTCAAATCCTATTCGGGACAAATTCGGTCATTCTCAACGAGAGATAATACAATGCATCGATTTTATACCTTTAATCCAATCCATATATTTTTCAACATCCGATATATCAATTCAATTTATCATATTTATGATATCATTGGGGGACACAACTCAATCAATCTATTTTCCAACATCCGATATCTCAACTTAATTGATCTATTTTATACCATCGGGACAAATTATGCCATTCTCAACGAGACATAATACAATGAATCTATTATATACCATTAACCCATCTATTTTCCAACATCCGATATTTCAATTCAATCCATCTATTTTCCAACATCCGATATCTCAATTCAATTTTATCAAACCGTATATGTTAAAATATCATATCCATCCAAACTATCAAGTAAATTGAAAGTGCTATGCATTCAATTCAGCATCTCATGCAAAATACGGAGAATGATGGCATAACATATCAAAATTTTCAAAATCCATCATAAATAAATCTAAAAATGGACAGAGAAACATGTAGCAGTGATTCAAAAATCAAATTTAAAAAGGTTAAACATCATTATAAATTACCTCTAGTGAAGTGCATATTTAACGACATACCGATAAAAAAGCTATTATTCCAACAAACGATCCGTCAATTCAATTTATCAAGAGTAAGACAACTTGATCCAAGTATCTAAAATCACTGCCAATTCTACTCGGGACAAATTGGGCCATTCTCAGCGAGATAATACAATGCATCAATTTTATACCATTAATCCAATCCATATATTTTTCAACATCCGATATCTCAATTCAATTTATCATATTTATGATATCCTTGGTGGACACAACTCAATCAATCTATTTTCCAACATCCGATATCTCAATTTAATTTATCTATTTTATACCATCGGGACAAATTATGTCATTCTCAACGAGATATAATACAATGCATCTATTATATACCATTAATCCATCTATTTTCCAACATCCGATATCTCAATTCAATTTTATCAAACCGTATATGTTCAAATATCATATCCATCCAAACTATCAAGTAAATTGAAAGTGCTATGCATTCAATTCAGCATCTCATGCAAAATACGGAGAATGATGGCATAACATATCAAAATTTTCAAAATCCATCATAAATAAATCTAAAAATGGACAGAGAAACATGTAGCAGTGATTCAAAAATCAAATTTAAAAAGGTTAAACATCATTATAAATTACCTCTAGTGAAGTGCATATTTAACGACATACCGATAAAAAAGCTATTATTCCAACAAACGATCCGTCAATTCAATTTATCAAGAGTAAGACAACTTGATCCAAGTATCTAAAATCACTGCCAATTCTACTCGGGACAAATTGGGCCATTCTCAGCGAGATAATACAATGCATCAATTTTATACCATTAATCCAATCCATATATTTTTCAACATCCGATATCTCAATTCAATTTATCATATTTATGATATCCTTGGTGGACACAACTCAATCAATCTATTTTCCAACATCCGATATCTCAATTTAATTTATCTATTTTATACCATCGGGACAAATTATGTCATTCTCAACGAGATATAATACAATGCATCTATTATATACCATTAATCCATCTATTTTCCAACATCCGATATCTCAATTCAATTTTATCAAACCGTATATGTTCAAATATCATATCCATGCAAACTATCAAGTAAATTGAAAGTGCTATGCATTCAATTCAGCATCTCATGCAAAATACGGAGAATGATGGCATAACATATCAAAATTTTCAAAATCAATCATAAACAAATCTTAAAATGGACATTGAAACATGTAGCATTGATTCAAAAATCAAATTTAAAAAGGTTACACATCATTATAAATTACCTCTAGTGAAATGCATATTTAACGGCATACAGATAAAACTATCATTCCAACAAACGATTCGTCAATTCAATTTATCAAGATTAAGACAAATTGATCCAAGTATCTAAAATCATTTCAAATCCTATTCGGGACAAATTCGGTCATTCTCAACGAGAGATAATACAATGCATCGATTTTATACCTTTAATCCAATCCATATATTTTTCAACATCCGATATCTCAATTCAATTTATCATATTTATGATATCATTGGGGGACACAACTCAATCAATCTATTTTCCAACATCCGATATCTCAACTTAATTTATCTATTTTATACCATCGGGACAAATTATGCCATTCTCAACGAGACATAATACAATGAATCTATTATATACCATTAACCCATCTATTTTCCAACATCCGATATTTCAATTCAATCCATCTATTTTCCAACATCCGATATCTCAATTCAATTTTATCAAACCGTATATGTTCAAATATCATATCCATCCAAACTATCAAGTAAATTGAAAGTGCTATGCATTCAATTCAGCATCTCATGCAAAATACGGAGAATGATGGCATAACATATCAAAATTTTCAAAATCCATCATAAATAAATCTAAAAATGGACAGAGAAACATGTAGCAGTGATTCAAAAATCAAATTTAAAAAGGTTAAACATCATTATAAATTACCTCTAGTGAAGTGCATATTTAACGACATACCGATAAAAAAGCTATTATTCCAACAAACGATCCGTCAATTCAATTTATCAAGAGTAAGACAACTTGATCCAAGTATCTAAAATCACTGCCAATTCTACTCGGGACAAATTGGGCCATTCTCAGCGAGATAATACAATGCATCAATTTTATACCATTAATCCAATCCATATATTTTTCAACATCCGATATCTCAATTCAATTTATCATATTTATGATATCCTTGGTGGACACAACTCAATCAATCTATTTTCCAACATCCGATATCTCAATTTAATTTATCTATTTTATACCATCGGGACAAATTATGTCATTCTCAACGAGATATAATACAATGCATCTATTATATACCATTAATCCATCTATTTTCCAACATCCGATATCTCAATTCAATTTTATCAAACCGTATATGTTCAAATATCATATCCATGCAAACTATCAAGTAAATTGAAAGTGCTATGCATTCAATTCAGCATCTCATGCAAAATACGGAGAATGATGGCATAACATATCAAAATTTTCAAAATCAATCATAAACAAATCTTAAAATGGACATAGAAACATGTAGCATTGATTCAAAAATCAAATTTAAAAAGGTTACACATCATTATAAATTACCTCTAGTGAAATGCATATTTAACGGCATACCGCTGATAAAACTATCATTCCAACAAACGATTCGTCAATTCAATTTATCAAGATTAAGACAAATTGATCCAAGTATCTAAAATCATTTCAAATCCTATTCGGGACAAATTCGGTCATTCTCAACGAGAGATAATACAATGCATCAATTTTATACCTTTAATCCAATCCATATATTTTTCAACATCCGATATCTCAATTCAATTTATCATATTTATGATATCATTGGGGGACACAACTCAATCAATGTATTTTCCAACATCCGATATCTCAACTTAATTTATCTATTTTATACCATCGGGACAAATTATGCCATTCTCAACGAGACATAATACAATGAATCTATTATATACCATTAACCCATCTATTTTCCAACATCCGATATTTCAATTCAATCCATCTATTTTCCAACATCCGATATCTCAATTCAATTTTATCAAACCGTATATGTTCAAATATCATATCCATCCAAACTATCAAGTAAATTGAAAGTGCTATGCATTCAATTCAGCATCTCATGCAAAATACGGAGAATGATGGCATAACATATCAAAATTTTCAAAATCCATCATAAATAAATCTAAAAATGGACAGAGAAACATGTAGCAGTGATTCAAAAATCAAATTTAAAAAGGTTAAACATCATTATAAATTACCTCTAGTGAAGTGCATATTTAACGACATACCGATAAAAAAGCTATTATTCCAACAAACGATCCGTCAATTCAATTTATCAAGAGTAAGACAACTTGATCCAAGTATCTAAAATCACTGCCAATTCTACTCGGGACAAATTGGGCCATTCTCAGCGAGATAATACAATGCATCAATTTTATACCATTAATCCAATCCATATATTTTTCAACATCCGATATCTCAATTCAATTTATCATATTTATGATATCCTTGGTGGACACAACTCAATCAATCTATTTTCCAACATCCGATATCTCAATTTAATTTATCTATTTTATACCATCGGGACAAATTATGTCATTCTCAACGAGATATAATACAATGCATCTATTATATACCATTAATCCATCTATTTTCCAACATCCGATATCTCAATTCAATTTTATCAAACCGTATATGTTCAAATATCATATCCATGCAAACTATCAAGTAAATTGAAAGTGCTATGCATTCAATTCAGCATCTCATGCAAAATACGGAGAATGATGGCATAACATATCAAAATTTTCAAAATCAATCATAAACAAATCTTAAAATGGACATAGAAACATGTAGCATTGATTCAAAAATCAAATTTAAAAAGGTTACACATCATTATAAATTACCTCTAGTGAAATGCATATTTAACGGCATACCGCTGATAAAACTATCATTCCAACAAACGATTCGTCAATTCAATTTATCAAGATTAAGACAAATTGATCCAAGTATCTAAAATCATTTCAAATCCTATTCGGGACAAATTCGGTCATTCTCAACGAGAGATAATACAATGCATCAATTTTATACCTTTAATCCAATCCATATATTTTTCAACATCCGATATCTCAATTCAATTTATCATATTTATGATATCATTGGGGGACACAACTCAATCAATCTATTTTCCAACATCCGATATCTCAACTTAATTTATCTATTTTATACCATCGGGACAAATTATGCCATTCTCAACGAGACATAATACAATGAATCTATTATATACCATTAACCCATCTATTTTCCAACATCCGATATTTCAATTCAATCCATCTATTTTCCAACATCCGATATCTCAATTCAATTTTATCAAACCGTATATGTTCAAATATCATATCCATCCAAACTATCAAGTAAATTGAAAGTGCTATGCATTCAATTCAGCATCTCATGCAAAATACGGAGAATGATGGCATAACATATCAAAATTTTCAAAATCCATCATAAATAAATCTAAAAATGGACAGAGAAACATGTAGCAGTGATTCAAAAATCAAATTTAAAAAGGTTAAACATCATTATAAATTACCTCTAGTGAAGTGCATATTTAACGACATACCGATAAAAAAGCTATTATTCCAACAAACGATCCGTCAATTCAATTTATCAAGAGTAAGACAACTTGATCCAAGTATCTAAAATCACTGCCAATTCTACTCGGGACAAATTGGGCCATTCTCAGCGAGATAATACAATGCATCAATTTTATACCATTAATCCAATCCATATATTTTTCAACATCCGATATCTCAATTCAATTTATCATATTTATGATATCCTTGGTGGACACAACTCAATCAATCTATTTTCCAACATCCGATATCTCAATTTAATTTATCTATTTTATACCATCGGGACAAATTATGTCATTCTCAACGAGATATAATACAATGCATCTATTATATACCATTAATCCATCTATTTTCCAACATCCGATATCTCAATTCAATTTTATCAAACCGTATATGTTCAAATATCATATCCATGCAAACTATCAAGTAAATTGAAAGTGCTATGCATTCAATTCAGCATCTCATGCAAAATACGGAGAATGATGGCATAACATATCAAAATTTTCAAAATCAATCATAAACAAATCTTAAAATGGACATAGAAACATGTAGCATTGATTCAAAAATCAAATTTAAAAAGGTTACACATCATTATAAATTACCTCTAGTGAAATGCATATTTAACGGCATACCGCTGATAAAACTATCATTCCAACAAACGATTCGTCAATTCAATTTATCAAGATTAAGACAAATTGATCCAAGTATCTAAAATCATTTCAAATCCTATTCGGGACAAATTCGGTCATTCTCAACGAGAGATAATACAATGCATCAATTTTATACCTTTAATCCAATCCATATATTTTTCAACATCCGATATCTCAATTCAATTTATCATATTTATGATATCATTGGGGGACACAACTCAATCAATCTATTTTCCAACATCCGATATCTCAACTTAATTTATCTATTTTATACCATCGGGACAAATTATGCCATTCTCAACGAGACATAATACAATGAATCTATTATATACCATTAACCCATCTATTTTCCAACATCCGATATTTCAATTCAATCCATCTATTTTCCAACATCCGATATCTCAATTCAATTTTATCAAACCGTATATGTTCAAATATCATATCCATCCAAACTATCAAGTAAATTGAAAGTGCTATGCATTCAATTCAGCATCTCATGCAAAATACGGAGAATGATGGCATAACATATCAAAATTTTCAAAATCCATCATAAATAAATCTAAAAATGGACAGAGAAACATGTAGCAGTGATTCAAAAATCAAATTTAAAAAGGTTAAACATCATTATAAATTACCTCTAGTGAAGTGCATATTTAACGACATACCGATAAAAAAGCTATTATTCCAACAAACGATCCGTCAATTCAATTTATCAAGAGTAAGACAACTTGATCCAAGTATCTAAAATCACTGCCAATTCTACTCGGGACAAATTGGGCCATTCTCAGCGAGATAATACAATGCATCAATTTTATACCATTAATCCAATCCATATATTTTTCAACATCCGATATCTCAATTCAATTTATCATATTTATGATATCCTTGGTGGACACAACTCAATCAATCTATTTTCCAACATCCGATATCTCAATTTAATTTATCTATTTTATACCATCGGGACAAATTATGTCATTCTCAACGAGATATAATACAATGCATCTATTATATACCATTAATCCATCTATTTTCCAACATCCGATATCTCAATTCAATTTTATCAAACCGTATATGTTCAAATATCATATCCATGCAAACTATCAAGTAAATTGAAAGTGCTATGCATTCAATTCAGCATCTCATGCAAAATACGGAGAATGATGGCATAACATATCAAAATTTTCAAAATCAATCATAAACAAATCTTAAAATGGACATAGAAACATGTAGCATTGATTCAAAAATCAAATTTAAAAAGGTTACACATCATTATAAATTACCTCTAGTGAAATGCATATTTAACGGCATACCGCTGATAAAACTATCATTCCAACAAACGATTCGTCAATTCAATTTATCAAGATTAAGACAAATTGATCCAAGTATCTAAAATCATTTCAAATCCTATTCGGGACAAATTCGGTCATTCTCAACGAGAGATAATACAATGCATCAATTTTATACCTTTAATCCAATCCATATATTTTTCAACATCCGATATCTCAATTCAATTTATCATATTTATGATATCATTGGGGGACACAACTCAATCAATCTATTTTCCAACATCCGATATCTCAACTTAATTTATCTATTTTATACCATCGGGACAAATTATGCCATTCTCAACGAGACATAATACAATGAATCTATTATATACCATTAACCCATCTATTTTCCAACATCCGATATTTCAATTCAATCCATCTATTTTCCAACATCCGATATCTCAATTCAATTTTATCAAACCGTATATGTTCAAATAATATATCCATCCAAACTATCAAGTAAATTGAAAGTGCTATGCATTCAATTCAGCATCTCATGCAAAATACGGAGAATGATGGCATAACATATCAAAATTTTCAAAATCCATTATAAATAAATCTAAAAATGGACAGAGAAACATGTAGCAGTGATTCAAAAATCAAATTTAAAAAGGTTAAACATCATTATAAATTACCTCTAGTGAAGTGCATATTTAACGACATACCGATAAAAAAGCTATTATTCCAACAAACGATCCGTCAATTCAATTTATCAAGAGTAAGACAACTTGATCCAAGTATCTAAAATCACTGCCAATTCTATTCGGGACAAATTGGGCCATTCTCAGCGAGATAATACAATGCATCAATTTTATACCATTAATCCAATCCATATATTTTTCAACATCCGATATCTCAATTCAATTTATGATATTTATGATATCCTTGGTGGACACAACTCAATCAATCTATTTTCCAACATCCGATATCTCAATTTAATTTATCTATTTTATACCATCGGGACAAATTATGTCATTCTCAACGAGATATAATACAATGCATCTATTATATACCATTAATCCATCTATTTTCCAACATCCGATATCTCAATTCAATTTTATCAAACCGTATATGTTCAAATATCATATCCATGCAAACTATCAAGTAAATTGAAAGTGCTATGCATTCAATTCAGCATCTCATGCAAAATACGGAGAATGATGGCATAACATATCAAAATTTTCAAAATCAATCATAAACAAATCTTAAAATGGACATAGAAACATGTAGCATTGATTCAAAAATCAAATTTAAAAAGGTTACACATCATTATAAATTACCTCTAGTGAAATGCATATTTAACGGCATACCGCTGATAAAACTATCATTCCAACAAACGATTCGTCAATTCAATTTATCAAGATTAAGACAAATTGATCCAAGTATCTAAAATCATTTCAAATCCTATTCGGGACAAATTCGGTCATTCTCAACGAGAGATAATACAATGCATCAATTTTATACCTTTAATCCAATCCATATATTTTTCAACATCCGATATCTCAATTCAATTTATCATATTTATGATATCATTGGGGGACACAACTCAATCAATCTATTTTCCAACATCCGATATCTCAACTTAATTTATCTATTTTATACCATCGGGACAAATTATGCCATTCTCAACGAGACATAATACAATGAATCTATTATATACCATTAACCCATCTATTTTCCAACATCCGATATTTCAATTCAATCCATCTATTTTCCAAAATCCGATATCTCAATTCAATTTTATCAAACCGTATATGATCAAATATCATATTCATGCATACTATCAAGTAAATTGAAAGTGCTATGCATTCAATTCAGCATCTCTTGCAAAATAAGGAGAATGATAACATAACATATCAAAATTTTCAAAATCCATCATAAACAAATCTTAAAATGGACAGAGAAACATGTAGCAATGATTCAATAATCAAATTTAAAAAGGTTACACATCATTATAAATTACCTGTAGTGAAGTGCATATTTATCGACATACCGATAAAAAAGGTATCATTCCAACAAATGATCAGTCGATTCAATTTATCAAGATTAAGACAACTTGATCCAAGTATCTAAAATGATTTCCAATCCTATTCGGGTCAAATTCAGTCATTCTCAACGAGACATAATACAATGCATCAATTGTATACCATTAATCCAATCCATATATTTTTCAACATCCGATATCTCAATTCAATTTATCATATTTATGATATCATTGGCGGACACAACTCAATCAATCTATTTTCCAACGTCCGATATCTCATTTTAATTTATCTATTTTATACCATCGGGACAAATTATGTCATTCTCAACGAGACATAATACAATGCATCTATTACATACCATTAACCCATCTATTTTCCAACATCCGATATCTCAATTCAATCCATCTATTTTCCAACATCCGATATCTCAATTCAATTTTATCAAACCCTATATGTTCAAATATCATATCCATCCAAACTATCAAGTAAATTGAAAGTGCTATGCATTCAATTCAGCATCTCATGCAAAATACGGAGAATGATGGCATAACATATCAAAATTTTCAAAATCAATCATAAACAAATCTTAAAATGGACATAGAAACATGTAGCATTGATTCAAAAATCAAATTTAAAAAGGTTACACATCATTATAAATTACCTCTAGTGAAATGCATATTTAACGGCATACCGATGATAAAACTATCATTCCAACAAACGATTCGTCAATTCAATTTATCAAGATTAAGACAACTTGATCCAAGTATCTAAAATCATTTCCAATCCTATTCGGGACAAATTCGGTCATTCTCAACGAGAGATAATACAATGCATCAATTTTATACCTTTAATCCAATCCATATATTTTTCAACATCCGATATCTCAATTCAATTTATCATATTTATGATATCATTGGGGGACACAACTCAATCAATCTATTTTCCAACATCTGATATCTCAAATTAATTTATCTATTTTATACCATCGGGACAAATTATGTCATTCTCAACGAGACATAAAACAATGAATCTATTATATACCATTAACCCATCTATTTTCCAACATCCGATATTTCAATTCAATCCATCTATTTTCCAACATCCAATATCTCAATTCAATTTTATCAAACCGTATATGTTCAAATATCATATTCATGCATACTATCAAGTAAATTGAAAGTGCTATGTATTCAATTCAGCATCTCTTGCAAAATAAGGAGAATGATAGCATAACATATCAAAATTTTCAAAATACATCATAAACAAATCTTAAAATGGACAGAGAAACATGTAGCAATGATTCAATAATCAAATTTAAAAAGGTTACACATCATTATAAATTACCTGTAGTGAAGTGCATATTTAACGACATACCGATAAAAAAGGTATCATTCCAACAAATGATCCGTCAATTCAATTTATTAAGATTTAGACAACTTGATCCAAGTATCTAAAATGATTTCCAATCCTATTCGGGTCAAATTCAGTCATTCTCAACGAGACATAATACAATGCATCAATTGTATACCATTAATCCAATCCATTTATTTTTCAACATCCGATATCTCAATTCAATTTATCATATTTATGATATCCTTGGTGGACAAAACTCAATCAATCTATTTTCCAACATCCGATATCTCAATTTAATTTATCTATTTTATACCATCGGGACAAATTATGTCATTCTCAACGAGATATAATACAATGCATCTATTATATACCATTAATCTATCTATTTTCCAACATCCGATATCTCAATTCAATTTTATCAAACCGTATATGTTCAAATATCATATCCATGCAAACTATCAAGTAAATTGAAAGTGCTATGCATTCAATTCAGCATCTCATGCAAAATACGGAGAATGATGGCATAACATATCAAAATTTTCAAAATCAATCATAAACAAATCTTAAAATGGACATAGAAACATGTAGCATTGATTCAAAAATCAAATTTAAAAAGGTTACACATAATTATAAATTACCTCTAGTGAAATGCATATTTAACGGCATACCGATGATAAAACTATCATTCCAACAAACGATTCGTCAATTCAATTTATCAAGATTAAGACAACTTGATCCAAGTATCTAAAATCATTTCCAATCCTATTCGGGACAAATTCGGTCATTCTCAACGAGAGATAATACAATGCATCGATTTTATACCTTTAATCCAATCCATACATTTTTCAACATCCGATATCTCAATTCAATTTATCATATTTATGATATCATTGGGGGACACAACTCAATCAATCTATTTTCCAACATCCGATATCTCAACTTAATTTATCTATTTTATACCATCGGGACAAATTATGCCATTCTCAACGAGACATAATACAATGAATCTATTATATACCATTAACCCATCTATTTTCCAACATCCGATATTTCAATTCAATCCATCTATTTTCCAACATCCGATATCTCAATTCAATTTTATCAAACCGTATATGTTCAAATATCATATTCATGCATACTATCAAGTAAATTGAAAGTGCTATGTATTCAATTCAGCATCTCTTGCAAAATAAGGAGAATGATAACATAACATATCAAAATTTTCAAAATCCATCATAAACAAATCTTAAAATGGACAGAGAAACATGTAGCAATGATTCAATAATCAAATTTAAAAAGGTTACACATCATTATAAATTACCTGTAGTGAAGTGCATATTTATCGACATACCGATAAAAAAGGTATCATTCCAACAAATGATCAGTCAATTCAATTTATCAAGATTAAGACAGCTTGATCCAAGTATCTAAAATCATTTCCAATCCTATTCGGGTCAAATTCAGTCATTCTCAACGAGACATAATACAATGCATCAATTGTATACCATTAATCCAATCCATATATTTTTCAACATCCGATATCTCAATTCAATTTATCATATTTATGATATCCTTGGTGGACAAAACTCAATCAATCTATTTTCCAACATCCGATATCTCAATTTAATTTATCTATTTTATACCATCGGGACAAATTATGTCATTCTCAACGAGATATAATACAATGCATCTATTATATACCATTAATCTATCTATTTTCCAACATCCGATATCTCAATTCAATTTTATCAAACCGTATATGTTCAAATATCATATCCATGCAAACTATCAAGTAAATTGAAAGTGCTATGCATTCAATTCAGCATCTCATGCAAAATACGGAGAATGATGGCATAACATATCAAAATTTTCAAAATCAATCATAAACAAATCTTAAAATGGACATAGAAACATGTAGCATTGATTCAAAAATCAAATTTAAAAAGGTTACACATAATTATAAATTACCTCTAGTGAAATGCATATTTAACGGCATACCGATGATAAAACTATCATTCCAACAAACGATTCGTCAATTCAATTTATCAAGATTAAGACAACTTGATCCAAGTATCTAAAATCATTTCCAATCCTATTCGGGACAAATTCGGTCATTCTCAACGAGAGATAATACAATGCATCGATTTTATACCTTTAATCCAATCCATATATTTTTCAACATCCGATATCTCAATTCAATTTATCATATTTATGATATCATTGGGGGACACAACTCAATCAATCTATTTTCCAACATCCGATATCTCAACTTAATTTATCTATTTTATACCATCGGGACAAATTATGCCATTCTCAACGAGACATAATACAATGAATCTATTATATACCATTAACCCATCTATTTTCCAACATCCGATATTTCAATTCAATCCATCTATTTTCCAACATCCGATATCTCAATTCAATTTTATCAAACCGTATATGTTCAAATATCATATCCATCCAAACTATCAAGTAAATTGAAAGTGCTATGCATTCAATTCAGCATCTCATGCAAAATACGGAGAATGATGGCATAACATATCAAAATTTTCAAAATCCATCATAAATAAATCTAAAAATGGACAGAGAAACATGTAGCAGTGATTCAAAAATCAAATTTAAAAAGGTTACACATCATTATAAATTACCTCTAGTGAAGTGCATATTTAACGACATACCGATAAAAAAGCTATTATTCCAACAAACGATCCGTCAATTCAATTTATCAAGAGTAAGACAACTTGATCCAAGTATCTAAAATCACTGCCAATTCTATTCGGGACAAATTGGGCCATTCTCAGCGAGATAATACAATGCATCAATTTTATACCATTAATCCAATCCATATATTTTTCAATATCCGATATCTCAATTCAATTTATCATATTTATGATATCCTTGGTGGACACAACTCAATCAATCTATTTTCCAACATCCGATATCTCAATTTAATTTATCTATTTTATACCATCGGGACAAATTATGTCATTCTCAACGAGATATAATACAATGCATCTATTATATACCATTAATCCATCTATTTTCCAACATCCGATATCTCAATTCAATTTTATCAAACCGTATATGTTCAAATATCATATCCATGCAAACTATCAAGTAAATTGAAAGTGCTATGCATTCAATTCAGCATCTCATGCAAAATACAGAGAATGATGGCATAACATATCAAAATTTTCAAAATCAATCATAAACAAATCTTAAAATGGACATAGAAACATGTAGCATTGATTCAAAAATCAAATTTAAAAAGGTTACACATCATTATAAATTACCTCTAGTGAAATGCATATTTAACGGCATACCGCTGATAAAACTATCATTCCAACAAACGATTCGTCAATTCAATTTATCAAGATTAAGACAAATTGATCCAAGTATCTAAAATCATTTCAAATCCTATTCGGGACAAATTCGGTCATTCTCAACGAGAGATAATACAATGCATCAATTTTATACCTTTAATCCAATCCATATATTTTTCAACATCCGATATCTCAATTCAATTTATCATATTTATGATATCATTGGGGGACACAACTCAATCAATCTATTTTCCAACATCCGATATCTCAACTTAATTTATCTATTTTATACCATCGGGACAAATTATGCCATTCTCAACGAGACATAATACAATGAATCTATTATATACCATTAACCCATCTATTTTCCAACATCCGATATTTCAATTCAATCCATCTATTTTCCAACATCCGATATCTCAATTCAATTTTATCAAACCGTATATGTTCAAATATCATATTCATGCATACTATCAAGTAAATTGAAAGTGCTATGTATTCAATTCAGCATCTCTTGCAAAATAAGGAGAATGATAACATAACATATCAAAATTTTCAAAATCCATCATAAACAAATCTTAAAATGGACAGAGAAACATGTAGCAATGATTCAATAATCAAATTTAAAAAGGTTACACATCATTATAAATTACCTGTAGTGAAGTGCATATTTATCGACATACCGATAAAAAAGGTATCATTCCAACAAATGATCAGTCAATTCAATTTATCAAGATTAAGACAACTTGATCCAAGTATCTAAAATCATTTCCAATCCTATTCGGGTCAAATTCAGTCATTCTCAACGAGACATAATACAATGCATCAATTGTATACCATTAATCCAATCCATATATTTTTCAACATCCGATATCTCAATTCAATTTATCATATTTATGATATCCTTGGTGGACACAACTCAATCAATCTATTTTCCAACATCCGATATCTCAATTTAATTTATCTATTTTATACCATCGGGACAAATTATGTCATTCTCAACGAGATATAATACAATGCATCTATTATATACCATTAATCCATCTATTTTCCAACATCCGATATCTCAATTCAATTTTATCAAACCGTATATGTTCAAATATCATATCCATGCAAACTATCAAGTAAATTGAAAGTGCTATGCATTCAATTCAGCATCTCATGCAAAATACGGAGAATGATGGCATAACATATCAAAATTTTCAAAATCAATCATAAACAAATCTTAAAATGGACATAGAAACATGTAGCATTGATTCAAAAATCAAATTTAAAAAGGTTACACATCATTATAAATTACCTCTAGTGAAATGCATATTTAACGGCATACCGCTGATAAAACTATCATTCCAACAAACGATTCGTCAATTCAATTTATCAAGATTAAGACAAATTGATCCAAGTATCTAAAATCATTTCAAATCCTATTCGGGACAAATTCGGTCATTCTCAACGAGAGATAATACAATGCATCAATTTTATACCTTTAATCCAATCCATATATTTTTCAACATCTGATATCTCAATTCAATTTATCATATTTATGATATCATTGGGGGACACAACTCAATCAATCTATTTTCCAACATCCGATATCTCAACTTAATTTATCTATTTTATACCATCGGGACAAATTATGCCATTCTCAACGAGACATAATACAATGAATCTATTATATACCATTAACCCATCTATTTTCCAACATCCGATATTTCAATTCAATCCATCTATTTTCCAACATCCGATATCTCAATTCAATTTTATCAAACCGTATATGTTCAAATATCATATTCATGCATACTATCAAGTAAATTGAAAGTGCTATGTATTCAATTCAGCATCTCTTGCAAAATAAGGAGAATGATAACATAACATATCAAAATTTTCAAAATCCATCATAAACAAATCTTAAAATGGACAGAGAAACATGTAGCAATGATTCAATAATCAAATTTAAAAAGGTTACACATCATTATAAATTACCTGTAGTGAAGTGCATATTTATCGACATACCGATAAAAAAGGTATCATTCCAACAAATGATCAGTCAATTCAATTTATCAAGATTAAGACAACTTGATCCAAGTATCTAAAATGATTTCCAATCCTATTCGGGTCAAATTCAGTCATTCTCAACGAGACATAATACAATGCATCAATTGTATACCATTAATCCAATCCATATATTTTTCAACATCCGATATCTCAATTCAATTTATCATATTTATGATATCATTGGCGGACACAACTCAATCAATCTATTTTCCAACATCCGATATCTCAATTTAATTTATCTATTTTATACCATCGGGACAAATTATGTCATTCTTAACGAGACATAATACAATGCATCTATTACATACCATTAACCCATCTATTTTCCAACATCCGATATCTCAATTCAATCCATCTATTTTCCAACATCCGATATCTCAATTCAATTTTATCAAACCCTATATGTTCAAATATCATATCCATCCAAACTATCAAGTAAATTGAAAGTGCTATGCATTCAATTCAGCATCTCATGCAAAATACGGAGAATGATGGCATAACATATCAAAATTTTCAAAATCCATCATAAATAAATCTAAAAATGGACAGAGAAACATGTAGCAGTGATTCAAAAATCAAATTTAAAAAGGTTACACATCATTATAAATTACCTCTAGTGAAGTGCATATTTAACGACATACCGATAAAAAATCTATTATTCCAACAAACGATCCATCAATTCAATTTATCAAGAGTAAGACAACTTGATCCAAGTATCTAAAATCACTGCCAATTCTATTCGGGACAAATTGGGCCATTCTCAGCGAGATAATACAATGCATCAATTTTATACCATTAATCCAATCCATATATTTTTCAACATCCGATATCTCAATTCAATTTATCATATTTATGATATCCTTGGTGGACACAACTCAATCAATCTATTTTCCAACATCCGATATCTCAATTTAATTTATCTATTTTATACCATCGGGACAAATTATGTCATTCTCAACGAGATATAATACAATGCATCTATTATATACCATTAATCCATCTATTTTCCAACATCCGATATCTCAATTCAATTTTATCAAACCGTATATGTTCAAATATCATATCCATGCAAACTATCAAGTAAATTGAAAGTGCTATGCATTCAATTCAGCATCTCATGCAAAATACGGAGAATGATGGCATAACATATCAAAATTTTCAAAATCAATCATAAACAAATCTTAAAATGGACATAGAAACATGTAGCATTGATTCAAAAATCAAATTTAAAAAGGTTACACATCATTATAAATTACCTCTAGTGAAATGCATATTTAACGGCATACCGCTGATAAAACTATCATTCCAACAAACGATTCGTCAATTCAATTTATCAAGATTAAGACAAATTGATCCAAGTATCTAAAATCATTTCAAATCCTATTCGGGACAAATTCGGTCATTCTCAACGAGAGATAATACAATGCATCAATTTTATACCTTTAATCCAATCCATATATTTTTCAACATCCGATATCTCAATTCAATTTATCATATTTATGATATCATTGGGGGACACAACTCAATCAATCTATTTTCCAACATCCGATATCTCAACTTAATTTATCTATTTTATACCATCGGGACAAATTATGCCATTCTCAACGAGACATAATACAATGAATCTATTATATACCATTAACCCATCTATTTTCCAACATCCGATATTTCAATTCAATCCATCTATTTTCCAACATCCGATATCTCAATTCAATTTTATCAAACCGTATATGTTCAAATATCATATTCATGCATACTATCAAGTAAATTGAAAGTGCTATGTATTCAATTCAGCATCTCTTGCAAAATAAGGAGAATGATAACATAACATATCAAAATTTTCAAAATCCATCATAAACAAATCTTAAAATGGACAGAGAAACATGTAGCAATGATTCAATAATCAAATTTAAAAAGGTTACACATCATTATAAATTATCTGTAGTGAAGTGCATATTTATCGACATACCGATAAAAAAGGTATCATTCCAACAAATGATCAGTCAATTCAATTTATCAAGATTAAGACAACTTGATCCAAGTATCTAAAATGATTTCCAATCCTATTCGGGTCAAATTCAGTCATTCTCAACGAGACATAATACAATGCATCAATTGTATACCATTAATCCAATCCATATATTTTTCAACATCCGATATCTCAATTCAATTTATCATATTTATGATATCATTGGCGGACACAACTCAATCAATCTATTTTTCAACATCCGATATCTCAATTTAATTTATCTATTTTATACCATCGGGACAAATTATGTCATTCTCAACGAGACATAATACAATGCATCTATTACATACCATTAACCCATCTATTTTCCAACATCCGATATCTCAATTCAATCCATCTATTTTCCAACATCCGATATCTCAATTCAATTTTATCAAACCCTATATGTTCAAATATCATATCCATCCAAACTATCAAGTAAATTGAAAGTGCTATGCATTCAATTCAGCATCTCATGCAAAATACGGAGAATGATGGCATAACATATCAAAATTTTCAAAATCCATCATAAATAAATCTAAAAATGGACAGAGAAACATGTAGCAGTGATTCAAAAATCAAATTTAAAAAGGTTACACATCATTATAAATTACCTCTAGTGAAGTGCATATTTAACGACATACCGATAAAAAATCTATTATTCCAACAAACGATCCATCAATTCAATTTATCAAGAGTAAGACAACTTGATCCAAGTATCTAAAATCACTGCCAATTCTATTCGGGACAAATTGGGCCATTCTCAGCGAGATAATACAATGCATCAATTTTATACCATTAATCCAATCCATATATTTTTCAACATCCGATATCTCAATTCAATTTATCATATTTATGATATCCTTGGTGGACACAACTCAATCAATCTATTTTCCAACATCCGATATCTCAATTTAATTTATCTATTTTATACCATCGGGACAAATTATGTCATTCTCAACGAGATATAATACAATGCATCTATTATATACCATTAATCCATCTATTTTCCAACATCCGATATCTCAATTCAATTTTATCAAACCGTATATGTTCAAATATCATATCCATGCAAACTATCAAGTAAATTGAAAGTGCTATGCATTCAATTCAGCATCTCATGCAAAATACGGAGAATGATGGCATAACATATCAAAATTTTCAAAATCAATCATAAACAAATCTTAAAATGGACATAGAAACATGTAGCATTGATTCAAAAATCAAATTTAAAAAGGTTACACATCATTATAAATTACCTCTAGTGAAATGTATATTTAACAACATACCGATGATAAAACTATCATTCCAACAAACGATTCGTCAATTCAATTTATCAAGATTAAGACAACTTGATCCAAGTATCTAAAATCATTTCCAATCCTATTCGGGACAAATTCGGTCATTCTCAACGAGAGATAATACAATGCATCAATTTTATACCTTTAATCCAATCCATATATTTTTCAACATCCGATATCTCAATTCAATTTATCATATTTATGATATCATTGGGGGACACAACTCAATCAATCTATTTTCCAACATCCGATATCTCAACTTAATTTATCTATTTTATACCATCGGGACAAATTATGTCATTCTCAACGAGACATAATACAATGAATCTATTATATACCATTAACCAATCTATTTTCCAACATCCGATATTTCAATTCAATCCATCTATTTTCCAACATCCAATATCTCAATTCAATTTTATCAAACCGTATATGTTCAAATATCATATTCATGCATACTATCAAGTAAATTGAAAGTGCTATGTATTCAATTCAGCATCTCTTGCAAAATAAGGAGAATGATAGCATAACATATCAAAATTTTCAAAATCCATCATAAACAAATCTTAAAATGGACAGAGAAACATGTAGCAATGATTCAATAATCAAATTTAAAAAGGTTACACATCATTATAAATTACCTGTAGTGAAGTGCATATTTAACGACATACCGATAAAAAAGGTATCATTCCAACAAATGATCCGTCAATTCAATTTATCAAGATTAAGCCAACTTGATCCAAGTATCTAAAATGATTTCCAATCCTATTCGGGTCAAATTCAGTCATTCTCAACGAGACAAATACAATGCATCAATTGTATACCATTAATCCAATCCATATATTTTTCAACATCCGATATCTCAATTTAATTTATCATATTTATGATATCATTGGCGGACACAACTCAATCAATCTATTTTCCAACATCCGATATCTCAATTTAATTTATCTATTTTATACCATCGGGACAAATTATGTCATTCTCAACGAGACATAATTCAATGCATCTATTACATACCATTAACCCATCTATTTTCCAACATCCGATATCTCAATTCAATCCATCTATTTTCCAACATCCGATATCTCAATTCAATTTTATCAAACCCTATATGTTCAAATATCATATCCATCCAAACTATCAAGTAAATTGAAAGTGCTATGCATTCAATTCAGCATCTCATGCAAAATACGGAGAATGATGGCATATCATATCAAAATTTTCAAAATCCATCATAAATAAATCTAAAAATGGACAGAGAAACATGTAGCAGTGATTCAAAAATCAAATTTAAAAAGGTTACACATGATTATAAATTACCTCTAGTGAAGTGCATATTTAACGACATACCGATAAAAAATCTATTATTCCAACAAACGATCCATCAATTCAATTTATCAAGAGTAAGACAACTTGATCCAAGTATCTAAAATCACTGCCAATTCTATTCGGGACAAATTGGGCCATTCTCAACGAGATAATACAATGCATCAATTTTATACCATTAATCCAATCCATATATTTTTCAACATCCGATATCTCAATTCAATTTATCATATTTATGATATCCTTGGTGGACACAACTCAATCAATCTATTTTCCAACATCCGATATCTCAATTTAATTTATCTATTTTATACCATCGGGACAAATTATGTCATTCTCAACGAGATATAATACAATGCATCTATTATATACCATTAATCCATCTATTTTCCAACATCCGATATCTCAATTCAATTTTATCAAACCGTATATGTTCAAATATCATATCCATGCAAACTATCAAGTAAATTGAAAGTGCTATGCATTCAATTCAGCATCTCATGCAAAATACGGAGAATGATGGCATAACATATCAAAATTTTCAAAATCAATCATAAACAAATCTTAAAATGGACATAGAAACATGTAGCATTGATTCAAAAATCAAATTTAAAAAGGTTACACATCATTATAAATTACCTCTAGTGAAATGTATATTTAACAACATACCGATGATAAAACTATCATTCCAACAAACGATTCGTCAATTCAATTTATCAAGATTAAGACAACTTGATCCAAGTATCTAAAATCATTTCCAATCCTATTCGGGACAAATTCGGTCATTCTCAACGAGAGATAATACAATGCATCAATTTTATACCTTTAATCCAATCCATATATTTTTCAACATCCGATATCTCAATTCAATTTATCATATTTATGATATCATTGGGGGACACAACTCAATCAATCTATTTTCCAACATCCGATATCTCAACTTAATTTATCTATTTTATACCATCGGGACAAATTATGCCATTCTCAACGAGACATAATACAATGAATCTATTATATACCATTAACCCATCTATTATCCAACATCCGATATTTCAATTCAATCCATCTATTTTCCAACATCCAATATCTCAATTCAATTTTATCAAACCGTATATGTTCAAATATCATATTCATGCATACTATCAAGTAAATTGAAAGTGCTATGTATTCAATTCAGCATCTCTTGCAAAATAAGGAGAATGATAGCATAACATATCAAAATTTTCAAAATCCATCATAAACAAATCTTAAAATGGACATAGAAACATGTAGCATTGATTCAAAAATCAAATTTAAAAAGGTTACACATCATTATAAATTACCTCTAGTGAAATGTATATTTAACAACATACCGATGATAAAACTACCATTCCAACAAACGATTCGTCAATTCAATTTATCAAGATTAAGACAACTTGATCCAAGTATCTAAAATCATTTCCAATCCTATTCGGGACAAATTCGGTCATTCTCAACGAGAGATAATACAATGCATCAATTTTATACCTTTAATCCAATCCATATATTTTTCAACATCCGATATCTCAATTCCATTTATCATATTTATGATATCATTGGGGGACACAACTCAATCAATCTATTTTCCAACATCCGATATCTCAACTTAATTTATCTAGTTTATACCATCGGGACAAATTATGCCATTCTCAACGAGACATAATACAATGAATCTATTATATACCATTAACCCATCTATTTTCCAACATCCGATATTTCAATTCAATCCATCTATTTTCCAACATCCGATATCTCAATTCAATTTTATCAAACCGTATATGTTCAAATATCATATTCATGCATACTATCAAGTAAATTGAAAGTGCTATGTATTCAATTCAGCATCTCTTGCAAAATAAGGAGAATGATAGCATAACATATCAAAATTTTCAAAATCCATCATAAACAAATCTTAAAATGGACAGAGAAACATGTAGCAATGATTCAATAATCAAATTTAAAAAGGTTACACATCATTATAAATTACCTGTAGTGAAGTGCATATTTAACGACATACCGATAAAAAAGGTATCATTCCAACAAATGATCCGTCAATTCAATTTATCAAGATTAAGACAACTTGATCCAAGTATCTAAAATGATTTCCAATCCTATTCGGGTCAAATTCAGTCATTCTCAACGAGACATAATACAATGCATCAATTGTATACCATTAATCCAATCCATATATTTTTCAACATCCGATATCTCAATTCAATTTATCATATTTATGATATCATTGGGGGACACAACTCAATCAATCTATTTTCCAACATCCGATATCTCAATTTAATTTATCTATTTTATACCATCGGGACAAATTATGCCATTTTCAACGAGACATAATACAATGAATCTATTATATACCATTAACCCATCTATTTTCCAACATCCGATATTTCAATTCAATCCATCTATTTTCCAACATCCGATATCTCAATTCAATTTTATCAAACCGTATATGTTCAAATATCATATTCATGCATACTATCAAGTAAATTGAAAGTGCTATGTATTCAATTCAGCATCTCTTGCAAAATAAGGAGAATGATAGCATAACATATCAAAATTTTCAAAATCCATCATAAACAAATCTTAAAATGGACAGAGAAACATGTAGCAATGATTCAATAATCAAATTTAAAAAGGTTACACATCATTATAAATTACCTGTAGTGAAGTGCATATTTAACGACATACCGATAAAAAAGGTATCATTCCAACAAATGATCCGTCAATTCAATTTATCAAGATTAAGACAACTTGATCCAAGTATCTAAAATGATTTCCAATCCTATTCGGGTCAAATTCAGTCATTCTCAACGAGACATAATACAATGCATCAATTGTATACCATTAATCCAATCCATATATTTTTCAACATCCGATATCTCAATTCAATTTATCATATTTATGATATCATTGGCGGACACAACTCAATCAATCTATTTTCCAACATCCGATATCTCAATTTAATTTATCTATTTTATACCATCGGGACAAATTATGTCATTTTCAACGAGACATAATACAATGCATCTATTACATACCATTAACCCATCTATTTTCCAACATCCGATATCTCAATTCAATCCATCTATTTTCCAACATCCGATATCTCAATTCAATTTTATCAAACCGTATATGTTCAAATATCATATCCATCCAAACTATCAAGTAAATTGAAAGTGCTATGCATTCAATTCAGCATCTCATGCAAAATACGGAGAATGATGGCATAACATATCAAAATTTTCAAAATCCATCATAAATAAATCTAAAAATGGACAGAGAAACATGTAGCAGTGATTCAAAAATCAAATTTAAAAAGGTTACACATCATTATAAATTACCTCTAGTGAAGTGCATATTTAACGACATACCGATAAAAAATCTATTATTCCAACAAACGATCCATCAATTCAATTTATCAAGAGTAAGACAACTTGATCCAAGTATCTAAAATCACTGCCAATTCTATTCGGGACAAATTGGGCCATTCTCAACGAGATAATACAATGCATCAATTTTATACCATTAATCCAATCCATATATTTTTCAACATCCGATATCTCAATTCAATTTATCATATTTATGATATCCTTGGTGGACACAACTCAATCAATCTATTTTCCAACATCCGATATCTCAATTTAATTTATCTATTTTATACCATCGGGACAAATTATGTCATTCTCAACGAGATATAATACAATGCATCTATTATATACCATTAATCCATCTATTTTCCAACATCCGATATCTCAATTCAATTTTATCAAACCGTATATGTTCAAATATCATATCCATGCAAACTATCAAGTAAATTGAAAGTGCTATGCAATCAATTCAGCATCTCATGCAAAATACGGAGAATGATGGCATAACATATCAAAATTTTCAAAATCAATCATAAACAAATCTTAAAATGGACATAGAAACATGTAGCATTGATTCAAAAATCAAATTTAAAAAGGTTACACATCATTATAAATTACCTCTAGTGAAATGTATATTTAACGGCATACCGATGATAAAACTATCATTCCAACAAACGATTCGTCAATTCAATTTATCAAGATTAAGACAACTTGATCCAAGTATCTAAAATCATTTCCAATCCTATTCGGGACAAATTCGGTCATTCTCAACGAGAGATAATACAATGCATCAATTTTATACCTTTAATCCAATCCATATATTTTTCAACATCCGATATCTCAATTCAATTTATCATATTTATGATATCATTGGGGGACACAACTCAATCAATCTATTTTCCAACATCCGATATCTCAACTTAATTTATCTAGTTTATACCATCGGGACAAATTATGCCATTCTCAACGAGACATAATACAATGAATCTATTATATACCATTAACCCATCTATTTTCCAACATCCGATATTTCAATTCAATCCATCTATTTTCCAACATCCAATATCTCAATTCAATTTTATCAAACCGTATATGTTCAAATATCATATTCATGCATACTATCAAGTAAATTGAAAGTGCTATGTATTCAATTCAGCATCTCTTGCAAAATAAGGAGAATGATAGCATAACATATCAAAATTTTCAAAATCCATCATAAACAAATCTTAAAATGGACAGAGAAACATGTAGCAATGATTCAATAATCAAATTTAAAAAGGTTACACATCATTATAAATTACCTGTAGTGAAGTGCATATTTAACGACATACCGATAAAAAAGGTATCATTCCAACAAATGATCCGTCAATTCAATTTATCAAAATTAAGACAACTTGATCCAAGTATCTAAAATCATTTCCAATCCTATTCGGGACAAATTCGGTCATTCTCAACGAGAGATAATACAATGCATCAATTTTATACCTTTAATCCAATCCATATATTTTTCAACATCCGATATCTCAATTCAATTTATCATATTTATGATTTCATTGGGGGACACAACTCAATCAATCTATTTTCCAACATCCGATATCTCAACTTAATTTATCTATTTTATACCATCGGAACAAATTATGCCATTCTCAACGAGACATAATACAATGAATCTATTATATACCATTAACCCATCTATTATCCAACATCCGATATTTCAATTCAATCCATCTATTTTCCAACATCCAATATCTCAATTCAATTTTATCAAACCGTATATGTTCAAATATCATATTCATGCATACTATCAAGTAAATTGAAAGTGCTATGTATTCAATTCAGCATCTCTTGCAAAATAAGGAGAATGATAGCATAACATATCAAAATTTTCAAAATCCATCAAAAACAAATCTTAAAATGGACAGAGAAACATGTAGCAATGATTCAATAATCAAATTTAAAAAGGTTACACATCATTATAAATTACCTGTAGTGAAGTGCATATTTAACGACATACCGATAAAAAAGGTATCATTCCAACAAATGATCCGTCAATTCAATTTATCAAGATTAAGCCAACTTGATCCAAGTATCTAAAATGATTTCCAATCCTATTCGGGTCAAATTCAGTCATTCTCAACGAGACAAATACAATGCATCAATTGTATACCATTAATCCAATCCATATATTTTTCAACATCCGATATCTCAATTCAATTTATCATATTTATGATATCATTGGCGGACACAACTCAATCAATCTATTTTCCAACATCCGATATCTCAATTTAATTTATCTATTTTATACCATCGGGACAAATTATGTCATTCTCAACGAGACATAATTCAATGCATCTATTACATACCATTAACCCATCTATTTTCCAACATCCGATATCTCAATTCAATCCATCTATTTTCCAACATCCGATATCTCAATTCAATTTTATCAAACCCTATATGTTCAAATATCATATCCATCCAAACTATCAAGTAAATTGAAAGTGCTATGCATTCAATTCAGCATCTCATGCAAAATACGGAGAATGATGGCATAACATATCAAAATTTTCAAAATCCATCATAAATAAATCTAAAAATGGACAGAGAAACATGTAGCAGTGATTCAAAAATCAAATTTAAAAAGGTTACACATCATTATAAATTACCTCTAGTGAAGTGCATATTTAACGACATACCGATAAAAAATCTATTATTCCAACAAACGATCCATCAATTCAATTTATCAAGAGTAAGACAACTTGATCCAAGTATCTAAAATCACTGCCAATTCTATTCGGGACAAATTGAGCCATTCTCAACGAGATAATACAATGCATCAATTTTATACCATTAATCCAATCCATATATTTTTCAACATCCGATATCTCAATTCAATTTATCATATTTATGATATCCTTGGTGGACACAACTCAATCAATCTATTTTCCAACATCCGATATCTCAATTTAATTTATCTATTTTATACCATCGGGACAAATTATGTCATTCTCAACGAGATATAATACAATGCATCTATTATATACCATTAATCCATCTATTTTCTAACATCCGATATCTCAATTCAATTTTATCAAACCGTATATGTTCAAATATCATATCCATGCAAACTATCAAGTAAATTGAAAGTGCTATGCATTCAATTCAGCATCTCATGCAAAATACGGAGAATGATGGCATAACATATCAAAATTTTCAAAATCAATCATAAACAAATCTTAAAATGGACATAGAAACATGTAGCATTGATTCAAAAATCAAATTTAAAAAGGTTACACATCATTATAAATTACCTCTAGTGAAATGTATATTTAACGGCATACCGATGATAAAACTATCATTCCAACAAACGATTCGTCAATTCAATTTATCAAGATTAAGACAACTTGATCCAAGTATCTAAAATCATTTCCAATCCTATTCGGGACAAATTCGGTCATTCTCAACGAGAGATAATACAATGCATCAATTTTATACCTTTAATCCAATCCATATATTTTTCAACATCCGATATCTCAATTCAATTTATCATATTTATGATATCATTGGGGGACACAACTCAATCAATCTATTTTCCAACATCCGATATCTCAACTTAATTTATCTATTTTATACCATCGGGACAAATTATGCCATTCTCAACGAGACATAATACAATGAATCTATTATATACCATTAACCCATCTATTTTCCAACATCCGATATTTCAATTCAATACATCTATTTTCCAACATCCAATATCTCAATGCAATTTTATCAAACCGTATATGTTCAAATATCATATTCATGCATACTATCAAGTAAATTGAAAGTGTTATGTATTCAATTCAGCATCTCTTGCAAAATAAGGAGAATGATAGCATAACATATCAAAATTTTCAAAATCCATCATAAACAAATCTTAAAATGGACAGAGAAACATGTAGCAATGATTCAATAATCAAATTTAAAAAGGTTACACATCATTATAAATTACCTGTAGTGAAGTGCATATTTAACGACATACCGATAAAAAAGGTATCATTCCAACAAATGATCCGTCAATTCAATTTATCAAGATTAAGCCAACTTGATCCAAATATCTAAAATGATTTCCAATCCTATTCGGGTCAAATTCAGTCATTCTCAACGAGACATAATACAATGCATCAATTGTATACCATTAATCCAATCCATATATTTTTCAACATCCGATATCTCAATTCAATTTATCATATTTATGATATCATTGGCGGACACAACTCAATCAATCTATTTTCCAACATCCGATATCTCCATTTAATTTATCTATTTTATACCATCGGGACAAATTATGTCATTTTCAACGAGACATAATACAATGCATCTATTACATACCATTAACCCATCTATTTTCCAACATCCGATATTTCAATTCAATCCATCTATTTTCCAACATCCGATATCTCAATTCAATTTTATCAAACCGTATATGTTCAAATATCATATCAATGCAAACTATCAAGTAAATTGAAAGTGCTATGCATTCAATTCAGCATCTCATGCAAAATACGGAGAATGATGGCATAACATATCAAAATTTTCAAAATCAATCATAAACACATCTTAAAATGGACATAAAAACATGTAGCATTGATTCAAAAATCAAATTTAAAAAGGTTACACATCATTATAAATTACCTCTAGTGAAATGCATATTTAACGGCATACCGATGATAAAACTATCATTCCAACAAACGATTCGTCAATTCAATTTATCAAGATTAAGACAACTTGATCCAAGTTTCTAAAATCATTTCCAATCCTATTCGGGACAAATTCGGTCATTCTCAACGAGAGATAATACAATGCATCAATTTTATACCTTTAATCCAATCCATATATTTTTCAACATCCGATATCTCAATTCAATTTATCATATTTATGATATCATTGGCGGACACAACTCAATCAATCTATTTTCCAACATCCGATATCTCAATTTAATTTATCTATTTTATACCATCGGGACAAATTATGTCATTTTCAACGAGACATAATACAATGCATCTATTACATACCATTAACCCATCTATTTTCCAACATCCGATATCTCAATTCAATCCATCTATTTTCCAACATCCGATATCTCAATTCAATTTTATCAAACCATATATGTTCAAATATCATATCCATGCAAACTATCAAGTAAATTGAAAGTGCTATGCATTCAATTCAGCATCTCATGCAAAATACGGAGAATGATGGCATAACATATCAAAATTTTCAAAATCAATCATAAACAAATCTTAAAATGGACATAGAAACATGTAGCATTGATTCAAAAATCAAATTTAAAAAGGTTACACATCATTATAAATTACCTCTAGTGAAATGTATATTTAACGGCATACCGATGATAAAACTATCATTCCAACAAACGATTCGTCAATTCAATTTATCAAGATTAAGACAACTTGATCCAAGTATCTAAAATCATTTCCAATCCTATTCGGGACAAATTCGGTCATTCTCAACGAGAGATAATACAATGCATCAATTTTATACCTTTAATCCAATCCATATATTTTTCAACATCCGATATCTCAATTCAATTTATCATATTTATGATATCATTGGGGGACACAACTCAATCAATCTATTTTCCAACATCCGATATCTCAACTTAATTTATCTATTTTATACCATCGGGACAAATTATGCCATTCTCAACGAGACATAATACAATGAATCTATTATATACCATTAACCCATCTATTTTCCAACATCCGATATTTCAATTCAATCCATCTATTTTCCAACATCCAATATCTCAATTCAATTTTATCAAACCGTATATGTTCAAATATCATATTCATGCATACTATCAAGTAAATTGAAAGTGCTATGCATTCAATTCAGCATCTCATGCAAAATACGGAGAATGATGGCATAACATATCAAAATTTTCAAAATCAATCATAAACACATCTTAAAATGGACATAAAAACATGTAGCATTGATTCAAAAATCAAATTTAAAAAGGTTACACATCATTATAAATTACCTCTAGTGAAATGCATATTTAACGGCATACCGATGATAAAACTATCATTCCAACAAACGATTCGTCAATTCAATTTATCAAGATTAAGACAACTTGATCCAAGTTTCTAAAATCATTTCCAATCCTATTCGGGACAAATTCGGTCATTCTCAACGAGAGATAATACAATGCATCAATTTTATACCTTTAATCCAATCCATATATTTTTCAACATCCGATATCTCAATTCAATTTATCATATTTATGATATCATTGGCGGACACAACTCAATCAATCTATTTTCCAACATCCGATATCTCAATTTAATTTATCTATTTTATACCATCGGGACAAATTATGTCATTTTCAACGAGACATAATACAATGCATCTATTACATACCATTAACCCATCTATTTTCCAACATCCGATATCTCAATTCAATCCATCTATTTTCCAACATCCGATATCTCAATTCAATTTTATCAAACCATATATGTTCAAATATCATATCCATGCAAACTATCAAGTAAATTGAAAGTGCTATGCATTCAATTCAGCATCTCATGCAAAATACGGAGAATGATGGCATAACATATCAAAATTTTCAAAATCAATCATAAACAAATCTTAAAATGGACATAGAAACATGTAGCATTGATTCAAAAATCAAATTTAAAAAGGTTACACATCATTATAAATTACCTCTAGTGAAATGTATATTTAACGGCATACCGATGATAAAACTATCATTCCAACAAACGATTCGTCAATTCAATTTATCAAGATTAAGACAACTTGATCCAAGTATCTAAAATCATTTCCAATCCTATTCGGGACAAATTCGGTCATTCTCAACGAGAGATAATACAATGCATCAATTTTATACCTTTAATCCAATCCATATATTTTTCAACATCCGATATCTCAATTCAATTTATCATATTTATGATATCATTGGGGGACACAACTCAATCAATCTATTTTCCAACATCCGATATCTCAACTTAATTTATCTATTTTATACCATCGGGACAAATTATGCCATTCTCAACGAGACATAATACAATGAATCTATTATATACCATTAACCCATCTATTTTCCAACATCCGATATTTCAATTCAATCCATCTATTTTCCAACATCCAATATCTCAATTCAATTTTATCAAACCGTATATGTTCAAATATCATATTCATGCATACTATCAAGTAAATTGAAAGTGCTATGTATTCAATTCAGCATCTCTTGCAAAATAAGGAGAATAATAGCATAACGTATCAAAATTTTCAAAATCCATCATAAACAAATCTTAAAATGGACAGAGAAACATGTAGCAATGATTCAATAATCAAATTTAAAAAGGTTACACATCATTATAAATTACCTGTAGTGAAGTGCATATTTAACGACATACCGATAAAAAAGGTATCATTCCAACAAATGATCCGTCAATTCAATTTATCAAGATTAAGCCAACTTGATCCAAGTATCTAAAATGATTTCCAATCCTATTCGGGTCAAATTCAGTCATTCTCAACGAGACATAATACAATGCATCAATTGTATACCATTAATCCAATCCATATATTTTTCAACATCCGATATCTCAATTCAATTTATCATATTTATGATATCATTGGCGGACACAACTCAATCAATCTATTTTCCAACATCCGATATCTCAATTTAATTTATCTATTTTATACCATCGGGACAAATTATGTCATTTTCAACGAGACATAATACAATGCATCTATTACATACCATTAACCCATCTATTTTCCAACATCCGATATTTCAATTCAATCCATCTATTTTCCAACATCCGATATCTCAATTCAATTTTATCAAACCGTATATGTTCAAATATCATATCAATGCAAACTATCAAGTAAATTGAAAGTGCTATGCATTCAATTCAGCATCTCATGCAAAATACGGATAATGATGGCATAACATATCAAAATTTTCAAAATCAATCATAAACAAATCTTAAAATGGACATAGAAACATGTAGCATTGATTCAAAAATCAAATTTAAAAAGGTTACACATCATTATAAATTACCTCTAGTGAAATGCATATTTAACGGCATACCGATGATAAAACTATCATTCCAACAAACGATTCGTCAATTCAATTTATCAAGATTAAGACAACTTGATCCAAGTTTCTAAAATCATTTCCAATCCTATTCGGGACAAATTCGGTCATTCTCAACGAGAGATAATACAATGCATCAATTTTATACCTTTAATCCAATCCATATATTTTTCAACATCCGATATCTCAATTCAATTTATCATATTTATGATATCATTGGCGGACACAACTCAATCAATCTATTTTCCAACATCCGATATCTCAATTTAATTTATCTATTTTATACCATCGGGACAAATTATGTCATTTTCAACGAGACATAATACAATGCATCTATTACATACCATTAACCCATCTATTTTCCAACATCCGATATCTCAATTCAATCCATCTAATTTCCAACATCCGATATCTCAATTCAATTTTATCAAACCGTATATGTTCAAATATCATATTCATGCATACTATCAAGTAAATTGAAAGTGCTATGTATTCAATTCAGCATCTCATGCAAAATACGGATAATGATGGCATAACATATCAAAATTTTCAAAATCAATCATAAACAAATCTTAAAATGGACATAGAAACATGTAGCATTGATTCAAAAATCAAATTTAAAAAGGTTACACATCATTATAAATTACCTCTAGTGAAATGCATATTTAACGGCATACCGATGATAAAACTATCATTCCAACAAACGATTCGTCAATTCAATTTATCAAGATTAAGACAACTTGATCCAAGTTTCTAAAATCATTTCCAATCCTATTCGGGACAAATTCGGTCATTCTCAACGAGAGATAATACAATGCATCAATTTTATACCTTTAATCCAATCCATATATTTTTCAACATCCGATATCTCAATTCAATTTATCATATTTATGATATCATTGGCGGACACAACTCAATCAATCTATTTTCCAACATCCGATATCTCAATTTAATTTATCTATTTTATACCATCGGGACAAATTATGTCATTTTCAACGAGACATAATACAATGCATCTATTACATACCATTAACCCATCTATTTTCCAACATCCGATATCTCAATTCAATCCATCTATTTTCCAACATCCGATATCTCAATTCAATTTTATCAAACCGTATATGTTCAAATATCATATTCATGCATACTATCAAGTAAATTGAAAGTGCTATGTATTCAATTCAGCATCTCTTGCAAAATAAGGAGAATGATAGCATAACATATCAAAATTTTCAAAATCCATCATAAACAAATCTTAAAATGGACAGAGAAACATGTAGCAATGATTCAATAATCAAATTTAAAAAGGTTACACATCATTATAAATTACCTGTAGTGAAGTGCATATTTAACGACATACCGATAAAAAAGGTATCATTTCAACAAATGATCCGTCAATTCAATTTATCAAGATTAAGCCAACTTGATCCAAGTATCTAAAATGATTTCCAATCCTATTCGGGTCAAATTCAGTCATTCTCAACGAGACATAATACAATGCATCAATTGTATACCATTAATCCAATCCATATATTTTTCAACATCCGATATCTCAATTCAATTTATCATATTTATGATATCATTGGCGGACACAACTCAATCAATCTATTTTCCAACATCCGATATCTCAATTTAATTTATCTATTTTATACCATCGGGACAAATTATGTCATTTTCAACGAGACATAATACAATGCATCTATTACATACCATTAACCCATCTATTTTCCAACATCCGATATTTCAATTCAATCCATCTATTTTCCAACATCCGATATCTCAATTCAATTTTATCAAACCATATATGTTCAAATATCATATCAATGCAAACTATCAAGTAAATTGAAAGTGCTATGCATTCAATTCAGCATCTCATGCAAAATACGGATAATGATGGCATAACATATCAAAATTTTCAAAATCAATCATAAACAAATCTTAAAATGGACATAGAAACATGTAGCATTGATTCAAAAATCAAATTTAAAAAGGTTACACATCATTATAAATTACCTCTAGTGAAATGCATATTTAACGGCATACCGATGATAAAACTATCATTCCAACAAACGATTCGTCAATTCAATTTATCAAGATTAAGACAACTTGATCCAAGTTTCTAAAATCATTTCCAATCCTATTCGGGACAAATTCGGTCATTCTCAACGAGAGATAATACAATGCATCAATTTTATACCTTTAATGCAATCCATATATTTTTCAACATCCGATATCTCAATTCAATTTATCATATTTATGATATCATTGGCGGACACAACTCAATCAATCTATTTTCCAACATCCGATATCTCAATTTAATTTATCTATTTTATACCATCGGGACAAATTATGTCATTTTCAACGAGACATAATACAATGCATCTATTACATACCATTAACCCATCTATTTTCCAACATCCGATATCTCAATTCAATCCATCTATTTTCCAACATCCGATATCTCAATTCAATTTTATCAAACCGTATATGTTAAAATATCATATCAATGCAAACTATCAAGTAAATTGAAAGTGCTATGCATTCAATTCAGCATCTCATGCAAAATACGGATAATGATGGCATAACATATCAAAATTTTCAAAATCAATCATAAACAAATCTTAAAATGGACATAGAAACATGTAGCATTGATTCAAAAATCAAATTTAAAAAGGTTACACATCATTATAAATTACCTCTAGTGAAATGCATATTTAACGGCATACCGATGATAAAACTATCATTCCAACAAACGATTCGTCAATTCAATTTATCAAGATTAAGACAACTTGATCCAAGTTTCTAAAATCATTTCCAATCCTATTCGGGACAAATTCGGTCATTCTCAACGAGAGATAATACAATGCATCAATTTTATACCTTTAATCCAATCCATATATTTTTCAACATCCGATATCTCAATTCAATTTATCATATTCATGATATCATTGGCGGACACAACTCAATCAATCTATTTTCCAACATCCGATATCTCAATTTAATTTATCTATTTTATACCATCGGGACAAATTATGTCATTTTCAACGAGACATAATACAATGCATCTATTACATACCATTAACCCATCTATTTTCCAACATCCGATATCTCAATTCAATCCATCTACTTTCCAACATCCGATATCTCAATTCAATTTTATCAAACCGTATATGTTCAAATATCATATTCATGCATACTATCAAGTAAATTGAAGGTGCTATGTATTCAATTCAGCATCTCATGCAAAATACGGATAATGATGGCATAACATATCAAAATTTTCAAAATCAATCATAAACAAATCTTAAAATGGACATAGAAACATGTAGCATTGATTCAAAAATCAAATTTAAAAAGGTTACACATCATTATAAATTACCTCTAGTGAAATGCATATTTAACGGCATACCGATGATAAAACTATCATTCCAACAAACGATTCGTCAATTCAATTTATCAAGATTAAGACAACTTGATCCAAGTTTCTAAAATCATTTCCAATCCTATTCGGGACAAATTCGGTCATTCTCAACGAGAGATAATACAATGCATCAATTTTATACCTTTAATCCAATCCATATATTTTTCAACATCCGATATCTCAATTCAATTTATCATATTTATGATATCATTGGCGGACACAACTCAATCAATCTATTTTCCAACATCCGATATCTCAATTTAATTTATCTATTTTATACCATCGGGACAAATTATGTCATTTTCAACGAGACATAATACAATGCATCTATTACATACCATTAACCCATCTATTTTCCAACATCCGATATCTCAATTCAATCCATCTATTTTCCAACATCCGATATCTCAATTCAATTTTATCAAACCGTATATGTTCAAATATCATATTCATGCATACTATCAAGTAAATTGAAAGTGCTATGTATTCAATTCAGCATCTCTTGCAAAATAAGGAGAATGATAGCATAACATATCAAAATTTTCAAAATCCATCATAAACAAATCTTAAAATGGACAGAGAAACATGTAGCAATGATTCAATAATCAAATTTAAAAAGGTTACACATCATTATAAATTACCTGTAGTGAAGTGCATATTTAACGACATACCGATAAAAAAGGTATCATTTCAACAAATGATCCGTCAATTCAATTTATCAAGATTAAGCCAACTTGATCCAAGTATCTAAAATGATTTCCAATCCTATTCGGGTCAAATTCAGTCATTCTCAACGAGACATAATACAATGCATCAATTGTATACCATTAATCCAATCCATATATTTTTCAACATCCGATATCTCAATTCAATTTATCATATTTATGATATCATTGGCGGACACAACTCAATCAATCTATTTTCCAACATCCGATATCTCAATTTAATTTATCTATTTTATACCATCGGGACAAATTATGTCATTTTCAACGAGACATAATACAATGCATCTATTACATACCATTAACCCATCTATTTTCCAACATCCGATATTTCAATTCAATCCATCTATTTTCCAACATCCGATATCTCAATTCAATTTTATCAAACCGTATATGTTAAAATATCATATCAATGCAAACTATCAAGTAAATTGAAAGTGCTATGCATTCAATTCAGCATCTCATGCAAAATACGGATAATGATGGCATAACATATCAAAATTTTCAAAATCAATCATAAACAAATCTTAAAATGGACATAGAAACATGTAGCATTGATTCAAAAATCAAATTTAAAAAGGTTACACATCATTATAAATTACCTCTAGTGAAATGCATATTTAACGGCATACCGATGATAAAACTATCATTCCAACAAACGATTCGTCAATTCAATTTATCAAGATTAAGACAACTTGATCCAAGTTTCTAAAATCATTTCCAATCCTATTCGGGACAAATTCGGTCATTCTCAACGAGAGATAATACAATGCATCAATTTTATACCTTTAATCCAATCCATATATTTTTCAACATCCGATATCTCAATTCAATTTATCATATTCATGATATCATTGGCGGACACAACTCAATCAATCTATTTTCCAACATCCGATATCTCAATTTAATTTATCTATTTTATACCATCGGGACAAATTATGTCATTTTCAACGAGACATAATACAATGCATCTATTACATACCATTAACCCATCTATTTTCCAACATCCGATATCTCAATTCAATCCATCTACTTTCCAACATCCGATATCTCAATTCAATTTTATCAAACCGTATATGTTCAAATATCATATTCATGCATACTATCAAGTAAATTGAAGGTGCTATGTATTCAATTCAGCATCTCATGCAAAATACGGATAATGATGGCATAACATATCAAAATTTTCAAAATCAATCATAAACAAATCTTAAAATGGACATAGAAACATGTAGCATTGATTCAAAAATCAAATTTAAAAAGGTTACACATCATTATAAATTACCTCTAGTGAAATGCATATTTAACGGCATACCGATGATAAAACTATCATTCCAACAAACGATTCGTCAATTCAATTTATCAAGATTAAGACAACTTGATCCAAGTTTCTAAAATCATTTCCAATCCTATTCGGGACAAATTCGGTCATTCTCAACGAGAGATAATACAATGCATCAATTTTATACCTTTAATCCAATCCATATATTTTTCAACATCCGATATCTCAATTCAATTTATCATATTTATGATATCATTGGCGGACACAACTCAATCAATCTATTTTCCAACATCCGATATCTCAATTTAATTTATCTATTTTATACCATCGGGACAAATTATGTCATTTTCAACGAGACATAATACAATGCATCTATTACATACCATTAACCCATCTATTTTCCAACATCCGATATCTCAATTCAATCCATCTATTTTCCAACATCCGATATCTCAATTCAATTTTATCAAACCGTATATGTTCAAATATCATATTCATGCATACTATCAAGTAAATTGAAAGTGCTATGTATTCAATTCAGCATCTCTTGCAAAATAAGGAGAATGATAGCATAACATATCAAAATTTTCAAAATCCATCATAAACAAATCTTAAAATGGACAGAGAAACATGTAGCAATGATTCAATAATCAAATTTAAAAAGGTTACACATCATTATAAATTACCTGTAGTGAAGTGCATATTTAACGACATACCGATAAAAAAGGTATCATTTCAACAAATGATCCGTCAATTCAATTTATCAAGATTAAGCCAACTTGATCCAAGTATCTAAAATGATTTCCAATCCTATTCGGGTCAAATTCAGTCATTCTCAACGAGACATAATACAATGCATCAATTGTATACCATTAATCCAATCCATATATTTTTCAACATCCGATATCTCAATTCAATTTATCATATTTATGATATCATTGGCGGACACAACTCAATCAATCTATTTTCCAACATCCGATATCTCAATTTAATTTATCTATTTTATACCATCGGGACAAATTATGTCATTTTCAACGAGACATAATACAATGCATCTATTACATACCATTAACCCATCTATTTTCCAACATCCGATATTTCAATTCAATCCATCTATTTTCCAACATCCGATATCTCAATTCAATTTTATCAAACCGTATATGTTCAAATATCATATCAATGCAAACTATCAAGTAAATTGAAAGTGCTATGCATTCAATTCAGCATCTCATGCAAAATACGGATAATGATGGCATAACATATCAAAATTTTCAAAATCAATCATAAACAAATCTTAAAATGGACATAGAAACATGTAGCATTGATTCAAAAATCAAATTTAAAAAGGTTACACATCATTATAAATTACCTCTAGTGAAATGCATATTTAACGGCATACCGATGATAAAACTATCATTCCAACAAACGATTCGTCAATTCAATTTATCAAGATTAAGACAACTTGATCCAAGTTTCTAAAATCATTTCCAATCCTATTCGGGACAAATTCGGTCATTCTCAACGAGAGATAATACAATGCATCAATTTTATACCTTTAATCCAATCCATATATTTTTCAACATCCGATATCTCAATTCAATTTATCATATTTATGATATCATTGGCGGACACAACTCAATCAATCTATTTTCCAACATCCGATATCTCAATTTAATTTATCTATTTTATACCATCGGGACAAATTATGTCATTTTCAACGAGACATAATACAATGCATCTATTACATACCATTAACCCATCTATTTTCCAACATCCGATATCTCAATTCAATCCATCTATTTTCCAACATCCGATATCTCAATTCAATTTTATCAAATCGTATATGTTAAAATATCATATCAATGCAAACTATCAAGTAAATTGAAAGTGCTATGCATTCAATTCAGCATCTCATGCAAAATACGGATAATGATGGCATAACATATCAAAATTTTCAAAATCAATCATAAACAAATCTTAAAATGGACATAGAAACATGTAGCATTGATTCAAAAATCAAATTTAAAAAGGTTACACATCATTATAAATTACCTCTAGTGAAATGCATATTTAACGGCATACCGATGATAAAACTATCATTCCAACAAACGATTCGTCAATTCAATTTATCAAGATTAAGACAACTTGATCCAAGTTTCTAAAATCATTTCCAATCCTATTCGGGACAAATTCGGTCATTCTCAACGAGAGATAATACAATGCATCAATTTTATACCTTTAATCCAATCCATATATTTTTCAACATCCGATATCTCAATTCAATTTATCATATTTATGATATCATTGGCGGACACAACTCAATCAATCTATTTTCCAACATCCGATATCTCAATTTAATTTATCTATTTTATACCATCGGGACAAATTATGTCATTTTCAACGAGACATAATACAATGCATCTATTACATACCATTAACCCATCTATTTTCCAACATCCGATATCTCAATACAATCCATCTACTTTCCAACATCCGATATCTCAATTCAATTTTATCAAACCGTATATGTTCAAATATCATATTCATGCATACTATCAAGTAAATTGAAAGTGCTATGTATTCAATTCAGCATCTCATGCAAAATACGGATAATGATGGCATAACATATCAAAATTTTCAAAATCAATCATAAACAAATCTTAAAATGGACATAGAAACATGTAGCATTGATTCAAAAATCAAATTTAAAAAGGTTACACATCATTATAAATTACCTCTAGTGAAATGCATATTTAACGGCATACCGATGATAAAACTATCATTCCAACAAACGATTCGTCAATTCAATTTATCAAGATTAAGACAACTTGATCCAAGTTTCTAAAATCATTTCCAATCCTATTCGGGACAAATTCGGTCATTCTCAACGAGAGATAATACAATGCATCAATTTTATACCTTTAATCCAATCCATATATTTTTCAACATCCGATATCTCAATTCAATTTATCATATTTATGATATCATTGGCGGACACAACTCAATCAATCTATTTTCCAACATCCGATATCTCAATTTAATTTATCTATTTTATACCATCGGGACAAATTATGTCATTTTCAACGAGACATAATACAATGCATCTATTACATACCATTAACCCATCTATTTTCCAACATCCGATATCTCAATTCAATCCATCTATTTTCCAACATCCGATATCTCAATTCAATTTTATCAAACCGTATATGTTCAAATATCATATTCATGCATACTATCAAGTAAATTGAAAGTGCTATGTATTCAATTCAGCATCTCTTGCAAAATAAGGAGAATGATAGCATAACATATCAAAATTTTCAAAATCCATCATAAACAAATCTTAAAATGGACAGAGAAACATGTAGCAATGATTCAATAATCAAATTTAAAAAGGTTACACATCATTATAAATTACCTGTAGTGAAGTGCATATTTAACGACATACCGATAAAAAAGGTATCATTTCAACAAATGATCCGTCAATTCAATTTATCAAGATTAAGCCAACTTGATCCAAGTATCTAAAATGATTTCCAATCCTATTCGGGTCAAATTCAGTCATTCTCAACGAGACATAATACAATGCATCAATTGTATACCATTAATCCAATCCATATATTTTTCAACATCCGATATCTCAATTCAATTTATCATATTTATGATATCATTGGCGGACACAACTCAATCAATCTATTTTCCAACATCCGATATCTCAATTTAATTTATCTATTTTATACCATCGGGACAAATTATGTCATTTTCAACGAGACATAATACAATGCATCTATTACATACCATTAACCCATCTATTTTCCAACATCCGATATTTCAATTCAATCCATCTATTTTCCAACATCCGATATCTCAATTCAATTTTATCAAACCGTATATGTTCAAATATCATATCAATGCAAACTATCAAGTAAATTGAAAGTGCTATGCATTCAATTCAGCATCTCATGCAAAATACGGATAATGATGGCATAACATATCAAAATTTTCAAAATCAATCATAAACAAATCTTAAAATGGACATAGAAACATGTAGCATTGATTCAAAAATCAAATTTAAAAAGGTTACACATCATTATAAATTACCTCTAGTGAAATGCATATTTAACGGCATACCGATGATAAAACTATCATTCCAACAAACGATTCGTCAATTCAATTTATCAAGATTAAGACAACTTGATCCAAGTTTCTAAAATCATTTCCAATCCTATTCGGGACAAATTCGGTCATTCTCAACGAGAGATAATACAATGCATCAATTTTATACCTTTAATCCAATCCATATATTTTTCAACATCCGATATCTCAATTCAATTTATCATATTTATGATATCATTGGCGGACACAACTCAATCAATCTATTTTCCAACATCCGATATCTCAATTTAATTTATCTATTTTATACCATCGGGACAAATTATGTCATTTTCAACGAGACATAATACAATGCATCTATTACATACCATTAACCCATCTATTTTCAAACATCCGATATCTAAATTCAATCCATCTATTTTCCAACATCCGATATCTCAATTCAATTTTATCAAACCGTATATGTTCAAATATCATATCCATGCAAACTATCAAGTAAATTGAAAGTGCTATGCATTCAATTCAGCATCTCATGCAAAATACGGAGAATGATGGCATAACATATCAAAATTTTCAAAATCAATCATAAACAAATCTTAAAATGGACATAGAAACATGTAGCATTGATTCAAAAATCAAATTTAAAAAGGTTACACATCATTATAAATTACCTCTAGTGAAATGTATATTTAACGGCATACCGATGATAAAACTATCATTCCAACAAACGATTCGTCAATTCAATTTATCAAGATTAAGACAACTTGATCCAAGTATCTAAAATCATTTCCAATCCTATTCGGGACAAATTCGGTCATTCTCAACGAGAGATAATACAATGCATCAATTTTATACCTTTAATCCAATCCATATATTTTTCAACATCCGATATCTCAATTCAATTTATCATATTTATGATATCATTGGGGGACACAACTCAATCAATCTATTTTCCAACATCCGATATCTCAACTTAATTTATCTAGTTTATACCATCGGGACAAATTATGCCATTCTCAACGAGACATAATACAATGAATCTATTATATACCATTAACCCATCTATTTTCCAACATCCGATATTTCAATTCAATCCATCTATTTTCCAACATCCAATATCTCAATTCAATTTTATCAAACCGTATATGTTCAAATATCATATTCATGCATACTATCAAGTAAATTGAAAGTGCTATGTATTCAATTCAGCATCTCTTGCAAAATAAGGAGAATGATAGCATAACATATCAAAATTTTCAAAATCCATCATAAACAAATCTTAAAATGGACAGAGAAACATGTAGCAATGATTCAATAATCAAATTTAAAAAGGTTACACATCATTATAAATTACCTGTAGTGAAGTGCATATTTAACGACATACCGATAAAAAAGGTATCATTCCAACAAATGATCCGTCAATTCAATTTATCAAGATTAAGCCAACTTGATCCAAGTATCTAAAATGATATCCAATCCTATTCGGGTCAAATTCAGTCATTCTCAACGAGACATAATACAATGCATCAATTGTATACCATTAATCCAATCCATATATTTTTCAACATCCGATATCTCAATTCAATTTATCATATTTATGATATCATTGGCGGACACAACTCAATCAATCTATTTTCCAACATCCGATATCTCAATTTAATTTATCTATTTTATACCATCGGGACAAATTATGTCATTTTCAACGAGACATAATACAATGCATCTATTACATACCATTAACCCATCTATTTTCCAACATCCGATATTTCAATTCAATCCATCTATTTTCCAACATCCGATATCTCAATTCAATTTTATCAAACCGTATATGTTCAAATATCATATCAATGCAAACTATGAAGTAAATTGAAAGTGCTATGCATTCAATTCAGCATCTCATGCAAAATACGGATAATGATGGCATAACATATCAAAATTTTCAAAATCAATCATAAACAAATCTTAAAATGGACATAGAAACATGTAGCATTGATTCAAAAATCAAATTTAAAAAGGTTACACATCATTATAAATTACCTCTAGTGAAATGCATATTTAACGGCATACCGATGATAAAACTATCATTCCAACAAACGATTCGTCAATTCAATTTATCAAGATTAAGACAACTTGATCCAAGTTTCTAAAATCATTTCCAATCCTATTCGGGACAAATTCGGTCATTCTCAACGAGACATAATACAATGCATCAATTGTATACCATTAATCCAATCCATATATTTTTCAACATCCGATATCTCAATTCAATTTATCATATTTATGATATCATTGGCGGACACAACTCAATCAATCTATTTTCCAACATCCGATATCTCAATTTAATTTATCTATTTTATACCATTGGGACAAATTATGTCATTTTCAACGAGACATAATACAATGCATCTATTACATACCATTAACCCATCTATTTTCCAACATCCGATATCTCAATTCAATCCATCTATTTTCCAACATCCGATATCTCAATTCAATTTTATCAAACCGTATATGTTCAAATATCATATTCATGCATACTATCAAGTAAATTGAAAGTGCTATGTATTCAATTCAGCATCTCTTGCAAAATAAGGAGAATGATAGCATAACATATCAAAATTTTCAAAATCCATCATAAACAAATCTTAAAATGGACAGAGAAACATGTAGCAATGATTCAATAATCAAATTTAAAAAGGTTACACATCATTATAAATTACCTGTAGTGAAGTGCATATTTAACGACATACCGATAAAAAAGGTATCATTTCAACAAATGATCCGTCAATTCAATTTATCAAGATTAAGCCAACTTGATCCAAGTATCTAAAATGATTTCCAATCCTATTCGGGTCAAATTCAGTCATTCTCAACGAGACATAATACAATGCATCAATTGTATACCATTAATCCAATCCATATATTTTTCAACATCCGATATCTCAATTCAATTTATCATATTTATGATATCATTGGCGGACACAACTCAATCAATCTATTTTCCAACATCCGATATCTCAATTTAATTTATCTATTTTATACCATCGGGACAAATTATGTCATTTTCAACGAGACATAATACAATGCATCTATTACATACCATTAACCCATCTATTTTCCAACATCCGATATTTCAATTCAATCCATCTATTTTCCAACATCCGATATCTCAATTCAATTTTATCAAACCGTATATGTTCAAATATCATATCAATGCAAACTATCAAGTAAATTGAAAGTGCTATGCATTCAATTCAGCATCTCATGCAAAATACGGATAATGATGGCATAACATATCAAAATTTTCAAAATCAATCATAAACAAATCTTAAAATGGACATAGAAACATGTAGCATTGATTCAAAAATCAAATTTAAAAAGGTTACACATCATTATAAATTACCTCTAGTGAAATGCATATTTAACGGCATACCGATGATAAAACTATCATTCCAACAAACGATTCGTCAATTCAATTTATCAAGATTAAGACAACTTGATCCAAGTTTCTAAAATCATTTCCAATCCTATTCGGGACAAATTCGGTCATTCTCAACGAGAGATAATACAATGCATCAATTTTATACCTTTAATCCAATCCATATATTTTTCAACATCCGATATCTCAATTCAATTTATCATATTTATGATATCATTGGCGGACACAACTCAATCAATCTATTTTCCAACATCCGATATCTCAATTTAATTTATCTATTTTATACCATCGGGACAAATTATGTCATTTTCAACGAGACATAATACAATGCATCTATTACATACCATTAACCCATCTATTTTCAAACATCCGATATCTAAATTCAATCCATCTATTTTCCAACATCCGATATCTCAATTCAATTTTATCAAACCGTATATGTTCAAATATCATATCCATGCAAACTATCAAGTAAATTGAAAGTGCTATGCATTCAATTCAGCATCTCATGCAAAATACGGAGAATGATGGCATAACATATCAAAATTTTCAAAATCAATCATAAACAAATCTTAAAATGGACATAGAAACATGTAGCATTGATTCAAAAATCAAATTTAAAAAGGTTACACATCATTATAAATTACCTCTAGTGAAATGTATATTTAACGGCATACCGATGATAAAACTATCATTCCAACAAACGATTCGTCAATTCAATTTATCAAGATTAAGACAACTTGATCCAAGTATCTAAAATCATTTCCAATCCTATTCGGGACAAATTCGGTCATTCTCAACGAGAGATAATACAATGCATCAATTTTATACCTTTAATCCAATCCATATATTTTTCAACATCCGATATCTCAATTCAATTTATCATATTTATGATATCATTGGGGGACACAACTCAATCAATCTATTTTCCAACATCCGATATCTCAACTTAATTTATCTAGTTTATACCATCGGGACAAATTATGCCATTCTCAACGAGACATAATACAATGAATCTATTATATACCATTAACCCATCTATTTTCCAACATCCGATATTTCAATTCAATCCATCTATTTTCCAACATCCAATATCTCAATTCAATTTTATCAAACCGTATATGTTCAAATATCATATTCATGCATACTATCAAGTAAATTGAAAGTGCTATGTATTCAATTCAGCATCTCTTGCAAAATAAGGAGAATGATAGCATAACATATCAAAATTTTCAAAATCCATCATAAACAAATCTTAAAATGGACAGAGAAACATGTAGCAATGATTCAATAATCAAATTTAAAAAGGTTACACATCATTATAAATTACCTGTAGTGAAGTGCATATTTAACGACATACCGATAAAAAAGGTATCATTCCAACAAATGATCCGTCAATTCAATTTATCAAGATTAAGCCAACTTGATCCAAGTATCTAAAATGATATCCAATCCTATTCGGGTCAAATTCAGTCATTCTCAACGAGACATAATACAATGCATCAATTGTATACCATTAATCCAATCCATATATTTTTCAACATCCGATATCTCAATTCAATTTATCATATTTATGATATCATTGGCGGACACAACTCAATCAATCTATTTTCCAACATCCGATATCTCAATTTAATTTATCTATTTTATACCATCGGGACAAATTATGTCATTTTCAACGAGACATAATACAATGCATCTATTACATACCATTAACCCATCTATTTTCCAACATCCGATATTTCAATTCAATCCATCTATTTTCCAACATCCGATATCTCAATTCAATTTTATCAAACCGTATATGTTCAAATATCATATCAATGCAAACTATGAAGTAAATTGAAAGTGCTATGCATTCAATTCAGCATCTCATGCAAAATACGGATAATGATGGCATAACATATCAAAATTTTCAAAATCAATCATAAACAAATCTTAAAATGGACATAGAAACATGTAGCATTGATTCAAAAATCAAATTTAAAAAGGTTACACATCATTATAAATTACCTCTAGTGAAATGCATATTTAACGGCATACCGATGATAAAACTATCATTCCAACAAACGATTCGTCAATTCAATTTATCAAGATTAAGACAACTTGATCCAAGTTTCTAAAATCATTTCCAATCCTATTCGGGACAAATTCGGTCATTCTCAACGAGAGATAATACAATGCATCAATTTTATACCTTTAATCCAATCCATATATTTTTCAACATCCGATTTCTCAATTCAATTTATCATATTTATGATATCATTGGCGGACACAACTCAATCAATCTATTTTCCAACATCCGATATCTCAATTTAATTTATCTATTTTATACCATCGGGACAAATTATGTCATTTTCAACGAGACATAATACAATGCATCTATTACATACCATTAACCCATCTATTTTCCAACATCCGATATCTCAATTCAATCCATATATTTTCCATCATCCGATATGTCAATTCAATTTTATCAAACCGTATATGTTCAAATATCATATTCATGCATACTATCAACTAAATTGAAAGTGCTATGTATTCAATTCAGCATCTCTTGCAAAATAAGGAGAATGATAGCATAACATATCAAAATTTTCAAAATCCATCATAAACAAATCTTAAAATGGACAGAGAAACATGTAGCAATGATTCAATAATCAAATTTAAAAAGGTTACACATCATTATAAATTACCTGTAGTGAAGTGCATATTTAACGACATACCGATAAAAAAGGTATCATTCCAACAAATGATCCGTCAATTCAATTTATCAAGATTAAGACAACTTGATCCAAGTATCTAAAATGATTTCCAATCCTATTCGGGTCAAATTCAGTCATTCTCAACGAGACATAATACAATGCATCAATTGTATACCATTAATCCAATCCATATATTTTTCAACATCCGATATCTCAATTCAATTTATCATATTTATGATATCATTGGGGGACACAACTCAATCAATCTATTTTCCAACATCCGATATCTCAACTTAATTTATCTATTTTATACCATCGGGACAAATTATGCCATTCTCAACGAGACATAATACAATGAATCTATTATATACCATTAACCCATCTATTTTCCAACATCCGATATTTCAATTCAATCCATCTATTTTCCAACATCCGATATCTCAATTCAATTTTATCAAACCGTATATGTTCAAATATCATATTCATGCATACTATCAAGTAAATTGAAAGTGCTATGTATTCAATTCAGCATCTCTTGCAAAATAAGGAGAATGATAGCATAACATATCAAAATTTTCAAAATCCATCATAAACAAATCTTAAAATGGACAGAGAAACATGTAGCAATGATTCAATAATCAAATTTAAAAAGGTTACACATCATTATAAATTACCTGTAGTGAAGTGCATATTTAACGACATACCGATAAAAAAGGTATCATTCCAACAAATGATCCGTCAATTCAATTTATCAAGATTAAGACAACTTGATCCAAGTATCTAAAATGATTTCCAATCCTATTCGGGTCAAATTCAGTCATTCTCAACGAGACATAATACAATGCATCAATTGTATACCATTAATCCAATCCATATATTTTTCAACATCCGATATCTCAATTCAATTTATCATATTTATGATATCATTGGCGGACACAACTCAATCAATCTATTTTCCAACATCCGATATCTCAATTTAATTTATCTATTTTATACCATCGGGACAAATTATGTCATTTTCAACGAGACATAATACAATGCATCTATTAAATACCATTAACCCATCTATTTTCCAACATCCGATATTTCAATTCAATCCATCTATTTTCCAACATCCAATATCTGAATTCAATTTTATCAAACCGTATATGTTCAAATATCATATTCATGCATACTATCAAGTAAATTGAAAGTGCTATGTATTCAATTCAGCATCTCTTGCAAAATAAGGAGAATGATAGCATAACATATCAAAATTTTCAAAATCCCTCATAAACAAATCTTAAAATGGACAAAGAAACATGTAGCAATGATTCAATAATCAGATTTAAAAAGGTTACACATCATTATAAATTACCTGTAGTGAAGTGCATATTTATCGACATACCGATAAAAAAGGTATCATTCCAACAAATGATCAGTCAATTCAATTTATCAAGATTAAGACAACTTGATCCAAGTATCTAAAATGATTTCCAATCCTATTCGGGTCAAATTCAGTCATTCTCAACGAGACATAATACAATGCATCAATTGTATACCATTAATCCAATCCATATATTTTTCAACATCCGATATCTCAATTCAATTTATCATATTTATGATATCATTGGCGGACACAACTCAATCAATCTATTTTCCAACATCCGATATCTCAATTTAATTTATCTATTTTATACCATCGGGACAAATTATGTCATTTTCAACGAGACATAATACAATGCATCTATTACATACCATTAACCCATCTATTTTCCAACATCCGATATTTCAATTCAATCCATCTATTTTCCAACATCCGATATCTCAATTCAATTTTATCAAACCGTATATGTTCAAATATCATATTCATGCATACTATCAAGTAAATTGAAAGTGCTATGTATTCAATTCAGCATCTCTTGCAAAATAAGGAGAATGATAGCATAACATATCAAAATTTTCAAAATCCATCATAAACAAATCTTAAAATGGACAGAGAAACATGTAGCAATGATTCAATAATCAAATTTAAAAAGGTTACACATCATTATAAATTACCTGTAGTGAAGTGCATATTTAACGACATACCGATAAAAAAGGTATCATTCCAACAAATGATCCGTCAATTCAATTTATCAAGATTAAGACAACTTGATCCAAGTATCTAAAATGATTTCCAATCCTATTCGGGTCAAATTCAGTCATTCTCAACGAGACATAATACAATGCATCAATTGTATACCATTAATCCAATCCATATATTTTTCAACATCCGATATCTCAATTCAATTTATCATATTTATGATATCATTGGCGGACACAACTCAATCAATCTATTTTCCAACATCCGATATCTCAATTTAATTTATCTATTTTATACCATCGGGACAAATTATGTCATTTTCAACGAGACATAATACAATGCATCTATTAAATACCATTAACCCATCTATTTTCCAACATCCGATATTTCAATTCAATCCATCTATTTTCCAACATCCAATATCTGAATTCAATTTTATCAAACCGTATATGTTCAAATATCATATTCATGCATACTATCAAGTAAATTGAAAGTGCTATGTATTCAATTCAGCATCTCTTGCAAAATAAGGAGAATGATAGCATAACATATCAAAATTTTCAAAATCCCTCATAAACAAATCTTAAAATGGACAGAGAAACATGTAGCAATGATTCAATAATCAAATTTAAAAAGGTTACACATCATTATAAATTACCTGTAGTGAAGTGCATATTTAACGACATACCGATAAAAAAGGTATCATTCCAACAAATGATCCGTCAATTCAATTTATCAAAATTAAGACAACTTGATCCAAGTATCTAAAATGATTTCCAATCCTATTCGGGTCAAATTCAGTCATTCTCAACGAGACATAATACAATGCATCAATTGTATACCATTAATCCAATCCATATATTTTTCAACATCCGATATCTCAATTCAATTTATCATATTTATGATATAATTGGGGGACACAACTCAATCAATCTATTTTCCAACATCCGATATCTCAACTTATTTTATCTATTTTATACCATCGGGACAAATTATGCCATTTTCAACGAGACATAATACAATGAATCTATTATATACCATTAACCCATCTATTTTCCAACATCCGATATTTCAATTCAATCCATCTATTTTCCAACATCCGATATCTCAATTCAATTTTATCAAACCGTATATGTTCAAATATCATATTCATGCATACTATCAAGTAAATTGAAAGTGCTATGTATTCAATTCAGCATCTCTTGCAAAATAAGGAGAATGATAACATAACATATCAAAATTTTCAAAATCCATCATAAACAAATCTTAAAATGGACAAAGAAACATGTAGCAATGATTCAATAATCAGATTTAAAAAGGTTACACATCATTATAAATTACCTGTAGTGAAGTGCATATTTATCGACATACCGATAAAAAAGGTATCATTCCAACAAATGATCAGTCAATTCAATTTATCAAGATTAAGACAACTTGATCCAAGTATCTAAAATGATTTCCAATCCTATTCGGGTCAAATTCAGTCATTCTCAACGAGACATAATACAATGCATCAATTGTATACCATTAATCCAATCCATATATTTTTCAACATCCGATATCTCAATTCAATTTATCATATTTATGATATCATTGGCGGACACAACTCAATCAATCTATTTTCCAACATCCGATATCTCAATTTAATTTATCTATTTTATACCATCGGGACAAATTATGTCATTTTCAACGAGACATAATACAATGCATCTATTAAATACCATTAACCCATCTATTTTCCAACATCCGATATTTCAATTCAATCCATCTATTTTCCAACATCCAATATCTGAATTCAATTTTATCAAACCGTATATGTTCAAATATCATATTCATGCATACTATCAAGTAAATTGAAAGTGCTATGTATTCAATTCAGCATCTCTTGCAAAATAAGGAGAATGATAGCATAACATATCAAAATTTTCAAAATCCCTCATAAACAAATCTTAAAATGGACAAAGAAACATGTAGCAATGATTCAATAATCAGATTTAAAAAGGTTACACATCATTATAAATTACCTGTAGTGAAGTGCATATTTATCGACATACCGATAAAAAAGGTATCATTCCAACAAATGATCAGTCAATTCAATTTATCAAGATTAAGACAACTTGATCCAAGTATCTAAAATGATTTCCAATCCTATTCGGGTCAAATTCAGTCATTCTCAACGAGACATAATACAATGCATCAATTGTATACCATTAATCCAATCCATATATTTTTCAACATCCGATATCTCAATTCAATTTATCATATTTATGATATCATTGGCGGACACAACTCAATCAATCTATTTTCCAACATCCGATATCTCAATTTAATTTATCTATTTTATACCATCGGGACAAATTATGTCATTTTCAACGAGACATAATACAATGCATCTATTACATACCATTAACCCATCTATTTTCCAACATCCGATATTTCAATTCAATCCATCTATTTTCCAACATCCGATATCTCAATTCAATTTTATCAAACCGTATATGTTCAAATATCATATTCATGCATACTATCAAGTAAATTGAAAGTGCTATGTATTCAATTCAGCATCTCTTGCAAAATAAGGAGAATGATAGCATAACATATCAAAATTTTCAAAATCCATCATAAACAAATCTTAAAATGGACAGAGAAACATGTAGCAATGATTCAATAATCAAATTTAAAAAGGTTACACATCATTATAAATTACCTGTAGTGAAGTGCATATTTAACGACATACCGATAAAAAAGGTATCATTCCAACAAATGATCCGTCAATTCAATTTATCAAGATTAAGACAACTTGATCCAAGTATCTAAAATGATTTCCAATCCTATTCGGGTCAAATTCAGTCATTCTCAACGAGACATAATACAATGCATCAATTGTATACCATTAATCCAATCCATATATTTTTCAACATCCGATATCTCAATTCAATTTATCATATTTATGATATCATTGGCGGACACAACTCAATCAATCTATTTTCCAACATCCGATATCTCAATTTAATTTATCTATTTTATACCATCGGGACAAATTATGTCATTTTCAACGAGACATAATACAATGCATCTATTAAATACCATTAACCCATCTATTTTCCAACATCCGATATTTCAATTCAATCCATCTATTTTCCAACATCCAATATCTGAATTCAATTTTATCAAACCGTATATGTTCAAATATCATATTCATGCATACTATCAAGTAAATTGAAAGTGCTATGTATTCAATTCAGCATCTCTTGCAAAATAAGGAGAATGATAGCATAACATATCAAAATTTTCAAAATCCCTCATAAACAAATCTTAAAATGGACAGAGAAACATGTAGCAATGATTCAATAATCAAATTTAAAAAGGTTACACATCATTATAAATTACCTGTAGTGAAGTGCATATTTAACGACATACCGATAAAAAAGGTATCATTCCAACAAATGATCCGTCAATTCAATTTATCAAAATTAAGACAACTTGATCCAAGTATCTAAAATGATTTCCAATCCTATTCGGGTCAAATTCAGTCATTCTCAACGAGACATAATACAATGCATCAATTGTATACCATTAATCCAATCCATATATTTTTCAACATCCGATATCTCAATTCAATTTATCATATTTATGATATAATTGGGGGACACAACTCAATCAATCTATTTTCCAACATCCGATATCTCAACTTATTTTATCTATTTTATACCATCGGGACAAATTATGCCATTTTCAACGAGACATAATACAATGAATCTATTATATACCATTAACCCATCTATTTTCCAACATCCGATATTTCAATTCAATCCATCTATTTTCCAACATCCGATATCTCAATTCAATTTTATCAAACCGTATATGTTCAAATATCATATTCATGCATACTATCAAGTAAATTGAAAGTGCTATGTATTCAATTCAGCATCTCTTGCAAAATAAGGAGAATGATAACATAACATATCAAAATTTTCAAAATCCATCATAAACAAATCTTAAAATGGACAAAGAAACATGTAGCAATGATTCAATAATCAGATTTTAAAAGGTTACACATCATTATAAATTACCTGTAGTGAAGTGCATATTTATCGACATACCGATAAAAAAGGTATCATTCCAACAAATGATCAGTCAATTCAATTTATCAAGATTAAGACAACTTGATCCAAGTATCTAAAATGATTTCCAATCCTATTCGGGTCAAATTCAGTCATTCTCAACGAGACATAATACAATGCATCAATTGTATACCATTAATCCAATCCATATATTTTTCAACATCCGATATCTCAATTCAATTTATCATATTTATGATATCCTTGGTGGACACAACTCAATCAATCTATTTTTCAACATCCGATATCTCAATTTAATTTATCTATTTTATACCATCGGGACAAATTATGTCATTTTCAACGAGATATAATACAATGCATCTATTATATACCATTAATCTATCTATTTTCCAACATCCGATATCTCAATTCAATTTTATCAAACCGTAAATGTTCAAATATCATATCCATGCAAACTATCAAGTAAATTGAAAGTGCTATGCATTCAATTCAGCATCTCATGCAAAATACGGAGAATGATGGCATAACATATCAAAATTTTCAAAATCAATCATAAACAAATCTTAAAATGGACATAGAAACATGTAGCATTGATTCAAAAATCAAATTTAAAAAGATTACACATCATTATAAATTACCTCTAGTAAAATGCATATTTAACGGCATACCGATGATAAAACTATCATTCCAACAAACGATTCGTCAATTCAATTTATAAAGATTAAGACAACTTGATCCAAGTATCTAAAATCATTTCCAATCCTATTCGGGACAAATTCGGTCATTCTCAACGAGAGATAATACAATGCATCAATTTTATACCTTTAATCCAATCCATATATTTTTCAACATCCGATATCTCAATTCAATTTATCATATTTATGATATCATTGGGGGACACAACTCAATCAATCTATTTTCCAACATCTGATATCTCAAATTAATTTATCTATTTTATACCATCGGGACAAATTATGCCATTCTCAACGAGACATAATACAATGAATCTATTATATACCATTAACCCATCTATTTTCCAACATCCGATATTTCAATTCAATCCATCTATTTTCCAACATCCAATATCTCAATTCAATTTTATCAAACCGTATATGTTCAAATATCATATTCATGCATACTATCAAGTAATTTGAAAGTGCTATGTATTCAATTCAGCATCTCTTGCAAAATAAGGAGAATGATAACATAACATATCAAAATTTTCAAAATCCATCATAAACAAATCTTAAAATGGACAGAGAAACATGTAGCAATGATTCAATAATCAGATTTAAAAAGGTTACACATCATTATAAATTACCTGTAGTGAAGTGCATATTTATCGACATACCGATAAAAAAGGTATCATTCCAACAAATGATCAGTCAATTCAATTTATCAAGATTAAGACAACTTGATCCAAGTATCTAAAATGATTTCCAATCCTATTCGGGTCAAATTCAGTCATTCTCAACGAGACATAATACAATGCATCAATTGTATACCATTAATCCAATCCATATATTTTTCAACATCCGATATCTCAATTCAATTTATCATATTTATGATATCCTTGGTGGACACAACTCAATCAATCTATTTTTCAACATCCGATATCTCAATTTAATTTATCTATTTTATACCATCGGGACAAATTATGTCATTTTCAACGAGATATAATACAATGCATCTATTATATACCATTAATCTATCTATTTTCCAACATCCGATATCTCAATTCAATTTTATCAAACCGTAAATGTTCAAATATCATATCCATGCAAACTATCAAGTAAATTGAAAGTGCTATGCATTCAATTCAGCATCTCATGCAAAATACGGAGAATGATGGCATAACATATCAAAATTTTCAAAATCAATCATAAACAAATCTTAAAATGGACATAGAAACATGTAGCATTGATTCAAAAATCAAATTTAAAAAGGTTACACATCATTATAAATTACCTGTAGTGAAGTGCATATTTAACGACATACCGATAAAAAAGGTATCATTCCAACAAATGATCCGTCAATTCAATTTATCAAAATTAAGACAACTTGATCCAAGTATCTAAAATGATTTCCAATCCTATTCGGGTCAAATTCAGTCATTCTCAACGAGACATAATACAATGCATCAATTGTATACCATTAATCCAATCCATATATTTTTCAACATCCGATATCTCAATTCAATTTATCATATTTATGATATCATTGGGGGACACAACTCAATCAATCTATTTTCCAACATCTGATATCTCAAATTAATTTATCTATTTTATACCATCGGGACAAATTATGCCATTCTCAACGAGACATAATACAATGAATCTATTATATACCATTAACCCATCTATTTTCCAACATCCGATATTTCAATTCAATCCATCTATTTTCCAACATCCAATATCTCAATTCAATTTTATCAAACCGTATATGTTCAAATATCATATTCATGCATACTATCAAGTAATTTGAAAGTGCTATGTATTCAATTCAGCATCTCTTGCAAAATAAGGAGAATGATAACATAACATATCAAAATTTTCAAAATCCATCATAAACAAATCTTAAAATGGACAGAGAAACATGTAGCAATGATTCAATAATCAGATTTAAAAAGGTTACACATCATTATAAATTACCTGTAGTGAAGTGCATATTTATCGACATACCGATAAAAAAGGTATCATTCCATCAAATGATCAGTCAATTCAATTTAACAAGATTAAGACAACTTGATCCAAGTATCTAAAATGATTTCCAATCCTATTCGGGTCAAATTCAGTCATTCTCAACGAAACATAATACAATGCATCAATTGTATACCATTAATCCAATCCATATATTTTTCAACATTCGATATCTCAATTCAATTTATCATATTTATGATATCCTTGGTGGACACAACTCAATCAATCTATTTTTCAACATCCGATATCTCAATTTAATTTATCTATTTTATACCATCGGGACAAATTATGTCATTTTCAACGAGATATAATACAATGCATCTATTATATACCATTAATCTATCTATTTTCCAACATCCGATATCTCAATTCAATTTTATCAAACCGTAAATGTTCAAATATCATATCCATGCAAACTATCAAGTAAATTGAAAGTGCTATGCATTCAATTCAGCATCTCATGCAAAATAAGGAGAATGATGGCATAACATATCAAAATTTTCAAAATCAATCATAAACAAATCTTAAAAATGACATAGAAACATGTAGCATTGATTCAAAAATCAAATTTAAAAAGGTTACACATCATTATAAATTACCTCTAGTGAAATGCATATTTAACGGCATACCGATGATAAAACTATCATTCCAACAAACGATTCGTCAATTCAATTTATAAAGATTAAGACAACTTGATCCAAGTATCTAAAATCATTTCCAATCCTATTCGGGACAAATTCGGTCATTCTCAACGAGAGATAATACAATGCATCAATTTTATACCTTTAATCCAATCCATATATTTTTCAACATCCGATATCTCAATTCAATTTATCATATTTATGATATCATTGGGGGACACAACTCAATCAATCTATTTTCCAACATCTGATATCTCAAATTAATTTATCTATTTTATACCATCGGGACAAATTATGCCATTCTCAACGAGACATAATACAATGAATCTATTATATACCATTAACCCATCTATTTTCCAACATCCGATATTTCAATTCAATCCATCTATTTTCCAACATCCAATATCTCAATTCAATTTTATCAAACCGTATATGTTCAAATATCATATTCATTCATACTATCAAGTAAATTGAAAGTGCTATGTATTCAATTCAGCATCTCTTGCAAAATAAGGAGAATGATAGCATAACATATCAAAATTTTCAAAATCCATCATAAACAAATCTTAAAATGGACAGAGAAACATGTAGCAATGATTCAATAATCAAATTTAAAAAGGTTACACATCATTATAAATTACCTGTAGTGAAGTGCATATTTAACGACATACCGATAAAAAAGGTATCATTCCAACAAATGATCCGTCAATTCAATTTATCAAAATTAAGACAACTTGATCCAAGTATCTAAAATGATTTCCAATCCTATTCGGGTCAAATTCAGTCATTCTCAACGAGACATAATACAATGCATCAATTGTATACCATTAATCCAATCCATATATTTTTCAACATCCGATATCTCAATTCAATTTATCATATTTATGATATCATTGGGGGACACAACTCAATCAATCTATTTTCCAACATCCGATATCTCAACTTATTTTATCTATTTTATACCATCGGGACAAATTATGCCATTTTCAACGAGACATAATACAATGAATCTATTATATACCATTAACCCATCTATTTTCCAACATCCGATATTTCAATTCAATCCATCTATTTTCCAACATCCGATATCTCAATTCAATTTTATCAAACCGTATATGTTCAAATATCATATTCATGCATACTATCAAGTAAATTGAAAGTGCTATGTATTCAATTCAGCATCTCTTGCAAAATAAGGAGAATGATAACATAACATATCAAAATTTTCAAAATCCATCATAAACAAATCTTAAAATGGACAGAGAAACATGTAGCAATGATTCAATAATCAGATTTAAAAAGGTTACACATCATTATAAATTACCTGTAGTGAAGTGCATATTTATCGACATACCGATAAAAAAGGTATCATTCCAACAAATGATCAGTCAATTCAATTTATCAAGATTAAGACAACTTGATCCAAGTATCTAAAATGATTTCCAATCCTATTCGGGTCAAATTCAGTCATTCTCAACGAGACATAATACAATGCATCAATTGTATACCATTAATCCAATCCATATATTTTTCAACATCCGATATCTCAATTCAATTTGATCATATTTATGATATCCTTGGTGGACACAACTCAATCAATCTATTTTTCAACATCCGATATCTCAATTTAATTTATCTATTTTATACCATCGGGACAAATTATGTCATTTTCTACGAGATATAATACAATGCATCTATTATATACCATTAATCTATCTATTTTCCAACATCCGATATCTCAATTCAATTTTATCAAACCGTAAATGTTCAAATATCATATCCATGCAAACTATCAAGTAAATTGAAAGTGCTATGCATTCAATTCAGCATCTCATGCAAAATACGGAGAATGATGGCATAACATATCAAAATTTTCAAAATCAATCATAAACAAATCTTAAAATGGACATAGAAACATGTAGCATTGATTCAAAAATCAAATTTAAAAAGGTTACACATCATTATAAATTACCTCTAGTGAAATGCATATTTAACGGCATACCGATGATAAAACTATCATTCCAACAAACGATTCGTCAATTCAATTTATAAAGATTAAGACAACTTGATCCAAGTATCTAAAATCATTTCCAATCCTATTCGGGACAAATTCGGTCATTCTCAACGAGAGATAATACAATGCATCAATTTTATACCTTTAATCCAATCCATATATTTTTCAACATCCGATATCTCAATTCAATTTATCATATTTATGATATCATTGGGGGACACAACTCAATCAATCTATTTTCCAACATCTGATATCTCAAATTAATTTATCTATTTTATACCATCGGGACAAATTATGCCATTCTCAACGAGACATAATACAATGAATCTATTATATACCATTAACCCATCTATTTTCCAACATCCGATATTTCAATTCAATCCATCTATTTTCCAACATCCGATATCTCAATTCAATTTTATCAAGCCGTATATGTTCAAATATCATATTCATGCATACTATCAAGTAAATTGAAAGTGCTATGTATTCAATTCAGCATCTCTTGCAAAATAAGGAGAATGATAGCATAACATATCAAAATTTTCAAAATCCATCATAAACAAATCTTAAAATGGACAGAGAAACATGTAGCAATGATTCAATAATCAAATTTAAAAAGGTTACACATCATTATAAATTACCTGTAGTGAAGTGCATATTTAACGACATACCGATAAAAAAGGTATCATTCCAACAAATGATCAGTCAATTCAATTTATCAAGATTAAGACAACTTGATCCAAGTATCTAAAATGATTTCCAATCCTATTCGGGTCAAATTCAGTCATTCTCAACGAGACATAATACAATGCATCAATTGTATACCATTAATCCAATCCATATATTTTTCAACATCCGATATCTCAATTCAAGTTATCATATTTATGATATCCTTGGTGGACACAACTCAATCAATCTATTTTTCAACATCCGATATCTCAATTTAATTTATCTATTTTATACCATCGGGACAAATTATGTCATTTTCAACGAGATATAATACAATGCATCTATTATATACCATTAATCTATCTATTTTCCAACATCCGATATCTCAATTCAATTTTATCAAACCGTAAATGTTCAAATATCATATCCATGCAAACTATCAAGTAAATTGAAAGTGCTATGCATTCAATTCAGCATCTCATGCAAAATACGGAGAATGATGGCATAACATATCAAAATTTTCAAAATCAATCATAAACAAATCTTAAAATGGACATAGAAACATGTAGCATTGATTCAAAAATCATATTTAAAAAGGTTACACATCATTATAAATTACCTCTAGTGAAATGCATATTTAACGGCATACCGATGATAAAACTATCATTCCAACAAACGATTCGTCAATTCAATTTATAAAGATTAAGACAACTTGATCCAAGTATCTAAAATCATTTCCAATCCTATTCGGGACAAATTCGGTCATTCTCAACGAGAGATAATACAATGCATCAATTTTATACCTTTAATCCAATCCATATATTTTTCAACATCCGATATCTCAATTCAATTTATCATATTTATGATATCATTGGGGGACACAACTCAATCAATCTATTTTCCAACATCTGATATCTCAAATTAATTTATCTATTTTATACCATCGGGACAAATTATGCCATTCTCAACGAGACATAATACAATGAATCTATTATATACCATTAACCCATCTATTTTCCAACATCCGATATTTCAATTCAATCCATCTATTTTCCAACATCCGATATCTCAATTCAATTTTATCAAGCCGTATATGTTCAAATATCATATTCATGCATACTATCAAGTAAATTGAAAGTGCTATGTATTCAATTCAGCATCTCTTGCAAAATAAGGAGAATGATAGCATAACATATCAAAATTTTCAAAATCCATCATAAACAAATCTTAAAATGGACAGAGAAACATGTAGCAATGATTCAATAATCAAATTTAAAAAGGTTACACATCATTATAAATTACCTGTAGTGAAGTGCATATTTATCGACATACCGATAAAAAAGGTATCATTCCAACAAATGATCAGTCAATTCAATTTATCAAGATTAAGACAACTTGATCCAAGTATCTAAAATGATTTCCAATCCTATTCGGGTCAAATTCAGTCATTCTCAACGAGACATAATACAATGCATCAATTGTATACCATTAATCCAATCCATATATTTTTCAACATCCGATATCTCAATTCAAGTTATCATATTTATGATATCCTTGGTGGACACAACTCAATCAATCTATTTTTCAACATCCGATATCTCAATTTAATTTATCTATTTTATACCATCGGGACAAATTATGTCATTTTCAACGAGATATAATACAATGCATCTATTATATACCATTAATCTATCTATTTTCCAACATCCGATATCTCAATTCAATTTTATCAAACCGTAAATGTTCAAATATCATATCCATGCAAACTATCAAGTAAATTGAAAGTGCTATGCATTCAATTCAGCATCTCATGCAAAATACGGAGAATGATGGCATAACATATCAAAATTTTCAAAATCAATCATAAACAAATCTTAAAATGGACATAGAAACATGTAGCATTGATTCAAAAATCATATTTAAAAAGGTTACACATCATTATAAATTACCTCTAGTGAAATGCATATTTAACGGCATACCGATGATAAAACTATCATTCCAACAAACGATTCGTCAATTCAATTTATAAAGATTAAGACAACTTGATCCAAGTATCTAAAATCATTTCCAATCCTATTCGGGACAAATTCGGTCATTCTCAACGAGAGATAATACAATGCATCAATTTTATACCTTTAATCCAATCCATATATTTTTCAACATCCGATATCTCAATTCAATTTATCATATTTATGATATCATTGGGGGACACAACTCAATCAATCTATTTTCCAACATCTGATATCTCAAATTAATTTATCTATTTTATACCATCGGGACAAATTATGCCATTCTCAACGAGACATAATACAATGAATCTATTATATACCATTAACCCATCTATTTTCCAACATCCGATATTTCAATTCAATCCATCTATTTTCCAACATCCAATATCTCAATTCAATTTTATCAAACCGTATATGTTCAAATATCATATTCATGCATACTATCAAGTAAATTGAAAGTGCTATGTATTCAATTCAGCATCTCTTGCAAAATAAGGAGAATGATAGCATAACATATCAAAATTTTCAAAATCCATCATAAACAAATCTTAAAATGGACAGAGAAACATGTAGCAATGATTCAATAATCAAATTTAAAAAGGTTACACATCATTATAAATTACCTGTAGTGAAGTGCATATTTAACGACATACCGATAAAAAAGGTATCATTCCAACAAATGATCCGTCAATTCAATTTATCAAAATTAAGACAACTTGATCCAAGTATCTAAAATGATTTCCAATCCTATTCGGGTCAAATTCAGTCATTCTCAACGAGACATAATACAATGCATCAATTGTATACCATTAATCCAATCCATATATTTTTCAACATCCGATATCTCAATTCAATTTATCATATTTATGATATCATTGGGGGACACAACTCAATCAATCTATTTTCCAACATCCGATATCTCAACTTATTTTATCTATTTTATACCATCGGGACAAATTATGCCATTTTCAACGAGACATAATACAATGAATCTATTATATACCATTAACCCATCTATTTTCCAACATCCGATATTTCAATTCAATCCATCTATTTTCCAACATCCGATATCTCAATTCAATTTTATCAAACCGTATATGTTCAAATATCATATTCATGCATACTATCAAGTAAATTGAAAGTGCTATGTATTCAATTCAGCATCTCTTGCAAAATAAGGAGAATGATAACATAACATATCAAAATTTTCAAAATCCATCATAAACAAATCTTAAAATGGACAGAGAAACATGTAGCAATGATTCAATAATCAGATTTAAAAAGGTTACACATCATTATAAATTACCTGTAGTGAAGTGCATATTTATCGACATACCGATAAAAAAGGTATCATTCCAACAAATGATCAGTCAATTCAATTTATCAAGATTAAGACAACTTGATCCAAGTATCTAAAATGATTTCCAATCCTATTCGGGTCAAATTCAGTCATTCTCAACGAGACATAATACAATGCATCAATTGTATACCATTAATCCAATCCATATATTTTTCAACATCCGATATCTCAATTCAATTTGATCATATTTATGATATCCTTGGTGGACACAACTCAATCAATCTATTTTTCAACATCCGATATCTCAATTTAATTTATCTATTTTATACCATCGGGACAAATTATGTCATTTTCAACGAGATATAATACAATGCATCTATTATATACCATTAATCTATCTATTTTCCAACATCCGATATCTCAATTCAATTTTATCAAACCTTAAATGTTCAAATATCATATCCATGCAAACTATCAAGTAAATTGAAAGTGCTATGCATTCAATTCAGCATCTCATGCAAAATACGGAGAATGATGGCATAACATATCAAAATTTTCAAAATCAATCATAAACAAATCTTAAAATGGACATAGAAACATGTAGCATTGATTCAAAAATCAAATTTAAAAAGGTTACACATCATTATAAATTACCTCTAGTGAAATGCATATTTAACGGCATACCGATGATAAAACTATCATTCCAACAAACGATTCGTCAATTCAATTTATAAAGATTAAGACAACTTGATCCAAGTATCTAAAATCATTTCCAATCCTATTCGGGACAAATTCGGTCATTCTCAACGAGAGATAATACAATGCATCAATTTTATACCTTTAATCCAATCCATATATTTTTCAACATCCGATATCTCAATTCAATTTATCATATTTATGATATCATTGGGGGACACAACTCAATCAATCTATTTTCCAACATCTGATATCTCAAATTAATTTATCTATTTTATACCATCGGGACAAATTATGCCATTCTCAACGAGACATAATACAATGAATCTATTATATACCATTAACCCATCTATTTTCCAACATCCGATATTTCAATTCAATCCATCTATTTTCCAACATCCAATATCTCAATTCAATTTTATCAAACCGTATATGTTCAAATATCATATTCATGCATACTATCAAGTAAATTGAAAGTGCTATGTATACAATTCAGCATCTCTTGCAAAATAAGGAGAATGATAGCATAACATATCAAAATTTTCAAAATCCATCATAAACAAATCTTAAAATGGACAGAGAAACATGTAGCAATGATTCAATAATCAAATTTAAAAAGGTTACACATCATTATAAATTACCTGTAGTGAAGTGCATATTTAACGACATACCGATAAAAAAGGTATCATTCCAACAAATGATCCGTCAATTCAATTTATCAAAATTAAGACAACTTGATCCAAGTATCTAAAATGATTTCCAATCCTATTCGGGTCAAATTCAGTCATTCTCAACGAGACATAATACAATGCATCAATTGTATACCATTAATCCAATCCATATATTTTTCAACATCCGATATCTCAATTCAATTTATCATATTTATGATATCATTGGGGGACACAACTCAATCAATCTATTTTCCAACATCCGATATCTCAACTTATTTTATCTATTTTATATCATCGGGACAAATTATGCCATTTTCAACGAGACATAATACAATGAATCTATTATATACCATTAACCCATCTATTTTCCAACATCCGATATTTCAATTCAATCCATCTATTTTCCAACATCCGATATCTCAATTCAATTTTATCAAACCGTATATGTTCAAATATCATATTCATGCATACTATCAAGTAAATTGAAAGTGCTATGTATTCAATTCAGCATCTCTTGCAAAATAAGGAGAATGATACCATAACATATCAAAATTTTCAAAATCCATCATAAACAAATCTTAAAATGGACAGAGAAACATGTAGCAATGATTCAATAATCAGATTTAAAAAGGTTACACATCATTATAAATTACCTGTAGTGAAGTGCATATTTATCGACATACCGATAAAAAAGGTATCATTCCAACAAATGATCAGTCAATTCAATTTATCAAGATTAAGACAACTTGATCCAAGTATCTAAAATGATTTCCAATCCTATTCGGGTCAAATTCAGTCATTCTCAACGAGACATAATACAATGCATCAATTGTATACCATTAATCCAATCCATATATTTTTCAACATCCGATATCTCAATTCAATTTATCATATTTATGATATCCTTGGTGGACACAACTCAATCAATCTATTTTTCAACATCCGATATCTCAATTTAATTTATATATTTTATACCATCGGGACAAATTATGTCATTCTCAACGAGATATAATACAATGCATCTATTATATACCATTAATCTATCTATTTTCCAACATCCGATATCTCAATTCAATTTTATCAAACCGTAAATGTTCAAATATCATATCCATGCAAACTATCAAGTAAATTGAAAGTGCTATGCATTCAATTCAGCATCTCATGCAAAATACGGAGAATGATGGCATAACATATCAAAATTTTCAAAATCAATCATAAACAAATTTTAAAATGGACATAGAAACATGTAGCATTGATTCAAAAATCAAATTTAAAAAGGTTACACATAATTATAAATTACCTCTAGTGAAATGCATATTTAACGGCATACCGATGATAAAACTATCATTCCAACAAACGATTCGTCAATTCAATTTATCAAGATTAAGACAACTTGATCCAAGTATCTAAAATCATTTCCAATCCTACTCGGGACAAATTCGGTCATTCTCAACGAGAGATAATACAATGCATCGATTTTATACCTTTAATCCAATCCATATATTTTTCAACATCCGATATCTCAATTCAATTTATCATATTTATAATATCATTGGGGGACACAACTCAATCAATCTATTTTCCAACATCCGATATCTCAACTTAATTTATCTATTTTATACCATCGGGACAAATTATGTCATTCTCAACGAGACATAATACAATGAATCTATTATATACCATTAACCCATCTATTTTCCAACATCCGATATTTCAATTCAATCCATCTATTTTCCAACATCCGATATCTCAATTCAATTTTATCAAACCGTATATGTTCAAATATCATATCCATCCAAACTATCAAGTAAATTGAAAGTGCTATGCATTCAATTCAGCATCTCATGCAAAATACGGAGAATGATGGCATAACATATCAAAATTTTCAAAATCCATCATAAATAAATCTAAAAATGGACAGAGAAACATGTAGCAGTGATTCAAAAATCAAATTTAAAAAGGTTACACATCATTATAAATTACCTCTAGTGAAGTGCATATTTAACGACATACCGATAAAAAAGCTATTATTCCACAAACGATCCGTCAATTCAATTTATCAAGAGTAAGACAACTTGATCCAAGTATCTAAAATCACTGCCAATTCTATTCGGGACAAATTGGGCCATTCTCAGCGAGATAATACAATGCATCAATTTTATACCATTAATCCAATCCATATATTTTTCAACATCCGATATCTCAATTCAATTTATCATATTTATGATATCCTTGGTGGACACAACTCAATCAATCTATTTTCCAACATCTGATATCTCAATTTAATTTATCTATTTTATACCATCGGGACAAATTATGTCATTCTCAACGAGTAATAATACAATGAATCTATTATATACCATTAATCCATCTATTTTCCAACATCCGATATCTCAATTCAATTTTATCAAACCATATATGTTCAAATATCATATCCATGCAAACTATCAAGTAAATTGAAAGTGCTATGCATTCAATTCAGCATCTCATGCAAAATACGGAGAATGATGGCATAACATATCAAAATTTTCAAAATCAATCATAAACAAATCTTAAAATGGACATAGAAACATGTAGCAATGATTCAAAAATCAAATTTAAAAAGGTTACACATCATTATAAATTACCTCTAGTGAAATGCATATTTAACGGCATACCGCTGATAAAACTATCATTCCAACAAACGATTCGTCAATTCAATTTATCAAGATTAAGACAAATTGATCCAAGTATCTAAAATCATTTCAAATCCTATTCGGGACAAATTCGGTCATTCTCAACGAGAGATAATACAATGCATCAATTTTATACCTTTAATCCAATCCATATATTTTTCAACATCCGATATCTCAATTCAATTTATCATATTTATGATATCATTGGGGGACACAACTCAATCAATCTATTTTCCAACATCCGATATCTCAACTTAATTTATCTATTTTATACCATCGGGACAAAATATGCCATTCTCAACGAGACATAATACAATGAATCTATTATATACCATTAACCCATCTATTTTCCAACATCCGATATTTCAATTCAATCCATCTATTTTCCAACATCCAATATCTCAATTCAATTTTAGCAAACCGTATATGTTCAAATATCATATTCATGCATACTATCAAGTAAATTGAAAGTGCTATGTATTCAATTCAGCATCTCATGCAAAATACGGAGAATGATGGCATAACATATCAAAATTTTCAAAATCCATCATAAATAAATCTAAAAATGGACAGAGAAACATGTAGCAGTGATTCAAAAATCAAATTTAAAAAGGTTACACATCATTATAAATTACCTCTAGTGAAGTGCATATTTAACGACATACCGATAAAAAAGCTATTATTCCACAAACGATCCGTCAATTCAATTTATCAAGAGTAAGACAACTTGATCCAAGTATCTAAAATCACTGCCAATTCTATTCGGGACAAATTGGGCCATTCTCAGCGAGATAATACAATGCATCAATTTTATACCATTAATCCAATCCATATATTTTTCAACATCCGATATCTCAATTCAATTTATCATATTTATGATATCCTTGGTGGACACAACTCAATCAATCTATTTTCCAACATCTGATATCTCAATTTAATTTATCTATTTTATACCATCGGGACAAATTATGTCATTCTCAACGAGTAATAATACAATGCATCTATTATATACCATTAATCCATCTATTTTCCAACATCCAATATCTCAATTCAATTTTATCAAACCGTATATGTTCAAATATCATATTCATGCATACTATCAAGTAAATTGAAAGTGCTATGTATTCAATTCAGCATCTCTTGCAAAATAAGGAGAATGATAACATAACATATCAAAATTTTCAAAATCCATCATAAACAAATCTTAAAATGGACAGAGAAACATGTAGCAATGATTCAATAATCAGATTTAAAAAGGTTACACATCATTATAAATTACCTGTAGTGAAGTGCATATTTATCGACATACCGATAAAAAAGGTATCATTCCAACAAATGATCAGTCAATTCAATTTATCAAGATTAAGACAACTTGATCCAAGTATCTAAAATGATTTCCAATCCTATTCGGGACAAATTGGGCCATTCTCAACGAGATAATACAATGCATCAATTTTATACCATTAATCCAATCCATATATTTTTCAACATCCGATATCTCAATTCAATTTATCATATTTATGATATCCTTGGTGGACACAACTCAATCAATCTATTTTCCAACATCCGATATCTCAATTTAATTTATCTATTTTATACCATCGGGACAAATTATGTCATTCTCAACGAGATATAATACAATGCATCTATTATATACCATTAATCTATCTATTTTCCAACATCCGATATCTCAATTCAATTTTATCAAACCGTAAATGTTCAAATATCATATCCATGCAAACTATCAAGTAAATTGAAAGTGCTATGCATTCAATTCAGCATCTCATGCAAAATACGGAGAATGATGGCATAACATATCAAAATTTTCAAAATCAATCATAAACAAATCTTAAAATGGACATAGAAACATGTAGCATTGATTCAAAAATCAAATTTAAAAAGGTTACACATAATTATAAATTACCTCTAGTGAAATGCATATTTAACGGCATACCGATGATAAAACTATCATTCCAACAAACGATTCGTCAATTCAATTTATCAAGATTAAGACAACTTGATCCAAGTATCTAAAATCATTTCCAATCCTACTCGGGACAAATTCGGTCATTCTCAACGAGAGATCATACAATGCATCGATTTTATACCTTTAATCCAATCCATATATTTTTCAACATCCGATATCTCAATTCAATTTATCATATTTATAATATCATTGGGGGACACAACTCAATCAATCTATTTTCCAACATCCGATATCTCAACTTAATTTATCTATTTTATACCATCGGGACAAATTATGTCATTCTCAACGAGACATAATACAATGAATCTATTATATACCATTAACCCATCTATTTTCCAACATCCGATATTTCAATTCAATCCATCTATTTTCCAACATCCGATATCTCAATTCAATTTTATCAAACCGTATATGTTCAAATATCATATCCATCCAAACTATCAAGTAAATTGAAAGTGCTATGCATTCAATTCAGCATCTCATGCAAAATACGGAGAATGATGGCATAACATATCAAAATTTTCAAAATCCATCATAAATAAATCTAAAAATGGACAGAGAAACATGTAGCAGTGATTCAAAAATCAAATTTAAAAAGGTTACACATCATTATAAATTACCTCTAGTGAAGTGCATATTTAACGACATACCGATAAAAAAGCTATTATTCCACAAACGATCCGTCAATTCAATTTATCAAGAGTAAGACAACTTGATCCAAGTATCTAAAATCACTGCCAATTCTATTCGGGACAAATTGGGCCATTCTCAGCGAGATAATACAATGCATCAATTTTATACCATTAATCCAATCCATATATTTTTCAACATCCGATATCTCAATTCAATTTATCATATTTATGATATCCTTGGTGGACACAACTCAATCAATCTATTTTCCAACATCTGATATCTCAATTTAATTTATCTATTTTATACCATCGGGACAAATTATGTCATTCTCAACGAGTAATAATACAATGCATCTATTATATACCATTAATCCATCTATTTTCCAACATCCGATATCTCAATTCAATTTTATCAAACCATATATGTTCAAATATCATATCCATGCAAACTATCAAGTAAATTGAAAGTGCTATGCATTCAATTCAGCATCTCATGCAAAATACGGAGAATGATGGCATAACATATCAAAATTTTCAAAATCAATCATAAACAAATCTTAAAATGGACATAGAAACATGTAGCATTGATTCAAAAATCAAATTTAAAAAGGTTACACATCATTATAAATTACCTCTAGTGAAATGCATATTTAACGGCATACCGCTGATAAAACTATCATTCCAACAAACGATTCGTCAATTCAATTTATCAAGATTAAGACAAGTTGATCCAAGTATCTAAAATCATTTCAAATCCTATTCGGGACAAATTCGGTCATTCTCAACGAGAGATAATACAATGCATCAATTTTATACCTTTAATCCAATCCATATATTTTTCAACATCCGATATCTCAATTCAATTTATCATATTTATGATATCATTGGGGGACACAACTCAATCAATCTATTTTCCAACATCCGATATCTCAACTTAATTTATCTATTTTATACCATCGGGACAAAATATGCCATTCTCAACGAGACATAATACAATGAATCTATTATATACCATTAACCCATCTATTTTCCAACATCCGATATTTCAATTCAATCCATCTATTTTCCAACATCCAATATCTCAATTCAATTTTATCAAACCGTATATGTTCAAATATCATATTCATGCATACTATCAAGTAAATTGAAAGTGCTATGTATTCAATTCAGCATCTCTTGCAAAATAAGGAGAATGATAGCATAACATATCAAAATTTTCAAAATCCATCATAAATAAATCTAAAAATGGACAGAGAAACATGTAGCAGTGATTCAAAAATCAAATTTAAAAATGTTACACATCATTATAAATTACCTCTAGTGAAGTGCATATTTAACGACATACCGATAAAAAAGCTATTATTCCAACAAACGATCCGTCAATTCAATTTATCAAGAGTCAGACAACTTGATCCAAGTATCTAAAATCACTGCCAATTCTATTCGGGACAAATTGGGCCATTCTCAACGAGATAATACAATGCATCAATTGTATACCATTAATCCAATCCATATATTTTTCAACATCCGATATCTCAATTCAATTTATCATATTTATGATATCATTGGGGGACACAACTCAATCAATCTATTTTCCAACATCCGATATCTCAACTTAATTTATCTATTTTATACCATCGGGACAAATTATGCCATTTTCAACGAGACATATTACAATGAATCTATTATATACCATTAACCCATCTATTTTCCAACATCCGATATTTCAATTCAATCCATCTATTTTCTAACATCCGATATCTCAATTCAATTTTATCAAACCGTATATGTTCAAATATCATATTCATGCATACTATCAAGTAAATTGAAAGTGATATGTATTCAATTCAGCATCTCTTGCAAAATAAGGAGAATGATAACATAACATATCAAAATTTTCAAAATCCATCATAAACAAATCTTAAAATGGACAGAGAAACATGTAGCAATGATTCAATAATCAAATTTAAAAAGGTTACACATCATTATAAATTACCTATAGTGAAGTGCATATTTAACGACATACCGATAAAAAAGGTATCATTCCAACAAATGATCCGTCAATTCAATTTATCAAAATTAAGACAACTTGATCCAAGTATCTAAAATGATTTCCAATCCTATTCGGGTCAAATTCAGTCATTCTCAACGAGACATAATACAATGCATCAATTGTATACCATTAATCCAATCCATATATTTTTCAACATCCGATATCTCAATTCAATTTATCATATTTATGATATCATTGGGGGACACAACTCAATCAATCTATTTTCCAACATCCGATATCTCAACTTAATTTATCTATTTTATACCATCGGGACAAATTATGCCATTCTCAACGAGACATAATACAATGAATCTATTATATACCATTAACCCATCTATTTTCCAACATCCGATATTTCAATTCAATCCATCTATTTTCCAACATCCGATATCTCAATTCAATTTTATCAAACCGTATATGTTCAAATATCATATTCATGCATACTATCAAGTAAATTGAAAGTGCTATGTATTCAATTCAGCATCTCTTGCAAAATAAGGAGAATGATAACATAACATATCAAAATTTTCAAAATCCATCATAAACAAATCTTAAAATGGACAGAGAAACATGTAGCAATGATTCAATAATCAGATTTAAAAAGGTTACACATCATTATAAATTACCTGTAGTGAAGTGCATATTTATCGACATACCGATAAAAAAGGTATCATTCCAACAAATGATCAGTCAATTCAATTTATCAAGATTAAGACAACTTGATCCAAGTATCTAAAATGATTTCCAATCCTATTCGGGTCAAATTCAGTCATTCTCAACGAGACATAATACAATGCATCAATTGTATACCATTAATCCAATCCATATATTTTTCAACATCCGATATCTCAATTCAATTTATCATATTTATGATATCCTTGGTGGACACAACTCAATCAATCTATTTTTCAACATCCGATATCTCAATTTAATTTATCTATTTTATACCATCGGGACAAATTATGTCATTCTCAACGAGATATAATACAATGCATCTATTATATACCATTAATCTATCTATTTTCCAACATCCGATATCTCAATTCAATTTTATCAAACCGTAAATGGTCAAATATCATATCCATGCAAACTATCAAGTAAATTGAAAGTGCTATGCATTCAATTCAGCATCTCATGCAAAATACGGAGAATGATGGCATAACATATCAAAATTTTCAAAATCAATCATAAACAAATCTTAAAATGGACATAGAAACATGTAGCATTGATTCAAAAATCAAATTTAAAAAGGTTACACATAATTATAAATTACCTCTAGTGAAATGCATATTTAACGGCATACCGATGATAAAACTATCATTCCAACAAACGATTCGTCAATTCAATTTATCAAGATTAAGACAACTTGATCCAAGTATCTAAAATCATTTCCAATCCTACTCGGGACAAATTCGGTCATTCTCAACGAGAGATCATACAATGCATCGATTTTATACCTTTAATCCAATCCATATATTTTTCAACATCCGATATCTCAATTCAATTTATCATATTTATAATATCATTGGGGGACACAACTCAATCAATCTATTTTCCAACATCCGATATCTCAACTTAATTTATCTATTTTATACCATCGGGACAAATTATGTCATTCTCAACGAGACATAATACAATGAATCTATTATATACCATTAACCCATCTATTTTCCAACATCCGATATTTCAATTCAATCCATCTATTTTCCAACATCCGATATCTCAATTCAATTTTATCAAACCGTATATGTTCAAATATCATATCCATCCAAACTATCAAGTAAATTGAAAGTGCTATGCATTCAATTCAGCATCTCATGCAAAATACGGAGAATGATGGCATAACATATCAAAATTTTCAAAATCCATCATAAATAAATCTAAAAATGGACAGAGAAACATGTAGCAGTGATTCAAAAATCAAATTTAAAAAGGTTACACATCATTATAAATTACCTCTAGTGAAGTGCATATTTAACGACATACCGATAAAAAAGCTATTATTCCAACAAACGATCCGTCAATTCAATTTATCAAGAGTAAGACAACTTGATCCAAGTATCTAAAATCACTGCCAATTCTATTCGGGACAAATTGGGCCATTCTCAGCGAGATAATACAATGCATCAATTTTATACCATTAATCCAATCCATATATTTTTCAACATCCGATATCTCAATTCAATTTATCATATTTATGATATCCTTGGTGGACACAACTCAATCAATCTATTTTCCAACATCTGATATCTCAATTTAATTTATCTATTTTATACCATCGGGACAAATTATGTCATTCTCAACGAGTAATAATACAATGCATCTATTATATACCATTAATCCATCTATTTTCCAACATCCGATATCTCAATTCAATTTTATCAAACCATATATGTTCAAATATCATATCCATGCAAACTATCAAGTAAATTGAAAGTGCTATGCATTCAATTCAGCATCTCATGCAAAATACGGAGAATGATGGCATAACATATCAAAATTTTCAAAATCAATCATAAACAAATCATAAAATGGACATAGAAACATGTAGCATTGATTCAAAAATCAAATTTAAAAAGGTTACACATCATTATAAATTACCTCTAGTGAAATGCATATTTAACGGCATACCGATGATAAAACTATCATTCCAACAAACGATTCGTCAATTCAATTTATAAAGATTCAGACAACTTGATCCAAGTATCTAAAATCATTTCCAATCCTATTCGGGACAAATTCGGTCATTCTCAACGAGAGATAATACAATGCATCAATTTTATACCTTTAATCCAATCCATATATTTTTCAACATCCGATATCTCAATTCAATTTATCATATTTATGATATCATTGGGGGACACAACTCAATCAATCTATTTTCCAACATCTGATATCTCAAATTAATTTATCTATTTTATACCATCGGGACAAATTATGCCATTCTCAACGAGACATAATACAATGAATCTATTATATACCATTAACCCATCTATTTTCCAACATCCGATATTTCAATTCAATCCATCTATTTTCCAACATCCAATATCTCAATTCAATTTTATCAAACCGTATATGTTCAAATATCATATTCATGCATACTATCAAGTAAATTGAAAGTGCTATGTATTCAATTCAGCATCTCTTGCAAAATAAGGAGAATGATAGCATAACATATCAAAATTTTCAAAATCCATCATAAACAAATCTTAAAATGGACAGAGAAACATGTAGCAATGATTCAATAATCAAATTTAAAAAGGTTACACATCATTATAAATTACCTGTAGTGAAGTGCATATTTAACGACATACCGATAAAAACGGTATCATTCCAACAAATGATCCGTCAATTCAATTTATCAAAATTAAGACAACTTGATCCAAGTATCTAAAATGATTTCCAATCCTATTCGGGTCAAATTCAGTCATTCTCAACGAGACATAATACAATGCATCAATTGTATACCATTAATCCAATCCATATATTTTTCAACATCCGATATCTCAATTCAATTTATCATATTTATGATATCATTGGGGGACACAACTCAATCAATCTATTTTCCAACATCCGATATCTCAACTTATTTTATCTATTTTATACCATCGGGACAAATTATGCCATTTTCAACGAGACATATTACAATGAATCTATTATATACCATTAACCCATCTATTTTCCAACATCCGATATTTCAATTCAATCCATCTATTTTCTAACATCCGATATCTCAATTCAATTTTATCAAACCGTATATGTTCAAATATCATATTCATGCATACTATCAAGTAAATTGAAAGTGATATGTATTCAATTCAGCATCTTTTGCAAAATAAGGAGAATGATAACATAACATATCAAAATTTTCAAAATCCATCATAAACAAATCTTAAAATGGACAGAGAAACATGTAGCAATGATTCAATAATCAAATTTAAAAAGGTTACACATCATTATAAATTACCTATAGTGAAGTGCATATTTAACGACATACCGATAAAAAAGGTATCATTCCAACAAATGATCCGTCAATTCAATTTATCAAAATTAAGACAACTTGATCCAAGTATCTAAAATGATTTCCAATCCTATTCGGGTCAAATTCAGTCATTCTCAACGAGACATAATACAATGCATCAATTGTATACCATTAATCCAATCCATATATTTTTCAACATCCGATATCTCAATTCAATTTATCATATTTATGATATCATTGGGGGACACAACTCAATCAATCTATTTTCCAACATCCGATATCTCAACTTAATTTATCTATTTTATACCATCGGGACAAATTATGCCATTCTCAACGAGACATAATACAATGAATCTATTATATACCATTAACCCATCTATTTTCCAACATCCGATATTTCAATTCAATCCATCTATTTTCCAACATCCGATATCTCAATTCAATTTTATCAAACCGTATATGTTCAAATATCATATTCATGCATACTATCAAGTAAATTGAAAGTGCTATGTATTCAATTCAGCATCTCTTGCAAAATAAGGAGAATGATAACATAACATATCAAAATTTTCAAAATCCATCATAAACAAATCTTAAAATGGACAGAGAAACATGTAGCAATGATTCAATAATCAGATTTAAAAAGGTTACACATCATTATAAATTACCTGTAGTGAAGTGCATATTTATCGACATACCGATAAAAAAGGTATCATTCCAACAAATGATCAGTCAATTCAATTTATCAAGATTAAGACAACTTGATCCAAGTATCTAAAATGATTTCCAATCCTATTCGGGTCAAATTCAGTCATTCTCAACGAGACATAATACAATGCATCAATTGTATACCATTAATCCAATCCATATATTTTTCAACATCCGATATCTCAATTCAATTTATCATATTTATGATATCCTTGGTGGACACAACTCAATCAATCTATTTTTCAACATCCGATATCTCAATTTAATTTATCTATTTTATACCATCGGGACAAATTATGTCATTCTCAACGAGATATAATACAATGCATCTATTATATACCATTAATCTATCTATTTTCCAACATCCGATATCTCAATTCAATTTTATCAAACCGTAAATGTTCAAATATCATATCCATGCAAACTATCAAGTAAATTGAAAGTGATATGCATTCAATTCAGCATCTCATGCAAAATACGGAGAATGATGGCATAACATATCAAAATTTTCAAAATCAATCATAAACAAATCTTAAAATGGACATAGAAACATGTAGCATTGATTCAAAAATCAAATTTAAAAAGGTTACACATAATTATAAATTACCTCTAGTGAAATGCATATTTAACGGCATACCGATGATAAAACTATCATTCCAACAAACGATTCGTCAATTCAATTTATCAAGATTAAGACAACTTGATCCAAGTATCTAAAATCATTTCCAATCCTACTCGGGACAAATTCGGTCATTCTCAACGAGAGATCATACAATGCATCGATTTTATACCTTTAATCCAATCCATATATTTTTCAACATCCGATATCTCAATTCAATTTATCATATTTATAATATCATTGGGGGACACAACTCAATCAATCTATTTTCCAACATCCGATATCTCAACTTAATTTATCTATTTTATACCATCGGGACAAATTATGTCATTCTCAACGAGACATAATACAATGAATCTATTATATACCATTAACCCATCTATTTTCCAACATCCGATATTTCAATTCAATCCATCTATTTTCCAACATCCGATATCTCAATTCAATTTTATCAAACCGTATATGTTCAAATATCATATCCATCCAAACTATCAAGTAAATTGAAAGTGCTATGCATTCAATTCAGCATCTCATGCAAAATACGGAGAATGATGGCATAACATATCAAAATTTTCAAAATCCATCATAAATAAATCTAAAAATGGACAGAGAAACATGTAGCAGTGATTCAAAAATCAAATTTAAAAAGGTTACACATCATTATAAATTACCTCTAGTGAAGTGCATATTTAACGACATACCGATAAAAAAGCTATTATTCCAACAAACGATCCGTCAATTCAATTTATCAAGAGTAAGACAACTTGATCCAAGTATCTAAAATCACTGCCAATTCTATTCGGGACAAATTGGGCCATTCTCAGCGAGATAATACAATGCATCAATTTTATACCATTAATCCAATCCATATATTTTTCAACATCCGATATCTCAATTCAATTTATCATATTTATGATATCCTTGGTGGACACAACTCAATCAATCTATTTTCCAACATCTGATATCTCAATTTAATTTATCTATTTTATACCATCGGGACAAATTATGTCATTCTCAACGAGTAATAATACAATGCATCTATTATATACCATTAATCCATCTATTTTCCAACATCCGATATCTCAATTCAATTTTATCAAACCATATATGTTCAAATATCATATCCATGCAAACTATCAAGTAAATTGAAAGTGCTATGCATTCAATTCAGCATCTCATGCAAAATACGGAGAATGATGGCATAACATATCAAAATTTTCAAAATCAATCATAAACAAATCATAAAATGGACATAGAAACATGTAGCATTGATTCAAAAATCAAATTTAAAAAGGTTACACATCATTATAAATTACCTCTAGTGAAATGCATATTTAACGGCATACCGATGATAAAACTATCATTCCAACAAACGATTCGTCAATTCAATTTATAAAGATTCAGACAACTTGATCCAAGTATCTAAAATCATTTCCAATCCTATTCGGGACAAATTCGGTCATTCTCAACGAGAGATAATACAATGCATCAATTTTATACCTTTAATCCAATCCATATATTTTTCAACATCCGATATCTCAATTCAATTTATCATATTTATGATATCATTGGGGGACACAACTCAATCAATCTATTTTCCAACATCTGATATCTCAAATTAATTTATCTATTTTATACCATCGGGACAAATTATGCCATTCTCAACGAGACATAATACAATGAATCTATTATATACCATTAACCCATCTATTTTCCAACATCCGATATTTCAATTCAATCAATCTATTTTCCAACATCCAATATCTCAATTCAATTTTATCAAACCGTATATGTTCAAATATCATATTCATGCATACTATCAAGTAAATTGAAAGTGCTATGTAATCAATTCAGCATCTCTTGCAAAATAAGGAGAATGATAGCATAACATATCAAAATTTTCAAAATCCATCATAAACAAATCTTAAAATGGACAGAGAAACATGTAGCAATGATTCAATAATCAAATTTAAAAAGGTTACACATCATTATAAATTACCTGTAGTGAAGTGCATATTTAACGACATACCGATAAAAAAGGTATCATTCCAACAAATGATCCGTCAATTCAATTTATCAAAATTAAGACAACTTGATCCAAGTATCTAAAATGATTTCCAATCCTATTCGGGTCAAATTCAGTCATTCTCAACGAGACATAATACAATGCATCAATTGTATACCATTAATCCAATCCATATATTTTTCAACATCCGATATCTCAATTCAATTTATCATATTTATGATATCATTGGGGGACACAACTCAATCAATCTATTTTCCAACATCCGATATCTCAACTTATTTTATCTATTTTATACCATCGGGACAAATTATGCCATTTTCAACGAGACATAATACAATGAATCTATTATATACCATTAACCCATCTATTTTCCAACATCCGATATTTCAATTCAATCCATCTATTTTCCAACATCCGATATCTCAATTCAATTTTATCAAACCGTATATGTTCAAATATCATATTCATGCATACTATCAAGTAATTTGAAAGTGCTATGTATTCAATTCAGCATTGTCGCGGTGATTTTCGGACGTCAAGCCATTGATTAGCTTTGACTCGCAAAAATATGATTCACCACCGAGCTTTAATTTATCCAAGGGAAGGGAAAAAGATCGAATAAACCCAATTAAAATTTAGAGATTTTAGGTTCGGGGGTTGGTTATACGAAGGGAAGGTATTAACACCCTAAGTATTCGTAGTACTCTACGAGATCCTTTTGTAAATATTTATTTTGTGCTAAAAAAATGTTTGTTCACTTATATATCATTTGCTTGTAAAAAATGTTTGAAGAAACAAGAAAAATAAAGTATTTTTGTTAATTTTGATATTAAGAAAATATAGGGAAAAATAAGTTTATTATTAATTTTGATTTGGGAAGACACAAAGTCTTTTGCACTACGTACCATTAAGGATCAAAATCCCGTAGTTCGGGGTAACAATTAAAAAAGTGTTGATTGATTGATTTTATGATAAGAGACGAGTTGTCATCTTAGTTTAAAACAAATTTTATCCGCCACAAACATACTGAAAAGTTAATCTTCCTTTTCTGCCATATGTTATGGGGAATATTGAAATTCTTGACTAGAAATGACTAATGTCTAAACTCTTTGAGAAAAATGTTTTAAATTGAAAAGCCAAGCGGCGAAAAGTGTTTGAATTTGTTTTTGTATTTTTTAGTCTTTTGAAAATATTTAAATATGCTTAAGTGTTTTAAAGCATTTATTAAGAAAAAAGTTTGGAAAAAGTTTCTCGACGAGAGTCGAGTTTTATTATGAAAATATTGTTATTTTTGAAAAAAGAGTTTTAATTTTTTAAGGTTTTTTGTTTTATGTATTTTTTGGTATTTTTAGAGTTTTAAGAATGACAGTTATTCGAACGCAAGCTATCCATCAGGAATTCGAAATAACCGGAGAGCGGAAAGCCATCCGTCAGACCACCCCTTTTTCATTCTTTTATTATGTTTACAACGAGTGATTTATTTTTAAGCAACAAATAACAAACGAGAGGTTAAGCAAACGATCTTCTACTCCCTTGGACTTAAACAAAATAAATAAATAAATAAATCATACACAACTTATATTTTTTTGAATTTTTAACATGTAACAAAATAAATACATAAATAAGGACATTGTGTAAATAAATGAATAAATAAATAAAGACATAACAAATATTTTTGCATTTTTTCATATTGTATGACAAGAAATGAATCATGACAAAAAAAACATGAGTAATAAAAACGACAATGATAAAGGAAAAATAAAATTAAAGCAACAGGAGTGCAAACAGTGGTATAGGGGTGAGTGTAGTAAACTGAGTGTGAAGAGAGTTTTTTCTATGTTTGGGTTTAAGGGTTCAAAACAGTGGGAGTATATATTGGCTCAAACAGAAAAAATAGTCATTTTTACACTCAGTTTCTCTCTCTACTCGTTAATCTCTCTCTGAATGCTCTCTCTCACCCTTAAAACTCCGGCCGGTGGCAGCCAGGCCAGACGGCGGCGCCACCGCGCCGGAAAACCCAAAAATATCCAAAATCAAAACTTTCTTTTTCAAATCCCCTTATAAAATCCTTTTAAACACAAATCCGAACCCCAAAATTTCGAAAGCCTTACCAAACGTCTAGATCGGAATAAAAAAAACGGTCGGAGGTGAAGTTTGTTTGTTGGGTCGTTCTGAACTCTTCTTCTTCTTCTTCGTTTCTCTCGTTTTGAAAATCGATTTCAGTTTGTTTTGGTTGTGATGAGTTGCGGTTGATGTTATTGTCGTGATTGTATGTGTGTGTGGGTTTGTGTTTGTGTGTGTGTGTGAGTTTTGATTTATGTGTTTTCGGATTGTGTTGGTCTTGGAACTGAGAAGATGAGTAGAATGTTATTGATGATGATATGATTTTCTGTTTGTGTTTGAGGTTCTGAAAAAAAATTAAGGGTTTCAAGTTGTTTGGTGTTGTGCGGCCGCTGATTGAATTTTTTTTTTTCCCCTTTGCTCTGATAAATAGCTCAAGGATTAGGGTTTGGCTTGACAATTTGAGTATGGCAGAATTGGACTTTCATCCTTGAGAAAATTGAATCACAAATTGAGGAATGAGACAAGCTCCATCGACAGAAAAATAACGTGACCTCTGTTGTTACTGATCCCTTTCCTTTTGATTTTTTTAATTAATTTTTTTAAAAAAGAAAATAATAATAATAATAATAATAATAAAAAGAAGAAAGTAAGAAAGAGGGATGGGGGGAAGAGAGCACGTGCTGCTCCTTCTCTTTTTTTTAATGTTTTTATTTTATTATTTTAATAATAATAATAATAATAATAATAAATCACAATAATGATAAATAAAAAAGGAAACAAATAATATGATAATGATAACAATAATGATAAAAGGAAAAATTGAATACTTAATATTTTTTGGGACATTTTTCAATGATATAATTAAGAACCAAATTGACATATATTTTTTTTAGATTTTTGTGAAGAAATAAAAAAGGAAACAAATTATATACAATAATAATTAAACATTTTAAAATATTTTTGATAAAAAAGTTCTATTAAATTAAAACTAGTAAAATTTTAATGCGGAGGGAAAATACAAGACAAAATTGGGGTATGACGAGTGAGAAATGATCCTCTCAATTTGAAAAAAAATTGAGGAAATAAAGTGGGGTTTTAAACCATTAGATTATAAATATAAAGTAATATTTAAATTGAAAAGAAATGAAGAAAAGTTGATTGATGGTTGAGATGTGAAAATTGAGGAAAATTGAGGAAAAATAAATTGAGAGGATCCATTCTCATGGCGAGTATTTAAAAATACATCTCCGTCAAAATTTTTTTGAAGAAAAGTATCGATTATTACAGATAAAAATATAGTCAATGAATGTAAAAATTTAGGTCAAAAAATGGGGTACGACAAGCATCTCTTGCAAAATAAGGAGAATGATAACATAACATATCAAAATTTTCAAAATCCATCATAAACAAATCTTAAAATGGACAGAGAAACATGTAGCAATGATTCAATAATCAGATTTGAAATTCCGGCACGTAGGTAAAGGATGTGCTATGTAATGTTCCAACACTTGGGATGTTGCATACGATGTTGGAACATTCACTGAGCGGTACAATCAATAAAGAGATTAAACTTAACAGAAAGTAAATGACACGGTTTGTTTGTTAACCCAGTTCAGCGCTTAAACAAGCCTTAGTCTGGGGGATACCAATCCAGGAGAGAAGTCCACTATGATAGTTCTAATCCTAAGCTAAACACACCCGTTTACACCTTAAGACTTAGACACTATCTTGTGCAACTACAACCTAGGAACTCCTAAGTCTGAGATCCCATCTCACCTCCTAATCAATCACAAACCTTGTGATACTAGACAAAGATGCAGTAGTTTGAGTACACACTCAAAAAAACAAAGACAACTCCGTACTTCAAAGCTTTGGAGTGGTCTTACACAAATACAATATCCTATGTCCTAGACTTGCACAAAGGAAATGCAAGGTAGGCTCACAAGTTATCTAACACAAACCCTAACACAATGTTATTTTTTTTTCAGAATACAACACACACGTTTTTAAATTAGGGTTACAAAGAAGCTTATATACTAAGAGTCTTCATGGGCTTCTTTGAAACTTGGGCTTCATAATTCCACACGTGATTTCAAAGCTTGGTCAATAGTTTCCATAAGCAAAGGAGAACTCTTCTGGAAAAAAATCACGTAAAGATCTTCTAATAAATGAGACATAAACAAGAAAGCGCGTTTTCCATATATAGAAAGATGTCGCATTAAATGGGCGCGCGTTTCACTCAACCTGGAAAGGTATCCGGATGTTGAAACATTGCATCCAACATTGTTCAAACAAAAATGAGCCAATCAACAAACATTAACAAGATTTAAAAAGGTTACACATCATTATAAATTACCTGTAGTGAAGTGCATATTTATCGACATACCGATAAAAAAGGTATCATTCCATCAAATGATCAGTCAATTCAATTTATCAAGATTAAGACAACTTGATCCAAGTATCTAAAATGATTTCCAATCCTATTCGGGTCAAATTCAGTCATTCTCAACGAAACATAATACAATGCATCAATTGTATACCATTAATCCAATCCATATATTTTTCAACATCCGATATCTCAATTCAATTTATCATATTTATGATATCCTTGGTGGACACAACTCAATCAATCTATTTTTCAACATCCGATATCTCAATTTAATTTATCTATTTTATACCATCGGGACAAATTATGTCATTTTCAACGAGATATAATACAATGCATCTATTATATACCATTAATCTATCTATTTTCCAACATCCGATATCTCAATTCAATTTTATCAAACCGTAAATGTTCAAATATCATATCCATGCAAACTATCAAGTAAATTGAAAGTGCTATGCATTCAATTCAGCATCTCATGCAAAATACGGAGAATGATGGCATAACATATCAAAATTTTCAAAATCAATCATAAACAAATCTTAAAATGGACATAGAAACATGTAGCATTGATTCAAAAATCAAATTTAAAAAGGTTACACATCATTATAAATTACCTCTAGTGAAATGCATATTTAACGGCATACCGATGATAAAACTATCATTCCAACAAACGATTCGTCAATTCAATTTATAAAGATTAAGACAACTTGATCCAAGTATCTAAAATCATTTCCAATCCTATTCGGGACAAATTCGGTCATTCTCAACGAGAGATAATACAATGCATCAATTTTATACCTTTAATCCAATCCATATATTTTTCAACATCCGATATCTCAATTCAATTTATCATATTTATGATATCATTGGGGGACACAACTCAATCAATCTATTTTCCAACATCTGATATCTCAAATTAATTTATCTATTTTATACCATCGGGACAAATTATGCCATTCTCAACGAGACATAATACAATGAATCTATTATATACCATTAACCCATCTATTTTCCAACATCCGATATTTCAATTCAATCCATCTATTTTCCAACATCCAATATCTCAATTCAATTTTATCAAACCGTATATGTTCAAATATCATATTCATGCATACTATCAAGTAAATTGAAAGTGCTATGTATTCAATTCAGCATCTCTTGCAAAATAAGGAGAATGATAGCATAACATATCAAAATTTTCAAAATCCATCATAAACAAATCTTAAAATGGACAGAGAAACATGTAGCAATGATTCAATAATCAAATTTAAAAAGGTTACACATCATTATAAATTACCTGTAGTGAAGTGCATATTTAACGACATACCGATAAAAAAGGTATCATTCCAACAAATGATCCGTCAATTCAATTTATCAAAATTAAGACAACTTGATCCAAGTATCTAAAATGATTTCCAATCCTATTCGGGTCAAATTCAGTCATTCTCAACGAGACATAATACAATGCATCAATTGTATACCATTAATCCAATCCATATATTTTTCAACATCCGATATCTCAATTCAATTTATCATATTTATGATATCATTGGGGGACACAACTCAATCAATCTATTTTCCAACATCCGATATCTCAACTTATTTTATCTATTTTATACCATCGGGACAAATTATGCCATTTTCAACGAGACATAATACAATGAATCTATTATATACCATTAACCCATCTATTTTCCAACATCCGATATTTCAATTCAATCCATCTATTTTCCAACATCCGATATCTCAATTCAATTTTATCAAACCGTATATGTTCAAATATCATATTCATGCATACTATCAAGTAAATTGAAAGTGCTATGTATTCAATTCAGCATCTCTTGCAAAATAAGGAGAATGATAACATAACATATCAAAATTTTCAAAATCCATCATAAACAAATCTTAAAATGGACAGAGAAACATGTAGCAATGATTCAATAATCAGATTTAAAAAGGTTACACATCATTATAAATTACCTGTAGTGAAGTGCATATTTATCGACATACCGATAAAAAAGGTATCATTCCAACAAATGATCAGTCAATTCAATTTATCAAGATTAAGACAACTTGATCCAAGTATCTAAAATGATTTCCAATCCTATTCGGGTCAAATTCAGTCATTCTCAACGAGACATAATACAATGCATCAATTGTATACCATTAATCCAATCCATATATTTTTCAACATCCGATATCTCAATTCAATTTATCATATTTATGATATCCTTGGTGGACACAACTCAATCAATCTATTTTTCAACATCCGATATCTCAATTTAATTTATCTATTTTATACCATCGGGACAAATTATGTCATTTTCAACGAGATATAATACAATGCATCTATTATATACCATTAATCTATCTATTTTCCAACATCCGATATCTCAATTCAATTTTATCAAACCGTAAATGTTCAAATATCATATCCATGCAAACTATCAAGTAAATTGAAAGTGCTATGCATTCAATTCAGCATCTCATGCAAAATACGGAGAATGATGGCATAACATATCAAAATTTTCAAAATCAATCATAAACAAATCTTAAAATGGACATAGAAACATGTAGCATTGATTCAAAAATCAAATTTAAAAAGGTTACACATCATTATAAATTACCTCTAGTGAAATGCATATTTAACGGCATACCGATGATAAAACTATCATTCCAACAAACGATTCGTCAATTCAATTTATAAAGATTAAGACAACTTGATCCAAGTATCTAAAATCATTTCCAATCCTATTCGGGACAAATTCGGTCATTCTCAACGAGAGATAATACAATGCATCAATTTTATACCTTTAATCCAATCCATATATTTTTCAACATCCGATATCTCAATTCAATTTATCATATTTATGATATCATTGGGGGACACAACTCAATCAATCTATTTTCCAACATCTGATATCTCAAATTAATTTATCTATTTTATACCATCGGGACAAATTATGCCATTCTCAACGAGACATAATACAATGAATCTATTATATACCATTAACCCATCTATTTTCCAACATCCGATATTTCAATTCAATCCATCTATTTTCCAACATCCAATATCTCAATTCAATTTTATCAAACCGTATATGTTCAAATATCATATTCATGCATACTATCAAGTAAATTGAAAGTGCTATGTATTCAATTCAGCATCTCTTGCAAAATAAGGAGAATGATAGCATAACATATCAAAATTTTCAAAATCCATCATAAACAAATCTTAAAATGGACAGAGAAACATGTAGCAATGATTCAATAATCAAATTTAAAAAGGTTACACATCATTATAAATTACCTGTAGTGAAGTGCATATTTAACGACATACCGATAAAAAAGGTATCATTCCAACAAATGATCCGTCAATTCAATTTATCAAAATTAAGACAACTTGATCCAAGTATCTAAAATGATTTCCAATCCTATTCGGGTCAAATTCAGTCATTCTCAACGAGACATAATACAATGCATCAATTGTATACCATTAATCCAATCCATATATTTTTCAACATCCGATATCTCAATTCAATTTATCATATTTATGATATCATTGGGGGACACAACTCAATCAATCTATTTTCCAACATCCGATATCTCAACTTATTTTATCTATTTTATACCATCGGGACAAATTATGCCATTTTCAACGAGACATAATACAATGAATCTATTATATACCATTAACCCATCTATTTTCCAACATCCGATATTTCAATTCAATCCATCTATTTTCCAACATCCGATATCTCAATTCAATTTTATCAAACCGTATATGTTCAAATATCATATTCATGCATACTATCAAGTAAATTGAAAGTGCTATGTATTCAATTCAGCATCTCTTGCAAAATAAGGAGAATGATAACATAACATATCAAAATTTTCAAAATCCATCATAAACAAATCTTAAAATGGACAGAGAAACATGTAGCAATGATTCAATAATCAGATTTAAAAAGGTTACACATCATTATAAATTACCTGTAGTGAAGTGCATATTTATCGACATACCGATAAAAAAGGTATCATTCCAACAAATGATCAGTCAATTCAATTTATCAAGATTAAGACAACTTGATCCAAGTATCTAAAATGATTTCCAATCCTATTCGGGTCAAATTCAGTCATTCTCAACGAGACATAATACAATGCATCAATTGTATACCATTAATCCAATCCATATATTTTTCAACATCCGATATCTCAATTCAATTTATCATATTTATGATATCCTTGGTGGACACAACTCAATCAATCTATTTTTCAACATCCGATATCTCAATTTAATTTATCTATTTTATACCATCGGGACAAATTATGTCATTTTCAACGAGATATAATACAATGCATCTATTATATACCATTAATCTATCTATTTTCCAACATCCGATATCTCAATTCAATTTTATCAAACCGTAAATGTTCAAATATCATATCCATGCAAACTATCAAGTAAATTGAAAGTGCTATGCATTCAATTCAGCATCTCATGCAAAATACGGAGAATGATGGCATAACATATCAAAATTTTCAAAATCAATCATAAACAAATCTTAAAATGGACATAGAAACATGTAGCATTGATTCAAAAATCAAATTTAAAAAGGTTACACATCATTATAAATTACCTCTAGTGAAATGCATATTTAACGGCATACCGATGATAAAACTATCATTCCAACAAACGATTCGTCAATTCAATTTATAAAGATTAAGACAACTTGATCCAAGTATCTAAAATCATTTCCAATCCTATTCGGGACAAATTCGGTCATTCTCAACGAGAGATAATACAATGCATCAATTTTATACCTTTAATCCAATCCATATATTTTTCAACATCCGATATCTCAATTCAATTTATCATATTTATGATATCATTGGGGGACACAACTCAATCAATCTATTTTCCAACATCTGATATCTCAAATTAATTTATCTATTTTATACCATCGGGACAAATTATGCCATTCTCAACGAGACATAATACAATGAATCTATTATATACCATTAACCCATCTATTTTCCAACATCCGATATTTCAATTCAATCCATCTATTTTCCAACATCCAATATCTCAATTCAATTTTATCAAACCGTATATGTTCAAATATCATATTCATGCATACTATCAAGTAAATTGAAAGTGCTATGTATTCAATTCAGCATCTCTTGCAAAATAAGGAGAATGATAGCATAACATATCAAAATTTTCAAAATCCATCATAAACAAATCTTAAAATGGACAGAGAAACATGTAGCAATGATTCAATAATCAAATTTAAAAAGGTTACACATCATTATAAATTACCTGTAGTGAAGTGCATATTTAACGACATACCGATAAAAAAGGTATCATTCCAACAAATGATCCGTCAATTCAATTTATCAAAATTAAGACAACTTGATCCAAGTATCTAAAATGATTTCCAATCCTATTCGGGTCAAATTCAGTCATTCTCAACGAGACATAATACAATGCATCAATTGTATACCATTAATCCAATCCATATATTTTTCAACATCCGATATCTCAATTCAATTTATCATATTTATGATATCATTGGGGGACACAACTCAATCAATCTATTTTCCAACATCCGATATCTCAACTTATTTTATCTATTTTATACCATCGGGACAAATTATGCCATTTTCAACGAGACATAATACAATGAATCTATTATATACCATTAACCCATCTATTTTCCAACATCCGATATTTCAATTCAATCCATCTATTTTCCAACATCCGATATCTCAATTCAATTTTATCAAACCGTATATGTTCAAATATCATATTCATGCATACTATCAAGTAAATTGAAAGTGCTATGTATTCAATTCAGCATCTCTTGCAAAATAAGGAGAATGATAACATAACATATCAAAATTTTCAAAATCCATCATAAACAAATCTTAAAATGGACAGAGAAACATGTAGCAATGATTCAATAATCAGATTTAAAAAGGTTACACATCATTATAAATTACCTGTAGTGAAGTGCATATTTATCGACATACCGATAAAAAAGGTATCATTCCAACAAATGACCAGTCAATTAAATTTATCAAGATTAAGACAACTTGATCCAAGTATCTAAAATGATTTCCAATCCTATTCGGGTCAAATTCAGTCATCCTCAACGAGACATAATACAATGCATCAATTGTATACCATTAATCCAATCCATATATTTTTCAACATCCGATATCTCAATTCAATTTATCATATTTATGATATCCTTGGTGGACACAACTCAATCAATCTATTTTTCAATATCCGATATCTCAATTTAATTTATCTATTTTATACCATCGGGACAAATTATGTCATTTTCAACGAGATATAATACAATGCATCTATTATATACCATTAATCTATCTATTTTCCAACATCCGATATCTCAATTCAATTTTATCAAACCGTAAATGTTCAAATATCATATCCATGTAAACTATCAAGTAAATTGAAAGTGCTATGCATTCAATTCAGCATCTCATGCAAAATACGGAGAATGATGGCATAACATATCAAAATTTTCAAAATCAATCATAAACAAATCTTAAAATGGACATAGAAACATGTAGCATTGATTCAAAAATCAAATTTAAAAAGGTTACACATCATTATAAATTACCTCTAGTGAAATGCATATTTAACGGCATACCGATGATAAAACTATCATTCCAACAAACGATTCGTCAATTCAATTTATAAAGATTAAGACAACTTGATCCAAGTATCTAAAATCATTTCCAATCCTATTCGGGACAAATTCGGTCATTCTCAACGAGAGATAATACAATGCATCAATTTTATACCTTTAATCCAATCCATATATTTTTCAACATCCGATATCTCAATTCAATTTATCATATTTATGATATCATTGGGGGACACAACTCAATCAATCTATTTTCCAACATCTGATATTTCAAATTAATTTATTTATTTTATACCATCGGGACAAATTATGCCATTCTCAACGAGACATAATACAATGAATCTATTATATACCATTAACCCATCTATTTTCCAACATCCGATATTTCAATTCAATCCATCTATTTTCCAACATCCAATATCTCAATTCAATTTTATCAAACCGTATATGTTCAAATATCATATTCATGCATACTATCAAGTAAATTGAAAGTGCTATGTATTCAATTCAGCATCTCTTGCAAAATAAGGAGAATGATAGCATAACATATCAAAATTTTCAAAATCCATCATAAACAAATCTTAAAATGGACAGAGAAACATGTAGCAATGATTCAATAATCAAATTTAAAAAGGTTACACATCATTATAAATTACCTGTAGTGAAGTGCATATTTAACGACATACCGATAAAAAAGGTATCATTCCAACAAATGATCCGTCAATTCAATTTATCAAAATTAAGACAACTTGATCCAAGTATCTAAAATGATTTCCAATCCTATTCGGGTCAAATTCAGTCATTCTCAACGAGACATAATACAATGCATCAATTGTATACCATTAATCCAATCCATATATTTTTCAACATCCGATATCTCAATTCAATTTATCATATTTATGATATCATTGGGGGACACAACTCAATCAATCTATTTTCCAACATCCGATATCTCAACTTATTTTATCTATTTTATACCATCGGGACAAATTATGCCATTTTCAACGAGACATAATACAATGAATCTATTATATACCATTAACCCATCTATTTTCCAACATCCGATATTTCAATTCAATCCATCTATTTTCCAACATCCGATATCTCAATTCAATTTTATCAAACCGTATATGTTCAAATATCATATTCATGCATACTATCAAGTAAATTGAAAGTGCTATGTATTCAATTCAGCATCTCTTGCAAAATAAGGAGAATGATAACATAACATATCAAAATTTTCAAAATCCATCATAAACAAATCTTAAAATGGACAGAGAAACATGTAGCAATGATTCAATAATCAGATTTAAAAAGGTTACACATCATTATAAATTACCTGTAGTGAAGTGCATATTTATCGACATACCGATAAAAAAGGTATCATTCCAACAAATGATCAGTCAATTAAATTTATCAAGATTAAGACAACTTGATCAAAGTATCTAAAATGATTTCCAATCCTATTCGGGTCAAATTCAGTCATTCTCAACGAGACATAATACAATGCATCAATTGTATACCATTAATCCAATCCATATATTTTTCAACATCCGATATCTCAATTCAATTTATCATATTTATGATATCCTTGGTGGACACAACTCAATCAATCTATTTTTCAACATCCGATATCTCAATTTAATTTATCTATTTTATACCATCGGGACAAATTATGTCATTTTCAACGAGATATAATACAATGCATCTATTATATACCATTAATCTATCTATTTTCCAACATCCGATATCTCAATTCAATTTTATCAAACCGTAAATGTTCAAATATCATATCCATGCAAACTATCAAGTAAATTGAAAGTGCTATGCATTCAATTCAGCATCTCATGCAAAATACGGAGAATGATGGCATAACATATCAAAATTTTCAAAATCAATCATAAACAAATCTTAAAATGGACATAGAAACATGTAGCATTGATTCAAAAATCAAATTTAAAAAGGTTACACATCATTATAAATTACCTCTAGTGAAATGCATATTTAACGGCATACCGATGATAAAACTATCATTCCAACAAACGGTTCGTCAATTCAATTTATAAAGATTAAGACAACTTGATCCAAGTATCTAAAATCATTTCCAATCCTATTCGGGACAAATTCGGTCATTCTCAACGAGAGATAATACAATGCATCAATTTTATACCTTTAATCCAATCCATATATTTTTCAACATCCGATATCTCAATTCAATTTATCATATTTATGATATCATTGGGGGACACAACTCAATCAATCTATTTTCCAACATCCGATATCTCAACTTATTTTATCTATTTTATACCATCGGGACAAATTATGCCATTTTCAACGAGACATAATACAATGAATCTATTATATACCATTAACCCATCTATTTTCCAACATCCGATATTTCAATTCAATCCATCTATTTTCCAACATCCGATATCTCAATTCAATTTTATCAAACCGTATATGTTCAAATATCATATTCATGCATACTATCAAGTAAATTGAAAGTGCTATGTATTCAATTCAGCATCTCTTGCAAAATAAGGAGAATGATAACATAACATATCAAAATTTTCAAAATCCATCATAAACAAATCTTAAAATGGACAGAGAAACATGTAGCAATGATTCAATAATCAGATTTAAAAAGGTTACACATCATTATAAATTACCTGTAGTGAAGTGCATATTTATCGACATACCGATAAAAAAGGTATCATTCCAACAAATGATCAGTCAATTCAATTTATCAAGATTAAGACAACTTGATCCAAGTATCTAAAATGATTTCCAATCCTATTCGGGTCAAATTCAGTCATTCTCAACGAGACATAATACAATGCATCAATTGTATACCATTAATCCAATCCATATATTTTTCAACATCCGATATCTCAATTCAATTTATCATATTTATGATATCCTTGGTGGACACAACTCAATCAATCTATTTTTCAACATCCGATATCTCAATTTAATTTATCTATTTTATACCATCGGGACAAATTATGTCATTTTCAACGAGATATAATACAATGCATCTATTATATACCATTAATCTATCTATTTTCCAACATCCGATATCTCAATTCAATTTTATCAAACCGTAAATGTTCAAATATCATATCCATGCAAACTATCAAGTAAATTGAAAGTGCTATGCATTCAATTCAGCATCTCATGCAAAATACGGAGAATGATGGCATAACATATCAAAATTTTCAAAATCAATCATAAACAAATCTTAAAATGGACATAGAAACATGTAGCATTGATTCAAAAATCAAATTTAAAAAGGTTACACATCATTATAAATTACCTCTAGTGAAATGCATATTTAACGGCATACCGATGATAAAACTATCATTCCAACAAACGATTCGTCAATTCAATTTATAAAGATTAAGACAACTTGATCCAAGTATCTAAAATCATTTCCAATCCTATTCGGGAAAAATTCGGTCATTCTCAACGAGAGATAATACAATGCATCAATTTTATACCTTTAATCCAATCCATATATTTTTCAACATCCGATATCTCAATTCAATTTATCATATTTATGATATCATTGGGGGACACAACTCAATCAATCTATTTTCCAACATCTGATATCTCAAATTAATTTATCTATTTTATACCATCGGGACAAATTATGCCATTCTCAACGAGACATAATACAATGAATCTATTATATACCATTAACCCATCTATTTTCCAACATCCGATATTTCAATTCAATCCATCTATTTTCCAACATCCAATATCTCAATTCAATTTTATCAAACCGTATATGTTCAAATATCATATTCATGCATACTATCAAGTAAATTGAAAGTGCTATGTATTCAATTCAGCATCTCTTGCAAAATAAGGAGAATGATAGCATAACATATCAAAATTTTCAAAATCCATCATAAACAAATCTTAAAATGGACAGAGAAACATGTAGCAATGATTCAATAATCAAATTTAAAAAGGTTACACATCATTATAAATTACCTGTAGTGAAGTGCATATTTAACGACATACCGATAAAAAAGGTATCATTCCAACAAATGATCCGTCAATTCAATTTATCAAAATTAAGACAACTTGATCCAAGTATCTAAAATGATTTCCAATCCTATTCGGGTCAAATTCAGTCATTCTCAACGAGACATAATACAATGCATCAATTGTATACCATTAATCCAATCCATATATTTTTCAACATCCGATATCTCAATTCAATTTATCATATTTATGATATCATTGGGGGACACAACTCAATCAATCTATTTTCCAACATCCGATATCTCAACTTATTTTATCTATTTTATACCATCGGGACAAATTATGCCATTTTCAACGAGACATAATACAATGAATCTATTATATACCATTAACCCATCTATTTTCCAACATCCGATATTTCAATTCAATCCATCTATTTTCCAACATCCGATATCTCAATTCAATTTTATCAAACCGTATATGTTCAAATATCATATTCATGCATACTATCAAGTAAATTGAAAGTGCTATGTATTCAATTCAGCATCTCTTGCAAAATAAGGAGAATGATAACATAACATATCAAAATTTTCAAAATCCATCATAAACAAATCTTAAAATGGACAGAGAAACATGTAGCAATGATTCAATAATCAGATTTAAAAAGGTTACACATCATTATAAATTACCTGTAGTGAAGTGCATATTTATCGACATACCGATAAAAAAGGTATCATTCCAACAAATGATCAGTCAATTAAATTTATCAAGATTAAGACAACTTGATCCAAGTATCTAAAATGATTTCCAATCCTATTCGGGTCAAATTCAGTCATTCTCAACGAGACATAATACAATGCATCAATTGTATACCATTAATCCAATCCATATATTTTTCAACATCCGATATCTCAATTCAATTTATCATATTTATGATATCCTTGGTGGACACAACTCAATCAATCTATTTTTCAACATCCGATATCTCAATTTAATTTATCTATTTTATACCATCGGGACAAATTATGTCATTTTCAACGAGATATAATACAATGCATCTATTATATACCATTAATCTATCTATTTTCCAACATCCGATATCTCAATTCAATTTTATCAAACCGTAAATGTTCAAATATCATATCCATGCAAACTATCAAGTAAATTGAAAGTGCTATGCATTCAATTCAGCATCTCATGCAAAATACGGAGAATGATGGCATAACATATCAAAATTTTCAAAATCAATCATAAACAAATCTTAAAATGGACATAGAAACATGTAGCATTGATTCAAAAATCAAATTTAAAAAGGTTACACATCATTATAAATTACCTCTAGTGAAATGCATATTTAACGGCATACCGATGATAAAACTATCATTCCAACAAACGATTCGTCAATTCAATTTATAAAGATTAAGACAACTTGATCCAAGTATCTAAAATCATTTCCAATCCTATTCGGGACAAATTCGGTCATTCTCAACGAGAGATAATACAATGCATCAATTTTATACCTTTAATCCAATCCATATATTTTTCAACATCCGATATCTCAATTCAATTTATCATATTTATGATATCATTGGGGGACACAACTCAATCAATCTATTTTCCAACATCTGATATTTCAAATTAATTTATTTATTTTATACCATCGGGACAAATTATGTCATTCTCAACGAGACATAATACAATGAATCTATTATATACCATTAACCCATCTATTTTCCAACATCCGATATTTCAATTCAATCCATCTATTTTCCAACATCCAATATCTCAATTCAATTTTATCAAACCGTATATGTTCAAATATCATATTCATGCATACTATCAAGTAAATTGAAAGTGCTATGTATTCAATTCAGCATCTCTTGCAAAATAAGGAGAATGATAGCATAACATATCAAAATTTTCAAAATCCATCATAAACAAATCTTAAAATGGACAGAGAAACATGTAGCAATGATTCAATAATCAAATTTAAAAAGGTTACACATCATTATAAATTACCTGTAGTGAAGTGCATATTTAACGACATACCGATAAAAAAGGTATCATTCCAACAAATGATCCGTCAATTCAATTTATCAAAATTAAGACAACTTGATCCAAGTATCTAAAATGATTTCCAATCCTATTCGGGTCAAATTCAGTCATTCTCAACGAGACATAATACAATGCATCAATTGTATACCATTAATCCAATCCATATATTTTTCAACATCCGATATCTCAATTCAATTTATCATATTTATGATATCATTGGGGGACACAACTCAATCAATCTATTTTCCAACATCCGATATCTCAACTTATTTTATCTATTTTATACCATCGGGACAAATTATGCCATTTTCAACGAGACATAATACAATGAATCTATTATATACCATTAACCCATCTATTTTCCAACATCCGATATTTCAATTCAATCCATCTATTTTCCAACATCCGATATCTCAATTCAATTTTATCAAACCGTATATGTTCAAATATCATATTCATGCATACTATCAAGTAAATTGAAAGTGCTATGTATTCAATTCAGCATCTCTTGCAAAATAAGGAGAATGATAACATAACATATCAAAATTTTCAAAATCCATCATAAACAAATCTTAAAATGGACAGAGAAACATGTAGCAATGATTCAATAATCAGATTTAAAAAGGTTACACATCATTATAAATTACCTGTAGTGAAGTGCATATTTATCGACATACCGATAAAAAAGGTATCATTCCAACAAATGATCAGTCAATTAAATTTATCAAGATTAAGACAACTTGATCAAAGTATCTAAAATGATTTCCAATCCTATTCGGGTCAAATTCAGTCATTCTCAACGAGACATAATACAATGCATCAATTGTATACCATTAATCCAATCCATATATTTTTCAACATCCGATATCTCAATTCAATTTATCATATTTATGATATCCTTGGTGGACACAACTCAATCAATCTATTTTTCAACATCCGATATCTCAATTTAATTTATCTATTTTATACCATCGGGACAAATTATGTCATTTTCAACGAGATATAATACAATGCATCTATTATATACCATTAATCTATCTATTTTCCAACATCCGATATCTCAATTCAATTTTATCAAACCGTAAATGTTCAAATATCATATCCATGCAAACTATCAAGTAAATTGAAAGTGCTATGCATTCAATTCAGCATCTCATGCAAAATACGGAGAATGATGGCATAACATATCAAAATTTTCAAAATCAATCATAAACAAATCTTAAAATGGACATAGAAACATGTAGCATTGATTCAAAAATCAAATTTAAAAAGGTTACACATCATTATAAATTACCTCTAGTGAAATGCATATTTAACGGCATACCGATGATAAAACTATCATTCCAACAAACGGTTCGTCAATTCAATTTATAAAGATTAAGACAACTTGATCCAAGTATCTAAAATCATTTCCAATCCTATTCGGGACAAATTCGGTCATTCTCAACGAGAGATAATACAATGCATCAATTTTATACCTTTAATCCAATCCATATATTTTTCAACATCCGATATCTCAATTCAATTTATCATATTTATGATATCATTGGGGGACACAACTCAATCAATCTATTTTCCAACATCTGATATTTCAAATTAATTTATCTATTTTATACCATCGGGAAAATTATGCCATTCTCAACGAGACATAATACAATGAATCTATTATATACTATTAACCCATCTATTTTCCAACATCCGATATTTCAATTCAATCCATCTATTTTCCAACATCCAATATCTCAATTCAATTTTATCAAACCGTATATGTTCAAATATCATATTCATGCATACTATCAAGTAAATTGAAAGTGCTATGTATTCAATTCAGCATCTCTTGCAAAATAAGGAGAATGATAGCATAACATATCAAAATTTTCAAAATCCATCATAAACAAATCTTAAAATGGACAGAGAAACATGTAGCAATGATTCAATAATCAAATTTAAAAAGGTTACACATCATTATAAATTACCTGTTGTGAAGTGCATATTTAACGACATACCGATAAAAAAGGTATCATTCCAACAAATGATCCGTCAATTCAATTTATCAAAATTAAGACAACTTGATCCAAGTATCTAAAATGATTTCCAATCCTATTCGGGTCAAATTCAGTCATTCTCAACGAGACATAATACAATGCATCAATTGTATACCATTAATCCAATCCATATATTTTTCAACATCCGATATCTCAATTCAATTTATCATATTTATGATATCATTGGGGGACACAACTCAATCAATCTATTTTCCAACATCCGATATCTCAACTTATTTTATCTATTTTATACCATCGGGACAAATTATGCCATTTTCAACGAGACATAATACAATGAATCTATTATATACCATTAACCCATCTATTTTCCAACATCCGATATTTCAATTCAATCCATCTATTTTCCAACATCCAATATCTCAATTCAATTTTATCAAACCGTATATGTTCAAATATCATATTCATGCATACTATCAAGTAAATTGAAAGTGCTATGTATTCAATTCAGCATCTCTTGCAAAATAAGGAGAATGATAGCATAACATATCAAAATTTTCAAAATCCATCATAAACAAATCTTAAAATGGACAGAGAAACATGTAGCAATGATTCAATAATCAAATTTAAAAAGGTTACACATCATTATAAATTACCTGTAGTGAAGTGCATATTTAACGACATACCGATAAAAAAGGTATCATTCCAACAAATGATCCGTCAATTCAATTTATCAAAATTAAGACAACTTGATCCAAGTATCTAAAATGATTTCCAATCCTATTCGGGTCAAATTCAGTCATTCTCAACGAGACATAATACAATGCATCAATTGTATACCATTAATCCAATCCATATATTTTTCAACATCCGATATCTCAATTCAATTTATCATATTTATGATATCATTGGGGGACACAACTCAATCAATCTATTTTCCAACATCCGATATCTCAACTTATTTTATCTATTTTATACCATCGGGACAAATTATGGCATTTTCAACGAGACATAATACAATGAATCTATTATATACCATTAACCCATCTATTTTCCAACATCCGATATTTCAATTCAATCCATCTATTTTCCAACATCCGATATCTCAATTCAATTTTATCAAACCGTATATGTTCAAATATCATATTCATGCATACTATCAAGTAAATTGAAAGTGCTATGTATTCAATTCAGCATCTCTTGCAAAATAAGGAGAATGATAACATAACATATCAAAATTTTCAAAATCCATCATAAACAAATCTTAAAATGGACAGAGAAACATGTAGCAATGATTCAATAATCAGATTTAAAAAGGTTACACATCATTATAAATTACCTGTAGTGAAGTGCATATTTATCGACATACCGATAAAAAAGGTATCATTCCAACAAATGATCAGTCAATTAAATTTATCAAGATTAAGACAACTTGATCAAAGTATCTAAAATGATTTCCAATCCTATTCGGGTCAAATTCAGTCATTCTCAACGAGACATAATACAATGCATCAATTGTATACCATTAATCCAATCCATATATTTTTCAACATCCGATATCTCAATTCAATTTATCATATTTATGATATCCTTGGTGGACACAACTCAATCAATCTATTTTTCAACATCCGATATCTCAATTTAATTTATCTATTTTATACCATCGGGACAAATTATGTCATTTTCAACGAGATATAATACAATGCATCTATTATATACCATTAATCTATCTATTTTCCAACATCCGATATCTCAATTCAATTTTATCAAACCGTAAATGTTCAAATATCATATCCATGCAAACTATCAAGTAAATTGAAAGTGCTATGCATTCAATTCAGCATCTCATGCAAAATACGGAGAATGATGGCATAACATATCAAAATTTTCAAAATCAATCATAAACAAATCTTAAAATGGACATAGAAACATGTAGCATTGATTCAAAAATCAAATTTAAAAAGGTTACACATCATTATAAATTACCTCTAGTGAAATGCATATTTAACGGCATACCGATGATAAAACTATCATTCCAACAAACGGTTCGTCAATTCAATTTATAAAGATTAAGACAACTTGATCCAAGTATCTAAAATCATTTCCAATCCTATTCGGGACAAATTCGGTCATTCTCAACGAGAGATAATACAATGCATCAATTTTATACCTTTAATCCAATCCATATATTTTTCAACATCCGATATCTCAATTCAATTTATCATATTTATGATATCATTGGGGGACACAACTCAATCAATCTATTTTCCAACATCTGATATTTCAAATTAATTTATCTATTTTATACCATCGGGAAAATTATGCCATTCTCAACGAGACATAATACAATGAATCTATTATATACCATTAACCCATCTATTTTCCAACATCCGATATTTCAATTCAATCCATCTATTTTCCAACATCCAATATCTCAATTCAATTTTATCAAACCGTATATGTTCAAATATCATATTCATGCATACTATCAAGTAAATTGAAAGTGCTATGTATTCAATTCAGCATCTCTTGCAAAATAAGGAGAATGATAGCATAACATATCAAAATTTTCAAAATCCATCATAAACAAATCTTAAAATGGACAGAGAAACATGTAGCAATGATTCAATAATCAAATTTAAAAAGGTTACACATCATTATAAATTACCTGTAGTGAAGTGCATATTTAACGACATACCGATAAAAAAGGTATCATTCCAACAAATGATCCGTCAATTCAATTTATCAAAATTAAGACAACTTGATCCAAGTATCTAAAATGATTTCCAATCCTATTCGGGTCAAATTCAGTCATTCTCAACGAGACATAATACAATGCATCAATTGTATACCATTAATCCAATCCATATATTTTTCAACATCCGATATCTCAATTCAATTTATCATATTTATGATATCATTGGGGGACACAACTCAATCAATCTATTTTCCAACATCCGATATCTCAACTTATTTTATCTATTTTATACCATCGGGACAAATTATGCCATTTTCAACGAGACATAATACAATGAATCTATTATATACCATTAACCCATCTATTTTCCAACATCCGATATTTCAATTCAATCCATCTATTTTCCAACATCCGATATCTCAATTCAATTTTATCAAACCGTATATGTTCAAATATCATATTCATGCATACTATCAAGTAAATTGAAAGTGCTATGTATTCAATTCAGCATCTCTTGCAAAATAAGGAGAATGATACCATAACATATCAAAATTTTCAAAATCCATCATAAACAAATCTTAAAATGGACAGAGAAACATGTAGCAATGATTCAATAATCAGATTTAAAAAGGTTACACATCATTATAAATTACCTGTAGTGAAGTGCATATTTATCGACATACCGATAAAAAAGGTATCATTCCAACAAATGATCAGTCAATTCAATTTATCAAGATTAAGACAACTTGATCCAAGTATCTAAAATGATTTCCAATCCTATTCGGGTCAAATTCAGTCATTCTCAACGAGACATAATACAATGCATCAATTGTATACCATTAATCCAATCCATATATTTTTCAACATCCGATATCTCAATTCAATTTATCATATTTATGATATCCTTGGTGGACACAACTCAATCAATCTATTTTTCAACATCCGATATCTCAATTTAATTTATCTATTTTATACCATCGGGACAAATTATGTCATTCTCAACGAGATATAATACAATGCATCTATTATATACCATTAATCTATCTATTTTCCAACATCCGATATCTCAATTCAATTTTATCAAAACGTAAATTTTCAAATATCATATCCATGCAAACTATCAAGTAAATTGAAAGTGCTATGCATTCAATTCAGCATCTCATGCAAAATACGGAGAATGATGGCATAACATATCAAAATTTTCAAAATCAATCATAAACAAATCTTAAAATGGACATAGAAACATGTAGCATTGATTCAAAAATCAAATTTAAAAAGGTTACACATAATTATAAATTACCTCTAGTGAAATGCATATTTAACGGCATACCGATGATAAAACTATCATTCCAACAAACGATTCGTCAATTCAATTTATCAAGATTAAGACAACTTGATCCAAGTATCTAAAATCATTTCCAATCCTACTCGGGACAAATTCGGTCATTCTCAACGAGAGATAATACAATGCATCGATTTTATACCTTTAATCCAATCCATATATTTTTCAACATCCGATATCTCAATTCAATTTATCATATTTATAATATCATTGGGGGACACAACTCAATCAATCTATTTTCCAACATCCGATATCTCAACTTAATTTATCTATTTTATACCATCGGGACAAATTATGTCATTCTCAACGAGACATAATACAATGAATCTATTATATACCATTAACCCATCTATTTTCCAACATCCGATATTTCAATTCAATCCATCTATTTTCCAACATCCGATATCTCAATTCAATTTTATCAAACCGTATATGTTCAAATATCATATCCATCCAAACTATCAAGTAAATTGAAAGTGCTATGCATTCAATTCAGCATCTCATGCAAAATACGGAGAATGATGGCATAACATATCAAAATTTTCAAAATCCATCATAAATAAATCTAAAAATGGACAGAGAAACATGTAGCAGTGATTCAAAAATCAAATTTAAAAAGGTTACACATCATTATAAATTACCTCTAGTGAAGTGCATATTTAACGACATACCGATAAAAAAGCTATTATTCCAACAAACGATCCGTCAATTCAATTTATCACGAGTAAGACAACTTGATCCAAGTATCTAAAATCACTGCCAATTCTATTCGGGACAAATTGGGCCATTCTCAGCGAGATAATACAATGCATCAATTTTATACCATTAATCCAATCCATATATTTTTCAACATCCGATATCTCAATTCAATTTATCATATTTATGATATCCTTGGTGGACACAACTCAATCAATCTATTTTCCAACATCTGATATCTCAATTTAATTTATCTATTTTATACCATCGGGACAAATTATGTCATTCTCAACGAGTAATAATACAATGCATCTATTATATACCATTAATCCATCTATTTTCCAACATCCGATATCTCAATTCAATTTTATCAAACCATATATGTTCAAATATCATATCCATGCAAACTATCAAGTAAATTGAAAGTGCTATGCATTCAATTCAGCATCTCATGCAAAATACGGAGAATGATGGCATAACATATCAAAATTTTCAAAATCAATCATAAACAAATCTTAAAATGGACATAGAAACATGTAGCATTGATTCAAAAATCAAATTTAAAAAGGTTACACATAATTATAAATTACCTCTAGTGAAATGCATATTTAACGGCATACCGATGATAAAACTATCATTCCAACAAACGATTCGTCAATTCAATTTATCAAGATTAAGACAAATTGATCCAAGTATCTAAAATCATTTCAAATCCTATTCGGGACAAATTCGGTCATTCTCAACGAGAGATAATACAATGCATCAATTTTATACCTTTAATCCAATCCATATATTTTTTAACATCCGATATCTCAATTCAATTTATCATATTTAGGATATCATTGGGGGACACAACTCAATCAATCTATTTTCCAACATCCGATATTTCAATTCAATCCATCTATTTTCCAACATCCAATATCTCAATTCAATTTTATCAAACCGTATATGTTCAAATATCATATTCATGCATACTATCAAGTAAATTGAAAGTGCTATGTATTCAATTCAGCATCTCTTGCAAAATAAGGAGAATGATAGCATAACATATCAAAATTTTCAAAATCCATCATAAATAAATCTAAAAATGGACAGAGAAACATGTAGCAGTGATTCAAAAATCAAATTTAAAAATGTTACACATCATTATAAATTACCTCTAGTGAAGTGCATATTTAACGACATACCGATAAAAAAGCTATTATTCCAACAAACGATCCGTCAATTCAATTTATCAAGAGTCAGACAACTTGATCCAAGTATCTAAAATCACTGCCAATTCTATTCGGGACAAATTGGGCCATTCTCAACGAGATAATACAATGCATCAATTGTATACCATTAATCCAATCCATATATTTTTCAACATCCGATATCTCAATTCAATTTATCATATTTATGATATCATTGGGGGACACAACTCAATCAATCTATTTTCCAACATCCGATATCTCAACTTAATTTATCTATTTTATACCATCGGGACAAATTATGCCATTTTCAACGAGACATATTACAATGAATCTATTATATACCATTAACCCATCTATTTTCCAACATCCGATATTTCAATTCAATCCATCTATTTTCTAACATCCGATATCTCAATTCAATTTTATCAAACCGTATATGTTCAAATATCATATTCATGCATACTATCAAGTAAATTGAAAGTGCTATGTATTCAATTCAGCATCTCTTGCAAAATAAGGAGAATGATAACATAACATATCAAAATTTTCAAAATCCATCATAAACAAATCTTAAAATGGACAGAGAAACATGTAGCAATGATTCAATAATCAAATTTAAAAAGGTTACACATCATTATAAATTACCTGTAGTGAAGTGCATATTTAACGACATACCGATAAAAAAGGTATCATTCCAACAAATGATCCGTCAATTCAATTTATCAAAATTAAGACAACTTGATCCAAGTATCTAAAATGATTTCCAATCCTATTCGGGTCAAATTCAGTCATTCTCAACGAGACATAATACAATGCATCAATTGTATACCATTAATCCAATCCATATATTTTTCAACATCCGATATCTCAATTCAATTTATCATATTTATGATATCATTGGGGGACACAACTCAATCAATCTATTTTCCAACATCCGATATCTCAACTTAATTTATCTATTTTATACCATCGGGACAAATTATGCCATTCTCAACGAGACATAATACAATGAATCTATTATATACCATTAACCCATCTATTTTCCAACATCCGATATTTCAATTCAATCCATCTATTTTCCAACATCCGATATCTCAATTCAATTTTATCAAACCGTATATGTTCAAATATCATATTCATGCATACTATCAAGTAAATTGAAAGTGCTATGTATTCAATTCAGCATCTCTTGCAAAATAAGGAGAATGATAACATAACATATCAAAATTTTCAAAATCCATCATAAACAAATCTTAAAATGGACAGAGAAAAATGTAGCAATGATTCAATAATCAGATTTAAAAAGGTTACACATCATTATAAATTACCTGTAGTGAAGTGCATATTTATCGACATACCGATAAAAAAGGTATCATTCCAACAAATGATCAGTCAATTCAATTTATCAAGATTAAGACAACTTGATCCAAGTATCTAAAATGATTTCCAATCCTATTCGGGTCAAATTCAGTCATTCTCAACGAGACATAATACAATGCATCAATTGTATACCATTAATCCAATCCATATATTTTTCAACATCCGATATCTCAATTCAATTTATCATATTTATGATATCCTTGGTGGACACAACTCAATCAATCTATTTTTCAACATCCGATATCTCAATTTAATTTATCTATTTTATACCATCGGGACAAATTATGTCATTCTCAACGAGATATAATACAATGCATCTATTATATACCATTAATCTATCTATTTTCCAACATCCGATATCTCAATTCAATTTTATCAAACCGTAAATGTTCAAATATCATATCCATGCAAACTATCAAGTAAATTGAAAGTGCTATGCATTCAATTCAGCATCTCATGCAAAATACGGAGAATGATGGCATAACATATCAAAATTTTCAAAATCAATCATAAACAAATCTTAAAATGGACATAGAAACATGTAGCATTGATTCAAAAATCAAATTTAAAAAGGTTACACATAATTATAAATTACCTCTAGTGAAATGCATATTTAACGGCATACCGATGATAAAACTATCATTCCAACAAACGATTCGTCAATTCAATTTATCAAGATTAAGACAACTTGATCCAAGTATCTAAAATCATTTCCAATCCTACTCGGCACAAATTCGGTCATTCTCAACGAGAGATCATACAATGCATTGATTTTATACCTTTAATCCAATCCATATATTTTTCAACATCCGATATCTCAATTCAATTTATCATATTTATAATATCATTGGGGGACACAACTCAATCAATCTATTTTCCAACATCCGATATCTCAACTTAATTTATCTATTTTATACCATCGGGACAAATTATGTCATTCTCAACGAGACATAATACAATGAATCTATTATATACCATTAACCCATCTATTTTCCAACATCCGATATTTCAATTCAATCCATCTATTTTCCAACATCCGATATCTCAATTCAATTTTATCAAACCGTATATGTTCAAATATCATATCCATCCAAACTATCAAGTAAATTGAAAGTGCTATGCATTCAATTCAGCATCTCATGCAAAATACGGAGAATGATGGCATAACATATCAAAATTTTCAAAATCCATCATAAATAAATCGAAAAATGGACAGAGAAACATGTAGCAGTGATTCAAAAATCAAATTTAAAAAGGTTACACATCATTATAAATTACCTCTAGTGAAGTGCATATTTAACGACATACCGATAAAAAAGCTATTATTCCAACAAACGATCCGTCAATTCAATTTATCAAGAGTAAGACAACTTGATCGAAGTATCTAAAATCACTGCCAATTCTATTCGGGACAAATTGGGCCATTCTCAGCGAGATAATACAATGCATCAATTTTATACCATTAATCCAATCCATATATTTTTCAACATCCGATATCTCAATTCAATTTATCATATTTATGATATCCTTGGTGGGTACAACTCAATCAATCTATTTTCCAACATCTGATATCTCAATTTAATTTATCTATTTTATACCATCGGGACAAATTATGTCATTCTCAACGAGTAATAATACAATGCATCTATTATATACCATTAATCCATCTATTTTCCAACATCCGATATCTCAATTCAATTTTATCAAACCATATATGTTCAAATATCATATCCATGCAAACTATCAAGTAAATTGAAAGTGCTATGCATTCAATTCAGCATCTCATGCAAAATACGGAGAATGATGGCATAACATATCAAAATTTTCAAAATCAATCATAAACAAATCTTAAAATGGACATAGAAACATGTAGCATTGATTCAAAAATCAAATTTAAAAAGGTTACACATCATTATAAATTACCTCTAGTGAAATGCATATTTAACGGCATACCGCTGATAAAACTATCATTCCAACAAACGATTCGTCAATTCAATTTATCAAGATTAAGACAAATTGATCCAAGTATCTAAAATCATTTCAAATCCTATTCGGGACAAATTCGGTCATTCTCAACGAGAGATAATACAATGCATCAATTTTATACCTTTAATCCAATCCATATATTTTTCAACATCCGATATCTCAATTCAATTTATCATATTTATGATATCATTGGGGGACACAACTCAATCAATCTATTTTCCAACATCCGATATCTCAACTTAATTTATCTATTTTATACCATCGGGACAAATTATGCCATTCTCAACGAGACATAATACAATGAATCTATTATATACCATTAACCCATCTATTTTCCAACATCCGATATTTCAATTCAATCCATCTATTTTCCAACATCCAATATCTCAATTCAATTTTATCAAACCGTATATGTTCAAATATCATATTCATGCATACTATCAAGTAAATTGAAAGTGCTATGTATTCAATTCAGCATCTCTTGCAAAATAAGGAGAATGATAACATAACATATCAAAATTTTCAAAATCCATCATATACAAATCTTAAAATGGACAGAGAAACATGTAGCAATGATTCAATAATCAGATTTAAAAAGGTTACACATCATTATAAATTACCTGTAGTGAAGTGCATATTTATCGACATACCGATAAAAAAGGTATCATTCCAACAAATGATCAGTCAATTAAATTTATCAAGATTAAGACAACTTGATCCAAGTATCTAAAATGATTTCCAATCCTATTCGGGTCAAATTCAGTCATTCTCAACGAGACATAATACAATGCATCAATTGTATACCATTAATCCAATCCATATATTTTTCAACATCCGATATCTCAATTCAATTTATCATATTTATGATATCCTTGGTGGACACAACTCAATCAATCTATTTTTCAACATCCGATATCTCAATTTAATTTATCTATTTTATACCATCGGGACAAATTATGTCATTCTCAACGAGATATAATACAATGCATCTATTATATACCATTAATCTATCTATTTTCCAACATCCGATATCTCAATTCAATTTTATCAAACCGTAAATGTTCAAATATCATATCCATGCAAACTATCAAGTAAATTGAAAGTGCTATGCATTCAATTCAGCATCTCATGCAAAATACGGAGAATGATGGCATAACATATCAAAATTTTCAAAATCAATCATAAACAAATCTTAAAATGGACATAGAAACATGTAGCATTGATTCAAAAATCAAATTTAAAAAGGTTACACATAATTATAAATTACCTCTAGTGAAATGCATATTTAACGGCATACCGATGATAAAACTATCATTCCAACAAACGATTCGTCAATTCAATTTATCAAGATTAAGACAACTTGATCCAAGTATCTAAAATCATTTCCAATCCTACTCGGGACAAATTCGGTCATTCTCAACGAGAGATAATACAATGCATCGATTTTATACCTTTAATCCAATCCATATATTTTTCAACATCCGATATCTCAATTCAATTTATCATATTTATAATATCATTGGGGGACACAACTCAATCAATCTATTTTCCAACATCCGATATCTCAACTTAATTTATCTATTTTATACCATCGGGACAAATTATGTCATTCTCAACGAGACATAATACAATGAATCTATTATATACCATAAACCCATCTATTTTCCAACATCCGATATTTCAATTCAATCCATCTATTTTCCAACATCCGATATCTCAATTCAATTTTATCAAACCGTATATGTTCAAATATCATATCCATCCAAACTATCAAGTAAATTGAAAGTGCTATGCATTCAATTCAGCATCTCATGCAAAATACGGAGAATGATGGCATAACATATCAAAATTTTCAAAATCCATCATAAATAAATCTAAAAATGGACAGAGAAACATGTATCAGTGATTCAAAAATCAAATTTAAAAAGGTTACACATCATTATAAATTACCTCTAGTGAAGTGCATATTTAACGACATACCGATAAAAAAGCTATTATTCCAACAAACGATCCGTCAATTCAATTTATCAAGAGTAAGACAACTTGATCCAAGTATCTAAAATCACTGCCAATTCTATTCGGGACAAATTGGGCCATTCTCAGCGAGATAATACAATGCATCAATTTTATACCATTAATCCAATCCATATATTTTTCAACATCCGATATCTCAATTCAATTTATCATATTTATGATATCCTTGGTGGACACAACTCAATCAATCTATTTTCCAACATCTGATATCTCAATTTAATTTATCTATTTTATACCATCGGGACAAATTATGTCATTCTCAACGAGTAATAATACAATGCATCTATTATATACCATTAATCCATCTATTTTCCAACATCCAATATCTCAATTCAATTTTATCAAACCGTATATGTTCAAATATCATATTCATGCATACTATCAAGTAAATTGAAAGTGCTATGTATTCAATTCAGCATCTCTTGCAAAATAAGGAGAATGATAACATAACATATCAAAATTTTCAAAATCCATCATAAACAAATCTTAAAATGGACAGAGAAACATGTAGCAATGATTCAATAATCAGATTTAAAAAGGTTACACATCATTATAAATTACCTGTAGTGAAGTGCATATTTATCGACATACCGATAAAAAAGGTATCATTCCAACAAATGATCAGTCAATTCAATTTATCAAGATTAAGACAACTTGATCCAAGTATCTAAAATGATTTCCAATCCTATTCGGGTCAAATTCAGTCATTCTCAACGAGACATAATACAATGCATCAATTGTATACCATTAATCCAATCCATATATTTTTCAACATCCGATATCTCAATTCAATTTATCATATTTATGATATCCTTGGTGGACACAACTCAATCAATCTATTTTTCAACATCTGATATCTCAATTTAATTTATCTATTTTATACCATCGGGACAAATTATGTCATTCTCAACGAGATATAATACAATGCATCTATTATATACCATTAATCTATCTATTTTCCAACATCCGATATCTCAATTCAATTTTATCAAACCGTAAATGTTCAAATATCATATCCATGCAAACTATCAAGTAAATTGAAAGTGCTATGCATTCAATTCAGCATCTCATGCAAAATACGGAGAATGATGGCATAACATATCAAAATTTTCAAAATCAATCATAAACAAATCTTAAAATGGACATAGAAACATGTAGCATTGATTCAAAAATCAAATTTAAAAAGGTTACACATAATTATAAATTACCTCTAGTGAAATGCATATTTAACGGCATACCGATGATAAAACTATCATTCCAACAAACGATTCGTCAATTCAATTTATCAAGATTAAGACAACTTGATCCAAGTATCTAAAATCATTTCCAATCCTACTCGGGACAAATTCGGTCATTCTCAACGAGAGATAATACAATGCATCGATTTTATACCTTTAATCCAATCCATATATTTTTCAACATCCGATATCTCAATTCAATTTATCATATTTATAATATCATTGGGGGACACAACTCAATCAATCTATTTTCCAACATCCGATATCTCAACTTAATTTATCTATTTTATACCATCGGGACAAATTATGTCATTCTCAACGAGACATAATACAATGAATCTATTATATACCATTAACCCATCTATTTTCCAACATCCGATATTTCAATTCAATCCATCTATTTTCCAACATCCGATATCTCAATTCAATTTTATCAAACCGTATATGTTCAAATATCATATCCATCCAAACTATCAAGTAAATTGAAAGTGCTATGCATTCAATTCAGCATCTCATGCAAAATACGGAGAATGATGGCATAACATATCAAAATTTTCAAAATCCATCATAAATAAATCTAAAAATGGACAGAGAAACATGTAGCAGTGATTCAAAAATCAAATTTAAAAAGGTTACACATCATTATAAATTACCTCTAGTGAAGTGCATATTTAACGACATACCGATAAAAAAGCTATTATTCCAACAAACGATCCGTCAATTCAATTTATCAAGAGTAAGACAACTTGATCCAAGTATCTAAAATCACTGCCAATTCTATTCGGGACAAATTGGGCCATTCTCAGCGAGATAATACAATGCATCAATTTTATACCATTAATCCAATCCATATATTTTTCAACATCCGATATCTCAATTCAATTTATCATATTTATGACATCCTTGGTGGACACAACTCAATCAATCTATTTTCCAACATCTGATATCTCAATTTAATTTATCTATTTTATACCATCGGGACAAATTATGTCATTCTCAACGAGTAATAATACAATGCATCTATTATATACCATTAATCCATCTATTTTCCAACATCCAATATCTCAATTCAATTTTATCAAACCGTATATGTTCAAATATCATATTCATGCATACTATCAAGTAAATTGAAAGTGCTATGTATTCAATTCAGCATCTCTTGCAAAATAAGGAGAATGATAACATAACATATCAAAATTTTCAAAATCCATCATAAACAAATCTTAAAATGGACAGAGAAACATGTAGCAATGATTCAATAATCAGATTTAAAAAGGTTACACATCATTATAAATTACCTGTAGTGAAGTGCATATTTATCGACATACCGATAAAAAAGGTATCATTCCAACAAATGATCAGTCAATTCAATTTATCAAGATTAAGACAACTTGATCCAAGTATCTAAAATGATTTCCAATCCTATTCGGGTCAAATTCAGTCATTCTCAACGAGACATAATACAATGCATCAATTGTATACCATTAATCCAATCCATATATTTTTCAACATCCGATATCTCAATTCAATTTATCATATTTATGATATCCTTGGTGGACACAACTCAATCAATCTATTTTTCAACATCCGATATCTCAATTTAATTTATCTATTTTATACCATCGGGACAAATTATGTCATTCTCAACGAGATATAATACAATGCATCTATTATATACCATTAATCTATCTATTTTCCAACATCCGATATCTCAATTCAATTTTATCAAACCGTAAATGTTCAAATATCATATCCATGCAAACTATCAAGTAAATTGAAAGTGCTATGCATTCAATTCAGCATCTCATGCAAAATACGGAGAATGATGGCATAACATATCAAAATTTTCAAAATCAATCATAAACAAATCTTAAAATGGACATAGAAACATGTAGCATTGATTCAAAAATCAAATTTAAAAAGGTTACACATAATTATAAATTACCTCTAGTGAAATGCATATTTAACGGCATACCGATGATAAAACTATCATTCCAACAAACGATTCGTCAATTCAATTTATCAAGATTAAGACAACTTGATCCAAGTATCTAAAATCATTTCCAATCCTACTCGGGACAAATTCGGTCATTCTCAACGAGAGATAATACAATGCATCGATTTTATACCTTTAATCCAATCCATATATTTTTCAACATCCGATATCTCAATTCAATTTATCATATTTATAATATCATTGGGGGACACAACTCAATCAAGCTATTTTCCAACATCCGATATCTCAACTTAATTTATCTATTTTATACCATCGGGACAAATTATGTCATTCTCAACGAGACATAATACAATGAATCTATTATATACCATTAACCCATCTATTTTCCAACATCCGATATTTCAATTCAATCCATCTATTTTCCAACATCCGATATCTCAATTCAATTTTATCAAACCGTATATGTTCAAATATCATATCCATCCAAACTATCAAGTAAATTGAAAGTGCTATGCATTCAATTCAGCATCTCATGCAAAATACGGAGAATGATGGCATAACATATCAAAATTTTCAAAATCCATCATAAATAAATCTAAAAATGGACAGAGAAACATGTAGCAGTGATTCAAAAATCAAATTTAAAAAGGTTACACATCATTATAAATTACCTGTAGTGAAGTGCATATTTAACGACATACCGATAAAAAAGCTATTATTCCAACAAACGATCTGTCAATTCAATTTATCAAGAGTAAGACAACTTGATCCAAGTATCTAAAATCACTGCCAATTCTATTCGGGACAAATTGGGCCATTCTCAGCGAGATAATATAATGCATCAATTTTATACCATTAATCCAATCCATATATTTTTCAACATCCGATATCTCAATTCAATTTATCATATTTATGATATCCTTGGTGGACACAACTCAATCAATCTATTTTCCAACATCTGATATCTCAATTTAATTTATCTATTTTATACCATCGGGACAAATTATGTCATTCTCAACGAGTAATAATACAATGCATCTATTATATACCATTAATCCATCTATTTTCCAACATCCGATATCTCAATTCAATTTTATCAAACCATATATGTTCAAATATCATATCCATGCAAACTATCAAGTAAATTGAAAGTGCTATGCATTCAATTCAGCATCTCATGCAAAATACGGAGAATGATGGCATAACATATCAAAATTTTCAAAATCAATCATAAACAAATCTTAAAATGGACATAGAAACATGTAGCATTGATTCAAAAATCAAATTTAAAAAGGTTACACATCATTATAAATTACCTCTAGTGAAATGCATATTTAACGGCATACCGCTGATAAAACTATCATTCCAACAAACGATTCGTCAATTCAATTTATCAAGATTAAGGAAAATTGATCCAATTATCTAAAATCATTTCAAATCCTATTCGGGACAAATTCGGTCATTCTCAACGAGAGATAATACAATGCATCAATTTTATACCTTTAATCCAATCCATATATTTTTCAACATCCGATATCTCAATTCAATTTATCATATTTATGATATCATTGGGGGACACAACTCAATCAATCTATTTTCCAAAATCCGATATCTCAACTTAATTTATCTATTTTATACCATCGGGACAAATTATGCCATTCTCAACGAGACATAATACAATGAATCTATTATATACCATTAACCCATCTATTTTCCAACATCCGATATTTCAATTCAATCCATCTATTTTCCAACATCCAATATCTCAATTCAATTTTATCAAACCGTATATGTTCAAATATCATATTCATGCATACTATCAAGTAAATTGAAAGTGCTATGTATTCAATTCAGCATCTCTTGCAAAATATGGAGAATGATAGCATAACATATCAAAATTTTCAAAATCCATCATGAACAAATCTTAAAATGGACAGAGAAACATGTATCAATGATTCAATAATCAAATTTAAAAAGGTTACACATCATTATAAATTACCTGTAGTGAAGTGCATATTTAACGACATACCGATAAAAAAGGTATCATTCCAACAAATGATCCGTCAATTCAATTTATCAAGATTAAGACAACTTGATCCAAGTATCTAAAATGATTTCGAATCCTATTCGGGTCAAATTCAGTCATTCTCAACGAGACATAATACAATGCATCAATTGTATACCATTAATCCAATCCATATATTTTTCAACATCCGATATCTCAATTCAATTTATCATATTTATGATATCATTGGCGGACACAACTCAATCAATCTATTTTCCAACATCCGATATCTCAATTTAATTTATCTATTTTATACCATCGGGACAAATTATGTCATTCTCAACGAGACATAATACAATGCATCTATTACATACCATTAACCCATCTATTTTCCAACATCCGATTTCTCAATTCAATCCATCTATTTTCCAACATCCGATATCTCAATTCAATTTTATCAAACCGTATATGTTCAAATATCATATCCATCCAAACTATCAAGTAAATTGAAAGTGCTATGCATTCAATTCAGCATCTCATGCAAAATACGGAGAATGATGGCATAAGATATCAAAATTTTCAAAATCCATCATAAATAAATCTAAAAATGGACAGAGAAACATGTAGCAGTGATTCAAAAATCAAATTTAAAAAGGTTACACATCATTATAAATTACCTCTAGTGAAGTGCATATTTAACGACATATCGATAAAAAAGCTATTATTCCAACAAACGATCCGTCAATTCAATTTATCAAGAGTAAGACAACTTGATCCAAGTATCTAAAATCACTGCCAATTCTATTCGGGACAAATTGGGCCATTCTCAACGAGATAATACAATGCATCAATTTTATACCATTAATCCAATCCATATATTTTTCAACATCCGATATCTCAATTCAATTTATCATATTTATGATATCCTTGGTGGACACAACTCAATCAATCTATTTTCCAACATCCGATATCTCAATTTAATTTATCTATTTTATACCATCGGGACAAATTATGTCATTCTCAACGAGATATAATACAATGCATCTATTATATACCATTAATCCATCTATTTTCCAACATCCGATATCTCAATTCAATTTTATCAAACCGTATATGTTCAAATATCATATCAATGCAAACTATCAAGTAAATTGAAAGTGTTATGCATTCAATTCAGCATCTCATGCAAAATACGGAGAATGATGGCATAACATATCAAAATTTTCAAAATCAATCATAAACAAATCTTAAAATGGACATAGAAACATGTAGCATTGATTCAAAAATCAAATTTAAAAAGGTTACACATCATTATAAATTACCCCTAGTGAAATGCATATTTAACGGCATACCGATGATAAAACTATCATTCCAACAAACGATTCGTCAATTCAATTTATCAAGATTAAGACAACTTGATCCAAGTTTCTAAAATCATTTCCAATCCTATTCGGGACAAATTCGGTCATTCTCAACGAGAGATAATACAACGCATCAATTTTATACCTTTAATCCAATCCATATATTTTTCAACATCCGATATCTCAATTCAATTTATCATATTTATGATATCATTGGCGGACACAACTCAATCAATCTATTTTCCAACATCCGATATCTCAATTTAATCTATCTATTTTATACCATCGGGACAAATTATGTCATTTTCAACGAGACATAATACAATGCATCTATTACATACCATTAACCCATCTATTTTCCAACATCCGATATCTCAATTCAATCCATCTATTTTCCAACATCCGATATCTCAATTCAATTTTATCAAACCGTATATGTTCAAATATCATATTCATGCATACTATCAAGTAAATTGAAAGTGCTATGTATTCAATTCCGCATCTCTTGCAAAATAAGGAGAATGATAGCATAACATATCAAAATTTTCAAAATCCATCATAAACAAATCTTAAAATGGACAGAGAAACATGTAGCAATGATTCAATAATCAAATTTAAAAAGGTTACACATCATTATAAATTACTTGTAGTGAAGTGCATATTTAACGACATACCGATAAAAAAGGTATCATTCCAACAAATGATCCGTCAATTCAATTTATCAAGATTAAGACAACTTGATCCAAGTATCTAAAATGATTTCCAATCCTATTCGGGTCAAATTCAGTCATTCTCAACGAGACATAATACAATGCATCAATTGTATACCATTAATCCAATCCATATATTTTTCAACATCCGATATCTCAATTCAATTTATCATATTTATGATATCATTGGCGGACACAACTCAATCAATCTATTTTCTAAGATCCGATATCTCAATTTAATTTATCTATTTTATACCATCGGGACAAATTATGTCATTCTCAACGAGATATAATACAATGCATCTATTATATACCATTAATCCATCTATTTTCCAACATCCGATATCTCAATTCAATTTTATCAAACCGTATATGTTCAAATATCATATCCATCCAAACTATCAAGTAAATTGAAAGTGCTATGCATTCAATTCAGCATCTCATGCAAAATACGGAGAATGATGGCATAACATATCAAAATTTTCAAAATCCATCATAAATAAATCTAAAAATGGACAGAGAAACATGTAGCAGTGATTCAAAAATCAAATTTAAAAAGGTTACACATCATTATAAATTACCTCTAGTGAAGTGCATATTTAACGACATACCGATAAAAAAGCTATTATTCCAACAAACGATCCGTCAATTCAATTTATCAAGAGTAAGACAACTTGATCCAAGTATCTAAAATCACTGCCAATTCTATTCGGGACAAATTCGGCCATTCTCAACGAGATAATACAATGCATCAATTTTATACCATTAATCCAATCCATATATTTTTCAACATCCGATATCTCAATTCAATTTATCATATTTATGATATCCTTGGTGGACACAACTCAATCAATCTATTTTCCAACATCCGATATCTCAATTTAATTTATCTATTTTATACCATCGGGACAAATTATGTCATTCTCAACGAGATATAATAAAATGCATCTATTATATACCATTAATCCATCTATTTTCCAACATCCGATATCTCAATTCAATTTTATCAAACCGTATATGTTCAAATATCATATCCATGCAAACTATCAAGTAAATTGAAAGTGTTATGCATTCAATTCAGCATCTCATGCAAAATACGGAGAATGATGGCATAACATATCAAAATTTTCAAAATCAATCATAAACAAATCTTAAAATGGACATAGAAACATGTAGCATTGATTCAAAAATCAAATTTAAAAAGGTTACATATCATTATAAATTACCTCTAGTGAAATGCATATTTAACGGCATACCGATGATAAAACTATCATTCCAACAAACGATTCGTCAATTCAATTTATCAAGATTAAGACAACTTGATCCAAGTATCTAAAATCATTTCCAATCCTATTCGGGACAAATTCGGTCATTCTCAACGAGAGATAATACAATGCATCAATTTTATACCTTTAATCCAATCCATATATTTTTCAACATCCGATATCTCAATTCAATTTATCATATTTATGATATCATTGGGGGACACAACTCAATCAATCTATTTTCCAACATCCGATATCTCAACTTAATTTATCTATTTTATACCATCGGGACAAATTATGCCATTCTCAACGAGACATAATACAATGAATCTATTATATACCATTAACCCATCTATTTTCCAACATCGGATATTTCAATTCAATTCATCTATTTTCCAACATCCGATATCTCAATTCAATTTTATCAAACCGTATATGTTCAAATATCATATTCATGCATACTATCAAGTAAATTGAAAGTGCTATGTATTCAATTCCGCATCTCTTGCAAAATAAGGAGAATGATAGCATAACATATCAAAATTTTCAAAATCCATCATAAACAAATCTTAAAATGGACAGAGAAACATGTAGCAATGATTCAATAATCAAATTTAAAAAGGTTACACATCATTATAAATTACCTGTAGTGAAGTGCATATTTAACGACATACCGATAAAAAAGGTATCATTCCAACAAATGATCCGTCAATTCAATTTATCAAGATTAAGACAACTTGATCCAAGTATCTAAAATGATTTCCAATCCTATTCGGGTCAATTTCAGTCATTCTCAACGAGACATAATACAATGCATCAATTGTATACCATTAATCCAATCCATATATTTTTCAACATCCGATATCTCAATTCAATTTATCATATTTATGATATCATTGGCGGACACAACTCAATCAATCTATTTTCCAAGATCCGATATCTCAATTTAATTTATCTATTTTATACCATCGGGACAAATTATGTCATTCTCAACGAGATATAATACAATGCATCTATTATATACCATTAATCCATCTATTTTCCAACATCCGATATCTCAATTCAATTTTATCAAACCGTATATGTTCAAATATCATATCCATCCAAACTATCAAGTAAATTGAAAGTGCTATGCATTCAATTCAGCATCTCATGCAAAATACGGAGAATGATGGCATAACATATCAAAATTTTCAAAATCCATCATAAATAAATCTAAAAATGGACAGAGAAACATGTAGCAGTGATTCAAAAATCAAATTTAAAAAGGTTACACATCATTATAAATTACCTCTAGTGAAGTGCATATTTAACGACATACCGATAAAAAAGCTATTATTCCAACAAACGATCCGTCAATTCAATTTATCAAGAGTAAGACAACTTGATCCAAGTATCTAAAATCACTGCCAATTCTATTCGGGACAAATTGGGCCATTCTCAACGAGATAATACAATGCATCAATTTTATACCAATAATCCAATCCATATATTTTTCAACATCCGGTATCTCAATTCAATTTATCATATTTATGATATCCTTGGTGGACATAACTCAATCAATCTATTTTCCAACATCCGATATCTCAATTTAATTTATCTATTTTATACCATCGGGACAAATTATGTCATTCTCAACGAGATATAATACAATGCATTTATTATATACCAATAATCCATCTATTTTCCAACATCCGATATCTCAATTCAATTTTATCAAACCGTATATGTTCAAATATCATATCCATGCAAACTATCAAGTAAATTGAAAGTGCTATGCATTCAATTCAGCATCTCATGCAAAATACGGAGAATGATGGCATAACATATCAAAATTTTCAAAATCAATCATAAACAAATCTTAAAATGGACATAGAAACATGTAGCATTGATTCAAAAATCAAATTTAAAAAGGTTACACATCATTATAAAATACCTCTAGTGAAATGCATATTTAACGGCATACCGATGATAAAACTATCATTCCAACAAACGATTCGTCAATTCAATTTATAAAGATTAAGACAACTTGATCCAAGTATCTAAAATCATTTCCAATCCTATTCGGGACAAATTCGGTTATTCTCAACTAGAGATAATACAATGCATCAATTTTATACCTTTAATCTAATCCATATATTTTTCAACATCCGATATCTCAATTCAATTTATCATATTTATGATATCATTGGGGGACACAACTCAATCAATCTATTTTCCAACATCCGATATCTCAACTTAATTTATCTATTTTATACCATCGGGACAAATTATGCCATTCTCAACGAGACATAATACAATGAATCTATTATATACCATTAACCCATCTATTTTCCAACATCCGATATTTCAATTCAATCCATCTATTTTCCAACATCCGATATCTCAATTCAATTTTATCAAACCGTATATGTTCAAATATCATATTCATGCATACTATCAAGTAAATTGAAAGTGCTATGTATTCAATTCAGCATCTCTTGCAAAATAAGGAGAATGATAGCATAACATATCAAAATTTTCAAAATCCATCATAAACAAATCTTAAAATGGACAGAGAAACATGTAGCAATGATTCAATAATCAAATTTAAAAAGGTTACACATCATTATAAATTACCTGTAGTGAAGTGCATATTTAACAACATACCGATAAAAAAGGTATCATTCCAACAAATGATCCGTCAATTCAATTTATCAAGATTAAGACAACTTGATCCAAGTATCTAAAATGATTTCCAATCCTATTCGGGTCAAATTCAGTCATTCTCAACGAGACATAATACAATGCATCAATTGTATACCATTAATCCAATCCATATATTTTTCAACATCCGATATCTCAATTCAATTTATCATATTTATGATATCATTGGCGGACACAACTCAATCAATCTATTTTCCAACATCCGATATCTCAATTTAATTTATCTATTTTATACCATCGGGACAAATTATGTCATTCTCAACGAGACATAATACAATGCATCTATTACATACCATTAACCCATCTATTTTCCAACATCCGATATCTCAATTCAATCCATCTATTTTCTAATATCCGATATCTCAATTCAATTTTATCAAACCGTATATGTTCAAATATCATATCCATCCAAACTATCAAGTAAATTGAAAGTGCTATGCATTCAATTCAGCATCTCATGCAAAATACGGAGAATGATGGCATAACATATCAAAATTTTCAAAATCCATCATAAATAAATCTAAAAATGGACAGAGAAACATGTAGCAGTGATTCAAAAATCAAATTTAAAAAGGTTACACATCATTATAAATTACCTCTAGTGAAGTGCATATTTAATGACATACCGATAAAAAAGCTATTATTCCAACAAACGATCTGTCAATTCAATTTATCAAGAGTAAGACAACTTGATCCAAGTATCTAAAATCACCGCCAATTCTATTCGGGACAAATTGGGCCATTCTCAACGAGATAATACAATGCAATAATTTTATACCATTAATCCAATCCATATATTTTTCAACATCCGATATCTCAATTCAATTTATCATATTTATGATATCCTTGGTGGACACAACTCAATCAATCTATTTTCCAACATCCGATATCTCAACTTAATTTATCTATTTTATACCATCGGGACAAATTATGCCATTCTCAACGAGACATAATTCAATGAATCTATTATATACCATTAACCCATCAATTTTCCAACATCCGATATTTCAATTCAATCCATCTATTTTCCAACATCCGATATCTCAATTCAATTTTATCAAACCGTATATGTTCAAATATCATATTCATGCATACTATCAAGTAAATTGAAAGTGCTATGTATTCAATTCAGCATCTCTTGCAAAATAAGGAGAATGATAGCATAACATATCAAAATTTTCAAAATCCATCATAAACAAATCTTAAAATGGACAGAGAAATATGTAGCAATAATACAATAATCAAATTTAAAAATGTTACACATCATTATAAATTACCTGTAGTGAAGTGCATATTTAACGACATACCGATAAAAAAGGTATCATTCCAACAAATGATCCGTCAATTCAATTTATCAAGATTAAGACAACTTGATCCAAGTATCTAAAATGATTTCCAATCCTATTCGGGTCAAATTCAGTCATTCCCAACGAGACATAATACAATGCATCAATTGTATACCATTAATCCAATCCATATATTTTTCAACATCCGATATCTCAATTCAATTTATCATATTTATGATATCATTGGGGGACACAACTCAATCAATCTATTTTCCAACATCCGATATCTCAACTTAATTTATCTATTTTATACCATCGGGACAAATTATGCCATTCTCAACGAGACATAATACAATGAATCTATTATATACCATTAACCCATCTATTTTCCAACATCCGATATTTCAATTCAATCCATCTATTTTCCAACATCCGATATCTCAATTCAATTTTATCAAACCGTATATGTTCAAATATCATATTCATGCATACTATCAAGTAAATTGAAAATGCTATGTATTCAATTCAGCATCTCTTGCAAAATAAGGAGAATGATAACATAACATATCAAAATTTTCAAAATCCATCATAAACAAATCTTAAAATGGACAGAGAAACATGTAGCAATGATTCAATAATCAAATTTAAAAAGGTTACACATCATTATAAATTACCTGTAGTGAAGTGCATATTTATCGACATACCGATAAAAAAGGTATCATTCCAACAAATGATCAGTCAATTCAATTTATCAAGATTAAGACAACTTGATCCAAGTATCTAAAATGATTTCCAATCCTATTCGGGTCAAATTGAGTCATTCTCAACAAGACATAATACAATGCATCAATTGTATACCATTAATCCAATCCATATATTTTTCAACATCCGATATCTCAATTCAATTTATCATATTTATGATATCATTGGCGGACACAACTCAATCAATCTATTTTCCAACATCCGATATCTCAATTTAATTTATCTATTTTATACCATCGGGACAAATTATGTCATTTTCAACGAGACATAATACAATGCATCTATTACATACCATTAACCCATCTATTTTCCAACATCCGATATCTCAATTCAATCCATCTATTTTCCAACATCCGATATCTCAATTCAATTTTATTAAACCGTATATGTTCAAATATCATATCCATCCAAACTATCAAGTAAATTGAAAGTGCTATGCATTCAATTCAGCATCTCATGCAAAATACGGAGAATGATGGCATAACATATCAAAATTTTCAAAATCCATCATAAATAAATCTAAAAATGGACAGAGAAACATGTAGCAATGATTCAATAATCAAATTTAAAAAGGTTACACATCATTATAAATTACCTGTAGTGAAGTGCTTATTTAACGACATACCGATAAAAAAGGTATCATTCCAACAAATGATCCGTCAATTCAATTTATCAAGATTAAGACAACTTGATCCAAGTATCTAAAATGATTTCCAATCCTATTCGGGTCAAATTCAGTCATTCTCAACGAGGCATAATACAACGCATCAATTGTATACCATTAATCCAATCCATATATTTTTCAACATCCGATATCTCAATTCAATTTATCATATTTATGATATCATTGGCGGACACAACTCAATCAATCTATTTTCCAACATCCGATATCTCAATTCAATTTTATTAAACCGTATATGTTCAAATATCATATCCATCCAAACTATCAAGTAAATTGAAAGTGCTATGCATTCAATTCAGCATCTCATGCAAAATACGGAGAATGATGGCATAACATATCAAAATTTTCAAAATCCATCATAAATAAATCTAAAAATGGACAGAGAAACATGTAGCAATGATTCAAAAATCAAATTTAAAAAGGTTACACATCATTATAAATTACCTCTAGTGAAGTGCATATTTAACGACATACCGATAAAAAAGCTATTATTCCAACAAACGATCCGTCAATTCAATTTATCAAGAGTAAGACAACTTGATCCAAGTATCTAAAATCACTGCCAATTCTATTCGGGACAAATTGGGCCATTCTCAACAAGATAATACAATGCATCAATTTTATACCATTAATCCAATCCATATATTTTTCAACATCCGATATCTCAATTCAATTTATCATATTTATGATATCCTTGGTGGACACAACTCAATCAATCTATTTTCCAACATCCGATATCTCAATTTAATTTATCTATTTTATACCATCGGGACAAATTATGTCATTCTCAACGAGATATAATACAATGCATCTATTATATACCATTAATCCATCTATTTTCCAACATCCGATATCTCAATTCAATTTTATCAAACCGTATATGTTCAAATATCATATCCATGCAAACTATCAAGTAAATTGAAAGTGCTATGCATTCAATTCAGCATCTCATGCAAAATACGGAGAATGATGGCATAACATATCAAAATTTTCAAAATCAATCATAAACAAATCTTAAAATGGACATAGAAACATGTAGCATTGATTCAAAAATCAAATTTAAAAAGGTTACACATCATTATAAATTACCTCTAGTGAAATGCATATTTAACGGCATACCGATGATAAAACTATCATTCCAACAAACGATTCGTCAATTCAATTTATCAAGATTAAGACAACTTGATCCAAGTATCTAAAATCATTTCCAATCCTATTCGGGACAAATTCGGTCATTCTCAACGAGAGATAATACAATGCATCAATTGTATACCATTAATCCAATCCATATATTTTTCAACATCCGATATCTCAATTCAATTTATCATATTTATGATATCATTGGGGGACACAACTCAATCAATCTATTTTCCAACATCCGATATCTCAACTTAATTTATCTATTTTATACCATCGGGACAAATTATGCCATTCTCAACGAGACATAATACAATGAATCTATTATATACCATTAACCCATCTATTTTCCAACATCCGATATTTCAATTCAATCCATCTATTTTCCAAAATCCGATATCTCAATTCAATTTTATCAAACCGTATATGTTCAAATATCATATTCATGCATACTATCAAGTAAATTGAAAGTGCTATGTATTCAATTCAGCATCTCTTGCAAAATAAGGAGAATGATAGCATAACATATCAAAATTTTCAAAATCCATCATAAACAAATCTTAAACTGGACAGAGAAACATGTAGCAATGATTCAATAATCAAATTTAAAAAGGTTACACATCATTATAAATTACCTGTAGTGACGTGCATATTTAACGACATACCGATAAAAAAGGTATCATTCCAACAAATGATCCGTCAATTCAATTTATCAAGATTAAGACAACTTGATCCAAGTATCTAAAATGATTTCCAATCCTATTCGGGTCAAATTCAGTCATTCTCAACGAGACATAATACAATGCATCAATTGTATACCATTAATCCAATCCAAATATTTTTCAACATCCGATATCTCAATTCAATTTATCATATTTATGATATCATTGGCGGACACAACTCAATCAATCTATTTTCCAACATCCGATATCTCAACTTAATTTATCTATTTTATACCATCGGGACAAATTATGCAATTCTCAACGAGACATAATACAATGAATCTATTATATACCATTAACCCATCTATTTTCCAACATCCGATATTTCAATTCAATCCATCTATTTTCCAACATCCGATATCTCAATTCAATTTTATCAAACCGTATATGTTCAAATATCATATTCATGCATACTATCAAGTAAATTGAAAGTGCTATGTATTCAATTCAGCATCTCTTGCAAAATAAGGAGAATGATAGCATAACATATCAAAATTTTCAAAACCCATCATAAACAAATCTTAAAATGGACAGAGAAACATGTAGCAATGATTCAATAATCAAATTTAAAAAGGTTACACATCATTATAAATTACCTGTAGTGAAGTGCATATTTAACGACATACCGATAAAAAAGGTATCATTCCAACAAATGATCCGTCAATTCAATTTATCAAGATTAAGACAACTTGATCCAAGTATCTAAAATGATTTCCAATCCTATTCGGGTCAAATTCAGTCATTCTCAACGAGGCATAATACAACGCATCAATTGTATACCATTAATCCAATCCATATATTTTTCAACATCCGATATCTCAATTCAATTTATCATATTTATGATATCATTGGCGGACACAACTCAATCAATCTATTTTCCAACATCCGATATCTCAATTTAATTTATCTATTTTATACCATCGGGACAAATTATGTCATTTTCAACGAGACATAATACAATGCATCTATTACATACCATTAACCCATCTATTTTCCAACATCCGATATCTCAATTCAATCCATCTATTTTCCAACATCCGATATCTCAATTCAATTTTATTAAACCGTATATGTTCAAATATCATATCCATCCAAACTATCAAGTAAATTGAAAGTGCTATGCATTCAATTCAGCATCTCATGCAAAATACGGAGAATGATGGCATAACATATCAAAATTTTCAAAATCCATCATAAATAAATCTAAAAATGGACAGAGAAACATGTAGCAGTGATTCAAAAATCAAATTTAAAAAGGTTACACATCATTATAAATTACCTCTAGTGAAGTGCATATTTAACGACATACCGATAAAAAAGCTATTATTCCAACAAACGATCCATCAATTCAATTTATCAAGAGTAAGACAACTTGATCCAAGTATCTAAAATCACTGCCAATTTTATTCGGGACAAATTGGGCCATTCTCAACGAGATAATACAATGCATCAATTTTATACCATTAATCCAATCCATATATTTTTCAACATCCGATATCTCAATTCAATTTATCATATTTATGATATCCTTGGTGGACACAACTCAATCAATCTATTTTCCAACATCCGATATCTCAATTTAATTTATCTATTTTATACCATCGGGACAAATTGTGTCATTCTCAACGAAATATAATACAATGCATCTATTATATACCATTAATCCATCTATTTTCCAACATCCGATATCTCAATTCAATTTTATCAAACCGTATATGTTCAAATATCATATCCATGCAAACTATCAAGTAAATTGAAAGTGCTATGCATTCAATTCAGCATCTCATGCAAAATACGGAGAATGATGGCATAACATATCAAAATTTTCAAAATCAATCATAAACAAATCTTAAAATGGACATAGAAACATGTAGCATTGATTCAAAAATCAAATTTAAAAAGGTTACACATCATTATAAATTACCTCTAGTGAAATGCATATTTAACGGCATACCGATGATAAAACTATCATTCCAACAAACGATTCGTTAATTCAATTTATCAAGATTAAGACAACTTGATCCAAGTATCTAAAATCATTTCCAATCCTATTCGGGACAAATTCGGTCATTCTCAACGAGAGATAATACAATGCATCAATTTTATACCTTTAATCCAATCCATATATTTTTCAACATCCGATATTTCAATTCAATTTATCATATTTATGATATCATTGGGGGACACAACTCAATCAATCTATTTTCCAACATCCGATATCTCAACTTAATTTATCTATTTTATACCATCGGGACAAATTATGCCATTCTCAACGAGACATAATACAATGAATCTATTATATACCATTAACCCATCTATTTTCCAACATCCGATATTTCAATTCAATCCATCTATTTTCCAACATCCGATATCTCAATTCAATTTTATCAAACCGTATATGTTCAAATATCATATTCATGAATACTATCAAGTAAATTGAAAGTGCTATGTATTCAATTCAGCATCTCTTGCAAAATAAGGAGAATGATAGCATAACATATCAAAATTTTCAAAATCCATCATAAACAAATCTTAAAATGGACAGAGAAACATGTAGCAATGATTCAATAATCAAATTTAAAAAGGTTACACATCATTATAAATTACCTGTAGTGAAGTGCATATTTAACGACATACCGATAAAAAAGGTATCATTCCAACAAATGATCCGTCAATTCAATTTATCAAGATTAAGACAACTTGATCCAAGTATCTAAAATGATTTCCAATCCTATTCGGGTCAAATTCAGTCATTCTCAACGAGACATAATACAATGCATCAATTGTATACCATTAATCCAATCCATATATTTTTCAACATCCGATATCTCAATTCAATTTATCATATTTATGATATCATTGGGGGACACAACTCAATCAATCTATTTTCCAACATCCGATATCTCAACTTAATTTATCTATTTTATACCATCGGGACAAATTATGCCATTCTCAACGAGACATAATACAATGAATCTATTATATACCATTAACCCATCTATTTTCCAACATCCGATATTTCAATTCAATCCATCTATTTTCCAACATCCGATATCTCAATTCAATTTTATCAAACCGTATATGTTCAAATATCATATTCATGCATACTATCAAGTAAATTGAAAGTGCTATGTATTCAATTCAGCATCTCTTGCAAAATAAGGAGAATGATAACATAACATATCAAAATTTTCAAAATCCATCATAAACAAATCTTAAAATGGACAGAGAAACATGTAGGAATGATTCAATAATCAAATTTAAAAAGGTTACACATCATTATAAATTACCTGTAGTGAAGTGCATATTTATCGACATACCGATAAAAAAGGTATCATTCCAACAAATGATCAGTCAATTCAATTTATCAAGATTAAGACAACTTGATCCAAGTATCTAAAATGATTTCCAATCCTATTCGGGTCAAATTCAGTCATTCTCAACGAGACATAATACAATGCATCAATTGTATACCATTAATCCAATCCATATATTTTTCAACATCCGATATCTCAATTCAATTTATCATATTTATGATATCCTTGGTGGACACAACTCAATCAATCTATTTTCCAACATCCGATATCTCAATTTAATTTATCTATTTTATACCATCGGGACAAATTATGTCATTCTCAACGAGATATAATACAATGCATCTATTATATACCATTAATCCATCTATTTTCCAACATCCGATATCTCAATTCAATTTTATCAAACCGTATATGTTCAAATATCATATCCATGCAAACTATCAAGTAAATTGAAAGTGCTATGCATTCAATTCAGCATCTCATGCAAAATACGGAGAATGATGGCATAACATATCAAAATTTTCAAAATCAATCATAAACAAATCTTAAAATGAACATAGAAACATGTAGCATTGATTCAAAAATCAAATTTAAAAAGGTTACACATCATTATAAATTACCTCTAGTGAAATGCATATTTATCGGCATACCGATGATAAAACTATCATTCCAACAAACGATTCGTCAATTCAATTTATAAAGATTAAGACAACTTGATCCAAGTATCTAAAATCATTTCCAATCCTATTCGGGACAAATTCGGTCATTCTCAACGAGAGATAATACAATGCATCAATTTTATACCTTTAATCCAATCCATATATTTTTCAACATCCGATATCTCAATTCAATTTATCATATTTATGATTTCATTGGGGGACACAACTCAATCAATCTATTTTCCAACATCTGATATCTCAAATTAATTTATCTATTTTATACCATCGGGACAAATTATGCCATTCTCAACGAGACATAATACAATGAATCTATTATATACCATTAACCCATCTATTTTCCAACATCCGATATTTCAATTCAATCCATCTATTTTCCAACATCCAATATCTCAATTCAATTTTATCAAACCGTATATGTTCAAATATCATATTCATGCATACTATCAAGTAAATTGAAAGTGCTATGTATTCAATTCAGCATCTCTTGCAAAATAAGGAGAATGATAGCATAACATATCAAAATTTTCAAAATCCATCATAAACAAATCTTAAAATGGACAGAGAAACATGTAGCAATGATTCAATAATCAAATTTAAAAAGGTTACACATCATTATAAATTACCTGTAGTGAAGTGCATATTTAACAACATACCGATAAAAAAGGTATCATTCCAACAAATGATCCGTCAATTCAATTTATCAAGATTAAGACAACTTGATCCAAGTATCTAAAATGATTTCCAATCCTATTCGGGTCAAATTCAGTCATTCTCAACGAGACATAATACAATGCATCAATTGTATACCATTAATCCAATCCATATATTTTTCAACATCCGATATCTCAATTCAATTTATCATATTTATGATATCATTGGGGGACACAACTCAATCAATCTATTTTCCAACATCCGATATCTCAATTCAATTTTATCAAACCGTATATGTTCAAATATCATATCAATGCAAACTATCAAGTAAATTGAAAGTGCTATGTATTCAATTCAGCATCTCTTGCAAAATAAGGAGAATGATAGCATAACATATCAAAATTTTCAAAATCCATCATAAACAAATCTTAAAATGGACAGAGAAACATGTAGCAATGATTCAATAATCAAATTTAAAAAGGTTACACATCATTATAAATTACCTGTAGTGAAGTGCATATTTATCGACATACCGATAAAAAAGGTATCATTCCAACAAATGATCAGTCAATTCAATTTATCAAGATTAAGACAACTTGATCCAAGTATCTAAAATGATTTCCAATCCTATTCGGGTCAAATTCAGTCATTCTCAACGAGACATAATACAATGCATCAATTGTATACCATTAATTCAATCCATATATTTTTCAACATCCGATATCTCAATTCAATTTATCATATTTATGATATCCTTGGTGGACACAACTCAATCAATCTATTTTTCAACATCCGATATCTCAATTTAATTTATCTATTTTATACCATCGGGACAAATTATGTCATTCTCAACGAGATATAATACAATGCATCTATTATATACCATTAATCTATCTATTTTCCAACATCCGATATCTCAATTCAATTTTATCAAACCGTATATGTTCAAATATCATATCCATGCAAACTATCAAGTAAATTGAAAGTGTTATGCATTCAATTCAGCATCTCATGCAAAATACGGAGAATGATGGCATAACATATCAAAATTTTCAAAATCAACCATAAACAAATCTTAAAATGGACATAGAAACATGTAGAATTGATTCAAAAATCAAATTTAAAAAGGTTACACATCATTATAAATTACCTGTAGTGAAGTGCATATTTATCGACATACCGATAAAAAAGGTATCATTCCAACAAATGATCAGTCAATTCAATTTATCAAGATTAAGACAACTTGATCCAATTATCTAAAATGATTTCCAATCCTATTCGGGTCAAATTCAGTCATTCTCAACGAGACATAATACAATGCATCAATTGTATACCATTAATCGAATCCATATATTTTTCAACATCCGATATCTCAATTCAATTTATCATATTTATGATATCCTTGGTGGACACAACTCAATCAATCTATTTTCCAACATCCGATATCTCAATTTAATTTATCTATTTTATACCATCGGGACAAATTATGTCATTCTCAACGAGATATAATACAATGCATCTATTATATACCATTAATCCATCTATTTTCCAACATCCGATATCTCAATTCAATTTTATCAAACCGTATATGTTCAAATATCATATCCATGCAAACTATCAAGTAAATTGAAAGTGTTATGCATTCAATTCAGCATCTCATGCAAAATACGGAGAATGATGGCATAACATATCAAAATTTTCAAAATCAATCATAAACAAATCTTAAAATGGACATAGAAACATGTAGCATTGATTCAAAAATCAAATTTAAAAAGGTTACACATCATTATAAATTACCTCTAGTGAAATGCATATTTAACGGCATACCGATGATAAAACTATCATTCCAACAAACGATTCGTCAATTCAATTTATCAAGATTAAGACAACTTGATCCAAGTATCTAAAATCATTTCCAATCCTATTCGGGACAAATTCGGTCATTCTCAACGAGAGATAATACAATGCATCAATTTTATACCTTTAATCCAATCCATATATTTTTCAACATCCGATATCTCAATTCAATTTATCATATTTATAATATCATTGGGGGACACAACTCAATCAATCTATTTTCCAACATCCGATATCTCAACTTAATTTATCTATTTTATACCATCGGGACAAATTATGCCATTCTCAACGAGACATAATACAATGAATCTATTATATACCATTAACCCATCTATTTTCCAACATCCGATATTTCAATTCAATCCATCTATTTTCCAACATCCGATATCTCAATTCAATTTTATCAAACCGTATATGTTCAAATATCATATTCATGCATACTATCAAGTAAATTGAAAGTGCTATGTATTCAATTCAGCATCTCTTGCAAAATAAGGAGAATGATAGCATAACATATCAAAATTTTCAAAATCCATCATAAACAAATCTTAAAATGGACAGAGAAACATGTAGCAATGATTCAATAATCAAATTTAAAAAGGTTACACATCATTATAAATTACCTGTAGTGAAGTGCATATTTAACGACATACCGATAAAAAAGGTATCATTCCAACAAATGATCCGTCAATTCAATTTATCAAGATTAAGACAACTTGATCCAAGTATCTAAAATGATTTCCAATCCTATTCGGGTCAAATTCAGTCATTCTCAACGAGACATAATACAATGCATCAATTGTATACCATTAATCCAATCCATATATTTTTCAACATCCGATATCTCAATTCAATTTATCATATTTATGATATCATTGGGGGACACAACTCAATCAATCTATTTTCCAACATCCGATATCTCAACTTAATTTATCTATTTTATACCATCGGGACAAATTATGTCATTCTCAACGAGATATAATACAATGCATCTATTATATACCATTAATCCATCTATTTTCCAACATCCGATATCTCAATTCAATTTTATCAAACCGTATATGTTCAAATATCATATCCATGCAAACTATCAAGTAAATTGAAAGTGTTATGCATTCAATTCAGCATCTCATGCAAAATACGGAGAATGATGGCATAACATATCAAAATTTTCAAAATCAATCATAAACAAATCTTAAAATGGACATAGAAACATGTAGCATTGATTCAAAAATCAAATTTAAAAAGGTTACACATCATTATAAATTACCTCTAGTGAAATGCATATTTAACGGCATACCGATGATAAAACTATCATTCCAACAAACGATTCGTCAATTCAATTTATCAAGATTAAGACAACTTGATCCAAGTATCTAAAATCATTTCCAATCCTATTCGGGACAAATTCGGTCATTCTCAACGAGAGATAATACAATGCATCAATTTTATACCTTTAATCCAATCCATATATTTTTCAACATCCGATATCTCAATTCAATTTATCATATTTATGATATCATTGGGGGACACAACTCAATCAATCTATTTTCCAACATCCGATATCTCAACTTAATTTATCTATTTTATACCATCGGGACAAATTATGCCATTCTCAACGAGACATAATACAATGAATCTATTATATACCATTAACCCATCTATTTTCCAACATCCGATATTTCAATTCAATCCATCTATTTTCCAACATCCGATATCTCAATTCAATTTTATCAAACCGTATATGTTCAAATTTCATATTCATGCATACTATCAAGTAAATTGAAAGTGCTATGTATTCAATAGCATCTCTTGCAAAATAAGGAGAATGATAACATAACATATCAAAATTTTCAAAATCCATCATAAACAAATCTTAAAATGGACAGAGAAACATGTAGCAATGATTCAATAATCAAATTTAAAAAGGTTACACATCATTATAAATTACCTGTAGTGAAGTGCATATTTATCGACATACCGATAAAAAAAAGTATCATTCCAACAAATGATCAGTCAATTCAATTTATCAAGATTAAGACAACTTGATCCAAGTATCTAAAATGATTTCCAATCCTATTCGGGTCAAATTCAGTCATTCTCAACGAGACATAATACAATGCATCAATTGTATACCATTAATCCAATCCATATATTTTTCAACATCCGATATCTCAATTCAATTTATCATATTTATGATATCCTTGGTGGACACAACTCAATCAATCTATTTTTCAACATCCGATATCTCAATTTAATTTATCTATTTTATACCATCGGGACAAATTATGTTATTCTCAACGAGATATAATACAATGCATCTATTATATACCATTAATCTATCTATTTTCCAACAACCGATATCTCAATTCAATTTTATCAAACCGTATATGTTCAAATATCATATCCATGCAAACTATCAAGTAAATTGAAAGTGTTATGCATTCAATTCAGCATCTCATGCAAAATACGGAGAATGATGGCATAACATATCAAAATTTTCAAAATCAATCATAAACAAATCTTAAAATGGACATAGAAACATGTAGCATTGATTCAAAAATCAAATTTGAAAAGGTTACACATCATTATAAATTACCTGTAGTGAAGTGCATATTTATCGACATACCGATAAAAAAAGTATCATTCCAACAAATGATCAGTCAATTCAATTTATCAAGATTAAGACAACTTGATCCAAGTATCTAAAATGATTTCCAATCCTATTCGGGTCAAATTCAGTCATTCTCAACGAGACATAAACAATGCATCAATTGTATACCATTAATCCAATCCATATATTTTTCAACATCCGATATCTCAATTCAATTTATCATATTTATGATATCCTTGGTGGACACAACTCAATCAATCTATTTTTCAACATCCGATATCTCAATTTAATTTATCTATTTTATACCATCGGGACAAATTATGTCATTCTCAACGAGATATAATACAATGCATCTATTATATACCATTAATCTATCTATTTTCCAACATCCGATATCTCAATTCAATTTTATCAAACCGTATATGTTCAAATATCATATCCATGCAAACTATCAAGTAAATTGAAGGTGTTATGCATTCAATTCAGCATCTCATGCAAAATACGGAGAATGATGGCATAACATATCAAAATTTTCAAAATCAATCATAAACAAATCTTAAAATGGACATAGAAACATGTAGCATTGATTCAAAAATCAAATTTAAAAAGGTTACACATCATTATAAATTACCTGTAGTGAAGTGCATATTTATCGACATACCGATAAAAAAAGTATCATTCCAACAAATGATCAGTCAATTCAATTTATCAAGATTAAGACAACTTGATCCAAGTATCTAAAATGATTTCCAATCCTATTCGGGTCAAATTCAGTCATTCTCAACGAGACATAAACAATGCATCAATTGTATACCATTAATCCAATCCATATATTTTTCAACATCCGATATCTCAATTCAATTTATCATATTTATGATATCCTTGGTGGACACAACTCAATCAATCTATTTTTCAACATCCGATATCTCAATTTAATTTATCTATTTTATACCATCGGGACAAATTATGTCATTCTCAACGAGATATAATACAATGCATCTATTATATACCATTAATCTATCTATTTTCCAAAATCCGATATCTCAATTCAATTTTATCAAACCGTATATGTTCAAATATCATATCCATGCAAACTATCAAGTAAATTGAAAGTGTTATGCATTCAATTCAGCATCTCATGCAAAATACGGAGAATGATGGCATAACATATCAAAATTTTCAAAATCAATCATAAACAAATCTTAAAATGGACATAGAAACATGTAGCATTGATTCAAAAATCAAATTTAAAAAGGTTACACATCATTATAAATTACCTGTAGTGAAGTGCATATTTATCGACATACCGATAAAAAAAGTATCATTCCAACAAATGATCAGTCAATTCAATTTATCAAGATTAAGACAACTTGATCCAAGTATCTAAAATGATTTCCAATCCTATTCGGGTCAAATTCAGTCATTCTCAACGAGACATAATACAATGCATCAATTGTATACCATTAATCCAATCCATATATTTTTCAACATCCGATATCTCAATTCAATTTATCATATTTATGATATCCTTGGTGGACACAACTCAATCAATCTATTTTTCAACATCCGATATCTCAATTTAATTTATCTATTTTATACCATCGGGACAAATTATGTCATTCTCAACGAGATATAATACAATGCATCTATTATATACCATTAATCTATCTATTTTCCAACATCCGATATCTCAATTCAATTTTATCAAACCGTATATGTTCAAATATCATATCCATGCAAACTATCAAGTAAATTGAAAGTGTTATGCATTCAATTCAGCATCTCATGCAAAATACGGAGAATGATGGCATAACATATCAAAATTTTCAAAATCAATCATAAACAAATCTTAAAATGGACATAGAAACATGTAGCATTGATTCAAAAATCAAATTTAAAAAGGTTACACATCATTATAAATTACCTGTAGTGAAGTGCATATTTATCGACATACCGATAAAAAAGGTATCATTCCAACAAATGATCAGTCAATTCAATTTATCAAGATTAAGACAACTTGATCCAAGTATCTATAATGATTTCCAATCCTATTCGGGTCAAATTCAGTCATTCTCAACGAGACATAATACAATGCATCAATTGTATACCATTAATCCAATCCATATATTTTTCAACATCCGATATCTCAATTCAATTTATCATATTTATGATATCCTTGGTGGACACAACTCAATCAATCTATTTTCCAACATCCGATATCTCAATTTAATTTATCTATTTTATACCATCGGGACAAATTATGTCATTCTCAACGAGATATAATACAATGCATCTATTATATACCATTAATCCATCTATTTTCCAACATCCGATATCTCAATTCAATTTTATCAAACCGTATATGTTCAAATATCATATCCATGCAAACTATCAAGTAAATTGAAAGTGTTATGCATTCAATTCAGCATCTCATGCAAAATACGGAGAATGATGGCATAACATATCAAAATTTTCAAAATCAATCATAAACAAATCTTAAAATGGACATAGAAACATGTAGCATTGATTCAAAAATCAAATTTAAAAAGGTTACACATCATTATAAATTACCTGTAGTGAAGTGCATATTTATCGACATACCGATAAAAAAGGTATCATTCCAACAAATGATCAGTCAATTCAATTTATCAAGATTAAGACAACTTGATCCAAGTATCTAAAATGATTTCCAATCCTATTCGGGTCAAATTCAGTCATTCTCAACGAGACATAATACAATGCATCAATTGTATACCATTAATCCAATCCATATATTTTTCAACATCCGATATCTCAATTCAATTTATCATATTTATGATATCCTTGGTGGACACAACTCAATCAATCTATTTTCCAACATCCGATATCTCAATTTAATTTATCTATTTTATACCATTGGGACAAATTATGTCATTCTCAACGAGATATAATACAATGCATCTATTATATACCATTAATCCATCTATTTTCCATCATCCGATATCTCAATTCAATTTTATCAAACCGTATATGTTCAAATATCATATCCATCCAAACTATCAAGTAAATTGAAGGTGCTATGCATTCAATTCAGCATCTGATGCAAAATACGGAGAATGATGGCATAACATATCAAAATTTTCAAAATCCATCATAAATAAATCTAAAAATGGACAGAGAAACATGTAGCAGTGATTCAAAAATCAAATTTAAAAAGGTTACACATCATTATAAATTACCTCTAGTGAAGTGCATATTTAACGACATACCGATAAAAAAGCTATTATTCCAACAAACGATCCGTCAATTCAATTTATCAAGAGTAAGACAACTTGATCCAAGTATCTAAAATCACTGCCAATTCTATTCGGGAAAAATTGGGCCATTCTCAGCGAGATAATACAATGCATCAATTTTATACCATTAATCCAATCCATATATTTTTCAACATCCGATATCTCAATTCAATTTATCATATTTATGATATCCTTGGTGGACACAACTCAATCAATCTATTTTCCAACATCCGATATCTCAATTTAATTTATCTATTTTATACCATCGGGACAAATTATGTCATTCTCAACGAGATATAATACAATGCATCTATTATATACCATTAATCCATCTATTTTCCAACATCCGATATCTCAATTCAATTTTATCAAACCGTATATGTTCAAATATCATATCCATGCAAACTATCAAGTAAATTGAAAGTTGTATGCATTCAATTCAGCATCTCATGCAAAATACGGAGAATGATGGCATAACATATCAAAATTTTCAAAATCAATCATAAACAAATCTTAAAATGAACATAGAAACATGTAGCATTGATTCAAAAATCAAATTTAAAAAGGTTACACATCATTATAAATTACCTCTAGTGAAATGCATATTTAACGGCATACCGATGATAAAACTATCATTCCAACAAACGATTCGTCAATTCAATTTATAAAGATTAAGACAACTTGATCCAAGTATCTAAAATCATTTCCAATCCTATTCGGGACAAATTCGGTCATTCTCAACGAGAGATAATACAATGCATCAATTTGATACCTTTAATCCAATCCATATATTTTTCAACATCCGATATCTCAATTCAATTTATCATATTTATGATATCATTGGGGGACACAACTCAATCAATATATTTTCCAACATCCGATATCTCAACTTAATTTATCTATTTTATACCATCGGGACAAATTATGCCATTCTCAACGAGACATAATACAATGAATCTATTATATACCATTAACCCATCTATTTTCCAACATCCGATATTTCAATTCAATCCCTCTATTTTCCAACATCCGATATCTCAATTCAATTTTATCAAACCGTATATGTTCAAATATCATATTCATGCATACTATCAAGTAAATTGAAAGTGCTATGTATTCAATTCAGCATCTCTTGCAAAATAAGGAGAATGATAGCATAACATATCAAAATTTTCAAAATCCATCATAAACAAATCTTAAAATGGACAGAGAAACATGTAGCAATGATTCAATAATCAAATTTAAAAAGGTTACACATCATTATAAATTACCTGTAGTGAAGTGCATATTTAACGACATACCGATAAAAAAGGTATCATTCCAACAAATGATCCGTCAATTCAATTTATCAAGATTAAGACAACTTGATCCAAGTATCTAAAATGATTTCCAATCCTATTCGGGTCAAATTCAGTCATTCTCAACGAGACATAATACAATGCATCAATTGTATACCATTAATCCAATCCATATATTTTTCAACATCCGATATCTCAATTCAATTTATCATATTTATGATATCATTGGGGGACACAACTCAATCAATCTATTTTCCAACATCCGATATCTCAACTTAATTTATCTATTTTATACCATCGGGACAAATTATGCCATTTTCAACGAGACATAATACAATGAATCTATTATATACCATTAACCCATCTATTTTCCAACATCCGATATTTCAATTCAATCCATCTATTTTCCAACATCCGATATCTCAATTCAATTTTATCAAACCGTATATGTTCAAATATCATATTCATGCATACTATCAAGTAAATTGAAAGTGCTATGTATTCAATTCAGCATCTCTTGCAAAATAAGGAGAATGATAACATAACATATCAAAATTTTCAAAATCCATCATAAACAAATCTTAAAATGGACAGAGAAACATGTAGCAATGATTCAATAATCAAATTTAAAAAGGTTACACATCATTATAAATTACCTGTAGTGAAGTGCATATTTATCGACATACCGATAAAAAAAGTATCATTCCAACAAATGATCAGTCAATTCAATTTATCAAGATTAAGACAACTTGATCCAAGTATCTAAAATGATTTCCAATCCTATTCGGGTCAAATTCAGTCATTCTCAACGAGACATAATACAATGCATCAATTGTATACCATTAATCCAATCCATATATTTTTCAACATCCGATATCTCAATTCAATTTATCATATTTATGATATCCTTGGTGGACACAACTCAATCAATCTATTTTCCAACATCCGATATCTCAATTTAATTTATCTATTTTATACCATCGGGACAAATTATGTCATTCTCAACGAGATATAATACAATGCATCTATTATATACCATTAATCCATCTATTTTCCAACATCCGATATCTCAATTCAATTTTATCAAACCGTATATGTTCAAATATCATATCCATGCAAACTATCAAGTAAATTGAAAGTGTTATGCATTCAATTCAGCATCTCATGCAAAATACGGAGAATGATGGCATAACATATCAAAATTTTCAAAATCAATCATAAACAAATCTTAAAATGGACATAGAAACATGTAGCATTGATTCAAAAATCAAATTTAAAAAGGTTACACATCATTATAAATTACCTCTAGTGAAATGCATATTTAACGGCATACCGATGATAAAACTATCATTCCAACAAACGATTCGTCAATTCAATTTATCAAGATTAAGACAACTTGATCCAATTATCTAAAATGATTTCCAATCCTATTCGGGTCAAATTCAGTCATTCTCAACGAGACATAATACAATGCATCAATTGTATACCATTAATCGAATCCATATATTTTTCAACATCCGATATCTCAATTCAATTTATCATATTTATGATATCCTTGGTGGACACAACTCAATCAATCTATTTTTCAACATCCGATATCTCAATTTAATTTATCTATTTTATACCATCGGGACAAATTATGTCATTCTCAACGAGATATAATACAATGCATCTATTATATACCATTAATCTATCTATTTTCCAACATCCGATATCTCAATTCAATTTTATCAAACCGTATATGTTCAAATATCATATCCATGCAAACTATCAAGTAAATTGAAAGTGTTATGCATTCAATTCAGCATCTCATGCAAAATACGGAGAATGATGGCATAACATATCAAAATTTTCAAAATCAACCATAAACAAATCTTAAAATGGACATAGAAACATGTAGAATTGATTCAAAAATCAAATTTAAAAAGGTTACACATCATTATAAATTACCTGTAGTGAAGTGCATATTTATCGACATACCGATAAAAAAGGTATCATTCCAACAAATGATCAGTCAATTCAATTTATCAAGATTAAGACAACTTGATCCAATTATCTAAAATGATTTCCAATCCTATTCGGGTCAAATTCAGTCATTCTCAACGAGACATAATACAATGCATCAATTGTATACCATTAATCGAATCCATATATTTTTCAACATCCGATATCTCAATTCAATTTATCATATTTATGATATCCTTGGTGGACACAACTCAATCAATCTATTTTCCAACATCCGATATCTCAATTTAATTTATCTATTTTATACCATCGGGACAAATTATGTCATTCTCAACGAGATATAATACAATGCATCTATTATATACCATTAATCCATCTATTTTCCAACATCCGATATCTCAATTCAATTTTATCAAACCGTATATGTTCAAATATCATATCCATGCAAACTATCAAGTAAATTGAAAGTGTTATGCATTCAATTCAGCATCTCATGCAAAATACGGAGAATGATGGCATAACATATCAAAATTTTCAAAATCAATCATAAACAAATCTTAAAATGGACATAGAAACATGTAGCATTGATTCAAAAATCAAATTTAAAAAGGTTACACATCATTATAAATTACCTCTAGTGAAATGCATATTTAACGGCATACCGATGATAAAACTATCATTCCAACAAACGATTCGTCAATTCAATTTATCAAGATTAAGACAACTTGATCCAAGTATCTAAAATCATTTCCAATCCTATTCGGGACAAATTCGGTCATTCTCAACGAGAGATAATACAATGCATCAATTTTATACCTTTAATCCAATCCATATATTTTTCAACATCCGATATCTCAATTCAATTTATCATATTTATAATATCATTGGGGGACACAACTCAATCAATCTATTTTCCAACATCCGATATCTCAACTTAATTTATCTATTTTATACCATCGGGACAAATTATGCCATTCTCAACGAGACATAATACAATGAATCTATTATATACCATTAACCCATCTATTTTCCAACATCCGATATTTCAATTCAATCCATCTATTTTCCAACATCCGATATCTCAATTCAATTTTATCAAACCGTATATGTTCAAATATCATATTCATGCATACTATCAAGTAAATTGAAAGTGCTATGTATTCAATTCAGCATCTCTTGCAAAATAAGGAGAATGATAGCATAACATATCAAAATTTTCAAAATCCATCATAAACAAATCTTAAAATGGACAGAGAAACATGTAGCAATGATTCAATAATCAAATTTAAAAAGGTTACACATCATTATAAATTACCTGTAGTGAAGTGCATATTTAACGACATACCGATAAAAAAGGTATCATTCCAACAAATGATCCGTCAATTCAATTTATCAAGATTAAGACAACTTGATCCAAGTATCTAAAATGATTTCCAATCCTATTCGGGTCAAATTCAGTCATTCTCAACGAGACATAATACAATGCATCAATTGTATACCATTAATCCAATCCATATATTTTTCAACATCCGATATCTCAATTCAATTTATCATATTTATGATATCATTGGGGGACACAACTCAATCAATCTATTTTCCAACATCCGATATCTCAACTTAATTTATCTATTTTATACCATCGGGACAAATTATGTCATTCTCAACGAGATATAATACAATGCATCTATTATATACCATTAATCCATCTATTTTCCAACATCCGATATCTCAATTCAATTTTATCAAACCGTATATGTTCAAATATCATATCCATGCAAACTATCAAGTAAATTGAAAGTGTTATGCATTCAATTCAGCATCTCATGCAAAATACGGAGAATGATGGCATAACATATCAAAATTTTCAAAATCAATCATAAACAAATCTTAAAATGGACATAGAAACATGTAGCATTGATTCAAAAATCAAATTTAAAAAGGTTACACATCATTATAAATTACCTCTAGTGAAATGCATATTTAACGGCATACCGATGATAAAACTATCATTCCAACAAACGATTCGTCAATTCAATTTATCAAGATTAAGACAACTTGATCCAAGTATCTAAAATCATTTCCAATCCTATTCGGGACAAATTCGGTCATTCTCAACGAGAGATAATACAATGCATCAATTTTATACCTTTAATCCAATCCATATATTTTTCAACATCCGATATCTCAATTCAATTTATCATATTTATGATATCATTGGGGGACACAACTCAATCAATCTATTTTCCAACATCCGATATCTCAACTTAATTTATCTATTTTATACCATCGGGACAAATTATGCCATTCTCAACGAGACATAATACAATGAATCTATTATATACCATTAACCCATCTATTTTCCAACATCCGATATTTCAATTCAATCCATCTATTTTCCAACATCCGATATCTCAATTCAATTTTATCAAACCGTATATGTTCAAATTTCATATTCATGCATACTATCAAGTAAATTGAAAGTGCTATGTATTCAATAGCATCTCTTGCAAAATAAGGAGAATGATAACATAACATATCAAAATTTTCAAAATCCATCATAAACAAATCTTAAAATGGACAGAGAAACATGTAGCAATGATTCAATAATCAAATTTAAAAAGGTTACACATCATTATAAATTACCTGTAGTGAAGTGCATATTTATCGACATACCGATAAAAAAAAGTATCATTCCAACAAATGATCAGTCAATTCAATTTATCAAGATTAAGACAACTTGATCCAAGTATCTAAAATGATTTCCAATCCTATTCGGGTCAAATTCAGTCATTCTCAACGAGACATAATACAATGCATCAATTGTATACCATTAATCCAATCCATATATTTTTCAACATCCGATATCTCAATTCAATTTATCATATTTATGATATCCTTGGTGGACACAACTCAATCAATCTATTTTTCAACATCCGATATCTCAATTTAATTTATCTATTTTATACCATCGGGACAAATTATGTTATTCTCAACGAGATATAATACAATGCATCTATTATATACCATTAATCTATCTATTTTCCAACAACCGATATCTCAATTCAATTTTATCAAACCGTATATGTTCAAATATCATATCCATGCAAACTATCAAGTAAATTGAAAGTGTTATGCATTCAATTCAGCATCTCATGCAAAATACGGAGAATGATGGCATAACATATCAAAATTTTCAAAATCAATCATAAACAAATCTTAAAATGGACATAGAAACATGTAGCATTGATTCAAAAATCAAATTTGAAAAGGTTACACATCATTATAAATTACCTGTAGTGAAGTGCATATTTATCGACATACCGATAAAAAAAGTATCATTCCAACAAATGATCAGTCAATTCAATTTATCAAGATTAAGACAACTTGATCCAAGTATCTAAAATGATTTCCAATCCTATTCGGGTCAAATTCAGTCATTCTCAACGAGACATAAACAATGCATCAATTGTATACCATTAATCCAATCCATATATTTTTCAACATCCGATATCTCAATTCAATTTATCATATTTATGATATCCTTGGTGGACACAACTCAATCAATCTATTTTTCAACATCCGATATCTCAATTTAATTTATCTATTTTATACCATCGGGACAAATTATGTCATTCTCAACGAGATATAATACAATGCATCTATTATATACCATTAATCTATCTATTTTCCAACATCCGATATCTCAATTCAATTTTATCAAACCGTATATGTTCAAATATCATATCCATGCAAACTATCAAGTAAATTGAAGGTGTTATGCATTCAATTCAGCATCTCATGCAAAATACGGAGAATGATGGCATAACATATCAAAATTTTCAAAATCAATCATAAACAAATCTTAAAATGGACATAGAAACATGTAGCATTGATTCAAAAATCAAATTTAAAAAGGTTACACATCATTATAAATTACCTGTAGTGAAGTGCATATTTATCGACATACCGATAAAAAAAGTATCATTCCAACAAATGATCAGTCAATTCAATTTATCAAGATTAAGACAACTTGATCCAAGTATCTAAAATGATTTCCAATCCTATTCGGGTCAAATTCAGTCATTCTCAACGAGACATAAACAATGCATCAATTGTATACCATTAATCCAATCCATATATTTTTCAACATCCGATATCTCAATTCAATTTATCATATTTATGATATCCTTGGTGGACACAACTCAATCAATCTATTTTTCAACATCCGATATCTCAATTTAATTTATCTATTTTATACCATCGGGACAAATTATGTCATTCTCAACGAGATATAATACAATGCATCTATTATATACCATTAATCTATCTATTTTCCAAAATCCGATATCTCAATTCAATTTTATCAAACCGTATATGTTCAAATATCATATCCATGCAAACTATCAAGTAAATTGAAAGTGTTATGCATTCAATTCAGCATCTCATGCAAAATACGGAGAATGATGGCATAACATATCAAAATTTTCAAAATCAATCATAAACAAATCTTAAAATGGACATAGAAACATGTAGCATTGATTCAAAAATCAAATTTAAAAAGGTTACACATCATTATAAATTACCTGTAGTGAAGTGCATATTTATCGACATACCGATAAAAAAAGTATCATTCCAACAAATGATCAGTCAATTCAATTTATCAAGATTAAGACAACTTGATCCAAGTATCTAAAATGATTTCCAATCCTATTCGGGTCAAATTCAGTCATTCTCAACGAGACATAATACAATGCATCAATTGTATACCATTAATCCAATCCATATATTTTTCAACATCCGATATCTCAATTCAATTTATCATATTTATGATATCCTTGGTGGACACAACTCAATCAATCTATTTTTCAACATCCGATATCTCAATTTAATTTATCTATTTTATACCATCGGGACAAATTATGTCATTCTCAACGAGATATAATACAATGCATCTATTATATACCATTAATCTATCTATTTTCCAACATCCGATATCTCAATTCAATTTTATCAAACCGTATATGTTCAAATATCATATCCATGCAAACTATCAAGTAAATTGAAAGTGTTATGCATTCAATTCAGCATCTCATGCAAAATACGGAGAATGATGGCATAACATATCAAAATTTTCAAAATCAATCATAAACAAATCTTAAAATGGACATAGAAACATGTAGCATTGATTCAAAAATCAAATTTAAAAAGGTTACACATCATTATAAATTACCTGTAGTGAAGTGCATATTTATCGACATACCGATAAAAAAGGTATCATTCCAACAAATGATCAGTCAATTCAATTTATCAAGATTAAGACAACTTGATCCAAGTATCTATAATGATTTCCAATCCTATTCGGGTCAAATTCAGTCATTCTCAACGAGACATAATACAATGCATCAATTGTATACCATTAATCCAATCCATATATTTTTCAACATCCGATATCTCAATTCAATTTATCATATTTATGATATCCTTGGTGGACACAACTCAATCAATCTATTTTCCAACATCCGATATCTCAATTTAATTTATCTATTTTATACCATCGGGACAAATTATGTCATTCTCAACGAGATATAATACAATGCATCTATTATATACCATTAATCCATCTATTTTCCAACATCCGATATCTCAATTCAATTTTATCAAACCGTATATGTTCAAATATCATATCCATGCAAACTATCAAGTAAATTGAAAGTGTTATGCATTCAATTCAGCATCTCATGCAAAATACGGAGAATGATGGCATAACATATCAAAATTTTCAAAATCAATCATAAACAAATCTTAAAATGGACATAGAAACATGTAGCATTGATTCAAAAATCAAATTTAAAAAGGTTACACATCATTATAAATTACCTGTAGTGAAGTGCATATTTATCGACATACCGATAAAAAAGGTATCATTCCAACAAATGATCAGTCAATTCAATTTATCAAGATTAAGACAACTTGATCCAAGTATCTAAAATGATTTCCAATCCTATTCGGGTCAAATTCAGTCATTCTCAACGAGACATAATACAATGCATCAATTGTATACCATTAATCCAATCCATATATTTTTCAACATCCGATATCTCAATTCAATTTATCATATTTATGATATCCTTGGTGGACACAACTCAATCAATCTATTTTCCAACATCCGATATCTCAATTTAATTTATCTATTTTATACCATTGGGACAAATTATGTCATTCTCAACGAGATATAATACAATGCATCTATTATATACCATTAATCCATCTATTTTCCATCATCCGATATCTCAATTCAATTTTATCAAACCGTATATGTTCAAATATCATATCCATCCAAACTATCAAGTAAATTGAAGGTGCTATGCATTCAATTCAGCATCTGATGCAAAATACGGAGAATGATGGCATAACATATCAAAATTTTCAAAATCCATCATAAATAAATCTAAAAATGGACAGAGAAACATGTAGCAGTGATTCAAAAATCAAATTTAAAAAGGTTACACATCATTATAAATTACCTCTAGTGAAGTGCATATTTAACGACATACCGATAAAAAAGCTATTATTCCAACAAACGATCCGTCAATTCAATTTATCAAGAGTAAGACAACTTGATCCAAGTATCTAAAATCACTGCCAATTCTATTCGGGAAAAATTGGGCCATTCTCAGCGAGATAATACAATGCATCAATTTTATACCATTAATCCAATCCATATATTTTTCAACATCCGATATCTCAATTCAATTTATCATATTTATGATATCCTTGGTGGACACAACTCAATCAATCTATTTTCCAACATCCGATATCTCAATTTAATTTATCTATTTTATACCATCGGGACAAATTATGTCATTCTCAACGAGATATAATACAATGCATCTATTATATACCATTAATCCATCTATTTTCCAACATCCGATATCTCAATTCAATTTTATCAAACCGTATATGTTCAAATATCATATCCATGCAAACTATCAAGTAAATTGAAAGTTGTATGCATTCAATTCAGCATCTCATGCAAAATACGGAGAATGATGGCATAACATATCAAAATTTTCAAAATCAATCATAAACAAATCTTAAAATGAACATAGAAACATGTAGCATTGATTCAAAAATCAAATTTAAAAAGGTTACACATCATTATAAATTACCTCTAGTGAAATGCATATTTAACGGCATACCGATGATAAAACTATCATTCCAACAAACGATTCGTCAATTCAATTTATAAAGATTAAGACAACTTGATCCAAGTATCTAAAATCATTTCCAATCCTATTCGGGACAAATTCGGTCATTCTCAACGAGAGATAATACAATGCATCAATTTGATACCTTTAATCCAATCCATATATTTTTCAACATCCGATATCTCAATTCAATTTATCATATTTATGATATCATTGGGGGACACAACTCAATCAATATATTTTCCAACATCCGATATCTCAACTTAATTTATCTATTTTATACCATCGGGACAAATTATGCCATTCTCAACGAGACATAATACAATGAATCTATTATATACCATTAACCCATCTATTTTCCAACATCCGATATTTCAATTCAATCCCTCTATTTTCCAACATCCGATATCTCAATTCAATTTTATCAAACCGTATATGTTCAAATATCATATTCATGCATACTATCAAGTAAATTGAAAGTGCTATGTATTCAATTCAGCATCTCTTGCAAAATAAGGAGAATGATAGCATAACATATCAAAATTTTCAAAATCCATCATAAACAAATCTTAAAATGGACAGAGAAACATGTAGCAATGATTCAATAATCAAATTTAAAAAGGTTACACATCATTATAAATTACCTGTAGTGAAGTGCATATTTAACGACATACCGATAAAAAAGGTATCATTCCAACAAATGATCCGTCAATTCAATTTATCAAGATTAAGACAACTTGATCCAAGTATCTAAAATGATTTCCAATCCTATTCGGGTCAAATTCAGTCATTCTCAACGAGACATAATACAATGCATCAATTGTATACCATTAATCCAATCCATATATTTTTCAACATCCGATATCTCAATTCAATTTATCATATTTATGATATCATTGGGGGACACAACTCAATCAATCTATTTTCCAACATCCGATATCTCAACTTAATTTATCTATTTTATACCATCGGGACAAATTATGCCATTTTCAACGAGACATAATACAATGAATCTATTATATACCATTAACCCATCTATTTTCCAACATCCGATATTTCAATTCAATCCATCTATTTTCCAACATCCGATATCTCAATTCAATTTTATCAAACCGTATATGTTCAAATATCATATTCATGCATACTATCAAGTAAATTGAAAGTGCTATGTATTCAATTCAGCATCTCTTGCAAAATAAGGAGAATGATAACATAACATATCAAAATTTTCAAAATCCATCATAAACAAATCTTAAAATGGACAGAGAAACATGTAGCAATGATTCAATAATCAAATTTAAAAAGGTTACACATCATTATAAATTACCTGTAGTGAAGTGCATATTTATCGACATACCGATAAAAAAAGTATCATTCCAACAAATGATCAGTCAATTCAATTTATCAAGATTAAGACAACTTGATCCAAGTATCTAAAATGATTTCCAATCCTATTCGGGTCAAATTCAGTCATTCTCAACGAGACATAATACAATGCATCAATTGTATACCATTAATCCAATCCATATATTTTTCAACATCCGATATCTCAATTCAATTTATCATATTTATGATATCCTTGGTGGACACAACTCAATCAATCTATTTTCCAACATCCGATATCTCAATTTAATTTATCTATTTTATACCATCGGGACAAATTATGTCATTCTCAACGAGATATAATACAATGCATCTATTATATACCATTAATCCATCTATTTTCCAACATCCGATATCTCAATTCAATTTTATCAAACCATATATGTTCAAATATCATATCCATGCAAACTATCAAGTAAATTGAAAGTGCTATGCATTCAATTCAGCATCTCATGCAAAATACGGAAAATGATGGCATAACATATCAAAATTTTCAAAATCAATCATAAACAAATCTTAAAATGGACATAGAAACATGTAGCATTGATTCAAAAATCAAATTTAAAAAGGTTACACATCATTATAAATTACCTGTAGTGAAGTGCATATTTATCGACATACCGATAAAAAAGGTATCATTCCAACAAATGATCAGTCAATTCAATTTATCAAGATTAAGACAACTTGATCCAAGTATCTAAAATGATTTCCAATCCTATTCGGGTCAAATTCAGTCATTCTCAACGAGACATAATACAATGCATCAATTGTATACCATTAATCCAATCCATATATTTTTCAACATCCGATATCTCAATTCAATTTATCATATTTATGATATCCTTGGTGGACACAACTCAATCAATCTATTTTCCAACATCCGATATCTCAATTTAATTTATCTATTTTATACCATCGGGACAAATTATGTCATTCTCAACGAGATATAATACAATGCATCTATTATATACCATTAATCTATCTATTTTCCAAAATCCGATATCTCAATTCAATTTTATCAAACCGTATATGTTCAAATATCATATCCATGCAAACTATCAAGTAAATTGAAAGTGTTATGCATTCAATTCAGCATCTCATGCAAAATACGGAGAATGATGGCATAACATATCAAAATTTTCAAAATCAATCATAAACAAATCTTAAAATGGACATAGAAACATGTAGCATTGATTCAAAAATCAAATTTAAAAAGGTTACACATCATTATAAATTACCTGTAGTGAAGTGCATATTTATCGACATACCGATAAAAAAAGTATCATTCCAACAAATGATCAGTCAATTCAATTTATCAAGATTAAGACAACTTGATCCAAGTATCTAAAATGATTTCCAATCCTATTCGGGTCAAATTCAGTCATTCTCAACGAGACATAATACAATGCATCAATTGTATACCATTAATCCAATCCATATATTTTTCAACATCCGATATCTCAATTCAATTTATCATATTTATGATATCCTTGGTGGACACAACTCAATCAATCTATTTTTCAACATCCGATATCTCAATTTAATTTATCTATTTTATACCATCGGGACAAATTATGTCATTCTCAACGAGATATAATACAATGCATCTATTATATACCATTAATCTATCTATTTTCCAACATCCGATATCTCAATTCAATTTTATCAAACCGTATATGTTCAAATATCATATCCATGCAAACTATCAAGTAAATTGAAAGTGTTATGCATTCAATTCAGCATCTCATGCAAAATACGGAGAATGATGGCATAACATATCAAAATTTTCAAAATCAATCATAAACAAATCTTAAAATGGACATAGAAACATGTAGCATTGATTCAAAAATCAAATTTAAAAAGGTTACACATCATTATAAATTACCTGTAGTGAAGTGCATATTTATCGACATACCGATAAAAAAGGTATCATTCCAACAAATGATCAGTCAATTCAATTTATCAAGATTAAGACAACTTGATCCAAGTATCTATAATGATTTCCAATCCTATTCGGGTCAAATTCAGTCATTCTCAACGAGACATAATACAATGCATCAATTGTATACCATTAATCCAATCCATATATTTTTCAACATCCGATATCTCAATTCAATTTATCATATTTATGATATCCTTGGTGGACACAACTCAATCAATCTATTTTCCAACATCCGATATCTCAATTTAATTTATCTATTTTATACCATCGGGACAAATTATGTCATTCTCAACGAGATATAATACAATGCATCTATTATATACCATTAATCCATCTATTTTCCAACATCCGATATCTCAATTCAATTTTATCAAACCGTATATGTTCAAATATCATATCCATGCAAACTATCAAGTAAATTGAAAGTGTTATGCATTCAATTCAGCATCTCATGCAAAATACGGAGAATGATGGCATAACATATCAAAATTTTCAAAATCAATCATAAACAAATCTTAAAATGGACATAGAAACATGTAGCATTGATTCAAAAATCAAATTTAAAAAGGTTACACATCATTATAAATTACCTGTAGTGAAGTGCATATTTATCGACATACCGATAAAAAAGGTATCATTCCAACAAATGATCAGTCAATTCAATTTATCAAGATTAAGACAACTTGATCCAAGTATCTAAAATGATTTCCAATCCTATTCGGGTCAAATTCAGTCATTCTCAACGAGACATAATACAATGCATCAATTGTATACCATTAATCCAATCCATATATTTTTCAACATCCGATATCTCAATTCAATTTATCATATTTATGATATCCTTGGTGGACACAACTCAATCAATCTATTTTCCAACATCCGATATCTCAATTTAATTTATCTATTTTATACCACTGGGACAAATTATGTCATTCTCAACGAGATATAATACAATGCATCTATTATATACCATTAATCCATCTATTTTCCATCATCCGATATCTCAATTCAATTTTATCAAACCGTATATGTTCAAATATCATATCCATCCAAACTATCAAGTAAATTGAAAGTGCTATGCATTCAATTCAGCATCTGATGCAAAATACGGAGAATGATGGCATAACATATCAAAATTTTCAAAATCCATCATAAATAAATCTAAAAATGGACAGAGAAACATGTAGCAGTGATTCAAAAATCAAATTTAAAAAGGTTACACATCATTATAAATTACCTCTAGTGAAGTGCATATTTAACGACATACCGATAAAAAAGCTATTATTCCAACAAACGATCCGTCAATTCAATTTATCAAGAGTAAGACAACTTGATCCAAGTATCTAAAATCACTGCCAATTCTATTCGGGAAAAATTGGGCCATTCTCAGCGAGATAATACAATGCATCAATTTTATACCATTAATCCAATCCATATATTTTTCAACATCCGATATCTCAATTCAATTTATCATATTTATGATATCCTTGGTGGACACAACTCAATCAATCTATTTTCCAACATCCGATATCTCAATTTAATTTATCTATTTTATACCATCGGGACAAATTATGTCATTCTCAACGAGATATAATACAATGCATCTATTATATACCATTAATCCATCTATTTTCCAACATCCGATATCTCAATTCAATTTTATCAAACCGTATATGTTCAAATATCATATCCATGCAAACTATCAAGTAAATTGAAAGTTGTATGCATTCAATTCAGCATCTCATGCAAAATACGGAGAATGATGGCATAACATATCAAAATTTTCAAAATCAATCATAAACAAATCTTAAAATGAACATAGAAACATGTAGCATTGATTCAAAAATCAAATTTAAAAAGGTTACACATCATTATAAATTACCTCTAGTGAAATGCATATTTAACGGCATACCGATGATAAAACTATCATTCCAACAAACGATTCGTCAATTCAATTTATAAAGATTAAGACAACTTGATCCAAGTATCTAAAATCATTTCCAATCCTATTCGGGACAAATTCGGTCATTCTCAACGAGAGATAATACAATGCATCAATTTGATACCTTTAATCCAATCCATATATTTTTCAACATCCGATATCTCAATTCAATTTATCATATTTATGATATCATTGGGGGACACAACTCAATCAATATATTTTCCAACATCCGATATCTCAACTTAATTTATCTATTTTATACCATCGGGACAAATTATGCCATTCTCAACGAGACATAATACAATGAATCTATTATATACCATTAACCCATCTATTTTCCAACATCCGATATTTCAATTCAATCCCTCTATTTTCCAACATCCGATATCTCAATTCAATTTTATCAAACCGTATATGTTCAAATATCATATTCATGCATACTATCAAGTAAATTGAAAGTGCTATGTATTCAATTCAGCATCTCTTGCAAAATAAGGAGAATGATAGCATAACATATCAAAATTTTCAAAATCCATCATAAACAAATCTTAAAATGGACAGAGAAACATGTAGCATTGATTCAAAAATCAAATTTAAAAAGGTTACACATCATTATAAATTACCTGTAGTGAAGTGCATATTTATCGACATACCGATAAAAAAGGTATCATTCCAACAAATGATCAGTCAATTCAATTTATCAAGATTAAGACAACTTGATCCAAGTATCTATAATGATTTCCAATCCTATTCGGGTCAAATTCAGTCATTCTCAACGAGACATAATACAATGCATCAATTGTATACCATTAATCCAATCCATATATTTTTCAACATCCGATATCTCAATTCAATTTATCATATTTATGATATCCTTGGTGGACACAACTCAATCAATCTATTTTCCAACATCCGATATCTCAATTTAATTTATCTATTTTATACCATCGGGACAAATTATGTCATTCTCAACGAGATATAATACAATGCATCTATTATATACCATTAATCCATCTATTTTCCAACATCCGATATCTCAATTCAATTTTATCAAACCGTATATGTTCAAATATCATATCCATGCAAACTATCAAGTAAATTGAAAGTGTTATGCATTCAATTCAGCATCTCATGCAAAATACGGAGAATGATGGCATAACATATCAAAATTTTCAAAATCAATCATAAACAAATCTTAAAATGGACATAGAAACATGTAGCATTGATTCAAAAATCAAATTTAAAAAGGTTACACATCATTATAAATTACCTGTAGTGAAGTGCATATTTATCGACATACCGATAAAAAAGGTATCATTCCAACAAATGATCAGTCAATTCAATTTATCAAGATTAAGACAACTTGATCCAAGTATCTAAAATGATTTCCAATCCTATTCGGGTCAAATTCAGTCATTCTCAACGAGACATAATACAATGCATCAATTGTATACCATTAATCCAATCCATATATTTTTCAACATCCGATATCTCAATTCAATTTATCATATTTATGATATCCTTGGTGGACACAACTCAATCAATCTATTTTCCAACATCCGATATCTCAATTTAATTTATCTATTTTATACCATTGGGACAAATTATGTCATTCTCAACGAGATATAATACAATGCATCTATTATATACCATTAATCCATCTATTTTCCATCATCCGATATCTCAATTCAATTTTATCAAACCGTATATGTTCAAATATCATATCCATCCAAACTATCAAGTAAATTGAAAGTGCTATGCATTCAATTCAGCATCTGATGCAAAATACGGAGAATGATGGCATAACATATCAAAATTTTCAAAATCCATCATAAATAAATCTAAAAATGGACAGAGAAACATGTAGCAGTGATTCAAAAATCAAATTTAAAAAGGTTACACATCATTATAAATTACCTCTAGTGAAGTGCATATTTAACGACATACCGATAAAAAAGCTATTATTCCAACAAACGATCCGTCAATTCAATTTATCAAGAGTAAGACAACTTGATCCAAGTATCTAAAATCACTGCCAATTCTATTCGGGAAAAATTGGGCCATTCTCAGCGAGATAATACAATGCATCAATTTTATACCATTAATCCAATCCATATATTTTTCAACATCCGATATCTCAATTCAATTTATCATATTTATGATATCCTTGGTGGACACAACTCAATCAATCTATTTTCCAACATCCGATATCTCAATTTAATTTATCTATTTTATACCATCGGGACAAATTATGTCATTCTCAACGAGATATAATACAATGCATCTATTATATACCATTAATCCATCTATTTTCCAACATCCGATATCTCAATTCAATTTTATCAAACCGTATATGTTCAAATATCATATCCATGCAAACTATCAAGTAAATTGAAAGTTGTATGCATTCAATTCAGCATCTCATGCAAAATACGGAGAATGATGGCATAACATATCAAAATTTTCAAAATCAATCATAAACAAATCTTAAAATGAACATAGAAACATGTAGCATTGATTCAAAAATCAAATTTAAAAAGGTTACACATCATTATAAATTACCTCTAGTGAAATGCATATTTAACGGCATACCGATGATAAAACTATCATTCCAACAAACGATTCGTCAATTCAATTTATAAAGATTAAGACAACTTGATCCAAGTATCTAAAATCATTTCCAATCCTATTCGGGACAAATTCGGTCATTCTCAACGAGAGATAATACAATGCATCAATTTGATACCTTTAATCCAATCCATATATTTTTCAACATCCGATATCTCAATTCAATTTATCATATTTATGATATCATTGGGGGACACAACTCAATCAATATATTTTCCAACATCCGATATCTCAACTTAATTTATCTATTTTATACCATCGGGACAAATTATGCCATTCTCAACGAGACATAATACAATGAATCTATTATATACCATTAACCCATCTATTTTCCAACATCCGATATTTCAATTCAATCCCTCTATTTTCCAACATCCGATATCTCAATTCAATTTTATCAAACCGTATATGTTCAAATATCATATTCATGCATACTATCAAGTAAATTGAAAGTGCTATGTATTCAATTCAGCATCTCTTGCAAAATAAGGAGAATGATAGCATAACATATCAAAATTTTCAAAATCCATCATAAACAAATCTTAAAATGGACAGAGAAACATGTAGCAATGATTCAATAATCAAATTTAAAAAGGTTACACATCATTATAAATTACCTGTAGTGAAGTGCATATTTAACGACATACCGATAAAAAAGGTATCATTCCAACAAATGATCCGTCAATTCAATTTATCAAGATTAAGACAACTTGATCCAAGTATCTAAAATGATTTCCAATCCTATTCGGGTCAAATTCAGTCATTCTCAACGAGACATAATACAATGCATCAATTGTATACCATTAATCCAATCCATATATTTTTCAACATCCGATATCTCAATTCAATTTATCATATTTATGATATCATTGGGGGACACAACTCAATCAATCTATTTTCCAACATCCGATATCTCAACTTAATTTATCTATTTTATACCATCGGGACAAATTATGCCATTTTCAACGAGACATAATACAATGAATCTATTATATACCATTAACCCATCTATTTTCCAACATCCGATATTTCAATTCAATCCATCTATTTTCCAACATCCGATATCTCAATTCAATTTTATCAAACCGTATATGTTCAAATATCATATTCATGCATACTATCAAGTAAATTGAAAGTGCTATGTATTCAATTCAGCATCTCTTGCAAAATAAGGAGAATGATAACATAACATATCAAAATTTTCAAAATCCATCATAAACAAATCTTAAAATGGACAGAGAAACATGTAGCAATGATTCAATAATCAAATTTAAAAAGGTTACACATCATTATAAATTACCTGTAGTGAAGTGCATATTTATCGACATACCGATAAAAAAAGTATCATTCCAACAAATGATCAGTCAATTCAATTTATCAAGATTAAGACAACTTGATCCAAGTATCTAAAATGATTTCCAATCCTATTCGGGTCAAATTCAGTCATTCTCAACGAGACATAATACAATGCATCAATTGTATACCATTAATCCAATCCATATATTTTTCAACATCCGATATCTCAATTCAATTTATCATATTTATGATATCCTTGGTGGACACAACTCAATCAATCTATTTTCCAACATCCGATATCTCAATTTAATTTATCTATTTTATACCATCGGGACAAATTATGTCATTCTCAACGAGATATAATACAATGCATCTATTATATACCATTAATCCATCTATTTTCCAACATCCGATATCTCAATTCAATTTTATCAAACCATATATGTTCAAATATCATATCCATGCAAACTATCAAGTAAATTGAAAGTGCTACGCATTCAATTCAGCATCTCATGCAAAATATGGAAAATGATGGCATAACATATCAAAATTTTCAAAATCAATCATAAACAAATCTTAAAATGGACATAGAAACATGTAGCATTGATTCAAAAATCAAATTTAAAAAGGTTACACATCATTATAAATTACCTGTAGTGAAGTGCATATTTATCGACATACCGATAAAAAAGGTATCATTCCAACAAATGATCAGTCAATTCAATTTATCAAGATTAAGACAACTTGATCCAAGTATCTAAAATGATTTCCAATCCTATTCGGGTCAAATTCAGTCATTCTCAACGAGACATAATACAATGCATCAATTGTATACCATTAATCCAATCCATATATTTTTCAACATCCGATATCTCAATTCAATTTATCATATTTATGATATCCTTGGTGGACACAACTCAATCAATCTATTTTCCAACATCCGATATCTCAATTTAATTTATCTATTTTATACCATCGGGACAAATTATGTCATTCTCAACGAGATATAATACAATGCATCTATTATATACCATTAATCCATCTATTTTCCAACATCCGATATCTCAATTCAATTTTATCAAACCGTATATGTTCAAATATCATATCCATGCAAACTATCAAGTAAATTGAAAGTGCTATGCATTCAATTCAGCATCTCATGCAAAATACGGAGAATGATGGCATAACATATCAAAATTTTCAAAATCAATCATAAACAAATCTTAAAATGAACATAGAAACATGTAGCATTGATTCAAAAATCAAATTTAAAAAGGTTACACATCATTATAAATTACCTCTAGTGAAATGCATATTTAACGGCATACCGATGATAAAACTATCATTCCAACAAACGATTCGTCAATTCAATTTATAAAGATTAAGACAACTTGATCCAAGTATCTAAAATCATTTCCAATCCTATTCGGGACAAATTCGGTCATTCTCAACGAGAGATAATACAATGCATCAATTTTATACCTTTAATCCAATCCATATATTTTTCAACATCCGATATCTCAATTCAATTTATCATATTTATGATATCATTGGGGGACACAACTCAATCAATATATTTTCCAACATCCGATATCTCAACTTAATTTATCTATTTTATACCATCGGGACAAATTATGCCATTCTCAACGAGACATAATACAATGAATCTATTATATACCATAAACCCATCTATTTTCCAACATCCGATATTTCAATTCAATCCATCTATTTTCCAACATCCGATATCTCAATTCAATTTTATCAAACCGTATATGTTCAAATATCATATTCATGCATACTATCAAGTAAATTGAAAGTGCTATGTATTCAATTCAGCATCTCTTGCAAAATAAGGAGAATGATAGCATAACATATCAAAATTTTCAAAATCCATCATAAACAAATCTTAAAATGGACAGAGAAACATGTAGCAATGATTCAATAATCAAATTTAAAAAGGTTACACATCATTATAAATTACCTGTAGTGAAGTGCATATTTAACGACATACCGATAAAAAAGGTATCATTCCAACAAATGATCCGTCAATTCAATTTATCAAGATTAAGACAACTTGATCCAAGTATCTAAAATGATTTCCAATCCTATTCGGGTCAAATTCAGTCATTCTCAACGAGACATAATACAATGCATCAATTGTATACCATTAATCCAATCCATATATTTTTCAACATCCGATATCTCAATTCAATTTATCATATTTATGATATCATTGGGGGACACAACTCAATCAATCTATTTTCCAACATCCGATATCTCAACTTAATTTATCTATTTTATACCATCGGGACAAATTATGCCATTTTCAACGAGACATAATACAATGAATCTATTATATACCATTAACCCATCTATTTTCCAACATCCGATATTTCAATTCAATCCATCTATTTTCCAACATCCGATATCTCAATTCAATTTTATCAAACCGTATATGTTCAAATATCATATTCATGCATACTATCAAGTAAATTGAAAGTGCTATGTATTCAATTCAGCATCTCTTGCAAAATAAGGAGAATGATAACATAACATATCAAAATTTTCAAAATCCATCATAAACAAATCTTAAAATGGACAGAGAAACATGTAGCAATGATTCAATAATCAAATTTAAAAAGGTTACACATCATTATAAATTACCTGTAGTGAAGTGCATATTTATCGACATACCGATAAAAAAACTATCATTCCAACAAATGATCAGTCAATTCAATTTATCAAGATTAAGACAACTTGATCCAAGTATCTAAAATGATTTCCAATCCTATTCGGGTCAAATTCAGTCATTCTCAACGAGACATAATACAATGCATCAATTGTATACCATTAATCCAATCCATATATTTTTCAACATCCGATATCTCAATTCAATTTATCATATTTATGATATCCTTGGTGGACACAACTCAATCAATCTATTTTTCAACATCCGATATCTCAATTTAATTTATCTATTTTATACCCTCGGGACAAATTATGTCATTCTCAACGAGATATAATACAATGCATCTATTATATACCATTAACCCATCTATTTTCCAACATCCGATATTTCAATTCAATCCATCTATTTTCCAACATCCGATATCTCAATTCAATTTTATCAAACCGTATATGTTCAAATATCATATCCATGCAAACTATCAAGTAAATTGAAAGTGCTATGCATTCAATTCAGCATCTCATGCAAAATACGGAGAATGATGGCATAACATATCAAAATTTTCAAAATCAATCATAAACAAATCTTAAAATGAACATAGAAACATGTAGCATTGATTCAAAAATCAAATTTAAAAAGGTTACACATCATTATAAATTACCTCTAGTGAAATGCATATTTAACGACATACCGATGATAAAACTATCATTCCAACAAACGATTCGTCAATTCAATTTATAAAGATTAAGACAACTTGATCCAAGTATCTAAAATCATTTCCAATCCTATTCGGGACAAATTCGGTCATTCTCAACGAGAGATAATACAATGCATCAATTTTATACCTTTAATCCAATCCAAATATTTTTCAACATCCGATATCTCAATTCAATTTATCATATTTATGATATCATTGGGGGACACAACTCAATCAATATATTTTCCAACATCCGATATCTCAACTTAATTTATCTATTTTATACCATCGGGACAAATTATGCCATTCTCAACGAGACATAATACAATGAATCTATTATATACCATTAACCCATCTATTTTCCAACATCCGATATTTCAATTCAATCCATCTATTTTCCAACATCCGATATCTCAATTCAATTTTATCAAACCGTATATGTTCAAATATCATATTCATGCATACTATCAAGTAAATTGAAAGTGCTATGTATTCAATTCAGCATCTCTTGCAAAATAAGGAGAATGATAGCATAACATATCAAAATTTTCAAAATCCATCATAAACAAATCTTAAAATGGACAGAGAAACATGTAGCAATGATTCAATAATCAAATTTAAAAAGGTTACACATCATTATAAATTACCTGTAGTGAAGTGCATATTTAACGACATACCGATAAAAAAGGTATCATTCCAACAAATGATCCGTCAATTCAATTTATCAAGATTAAGACAACTTGATCCAAGTATCTAAAATGATTTCCAATCCTATTCGGGTCAAATTCAGTCATTCTCAACGAGACATAATACAATGCATCAATTGTATACCATTAATCCAATCCATATATTTTTCAACATCCGATATCTCAATTCAATTTATCATATTTATGATATCCTTGGTGGATACAACTCAATCAATCTATTTTCCAACATCCGATATCTCAATTTAATTTATCTATTTTATACCATCGGGACAAATTATGTCATTCTCAACGAGATATAATACAATGCATCTATTATATACCATTAATCCATCTATTTTCCAACATCCGATATCTCAATTCAATTTTATCAAACCGTATATGTTCAAATATCATATTCATGCATACTATCAAGTAAATTGAAAGTGCTGTGTATTCAATTCAGCATCTCTTGCAAAATAAGGAGAATGATAGCATAACATATCAAAATTTTCAAAATCCATCATAAACAAATCTTAAAATGGACAGAGAAACATGTAGCAATGATTCAATAATCAAATTTAAAAAGGTTACACATCATTATAAATTACCTGTAGTGAAGTGCATATTTATCGACATACCGATAAAAAAGGTATCATTCCAACAAATGATCAGTCAATTCAATTTATCAAGATTAAGACAACTTGATCCAAGTATCTAAAATGATTTCCAATCCTATTCGGGTCAAATTCAGTCATTCTCAACGAGACATAATACAATGCATCAATTGTATACCATTAATCCAATCCATATATTTTTCAACATCCGATATCTCAATTCAATTTATCATATTTATGATATCCTTGGTGGACACAACTCAATCAATCTATTTTCCAACATCCAATATCTCAATTTAATTTATCTATTTTATACCATCGGGACAAATTATGTCATTCTCAACGAGATATAATACAATGCATCTATTATATACCATTAATCCATCTATTTTCCAACATCCGATATCTCAATTCAATTTTATCAAACCGTATATGTTCAAATATCATATCCATGCAAACTATCAAGTAAATTGAAAGTGCTATGCATTCAATTCAGCATCTCATGCAAAATACGGAGAATGATGGCATAACATATCAAAATTTTCAAAATCAATCATAAACAAATCTTAAAATGAACATAGAAACATGTAGCATTGATTCAAAAATCAAATTTAAAAAGGTTACACATCATTATAAATTACCTCTAGTGAAATGCATATTTAACGGCATACCGATGATAAAACTATCATTCCAACAAACGATTCGTCAATTCAATTTATAAAGATTAAGACAACTTGATCCAAGTATCTAAAATCATTTCCAATCCTATTCGGGACAAATTCGGTCATTCTCAACGAGAGATAATACAATGCATCAATTTTATACCTTTAATCCAATCCATATATTTTTCAACATCCGATATCTCAATTCAATTTATCATATTTATGATATCATTGGGGGACACAACTCAATCAATCTATTTTCCAACATCTGATATCTCAAATTAATTTATCTATTTTATACCATCGGGACAAATTATGCCATTCTCAACGAGACATAATACAATGAATCTATTATATACCATTAACCCATCTATTTTTCAACATCCGATATTTCAATTCAATCCATCTATTTTCCAACATCCAATATCTCAATTCAATTTTATCAAACCGTATATGTTCAAATATCATATTCATGCATACTATCAAGTAAATTGAAAGTGCTATGTATTCAATTCAGCATCTCTTGCAAAATAAGGAGAATGATAGCATAACATATCAAAATTTTCAAAATCCATCATAAACAAATCTTAAAATGGACAGAGAAACATGTAGCAATGATTCAATAATCAAATTTAAAAAGGTTACACATCATTATAAATTACCTGTAGTGAAGTGCATATTTAACAACATACCGATAAAAAAGGTATCATTCCAACAAATGATCCGTCAATTCAATTTATCAAGATTAAGACAACTTGATCCAAGTATCTAAAATGATTTCCAATCCTATTCGGGTCAAATTCAGTCATTCTCAACGAGACATAATACAATGCATCAATTGTATACCATTAATCCAATCCATATATTTTTCAACATCCGATATCTAAATTCAATTTATCATATTTATGATATCATTGGGGGACACAACTCAATCAATCTATTTTCCAACATCCGATATCTCAACTTAATTTATCTATTTTATACCATCGGGACAAATTATGCCATTCTCAACTTGACATAATACAATGAATCTATTATATACCATTAACCCATCTATTTTCCAACATCCGATATTTCAATTCAATCCATCTATTTTCCAACATCCAATATCTCAATTCAATTTTATCAAACCGTATATGTTCAAATATCATATTCATGCATACTATCAAGTAAATTGAAAGTGCTGTGTATTCAATTCAGCATCTCTAGCAAAATAAGGAGAATGATAGCATAACATATCAAAATTTTCAAAATCCATCATAAACAAATCTTAAAATGGACAGAGAAACATGTAGCAATGATTCAATAATCAAATTTAAAAAGGTTACACATCATTATAAATTACCTGTAGTGAAGTGCATATTTATCGACATACCGATAAAAAAGGTATCATTCCAACAAATGATCAGTCAATTCAATTTATCAAGATTAAGACAACTTGATCCAAGTATCTAAAATGATTTCCAATCCTATTCGGGTCAAATTCAGTCATTCTCAACGAGACATAATACAATGCATCAATTGTATACCATTAATCCAATCCATATATTTTTCAACATCCGATATCTCAATTCAATTTATCATATTTATGATATCCTTGGTGGACACAACTCAATCAATCTATTTTCCAACATCCGATATCTCAATTTAATTTATCTATTTTATACCATCGGGACAAATTATGTCATTCTCAACGAGATATAATACAATGCATCTATTATATACCATTAATCCATCTATTTTCCAACATCCGATATCTCAATTCAATTTTATCAAACCGTATATGTTCAAATATCATATCCCTGCAAACTATCAAGTAAATTGAAAGTGCTATGCATTCAATTCAGCATCTCATGCAAAATACGGAGAATGATGGCATAACATATCAAAATTTTCAAAATCAATCATAAACAAATCTTAAAATGAACATAGAAACATGTAGCATTGATTCAAAAATCAAATTTAAAAAGGTTACACATCATTATAAATTACCTCTAGTGAAATGCATATTTAACGGCATACCGATGATAAAACTATCATTCCAACAAACGATTCGTCAATTCAATTTATAAAGATTAAGACAACTTGATCCAAGTATCTAAAATCATTTCCAATCCTATTCGGGACAAATTCGGTCATTCTCAACGAGAGATAATACAATGCATCAATTTTATACCTTTAATCCAATCCATATATTTTTCAACATCCGATATCTCAATTCAATTTATCATATTTATGATATCATTGGGGGACACAACTCAATCAATCTATTTTCCAACATCTGATATCTCAAATTAATTTATCTATTTTATACCATCGGGACAAATTATGCCATTCTCAACGAGACATAATACAATGAATCTATTATATACCATTAACCCATCTATTTTCCAACATCCGATATTTCAATTCAATCCATCTATTTTCCAACATCCAATATCTCAATTCAATTATATCAAACCGTATATGTTCAAATATCATATTCATGCATACTATCAAGTAAATTGAAAGTGCTATGTATTCAATTCAGCATCTCTTGCAAAATAAGGAGAATGATAGCATAACATATCAAAATTTTCAAAATCCATCATAAACAAATCTTAAAATGGACAGAGAAACATGTAGCAATGATTCAATAATCAAATTTAAAAAGGTTACACATCATTATAAATTACCTGTAGTGAAGTGCATATTTAACAACATACCGATAAAAAAGGTATCATTCCAACAAATGATCCGTCAATTCAATTTATCAAGATTAAGACAACTTGATCCAAGTATCTAAAATGATTTCCAATCCTATTCAGAGCAAATTCAGTCATTCTCAACGAGACATAATACAATGCATCAATTGTATACCATTAATCCAATCCATATATTTTTCAACATCCGATATCTCAATTCAATTTATCATATTTATGATATCATTGGGGGACACAACTCAATCAATCTATTTTCCAACATCCGATATCTCAACTTAATTTATCTATTTTATACTATCGGGACAAATTATGCCATTCTCAACGAGACATAATACAATGAATCTATTATATACCATTAACCCATCTATTTTCCAACATCCGATATTTCAATTCAATCCATCTATTTTCCAACATCCAATATCTCAATTCAATTTTATCAAACCGTATATGTTCAAATATCATATTCATGCATACTATCAAGTAAATTGAAAGTGCTATGTATTCAATTCAGCATCTCTTGCAAAATAAGGAGAATGATAGCATAACATATCAAAATTTTCAAAATCCATCATAAACAAATCTTAAAATGGACAGAGAAACATGTAGCAATGATTCAATAATCAAATTTAAAAAGGTTACACATCATTATAAATTACCTATAGTGAAGTGCATATTTATCGACATACCGATAAAAAAGGTATCATTCCAACAAATGATCAGTCAATTCAATTTATCAAGATTAAGACAACTTGATCCAAGTATCTAAAATGATTTCCAATCCTATTCGGGTCAAATTCAGTCATTCTCAACGAGACATAATACAATGCATCAATTGTATACCATTAATCCAATCCATATATTTTTCAACATCCGATATCTCAATTCAATTTATCATATTTATGATATCCTTGGTGGACACAACTCAATCAATCTATTTTTCAACATCCGATATCTCAATTTAATTTATCTATTTTATACCATCGGGACAAATTATGTCATTCTCAACGAAATATAATACAATGCATCTATTATATACCATTAATCTATCTATTTTCCAACATCCGATATCTCAATTCAATTTTATCAAACCGTATATGTTCAAATATCATATCCATGCAAACTATCAAGTAAATTGAAAGTGTTATGCATTCAATTCAGCATCTCATGCAAAATACGGAGAATGATGGCATAACATATCAAAATTTTCAAAATCAATCATAAACAAATCTTAAAATGGACATAGAAACATGTAGCATTGATTCAAAAATCAAATTTAAAAAGGTTACACATCATTATAAATTACCTCTAGTGAAATGCATATTTAACGGCATACCGATGATAAAACTATCATTCCAACAAACGATTCGTCAATTCAATTTATCAAGATTAAGACAACTTGATCCAAGTATCTAAAATAATTTCCAATCCTATTCGGGACAAATTCGGTCATTGTCAACGAGAGATAATACAATGCATCAACTTTATACCTTTAATCCAATCCATATATTTTTCAACATCCGATATCTCAATTCAATTTATCATATTTATGATATCATTGGGGGACACAACTCAATCAATCTATTTTCCAACATCCGATATCTCAACTTAATTTATCTATTTTATACCATCGGGACAAATTATGCCATTCTCAACGAGACATAATACAATGAATCTATTATATACCATTAACCCATCTATTTTCCAACATCCGATATTTCAATTCAATCCATCTATTTTCCAACATCCGATATCTCAATTCAATTTTATCAAACCGTATATGTTCAAATATCATATTCATGCATACTATCAAGTAAATTGAAAGTGCTATGTATTCAATTCAGCATCTCTTGCAAAATAAGGAGAATGATAGCATAACATATCAAAATTTTCAAAATCCATCATAAACAAATCTTAAAATGGACAGAGAAACATGTAGCAATGATTCAATAATCAAATTTAAAAAGGTTACACATCATTATAAATTACCTGTAGTGAAGTGCATATTTAACGACATACCGATAAAAAAGGTATCATTCCAACAAATGATCAGTCAATTCAATTTATCAAGATTAAGACAAATTGATCCAAGTATCTAAAATGATTTCCAATCCTATTCGGGTCAAATTCAGTCATTCTCAACGAGACATAATACAATGCATCAATTGTATACCATTAATCGAATCCATATATTTTTCAACATCCGATATCTCAATTCAATTTATCATATTTATGATATCCTTGGTGGACACAACTCAATCAATCTATTTTCCAACATCTGATATCTCAATTTAATTTATCTATTTTATACCATCGGGACAAATTATGTCATTCTCAACGAGATATAATACAATGCATCTATTATATACCATTAATCTATCTATTTTCCAACATCCGATATCTCAATTAAATTTTATCAAACCGTATATGTTCAAATATCATATCCATGCAAACTATCAAGTAAATTGAAAGTGTTATGCATTCAATTCAGCATCTCATGCAAAATACGGAGAATGATGGCATAACATATCAAAATTTTCAAAATCAATCATAAACAAATCTTAAAATGGACATAGAAACATGTAGCATTGATTCAAAAATCAAATTTAAAAAGGTTACACATCATTATAAATTACCTCTAGTGAAATGCATATTTAACGGCATACCGATGATAAAACTATCATTCCAACAAACGATTCGTCAATTCAATTTATCAAGATTAAGACAACTTGATCCAAGTATCTAAAATCATTTCCAATCCTATTCGGGACAAATTCGGTCATTCTCAACGAGAGATAATACAATGCATCAACTTTATACCTTTAATCCAATCCATATATTTTTCAACATCCGATATCTCAATTCAATTTATCATATTTATGATATCATTGGGGGACACAACTCAATCAATCTATTTTCCAACATCCGATATCTCAACTTAATTTATCTATTTTATACCATCGGGACAAATTATGCCATTCTCAACGAGACATAATACAATGAATCTATTATATACCATTAACCCATCTATTTTCCAACATCCGATATTTCAATTCAATCCATCTATTTTCCAACATCCGATATCTCAATTCAATTTTATCAAACCGTATATGTTCAAATATCATATTCATGCATACTATCAAGTAAATTGAAAGTGCTATGTATTCAATTCAGCATCTCTTGCAAAATAAGGAGAATGATAGCATAACATATCAAAATTTTCAAAATCCATCATAAACAAATCTTAAAATGGACAGAGAAACATGTAGCAATGATTCAATAATCAAATTTAAAAAGGTTACACATCATTATAAATTACCTGTAGTGAAGTGCATATTTAACGACATACCGATAAAAAAGGTATCATTCCAACAAATGATCAGTCAATTCAATTTATCAAGATTAAGACAACTTGATCCAAGTATCTAAAATGATTTCCAATCCTATTCGGGTCAAATTCAGTCATTCTCAACGAGACATAATACAATGCATCAATTGTATACCATTAATCGAATCCATATATTTTTCAACATCCGATATCGCAATTCAATTTATCATATTTATGATATCCTTGGTGGACACAACTCAATCAATCTATTTTCCAACATCCGATATCTCAATTTAATTTATCTATTTTATACCATCGGGACAAATTATGTCATTCTCAACGAGATATAATACAATGCATCTATTATATACCATTAATCTATCTATTTTCCAACATCCGATATCTCAATTAAATTTTATCAAACCGTATATGTTCAAATATCATATCCATGCAAACTATCAAGTAAATTGAAAGTGTTATGCATTCAATTCAGCATCTCATGCAAAATACGGAGAATGATGGCATAACATATCAAAATTTTCAAAATCAATCATAAACAAATCTTAAAATGGACATAGAAACATGTAGCATTGATTCAAAAATCAAATTTAAAAAGGTTACACATCATTATAAATTACCTCTAGTGAAATGCATATTTAACGGCATACCGATGATAAAACTATCATTCCAACAAACGATTCGTCAATTCAATTTATCAAGATTAAGACAACTTGATCCAAGTATCTAAAATCATTTCCAATCCTATTCGGGACAAATTCGGTCATTCTCAACGAGAGATAATACAATGCATCAACTTTATACCTTTAATCCAATCCATATATTTTTCAACATCCGATATCTCAATTCAATATATCATATTTATGATATCATTGGGGGACACAACTCAATCAATCTATTTTCCAATATCCGATATCTCAACTTAATTTATCTATTTTATACCATCGGGACAAATTATGCCATTCTCAACGAGACATAATACAATGAATCTATTATATACCATTAACCCATCTATTTTCCAACATCCGATATTTCAATTCAATCCATCTATTTTCCAACATCCGATATCTCAATTCAATTTTATGAAACCGTGTATGTTCAAATATCATATTCATGCATACTATCAAGTAAATTGAAAGTGCTATGTATTCAATTCAGCATCTCTTGCAAAATAAGGAGAATGATAGCATAACATATCAAAATTTTCAAAATCCATCATAAACAAATCTTAAAATGGACAGAGAAACATGTAGCAATGATTCAATAATCAAATTTAAAAAGGTTACACATCATTATAAATTACCTGTAGTGAAGTGCATATTTAACGACATACCGATAAAAAAGGTATCATTCCAACAAATGATCCGTCAATTCAATTTATCAAGATTAAGACAACTTGATCCAAGTATCTAAAATGATTTCCAATCCTATTCGGGTCAAATTCAGTCATTCTCAACGAGACATAATACAATGCATCAATTGTATACCATTAATCCAATCCATATATTTTTCAACATCCGATATCTCAATTCAATTTATCATATTTATGATATCATTGGGGGACACAACTCAATCAATCTATTTTCCAACATCCGATATCTCAACTTAATTTATCTATTTTATACCATCGGGACAAATTATGCCATTTTCAACGAGACATAATACAATGAATCTATTATATACCATTAACCCATCTATTTTCCAACATCCGATATTTCAATTCAATCCATCTATTTTCCAACATCCGATATCTCAATTCAATTTTATCAAACCGTATATGTTCAAATATCATATTCATGCATACTATCAAGTAAATTGAAAGTGCTACGTATTCAATTCAGCATCTCTTGCAAAATAAGGAGAATGATAACATAACATATCAAAATTTTCAAAATCCATCATAAACAAATCTTAAAATGGACAGAGAAACATGTAGCAATGATTCAATAATCAAATTTAAAAAGGTTACACATCATTATAAATTACCTGTAGTGAAGTGCATATTTATCGACATACCGATAAAAAAAGTATCATTCCAACAAATGATCAGTCAATTCAATTTATCAAGATTAAGACAACTTGATCCAAGTATCTAAAATGATTTCCAATCCTATTCGGGTCAAATTCAGTCATTCTCAACGAGACATAATACAATGCATCGATTGTATACCATTAATCCAATCCATATATTTTTCAACATCCGATATCTCAATTCAATTTATCATATTTATGATATCCTTGGTGGACACAACTCAATCAATCTATTTTTCAACATCCGATATCTCAATTTAATTTATCTATTTTATACCATCGGGACAAATTATGTCATTCTCAACGAGATATAATACAATGCATCTATTATATACCATTAATCTATCTATTTTCCAACATCCGATATCTCAATTCAATTTTATCAAACCGTATATGTTCAAATATCATATCCATGCAAACTATCAAGTAAATTGAAAGTGTTATGCATTCAATTCAGCATCTCATGCAAAATACGGAGAATGATGGCATAACATATCAAAATTTTCAAAATCAATCATAAACAAATCTTAAAATGGACATAGAAACATGTAGCATTGATTCAAAAATCAAATTTAAAAAGGTTACACATCATTATAAATTACCTGTAGTGAAGTGCATATTTATCGACATACCGATAAAAAAAGTATCATTCCAACAAATGATCAGTTAATTCAATTTATCAAGATTAAGACAACTTGATCCAAGTATCTAAAATGATTTCCAATCCTATTCGGGTCAAATTCAGTCATTCTCAACGAGACATAATACAATGCATCAATTGTATACCATTAATCGAATCCATATATTTTTCAACATCCGATATCTCAATTCAATTTATCATATTTATGATATCCTTGGTGGACACAACTCAATCAATCTATTTTCCAACATCCGATATCTCAATTTAATTTATCTATTTTATACCATCGGGACAAATTATGTCATTCTCAACGAGATATAATACAATGCATCTATTATATACCATTAATCTATCTATTTTCCAACATCCGATATCTCAATTCAATTTTATCAAACCGTATATGTTCAAATATCATATCCATGCAAACTATCAAGTAAATTGAAAGTGTTATGCATTCAATTCAGCATCTCATGCAAAATACGGAGAATGATGGCATAACATATCAAAATTTTCAAAATCAATCATAAACAAATCTTAAAATGGACATAGAAACATGTAGCATTGATTCAAAAATCAAATTTAAAAAGGTTACACATCATTATAAATTACCTGTAGTGAAGTGCATATTTATCGACATACCGATAAAAAAAGTATCATTCCAACAAATGATCAGTTAATTCAATTTATCAAGATTAAGACAACTTGATCCAAGTATCTAAAATGATTTCCAATCCTATTCGTGTTAAATTCAGTCATTCTCAACGAGACATAATACAATGCATCAATTGTATACCATTAATCGAATCCATATATTTTTCAACATCCGATATCTCAATTCAATTTATCATATTTATGATATCCTTGGTGGACACAACTCAATCAATCTATTTTCCAACATCCGATATCTCAATTTAATTTATCTATTTTATACCATCGGGACAAATTATGTCATTCTCAACGAGATATAATACAATGCATCTATTATATACCATTAATCCATCTATTTTCCATCATCCGATATCTCAATTCAATTTTATCAAACCGTATATGTTCAAATATCATATCCATGCAAACTATCAAGTAAATTGAAAGTGTTATGCATTCAATTCAGCATCTCATGCAAAATACGGAGAATGATGGCATAACATATCAAAATTTTCAAAATCAATCATAAACAAATCTTAAAATGGACATAGAAACATGTAGCATTGATTCAAAAATCAAATTTAAAAAGGTTACACATCATTATAAATTACCTCTAGTGAAATGCATATTTAACGGCATACCGATGATAAAACTATCATTCCAACAAACGATTCGTCAATTCAATTTATCAAGATTAAGACAACTTGATCCAAGTATCTAAAATCATTTCCAATCCTATTCGGGACAAATTCGGTCATTCTCAACGAGAGATAATACAATGCATCAACTTTATACCTTTAATCCAATCCATATATTTTTCAACATCCGATATCTCAATTCAATTTATCATATTTATGATATCATTGGGGGACACAACTCAATCAATCTATTTTCCAACATCCGATATCTCAACTTAATTTATCTATTTTATACCATCGGGACAAATTATGCCATTCTCAACGAGACATAATACAATGAATCTATTATATACCATTAACCCATCTATTTTCCAACATCCGATATTTCAATTCAATCCATCTATTTTCCAACATCCGATATCTCAATTCAATTTTATCAAACCGTATATGTTCAAATATCATATTCATGCATACTATCAAGTAAATTGAAAGTGCTATGTATTCAATTCAGCATCTCTTGCAAAATAAGGAGAATGATAGCATAACATATCAAAATTTTCAAAATCCATCATAAACAAATCTTAAAATGGACAGAGAAACATGTAGCAATGATTCAATAATCAAATTTAAAAAGGTTACACATCATTATAAATTACCTGTAGTGAAGTGCATATTTAACGACATACCGATAAAAAAGGTATCATTCCAACAAATGATCCGTCAATTCAATTTATCAAGATTAAGACAACTTGATCCAAGTATCTAAAATGATTTCCAATCCTATTCGGGTCAAATTCAGTCATTCTCAACGAGACATAATACAATGCATCGATTGTATACCATTAATCCAATCCATATATTTTTCAACATCCGATATCTCAATTCAATTTATCATATTTATGATATCCTTGGTGGACACAACTCAATCAATCTATTTTTCAACATCCGATATCTCAATTTAATTTATCTATTTTATACCATCGGGACAAATTATGTCATTCTCAACGAGATATAATACAATGCATCTATTATATACCATTAATCTATCTATTTTCCAACATCCGATATCTCAATTCAATTTTATCAAACCGTATATGTTCAAATATCATATCCATGCAAACTATCAAGTAAATTGAAAGTGTTATGCATTCAATTCAGCATCTCATGCAAAATACGGAGAATGATGGCATAACATATCAAAATTTTCAAAATCAATCATAAACAAATCTTAAAATGGACATAGAAACATGTAGCATTGATTCAAAAATCAAATTTAAAAAGGTTACACATCATTATAAATTACCTGTAGTGAAGTGCATATTTATCGACATACCGATAAAAAAAGTATCATTCCAACAAATGATCAGTCAATTCAATTTATCAAGATTAAGACAACTTGATCCAAGTATCTAAAATGATTTCCAATCCTATTCGGGTCAAATTCAGTCATTCTCAACGAGACATAATACAATGCATCGATTGTATACCATTAATCCAATCCATATATTTTTCAACATCCGATATCTCAATTCAATTTATCATATTTATGATATCCTTGGTGGACACAACTCAATCAATCTATTTTTCAACATCCGATATCTCAATTTAATTTATCTATTTTATACCATCGGGACAAATTATGTCATTCTCAACGAGATATAATACAATGCATCTATTATATACCATTAATCTATCTATTTTCCAACATCCGATATCTCAATTCAATTTTATCAAACCGTATATGTTCAAATATCATATCCATGCAAACTATCAAGTAAATTGAAAGTGTTATGCATTCAATTCAGCATCTCATGCAAAATACGGAGAATGATGGCATAACATATCAAAATTTTCAAAATCAATCATAAACAAATCTTAAAATGGACATAGAAACATGTAGCATTGATTCAAAAATCAAATTTAAAAAGGTTACACATCATTATAAATTACCTGTAGTGAAGTGCATATTTATCGACATACCGATAAAAAAAGTATCATTCCAACAAATGATCAGTTAATTCAATTTATCAAGATTAAGACAACTTGATCCAAGTATCTAAAATGATTTCCAATCCTATTCGGGTCAAATTCAGTCATTCTCAACGAGACATAATACAATGCATCGATTGTATACCATTAATCCAATCCATATATTTTTCAACATCCGATATCTCAATTCAATTTATCATATTTATGATATCCTTGGTGGACACAACTCAATCAATCTATTTTTCAACATCCGATATCTCAATTTAATTTATCTATTTTATACCATCGGGACAAATTATGTCATTCTCAACGAGATATAATACAATGCATCTATTATATACCATTAATCTATCTATTTTCCAACATCCGATATCTCAATTCAATTTTATCAAACCGTATATGTTCAAATATCATATCCATGCAAACTATCAAGTAAATTGAAAGTGTTATGCATTCAATTCAGCATCTCATGCAAAATACGGAGAATGATGGCATAACATATCAAAATTTTCAAAATCAATCATAAACAAATCTTAAAATGGACATAGAAACATGTAGCATTGATTCAAAAATCAAATTTAAAAAGGTTACACATCATTATAAATTACCTGTAGTGAAGTGCATATTTATCGACATACCGATAAAAAAAGTATCATTCCAACAAATGATCAGTTAATTCAATTTATCAAGATTAAGACAACTTGATCCAAGTATCTAAAATGATTTCCAATCCTATTCGGGTCAAATTCAGTCATTCTCAACGAGACATAATACAATGCATCAATTGTATACCATTAATCGAATCCATATATTTTTCAACATCCGATATCTCAATTCAATTTATCATATTTATGATATCCTTGGTGGACACAACTCAATCAATCTATTTTCCAACATCCGATATCTCAATTTAATTTATCTATTTTATACCATCGGGACAAATTATGTCATTCTCAACGAGATATAATACAATGCATCTATTATATACCATTAATCCATCTATTTTCCATCATCCGATATCTCAATTCAATTTTATCAAACCGTATATGTTCAAATATCATATCCATGCAAACTATCAAGTAAATTGAAAGTGTTATGCATTCAATTCAGCATCTCATGCAAAATACGGAGAATGATGGCATAACATATCAAAATTTTCAAAATCAATCATAAACAAATCATAAAATGGACATAGAAACATGTAGCATTGATTCAAAAATCAAATTTAAAAAGGTTACACATCATTATAAATTACCTCTAGTGAAATGCATATTTAACGGCATACCGATGATAAAACTATCATTCCAACAAACGATTCGTCAATTCAATTTATCAAGATTAAGACAACTTGATCCAAGTATCTAAAATCATTTCCAATCCTATTCGGGACAAATTCGGTCATTCTCAACGAGAGATAATACAATGCATCAACTTTATACCTTTAATCCAATCCATATATTTTTCAACATCCGATATCTCAATTCAATTTATCATATTTATGATATCATTGGGGGACACAACTCAATCAATCTATTTTCCAACATCCGATATCTCAACTTAATTTATCTATTTTATACCATCGGGACAAATTATGCCATTCTCAACGAGACATAATACAATGAATCTATTATATACCATTAACCCATCTATTTTCCAACATCCGATATTTCAATTCAATCCATCTATTTTCCAACATCCGATATCTCAATTCAATTTTATCAAACCGTATATGTTCAAATATCATATTCATGCATACTATCAAGTAAATTGAAAGTGCTATGTATTCAATTCAGCATCTCTTGCAAAATAAGGAGAATGATAGCATAACATATCAAAATTTTCAAAATCCATCATAAACAAATCTTAAAATGGACAGAGAAACATGTAGCAATGATTCAATAATCAAATTTAAAAAGGTTACACATTATTATAAATTACCTGTAGTGAAGTGCATATTTAACGACATACCGATAAAAAAGGTATCATTCCAACAAATGATCCGTCAATTCAATTTATCAAGATTAAGACAACTTGATCCAAGTATCTAAAATGATTTCCAATCCTATTCGGGTCAAATTCAGTCATTCTCAACGAGACATAATACAATGCATCAATTGTATACCATTAATCCAATCCATATATTTTTCAACATCCGATATCTCAATTCAATTTATCATATTTATGATATCATTGGGGGACACAACTCAATCAATCTATTTTCCAACATCCGATATCTCAACTTAATTTATCTATTTTATACCATTGGGACAAATTATGCCATTTTCAACGAGACATAATACAATGAATCTATTATATACCATTAACCCATCTATTTTCCAACATCCGATATTTCAATTCAATCCATCTATTTTCCAACATCCGATATCTCAATTCAATTTTATCAAACCGTATATGTTCAAATATCATATTCATGCATACTATCAAGTAAATTGAAAGTGCTACGTATTCAATTCAGCATCTCTTGCAAAATAAGGAGAATGATAACATAACATATCAAAATTTTCAAAATCCATCATAAACAAATCTTAAAATGGACAGAGAAACATGTAGCAATGATTCAATAATCAAATTTAAAAAGGTTACACATCATTATAAATTACCTGTAGTGAAGTGCATATTTATCGACATACCGATAAAAAAAGTATCATTCCAACAAATGATCAGTCAATTCAATTTATCAAGATTAAGACAACTTGATCCAAGTATCTAAAATGATTTCCAATCCTATTCGGGTCAAATTCAGTCATTCTCAACGAGACATAATACAATGCATCGATTGTATACCATTAATCCAATCCATATATTTTTCAACATCCGATATCTCAATTCAATTTATCATATTTATGATATCCTTGGTGGACACAACTCAATCAATCTATTTTTCAACATCCGATATCTCAACTTAATTTATCTATTTTATACCATTGGGACAAATTATGCCATTTTCAACGAGACATAATACAATGAATCTATTATATACCATTAACCCATCTATTTTCCAACATCCGATATTTCAATTCAATCCATCTATTTTCCAACATCCGATATCTCAATTCAATTTTATCAAACCGTATATGTTCAAATATCATATTCATGCATACTATCAAGTAAATTGAAAGTGCTACGTATTCAATTCAGCATCTCTTGCAAAATAAGGAGAATGATAACATAACATATCAAAATTTTCAAAATCCATCATAAACAAATCTTAAAATGGACAGAGAAACATGTAGCAATGATTCAATAATCAAATTTAAAAAGGTTACACATCATTATAAATTACCTGTAGTGAAGTGCATATTTATCGACATACCGATAAAAAAAGTATCATTCCAACAAATGATCAGTCAATTCAATTTATCAAGATTAAGACAACTTGATCCAAGTATCTAAAATGATTTCCAATCCTATTCGGGTCAAATTCAGTCATTCTCAACGAGACATAATACAATGCATCGATTGTATACCATTAATCCAATCCATATATTTTTCAACATCCGATATCTCAATTCAATTTATCATATTTATGATATCCTTGGTGGACACAACTCAATCAATCTATTTTTCAACATCCGATATCTCAATTTAATTTATCTATTTTATACCATCGGGACAAATTATGTCATTCTCAACGAGATATAATACAATGCATCTATTATATACCATTAATCTATCTATTTTCCAACATCCGATATCTCAATTCAATTTTATCAAACCGTATATGTTCAAATATCATATTCATGCATACTATCAAGTAAATTGAAAGTGCTACGTATTCAATTCAGCATCTCTTGCAAAATAAGGAGAATGATAACATAACATATCAAAATTTTCAAAATCCATCATAAACAAATCTTAAAATGGACAGAGAAACATGTAGCAATGATTCAATAATCAAATTTAAAAAGGTTACACATCATTATAAATTACCTGTAGTGAAGTGCATATTTATCGACATACCGATAAAAAAAGTATCATTCCAACAAATGATCAGTCAATTCAATTTATCAAGATTAAGACAACTTGATCCAAGTATCTAAAATGATTTCCAATCCTATTCGGGTCAAATTCAGTCATTCTCAACGAGACATAATACAATGCATCGATTGTATACCATTAATCCAATCCATATATTTTTCAACATCCGATATCTCAATTCAATTTATCATATTTATGATATCCTTGGTGGACACAACTCAATCAATCTATTTTTCAACATCCGATATCTCAATTTAATTTATCTATTTTATACCATCGGGACAAATTATGTCATTCTCAACGAGATATAATACAATGCATCTATTAGATACCATTAATCTATCTATTTTCCAACATCCGATATCTCAATTCAATTTTATCAAACCGTATATGTTCAAATATCATATCCATGCAAACTATCAAGTAAATTGAAAGTGTTATGCATTCAATTCAGCATCTCATGCAAAATACGGAGAATGATGGCATAACATATCAAAATTTTCAAAATCAATCATAAACAAATCTTAAAATGGACATAGAAACATGTAGCATTGATTCAAAAATCAAATTTAAAAAGGTTACACATCATTATAAATTACCTGTAGTGAAGTGCATATTTATCGACATACCGATAAAAAAAGTATCATTCCAACAAATGATCAGTTAATTCAATTTATCAAGATTAAGACAACTTGATCCAAGTATCTAAAATGATTTCCAATCCTATTCGGGTCAAATTCAGTCATTCTCAACGAGACATAATACAATGCATCAATTGTATACCATTAATCGAATCCATATATTTTTCAACATCCGATATCTCAATTCAATTTATCATATTTATGATATCCTTGGTGGACACAACTCAATCAATCTATTTTCCAACATCCGATATCTCAATTTAATTTATCTATTTTATACCATCGGGACAAATTATGTCATTCTCAACGAGATATAATACAATGCATCTATTATATACCATTAATCCATCTATTTTCCATCATCCGATATCTCAATTCAATTTTATCAAACCGTATATGTTCAAATATCATATCCATGCAAACTATCAAGTAAATTGAAAGTGTTATGCATTCAATTCAGCATCTCATGCAAAATACGGAGAATGATGGCATAACATATCAAAATTTTCAAAATCAATCATAAACAAATCTTAAAATGGACATAGAAACATGTAGCATTGATTCAAAAATCAAATTTAAAAAGGTTACACATCATTATAAATTACCTCTAGTGAAATGCATATTTAACGGCATACCGATGATAAAACTATCATTCCAACAAACGATTCGTCAATTCAATTTATCAAGATTAAGACAACTTGATCCAAGTATCTAAAATCATTTCCAATCCTATTCGGGACAAATTCGGTCATTCTCAACGAGAGATAATACAATGCATCAACTTTATACCATTAATCCAATCCATATATTTTTCAACATCCGATATCTCAATTCAATTTATCATATTTATGATATCCTTGGTGGACACAACTCAATCAATCTATTTTTCAACATCCGATATCTCAATTTAATTTATCTATTTTATACCATCGGGACAAATTATGTCATTCTCAACGAGATATAATACAATGCATCTATTAGATACCATTAATCTATCTATTTTCCAACATCCGATATCTCAATTCAATTTTATCAAACCGTATATGTTCAAATATCATATCCATGCAAACTATCAAGTAAATTGAAAGTGTTATGCATTCAATTCAGCATCTCATGCAAAATACGGAGAATGATGGCATAACATATCAAAATTTTCAAAATCAATCATAAACAAATCTTAAAATGGACATAGAAACATGTAGCATTGATTCAAAAATCAAATTTAAAAAGGTTACACATCATTATAAATTACCTGTAGTGAAGTGCATATTTATCGACATACCGATAAAAAAAGTATCATTCCAACAAATGATCAGTTAATTCAATTTATCAAGATTAAGACAACTTGATCCAAGTATCTAAAATGATTTCCAATCCTATTCGGGTCAAATTCAGTCATTCTCAACGAGACATAATACAATGCATCAATTGTATACCATTAATCGAATCCATATATTTTTCAACATCCGATATCTCAATTCAATTTATCATATTTATGATATCCTTGGTGGACACAACTCAATCAATCTATTTTCCAACATCCGATATCTCAATTTAATTTATCTATTTTATACCATCGGGACAAATTATGTCATTCTCAACGAGATATAATACAATGCATCTATTATATACCATTAATCCATCTATTTTCCATCATCCGATATCTCAATTCAATTTTATCAAACCGTATATGTTCAAATATCATATCCATGCAAACTATCAAGTAAATTGAAAGTGTTATGCATTCAATTCAGCATCTCATGCAAAATACGGAGAATGATGGCATAACATATCAAAATTTTCAAAATCAATCATAAACAAATCTTAAAATGGACATAGAAACATGTAGCATTGATTCAAAAATCAAATTTAAAAAGGTTACACATCATTATAAATTACCTCTAGTGAAATGCATATTTAACGGCATACCGATGATAAAACTATCATTCCAACAAACGATTCGTCAATTCAATTTATCAAGATTAAGACAACTTGATCCAAGTATCTAAAATCATTTCCAATCCTATTCGGGACAAATTCGGTCATTCTCAACGAGAGATAATACAATGCATCAACTTTATACCTTTAATCCAATCCATATATTTTTCAACATCCGATATCTCAATTCAATTTATCATATTTATGATATCATTGGGGGACACAACTCAATCAATCTATTTTCCAACATCCGATATCTCAACTTAATTTATCTATTTTATACCATCGGGACAAATTATGCCATTCTCAACGAGACATAATACAATGAATCTATTATATACCATTAACCCATCTATTTTCCAACATCCGATATTTCAATTCAATCCATCTATTTTCCAACATCCGATATCTCAATTCAATTTTATCAAACCGTATATGTTCAAATATCATATTCATGCATACTATCAAGTAAATTGAAAGTGCTATGTATTCAATTCAGCATCTCTTGCAAAATAAGGAGAATGATAGCATAACATATCAAAATTTTCAAAATCCATCATAAACAAATCTTAAAATGGACAGAGAAACATGTAGCAATGATTCAATAATCAAATTTAAAAAGGTTACACATCATTATAAATTACCTGTAGTGAAGTGCATATTTAACGACATACCGATAAAAAAGGTATCATTCCAACAAATGATCCGTCAATTCAATTTATCAAGATTAAGACAACTTGATCCAAGTATCTAAAATGATTTCCAATCCTATTCGGGTCAAATTCAGTCATTCTCAACGAGACATAATACAATGCATCAATTGTATACCATTAATCCAATCCATATATTTTTCAACATCCGATATCTCAATTCAATTTATCATATTTATGATATCATTGGGGGACACAACTCAATCAATCTATTTTCCAACATCCGATATCTCAACTTAATTTATCTATTTTATACCATCGGGACAAATTATGCCATTTTCAACGAGACATAATACAATGAATCTATTATATACCATTAACCCATCTATTTTCCAACATCCGATATTTCAATTCAATCCATCTATATTCCAACATCCGATATCTCAATTCAATTTTATCAAACCGTATATGTTCAAATATCATATTCATGCATACTATCAAGTAAATTGAAAGTGCTACGTATTCAATTCAGCATCTCTTGCAAAATAAGGAGAATGATAACATAACATATCAAAATTTTCAAAATCCATCATAAACAAATCTTAAAATGGACAGAGAAACATGTAGCAATGATTCAATAATCAAATTTAAAAAGGTTACACATCATTATAAATTACCTGTAGTGAAGTGCATATTTATCGACATACCGATAAAAAAAGTATCATTCCAACAAATGATCAGTCAATTCAATTTATCAAGATTAAGACAACTTGATCCAAGTATCTAAAATGATTTCCAATCCTATTCGGGACAAATTCGGTCATTCTCAACGAGAGATAATACAATGCATCAACTTTATACCTTTAATCCAATACATATATTTTTCAACATCCGATATCTCAATTCAATTTATCATATTTATGATATCATTGGGGGACACAACTCAATCAATCTATTTTTCAACATCCGATATCTCAATTTAATTTATCTATTTTATACCATCGGGACAAATTATGTCATTCTCAACGAGATATAATACAATGCATCTATTATATACCATTAATCTATCTATTTTCCAACATCCGATATCTCAATTCAATTTTATCAAACCGTATATGTTCAAATATCATATCCATGCAAACTATCAAGTAAATTGAAAGTGTTATGCATTCAATTCAGCATCTCATGCAAAATACGGAGAATGATGGCATAACATATCAAAATTTTCAAAATCAATCATAAACAAATCTTAAAATGGACATAGAAACATGTAGCATTGATTCAAAAATCAAATTTAAAAAGGTTACACATCATTATAAATTACCTCTAGTGAAATGCATATTTAACGGCATACCGATGATAAAACTATCATTCCAACAAACGATTCGTCAATTCAATTTATCAAGATTAAGACAACTTGATCCAAGTATCTAAAATCATTTCCAATCCTATTCGGGACAAATTCGGTCATTCTCAACGAGAGATAATACAATGCATCAATTTTATACCTTTAATCCAATCCATATATTTTTCAACATCCGATATCTCAATTCAATTTATCATATTTATGATATCATTGGGGGACACAACTCAATCAATCTATTTTCCAACATCCGATATCTCAACTTAATTTATCTATTTTATACCATCGGGACAAATTATGCCATTCTCAACGAGACATAATACAATGAATCTATTATATACCATTAACCCATCTATTTTCCAACATCCGATATTTCAATTCAATCCATCTATTTTCCAACATCCGATATCTCAATTCAATTTTATCAAACCGTATATGTTCAAATATCATATTCATGCATACTATCAAGTAAATTGAAAGTGCTATGTATTCAATTCAGCATCTCTTGCAAAATAAGGAGAATGATAGCATAACATATCAAAATTTTCAAAATCCATCATAAACAAATCTTAAAATGGACAGAGAAACATGTAGCAATGATTCAATAATCAAATTTAAAAAGGTTACACATCATTATAAATTACCTGTAGTGAAGTGCATATTTAACGACATACCGATAAAAAAGGTATCATTCCAACAAATGATCCGTCAATTCAATTTATCAAGATTAAGACAACTTGATCCAAGTATCTAAAATGATTTCCAATCCTATTCGGGTCAAATTCAGTCATTCTCAACGAGACATAATACAATGCATCAATTGTATACCATTAATCCAATCCATATATTTTTCAACATCCGATATCTCAATTCAATTTATCATATTTATGATATCATTGGGGGACACAACTCAATCAATCTATTTTCCAACATCCGATATCTCAACTTAATTTATCTATTTTATACCATCGGGACAAATTATGCCATTTTCAACGAGACATAATACAATGAATCTATTATATACCATTAACCCATCTATTTTCCAACATCCGATATTTCAATTCAATCCATCTATATTCCAACATCCGATATCTCAATTCAATTTTATCAAACCGTATATGTTCAAATATCATATTCATGCATACTATCAAGTAAATTGAAAGTGCTACGTATTCAATTCAGCATCTCTTGCAAAATAAGGAGAATGATAACATAACATATCAAAATTTTCAAAATCCATCATAAACAAATCTTAAAATGGACAGAGAAACATGTAGCAATGATTCAATAATCAAATTTAAAAAGGTTACACATCATTATAAATTACCTGTAGTGAAGTGCATATTTATCGACATACCGATAAAAAAAGTATCATTCCAACAAATGATCAGTCAATTCAATTTATCAAGATTAAGACAACTTGATCCAAGTATCTAAAATGATTTCCAATCCTATTCGGGTCAAATTCAGTCATTCTCAACGAGACATAATACAATGCATCGATTGTATACCATTAATCCAATCCATATATTTTTCAACATCCGATATCTCAATTCAATTTATCATATTTATGATATCCTTGGTGGACACAACTCAATCAATCTATTTTTCAACATCCGATATCTCAATTTAATTTATCTATTTTATACCATCGGGACAAATTATGTCATTCTCAACGAGATATAATACAATGCATCTATTATATACCATTAATCTATCTATTTTCCAACATCCGATATCTCAATTCAATTTTATCAAACCGTATATGTTCAAATATCATATCCATGCAAACTATCAAGTAAATTGAAAGTGTTATGCATTCAATTCAGCATCTCATGCAAAATACGGAGAATGATGGCATAACATATCAAAATTTTCAAAATCAATCATAAACAAATCTTAAAATGGACATAGAAACATGTAGCATTGATTCAAAAATCAAATTTAAAAAGGTTACACATCATTATAAATTACCTCTAGTGAAATGCATATTTAACGGCATACCGATGATAAAACTATCATTCCAACAAACGATTCGTCAATTCAATTTATCAAGATTAAGACAACTTGATCCAAGTATCTAAAATCATTTCCAATCCTATTCGGGACAAATTCGGTCATTCTCAACGAGAGATAATACAATGCATCAATTTTATACCTTTAATCCAATCCATATATTTTTCAACATCCGATATCTCAATTCAATTTATCATATTTATGATATCATTGGGGGACACAACTCAATCAATCTATTTTCCAACATCCGATATCTCAACTTAATTTATCTATTTTATACCATCGGGACAAATTATGCCATTCTCAACGAGACATAATACAATGAATCTATTATATACCATTAACCCATCTATTTTCCAACATCCGATATTTCAATTCAATCCATCTATTTTCCAACATCCGATATCTCAATTCAATTTTATCAAACCGTATATGTTCAAATATCATATTCATGCATACTATCAAGTAAATTGAAAGTGCTATGTATTCAATTCAGCATCTCTTGCAAAATAAGGAGAATGATAGCATAACATATCAAAATTTTCAAAATCCATCATAAACAAATCTTAAAATGGACAGAGAAACATGTAGCAATGATTCAATAATCAAATTTAAAAAGGTTACACATCATTATAAATTACCTGTAGTGAAGTGCATATTTAACGACATACCGATAAAAAAGGTATCATTCCAACAAATGATCCGTCAATTCAATTTATCAAGATTAAGACAACTTGATCCAAGTATCTAAAATGATTTCCAATCATATTCGGGTCAAATTCAGTCATTCTCAACGAGACATAATACAATGCATCAATTGTATACCATTAATCCAATCCATATATTTTTCAACATCCGATATCTCAATTCAATTTATCATATTTATGATATCATTGGGGGACACAACTCAATCAATCTATTTTCCAACATCCGATATCTCAACTTAATTTATCTATTTTATACCATCGGGACAAATTATGCCATTTTCAACGAGACATAATACAATGAATCTATTATATACCATTAACCCATCTATTTTCCAACATCCGATATTTCAATTCAATCCATCTATTTTCCAACATCCGATATCTCAATTCAATTTTATCAAGCCGTATATGTTCAAATATCATATTCATGCATACTATCAAGTAAATTGAAAGTGCTACGTATTCAATTCAGCATCTCTTGCAAAATAAGGAGAATGATAACATAACATATCAAAATTTTCAAAATCCATCATAAACAAATCATAAAATGGACAGAGAAACATGTAGCAATGATTCAATAATCAAATTTAAAAAGGTTACACATCATTATAAATTACCTGTAGTGAAGTGCATATTTATCGACATACCGATAAAAAAAGTATCATTCCAACAAATGATCAGTCAATTCAATTTATCAAGATTAAGACAACTTGATCCAAGTATCTAAAATGATTTCCAATCCTATTCGGGTCAAATTCAGTCATTCTCAACGAGACATAACAAAATGCATCAATTGTATACCATTAATCCAATCCATATATTTTTCAACATCCGATATCTCAATTCAATTTATCATATTTATGATATCCTTCGTGGACACAACTCAATCAATCTATTTTTCAACATCCGATATCTCAATTTAATTTATCTATTTTATACCATCGGGACAAATTATGTCATTCTCAACGAGATATAATACAATGCATCTATTATATACCATTAATCTATCTATTTTCCAACATCCGATATCTCAATTAAATTTTATCAAACCGTATATGTTCAAATATCATATCCATGCAAACTATCAAGTAAATTGAAAGTGTTATGCATTCAATTCAGCATCTCATGCAAAATACGGAGAATGATGGGATAACATATCAAAATTTTCAAAATCAATCATAAACAAATCTTAAAATGGACATAGAAACATGTAGCATTGATTCAAAAATCAAATTTAAAAAGGTTACACATCATTATAAATTACCTGTAGTGAAGTGCATATTTATCGACATACCGATAAAAAAAGGTATCATTCCAACAAATGATCAGTCAATTCACTTTATCAAGATTAAGACAACTTGATCCAAGTATCTAAAATGATTTCCAATCCTATTCGGGTCAAATTCAGTCATTCTCAACGAGACATAATACAATGCATCAATTGTATACCATTAATCCAATCCATATATTTTTCAACATCCGATATCTCAATTCAATTTATCATATTTATGATATCCTTGGCGGACACAACTCAATCAATCTATTTTCCAACATCCGATATCTCAATTTAATTTATCTATTTTATACCATCGGGACAAATTATGTCATTCTCAACGAGATATAATACAATGCATCTATTATATACCATTAATCCATCTATTTTCCAACATCCGATATCTCAATTCAATTTTATCAAACCGTATATGTTCAAATATCATATCCATGCAAACTATCAAGTAAATTGAAAGTGTTATGCATTCAATTCAGCATCTCATGCAAAATACGGAGAATGATGGCATAACATATCAAAATTTTCAAAATCAATCATAAACAAATCTTAAAATGGACATAGAAACATGTAGCATTGATTCAAAAATCAAATTTAAAAAGGTTACACATCATTATAAATTACCTCTAGTGAAATGCATATTTAACGGCATACCGATGATAAAACTATCATTCCAACAAACGATTCGTCAATTCAATTTATCAAGATTAAGACTGAAATTCTGGTGGCAAGTGTCAGATGTGTAGCACGATGTGTACACTTTAGGAATCGTACGATGTGTAGCCTAATGTGTCAACATCGTGAACAACTGAACTTGATGAACAAGTAAACAATATAAAGTGCAGGAAACAAAAGAACACGTGAGTTTGTTAACCCAGTTCGGCACTTATAACAAGCCCTATTCTGGAGGATACCAATCCAGGGATGAATCCACTATGGTAGTATCAATTCAAAGCTAAACTCCCCCGTTTACAACTTCTCACTTAATCACTACCCGTGCTAATTCTACCTAGGAACTCCTAGATATGAGAACCTCTGCTCACTCCCCCTCAACCTTACCCAGTAAGGATTTAATAACAAACTCAGTTTGGAGACACACTCCTAGAAAACTATGCACTCGTACCTAACGGCTTTGAGTGTTGCACACTCTAACTCCTTGCTTCAAAGCTTTGGAGAAAGAATACTAGAGATTACAACTCTATCAAACTCAGTCCTTACTTGTATCAAAATTATGATTCAAGTGAAGGCTCACAAATAACAATGAACAGACTAAGACCTAAGACTCGATATCTTCAACTCTTGGCTTCGTGTTCCTTTATGTCTTCAGTCTTCCTTTATATAGAACAAGTTTCATGGGCTTGGATCTTTAATAATAACAGCTGGCCTTTGTTAATTCTCTTTGAGATTTATTTGATCATAATCTTTTAATTGTTTGTTTCAAATCTTTTTGATCAAAGTCGGCCAATAAAATAAAACAGAACCATGAAAGATTATCTTGTTCCTTGGCGCGCAAGCTGGCACGATATACTTGAAAAACAAATCTTTTTCAAAAGATCGCGTTTAAATAAATAAAGGCCCGTCCAGTAGGGCGACCAGATGTGAACCCTGATGTGCCACACATCATGCTCCACATCATGGAATCAGGCTTATTTTACCAAATGAAGCCAACACCCTAAAAGGTCTCAACAATCTCCCCCTTTGGCAAATTTTGGGCTAAAATAATCTTTGAGTCACCCAACTAAACTTGGAGAGATGTATAGGCACATCAGAGGCATGCAGCAGCGGATCAGAGCCTCACAAACGAAGAGAGAATTAAACTCTCACAAGATAGGAAAATAAATTCCCAAAGACTGAGAAAAATAAATTCTCAGACACATACAAGCATGAGATTCCATGCACACATAAGGGAGGGTAGCAAACCCAGTAATAGTCTACTCCCCTTTGAACTAGAGCACTTTCCATGTACTCCCCCTAAATCTCATATCCTCTATAGGCTTCTTCAGAATGCATGACCTAGAGAGAAATAGAGAAGTTTTAAACTTGGCTTCTTAAGAATGCATGACCAAGTTAAAACTCACAGATGTGTCAAACATCACACAAAATAGCAACTTCTACAGGCTTCTTAAGAATGCATCACCATGTAGAAATCATACAAATGGATCAACCATTACACAAATTAACATCTTCAATTGGACTTCTTAAGAATGCATCACCCAGTTGAAAACGTACAGATTAAGTCTTCAGAAATACATGCTTTAGAAAACTAATTCTTCAAAAAGTTGTTGAGAAAACATTTGAAGAAAAATAAGCATGTATGCCAGATGTGTAGTCAGATGTGCCACACATCACAATTTGCCGCAGTTAAGACTTCAAAGTTGTTCATTTTAATTTTTTTAATTTTTACTCCCCCTTTTTAGCCATAAATTATGACAAACATACTGAGAGTAAGTAACACACCATAGAATGCAGATAGCATGAGATGTAGAGATGATGGTGCATGAACAGAAAAAGGCACTCAGGCCGTTAATAGTGCAGCAAGTACAGAACAGGCACACAAAGGTGCATCAGAAATCCAGGGCATAGCCCACAAAATACAAGCAAAAACAAGGAAATACTGAGTACAGGGAAATAATGAATTACAAAGATTCAAATATCCTGGTTCCCATCAGTTTCCTCAGCTTCAGAGTCATTGGGCTCCTCCTCCTCCAATTCCTCATCCTCAGCCATTGTTTGCTCATCCTCAAGCTCCAGTCCAGTAATGACTGCCTCCAGCTTGGCCTTCTTCTCATCCAGAGCCTTGCAAGTCTCCTTTAAAGCAGCAATCATGTCTGTCCTAGACATAGCATTGTTTGAGCTGGATGTGCCCACATCAGGAGTCACATCAGACTGCTTGAGACTAAAAGAAATAGCAGACTCTCTTCTGCAAGACAAATCATCCTTGCCCAGAACATCAGGTCTCTGGCTCAATATGATTCCACACAGTAGGGAAGGAAATGCAATGGGTAGTTTGACAGCTAGGGTTTTGGCATGTTTGATAGTCTGATCAAAAATATAGGTACCAAAATCAAAATTAGATTTGCTGCCAATAGTATATATGAACCTAGCCAAACCTGTAGCCACATCACAGTTGTGTGTGGTAGGCACCCAGTTAGCAGCAGCAATCCTGTTCAGGATGTTGTAGATTGGTGTGAGCTTGCTTGCTTGCAGTTTCCCTTTCTTAGGCCAAGTCTTGACCTTTCCAGCTGTGATGGCCTTGATTATGTAGTTGTCATTTGCCTCCATCTCAGCAAAGGGCTCCTCACTTCTGCCCAGATACTTGTTGATAACAGTGGGAGAGAAGTGAATTTCTTTACCTCTCACAAAAACAGTTTGGTATTCCTTGTCCAAAGGATTGTCACAACCAGCAGGGATGTTTACCAAAAACTCTTTGACTACCTTCTCATAGCAGTCACTCAGTCCAGTAACAGTCTTCATCAAGCCAGCACGCTTGATCAACCTCATAACTTCCTTGCACTGCAAGGCTTCAGCACTGAGCTCCCTCTCCAGAGCTAACCTTCTATGAGCAATGTACTTCCATTTACCAGCATGTGCAGGGTTGTGGAAGGAAATCAAATCAACTGGGATGTCAGGAATTCCCTGAGGAATTTTCTTCTTCCCATAGCTCTTCTTCACAGCAGACTCAATGTGAATCACATCAAGCTCCACATTGCGTTCCTTAGCAGATTCTTCCTCAGACTCACTGATGTGAGCTACATCCTGCTCCACATCGTACTCTGAGTCACTTGTAGGTGGCTCTTTTCTTTTCTGAGTCTTCTTCTTTGCAGGTGGAACCACAGCTTTACTAAATCCCTTCTTGGGACCATACATGACTTGCCTCTTAACAGGCTTCTTCTTCTCCTTAGTAGCAGCAGGAGAAATCTCAACAACAGCAGGACCTTTACCACTTCTAGTCCTTTTTGCAATACTATCCTCAGTAAGCTTCTTCAAGGGGATGTCAGAATTGTAGCCTTCTACATCCACAACAACTGTATCTCCATCAGCATCCTTGTCAGAAGGATTGGAGTCTTCATGATCTGAACCTTCAACAGTTTCTTTATCCTTGTCAGACTGGGTATTATCTTTAGGCTCCTCAACCTCAGCAGGTTGATCTTCTTCAACAAATTCCTGTTCAGGAGAATCAGGAATGACAGCAGATTTTTCAACAGCAGCAGTCTCTTCTTCACCTTGTGGCAATGATGTGCCAACATCTGCCGCAACATTAGGTTCTTGCAGGGCCTGGAGCACAGAATCAATGATCTTCTGAGTCAAGGGATGTCTTTGACTCTCAGGGATCTTTACAGCAGCCTTCTCAGGGTTAGGGTTTGAGGAACCTACACCCATAGATGCTTCAGCATTTGCATCACCAGATTTTGCAGGAAGAGGTTCAACATGCAGACTTTCCATGGTGTGAACCCTCTTTGGTGAGCCAATCTTTGGCTTTTTGCTTTTCTTCTTCTTCTTCTTGGATTTTTCTGTGGAAGGAGAAGGAACAACATCTTCCTCTGCAGCAATGGGGGTTGATTCCCTTCTTGATCGTTTTGACTTCTTCTTCTTTGATCCAGATGGCTTGATCATAGAAACAGGAGTGGCATTAACGATCATGTCACTTTGAACTTCTTCAGGATGCGGGGAATTAGGTTTTGATGATGATGGAGGAGTCGTGAATTTGGTTGAAGGAGATGTTTTGGTTGCAGTAGACATGATGATGATGATGGTGACTTGGTATGAAGATTTTCAAAGAAAATAGCAGAGAGATGAACAAAGGGTTTGAGAGTGATCAAGAAAATTTTTGGTCGTTTGAGTGGTTGAGAAACGAATGTGGTGATCAATGTGGTAGGCAATAAGAAAATCTTGAGTAAACGGATTTCTTGGAGTTTTGATCGTGAAATAGCCGTTGGAAATATTTTGTAATGATTGCCTTTGGATTGCGTGCAACTATGGATGGAGGGAAAAACAGGTAGCCGTTGCACGCCTAAATAGCTATTATGGCTATTGATCATCAAAGAGGCAAATACCAAGTTTGCCCCTTAACACCTCAAACCTATTTGCATCTAAAGCCTTAGTGAAAATATCTGCCAGTTGATTCTCTGTGGCAACATGCTCTAGAGTCACAATATTGTCTTCAACAAGATCTCTAATAAAATGGTGACGTATATCAATGTGCTTTGTCCTACTATGTTGGATAGGATTTTTGGAAATATTTATAGCACTTAGATTGTCACAGTATAATGTGAGCACATCTTGCTGCACATTGTACTCACCCAACATCTGCTTCATCCAAAGTAGCTGAGAACAACTACTTCCTGCTGCAATATACTCAGCCTCAGCTGTAGAAAGAGAAACACAATTTTGTTTCTTGCTGAACCATGATATAAGGTTGCTTCCCAAAAAGAAACATCCACCAGAAGTGCTTTTCCTGTCATCAGCACTACCTGCCCAGTCAGCATCACAATAACCCAACAATCTTGTGTCTTCACCATGAGAGTAGAGAATTCCATAATCACTTGTACCACTGACATACTTAAGAATCCTTTTGACTTGATTCAGATGACTCATCTTGGGCTCAGCTTGGTACCTTGCACACACACCAACAGCAAAGCTAATATCAGGTCTACTTGCAGTGAGATAAAGTAGACTGCCAATCATGCTTCTGTATAGACTTTGATCAACACTGACACCATGCTCATCTTTAGAAAGTTTGAGATGGGTTGCTGCAGGAGTTCTTTTGTGATTTGCATTCTCCATTCCAAATTTCTTCACAATGTTCTTGGCATACTTGCTTTGGGAGATGAAAATTGTATCTTCCATCTGTTTGACTTGCAGACCAAGAAAGTAGGTAAGTTCACCTACAAGGCTCATCTCAAATTCAGACTGCATCTGATTCACAAACATCTTGACCATTGGATCAGACATTCCTCCAAACACAATGTCATCTACATAGATTTGTGCAATCATGAACTTGCCCTTTTCTTCTCTGACAAACAAGGTTTTGTCTGTTTCTCCTTTTCTATAACCTTGCTGCACAAGAAATTTGGTTAGTCTCTCATACCATGCCCTAGGAGCTTGCTTTAATCCATATAATGCCTTCTTCAATCTGTAGACATGATCTGGATAATTTGGATCAACAAATCCCTTGGGCTGCTCCACATAAACTTCCTCATTCAAGTAGCCATTGAGGAAAGCACTCTTCACATCCATCTGGAATAGCTTGAATTTCAAGATACATGCTACTCCCAAAAGTAACCTTATGGACTCGAGACGTGCCACAGGAGCAAATGTTTCATCAAAGTCTACTCCTTCAATCTGAGAGTAACCTTGAGCCACAAGCCTAGCCTTGTTTCTAGTCACAACACCACTTTCATCAGATTTATTCCTATAAACCCATTTAGTACCAATGATGTTGACTCCTTCAGGTCTAGGAACTAAATCCCACACTTCATTCCTCTTGAACTGGTTCAGCTCCTCTTGCATAGCTTCAATCCAAAACTCATCTGTCAAGGCTTCTTTCACATTCTTTGGTTCTACCTTTGACACAAAACAAGCATTGGATACAACCTCTCTTGACCTTGTCATAACCCCTGACTCAGGATTCCCTATTATGAGTTCTTTTGGATGATTCTTTTGAACTCTAACAGAGGGACCCTTGTTCACTGGAGTCACATCTTCTTGCTGATCAGTCTTCTCAGGAATCTCTATAACTTCAGAGTCTTCAGGCAGGGGGTGAGATGTGTCCACATCAGGATCAACATCAGGTACATTGTCTGAATAGTCATCTATGACAACATTGATGGATTCCATCATAGTTCTTGTTCTGTTGTTGAAGACTCTATAGGCTCTGCTGGTTATGGAATAACCTAGAAAGATTCCTTCATCACTCTTGGGATCCATCTTCCTCCTTTGCTCTCTGTCAGCTAAGATATAGCACTTGCTACCAAAGACATGGAAGTGTTTGACAGTTGGTTTTCTTCCTTTCCATATCTCATACAGTGTGGTTGAGGTACCTTTTCTCAGAGTCACCCTGTTGTGTACATAGCATGCAGTATTCATGGCCTCTGCCCAAAAGTAGTAAGGTAGCTTCTTGGCATGTAGCATAACTCTTGCAGCCTCTTGCAAGGTTCTGTTCTTCCTCTCAACTACACCATTTTGTTGGGGTGTGATTGGTGAGGAGAACTCATGCCCAATTCCTTCATTAGCACAAAACTCAGAGAATCTTGAATTTTCAAACTCTTTCCCATGATCACTTCTGATTCTAACAATGCCACTATCCTTCTCTCTTTGTAGTCTAAGGCATAATTCTTTGAATGCATCAAAGGTGTCAGACTTCTCTCTGATGAAGCTAACCCAAGTGAACCTTGAGAAATCATCTACAACCACAAAGGCATATCTTTTACCACCAATACTCTCTACCTGCATTGGTCCCATCAAGTCCATATGTAGCAGTTCAAGAACTCTGGATGTCACCTGATGTTGTAACATTGGGTGTGACATCTGAACCTGCTTTCCAACTTGACATTCACCACATATATTGCCTTCAACAATCTTAAGCTTTGGTAGACCTCTAATAGCTTCCTTGGACACTATCTTCTTCATTCCCTTCAGATTCAAATGGCCAAGTCTTTGGTGCCAAAGCTTTACTTCTTCTTCCTGACTTATCAAACATGTAGTGGAGTGAGCTGTTTCATCAGCAATCCATAGATAGCAGTTGTCCCTTGACCTAGATCCTCTCATCAACAATTCTCCTTTGTTAGAAGTAATAAGACATTCATTCTTTGTGAAGTTGACTTTGAGACCTTGATCACACAATTGGCTTATGCTGATAAGATTAGCCTTCAAGCCTTTAACAAGTAGCACATCATCTAGGTCAGGTAAGCTATTGCTGCAGAGTTTACCACTGCCCTTGATTTCACCTTTTGCTCCATCTCCAAAGGTTACAAAGCTTGTTGTATGAGGCTTGATATTAGTGAGAAATTTCTCAACACCAGTCATATGCCTAGAACAACCACTATCAAAATACCAATCATTACTAGAAGATGCTCTAAGAGAAGTGTGAGCAATATGTGCAGTTTCAGAAACTTTAGGCTTCCACATCTTCTTAGGAGTGACCCTTACTGTTTTGGCTTGCACCTGAGGCCTTTTCTTGGGATACCCATAGAGTTTGTAACAGAAGGGCTTGATGTGACCATTCTTCCCACAGTAGTGACATCTCCAAGCATTAAACTTCTCTTTGCCATCAGGTCTCTGATGTGGAGTGTGATGTGTCCACATTCTGCCAGGGTCAGGTTTCTTCTGAGCAGGAACAAACTTAGTATTTGTCTTCTTGCTGTGATGTTTGTTCTTAAATCCTACACCAGATGAGTCACCCGCATGCTTTCCTACTTTCAAAATTTCATCAAGCATGTTGGTTCCAGGATTGAGCATCTTTACAGACTTGGTCATATTTTTCAAGTTGGTTGACAGTAACTTGACTTCACTTTCAAGACTAGCAACTTGACTCTGTAGTTGACCCTTCTCTGTCTCCAGTTGACTGATGATTTCCTTCTGCTCTTCATTGACCTTGTACAGTTCCTCACTCTTGATAAATAGCTTTTTATGGACTGAGGCTAGTTCATCAAAGGTGAGTTCTTCATCATCAGATTCGACATCAGTATTATCCACCCCAGTCATGGCACTAACATGATTAGCAGCAACATTCTCTGAGTCAGTGTCAGAGTCTTCGTCAGACCATGATACAGTTAGGCCTTGCTTCTTCAGATATGTTCCACATTCTGATCTTATATGACCAAAGCCTTCACATTCATGACATTGAACACCCTTGTTCTGAGCTGACTTATCATCAGTTTTAGTTTTTGTTGAAGTGTTACCTATTTTACTGTTGTCAGTCTGGATGTTCCTCACATTCCTCCTTGGTCTTCTGTCCACCCTCCTTTGAAGCTTGTTGAATTGTCTTCCCAACATGGCTAAGTCATTTGAGAGGTCATCATCTGATTCATCAGCTTCTTCCTCTTCACCAGCACGAGATACAAAAGCTATGCCTTTTCCTTTCTTCTCAGTTGGCTCACTAAAGTTCATCTCAAAAGTTTGAAGCGAGCTCACAAGTTCTTCAAGTTTCATACTTGGGATGTCTTGAGCTTCTTCAATAGCTGTGATTTTCATGTTAAATCTCTTGGGTAGAGACCTAAGCATCTTTCTCACAAGCTTTTCTTCAGACAATCTCTCACCTAGAGCCTCAAAGGAATTGTCCACCTCAAGCAAATTCATGTGAAAGTCATGAATTGATTCTTCTTCTTTCATTCTGAGGTTTTCAAACTTAGTGTTGAGAAGTTGGATTCTTGAGCTTTTTACCTTGGCATTGCCTTCATGAGTGGTTCTGAGTATCTCCCAGGCATTCTTTGCAACAGTACACTGCTTGATTAATCTGAACATGTTCTTGTCCACTCCATTGAATAAAGCATTCAAAGCTTTGGAGTTTCCAAGTGATGCAGTGTCTTCTGCAGCTGACCAATCTTCCTCTGGCTTGAGTACACCAGTGTCAACACCATTAGCATCCAAGATTTTGGGATGCTCCCAGCCTTTGAGCACAGCTTTCCAAGTTCTGCTGTCAAGTGACTTTAGGAAGGCAATCATCCTTGGCTTCCAGTAGTCATAGTTGGTTCCATCCAGGAGGGGTGGTTTGTTGACCGTTGTTCCATCCTTGTCCATGTTTCCAGAAAGTAACTTCCCTGGAGCTCACCCTCAAACAGGCAGGGTGCCTGCTCTGATGCCAATTGAAATTCTGGTGGCAAGTGTCAGATGTGTAGCACGATGTGTACACTTTAGGAATCGTACGATGTGTAGCCTAATGTGTCAACATCGTGAACAACTGAACTTGATGAACAAGTAAACAATATAAAGTGCAGGAAACAAAAGAACACGTGAGTTTGTTAACCCAGTTCGGCACTTATAACAAGCCCTATTCTGGAGGATACCAATCCAGGGATGAATCCACTATGGTAGTATCAATTCAAAGCTAAACTCCCCCGTTTACAACTTCTCACTTAATCACTACCCGTGCTAATTCTACCTAGGAACTCCTAGATATGAGAACCTCTGCTCACTCCCCCTCAACCTTACCCAGTAAGGATTTAATAACAAACTCAGTTTGGAGACACACTCCTAGAAAACTATGCACTCGTACCTAACGGCTTTGAGTGTTGCACACTCTAACTCCTTGCTTCAAAGCTTTGGAGAAAGAATACTAGAGATTACAACTCTATCAAACTCAGTCCTTACTTGTATCAAAATTATGATTCAAGTGAAGGCTCACAAATAACAATGAACAGACTAAGACCTAAGACTCGATATCTTCAACTCTTGGCTTCGTGTTCCTTTATGTCTTCAGTCTTCCTTTATATAGAACAAGTTTCATGGGCTTGGATCTTTAATAATAACAGCTGGCCTTTGTTAATTCTCTTTGAGATTTATTTGATCATAATCTTTTAATTGTTTGTTTCAAATCTTTTTGATCAAAGTCGGCCAATAAAATAAAACAGAACCATGAAAGATTATCTTGTTCCTTGGCGCGCAAGCTGGCACGATATACTTGAAAAACAAATCTTTTTCAAAAGATCGCGTTTAAATAAATAAAGGCGCGTCCAGTAGGGCGACCAGATGTGAACCCTGATGTGCCACACATCATGCTCCACATCATGGAATCAGGCTTATTTTACCAAATGAAGCCAACACCCTAAAAGGTCTCAACAAAGACAACTTGATCCAAGTATCTAAAATCATTTGCAATCCTATTCGGGACAAATTCGGTCATTCTCAACGAGAGATAATACAATGCATCAATTTTATACCTTTAATCCAATCCATATATTTTTCAACATCCGATATCTCAATTCAATTTATCATATTTATGATATCATTGGGGGACACAACTCAATCAATCTATTTTCCAACATCCGATATCTCAACTTAATTTATCTATTTTATACCATCAGGACAAATTATGCCATTCTCAATGTAAGACCCATAATTCTACTGTACCATACGCCAGTTATAAGCGTAATTAGTGGCTAAGAGTTTTAGGGCTCAGTTAAGTTTAGTTCGTAGTTATCGTGTAATAATCAGCGTCGTCACTGAGGTGGAGACTGCTTTTTCCTTATGTGTAAATAAAACCTAGACTCTTGACCCGAAATCTGTATTTATCAATCTGAACACTGCTGTGCTTTCAGAATTTTGAATTTCGACTTTCTCCGTTTATTGGAAAAACGAGTAGAAAATGGTATCCGCTGCGGAAAAATTTACGGTTTCTGTTTTCCGTCGAAAATTTAACTACAGACATTATATATCTGCGCGAGTTAGAATCTAGAGTCAGAATATTTTTGGGAGTTGAGAACCAATATTTCAGTCGGCGAATAAAGTTTAGCGATAATTTTTGGGATTATTTTACGGCGACCTATCACGACGTAAATTTTATAAATTTCGTAATACGGACCGTCGACGAGATACGACTCGACTGCGAGCACAAAAGAGGCTCATGAGATGACTCATAAAGGCTATGAGAGCCCTAGAGCCATCCCATGGTTGAGAAGCAACCAAGCACACCTAGTCTAAAAATCCCATGGAAGGGGATTGACCATGAGTCTTAAACTAATGTGAGTGATTACATAATTGTCACAAAAGCAAAAAAAAAAATTCAAAGACTCTCCTTCTCTTCTCTCCCTCGGCCGAACCCTTTCTTTCTCTCCCACCACTCAAAATTTTTCTTCTCCCTCAAGAGCTTGCTTGCTTGTGCTAGGAAATTTATCAAGATTACTACTCTTCTCTTTCACTTGAGGTAACTAAACCTCTCCTCTTTCTTGTGATCACAAATTCTTAAACTCTTAAGAAATTTAAATTATTGTTCTTGAGTAGAAATTATGAGAAACTTGTTAGAATTGGTTTATGATAGGATTTTTGAGTTAATGAGAGTTAGATATGAAACATTAGTGAAGCTTGCAAGAATTCTTATGGTTAGATTAAAGATTTCACAAATTTGGGGTTAGGGTTTGATAGAAAAATTTTCTAAGTATCATGAACTTGGATAATTGTTAGAAGTATGTGGTTTTAATGTTGTTTTAAAGCTTGCTATAAGAAGGAAAAATATGATAAATGATTTTGTTTGAGAAATAAGAAAAACAAAAAAAATTAGTGTTCTTGAGGAAATTGTGAGAACTAGTATGATTGTGAATCTTGTCTTGAAAATGCTTTGTTAATGCTATTAAGTGATTTTGAGGACTAGAAAATTAATGATATGCTTTTGAAATGAAAGAAAAAATGACTTAGGGTGTAAATTAAATTCTGGCCGAAATCTTGAAGGGTAGTATGGTCATTTTAAAACTGTTTTGTGACCTAGAAACCTGACCATTTGATTCGTCTTTTCGAAACGAAGATTTTGGCGTATGGCTCGTCTCGATAGGATAAAAATTGAAAAAGTTATGGTCGTTTTATTAAATAGGTAAAACTTGAAACTTGTGTTGCAAGTAAATGGTTTTCAAAGAGTTCACATTTTTGATTTAAATGGTTTTGAGGTATGAGATTGAACACTTTTGGGTTGTTTTGAGAAAATTAGTAATGGTTCGAGTGATTAAATAGGTTTGGTTAGAAAAATCATTTCGCGTTCTTGAGCGACGCGAAGGACGCACTTTTAAAAATTTCGTAATAAGTCTCGAAAATAATCGGAGGCACGATTGAACATAATTATGAATCAACAAAGTCATGCTAGGGTTTAGAATGAAAGAATTCTAGTGTTAGCCGTTTTGCCGATTTGGGCGTGGCACACATAAAAGGTCCGAGGGATCGATTTTTCAAAAAAAATTCTTTGGGGCAAATAGTTCGCCATAGCCCTTGTTTTAATTGTTTGACGGCTAATGGGAGGTTTTGAAAATGATAGGATCACTTGGTTTAAGAAAAACCTTAAATTGGATTTCTCGAATTTTGCGTTTCGACTCTATAATTTCTAAAACGCTTTGATAAGTTCTAGTTAGGTATTATGGGATATTACCATGTATTAAAAAGTGAAAAATTTCGCGCGGAAGCCCGATTTACCAATTCAAGGCCGTGGCCTTCCTAAGGGTAGGGAAGAAAAATCTCAAAAAATTTCTAAGTCCACAATTTTGTGAAAAATCTTGTATGATTTGAATAACCTTAGTTTGAAGAGAAATTGGTATCGGAAAGGTTGTTAGGAAGAAAAAAGTGTATAACTTGTAACGCAAGAAAACTTCGAGTTTTTGTTAAAAATATTTTTGAAAAGTTTTAATTGTGTTTCAAGTGGTTTGTTTGAGTGTGAAACAGGTCTTCAAAGTGGAAAATCCAAAATGGTTTTAGTTTATGATTTGAAAACAAAATGATTTTTCGTGTTATAAAAATAGTACAATTAACTTCGTGAATTTTTAAACGCTATGAGAATAACCTGAAATCATTGAGGGATAACTTTAGAGAGTACCCTAGAACCCTCTAGAGTTTTGAGAACTAGTTTCGTTTCGATAGAAAGAACGAGGAATATTTTATTGATGGTACGCTACTTAATTTTAGGTAACGCGTATCGTAGAGTTGTGCGAGAAAAGTTTGTGGAAGCTTACCGAGGTAAGGGCATCACTTTATTTCCGCATTATATCTTTAATGATATGTATGTATGCCTGGTGTTGTGATGTGTTTGTGTGTTTGGCATGATTATGTGATGTATTCTCGAGACGAGTATTGGTTTAAGAATATATGCCTATGTCTTACATATGATTTGATTAAATATATGTGATGACATGTTTGGAATTACATATGCTTGTGTGATATGTATATTGAATGTTGCATGAGCATGTGTGAAAACGTGTATGTCAGTGGAGACTACACGGGTGTTTGTCTGTGTGACTTCACCGGGGATTTGTCTGTGTGACTGCCCTATATGTGCTGAAATATAAAGTATGCTCATGCATTTCATAGTTGCGTGTACGGGTGTTAGAGACTGTGTGGCTTCACCTAAGCACCGGGTGTTATAGTCTGTGTGACTTCACCTAATCCTGCGGGATTTTTATTGAGTTTGGTGTTAGAGTCTGTGTGACTTCACCTTGGTGTTATAGTCTGTGTGACTTCACCTGCCCTGCGGGGTTTAGTAGGGGTTGGACCTACGACTCTCTGCGGAGAGGTTAAATTCCGGAATTCATGCATGTGAGAAAGCCCCGTTTAGGGTGATCACCATCATTTAGAGTCTGCATTGCTAGGCTTTGGTGTGTTTCTATGCTGTGTGCAATTGATGATAAATTGCTATGTGATTACCGCTTTATATATATGTATATATATTATCTGTATCTGTGTTATATGTGGTGACCCTTGCTGTGATTATCGCGGGCATCGACCCACCCAGACGATGGACCACGTGTTGCCGGGGCTCGTGCGGGAGACGGTGACCACTTGGGATTTCGTTGATCGACTACTGCTACCTGCCTGGAGCATCGACCCAGCTTCGGGTACGGCCAGCTATCATGGGCGTGTTAGGATTGCTACCTTCCGTGGGACCCTGCAGATACACGAGTGTGTGATCTGGCAGACCCCACCACTCTCTATACCACTACCGGTATTACTCAGCGCTTGTTGGACGGTTCCGGTGGGACCACAGCCTGAGGCGCCAGTTACACCAGAGGGTGGAGGGACGGTCGTTGGAGAGACCACCTCAGGCGGACTTGATATTTCCTCAGACGGCAGTTGGGGCGATGGAGTCGTGCCCGACTACTTCGGGCCGATACATGACTTTCAGGGGGCAGCTTCTGCTGCAGGGGACGGGTCTACTGATGGACCTGGAGTGCCCCACATGGCATCTCCCACCCCTTCCTTAGACTTGGTAGCGATATCGAGTGATTAGGACGTCTCCTGATGTCTCTGTGCAGTTTAGGGCTAGGACTGCTGACGGTAGGATAGTATTCTTTTTGGATAGGCCGCGATGGTCGGCGTTGGGTAGTATGATTGTAGTAGATTCTGACGGTTACTGGATGACTGTACTATTACTCTTACACTTTGGTGGAGATACTTGTGACTTTAGCTAGTATATTCCTAGTCTCGACTACTTGTTTATGTGTCGTGAACTAGAGGTTATGTTTTGGGTTGTATAACTATTCAGGAACACACTTTGCTTACGAGAAGCACTATGGATGCATATAGTACTATTTCAGTTACTATGTTATTCGGACTATTATATGCTTTAGTTCTGTTGTATGAATAAGGCCGGCTCATTTAAAATGTTTTCCGCGCACTCTGAGTGTTTGCTTTAAAAAGAAAAAAAAATAAATAAATAATGCCCCTTTTTGAGCTTTGAAAAAACGGGGTGTCACATTGTGGTATCAGAGCCCGGCGTTAGATCATCAAGGGAAAAGTGTGTTGTAAGAGTTGTCAGTCGAGTTAGGACTAGAGTTCGTTGGTTTGTGTGACCACTGTTTGGTTTGTTTGAGTTGGTAACTCGTGAATAAGAATTCTAATAGAGTTGGAAAGGAATTTGACCAGATATTGGTTTGTGCAGGAAAACATGCCTCCAAGACGGACACCTGCAGTCCCTGGAGCAGATGATAATAATGTGAACCAGCTGGCTTACGCCATGAATACTATGGCAGCAACCTTGACTGCCCAAGCCCATGCTAAGACGCAGAGGGACATGGAAAAGAGGGATAGAGAGATTCTTGCTGCGGGATCTCGAGTCCTCACAAGTTTTAATCATCAGAACCCTCCGAAGTATAACGGAGAGGGAGGTCCTGATGCTGCTGACTTATGGCTTCAGGCTATGGAAAAGATCTTCGGAGCAATCCACTGCCCCGAGGGAGAAAAGGTGACTCTGGCTACCTACCAGTTGTCGGGAGGCTCTGAGTATTGGTGGAAGAGTACTAGTCTTATGATGGAGGCTGCTCACGAGGAAATCAACTGGGAAAATTTTAAGAGAAAGTTTTTGGCCAAGTACTTTCCAGAGACCGCTAGAGAAAGGTATGGAGAGGAATTCCTAAGGCTGCGTCAGGGGGGAATGAATGTTGAGGCATATGCGAAGAAGTTTGAATCACTGTCAAGGTTCTTTCGTTTCTTCAGGGATGGGATAGATGAGACGTATATGTGTCGTCGTTTCCAAGATGGGCTGAGGTATGAGTTACAGGATTCAGTGATACCCTTGGGAATCCGGAACTTTCAAGTGCTGGTTGAGAAATGTCAGGAGATTGAGGACATGAAGAACAAGCGAGTGAATCGCAATGTGAATTCTAGTACTGGGGGACCTAGCCGTCCAAGAAATCAGAATCAGAACCGTGGAAAACAAGGGAATAAGCCTTACAACCGCCCTCAGAATAATCAAGGACCTAATCGCTCTGTGAACCAAGGGATTCGAGGAAGTCAGATTGGAAGGAAGCGAACTTGTTACAATTGTGGCCAAGAGGGTCATTATTCCAATGAGTGTGGGAATCCAAAACAAGGAATCACTTGCTACAACTGTCACAGGCCGGGTCATTTTGCTAAGGATTGCAAGGCTCCAAAGGATGAACCGTCGGTGAATGCAACACAAGGAGCAAAGCCCACTGCTAAGGGACGTGTCTACTGTATGGGCACGAAAGTGAGTGGCGAGGCCAGTAATGCCATACATGAGGATTGCTAAATTGCAGGTAACACTTTAACTGCATTGATAGATACCGGGGCAACCCATTCCTTCATATCTGTGGATTGTGCAAATCGTATGAAATTGATTGTTTCTCCGCTGCCGTTTGATTTGAATGTTTCTACTCCTGTTAAAGATTTATTGGTAAATACTGCATGTTTGCACTGTTTGGTGATGATTCAGAATAGGGAATTCATAATTAACTTGATCTGTTTACCCCTTCAGTCTCTCGAGATCATTCTCGGGATGGATTGGTTGTCATATCACTATGTCATTTTAGACTGTGCTCGTAAAATGGTCTTTTTCCCCGAACCAGGAGTACAGAGGTATTTGTCGGCAAACCGGCTTACCATGACCATAAGAAATGGAGAGCCAGAATTTCTTTCACTTGCTAATATAGGAGTGACTTTAGACGTGCACATAGAGGAATTGCGCGTAGTTCAACAATTTCAGGATGTTTTTCCGTTAGAAATTCCAGGATTTCCTCCAGTCAGAGAAGTGGAATTCTTTATCGACCTACATCCAGGAACGGGACCAATCTCGGAATCACCTTATCGGATGGCTCCAACCGAGTTGGTGGAATTGAAGAGTCAGATTGAAGACTTGGTAGAAAAGGGTTTTATTAGGCCAAGTGTGTCTCCGTGGGGAGCGCCAGTTTTATTGGTGAAAAAGAAGGATGGTCGGTCACGTTTATGTGTGGATTATCGGAAACTCAACAAGGTTACTATTAAGAACCGATATCCTTTGCCACGAATTGATGATTTGATGGACCAGTTGAAAGGCGCGTCTGTGTTTTCAAAGATTGACTTGAAGTCGGGATATCATCAGATAAGAGTAAGAGAAGAAGATGTTCAGAAAACCGCTTTTCGTACGCGTTATGGGCACTATGAGTATCTAGTGATGCCATTTGGGGTGACGAATGCACCGGCAATTTTTATGGATTATATGAACAGGATCTTCCATACGTTCTTAGACAAGTTCGTGGTGGTATTTATCGACGATATACTCATTTATTCGAAGAATGAAGAAGAACACGAAGAGCATCTCCGTTTGGTTTTACAAGTTCTGCGTGATAGAAAGTTGTATGCAAACCCGTCAAAGTGTGAATTCTGGATGAAAACTGTGAATTTTCTGGGTCACGTTATCTCAGAAGAGGGAATATCTGTGGACCCGGCAAAGATTGAGACCGTACTTGCATGGAAACAACCGCAAACTGTTACGGATATACGGAGTTTTGTAGGTTTAGCTGGATATTATAGGAGGTTTATTGAAGGTTTCGCTAAGATTGTGGCGCCAATGACACAACTTACGAGAAAAGACCAGCCTTTTGCTTGGACAGAGAAGTGTGAAGCTAGTTTTCAGTTGTTAAAGGAGCGATTAACGACCTCACCGGTGTTAGTCCTACCCCAGTCTGACGAACCATATGAAGTTTATTGTGATGCGTCGCATCAGGGACTCGGATGTGTGTTGATGCAACACAAGAGAGCAGTGGCTTATGCGTCGAGACAGTTGAAGAACCACGAAAGGAACTATCCCACCCACGATTTAGAACTGGCAGCAGTAGTTTTTGCGTTAAAGATATGGAGACATTATCTGTATGGTTGTACTTTTGTCGTTTTCAGTGATCACAAAAGTCTGAAATACCTATTTGATCAGAAAGAATTGAATATGAGACAGAGAAGGTGGATGGAAACACTGAAGGATTTTGATTTCACGTTACAGTACCATCCTGGGAAGGCTAATGTAGTAGCTGATGCTTTGAGTAGAAAAAGTGTATCTGTATGTTCAGCTCAGAGGGCTAGTCAACATGAATTGTTGAGAGAGTTTCGAGATTTACACCTGGAAGTAGAGGTTGCGTCTGGAAGTTTGAAGCTCGGTATGATTACGATTTCGAATGGGCTGTTGGAAGATATTGCCAGTTGTCAGGACGACAGTCTACTTATGGAGAAGAGAGCTTTGATAGATCGAGGAACCACCACAGAGTTTAAAGTGGGACCAGACAATATTCTGAGATGCAATGGGAGGGTGTGTGTACCCGATGCTAAGAATTTGAGAAATACAGTCCTAGAGGAAGCACATAAGAGTAAACTGAGTATACATCCTGGAGCTACCAAGATGTATCAGGATTTGAAGTTAGATTACTGGTGGCCGGGTATGAAGAGACATGTAGCAGAGTATGTGGTGTCATGTTTGACATGTCAGAAAGCTAAGGTAGAACATCAGAAACCTGCAGGAATGTTGCAATCGTTAGACATACCAGAGTGGAAATGGAACAGCATATCAATGGATTTTATCACTGGTTTGCCCAAGACTAGAAGAAAGCATGACTCTATTTGGGTGATAGTGGATCGTTTGACAAAGTCTGCTCATTTTCTACCTGTGAGAATTATTGACACAGCAGAAAAGTTAACCGACATCTATGTGGCTGAGATTGTGAGACTTCATGGTATACCGTCCAGCATCGTTTCAGATCGAGACCCAAAATTTACTTCACATTTTTGGAGAACCCTACATGAGGCGTTAGGGACGAGGTTGAGATTAAGTTCGGCGTACCATCCACAGACCGATGGACAAACTGAGAGAACAAATCAATCTTTGGAAGATTTGTTAAGGGCTTGTGTGCTTGATGACAGAGGAAGTTGGGACGATGTGTTGCCACTAATAGAATTCACCTACAACAACAGTTTCCACACGAGCATTGGAATGGCTCCGTATGAGGCTCTTTATGGGAGAAGGTGTCAGACTCCTTTATGTTGGTATCAAGATGGAGAAAGTATGATTGTGGGGCCAGAAATGGTGCAACAGACTACGGACAAGGTTAGGAAGATACGGGCAAGAATGAAGGTCGCCCAGGATCGTCAAAAGAGTTATGCTGATAGGCGTCGTAGACCCTTGGAATTTGAGGCAGGGGAACATGTATTTCTCCGAGTTACTCCAACTACTGGTGTTGGAAGGGCAATAAAAGCGCGAAAGTTAACTCCGAAGTTTATTGGGCCGTACCAGATTACGGAGAGAATAGGAAAAGTGGCCTATAGAATTGCATTGCCACCGATACTGTCACAGATTCATGATGTATTCCATGTGTCGCAGTTAAGAAAATATATTTCAAACCCGTCACATGTGATCGCGCCAGACGACATTCAGTTGAAAGAGAACCTATCATTTGAAGTTCCACCAATTAAGATTGTGGATAGAAAGTTGAAGCGTCTAAGGACTAAGGACATACCGTTAGTCAAGGTAATATGGAATGAAGCCGCAGGAGATGCGACTTGGGAACTTGAAAGCAAGATGAAAGAGCAATACCCTGAGTTGTTCGATAACGTCTAAGTTTCGAGGACGAAACTTCTTTTAGGGGGGAAGTAATGTAAGACCCATAATTCTACTGTACCATACGCCAGTTATAAGCGTAATTAGTGGCTAAGAGTTTTAGGGCTCAGTTAAGTTTAGTTCGTAGTTATCGTGTAATAATCAGCGTCGTCACTGAGGTGGAGACTGCTTTTTCCTTATGTGTAAATAAAACCTAGACTCTTGACCCGAAATCTGTATTTATCAATCTGAACACTGCTGTGCTTTCAGAATTTTGAATTTCGACTTTCTCCGTTTATTGGAAAAACGAGTAGAAAATGGTATCCGCTGCGGAAAAATTTACGGTTTCTGTTTTCCGTCGAAAATTTAACTACAGACATTATATATCTGCGCGAGTTAGAATCTAGAGTCAGAATATTTTTGGGAGTTGAGAACCAATATTTCAGTCGGCGAATAAAGTTTAGCGATAATTTTTGGGATTATTTTACGGCGACCTATCACGACGTAAATTTTATAAATTTCGTAATACGGACCGTCGACGAGATACGACTCGACTGCGAGCACAAAAGAGGCTCATGAGATGACTCATAAAGGCTATGAGAGCCCTAGAGCCATCCCATGGTTGAGAAGCAACCAAGCACACCTAGTCTAAAAATCCCATGGAAGGGGATTGACCATGAGTCTTAAACTAATGTGAGTGATTACATAATTGTCACAAAAGCAAAAAAAAAAATTCAAAGACTCTCCTTCTCTTCTCTCCCTCGGCCGAACCCTTTCTTTCTCTCCCACCACTCAAAATTTTTCTTCTCCCTCAAGAGCTTGCTTGCTTGTGCTAGGAAATTTATCAAGATTACTACTCTTCTCTTTCACTTGAGGTAACTAAACCTCTCCTCTTTCTTGTGATCACAAATTCTTAAACTCTTAAGAAATTTAAATTATTGTTCTTGAGTAGAAATTATGAGAAACTTGTTAGAATTGGTTTATGATAGGATTTTTGAGTTAATGAGAGTTAGATATGAAACATTAGTGAAGCTTGCAAGAATTCTTATGGTTAGATTAAAGATTTCACAAATTTGGGGTTAGGGTTTGATAGAAAAATTTTCTAAGTATCATGAACTTGGATAATTGTTAGAAGTATGTGGTTTTAATGTTGTTTTAAAGCTTGCTATAAGAAGGAAAAATATGATAAATGATTTTGTTTGAGAAATAAGAAAAACAAAAAAAATTAGTGTTCTTGAGGAAATTGTGAGAACTAGTATGATTGTGAATCTTGTCTTGAAAATGCTTTGTTAATGCTATTAAGTGATTTTGAGGACTAGAAAATTAATGATATGCTTTTGAAATGAAAGAAAAAATGACTTAGGGTGTAAATTAAATTCTGGCCGAAATCTTGAAGGGTAGTATGGTCATTTTAAAACTGTTTTGTGACCTAGAAACCTGACCATTTGATTCGTCTTTTCGAAACGAAGATTTTGGCGTATGGCTCGTCTCGATAGGATAAAAATTGAAAAAGTTATGGTCGTTTTATTAAATAGGTAAAACTTGAAACTTGTGTTGCAAGTAAACATCTCTCATGGAAATTTTCAAAGAGTTCACATTTTTGATTTAAATGGTTTTGAGGTATGAGATTGAACACTTTTGGGTTGTTTTGAGAAAATTAGTAATGGTTCGAGTGATTAAATAGGTTTGGTTAGAAAAATCATTTCGCGTTCTTGAGCGACGCGAAGGACGCACTTTTAAAAATTTCGTAATAAGTCTCGAAAATAATCGGAGGCACGATTGAACATAATTATGAATCAACAAAGTCATGCTAGGGTTTAGAATGAAAGAATTCTAGTGTTAGCCGTTTTGCCGATTTGGGCGTGGCACACATAAAAGGTCCGAGGGATCGATTTTTCAAAAAAAATTCTTTGGGGCAAATAGTTCGCCATAGCCCTTGTTTTAATTGTTTGACGGCTAATGGGAGGTTTTGAAAATGATAGGATCACTTGGTTTAAGAAAAACCTTAAATTGGATTTCTCGAATTTTGCGTTTCGACTCTATAATTTCTAAAACGCTTTGATAAGTTCTAGTTAGGTATTATGGGATATTACCATGTATTAAAAAGTGAAAAATTTCGCGCGGAAGCCCGATTTACCAATTCAAGGCCGTGGCCTTCCTAAGGGTAGGGAAGAAAAATCTCAAAAAATTTCTAAGTCCACAATTTTGTGAAAAATCTTGTATGATTTGAATAACCTTAGTTTGAAGAGAAATTGGTATCGGAAAGGTTGTTAGGAAGAAAAAAGTGTATAACTTGTAACGCAAGAAAACTTCGAGTTTTTGTTAAAAATATTTTTGAAAAGTTTTAATTGTGTTTCAAGTGGTTTGTTTGAGTGTGAAACAGGTCTTCAAAGTGGAAAATCCAAAATGGTTTTAGTTTATGATTTGAAAACAAAATGATTTTTCGTGTTATAAAAATAGTACAATTAACTTCGTGAATTTTTAAACGCTATGAGAATAACCTGAAATCATTGAGGGATAACTTTAGAGAGTACCCTAGAACCCTCTAGAGTTTTGAGAACTAGTTTCGTTTCGATAGAAAGAACGAGGAATATTTTATTGATGGTACGCTACTTAATTTTAGGTAACGCGTATCGTAGAGTTGTGCGAGAAAAGTTTGTGGAAGCTTGCCGAGGTAAGGGCATCACTTTATTTCCGCATTATATCTTTAATGATATGTATGTATGCCTGGTGTTGTGATGTGTTTGTGTGTTTGGCATGATTATGTGATGTATTCTCGAGACGAGTATTGGTTTAAGAATATATGCCTATGTCTTACATATGATTTGATTAAATATATGTGATGACATGTTTGGAATTACATATGCTTGTGTGATATGTATATTGAATGTTGCATGAGCATGTGTGAAAACGTGTATGTCAGTGGAGACTACACGGGTGTTTGTCTGTGTGACTTCACCGGGGATTTGTCTGTGTGACTGCCCTATATGTGCTGAAATATAAAGTATGCTCATGCATTTCATAGTTGCGTGTACGGGTGTTAGAGACTGTGTGGCTTCACCTAAGCACCGGGTGTTATAGTCTGTGTGACTTCACCTAATCCTGCGGGATTTTTATTGAGTTTGGTGTTAGAGTCTGTGTGACTTCACCTTGGTGTTATAGTCTGTGTGACTTCACCTGCCCTGCGGGGTTTAGTAGGGGTTGGACCTACGACTCTCTGCGGAGAGGTTAAATTCCGGAATTCATGCATGTGAGAAAGCCCCGTTTAGGGTGATCACCATCATTTAGAGTCTGCATTGCTAGGCTTTGGTGTGTTTCTATGCTGTGTGCAATTGATGATAAATTGCTATGTGATTACCGCTTTATATATATGTATATATATTATCTGTATCTGTGTTATGTGTGGTGACCCTTGCTGTGATTATCGCGGGCATCGACCCAGCCAGACGATGGACCACGTGTTGCCGGGGCTCGTGCGGGAGACGGTGACCACTTGGGATTTCGTTGATCGACTACTGCTACCTGCCTGGAGCATCGACCCAGCTTCGGGTACGGCCAGCTATCATGGGCGTGTTAGGATTGCTACCTTCCGTGGGACCCTGCAGATACACGAGTGTGTGATCTGGCAGACCCCACCACTCTCTATACCACTACCGGTATTACTCAGCGCTTGTTGGACGGTTCCGGTGGGACCACAGCCTGAGGCGCCAGTTACACCAGAGGGTGGAGGGACGGTCGTTGGAGAGACCACCTCAGGCGGACTTGATATTTCCTCAGACGGCAGTTGGGGCGATGGAGTCGTGCCCGACTACTTCGGGCCGATACATGACTTTCAGGGGGCAGCTTCTGCTGCAGGGGACGGGTCTACTGATGGACCTGGAGTGCCCCACATGGCATCTCCCACCCCTTCCTTAGACTTGGTAGCGATATCGAGTGATTAGGACGTCTCCTGATGTCTCTGTGCAGTTTAGGGCTAGGACTGCTGACGGTAGGATAGTATTCTTTTTGGATAGGCCGCGATGGTCGGCGTTGGGTAGTATGACTGTAGTAGATTCTGACGGTTACTGGATGACTGTACTATTACTCTTACACTTTGGTGGAGATACTTGTGACTTTAGCTAGTATATTCCTAGTCTCGACTACTTGTTTATGTGTCGTGAACTAGAGGTTATGTTTTGGGTTGTATAACTATTCAGGAACACACTTTGCTTACGAGAAGCACTATGGATGCATATAGTACTATTTCAGTTACTATGTTATTCAGACTATTATATGCTTTAGTTCTGTTGTATGAATAAGGCCGGCTCATTTAAAATGTTTTCCGCGCACTCTGAGTGTTTGCTTTAAAAAGAAAAAAAAAATAAAAAATAATGCCCCTTTTTGAGCTTTGAAAAAACGGGGTGTCACACTCAACGAGACATAATACAATGAATCTATTATATACCATTAACCCATCTATTTTCCAACATCCGATATTTCAATTCAATCCATCTATTTTCCAACATCCGATATCTCAATTCAATTTTATCAAACCGTATATGTTCAAATATCATATTCATGCATACTATCAAGTAAATTGAAAGTGCTATGTATTCAACTCAGCATCTCTTGCAAAATAAGGAGAATGATAGCATAACATATCAAAATTTTCAAAATCCATCATAAACAAATCTTAAAATGGACAGAGAAACATGTAGCAATGATTTAATAATCAAATTTAAAAAGGTTACACATCATTATAAATTACCTGTAGTGAAGTGCATATTTAACGACATACCGATAAAAAAGGTATCATTCCAACAAATGATCCGTCAATTCAATTTATCAAGATTAAGACAACTTGATCCAAGTATCTAAAATGATTTCCAATCCTATTCGGGTCAAATTCAGTCATTCTCAACGAGACATAATACAATGCATCAATTGTATACCATTAATCCAATCCATATATTTTTCAACATCCGATATCTCAATTCAATTTATCATATTTATGATATCATTGGGGGACACAACTCAATCAATCTATTTTCCAACATCCGATATCTCAACTTAATTTATCTATTTTATACCATCGGGACAAATTATGCCATTTTCAACGAGACATAATACAATGAATCTATTATATACCATTAACCCATCTATTTTCCAACATCCGATATTTCAATTCAATCCATCTATTTTCCAACATCCGATATCTCAATTCAATTTTATCAAACCGTATATGTTCAAATATCATATTCATGCATACTATCAAGTAAATTGAAAGTGCTATGTATTCAATTCAGCATCTCTTGCAAAATAAGGAGAATGATAGCATAACATATCAAAATTTTCAAAATCCATCATAAACAAATCTTAAAATGGACAGAGAAACATGTAGCAATGATTCAATAATCAAATTTAAAAAGGTTACACATCATTATAAATTACCTGTAGTTAAGTGCATATTTATCGACATACCGATAAAAAAGGTATCATTCCAACAAATGATCAGTCAATTCAATTTATCAAGATTAAGACAACTTGATCCAAGTATCTAAAATGATTTCCAATCCTATTCGGGTCAAATTCAGTCATTCTCAACGAGACATAATACAATGCATCAATTGTATACCATTAATCCAATCCATATATTTTTCAACATCCGATATCTCAATTCAATTTATCATATTTATGATATCATTGGCGGACACAACTCAATCAATCTATTTTCCAACATCTGATATCTCAATTTAATTTATCTATTTTATACCATCGGGACAAATTATGTCATTCTCAACGAGACATAATACAATGCATCTATTACATACCATTAACCCATCTATTTTCCAACATCCGATATCTCAATTCAATCCATCTATTTTCCAACATCCGATATCTCAATTCAATTTTATCAAACCCTATATGTTCAAATATCATATCCATCCAAACTATCAAGTAAATTGAAAGTGCTATGCATTCAATTCAGCATCTCATGCAAAATACAGAGAATGATGGCATAAGATATCAAAATTTTCAAAATCCATCATAAATAAATCTAAAAATGGACAGAGAAACATGTAGCAGTGATTCAAAAATCAAATTTAAAAAGGTTACACATTATTATAAATTACCTCTAGTGAAGTGCATATTTAACGACATACCGATAAAAAAGCTATTATTCCAACAAACGATTTGTCAATTCAATTTATCAAGAGTAAGACAACTTGATCCAAGTATCTAAAATCACTGCCAATTCTATTCGGGACAAATTGGGCCATTCTCAACGAGATAATACAATGCATCAATTTTATACCATTAATCCAATCCATATATTTTTCAACATCCGATATCTCAATTCAATTTAGCATATTTATGATATCCTTGGTGGACACAACTCAATCAATCTATTTTCCAACATCCGATATCTCAATTTAATTTATCTATTTTATACCATCGGGACAAATTATGTCATTCTCAACGAGATATAATACAATGCATCTATTATATACCATTAATCCATCTATTTTCCAACATCCGATATCTCAATTCAATTTTATCAAACCGTATATGTTCAAATATCATATCCATGCAAACTATCAAGTAAATTGAAAGTGCTATGCATTCAATTCAGCATCTCATGCAAAATACGGAGAATGATGGCATAACATATCAAAATTTTCAAAATCAATCATAAACAAATCTTAAAATGGACATAGAAACATGTAGCATTGATTCAAAAATCAAATTTAAAAAGGTTACACATCATTATAAATTACCTCTAGTGAAATGCATATTTAACGGCATACCGATGATAAAACTATCATTCCAACAAACGATTCGTCAATTCAATTTATAAAGATTAAGACAACTTGATCCAAGTATCTAAAATCATTTCCAATCCTATTCGGGACAAATTCGGTCATTCTCAACGAGAGATAATACAATGCATCAATTTTATACCTTTAATCCAATCCATATATTTTTCAACATCCGATATCTCAATTCAATTTATCATTTTATGATATCATTGGGGGACACAACTCAATCAATCTATTTTCCAACATCTGATATCTCAAATTAATTTATCTATTTTATAACATCGGGACAAATTATGCCATTCTCAACGAGACATAATACAATGAATCTATTATATACCATTAACCCATCTATTTTCCAACATCCGATATTTCAATTCAATCCATCTATTTTCCAACATCCAATATCTCAATTCAATTTTATCAAACCCTATATGTTCAAATATCATATCCATCCAAACTATCAAGTAAATTGAAAGTGCTATGCATTCAATTCAGCATCTCATGCAAAATACAGAGAATGATGGCATAAGATATCAAAATTTTCAAAATCCATCATAAATAAATCTAAAAATGGACAGAGAAACATGTAGCAGTGATTCAAAAATCAAATTTAAAAAGGTTACACATTATTATAAATTACCTCTAGTGAAGTGCATATTTAACGACATACCGATAAAAAAGCTATTATTCCAACAAACGATTTGTCAATTCAATTTATCAAGAGTAAGACAACTTGATCCAAGTATCTAAAATCACTGCCAATTCTATTCGGGACAAATTGGGCCATTCTCAACGAGATAATACAATGCATCAATTTTATACCATTAATCCAATCCATATATTTTTCAACATCCGATATCTCAATTCAATTTAGCATATTTATGATATCCTTGGTGGACACAACTCAATCAATCTATTTTCCAACATCCGATATCTCAATTTAATTTATCTATTTTATACCATCGGGACAAATTATGTCATTCTCAACGAGATATAATACAATGCATCTATTATATACCATTAATCCATCTATTTTCCAACATCCGATATCTCAATTCAATTTTATCAAACCGTATATGTTCAAATATCATATCCATGCAAACTATCAAGTAAATTGAAAGTGCTATGCATTCAATTCAGCATCTCATGCAAAATACGGAGAATGATGGCATAACATATCAAAATTTTCAAAATCAATCATAAACAAATCTTAAAATGGACATAGAAACATGTAGCATTGATTCAAAAATCAAATTTAAAAAGGTTACACATCATTATAAATTACCTCTAGTGAAATGCATATTTAACGGCATACCGATGATAAAACTATCATTCCAACAAACGATTCGTCAATTCAATTTATAAAGATTAAGACAACTTGATCCAAGTATCTAAAATCATTTCCAATCCTATTCGGGACAAATTCGGTCATTCTCAACGAGAGATAATACAATGCATCAATTTTATACCTTTAATCCAATCCATATATTTTTCAACATCCGATATCTCAATTCAATTTATCATATTTATGATATCATTGGGGGACACAACTCAATCAATCTATTTTCCAACATCTGATATCTCAAATTAATTTATCTATTTTATAACATCGGGACAAATTATGCCATTCTCAACGAGACATAATACAATGAATCTATTATATACCATTAACCCATCTATTTTCCAACATCCGATATTTCAATTCAATCCATCTATTTTCCAACATCCAATATCTCAATTCAATTTTATCAAACCGTATATGTTCAAATATCATATTCATGCATACTATCAAGTAAATTGAAAGTGCTATGTATTCAATTCAGCATCTCTTGCAAAATAAGGAGAATGATAGCATAACATATCAAAATTTTCAAAATCCATCATAAACAAATCTTAAAATGGACAGAGAAACATGTAGCAATGATTCAATAATCAAATTTAAAAAGGTTACACATCATTATAAATTACCTGTAGTGAAGTGCATATTTAACAACATACCGATAAAAAAGGTATCATTCCAACAAATGATCCGTCAATTCAATTTATCAAGATTAAGACAACTTGATCCAAGTATCTAAAATGATTTCCAATCCTATTCGGGTCAAATTCAGTCATTCTCAACGAGACATAATACAATGCATCAGTTGTATACCATTAATCCAATCCATATATTTTTCAACATCCGATATCTCAATTCAATTTATCATATTTATGATATAATTGGGGGACACAACTCAATCAATCTATTTTCCAACATCCGATATCTCAACTTAATTTATCTATTTTATACCATCGGGACAAATTATGCCATTTTCAACGAGACATAATACAATGAATCTATTATATACCATTAACCCATCTATTTTCCAACATCCGATATTTCAATTCAATCCATCTATTTTCCAACATCCGATATCTCAATTCAATTTTATCAAACCGTATATGTTCAAATATCATATTCATGCATACTATCAAGTAAATTGAAAGTGCTATGTATTCAATTCAGCATCTCTTGCAAAATAAGGAGAATGATAGCATAACATATCAAAATTTTCAAAATCCATCATAAACAAATCTTAAAATGGACAGAGAAACATGTAGCAATGATTCAATAATCAAATTTAAAAAGGTTACACATCATTATAAATTACCTGTAGTTAAGTGCATATTTATCGACATACCGATAAAAAAGGTATCATTCCAACAAATGATCAGTCAATTCAATTTATCAAGATTAAGACAACTTGATCCAAGTATCTAAAATGATTTCCAATCCTATTCGGGTCAAATTCAGTCATTCTCAACGAGACATAATACAATGCATCAATTGTATACCATTAATCCAATCCATATATTTTTCAACATCCGATATCTCAATTCAATTTATCATATTTATGATATCATTGGCGGACACAACTCAATCAATCTATTTTCCAACATCTGATATCTCAATTTAATTTATCTATTTTATACCATCGGGACAAATTATGTCATTCTCAACGAGACATAATACAATGCATCTATTACATACCATTAACCCATCTATTTTCCAACATCCGATATCTCAATTCAATCCATCTATTTTCCAACATCCGATATCTCAATTCAATTTTATCAAACCCTATATGTTCAAATATCATATCCATCCAAACTATCAAGTAAATTGAAAGTGCTATGCATTCAATTCAGCATCTCATGCAAAATACAGAGAATGATGGCATAAGATATCAAAATTTTCAAAATCCATCATAAATAAATCTAAAAATGGACAGAGAAACATGTAGCAGTGATTCAAAAATCAAATTTAAAAAGGTTACACATTATTATAAATTACCTCTAGTGAAGTGCATATTTAACGACATACCGATAAAAAAGCTATTATTCCAACAAACGATTTGTCAATTCAATTTATCAAGAGTAAGACAACTTGATCCAAGTATCTAAAATCACTGCCAATTCTATTCGGGACAAATTGGGCCATTCTCAACGAGATAATACAATGCATCAATTTTATACCATTAATCCAATCCATATATTTTTCAACATCCGATATCTCAATTCAATTTAGCATATTTATGATATCCTTGGTGGACACAACTCAATCAATCTATTTTCCAACATCCGATATCTCAATTTAATTTATCTATTTTATACCATCGGGACAAATTATGTCATTCTCAACGAGATATAATACAATGCATCTATTATATACCATTAATCCATCTATTTTCCAACATCCGATATCTCAATTCAATTTTATCAAACCGTATATGTTCAAATATCATATCCATGCAAACTATCAAGTAAATTGAAAGTGCTATGCATTCAATTCAGCATCTCATGCAAAATACGGAGAATGATGGCATAACATATCAAAATTTTCAAAATCAATCATAAACAAATCTTAAAATGGACATAGAAACATGTAGCATTGATTCAAAAATCAAATTTAAAAAGGTTACACATCATTATAAATTACCTCTAGTGAAATGCATATTTAACGGCATACCGATGATAAAACTATCATTCCAACAAACGATTCGTCAATTCAATTTATAAAGATTAAGACAACTTGATCCAAGTATCTAAAATCATTTCCAATCCTATTCGGGACAAATTCGGTCATTCTCAACGAGAGATAATACAATGCATCAATTTTATACCTTTAATCCAATCCATATATTTTTCAACATCCGATATCTCAATTCAATTTATCATATTTATGATATCATTGGGGGACACAACTCAATCAATCTATTTTCTAACATCTGATATCTCAAATTAATTTATCTAGTTTATACCATCGGGACAAATTATGCCATTCTCAACGAGACATAATACAATGAATCTATTATATACCATTAACCCATCTATTTTCCAACATCCGATATTTCAATTCAATCCATCTATTTTCCAACATCCAATATCTCAATTCAATTTTATCAAACCGTATATGTTCAAATATCATATTCATGCATACTATCAAGTAAATTGAAAGTGCTATGTATTCAATTCAGCATCTCTTGCAAAATAAGGAGAATGATAGCATAACATATCAAAATTTTCAAAATCCATCATAAACAAATCTTAAAATGGACAGAGAAACATGTAGCAATGATTCAATAATCAAATTTAAAAAGGTTACACATCATTATAAATTACCTGTAGTGAAGTGCATATTTAACAACATACCGATAAAAAAGGTATCATTCCAACAAATGATCCGTCAATTCAATTTATCAAGATTAAGACAACTTGATCCAAGTATCTAAAATGATTTCCAATCCTATTCGGGTCAAATTCAGTCATTCTCAACGAGACATAATACAATGCATCAATTGTATACCATTAATCCAATCCATATATTTTTCAACATCCGATATCTCAATTCAATTTATCATATTTATGATATAATTGGGGGACACAACTCAATCAATCTATTTTCCAACATCCGATATCTCAACTTAATTTATCTATTTTATACCATCGGGACAAATTATGTCATTCTCAACGAGACATAATACAATGCATCTATTACATACCATTAACCCATCTATTTTCCAACATCCGATATCTCAATTCAATCCATCTATTTTCCAACATCCGATATCTCAATTCAATTTTATCAAACCCTATATGTTCAAATATCATATCCATCCAAACTATCAAGTAAATTGAAAGTGCTATGCATTCAATTCAGCATCTCATGCAAAATACAGAGAATGATGGCATAAGATATCAAACTTTTCAAAATCCATCATAAATAAATCTAAAAATGGACAGAGAAACATGTAGCAGTGATTCAAAAATCAAATTTAAAAAGGTTACACATTATTATAAATTACCTCTAGTGAAGTGCATATTTAACGACATACCGATAAAAAAGCTATTATTCCAACAAACGATCCGTCAATTCAATTTATCAAGAGTAAGATAACTTGATCCAAGTATCTAAAATCACTGCCAATTCTATTCGGGACAAATTGGGCCATTCTCAACGAGATAATACAATGCATCAATTTTATACCATTAATCCAATCCATATATTTTTCAACATCCGATATCTCAATTCAATTTATCATATTTATGATATCCTTGGTGGACACAACTCAATCAATCTATTTTCCAACATCCGATATCTCAATTTAATTTATCTATTTTATACCATCGGGACAAATTATGTCATTCTCAACGAGATATAATACAATGCATCTATTATATACCATTAATCCATCTATTTTCCAACATCCGATATCTCAATTCAATTTTATCAAACCGTATATGTGCAAATATCATATCAATGCAAACTATCAAGTAAATTGAAAGTGCTATGCATTCAATTCAGCATCTCATGCAAAATACGGAGAATGATGGCATAACATATCAAAATTTTCAAAATCAATCATAAACAAATCTTAAAATGGACATAGAAACATGTAGCATTGATTCAAAAATCAAATTTAAAAAGGTTACACATCATTATAAATTACCTCTAGTGAAATGCATATTTAACGGCATACCGATGATAAAACTATCATTCCAACAAACGATTCGTCAATTCAATTTATAAAGATTAAGACAACTTGATCCAAGTATCTAAAATCATTTCCAATCCTATTCGGGACAAATTCGGTCATTCTCAACGAGAGATAATACAATGCATCAATTTTATACCTTTAATCCAATCCATATATTTTTCAACATCCGATATCTCAATTCAATTTATCATATTTATGATATCATTGGGGGACACAACTCAATCAATCTATTTTCTAACATCTGATATCTCAAATTAATTTATCTATTTTATACCATCGGGACAAATTATGCCATTCTCAACGAGACATAATACAATGAATCTATTATATACCATTAACCCATCTATTTTCCAACATCCGATATTTCAATTCAATCCATCTATTTTCCAACATCCAATATCTCAATTCAATTTTATCAAACCGTATATGTTCAAATATCATATTCATGCATACTATCAAGTAAATTGAAAGTGCTATGTATTCAATTCAGCATCTCTTGCAAAATAAGGAGAATGATAGCATAACATATCAAAATTTTCAAAATCCATCATAAACAAATCTTAAAATGGACAGAGAAACATGTAGCAATGATTCAATAATCAAATTTAAAAAGGTTACACATCATTATAAATTACCTGTAGTGAAGTGCATATTTAACAACATACCGATAAAAAAGGTATCATTCCAACAAATGATCCGTCAATTCAATTTATCAAGATTAAGACAACTTGATCCAAGTATCTAAAATGATTTCCAATCCTATTCGGGTCAAATTCAGTCATTCTCAACGAGACATAATACAATGCATCAATTGTATACCATTAATCCAATCCATATATTTTTCAACATCCGATATCTCAATTCAATTTATCATATTTATGATATAATTGGGGGACACAACTCAATCAATCTATTTTCCAACATCCGATATCTCAACTTAATTTATCTATTTTATACCATCGGGACAAATTATGCCATTTTCAACGAGACATAATACAATGAATCTATTATATACCATTAACCCATCTATTTTCCAACATCCGATATTTCAATTCAATCCATCTATTTTCCAACATCCGATATCTCAATTCAATTTTATCAAACCGTATATGTTCAAATATCATATTCATGCATACTATCAAGTAAATTGAAAGTGCTATGTATTCAATTCAGCATCTCTTGCAAAAAAGGAGAATGATAACATAACATATCAAAATTTTCAAAATCCATCATAAACAAATCTTAAAATGGACAGAGAAACATATAGCAATGATTCAATAATCAAATTTAAAAAGGTTACACATCATTATAAATTACCTGTAGTTAAGTTCATATTTATCGACATACCGATAAAAAAGGTATCATTCCAACAAATGATCAGTCAATTCAATTTATCAAGATTAAGACAACTTGATCCAAGTATCTAAAATGATTTCCAATCCTATTCGGGTCAAATTCAGTCATTCTCAACGAGACATAATACAATGCATCAATTGTATACCATTAATCCAATCCATATATTTTTCAACATCCGATATCTCAATTCAATTTATCATATTTATGATATCATTGGCGGACACAACTCAATCAATCTATTTTCCAACATCCGATATCTCAATTTAATTTATCTATTTTATACCATCGGGACAAATTATGTCATTCTCAACGAGACATAATACAATGCATCTATTACATACCATTAACCCATCTATTTTCCAACATCCGATATCTCAATTCAATCCATCTATTTTCCAACATCCGATATCTCAATTCAATTTTATCAAACCCTATATGTTCAAATATCATATCCATCCAAACTATCAAGTAAATTGAAAGTGCTATGCATTCAATTCAGCATCTCATGCAAAATACGGAGAATGATGGCATAAGATATCAAAATTTTCAAAATCCATCATAAATAAATCTAAAAATGGACAGAGAAACATGTAGCAGTGATTCAAAAATCAAATTTAAAAAGGTTACACATCATTATAAATTACCTCTAGTGAAGTGCATATTTAACGACATACCGATAAAAAAGCTATTATTCCAACAAACGATCCGTCAATTCAATTTATCAAGAGTAAGACAACTTGATCCAAGTATCTAAAATCACTGCCAATTCTATTCGGGACAAATTGGGCCATTCTCAACGAGATAATACAATGCATCAATTTTATACCATTAATCCAATCCATATATTTTTCAACATCCGATATCTCAATTCAATTTATCATATTTATGATATCCTTGGTGGACACAACTCAATCAATCTATTTTCCAACATCCGATATCTCAATTTAATTTATCTATTTTATACCATCGGGACAAATTATGTCATTCTCAACGAGATATAATACAATGCATCTATTATATACCATTAATCCATCTATTTTCCAACATCCGATATCTCAATTCAATTTTATCAAACCGTATATGTGCAAATATCATATCAATGCAAACTATCAAGTAAATTGAAAGTGCTATGCATTCAATTCAGCATCTCATGCAAAATACGGAGAATGATGGCATAACATATCAAAATTTTCAAAATCAATCATAAACAAATCTTAAAATGGACATAGAAACATGTAGCATTGATTCAAAAATCAAATTTAAAAAGGTTACACATCATTATAAATTACCTCTAGTGAAATGCATATTTAACGGCATACCGATGATAAAACTATCATTCCAACAAACGATTCGTCAATTCAATTTATCAAGATTAAGACAACTTGATCCAAGTTTCTAAAATCATTTCCAATCCTATTCGGGACAAATTCGGTCATTCTCAACGAGAGATAATACAACGCATCAATTTTATACCTTTAATCCAATACATATATTTTTCAACATCCGATATCTCAATTCAATTTATCATATTTATGATATCATTGGCGGACACAACTCAATCAATCTATTTTCCAACATCCGATATCTCAATTTAATTTATCTATTTTATACCATCGGGACAAATTATGTCATTTTCAACGAGACATAATACAATGCATCTATTACATACCATTAACCCATCTATTTTCCAACATCCGATATCTCAATTCAATCCGTCTATTTTCCAACATCCGATATCTCAATTCAATTTTATCAAACCGTATATGTTCAAATATCATATCCATCCAAACTATCAAGTAAATTGAAAGTGTTATGCATTCAATTCAGCATCTCATGCAAAATACGGAGAATGATGGCATAACATATCAAAATTTTCAAAATCCATCATAAATAAATCTAAAAATGGACAGAGAAACATGTAGCAGTGATTCAAAAATCAAATTTAAAAAGGTTACACATCATTATAAATTACCTCTAGTGAAGTGCATATTTAACGACATACCGATAAAAAAGCTATTATTCCAACAAACGATCCGTCAATTCAATTTATCAATAGTAAGACAACTTGATCCAAGTATCTAAAATCACTGACAATTCTATTCGGGACAAATTGGGCCATTCTCAACGAGATAATACAATGCATCAATTTTATACCATTAATCCAATCCACATATTTTTCAACATCCGATATCTCAATTCGATTTATCATATTTATGATATCCTTGGTGGACACAACTCAATCAATCTATTTTCCAACATCCGATATCTCAATTTAATTTATCTATTTTATACCATCGGGACAAATTATGCCATTTTCAACGAGACATAATACAATGAATCTATTATATACCATTAACCCATCTATTTTCCAACATCCGATATTTCAATTCAATCCATCTATTTTCCAACATCCGATATCTCAATTCAATTTTATCAAACCCTATATGTTCAAATATCATATCCATCCAAACTATCAAGTAAATTGAAAGTGCTATGCATTCAATTCAGCATCTCATGCAAAATACGGAGAATGATGGCATAAGATATCAAAATTTTCAAAATCCATCATAAATAAATCTAAAAATGGACAGAGAAACATGTAGCAGTGATTCAAAAATCAAATTTAAAAAGGTTACACATCATTATAAATTACCTCTAGTGAAGTGCATATTTAACGACATACCGATAAAAAAGCTATTATTCCAACAAACGATCCGTCAATTCAATTTATCAAGAGTAAGACAACTTGATCCAAGTATCTAAAATCACTGCCAATTCTATTCGGGACAAATTGGGCCATTCTCAACGAGATAATACAATGCATCAATTTTATACCATTAATCCAATCCATATATTTTTCAACATCCGATATCTCAATTCAATTTATCATATTTATGATATCCTTGGTGGACACAACTCAATCAATCTATTTTCCAACATCCGATATCTCAATTTAATTTATCTATTTTATACCATCGGGACAAATTATGTCATTCTCAACGAGATATAATACAATGCATCTATTATATACCATTAATCCATCTATTTTCCAACATCCGATATCTCAATTCAATTTTATCAAACCGTATATGTGCAAATATCATATCAATGCAAACTATCAAGTAAATTGAAAGTGCTATGCATTCAATTCAGCATCTCATGCAAAATACGGAGAATGATGGCATAACATATCAAAATTTTCAAAATCAATCATAAACAAATCTTAAAATGGACATAGAAACATGTAGCATTGATTCAAAAATCAAATTTAAAAAGGTTACACATCATTATAAATTACCTCTAGTGAAATGCATATTTAACGGCATACCGATGATAAAACTATCATTCCAACAAACGATTCGTCAATTCAATTTATCAAGATTAAGACAACTTGATCCAAGTTTCTAAAATCATTTCCAATCCTATTCGGGACAAATTCGGTCATTCTCAACGAGAGATAATACAACGCATCAATTTTATACCTTTAATCCAATACATATATTTTTCAACATCCGATATCTCAATTCAATTTATCATATTTATGATATCATTGGCGGACACAACTCAATCAATCTATTTTCCAACATCCGATATCTCAATTTAATTTATCTATTTTATACCATCGGGACAAATTATGTCATTTTCAACGAGACATAATACAATGCATCTATTACATACCATTAACCCATCTATTTTCCAACATCCGATATCTCAATTCAATCCGTCTATTTTCCAACATCCGATATCTCAATTCAATTTTATCAAACCGTATATGTTCAAATATCATATCCATCCAAACTATCAAGTAAATTGAAAGTGTTATGCATTCAATTCAGCATCTCATGCAAAATACGGAGAATGATGGCATAACATATCAAAATTTTCAAAATCCATCATAAATAAATCTAAAAATGGACAGAGAAACATGTAGCAGTGATTCAAAAATCAAATTTAAAAAGGTTACACATCATTATAAATTACCTCTAGTGAAGTGCATATTTAACGACATACCGATAAAAAAGCTATTATTCCAACAAACGATCCGTCAATTCAATTTATCAATAGTAAGACAACTTGATCCAAGTATCTAAAATCACTGACAATTCTATTCGGGACAAATTGGGCCATTCTCAACGAGATAATACAATGCATCAATTTTATACCATTAATCCAATCCACATATTTTTCAACATCCGATATCTCAATTCGATTTATCATATTTATGATATCCTTGGTGGACACAACTCAATCAATCTATTTTCCAACATCCGATATCTCAATTTAATTTATCTATTTTATACCATCGGGACAAATTATGCCATTTTCAACGAGACATAATACAATGAATCTATTATATACCATTAACCCATCTATTTTCCAACATCCGATATTTCAATTCAATCCATCTATTTTCCAACATCCGATATCTCAATTCAATTTTATCAAACCCTATATGTTCAAATATCATATCCATCCAAACTATCAAGTAAATTGAAAGTGCTATGCATTCAATTCAGCATCTCATGCAAAATACGGAGAATGATGGCATAAGATATCAAAATTTTCAAAATCCATCATAAATAAATCTAAAAATGGACAGAGAAACATGTAGCAGTGATTCAAAAATCAAATTTAAAAAGGTTACACATCATTATAAATTACCTCTAGTGAAGTGCATATTTAACGACATACCGATAAAAAAGCTATTATTCCAACAAACGATCCGTCAATTCAATTTATCAAGAGTAAGACAACTTGATCCAAGTATCTAAAATCACTGCCAATTCTATTCGGGACAAATTGGGCCATTCTCAACGAGATAATACAATGCATCAATTTTATACCATTAATCCAATCCATATATTTTTCAACATCCGATATCTCAATTCAATTTATCATATTTATGATATCCTTGGTGGACACAACTCAATCAATCTATTTTCCAACATCCGATATCTCAATTTAATTTATCTATTTTATACCATCGGGACAAATTATGTCATTCTCAACGAGATATAATACAATGCATCTATTATATACCATTAATCCATCTATTTTCCAACATCCGATATCTCAATTCAATTTTATCAAACCGTATATGTGCAAATATCATATCAATGCAAACTATCAAGTAAATTGAAAGTGCTATGCATTCAATTCAGCATCTCATGCAAAATACGGAGAATGATGGCATAACATATCAAAATTTTCAAAATCAATCATAAACAAATCTTAAAATGGACATAGAAACATGTAGCATTGATTCAAAAATCAAATTTAAAAAGGTTACACATCATTATAAATTACCTCTAGTGAAATGCATATTTAACGGCATACCGATGATAAAACTATCATTCCAACAAACGATTCGTCAATTCAATTTATCAAGATTAAGACAACTTGATCCGAGTTTCTAAAATCATTTCCAATCCTATTCGGGACAAATTCGGTCATTCTCAACGAGAGATAATACAACGCATCAATTTTATACCTTTAATCCAATACATATATTTTTCAACATCCGATATCTCAATTCAATTTATCATATTTATGATATCATTGGCGGACACAACTCAATCAATCTATTTTCCAACATCCGATATCTCAATTTAATTTATCTATTTTATACCATCGGGACAAATTATGTCATTTTCAACGAGACATAATACAATGCATCTATTACATACCATTAACCCATCTATTTTCCAACATCCGATATCTCAATTCAATCCGTCTATTTTCCAACATCCGATATCTCAATTCAATTTTATCAAACCGTATATGTTCAAATATCATATCCATCCAAACTATCAAGTAAATTGAAAGTGTTATGCATTCAATTCAGCATCTCATGCAAAATACGGAGAATGATGGCATAACATATCAAAATTTTCAAAATCCATCATAAATAAATCTAAAAATGGACAGAGAAACATGTAGCAGTGATTCAAAAATCAAATTTAAAAAGGTTACACATCATTATAAATTACCTCTAGTGAAGTGCATATTTAACGACATACCGATAAAAAAGCTATTATTCCAACAAACGATCCGTCAATTCAATTTATCAATAGTAAGACAACTTGATCCAAGTATCTAAAATCACTGACAATTCTATTCGGGACAAATTGGGCCATTCTCAACGAGATAATACAATGCATCAATTTTATACCATTAATCCAATCCACATATTTTTCAACATCCGATATCTCAATTCGATTTATCATATTTATGATATCCTTGGTGGACACAACTCAATCAATCTATTTTCCAACATCCGATATCTCAATTTAATTTATCTATTTTATACCATCGGGACAAATTATGCCATTTTCAACGAGACATAATACAATGAATCTATTATATACCATTAACCCATCTATTTTCCAACATCCGATATTTCAATTCAATCCATCTATTTTCCAACATCCGATATCTCAATTCAATTTTATCAAACCCTATATGTTCAAATATCATATCCATCCAAACTATCAAGTAAATTGAAAGTGCTATGCATTCAATTCAGCATCTCATGCAAAATACGGAGAATGATGGCATAAGATATCAAAATTTTCAAAATCCATCATAAATAAATCTAAAAATGGACAGAGAAACATGTAGCAGTGATTCAAAAATCAAATTTAAAAAGGTTACACATCATTATAAATTACCTCTAGTGAAGTGCATATTTAACGACATACCGATAAAAAAGCTATTATTCCAACAAACGATCCGTCAATTCAATTTATCAAGAGTAAGACAACTTGATCCAAGTATCTAAAATCACTGCCAATTCTATTCGGGACAAATTGGGCCATTCTCAACGAGATAATACAATGCATCAATTTTATACCATTAATCCAATCCATATATTTTTCAACATCCGATATCTCAATTCAATTTATCATATTTATGATATCCTTGGTGGACACAACTCAATCAATCTATTTTCCAACATCCGATATCTCAATTTAATTTATCTATTTTATACCATCGGGACAAATTATGTCATTCTCAACGAGATATAATACAATGCATCTATTATATACCATTAATCCATCTATTTTCCAACATCCGATATCTCAATTCAATTTTATCAAACCGTATATGTGCAAATATCATATCAATGCAAACTATCAAGTAAATTGAAAGTGCTATGCATTCAATTCAGCATCTCATGCAAAATACGGAGAATGATGGCATAACATATCAAAATTTTCAAAATCAATCATAAACAAATCTTAAAATGGACATAGAAACATGTAGCATTGATTCAAAAATCAAATTTAAAAAGGTTACACATCATTATAAATTACCTCTAGTGAAATGCATATTTAACGGCATACCGATGATAAAACTATCATTCCAACAAACGATTCGTCAATTCAATTTATCAAGATTAAGACAACTTGATCCGAGTTTCTAAAATCATTTCCAATCCTATTCGGGACAAATTCGGTCATTCTCAACGAGAGATAATACAACGCATCAATTTTATACCTTTAATCCAATACATATATTTTTCAACATCCGATATCTCAATTCAATTTATCATATTTATGATATCATTGGCGGACACAACTCAATCAATCTATTTTCCAACATCCGATATCTCAATTTAATTTATCTATTTTATACCATCGGGACAAATTATGTCATTTTCAACGAGACATAATACAATGCATCTATTACATACCATTAACCCATCTATTTTCCAACATCCGATATCTCAATTCAATCCGTCTATTTTCCAACATCCGATATCTCAATTCAATTTTATCAAACCGTATATGTTCAAATATCATATCCATCCAAACTATCAAGTAAATTGAAAGTGTTATGCATTCAATTCAGCATCTCATGCAAAATACGGAGAATGATGGCATAACATATCAAAATTTTCAAAATCCATCATAAATAAATCTAAAAATGGACAGAGAAACATGTAGCAGTGATTCAAAAATCAAATTTAAAAAGGTTACACATCATTATAAATTACCTCTAGTGAAGTGCATATTTAACGACATACCGATAAAAAAGCTATTATTCCAACAAACGATCCGTCAATTCAATTTATCAATAGTAAGACAACTTGATCCAAGTATCTAAAATCACTGACAATTCTATTCGGGACAAATTGGGCCATTCTCAACGAGATAATACAATGCATCAATTTTATACCATTAATCCAATCCACATATTTTTCAACATCCGATATCTCAATTCAATTTATCATATTTATGATATCCTTGGTGGACACAACTCAATCAATCTATTTTCCAACATCCGATATCTCAATTTAATTTATCTATTTTATACCATCGGGACAAATTATGCCATTTTCAACGAGACATAATACAATGAATCTATTATATACCATTAACCCATCTATTTTCCAACATCCGATATTTCAATTCAATCCATCTATTTTCCAACATCCGATATCTCAATTCAATTTTATCAAACCGTATATGTTCAAATATCATATTCATGCATACTATCAACTAAATTGAAAGTGCTATGTATTCAATTCAGCATCTCTTGCAAAATAAGGAGAATGATAACATAACATATCAAAATTTTCAAAATCCATCATAAACAAATCTTAAAATGGACAGAGAAACATGTAGCAATGATTCAATAATCAAATTTAAAAAGGTTACACATCATTATAAATTACCTGTAGTGAAGTGCATATTTATCGACATACCGATAAAAAAAGTATCATTCCAACAAATGATCAGTCAATTCAATTTATCAAGATTAAGACAACTTGATCCAAGTATCTAAAATGATTTCCAATCCTATTCGGGTCAAATTGGGCCATTCTCAACGAGATAATACAATGCATCAATTTTATACCATTAATCCAATCCATATATTTTTCAACATCCGATATCTCAATTCAATTTATCATATTTATGATATCCTTGGTGGACACAACTCAATCAATCTATTTTCCAACATCCGATATCTCAATTTAATTTATCTATTTTATACCATCGGGACAAATTATGTCATTCTCAACGAGATATAATACAATGCATCTATTATATACCATTAATCCATCTATTTTCCAACATCCGATATCTCAATTCAATTTTATCAAACCGTATATGTGCAAATATCATATCAATGCAAACTATCAAGTAAATTGAAAGTGCTATGCATTCAATTCAGCATCTCATGCAAAATACGGAGAATGATGGCATAACATATCAAAATTTTCAAAATCAATCATAAACAATTCTTAAAATGGACATAGAAACATGTAGCATTGATTCAAAAATCAAATTTAAAAAGGTTACACATCATTATAAATTACCTCTAGTGAAATGCATATTTAACGGCATACCGATGATAAAACTATCATTCCAACAAACGATTCGTCAATTCAATTTATCAAGATTAAGACAACTTGATCCGAGTTTCTAAAATCATTTCCAATCCTATTCGGGACAAATTCGGTCATTCTCAACGAGAGATAATACAACGCATCAATTTTATACCTTTAATCCAATACATATATTTTTCAACATCCGATATCTCAATTCAATTTATCATATTTATGATATCATTGGCGGACACAACTCAATCAATCTATTTTCCAACATCCGATATCTCAATTTAATTTATCTATTTTATACCATCGGGACAAATTATGTCATTTTCAACGAGACATAATACAATGCATCTATTACATACCATTAACCCATCTATTTTCCAACATCCGATATCTCAATTCAATCCGTCTATTTTCCAACATCCGATATCTCAATTCAATTTTATCAAACCGTATATGTTCAAATATCATATCCATCCAAACTATCAAGTAAATTGAAAGTGTTATGCATTCAATTCAGCATCTCATGCAAAATACGGAGAATGATGGCATAACATATCAAAATTTTCAAAATCCATCATAAATAAATCTAAAAATAGACAGAGAAACATGTAGCAGTGATTCAAAAATCAAATTTAAAAAGGTTACACATCATTATAAATTACCTCTAGTGAAGTGCATATTTAACGACATACCGATAAAAAAGCTATTATTCCAACAAACGATCCGTCAATTCAATTTATCAATAGTAAGACAACTTGATCCAAGTATCTAAAATCACTGACAATTCTATTCGGGACAAATTGGGCAATTCTCAACGAGATAATACAATGCATCAATTTTATACCATTAATCCAATCCACATATTTTTCAACATCCGATATCTCAATTCAATTTATCATATTTATGATATCCTTGGTGGACACAACTCAATCAATCTATTTTCCAACATCCGATATCTCAATTTAATTTATCTATTTTATACCATCGGGACAAATTATGCCATTTTCAACGAGACATAATACAATGAATCTATTATATACCATTAACCCATCTATTTTCCAACATCCGATATTTCAATTCAATCCATCTATTTTCCAACATCCGATATCTCAATTCAATTTTATCAAACCGTATATGTTCAAATATCATATTCATGCATACTATCAAGTAAATTGAAAGTGCTATGTATTCAATTCAGCATCTCTTGCAAAATAAGGAGAATGATAACATAACATATCAAAATTTTCAAAATCCATCATAAACAAATCTTAAAATGGACAGAGAAACATGTAGCAATGATTCAATAATCAAATTTAAAAAGGTTACACATCATTATAAATTACCTGTAGTGAAGTGCATATTTATCGACATACCGATAAAAAAAGTATCATTCCAACAAATGATCAGTCAATTCAATTTATCAAGATTAAGACAACTTGATCCAAGTATCTAAAATGATTTCCAATCCTATTCGGGTCAAATTGGGTCATTCTCAACGAGACATAATACAATGCATCAATTGTATACCATTAATCCAATCCATATATTTTTCAACATCCGATATCTCAATTCAATTTATCATATTTATGATATACTTGGTGGACACAACTCAATCAATCTATTTTCCAACATCCGATATCTCAATTTAATTTATCTATTTTATACCATCGGGACAAATTATGTCATTCTCAACGAGATATAATACAATGCATCTATTATATACCATTAATCCATCTATTTTCCAACATCCGATATCTCAATTCAATTTTATCAAACCGTATATGTGCAAATATCATATCAATGCAAACTATCAAGTAAATTGAAAGTGCTATGCATTCAATTCAGCATCTCATGCAAAATACGGAGAATGATGGCATAACATATCAAAATTTTCAAAATCAATCATAAACAAATCTTAAAATGGACATAGAAACATGTAGCATTGATTCAAAAATCAAATTTAAAAAGGTTACACATCATTATAAATTACCTCTAGTGAAATGCATATTTAACGGCATACCGATGATAAAACTATCATTCCAACAAACGATTCGTCAATTCAATTTATCAAGATTAAGACAACTTGATCCGAGTTTCTAAAATCATTTCCAATCCTATTCGGGACAAATTCAGTCATTCTCAACGAGAGATAATACAACGCATCAATTTTATACCTTTAATCCAATACATATATTTTTCAACATCCGATATCTCAATTCAATTTATCATATTTATGATATCATTGGCAGACACAACTCAATCAATCTATTTTCCAACATCCGATATCTCAATTTAATTTATCTATTTTATACCATCGGGACAAATTATGTCATTTTCAACGAGACATAATACAATGCATCTATTACATACCATTAACCCATCTATTTTCCAACATCCGATATCTCAATTCAATCCGTCTATTTTCCAACATCCGATATCTCAATTCAATTTTATCAAACCGTATATGTTCAAATATCATATCCATCCAAACTATCAAGTAAATTGAAAGTGTTATGCATTCAATTCAGCATCTCATGCAAAATACGGAGAATGATGGCATAACATATCAAAATTTTCAAAATCCATCATAAATAAATCTAAAAATGGACAGAGAAACATGTAGCAGTGATTCAAAAATCAAATTTAAAAAGGTTACACATCATTATAAATTACCTCTAGTGAAGTGCATATTTAACGACATACCGATAAAAAAGCTATTATTCCAACAAACGATCCGTCAATTCAATTTATCAATAGTAAGACAACTTGATCCAAGTATCTAAAATCACTGACAATTCTATTCGGGACAAATTGGGCCATTCTCAACGAGATAATACAATGCATCAATTTTATACCATTAATCCAATCCACATATTTTTCAACATCCGATATCTCAATTCAATTTATCATATTTATGATATCCTTGGTGGACACAACTCAATCAATCTATTTTCCAACATCCGATATCTCAATTTAATTTATCTATTTTATACCATCGGGACAAATTATGCCATTTTCAACGAGACATAATACAATGAATCTATTATATACCATTAACCCATCTATTTTCCAACATCCGATATTTCAATTCAATCCATCTATTTTCCAACATCCGATATCTCAATTCAATTTTATCAAACCGTATATGTTCAAATATCATATTCATGCATACTATCAAGTAAATTGAAAGTGCTATGTATTCAATTCAGCATCTCTTGCAAAATAAGGAGAATGATAACATAACATATCAAAATTTTCAAAATCCATCATAAACAAATCTTAAAATGGACAGAGAAACATGTAGCAATGATTCAATAATCAAATTTAAAAAGGTTACACATCATTATAAATTACCTGTAGTGAAGTGCATATTTATCGACATACCGATAAAAAAAGTATCATTCCAACAAATGATCAGTCAATTCAATTTATCAAGATTAAGACAACTTGATCCAAGTATCTAAAATGATTTCCAATCCTATTCGGGTCAAATTGGGTCATTCTCAACGAGACATAATACAATGCATCAATTGTATACCATTAATCCAATCCATATATTTTTCAACATCCGATATCTCAATTCAATTTATCATATTTATGATATACTTGGTGGACACAACTCAATCAATCTATTTTCCAACATCCGATATCTCAATTTAATTTATCTATTTTATACCATCGGGACAAATTATGTCATTCTCAACGAGATATAATACAATGCATCTATTATATACCATTAATCCATCTATTTTCCAACATCCGATATCTCAATTCAATTTTATCAAACCGTATATGTGCAAATATCATATCAATGCAAACTATCAAGTAAATTGAAAGTGCTATGCATTCAATTCAGCATCTCATGCAAAATACGGAGAATGATGGCATAACATATCAAAATTTTCAAAATCAATCATAAACAAATCTTAAAATGGACATAGAAACATGTAGCATTGATTCAAAAATCAAATTTAAAAAGGTTACACATCATTATAAATTACCTCTAGTGAAATGCATATTTAACGGCATACCGATGATAAAACTATCATTCCAACAAACGATTCGTCAATTCAATTTATCAAGATTAAGACAACTTGATCCGAGTTTCTAAAATCATTTCCAATCCTATTCGGGACAAATTCGGTCATTCTCAACGAGAGATAATACAACGCATCAATTTTATACCTTTAATCCAATACATATATTTTTCAACATCCGATATCTCAATTCAATTTATCATATTTATGATATCATTGGCGGACACAACTCAATCAATCTATTTTCCAACATCCGATATCTCAATTTAATTTATCTATTTTATACCATCGGGACAAATTATGTCATTTTCAACGAGACATAATACAATGCATCTATTACATACCATTAACCCATCTATTTTCCAACATCCGATATCTCAATTCAATCCGTCTATTTTCCAACATCCGATATCTCAATTCAATTTTATCAAACCGTATATGTTCAAATATCATATCCATCCAAACTATCAAGTAAATTGAAAGTGTTATGCATTCAATTCAGCATCTCATGCAAAATACGGAGAATGATGGCATAACATATCAAAATTTTCAAAATCCATCATAAATAAATCTAAAAATGGACAGAGAAACATGTAGCAGTGATTCAAAAATCAAATTTAAAAAGGTTACACATCATTATAAATTACCTCTAGTGAAGTGCATATTTAACGACATACCGATAAAAAAGCTATTATTCCAACAAACGATCCGTCAATTCAATTTATCAATAGTAAGACAACTTGATCCAAGTATCTAAAATCACTGACAATTCTATTCGGGACAAATTGGGCAATTCTCAACGAGATAATACAATGCATCAATTTTATACCATTAATCCAATCCACATATTTTTCAACATCCGATATCTCAATTCAATTTATCATATTTATGATATCCTTGGTGGACACAACTCAATCAATCTATTTTCCAACATCCGATATCTCAATTTAATTTATCTATTTTATACCATCGGGACAAATTATGCCATTTTCAACGAGACATAATACAATGAATCTATTATATACCATTAACCCATCTATTTTCCAACATCCGATATTTCAATTCAATCCATCTATTTTCCAACATCCGATATCTCAATTCAATTTTATCAAACCGTATATGTTCAAATATCATATTCATGCATACTATCAAGTAAATTGAAAGTGCTATGTATTCAATTCAGCATCTCTTGCAAAATAAGGAGAATGATAACATAACATATCAAAATTTTCAAAATCCATCATAAACAAATCTTAAAATATACAGAGAAACATGTAGCAATGATTCAATAATCAAATTTAAAAAGGTTACACATCATTATAAATTACCTGTAGTGAAGTGCATATTTATCGACATACCGATAAAAAAAGTATCATTCCAACAAATGATTAGTCAATTCAATTTATCAAGATTAAGACAACTTGATCCAAGTATCTAAAATGATTTCCAATCCTATTCGGGTCAAATTCAGTCATTCTCAACGAGACATAATACAATGCATCAATTGTATACCATTAATCCAATCCATATATTTTTCAACATCCGATATCTCAATTCAATTTATCATATTTATGATATCCTTGGTGGACACAACTCAATCAATCTATTTTCCAACATCCGATATCTCAATTTAATTTATCTATTTTATACCATCGGGACAAATTATGTCATTCTCAACGAGATATAATACAATGCATCTATTATATACCATTAATCCATCTATTTTCCAACATCCGATATCTCAATTCAATTTTATCAAACCGTATATGTTCAAATATCATATCAATGCAAACTATCAAGTAAATTGAAAGTGCTATGCATTCAATTCAGCATCTCATGCAAAATACGGAGAATGATGGCATAACATATCAAAATTTTCAAAATCAATCATAAACAAATCTTAAAATGGACATAGAAACATGTAGCATTGATTCAAAAATCAAATTTAAAAAGGTTACACATCATTATAAATTACCTCTAGTGAAATGCATATTTAACGGCATACCGATGATAAAACTATCATTCCAACAAACGATTCGTCAATTCAATTTATCAAGATTAAGACAACTTGATCCAAGTTTCTAAAATCATTTCCAATCCTATTCGGGACAAATTCGGTCATTCTCAACGAGAGATAATACAACGCATCAATTTTATACCTTTAATCCAATACATATATTTTTCAACATCCGATATCTCAATTCAATTTATCATATTTATGATATCATTGGCGGACACAACTCAATCAATCTATTTTCCAACATCCGATATCTCAATTTAATTTATCTATTTTATACCATCGGGACAAATTATGTCATTTTCAACGAGACATAATACAATGCATCTATTACATACCATTAACCCATCTATTTTCCAACATCCGATATCTCAATTCAATCCATCTATTTTCCAACATCCGATATCTCAATTCAATCCATCTATTTTCCAACATCCGATATCTCAATTCAATTTTATCAAACCGTATATGTTCAAATATCATATCCATCCAAACTACCAAGTAAATTGAAAGTGCTATGCATTCAATTCAGCATCTCATGCAAAATACGGAGAATGATGGCATAACATATCAAAACTTTCAAAATCCATCATAAATAAATCAAAAAATGGACAGAGAAACATGTAGCAGTGATTCAAAAATCAAATTTAAAAAGGTTACACATCATTATAAATTACCTCTAGTGAAGTGCATATTTAACGACATACCGATAAAGAAGCTATTATTCCAACAAACGATCCGTCAATTCAATTTATCAATAGTAAGACAACTTGATCCAAGTATCTAAAATCACTGCCAATTCTATTCGGGACAAATTGGGCCATTCTCAACGACATAATACAATGCATCAATTTTATACCATTAATCCAATCCACATATTTTTCAACATCCGATATCTCAATTCAATTTATCATATTTATGATATCCTTGGTGGACACAACTCAATCAATCTATTTTCCAACATCCGATATCTCAATTTAATTTATCTATTTTATACCATCGGGACAAATTATGCCATTTTCAACGAGACATAATACAATGAATCTATTATATACCATTAATCCATCTATTTTCCAACATCCGATATCTCAATTCAATTTTATCAAACCGTATATGTTCAAATATCATATTCATGCATACTATCAAGTAAATTGAAAGTGCTATGTATTCAATTCAGCATCTCTTGCAAAATAAGGAGAATGATAACATAACATATCAAAATTTTCAAAATCCATCATAAACAAATCTTAAAATATACAGAGAAACATGTAGCAATGATTCAATAATCAACTTTAAAAAGGTTACACATCATTATAAATTACCTGTAGTGAAGTGCATATTTATCGACATACCGATAAAAAAAGTATCATTCCAACAAATGATCAGTCAATTCAATTTATCAAGATTAAGACAACTTGATCCAAGTATCTAAAATGATTTCCAATCCTATTCGGGTCAAATTCAGTCATTCTCAACGAGACATAATACAATGCATCAATTGTATACCATTAATCCAATCCATATATTTTTCAACATCCGATATCTCAATTCAATTTATCATATTTATGATATCCTTGGTGGACACAACTCAATCAATCTATTTTCCAACATCCGATATCTCAATTTAATTTATCTATTTTATACCATCGGGACAAATTATGTCATTCTCAACGAGATATAATACAATGCATCTATTATATACCATTAATCCATCTATTTTCCAACATCCGATATCTCAATTCAATTTTATCAAACCGTATATGTTCAAATATCATATCAATGCAAACTATCAAGTAAATTGAAAGTGCTATGCATTCAATTCAGCATCTCATGCAAAATACGGAGAATGATGGCATAACATATCAAAATTTTCAAAATCAATCATAAACAAATCTTAAAATGGACATAGAAACATGTAGCATTGATTCAAAAATCAAATTTAAAAAGGTTACACATCATTATAAATTACCTCTAGTGAAATGCATATTTAACGGCATACCGATGATAAAACTATCATTCCAACAAACGATTCGTCAATTCAATTTATCAAGATTAAGACAACTTGATCCAAGTTTCTAAAATCATTTCCAATCCTATTCGGGACAAATTCGGTCATTCTCAACGAGAGATAATACAACGCATCAATTTTATACCTTTAATCCAATACATATATTTTTCAACATCCGATATCTCAATTCAATTTATCATATTTATGATATCATTGGCGGACACAACTCAATCAATCTATTTTCCAACATCCGATATCTCAATTTAATTTATCTATTTTATACCATCGGGACAAATTATGTCATTTTCAACGAGACATAATACAATGCATCTATTACATACCATTAACCCATCTATTTTCCAACATCCGATATCTCAATTCAATCCATCTATTTTCCAACATCCGATATCTCAATTCAATCCATCTATTTTCCAACATCCGATATCTCAATTCAATTTTATCAAACCGTATATGTTCAAATATCATATCCATCCAAACTACCAAGTAAATTGAAAGTGCTATGCATTCAATTCAGCATCTCATGCAAAATACGGAGAATGATGGCATAACATATCAAAACTTTCAAAATCCATCATAAATAAATCAAAAAATGGACAGAGAAACATGTAGCAGTGATTCAAAAATCAAATTTAAAAAGGTTACACATCATTATAAATTACCTCTAGTGAAGTGCATATTTAACGACATACCGATAAAGAAGCTATTATTCCAACAAACGATCCGTCAATTCAATTTATCAATAGTAAGACAACTTGATCCAAGTATCTAAAATCACTGCCAATTCTATTCGGGACAAATTGGGCCATTCTCAACGACATAATACAATGCATCAATTTTATACCATTAATCCAATCCACATATTTTTCAACATCCGATATCTCAATTCAATTTATCATATTTATGATATCCTTGGTGGACACAACTCAATCAATCTATTTTCCAACATCCGATATCTCAATTTAATTTATCTATTTTATACCATCGGGACAAATTATGCCATTTTCAACGAGACATAATACAATGAATCTATTATATACCATTAACCCATCTATTTTCCAACATCCGATATTTCAATTCAATCCATCTATTTTCCAACATCCGATATCTCAATTCAATTTTATCAAACCGTATATGTTCAAATATCATATTCATGCATACTATCAAGTAAATTGAAAGTGCTATGTATTCAATTCAGCATCTCTTGCAAAATAAGGAGAATGATAACATAACATATCAAAATTTTCAAAATCCATCATAAACAAATCTTAAAATGGACAGAGAAACATGTAGCAATGATTCAATAATCAAATTTAAAAAGGTTACACATCATTATAAATTACCTGTAGTGAAGTGCATATTTATCGACATACCGATAAAAAAAGTATCATTCCAACAAATGATCAGTCAATTCAATTTATCAAGATTAAGACAACTTGATCCAAGTATCTAAAATGATTTCCAATCCTATTCGGGTCAAATTCAGTCATTCTCAACGAGACATAATACAATGCATCAATTGTATACCATTAATCCAATCCATATATTTTTCAACATCCGATATCTCAATTCAATTTATCATATTTATGATATCCTTGGTGGACACAACTCAATCAATCTATTTTCCAACATCCGATATCTCAATTTAATTTATCTATTTTATACCATCGGGACAAATTATGTCATTCTCAACGAGATATAATACAATGCATCTATTATATACCATTAATCCATCTATTTTCCAACATCCGATATCTCAATTCAATTTTATCAAACCGTATATGTTCAAATATCATATCAATGAAAACTATCAAGTAAATTGAAAGTGCTATGCATTCAATTCAGCATCTCATGCAAAATACGGAGAATGATGGCATAACATATCAAAATTTTCAAAATCAATCATAAACAAATCTTAAAATGGACATAGAAACATGTAGCATTGATTCAAAAATCAAATTTAAAAAGGTTACACATCATTATAAATTACCTCTAGTGAAATGCATATTTAACGGCATACCGATGATAAAACTATCATTCCAACAAACGATTCGTCAATTCAATTTATCAAGATTAAGACAACTTGATCCAAGTTTCTAAAATCATTTCCAATCCTATTCGGGACAAATTCGGTCATTCTCAACGAGAGATAATACAACGCATCAATTTTATACCTTTAATCCAATACATATATTTTTCAACATCCGATATCTCAATTCAATTTATCATATTTATGATATCATTGGCAGACACAACTCAATCAATCTATTTTCCAACATCTGATATCTCAATTTAATTTATCTATTTTATACCATCGGGACAAATTATGTCATTTTCAACGAGACATAATACAATGCATCTATTACATACCATTAACCCATCTATTTTCCAACATCCGATATCTCAATTCAATCCATCTATTTTCCAACATCCGATATCTCAATTCAATTTTATCAAACCGTATATGTTCAAATATCATATCCATCCAAACTATCAAGTAAATTGAAAGTGCTATGCATTTAATTCAGCATCTCATGCAAAATACGGAGAATGATGGCATAACATATCAAAATTTTCAAAAATCCATTATAAATAAATCTAAAAATGGACAGAGAAACATGTAGCAGTGATTCAAAAATCAAATTTAAAAAGGTTACACATCATTATAAATTACCTCTAGTGAAGTGCATATTTAACGACATACCGATAAAAAAGCTATTATTCCAACAAACGATCCGTCAATTCAATTTATCAATAGTAAGACAACTTGATCCAAGTATCTAAAATCACTGCCAATTCTATTCGGGACAAATTGGGCCATTCTCAACGAGATAATACAATGCATCAATATTATACCATTAATCCAATCCACATATTTTTCAACATCCGATATCTCAATTCAATTTATCATATTTATGATATCCTTGGTGGACACAACTCAATCAATCTATTTTCCAACATCCGATATCTCAATTTAATTTATCTATTTTATACCATCGGGACAAATTATGCCATTTTCAACGAGACATAATACAATGAATCTATTATATACCATTAACCCATCTATTTTCCAACATCCGATATTTCAATTCAATCCATCTATTTTCCAACATCCGATATCTCAATTCAATTTTATCAAACCGTATATGTTCAAATATCATATTCATGCATACTATCAAGTAAATTGAAAGTGCTATGTATTCAATTCAGCATCTCTTGCAAAATAAGGAGAATGATAACATAACATATCAAAATTTTCAAAATCCATCATAAACAAATCTTAAAATGGACAGAGAAACATGTAGCAATGATTCAATAATCAAATTTAAAAAGGTTACACATCATTATAAATTACCTGTAGTGAAGTGCATATTTATCGACATACCGATAAAAAAGGTATCATTCCAACAAATGATCAGTCAATTCAATTTATCAAGATTAAGACAACTTGATCCAAGTATCTAAAATGATTTCCAATCCTATTCGGGTCAAATTCAGTCATTCTCAACGAGACATAATACAATGCATCAATTGTATACCATTAATCCAATCCATATATTTTTCAACATCCGATATCTCAATTCAATTTATCATATTTATGATATCCTTGGTGGACACAACTCAATCAATCTATTTTCCAACATCCGATATCTCAATTTAATTTATCTATTTTATACCATCGGGACAAATTATGTCATTCTCAACGAGATATAATACAATGCATCTATTATATACCATTAATCCATCTATTTTCCAACATCCGATATCTCAATTCAATTTTATCAAACCGTATATGTTCAAATATCATATCCATGCAAACTATCAAGTAAATTGAAAGTGTTATGCATTCAATTCAGCATCTCATGCAAAATACGGAGAATGATGGCATAACATATCAAAATTTTCAAAATCAATCATAAACAAATCTTAAAATGGACATAGAAACATGTAGCATTGATTCAAAAATCAAATTTAAAAAGGTTACACATCATTATAAATTACCTCTAGTGAAATGCATATTTAACGGCATACCGATGATAAAACTATCATTCCAACAAACGATTCGTCAATTCAATTTATCAAGATTAAGACAACTTGATCCAAGTATCTAAAATCATTTGCAATCCTATTCGGGACAAATTCGGTCATTCTCAACGATAGATAATACAATGCATCAATTTTATATCTTTAATCCAATCCATATATTTTTCAACATCCGATATCTCAATTCAATTTGTCATATTTATGATATCATTGGGGGACACAACTCAATCAATCTATTTTCCAACATCCGATATCTCAACTTAATTTATCTATTTTATACCATCGGGACAAATTATGCCATTCTCAACGAGACATAATACAATGAATCTATTATATACCATTAATCCATCTATTTTCCAACATCCGATATTTCAATTCAATCCATCTATTTTCCAACATCCGATATCTCAATTCAATTTTATCAAACCGTATATGTTCAAATATCATATTCATGCATACTATCAAGTAAATTGAAAGTGCTATGTATTCAATTCAGCATCTCTTGCAAAATAAGGAGAATGATAGCATAACATATCAAAATTTTCAAAATCCATCATAAACAAATCTTAAAATGGACAGAGAAACATGTAGCAATGATTCAATAATCAAATTTAAAAAGGTTACACATCATTATAAATTACCTGTAGTGAAGTGCATATTTAACGACATACCGATAAAAAAGGTATCATTCCAACAAATGATCTGTCAATTCAATTTATCAAGATTAAGACAACTTGATCCAAGTATCTAAAATGATTTCCAATCCTATTCGGGTCAAATTCAGTCATTTTCAACGAGATAATACAATGCATCAATTTTATACCATTAATCCTATCCACATATTTTTCAACATCCGATATCTCAATTCGATTTATCATATTTATGATATCCTTGGTGGACACAACTCAATCAATCTATTTTCCAACATCCAATATCTCAATTTAATTTATCTATTTTATACCATCGGGACAAATTATGCCATTTTCAACGAGACATAATACAATGAATCTATTATATACCATTAACCCATCTATTTTCCAACATCCGATATTTCAATTCAATCCATCTATTTTCCAACATCCGATATCTCAATTCAATTTTATCAAACCGTATATGTTCAAATATCATATTCATGCATACTATCAAGTAAATTGAAAGTGCTATGTATTCAATTCAGCATCTCTTGCAAAATAAGGAGAATGATAACATAACATATCAAAATTTTCAAAATCCATCATAAACAAATCTTAAAATGGACAGAGAAACATGTAGCAATGATTCAATAATCAAATTTAAAAAGGTTACACATCATTATAAATTACCTGTAGTGAAGTGCATATTTATCGACATACCGATAAAAAAGGTATCATTCCAACAAATGATCAGTCAATTCAATTTATCAAGATTAAGACAACTTGATCCAAGTATCTAAAATGATTTCCAATCCTATTCGGGTCAAATTCAGTCATTCTCAACGAGACATAATACAATGCATCAATTGTATACCATTAATCCAATCCATATATTTTTCAACATCCGATATCTCAATTCAATTTATCATATTTATGATATCCTTGGTGGACACAACTCAATCAATCTATTTTCCAACATCCGATATCTCAATTTAATTTATCTATTTTATACCATCGGGACAAATTATGTCATTCTCAACGAGATATAATACAATGCATCTATTATATACCATTAATCCATCTATTTTCCAACATCCGATATCTCAATTCAATTTTATCAAACCGTATATGTTCAAATATCATATCCATGCAAACTATCAAGTAAATTGAAAGTGTTATGCATTCAATTCAGCATCTCATGCAAAATACGGAGAATGATGGCATAACATATCAAAATTTTCAAAATCAATCATAAACAAATCTTAAAATGGACATAGAAACATGTAGCATTGATTCAAAAATCAAATTTAAAAAGGTTACACATCATTATAAATTACCTCTAGTGAAATGCATATTTAACGGCATACCGATGATAAAACTATCATTCCAACAAACGATTCGTCAATTCAATTTATCAAGATTAAGACAACTTGATCCAAGTATCTAAAATCATTTGCAATCCTATTCGGGACAAATTCGGTCATTCTCAACGATAGATAATACAATGCATCAATTTTATATCTTTAATCCAATCCATATATTTTTCAACATCCGATATCTCAATTCAATTTATCATATTTATGATATCATTGGGGGACACAACTCAATCAATCTATTTTCCAACATCCGATATCTCAACTTAATTTATCTATTTTATACCATCGGGACAAATTATGCCATTCTCAACGAGACATAATACAATGAATCTATTATATACCATTAATCCATCTATTTTCCAACATCCGATATTTCAATTCAATCCATCTATTTTCCAACATCCGATATCTCAATTCAATTTTATCAAACCGTATATGTTCAAATATCATATTCATGCATACTATCAAGTAAATTGAAAGTGCTATGTATTCAATTCAGCATCTCTTGCAAAATAAGGAGAATGATAGCATAACATATCAAAATTTTCAAAATCCATCATAAACAAATCTTAAAATGGACAGAGAAACATGTAGCAATGATTCAATAATCAAATTTAAAAAGGTTACACATCATTATAAATTACCTGTAGTGAAGTGCATATTTAACGACATACCGATAAAAAAGGTATCATTCCAACAAATGATCTGTCAATTCAATTTATCAAGATTAAGACAACTTGATCCAAGTATCTAAAATGATTTCCAATCCTATTCGGGTCAAATTCAGTCATTTTCAACGAGATAATACAATGCATCAATTTTATACCATTAATCCTATCCACATATTTTTCAACATCCGATATCTCAATTCGATTTATCATATTTATGATATCCTTGGTGGACACAACTCAATCAATCTATTTTCCAACATCCGATATCTCAATTTAATTTATCTATTTTATACCATCGGGACAAATTATGCCATTTTCAACGAGACATAATACAATGAATCTATTATATACCATTAACCCATCTATTTTCCAACATCCGATATTTCAATTCAATCCATCTATTTTCCAACATCCGATATCTCAATTTAAGTTTATCAAACCGTATATGTTCAAATATCATATTCATGCATACTATCAAGTAAATTGAAAGTGCTATGTATTCAATTCAGCATCTCTTGCAAAATAAGGAGAATGATAACATAACATATCAAAATTTTCAAAATCCATCATAAACAAATCTTAAAATGGACAGAGAAACATGTAGCAATGATTCAATAATCAAATTTAAAAAGGTTACACATCATTATAAATTACCTGTAGTGAAGTGCATATTTATCGACATACCGATAAAAAAGGTATCATTCCAACAAATGATCAGTCAATTCAATTTATCAAGATTAAGACAACTTGATCCAAGTATCTAAAATGATTTCCAATCCTATTCGGGTCAAATTCAGTCATTCTCAACGAGACATAATACAATGCATCAATTGTATACCATTAATCCAATCCATATATTTTTCAACATCCGATATCTCAATTCAATTTATCATATTTATGATATCCTTGGTGGACACAACTCAATCAATCTATTTTCCAACATCCGATATCTCAATTTAATTTATCTATTTTATACCATCGGGACAAATTATGTCATTCTCAACGAGATATAATACAATGCATCTATTATATACCATTAATCCATCTATTTTCCAACATCCGATATCTCTATTCAATTTTATCAAACCGTATATGTTCAAATATCATATCCATGCAAACTATCGAGTAAATTGAAAGTGCTATGCATTCAATTCAGCATCTCATGCAAAATACGGAGAACGATGGCATAACATATCAAAATTTTCAAAATCAATCATAAACAAATCTTAAAATGGACATAGAAACATGTAGCATTGATTCAAAAATCAAATTTAAAAAGGTTACACATCATTATAAATTACCTCTAGTGAAATGCATATTTAACGGCATACCGATGATAAAACTATCATTCCAACAAACGATTCGTCAATTCAATTTATCAAGATTAAGACAACTTGATCCAAGTATCTAAAATGATTTCCAATCCTATTCGGGACAAATTCGGTCATTCTCAACGAGAGATAATACAACGCATCAATTTTATACCTTTAATCCAATACATATATTTTTCAACATCCGATATCTCAATTCAATTTATCATATTTATGATATCATTGGCGGACACAACTCAATCAATCTATTTTCCAACATCCGATATCTCAATTTAATTTATCTATTTTATACCATCGGGACAAATTATGTCATTTTCAACGAGACATAATACAATGCATCTATTACATACCATTAACCCATCTATTTTCCAACAACCGATATCTCAATTCAATCCATCTATTTTCCATCATCCGATATCTCAATTCAATTTTATCAAACCGTATATGTTCAAATATCATATTCATCCAAACTATCAAGTAAATTGAAAGTGCTATGCATTCAATTCAGCATCTCATGCAAAATACGGAGAATGATGGCATAACATATCAAAATTTTCAAAATCCATCATAAATAAATCTAAAAATGGACAGAGAAACATGTAGCAGTGATTCAAAAATCAAATTTAAAAAGGTTACACATCATTATAAATTACCTCTAGTGAAGTGCATATTTAACGACATACCGATAAAAAAGCTATTATTCCAACAAACGATCCGTCAATTCAATTTATCAATAGTAAGACAACTTGATCCAGGTATCTAAAATCACTGCCAATTCTATTCGGGACAAATTGGGCCATTCTCAACGAGATAATACAATGCATCAATTTTATACCATTAATCCAATCCACATATTTTTCAACATCCGATATCTCAATTCAATTTATCATATTTATGATATCCTTGGTGGACACAACTCAATCAATCTATTTTCCAACATCCGATATCTCAATTTAATTTATGTATTTTATACCATCGGGACAAATTATGCCATTTTCAACGAGACATAATACAATGAATCTATTATATACCATTAACCCATCTATTTTCCAACATCTGATATTTCAATTCAATCCATCTATTTTCCAACATCCGATATCTCAATTCAATTTTATCAAACTGTATATGTTCAAATATCATATTCATGCATACTATCAAGTAAATTGAAAGTGCTATGTATTCAATTCAGCATCTCTTGCAAAATAAGGAGAATGATAACATAAGATATCAAAATTTTCAAAATCCATCATAAACAAATCTTAAAATGGACAGAGAAACATGTAGCAATGATTCAATAATCAAATTTAAAAAGGTTACACATCATTATAAATTACCTGTAGTGAAGTGCATATTTATCGACATACCGATAAAAAAAGTATCATTCCAACAAATGATCAGTCAATTCAATTTATCAAGATTAAGACAACTTGATCCAAGTATCTAAAATGATTTCCAATCCTATTCGGGTCAAATTCAGTCATTCTCAACGAGACATAATACAATGCATCAATTGTATACCATTAATCCAATCCATATATTTTTCAACATCCGATATCTCAATTCAATTTATCATATTTATGATATCCTTGGTGGACACAACTCAATCAATCTATTTTTCAACATCCGATATCTCAATTTAATTTATCTATTTTATACCATCGGGACAAATTATGTCATTCTCAACGAGATATAATACAATGCATCTATTATATACCATTAATCTATCTATTTTCCAACATCCGATATCTCAATTCAATTTTATCAAACCGTATATGTTCAAATATCATATCCATGCAAACTATCAAGTAAATTGAAAGTGTTATGCATTCAATTCAGCATCTCATGCAAAATACGGAGAATGATGGCATAACATATCAAAATTTTCAAAATCAATCATAAACAAATCTTAAAATGGACATAGAAACATGTAGCATTGATTCAAAAATCAAATTTAAAAAGGTTACACATCATTATAAATTACCTGTAGTGAAGTGCATATTTATCGACATACCGATAAAAAAGGTATCATTCCAACAAATGATCAGTCAATTCAATTTATCAAGATTAAGACAACTTGATCCAAGTATCTAAAATGATTTCCAATCCTATTCGGGTCAAATTCAGTCATTCTCAACGAGACATAATACAATGCATCAATTGTATACCATTAATCCAATCCATATATTTTTCAACATCCGATATCTCAATTCAATTTATCATATTTATGATATCCTTGGTGGACACAACTCAATCAATCTATTTTCCAACATCCGATATCTCAATTTAATTTATCTATTTTATACCATCGGGACAAATTATGTCATTCTCAACGAGATATAATACAATGCATCTATTATATACCATTAATCCATCTATTTTCCAACATCCGATATCTCAATTCAATTTTATCAAACCGTATATGTTCAAATATCATATCCATGCAAACTATCAAGTAAATTGAAAGTGTTATGCATTCAATTCAGCATCTCATGCAAAATACGGAGAATGATGGCATAACATATCAAAATTTTCAAAATCAATCATAAACAAATCTTAAAATGGACATAGAAACATGTAGCATTGATTCAAAAATCAAATTTAAAAAGGTTACACATCATTATAAATTACCTCTAGTGAAATGCATAATTAACGGCATACCGATGATAAAACTATCATTCCAACAAACGATTCGTCAATTCAATTTATCAAGATTAAGACAACTTGATCCAAGTATCTAAAATCATTTGCAATCCTATTCGGGTCAAATTCAGTCATTCTCAACGAGACATAATACAATGCATCAATTGTATACCATTAATCCAATCCATATATTTTTCAACATCCGATATCTCAATTCAATTTATCATATTTATGATATCATTGGGGGACACAACTCAATCAATCTATTTTCCAACATCCGATATCTCAACTTAATTTATCTATTTTATACCATCGGGACAAATTATGCCATTTTCAACGAGACATAATACAATGAATCTATTATATACCATTAACCCATCTATTTTCCAACATCCGATATTTCAATTCTATCCATCTATTTTCCAACATCCGATATCTCAATTCAATTTTATCAAACCGTATATGTTCAAATATCATATTCATGCATACTATCAAGTAAATTGAAAGTGCTATGTATTCAATTCAGCATCTCTTGCAAAATAAGGAGAATGATAACATAACATATCAAAATTTTCAAAATCCATCATAAACAAATCTTAAAATGGACAGAGAAACATGTAGCAATGATTCAATAATCAAATTTAAAAAGGTTACACATCATTATAAATTACCTGTAGTGAAGTGCATATTTATCGACATACCGATAAAAAAGGTATCATTCCAACAAATGATCAGTCAATTCAATTTATCAAGATTAAGACAACTTGATCCAAGTATCTAAAATGATTTCCAATCCTATTCGGGTCAAATTCAGTCATTCTCAACGAGACATAATACAATGCATCAATTGTATACCATTAATCCAATCCATATATTTTTCAACATCCGATATCTCAATTCAATTTATCATATTTATGATATCCTTGGTGGACACAACTCAATCAATCTATTTTCCAACATCCGATATCTCAATTTAATTTATCTATTTTATACCATCGGGACAAATTATGTCATTCTCAACGAGATATAATACAATGCATCTATTATATACCATTAATCTATCTATTTTCCAACATCCGATATCTCAATTCAATTTTATCAAACCGTATATGTTCAAATATCATATCCATGCAAACTATCAAGTAAATTGAAAGTGCTATGCATTCAATTCAGCATCTCATGCAAAATACGGAGAATAATGGCATAACATATCAAAATTTTCAAAATCAATCATAAACAAATCTTAAAATGGACATAGAAACATGTAGCATTGATTCAAAAATCAAATTTAAAAAGGTTACACATAATTATAAATTACCTCTAGTGAAATGCATATTTAACGGCATACCGATGATAAAACTATCATTCCAACAAACGATTCGTCAATTCAATTTATCAAGATTAAGACAACTTGATCCAAGTATCTAAAATCATTTCCAATCCTATTCGGGACAAATTCGGTCATTCTCAACGAGAGATAATACAATGCATCGATTTTATACCTTTAATCCAATCCATATCTTTTTCAACATCCGATATCTCAATTCAATTTATCATATTTATGATATCATTGGGGGACACAACTCAATCAATCTATTTTCCAACATCCGATATCTCAACTTAATTTATCTATTTTATACCATCGGGACAAATTATGCCATTCTCAACGAGACATAATACAATGAATCTATTATATACCATTAACCCATCTATTTTCCAACATTCGATATTTCAATTCAATCCATCTATTTTCCAACATCCGATATCTCAATTCAATTTTATCAAACCGTATATGTTCAAATATCATATTCATGCATACTATCAAGTAAATTGAAAGTGCTATGTATTCAATTCAGCATCTCTTGCAAAATAAGGAGAATGATAACATAACATATCAAAATTTTCAAAATCCATCATAAACAAATCTTAAAATGGACAGAGAAACATGTAGCAATGATTCAATAATCAAATTTAAAAAGGTTACACATCATTATAAATTACCTGTAGTGAAGTGCATATTTATCGACATACCGATAAAAAAGGTATCATTCCAATAAATGATCAGTCAATTCAATTTATCAAGATTAAGACAACTTGATCCAAGTATCTAAAATAATTTCCAATCCTATTCGGGTCAAATTCAGTCATTCTCAACGAGACATAATACAATGCATCAATTGTATACCATTAATCCAATCCATATATTTTTCAACATCCGATATCTCAATTCAATTTATCATATTTATGATATCATTGGCGGACACAACTCAATCAATCTATTTTCCAACATCCGATATCTCAATTTAATTTATCTATTTTATACCATCGGGACAAATTATGTCATTCTCAACGAGACATAATACAATGCATCTATTACATACCATTAACCCATCTATTTTCCAACATCCGATATCTCAATTCAATCCATCTATTTTCCAACATCCGATATCTCAATTCAATTTTATCAAACCCTATATGTTCAAATATCATATCCATCCAAACTATCAAGTAAATTGAAAGTGCTATGCATTCAATTCAGCATCTCATGCAAAATACGGAGAATGATGGCATAAGATATCAAAATTTTCAAAATCCATCATAAATAAATCTAAAAATGGACAGAGAAACATGTAGCAGTGATTCAAAAATCAAATTTAAAAAGGTTACACATCATTATAAATTACCTCTAGTGAAGTGCATATTTAACGACATACCGATAAAAAAGCTATTATTCCAACAAACGATCCGTCAATTCAATTTATCAAGAGTAAGACAACTTGATCCAAGTATCTAAAATCACTGCCAATTCTATTCGGGACAAATTGGGCCATTCTCAACGAGCTAATACAATGCATCAATTTTATACCATTAATCCAATCCATATATTTTTCAACATCCGATATCTCAATTCAATTTATCATATTTATGATATCCTTGGTGGACACAACTCAATCAATCTATTTTCCAACATCCGATATCTCAATTTAATTTATCTATTTTATACCATCGGGACAAATTATGTCATTCTCAACGAGATATAATACAATGCATCTATTATATACCATTAATCCATCTATTTTCCAACATCCGATATCTCAATTCAATTTTATCAAACCGTATATGTTCAAATATCATATCCATGCAAACTATCAAGTAAATTGAAAGTGCTATGCATTCAATTCAGCATCTCATGCAAAATACGGAGAACGATGGCATAACATATCAAAATTTTCAAAATCAATCATAAACAAATCTTAAAATGGACATAGAAACATGTAGCATTGATTCAAAAATCAAATTTAAAAAGGTTACACATCATTATAAATTACCTCTAGTGAAATGCATATTTAACGGCATACCAATGATAAAACTATCATTCCAACAAACGATTCGTCAATTCAATTTATCAAGATTAAGACAACTTGATCCAAGTTTCTAAAATCATTTCCAATCCTATTCGGGACAAATTCGGTCATTCTCAACGAGAGATAATACAACGCATCAATTTTATACCTTTAATCCAATACATATATTTTTCAACATCCGATATCTCAATTCAATTTATCATATTTATGATATCATTGGCGGACACAACTCAATCAATCTATTTTCCAACATCCGATATCTCAATTTAATTTATCTATTTTATACCATCGGGACAAATTATGTCATTTTCAACGAGACATAATACAATGCATCTATTACATACCATTAACCCATCTATTTTCCAACATCAAATATCTCAATTCAATCCATCTATTTTCCAACATCCGATATCTCAATTCAATTTTATCAAACCGTATATGTTCAAATATCATATCCATGCAAACTATCAAGTAAATTGAAAGTGCTATGCATTGAATTCAGCATCTCATGCAAAATACGGAGAATGATGGCATAACATATCAAAATTTTCAAAATCCATCATAAATAAATCTAAAAATGGACAGAGAAACATGTAGCAGTGATTCAAAAATCAAATTTAAAAAGGTTACACATCATTATAAATTACCTCTAGTGAAATGCATATTTAACGACATACCGATAAAAAAGCTATTATTCCAACAAACGATCCGTCAATTCAATTTATCAATAGTAAGACAACTTGATCCAAGTATCTAAAATCACTGCCAATTCTATTCGGGACAAATTGGGCCATTCTCAACGAGATAATACAATGCATCAATTTTATACCATTAATCCAATCCACATATTTTTCAACATCCGATATCTCAATTCAATTTATCATATTTATGATATCCTTGGTGGACACAACTCAATCAATCTATTTTCCAACATCCGGTATCTCAATTTAATTTATCTATTTTATATCATCGGGACAAATTATGCCATTTTCAACGAGACATAATACAATGAATCTATTATATACCATTAACCCATCTATTTTCCAACATCCGATATTTCAATTCAATCCATCTATTTTCCAACATCCGATATCTCAATTCAATTTTATCAAACCGTATATGTTCAAATATCATATTCATGCATACTATCAAGTAAATTGAAAGTGCTATGTATTCAATTCAGCATCTCTTGCAAAATAAGGAGAATGATAACATAACATATCAAAATTTTCAAAATCCATCATAAACAAATCTTAAAATGGACAGAGAAACATGTAGCAATGATTCAATAATCAAATTTAAAAAGGTTACACATCATTATAAATTACCTGTAGTGAAGTGCATATTTATCGACATACCGATAAAAAAAGTATCATTCCAACAAATGATCAGTCAATTCAATTTATCAAGATTAAGACAACTTGATCCAAGTATCTAAAATGATTTCCAATCCTATTCGGGTCAAATTCAGTCATTCTCAACGAGACATAATACAATGCATCAATTGTATACCATTAATCCAATCCATATATTTTTCAACATCCGATATCTCAATTCAATTTATCATATTTATGATATCCTTGGTGGACACAACTCAATCAATCTGTTTTTCAACATCCGATATCTCAATTTAATTTATCTATTTTATACCATCGGGACAAATTATGTCATTCTCAACGAGATATAATACAATGCATCTATTATATACCATTAATCTATCTATTTTCCAACATCCGATATCTCAATTCAATTTTATCAAACCGTATATGTTCAAATATCATATCCATGCAAACTATCAAGTAAATTGAAAGTGTTATGCATTCAATTCAGCATCTCATGCAAAATACGGAGAATGATGGCATAACATATCAAAATTTTCAAAATCAATCATAAACAAATCTTAAAATGGACATAGAAACATGTAGCATTGATTCAAAAATCAAATTTAAAAACGTTACACATCATTATAAATTACCTGTAGTGAAGTGCATATTTATCGACATACCGATAAAAAAGGTATCATTCCAACAAATGATCAGTCAATTCAATTTATCAAGATTAAGACAACTTGATCCAAGTATCTAAAATGATTTCCAATCCTATTCGGGTCAAATTCAGTCATTCTCAACGAGACATAATACAATGCATCAATTGTATACCATTAATCCAATCCATATATATGTCAACATCCGATATCTCAATTCAATTTATCATATTTATGATATCCTTGGTGGCAACTCAATCAATCTATTTTCCAACATCCGATATCTCAATTTAATTTATCTATTTTATACCATCGGGACAAATTATGTCATTCTCAACGAGAGATAATACAATGCATCTATTATATACCATTAATCCATCTATTTTCCAACATCCGATATTTCAATTCAATCCATTTATTTTCCAACATCCGATATCTCAATTCAATTTTATCAAACCGTATATGTTCAAATATCATATCCATGCAAACTATCAAGTAAATTGAAAGTGCTATGCATTGAATTCAGCATCTCATGCAAAATACGGAGAATGATGGCATAACATATCAAAATTTTCAAAATCCATCATAAATAAATCTAAAAATGGACAGAGAAACATGTAGCAGTGATTCAAAAATCAAATTTAAAAAGGTTACACATCATTATAAATTACCTCTAGTGAAATGCATATTTAACGACATACCGATAAAAAAGCTATTATTCCAACAAACGATCCGTCAATTCAATTTATCAATAGTAAGACAACTTGATCCAAGTATCTAAAATCACTGCCAATTCTATTCGGGACAAATTGGGCCATTCTCAACGAGATAATACAATGCATCAATTTTATACCATTAATCCAATCCACATATTTTTCAACATCCGATATCTCAATTCAATTTATCATATTTATGATATCCTTGGTGGACACAACTCAATCAATCTATTTTCCAACATCCGGTATCTCAATTTAATTTATCTATTTTATATCATCGGGACAAATTATGCCATTTTCAACGAGACATAATACAATGCATCTATTACATACCATTAACCCATCTATTTTCCAACATCAAATATCTCAATTCAATCCATCTATTTTCCAACATCCGATATCTCAATTCAATTTTATCAAACCGTATATGTTCAAATATCATATCCATGCAAACTATCAAGTAAATTGAAAGTGCTATGCATTGAATTCAGCATCTCATGCAAAATACGGAGAATGATGGCACAACATATCAAAATTTTCAAAATCCATCATAAATAAATCTAAAAATGGACAGAGAAACATGTAGCAGTGATTCAAAAATCAAATTTAAAAAGGTTACACATCATTATAAATTACCTCTAGTGAAATGCATATTTAACGACATACCGATAAAAAAGCTATTATTCCAACAAACGATCCGTCAATTCAATTTATCAATAGTAAGACAACTTGATCCAAGTATCTAAAATCACTGCCAATTCTATTCGGGACAAATTGGGCCATTCTCAACGAGATAATACAATGCATCAATTTTATACCATTAATCCAATCCACATATTTTTCAACATCCGATATCTCAATTCAATTTATCATATTTATGATATCCTTGGTGGACACAACTCAATCAATCTATTTTCCAACATCCGGTATCTCAATTTAATTTATCTATTTTATATCATCGGGACAAATTATGCCATTTTCAACGAGACATAATACAATGAATCTATTATATACCATTAACCCATCTATTTTCCAACATCCGATATTTCAATTCAATCCATCTATTTTCCAACATCCGATATCTCAATTCAATTTTATCAAACCGTATATGTTCAAATATCATATTCATGCATACTATCAAGTAAATTGAAAGTGCTATGTATTCAATTCAGCATCTCTTGCAAAATAAGGAGAATGATAACATAACATATCAAAATTTTCAAAATCCATCATAAACAAATCTTAAAATGGACAGAGAAACATGTAGCAATGATTCAATAATCAAATTTAAAAAGGTTACACATCATTATAAATTACCTGTAGTGAAGTGCATATTTATCGACATACCGATAAAAAAAGTATCATTCCAACAAATGATCAGTCAATTCAATTTATCAAGATTAAGACAACTTGATCCAAGTATCTAAAATGATTTCCAATCCTATTCGGGTCAAATTCAGTCATTCTCAACGAGACATAATACAATGCATCAATTGTATACCATTAATCCAATCCATATATTTTTCAACATCCGATATCTCAATTCAATTTATCATATTTATGATATCCTTGGTGGACACAACTCAATCAATCTGTTTTTCAACATCCGATATCTCAATTTAATTTATCTATTTTATACCATCGGGACAAATTATGTCATTCTCAACGAGATATAATACAATGCATCTATTATATACCATTAATCTATCTATTTTCCAACATCCGATATCTCAATTCAATTTTATCAAACCGTATATGTTCAAATATCATATCCATGCAAACTATCAAGTAAATTGAAAGTGTTATGCATTCAATTCAGCATCTCATGCAAAATACGGAGAATGATGGCAGAACATATCAAAATTTTCAAAATCAATCATAAACAAATCTTAAAATGGACATAGAAACATGTAGCATTGATTCAAAAATCAAATTTAAAAACGTTACACATCATTATAAATTACCTGTAGTGAAGTGCATATTTATCGACATACCGATAAAAAAGGTATCATTCCAACAAATGATCAGTCAATTCAATTTATCAAGATTAAGACAACTTGATCCAAGTATCTAAAATGATTTCCAATCCTATTCGGGTCAAATTCAGTCATTCTCAACGAGACATAATACAATGCATCAATTGTATACCATTAATCCAATCCATATATATGTCAACATCCGATATCTCAATTCAATTTATCATATTTATGATATCCTTGGTGGCAACTCAATCAATCTATTTTCCAACATCCGATATCTCAATTTAATTTATCTATTTTATACCATCGGGACAAATTATGTCATTCTCAACGAGAGATAATACAATGCATCTATTATATACCATTAATCCATCTATTTTCCAACATCCGATATTTCAATTCAATCCATTTATTTTCCAACATCCGATATCTCAATTCAATTTTATCAAACCGTATATGTTCAAATATCATATTCATGCATACTATCAAGTAAATTGAAAGTGCTATGTATTCAATTCAGCATCTCTTGCAAAATAAGGAGAATGATAGCATAACATATCAAAATTTTCAAAATCCATCATAAACAAATCTTAAAATGGACAGAGAAACATGTAGCAATGATTCAATAATCAAATTTAAAAAGGTTACACATCATTATAAATTACCTGTAGTGAAGTGCATATTTAACGACATACCGATAAAAAAGGTATCATTCCAACAAATGATCTGTCAATTCAATTTATCAAGATTAAGACAACTTGATCCAAGTATCTAAAATGATTTCCAATCCTATTCGGGTCAAATTCAGTCATTCTCAACGAGACATAATACAATGCATCAATTGTATACCATTAATCCAATCCATATATTTTTCAACATCCGATATCTCAATTCAATTTATCATATTTATGATATCATTGGGGGACACAACTCAATCAATCTATTTTCCAACATCCGATATCTCAACTTAATTTATCTATTTTATACCATCGGGACAAATTATGCCATTCTCAACGAGACATAATACAATGAATCAATTATATACCATTAACCCATCTATTTTCCAACATCCGATATTTCAATTCAATCCATTTATTTTCCAACATCCGATATCTCAATTCAATTTTATCAAACCGTATATGTTCAAATATCATATTCATGCATACTATCAAGTAAATTGAAAGTGCTATGTATTCAATTCAGCATCTCTTGCAAAATAAGGAGAATGATAGCATAACATATCAAAATTTTCAAAATCCATCATAAACAAATCTTAAAATGGACAGAGAAACATGTAGCAATGATTCAATAATCAAATTTAAAAAGGTTACACATCATTATAAATTACCTGTAGTGAAGTGCATATTTAACGACATACCGATAAAAAAGGTATCATTCCAACAAATGATCTGTCAATTCAATTTATCAAGATTAAGACAACTTGATCCAAGTATCTAAAATGATTTCCAATCCTATTCGGGTCAAATTCAGTCATTCTCAACGAGACATAATACAATGCATCAATTGTATACCATTAATCCAATCCATATATTTTTCAACATCCGATATCTCAATTCAATTTATCATATTTATGATATCATTGGGGGACACAACTCAATCAATCTATTTTCCAACATCCGATATCTCAACTTAATTTATCTATTTTATACCATCGGGACAAATTATGCCATTTTCAACGAGACATAATACAATGAATCTATTATATACCATTAACCCATCTATTTTCCAACATCCGATATTTCAATTCAATCCATCTATTTTCCAACATCCGATATCTCAATTCAATTTTATCAAACCGTATATGTTCAAATATCATATTCATGCATACTATCAAGTAAATTGAAAGTGCTATGTATTCAATTCAGCATCTCTTGCAAAATAAGGAGAATGATAACATAACATATCAAAATTTTCAAAATCCATCATAAACAAATCTTAAAATGGACAGAGAAACATGTAGCAATGATTCAATAATCAAATTTAAAAAGGTTACACATCATTATAAATTACCTGTACTGAAGTGCATATTTATCGACATACCGATAAAAAAGGTATCATTCCAACAAATGATCAGTCAATTCAATTTATCAAGATTAAGACAACTTGATCCAAGTATCTAAAATGATTTCCAATCCTATTCGGGTCAAATTCAGTCATTCTCAACGAGACATAATACAATGCATCAATTGTATACCATTAATCCAATCCATATATTTTTCAACATCCGATATCTCAATTCAATTTATCATATTTATGATATCCTTGGTGGACACAACTCAATCAATCTATTTTCCAACATCCGATATCTCAATTTAATTTATCTATTTTATACCATCGGGACAAATTATGTCATTCTCAACGAGATATAATACAATGCATCTATTATATACCATTAATCCATCTATTTTCCAACATCCGATATCTCAATTCAATTTTATCAAACCGTATATGTTCAAATATCATATCCATGCAAACTATCAAGTAAATTGAAAGTGCTATGCATTCAATTCAGCATCTCATGCAAAATACGGAGAATGATGGCATAACATATCAAAATTTTCAAAATCAATCATAAACAAATCTTAAAATGGACATAGAAACATGTAGCATTGATTCAAAAATCAAATTTAAAAAGGTTACACATCATTATAAATTACCTCTAGTGAAATGCATATTTAACGGCATACCGCTGATAAAACTATCATTCCAACAAACGATTCGTCAATTCAATTTATCAAGATTAAGACAAATTGATCCAAGTATCTAAAATCATTTCAAATCCTATTCGGGACAAATTCGGTCATTCTCAACGAGAGATAATACAATGCATCAATTTTATACCTTTAATCCAATCCATATATTTTTCAACATCCGATATCTCAATTCAATTTATCATATTTATGATATCATTGGGGGACACAACTCAATCAATCTATTTTTCAACATCCGATATCTCAACTTAATTTATCTATTTTATACCATCGGGACAAATTATGCCATTCTCAACGAGACATAATACAATGAATCTATTATATACCATTAACCCATCTATTTTCCAACATTCGATATTTCAATTCAATCCATCTATTTTCCAACATCCGATATCTCAATTCAATTTTATCAAACCGTATATGTTCAAATATCGTATTCATGCATACTATCAAGTAAATTGAAAGTGCTATGTATTCAATTCAGCATCTCTTGCAAAATAAGGAGAATGATAACATAACATATCAAAATTTTCAAAATCCATCATAAACAAATCTTAAAATGGACAGAGAAACATGTAGCAATGATTCAATAATCAAATTTAAAAAGGTTACACATCATTATAAATTACCTGTAGTGAAGTGCATATTTATCGACATACCGATAAAAAAGGTATCATTCCAACAAATGATCAGTCAATTCAATTTATCAAGATTAAGACAACTTGATCCAAGTATCTAAAATGATTTCCAATCCTATTCGGGTCAAATTCAGTCATTCTCAACGAGACATAATACAATGCATCAATTGTATACCATTAATCCAATCCATATATTTTTCAACATCCGATATCTCAATTCAATTTATCATATTTATGATATCCTTGGTGGACACAACTCAATCAATCTATTTTTCAACATCCGATATCTCAATTTAATTTATCTATTTTATACCATCGGGACAAATTATGTCATTTTCAACGAGACATAATACAATGCATCTATTACATACCATTAACCCATCTATTTTCCAACATCCGATATCTCAATTCAATCCATCTATTTTCCAACATCCGATATCTCAATTCAATTTTATCAAACCGTATATGTTCAAATATCATATCCATCCAAACAATCAAGTAAATTGAAAGTGCTATGCATTCAATTCAGCATCTCATGCAAAATATGGAGAATGATGGCATAACATATCAAAATTTTCAAAATCCATCATAAATAAATCTAAAAATGGACAGAGAAACATGTAGCAGTGATTCAAAAATCAAATTTAAAAAGGTTACACATCATTATAAATTACCTTTAGTGAAGTGCATATTTAACGACATACCGATAAAAAAGCTATTATTCCAACAAACGATCTGTCAATTCAATTTATCAAGAGTAAGACAACTTGATCCAAGTATCTAAAATCACTGCCAATTCTATTCGGGACAAATTGGGCCATTCTCAGCGAGATAATACAATGCATCAATTTTATACCATTAATCCAATCCATATATTTTTCAACATCCGATATCTCAATTCAATTTATCATATTTATGATATCCTTGGTGGACACAACTCAATCAATCTATTTTCCAACATCCGATATCTCAATTTAATTTATCTATTTTATACCATCGGGACAAATTATGTCATTCTCAACGAGATATAATACAATGCAACGATTATATACCATTAATCCATCTATTTTCCAACATCCGATATCTCAATTCAATTTTATCAAACCGTATATGTTCAAATATCATATCCATGCAAACTATCAAGTAAATTGAAAGTGCAATGCATTCAATTAAGCATCTCATGCAAAATACGGAGAATGATGGCATAACATATCAAAATTTTCAAAATCAATCATAAACAAATCTCAAAATGGACATAGAAACATGTAGCATTGATTCAAAAATCAAATTTAAAAAGGTTACACATCATTATAAATTACCTATAGTGAAATGCATATTTAACGGCATACCGCTGATAAAACTATCATTCCAACAAACGATTCGTCAATTTAATTTATCAAGATTAAGACAAATTGATCCAGGTATCTAAAATCATTTCAAATCCTATTCGGGACAAATTCGGTCATTCTCAACGAGAGATAATACAATGCATCAATTGTATACCATTAATCCAATCCATATATTTTTCAACATCCGATATCTCAATTCAATTTATCATATTTATGATATCATTGGGGGACACAACTCAATCAATCTATTTTCCAACATCCGATATCTCAACTTAATTTATCTATTTTATACCATCGGGACAAATTATGCCATTTTCAACGAGACATAATACAATGAATCTATTATATACCATTAACCCATCTATTTTCCAACATCCGATATTTCAATTCAATCCATCTATTTTCCAACATCCGATATCTCAATTCAATTTTATCAAACCGTATATGTTCAAATATCATATTCATGCATACTATCAAGTAAATTGAAAGTGCTATGTATTCAATTCAGCATCTCTTGCAAAATAAGGAGAATGATAACATAACATATCAAAATTTTCAAAATCCATCATAAACAAATCTTAAAATTGACAGAGAAACATGTAGCAATGATTCAATAATCAAATTTAAAAAGGTTACACATCATTATAAATTACCTGTAGTGAAGTGCATATTTATCAACATACCGATAAAAAAGGTATCATTCCAACAAATGATCAGTCAATTCAATTTATCAAGATTAAGACAACTTGATCCAAGTATCTAAAATGATTTCCAATCCTATTCGGGTCAAATTCAGTCATTCTCAACGAGACATAATACAATGCATCAATTGTATACCATTAATTCAATCCATATATTTTTCAACATCCGATATCTCAATTCAATTTATCATATTTATGATATCATTTGGGGACACAACTCAATCAATCTATTTTCCAACATCCGATATCTCAACTTAATTTATCTATTTTATACCATCGGGACAAATTATGTCATTCTCAACGAGACATAATACAATGAATCTATTATATACCATTAACCCATCTATTTTCCAACATCCGATATTTCAATTCAATCCATCAATTTTCCAACATCTGATATCTCAATTCAATTTTATCAAACCGTATATGTTCAAATATCATATCCATCCAAACTATCAAGTAAATTGAAAGTGCTATGCATTCAATTCAGCATCTCATGCAAAATACGGAGAATGATGGCATAACATATCAAAATTTTCAAAATCCATCATAAATAAATCTAAAAATGGACAGAGAAACATGTAGCAGTGATTCAAAAATCAAATTTAAAAAGGTTACACATCATTATAAATTACCTCTAGTGAAGTGCATATTTAACGACATACCGATAAAAAGCTATTATTCCAACAAACGATCCGTCAATTCAATTTATCAAGAGTAAGACAACTTGATCCAAGTATCTAAAATCACTGCCAATTCTATTCGGGACAAATTGGGCCATTCTCAACGAGATAATACAATGCATCAATTTTATACCATTAATCCAATCCATATATTTTTCAACATCCGATATCTCAATTCAATTTATCATATTTATGATATCCTTGGTGGACACAACTCAATCAATCTATTTTCCAACATCCGATATCTCAATTTAATTTATCTATTTTATACCATCGGGACAAATTATGTCATTCTCAACGAGATATAATACAATGCATCTATTATATACCATTAATCCATCTATTTTCCAACATCCGATATCTCAATTCAATTTTATCAAACCGTATATGTTCAAATATCATATCAATGCAAACTATCAAGTAAATTGAAAGTGCTATGCATTCAATTCAGCATCTCATGCAAAATACGGAGAATGATGGCATAACATATCAAAATTTTCAAAATCAATCATAAACAAATCTTAAAATGGACATAGAAACATGTAGCATTGATTCAAAAATCAAATTTAAAAAGGTTACACATCATTATAAATTACCTCTAGTGAAATGCATATTTAACGGCATACCGATGATAAAACTATCATTCCAACAAACGATTCGTCAATTCAATTTATCAAGATTAAGACAACTTGATCCAAGTTTCTAAAATCATTTCCAATCCTATTCGGGACAAATTCGGTCATTCTCAACGAGAGATAATACAACGCATCAATTTTATACCTTTAATCCAATACATATATTTTTCAACATCCGATATCTCAATTCAATTTATCATATTTATGATATCATTGGCGGACGCAACTCAATCAATCTATTTTCCAACATCCGATATCTCAATTTAATTTATCTATTTTATACCATCGGGACAAATTATGTCATTTTCAACGAGACATAATACAATGCATCTATTACATACCATTAACCCATCTATTTTCCAACATCCGATATCTCAATTCAATCCATCTATTTTCCAACATCCGATATCTCAATTCAATTTTATCAAACCGTATATGTTCAAATATCATATCCATCCAAACTATCAAGTAAATTGAAACTGCTATGCATTCAATTCAGCATCTCATGCAAAATACGGAGAATGATGGCATAACATATCAAAATTTTCAAAATCCATCATAAATAAATCTAAAAATGGACAGAGAAACATGTAGCAATGATTCAAAAATCAAATTTAAAAAGGTTACACATCATTATAAATTACCTCTAGTGAAGTGCATATTTAACGACATACCGATAAAAAAGCTATTATTCCAACAAACGATCCGTCAATTCAATTTATCAATAGTAAGACAACTTGATCCAAGTATCTAAAATCACTGCCAATTCTATTCGGGACAAATTGGGCCATTCTCAACGAGATAATACAATGCATCAATTTTATACCATTAATCCAATCCACATATTTTTCAACATCCGATATCTCAATTCAATTTATCATATTTATGATATCCTTGGCGGACACAACTCAATCAATCTATTTTCCAACATCCGATATCTCAATTTAATTTATCTATTTTATACCATCGGGACAAATTATGTCATTCTCAACGAGATATAATACAATGCATCTATTATATACCATTAATCCATCTATTTTCCAACATCCGATATCTCAATTCAATTTTATCAAACCGTATATGTTCAAATATCATATCCATGCAAACTATCAAGTAAATTGAAAGTGCTATGCATTCAATTCAGCATCTCATGCAAAATACGGAGAATGATGGCATAACATATCAAAATTTTCAAAATCAATCATAAACAAATCTTAAAATGGACATAGAAACATGTAGCATTGATTCAAAAATCAAATTTAAAAAGGTTACACATCATTATAAATTACCTATAGTGAAATGCATATTTAACGGCATACCGCTGATAAAACTATCATTCCAACAAACGATTCGTCAATTTAATTTATCAAGATTAAGACAAATTGATCCAGGTATCTAAAATCATTTCAAATCCTATTCGGGACAAATTCGGTCATTCTCAACGAGAGATAATACAATACATCAATTTTATACCTTTAATCCAATCCATATATTTTTCAACATCCGATATCTCAATTCAATTTATCATATTTATGATATCATTGGGGGACACAACTCAATCAATCTATTTTCCAACATCCGATATCTCAACTTAATTTATCTATTTTATACCATCGGGACAAATTATGTCATTCTCAACGAGACATAATACAATGAATCTATTATATACCATTAACCCATCTATTTTCCAACATTCGATATTTCAATTCAATCCATCTATTTTCCAACATCCGATATCTCAATTCAATTTTATCAAACCGTATATGTTCAAATATCATATTCATGCATACTATCAAGTAAATTGAAAGTGCTATGTATTCAATTCAGCATCTCTTGCAAAATAAGGAGAATGATAACATAACATATCAAAATTTTCAAAATCCATCATAAACAAATCTTAAAATGGACAGAGAAACATGTAGCAATGATTCAATAATCAAATTTAAAAAGGTTACACATCATTATAAATTACCTGTAGCGAAGTGCATATTTATCGACATACCGATAAAAAAGGTATCATTCCAACAAATGATCGGTCAATTCAATTTATCAAGATTAAGACAACTTGATACAAGTATCTAAAATAATTTCCAATCCTATTCGGGTCAAATTCAGTCATTCTCAACGAGACATAATACAATGCATCAATTGTATACCATTAATCCAATCCATATATTTTTCAACATCCGATATCTCAATTCAATTTATCATATTTATGATATCATTGGCGGACACAACTCAATCAATCTATTTTCCAACATCCGATATCTCAATTTAATTTATCTATTTTATACCATCGGGACAAATTATGTCATTCTCAACGAGACATAATACAATGCATCTATTACATACCATTAACCCATCTATTTTCCAACATCCGATATCTCAATTCAATCCATCTATTTTCCAACATCCGATATCTCAATTCAATTTTATCAAACCCTATATGTTCAAATATCATATCCATCCAAACTATCAAGTAAATTGAAAGTGTTATGCATTCAATTCAGCATCTCATACAAAATACGGAGAATGATGGCATAAGATATCAAAATTTTCAAAATCCATCATAAATAAATCTAAAAATGGACAGAGAAACATGTAGCAGTGATTCAAAAATCAAATTTAAAAAGGTTACACATCATTATAAATTACCTCTAGTGAAGTGCATATTTAACGACATACCGATAAAAAAGCTATTATTCCAACAAACGATCCGTCAATTCAATTTATCAAGAGTAAGACAACTTGATCCAAGTATCTAAAATCACTGCCAATTCTATTCGGGACAAATTGGGCCATTCTCAACGAGATAATACAATGCATCAATTTTATACCATTAATCCAATCCATATATTTTTCAACATCCGATATCTCAATTCAATTTATCATATTTATGATATCCTTGGTGGACACAACTCAATCAATCTATTTTCCAACATCCGATATCTCAATTTAATTTATCTATTTTATACCATCGGGACAAATTATGTCATTCTCAACGAGATATAATACAATGCATCTATTATATACCATTAATCCATCTATTTTCCAACATCCGATATCTCAATTCAATTTTATCAAACCGTATATGTTCAAATATCATATCAATGCAAACTATCAAGTAAATTGAAAGTGCTATGCATTCAATTCAGCATCTCATGCAAAATACGGAGAATGATGGCATAACATATCAAAATTTTCAAAATCAATCATAAACAAATATTAAAATGGACATAGAAACATGTAGCATTGATTCAAAAATCAAATTTAAAAAGGTTACACATCATTATAAATTACCTCTAGTGAAATGCATATTTAACGGCATACCGATGATAAAACTATCATTCCAACAAACGATTCGTCAGTTCAATTTATCAAGATTAAGACAACTTGATCCAAGTTTCTAAAATCATTTCCAATCCTATTCGGGACAAATTCGGTCATTCTCAACGAGAGATAATACAACGCATCAATTTTATACCTTTAATCCAATACATATATTTTTCAACATCCGATATCTCAATTCAATTTATAATATTTATGATATCATTGGCGGACGCAACTCAATCAATCTATTTTCCAACATCCGATATCTCAATTTAATTTATCTATTTTATACCATCGGGACAAATTATGTCATTTTCAACGAGACATAATACAATGCATCTATTACATACCATTAACCCATCTATTTTCCAACATCCGATATCTCAATTCAATCCATCTATTTTCCAACATCCGATATCTCAATTCAATTTTATCAAACCGTATATGTTCAAATATCATATCCATCCAAACTATCAAGTAAATTGAAACTGCTATGCATTCAATTCAGCATCTCATGCAAAATACGGAGAATGATGGCATAACATATCAAAATTTTCAAAATCCATCATAAATAAATCTAAAAATGGACAGAGAAACATGTAGCAGTGATTCAAAAATCAAATTTAAAAAGGTTACACATCATTATAAATTACCTCTAGTGAAGTGCATATTTAACGACATACCGATAAAAAAGCTATTATTCCAACAAACGATCCGTCAATTCAATTTATCAATAGTAAGACAACTTGATCCAAGTATCTAAAATCACTGCCAATTCTATTCGGGACAAATTGGGCCATTCTCAACGAGATAATACAATGCATCAATTTTATACCATTAATCCAATCCACATATTTTTCAACATCCGATATCTCAATTCAATTTATCATATTTATGATATCCTTGGCGGACACAACTCAATCAATCTATTTTCCAACATCCGATATCTCAATTTAATTTATCTATTTTATACCATCGGGACAAATTATGTCATTCTCAACGAGATATAATACAATGCATCTATTATATACCATTAATCCATCTATTTTCCAACATCCGATATCTCAATTCAATTTTATCAAACCGTATATGTTCAAATATCATATCCATGCAAACTATCAAGTAAATTGAAAGTGCTATGCATTCAATTCAGCATCTCATGCAAAATACGGAGAATGATGGCATAACATATCAAAATTTTCAAAATCAATCATAAACAAATCTTAAAATGGACATAGAAACATGTAGCATTGATTCAAAAATCAAATTTAAAAAGGTTACACATCATTATAAATTACCTATAGTGAAATGCATATTTAACGGCATACCGCTGATAAAACTATCATTCCAACAAACGATTCGTCAATTTAATTTATCAAGATTAAGACAAATTCATCCAGGTATCTAAAATCATTTCAAATCCTATTCGGGACAAATTCGGTCATTCTCAACGAGAGATAATACAATGCATCAATTTTATACCTGTAATCCAATCCATATATTTTTCAACATCCGATATCTCAATTCAATTTATCATATTTATGATATCATTGGGGGACACAACTCAATCAATCTATTTTCCAACATCCGATATCTCAACTTAATTTATCTATTTTATACCATCGGGACAAATTATGTCATTCTCAACGAGACATAATACAATGAATCTATTATATACCATTAACCCATCTATTTTCCAACATCCGATATTTCAATTCAATCCATCAATTTTCCAATATCCGATATCTCAATTCAATTTTATCAAACCGTATATGTTCAAATATCATATCCATCCAAACTATCAAGTAAATTGAAAGTGCTATGCATTCAATTCAGCATCTCATGCAAAATATGGAGAATGATGGCATAACATATCGAAATTTTCAAAATCCATCATAAATAAATCTAAAAATGGACAGAGAAACATGTAGCAGTGATTCAAAAATCAAATTTAAAAAGGTTACACATCATTATAAATTACCTCTAGTGAAGTGCATATTTAACGACATACCGATAAAAAAGCTATTATTCCAACAAACGATCCGTCAATTCAATTTATTAAGAGTAAGACAACTTCATCCAAGTATCTAAAATCACTGCCAATTCTATTCGGGACAAATTGGGCCATTCTCAGCGAGATAATACAATGCATCAATTTTATACCATTAATCCAATCCATATATTTTTCAACATCCGATATCTCAATTCAATTTATCATATTTATGATATCCTTGGTGGATACAACTCAATCAATCTATTTTCCAACATCCGATATCTCAATTTCATTTATCTATTTTATACCATCGGGACAAATTATGTCATTCTCAACGAGATATAATACAATGCATCTATTATATACCATTAATCCATCTATTTTCCAACATCCGATATCTCAATTCAATTTTATCAAACCGTATATGTTCAAATATCATATCCATGCAAACTATCAAGTAAATTGAAAGTGCTATGCATTCAATTCAGCATCTCATGCAAAATACGGAGAATGATGGCATAACATATCAAAATTTTCAAAATCAATCATAAAAAAATCTTAAAATGGACATAGAAACATGTAGCATTGATTCAAAAATCAAATTTAAAAAGGTTACACATCATTATAAATTACCTCTAGTGAAATGCATATTTAACGGCATACCGCTGATAAAACTATCATTCCAACAAACGATTCGTCAATTCAATTTATCAAGATTAAGACAAATTGATCCAAGTATCTAAAATCATTTCAAATCCTATTCGGGACAAATTCGGTCATTCTCAACGAGAGATAATACAATGCATCAATTTTATACCTTTAATCCAATCCATATATTTTTCAACATCCGATATCTCAATTCAATTTATCATATTTATGATATCATTGGGGGACACAACTCAATCAATCTATTTTTCAACATCCGATATCTCAACTTAATTTATCTATTTTATACCATCGGGACAAATTATGCCATTCTCAACGAGACATAATACAATGAATCTATTATATACCATTAACCCATCTATTTTCCAACATTCGATATTTCAATTCAATCCATCTATTTTCCAACATCCGATATCTCAATTCAATTTTATCAAACCGTATATGTTCAAATATCGTATTCATGCATACTATCAAGTAAATTGAAAGTGCTATGTATTCAATTCAGCATCTCTTGCAAAATAAGGAGAATGATAACATAACATATCAAAATTTTCAAAATCCATCATAAACAAATCTTAAAATGGACAGAGAAACATGTAGCAATGATTCAATAATCAAATTTAAAAAGGTTACACATCATTATAAATTACCTGTAGTGAAGTGCATATTTATCGACATACCGATAAAAAAGGTATCATTCCAACAAATGATCAGTCAATTCAATTTATCAAGATTAAGACAACTTGATCCAAGTATCTAAAATGATTTCCAATCCTATTCGGGTCAAATTCAGTCATTCTCAACGAGACATAATACAATGCATCAATTGTATACCATTAATCCAATCCATATATTTTTCAACATCCGATATCTCAATTCAATTTATCATATTTATGATATCCTTGGTAGACACAACTCAATCAATCTATTTTTCAACATCCGATATCTCAATTTAATTTATCTATTTTATACCATCGGGACAAATTATGTCATTTTCAACGAGACATAATACAATGCATCTATTACATACCATTAACCCATCTATTTTCCAACATCCGATATCTCAATTCAATCCATCTATTTTCCAACATCCGATATCTCAATTCAATTTTATCAAACCGTATATGTTCAAATATCATATCCATCCAAACTATCAAGTAAATTGAAAGTGCTATGCATTCAATTCAGCATCTCATGCAAAATACGGAGAATGATGGCATAACATATCAAAATTTTCAAAATCCATCACAAATAAATCTAAAAATGGACAGAGAAACATGTAGCAGTGATTCAAAAATCAAATTTAAAAAGGTTACACATCATTATAAATTACCTTTAGTGAAGTGCATATTTAACGACATACCGATAAAAAAGCTATTATTCCAACAAACGATCCGTCAATTCAATTTATCAAGAGTAAGACAACTTGATCCAAGTATCTAAAATCACTGCCAATTCTATTCGGGACAAATTGGGCCATTCTCAGCGAGATAATACAATGCATCAATTTTATACCATTAATCCAATCCATATATTTTTCAACATCCGATATCTCAATTCAATTTATCATATTTATGATATCCTTGGTGGACACAACTCAATCAATCTATTTTCCAACATCCGATATCTCAATTTAATTTATCTATTTTATACCATCGGGACAAATTATGTCATTCTCAACGAGATATAATACAATGCAACTATTATATACCATTAATCCATCTATTTTCCAACATCCGATATCTCAATTCAATTTTATCAAACCGTATATGTTCAAATATCATATCCATGCAAACTATCAAGTAAATTGAAAGTGCTATGCATTCAATTCAGCATCTCATGCAAAATATGGAGAATGATGGCATAACATATCGAAATTTTCAAAATCCATCATAAATAAATCTAAAAATGGACAGAGAAACATGTAGCAGTGATTCAAAAATCAAATTTAAAAAGGTTACACATCATTATAAATTACCTCTAGTGAAGTGCATATTTAACGACATACCGATAAAAAAGCTATTATTCCAACAAACGATCCGTCAATTCAATTTATTAAGAGTAAGACAACTTCATCCAAGTATCTAAAATCACTGCCAATTCTATTCGGGACAAATTGGGCCATTCTCAGCGAGATAATACAATGCATCAATTTTATACCATTAATCCAATCCATATATTTTTCAACATCCGATATCTCAATTCAATTTATCATATTTATGATATCCTTGGTGGATACAACTCAATCAATCTATTTTCCAACATCCGATATCTCAATTTCATTTATCTATTTTATACCATCGGGACAAATTATGTCATTCTCAACGAGATATAATACAATGCATCTATTATATACCATTAATCCATCTATTTTCCAACATCCGATATCTCAATTCAATTTTATCAAACCGTATATGTTCAAATATCATATCCATGCAAACTATCAAGTAAATTGAAAGTGCTATGCATTCAATTCAGCATCTCATGCAAAATACGGAGAATGATGGCATAACATATCAAAATTTTCAAAATCAATCATAAAAAAATCTTAAAATGGACATAGAAACATGTAGCATTGATTCAAAAATCAAATTTAAAAAGGTTACACATCATTATAAATTACCTCTAGTGAAATGCATATTTAACGGCATACCGCTGATAAAACTATCATTCCAACAAACGATTCGTCAATTCAATTTATCAAGATTAAGACAAATTGATCCAAGTATCTAAAATCATTTCAAATCCTATTCGGGACAAATTCGGTCATTCTCAACGAGAGATAATACAATGCATCAATTTTATACCTTTAATCCAATCCATATATTTTTCAACATCCGATATCTCAATTCAATTTATCATATTTATGATATCATTGGGGGACACAACTCAATCAATCTATTTTTCAACATCCGATATCTCAACTTAATTTATCTATTTTATACCATCGGGACAAATTATGCCATTCTCAACGAGACATAATACAATGAATCTATTATATACCATTAACCCATCTATTTTCCAACATTCGATATTTCAATTCAATCCATCTATTTTCCAACATCCGATATCTCAATTCAATTTTATCAAACCGTATATGTTCAAATATCGTATTCATGCATACTATCAAGTAAATTGAAAGTGCTATGTATTCAATTCAGCATCTCTTGCAAAATAAGGAGAATGATAACATAACATATCAAAATTTTCAAAATCCATCATAAACAAATCTTAAAATGGACAGAGAAACATGTAGCAATGATTCAATAATCAAATTTAAAAAGGTTACACATCATTATAAATTACCTGTAGTGAAGTGCATATTTATCGACATACCGATAAAAAAGGTATCATTCCAACAAATGATCAGTCAATTCAATTTATCAAGATTAAGACAACTTGATCCAAGTATCTAAAATGATTTCCAATCCTATTCGGGTCAAATTCAGTCATTCTCAACGAGACATAATACAATGCATCAATTGTATACCATTAATCCAATCCATATATTTTTCAACATCCGATATCTCAATTCAATTTATCATATTTATGATATCCTTGGTAGACACAACTCAATCAATCTATTTTTCAACATCCGATATCTCAATTTAATTTATCTATTTTATACCATCGGGACAAATTATGTCATTTTCAACGAGACATAATACAATGCATCTATTACATACCATTAACCCATCTATTTTCCAACATCCGATATCTCAATTCAATCCATCTATTTTCCAACATCCGATATCTCAATTCAATTTTATCAAACCGTATATGTTCAAATATCATATCCATCCAAACTATCAAGTAAATTGAAAGTGCTATGCATTCAATTCAGCATCTCATGCAAAATACGGAGAATGATGGCATAACATATCAAAATTTTCAAAATCCATCACAAATAAATCTAAAAATGGACAGAGAAACATGTAGCAGTGATTCAAAAATCAAATTTAAAAAGGTTACACATCATTATAAATTACCTTTAGTGAAGTGCATATTTAACGACATACCGATAAAAAAGCTATTATTCCAACAAACGATCCGTCAATTCAATTTATCAAGAGTAAGACAACTTGATCCAAGTATCTAAAATCACTGCCAATTCTATTCGGGACAAATTGGGCCATTCTCAGCGAGATAATACAATGCATCAATTTTATACCATTAATCCAATCCATATATTTTTCAACATCCGATATCTCAATTCAATTTATCATATTTATGATATCCTTGGTGGACACAACTCAATCAATCTATTTTCCAACATCCGATATCTCAATTTAATTTATCTATTTTATACCATCGGGACAAATTATGTCATTCTCAACGAGATATAATACAATGCAACTATTATATACCATTAATCCATCTATTTTCCAACATCCGATATCTCAATTCAATTTTATCAAACCGTATATGTTCAAATATCATATCCATGCAAACTATCAAGTAAATTGAAAGTGCAATGCATTCAATTCAGCATCTCATGCAAAATACGGAGAATGATGGCATAACATATCAAAATTTTCAAAATCAATCATAAACAAATCTTAAAATGGACATAGAAACATGTAGCATTGATTCAAAAATCAAATTTAAAAAGGTTACACATCATTATAAATTACCTATAGTGAAATGCATATTTAACGGCATACCGCTGATAAAACTATCATTCCAACAAACGATTCGTCAATTTAATTTATCAAGATTAAGACAAATTGATCCAGGTATCTAAAATCATTTCAAATCCTATTCGGGACAAATTCGGTCATTCTCAACGAGAGATAATACAATGCATCAATTGTATACCATTAATCCAATCCATATATTTTTCAACATCCGATATCTCAATTCAATTTATCATATTTATGATATCATTGGGGGACACAACTCAATCAATCTATTTTCCAACATCCGATATCTCAACTTAATTTATCTTTTTTATACCATCGGGACAAATTATGCCATTTTCAACGAGACATAATACAATGAATCTATTATATACCATTAACCCATCTATTTTCCAACATCCGATATTTCAATTCAATCCATCTATTTTCCAACATCCGATATCTCAATTCAATTTTATCAAACCGTATATGTTCAAATATCATATTCATGCATACTATCAAGTAAATTGAAAGTGCTATGTATTCAATTCAGCATCTCTTGCAAAATAAGGAGAATGATAACATAACATATCAAAATTTTCAAAATCCATCATAAACAAATCTTAAAATTGACAGAGAAACATGTAGCAATGATTCAATAATCAAATTTAAAAAGGTTACACATCATTATAAATTACCTGTAGTGAAGTGCATATTTATCGACATACCGATAAAAAAGGTATCATTCCAACAAATGATCAGTCAATTCAATTTATCAAGATTAAGACAACTTGATCCAAGTATCTAAAATGATTTCCAATCCTATTCGGGTCAAATTCAGTCATTCTCAACGAGACATAATACAATGCATCAATTGTATACCATTAATCCAATCCATATATTTTTCAACATCCGATATCTCAATTCAATTTATCATATTTATGATATCATTTGGGGACACAACTCAATCAATCTATTTTCCAACATCCGATATCTCAACTTAATTTATCTATTTTATACCATCGGGACAAATTATGTCATTCTCAACGAGACATAATACAATGAATCTATTATATACCATTAACCCATCTATTTTCCAACATCCGATATTTCAATTCAATCCATCAATTTTCCAACATCCGATATCTCAATTCAATTTTATCAAACCGTATATGTTCAAATATCATATCCATCCAAACTATCAAGTAAATTGAAAGTGCTATGCATTCAATTCAGCATCTCATGCAAAATACGGAGAATGATGGCATAACATATCAAAATTTTCAAAATCCATCATAAATAAATCTAAAAATGGACAGAGAAACATGTAGCAGTGATTCAAAAATCAAATTTAAAAAGGTTACACATCATTATAAATTACCTCTAGTGAAGTGCATATTTAACGACATACCGATAAAAAAGCTATTATTCCAACAAATGATCCGTCAATTCAATTTATCAAGAGTAAGACAACTTGATCCAAGTATCTAAAATCACTGCCAATTCTATTCGGGACAAATTGGGCCATTCTCAGCGAGATAATACAATGCATCAATTTTATACCATTAATCCAATCCATATATTTTTCAACATCCGATATCTCAATTCAATTTATCATATTTATGATATCCTTGGTGGACACAACTCAATCAATCTATTTTCCAACATCCGATATCTCAACTTAATTTATCTATTTTATACCATCGGGACAAATTATGTCATTCTCAACGAGATATAATACAATGCATCTATTATATACCATTAATCCATCTATTTTCCAACATCCGATATCTCAATTCAATTTTATCAAACCGTATATGTTCAAATATCATATCCATGCAAACTATCAAGTAAATTGAAAGTGCTATGCATTCAATTCAGCATCTCATGCAAAATACGGAGAATGATGGCATAACATATCAAAATTTTCAAAATCAATCATAAACAAATCTTAAAATGGACATAGAAACATGTAGCATTGATTCAAAAATCAAATTTAAAAAGGTTACACATCATTATAAATTACCTCTAGTGAAATGCATATTTAACGGCATACCGCTAATAAAACTATCATTCCAACAAACGATTCGTCAATTCAATTTATCAAGATTAAGACAAATTGATCCAAGTATCTAAAATCATTTCAAATCCTATTCGGGACAAATTCGGTCATTCTCAACGAGAGATAATACAATGCATCAATTTTATACCTTTAATCCAATCCATATATTTCTCAACATCCGATATCTCAATTCAATTTATCATATTTATGATATCATTGGGGGACACAACTCAATCAATCTATTTTTCAACATCCGATATCTCAACTTAATTTATCTATTTTATACCATCGGGACAAATTATGCCATTCTCAACGAGACATAATACAATGAATCTATTATATACCATTAACCCATCTATTTTCCAACATTCGATATTTCAATTCAATCCATCTATTTTCCAACATCCGATATCTCAATTCAATTTTATCAAACCGTATATGTTCAAATATCATATTCATGCATACTATCAAGTAAATTGAAAGTGCTATGTATTCAATTCAGCATCTCTTGCAAAATAAGGAGAATGATAACATAACATATCAAAATTTTCAAAATCCATCATAAACAAATCTTAAAATGGACAGAGAAACATGTAGCAATGATTCAATAATCAAATTTAAAAAGGTTACACATCATTATAAATTACCTGTAGTGAAGTGCATATTTATCGACATACCGATAAAAAAGGTATCATTCCAACAAATGATCGGTCAATTCAATTTATCAAGATTAAGACAACTTGATCCAAGTATCTAAAATAATTTCCAATCCTATTCGGGTCAAATTCAGTCATTCTCAACGAGACATAATACAATGCATCAATTGTATACCATTAATCCAATCCATATATTTTTCAACATCCGATATCTCAATTCAATTTATCATATTTATGATATCATTGGCGGACACAACTCAATCAATCTATTTTCCAACATCCGATATCTCAATTTAATTTATCTATTTTATACCATCGGGACAAATTATGTCATTCTCAACGAGACATAATACAATGCATCTATTACATACCATTAACCCATCTATTTTCCAACATCCGATATCTCAATTCAATCCATCTATTTTCCAACATCCGATATCTCAATTCAATTTTATCAAACCGTATATGTTCAAATATCATATCCATCCAAACTATCAAGTAAATTGAAAGTGTTATGCATTCAATTCAGCATCTCATGCAAAATACGGAGAATGATGGCATAAGATATCAAAATTTTCAAAATCCATCATAAATAAATCTAAAAATGGACAGAGAAACATGTAGCAGTGATTCAAAAATCAAATTTAAAAAGGTTACACATCATTATAAATTACCTCTAGTGAAGTGCATATTTAACGACATACCGATAAAAAAGCTATTATTGCAACAAACGATCCGTCAATTCAATTTATCAAGAGTAAGACAACTTGATCCAAGTATCTAAAATCACTGCCAATTCTATTCGGGACAAATTGGGCCATTCTCAACGAGATAATACAATGCATCAATTTTATACCATTAATCCAATCCATATATTTTTCAACATCCGATATCTCAATTCAATTTATCATATTTATGATATCCTTGGTGGACACAACTCAATCAATCTATTTTCCAACATCCGATATCTCAATTTAATTTATCTATTTTATACCATCGGGACAAATTATGTCATTCTCAACGAGATATAATACAATGCATCTATTATATACCATTAATCTATCTATTTTCCAACATCCGATATCTCAATTCAATTTTATCAAACCGTATATGTTCAAATATCATATCAATGCAAACTATCAAGTAAATTGAAAGTGCTATGCATTCAATTCAGCATCTCATGCAAAATACGGAGAATGATGGCATAACATATCAAAATTTTCAAAATCAATCATAAACAAATCTTAAAATGGACATAGAAACATGTAGCATTGATTCAAAAATCAAATTTAAAAAGGTTACACATCATTATAAATTACCTCTAGTGAAATGCATATTTAACGGCATACCGATGATAAAACTATCATTCCAACAAACGATTCGTCAATTCAATTTATCAAGATTAAGACAACTTGATCCAAGTTTCTAAAATCATTTCCAATCCTATTCGGGACAAATTCGGTCATTCTCAACGAGAGATAATACAACGCATCAATTTTATACCTTTAATCCAATACATATATTTTTCAACATCCGATATCTCAATTCAATTTATCATATTTATGATATCATTGGCGGACGCAACTCAATCAATCTATTTTCCAACATCCGATATCTCAATTTAATTTATCTATTTTATACCATCGGGACAAATTATGTCATTTTCAACGAAACATAATACAATGCATCTATTACATACCATTAACCCATCTATTTTCCAACATCCGATATCTCAATTCAATCCATCTATTTTCCAACATCCGATATCTCAATTCAATTTTATCAAACCGTATATGTTCAAATATCATATCCATCCAAACTATCAAGTAAATTGAAAGTGCTATGCATTCAATTCAGCATCTCATGCAAAATACGGAGAATGATGGCATAACATATCAAAATTTTCAAAATCCATCACAAATAAATCTAAAAATGGACAGAGAAACATGTAGCAGTGATTCAAAAATCAAATTTAAAAAGGTTACACATCATTATAAATTACCTTTAGTGAAGTGCATATTTAACGACATACCGATAAAAAAGCTATTATTCCAACAAACGATCCGTCAATTCAATTTATCAAGAGTAAGACAACTTGATCCAAGTATCTAAAATCACTGCCAATTCTATTCGGGACAAATTGGGCCATTCTCAGCGAGATAATACAATGCATCAATTTTATACCATTAATCCAATCCATATATTTTTCAACATCCGATATCTCAATTCAATTTATCATATTTATGATATCCTTGGTGGACACAACTCAATCAATCTATTTTCCAACATCCGATATCTCAATTTAATTTATCTATTTTATACCATCGGGACAAATTATGTCATTCTCAACGAGATATAATACAATGCAACTATTATATACCATTAATCCATCTATTTTCCAACATCCGATATCTCAATTCAATTTTATCAAACCGTATATGTTCAAATATCATATCCATGCAAACTATCAAGTAAATTGAAAGTGCAATGCATTCAATTCAGCATCTCATGCAAAATACGGAGAATGATGGCATAACATATCAAAATTTTCAAAATCAATCATAAACAAATCTTAAAATGGACATAGAAACATGTAGCATTGATTCAAAAATCAAATTTAAAAAGGTTACACATCATTATAAATTACCTCTAGTGAAATGCATATTTAACGGCATACCGCTGATAAAACTATCATTCCAACAAACGATTCGTCAATTCAATTTATCAAGATTAAGACAAATTGATCCAAGTATCTAAAATCATTTCAAATCCTATTCGGGACAAATTCGGTCATTCTCAACGAGAGATAATACAATGCATCAATTTTATACCTTTAATCCAATCCATATATTTTTCAACATCCGATATCTCAATTCAATTTATCATATTTATGATATCATTGGGGGACACAACTCAATCAATCTATTTTTCAACATCCGATATCTCAACTTAATTTATCTATTTTATACCATCGGGACAAATTATGCCATTCTCAACGAGACATAATACAATGAATCTATTATATACCATTAACCCATCTATTTTCCAACATTCGATATTTCAATTCAATCCATCTATTTTCCAACATCCGATATCTCAATTCAATTTTATCAAACCGTATATGTTCAAATATCGTATTCATGCATACTATCAAGTAAATTGAAAGTGCTATGTATTCAATTCAGCATCTCTTGCAAAATAAGGAGAATGATAACATAACATATCAAAATTTTCAAAATCCATCATAAACAAATCTTAAAATGGACAGAGAAACATGTAGCAATGATTCAATAATCAAATTTAAAAAGGTTACACATCATTATAAATTACCTGTAGTGAAGTGCATATTTATCGACATACCGATAAAAAAGGTATCATTCCAACAAATGATCAGTCAATTCAATTTATCAAGATTAAGACAACTTGATCCAAGTATCTAAAATGATTTCCAATCCTATTCGGGTCAAATTCAGTCATTCTCAACGAGACATAATACAATGCATCAATTGTATACCATTAATCCAATCCATATATTTTTCAACATCCGATATCTCAATTCAATTTATCATATTTATGATATCCTTGGTAGACACAACTCAATCAATCTATTTTTCAACATCCGATATCTCAATTTAATTTATCTATTTTATACCATCGGGACAAATTATGTCATTTTCAACGAGACATAATCCAATGCATCTATTACATACCATTAACCCATCTATTTTCCAACATCCGATATCTCAATTCAATCCATCTATTTTCCAACATCCGATATCTCAATTCAATTTTATCAAACCGTATATGTTCAAATATCATATCCATCCAAACTATCAAGTAAATTGAAAGTGCTATGCATTCAATTCAGCATCTCATGCAAAATACGGAGAATGATGGCATAACATATCAAAATTTTCAAAATCCATCACAAATAAATCTAAAAATGGACAGAGAAACATGTAGCAGTGATTCAAAAATCAAATTTAAAAAGGTTACACATCATTATAAATTACCTTTAGTGAAGTGCATATTTAACGACATACCGATAAAAAAGCTATTATTCCAACAAACGATCCGTCAATTCAATTTATCAAGAGTAAGACAACTTGATCCAAGTATCTAAAATCACTGCCAATTCTATTCGGGACAAATTGGGCCATTCTCAGCGAGATAATACAATGCATCAATTTTATACCATTAATCCAATCCATATATTTTTCAACATCCGATATCTCAATTCAATTTATCATATTTATGATATCCTTGGTGGACACAACTCAATCAATCTATTTTCCAACATCCGATATCTCAATTTAATTTATCTATTTTATACCATCGGGACAAATTATGTCATTCTCAACGAGATATAATACAATGCAACTATTATATACCATTAATCCATCTATTTTCCAACATCCGATATCTCAATTCAATTTTATCAAACCGTATATGTTCAAATATCATATCCATGCAAACTATCAAGTAAATTGAAAGTGCAATGCATTCAATTCAGCATCTCATGCAAAATACGGAGAATGATGGCATAACATATCAAAATTTTCAAAATCAATCATAAACAAATCTTAAAATGGACATAGAAACATGTAGCATTGATTCAAAAATCAAATTTAAAAAGGTTACACATCATTATAAATTACCTATAGTGAAATGCATATTTAACGGCATACCGCTGATAAAACTATCATTTCAACAAACGATTCGTCAATTTAATTTATCAAGATTAAGACAAATTGATCCAGGTATCTAAAATCATTTCAAATCCTATTCGGGACAAATTCGGTCATTCTCAACGAGAGATAATACAATGCATCAATTGTATACCATTAATCCAATCCATATATTTTTCAACATCCGATATCTCAATTCAATTTATCATATTTATGATATCATTGGGGGACACAACTCAATCAATCTATTTTCCAACATCCGATATCTCAACTTAATTTATCTTTTTTATACCATCGGGACAAATTATGCCATTTTCAACGAGACATAATACAATGAATCTATTATATACCATTAACCCATCTATTTTCCAACATCCGATATTTCAATTCAATCCATCTATTTTCCAACATCCGATATCTCAATTCAATTTTATCAAACCGTATATGTTCAAATATCATATTCATGCATACTATCAAGTAAATTGAAAGTGCTATGTATTCAATTCAGCATCTCTTGCAAAATAAGGAGAATGATAACATAACATATCAAAATTTTCAAAATCCATCATAAACAAATCTTAAAATTGACAGAGAAACATGTAGCAATGATTCAATAATCAAATTTAAAAAGGTTACACATCATTATAAATTACCTGTAGTGAAGTGCATATTTATCGACATACCGATAAAAAAGGTATCATTCCAACAAATGATCAGTCAATTCAATTTATCAAGATTAAGACAACTTGATCCAAGTATCTAAAATGATTTCCAATCCTATTCGGGTCAAATTCAGTCATTCTCAACAAGACATAATACAATGCATCAATTGTATACCATTAATCCAATCCATATATTTTTCAACATCCGATATCTCAATTCAATTTATCATATTTATGATATCATTTGGGGACACAACTCAATCAATCTATTTTCCAACATCCGATATCTCAACTTAATTTATCTATTTTATACCATCGGGACAAATTATGTCATTCTCAACGAGACATAATACAATGAATCTATTATATACCATTAACCCATCTATTTTCCAACATCCGATATTTCAATTCAATCCATCAATTTTCCAACATCCGATATCTCAATTCAATTTTATCAAACCGTATATGTTCAAATATCATATCCATCCAAACTATCAAGTAAATTGAAAGTGCTATGCATTCAATTCAGCATCTCATGCAAAATACGGAGAATGATGGCATAACATATCAAAATTTTCAAAATCCATCATAAATAAATCTAAAAATGGACAGAGAAACATGTAGCAGTGATTCAAAAATCAAATTTAAAAAGGTTACACATCATTATAAATTACCTCTAGTGAAGTGCATATTTAACGACATACCGATAAAAAAGCTATTATTCCAACAAATGATCCGTCAATTCAATTTATCAAGAGTAAGACAACTTGATCCAAGTATCTAAAATCACTGCCAATTCTATTCGGGACAAATTGGGCCATTCTCAGCGAGATAATACAATGCATCAATTTTATACCATTAATCCAATCCATATATTTTTCAACATCCGATATCTCAATTCAATTTATCATATTTATGATATCCTTGGTGGACACAACTCAATCAATCTATTTTCCAACATCCGATATCTCAATTTAATTTATCTATTTTATACCATCGGGACAAATTATGTCATTCTCAACGAGATATAATACAATGCATCTATTATATACCATTAATCCATCTATTTTCCAACATCCGATATCTCAATTCAATTTTATCAAACCGTATATGTTCAAATATCATATCCATGCAAACTATCAAGTAAATTGAAAGTGCTATGCATTCAATTCAGCATCTCATGCAAAATACGGAGAATGATGGCATAACATATCAAAATTTTCAAAATCAATCATAAACAAATCTTAAAATGGACATAGAAACATGTAGCATTGATTCAAAAATCAAATTTAAAAAGGTTACACATCATTATAAATTACCTCTAGTGAAATGCATATTTAACGGCATACCGCTAATAAAACTATCATTCCAACAAACGATTCGTCAATTCAATTTATCAAGATTAAGACAAATTGATCCAAGTATCTAAAATCATTTCAAATCCTATTCGGGACAAATTCGGTCATTCTCAACGAGAGATAATACAATGCATCAATTTTATACCTTTAATCCAATCCATATATTTTTCAACATCCGATATCTCAATTCAATTTATCATATTTATGATATCATTGGGGGACACAACTCAATCAATCTATTTTTCAACATCCGATATCTCAACTTAATTTATCTATTTTATACCATCGGGACAAATTATGCCATTCTCAACGAGACATAATACAATGAATCTATTATATACCATTAACCCATCTATTTTCCAACATTCGATATTTCAATTCAATCCATCTATTTTCCAACATCCGATATCTCAATTCAATTTTATCAAACCGTATATGTTCAAATATCATATTCATGCATACTATCAAGTAAATTGAAAGTGCTATGTATTCAATTCAGCATCTCTTGCAAAATAAGGAGAATGATAACATAACATATCAAAATTTTCAAAATCCATCATAAACAAATCTTAAAATGGACAGAGAAACATGTAGCAATGATTCAATAATCAAATTTAAAAAGGTTACACATCATTATAAATTACCTGTAGTGAAGTGCATATTTATCGACATACCGATAAAAAAGGTATCATTCCAACAAATGATCGGTCAATTCAATTTATCAAGATTAAGACAACTTGATCCAAGTATCTAAAATAATTTCCAATCCTATTCGGGTCAAATTCAGTCATTCTCAACGAGACATAATACAATGCATCAATTGTATACCATTAATCCAATCCATATATTTTTCAACATCCGATATCTCAATTCAATTTATCATATTTATGATATCATTGGCGGACACAACTCAATCAATCTATTTTCCAACATCCGATATCTCAATTTAATTTATCTATTTTATACCATCGGGACAAATTATGTCATTCTCAACGAGACATAATACAATGCATCTATTACATACCATTAACCCATCTATTTTCCAACATCCGATATCTCAATTCAATCCATCTATTTTCCAACATCCGATATCTCAATTCAATTTTATCAAACCCTATATGTTCAAATATCATATCCATCCAAACTATCAAGTAAATTGAAAGTGTTATGCATTCAATTCAGCATCTCATGCAAAATACGGAAAATGATGGCATAAGATATCAAAATTTTCAAAATCCATCATAAATAAATCTAAAAATGGACAGAGAAACATGTAGCAGTGATTCAAAAATCAAATTTAAAAAGGTTACACATCATTATAAATTACCTCTAGTGAAGTGCATATTTAACGACATACCGATAAAAAAGCTATTATTGCAACAAACGATCCGTCAATTCAATTTATCAAGAGTAAGACAACTTGATCCAAGTATCTAAAATCACTGCCAATTCTATTCGGGACAAATTGGGCCATTCTCAACGAGATAATACAATGCATCAATTTTATACCATTAATCCAATCCATATATTTTTCAACATCCGATATCTCAATTCAATTTATCATATTTATGATATCCTTGGTGGACACAACTCAATCAATCTATTTTCCAACATCCGATATCTCAATTTAATTTATCTATTTTATACCATCGGGACAAATTATGTCATTCTCAACGAGATATAATACAATGCATCTATTATATACCATTAATCTATCTATTTTCCAACATCCGATATCTCAATTCAATTTTATCAAACCGTATATGTTCAAATATCATATCAATGCAAACTATCAAGTAAATTGAAAGTGCTATGCATTCAATTCAGCATCTCATGCAAAATACGGAGAATGATGGCATAACATATCAAAATTTTCAAAATCAATCATAAACAAATCTTAAAATGGACATAGAAACATGTAGCATTGATTCAAAAATCAAATTTAAAAAGGTTACACATCATTATAAATTACCTCTAGTGAAATGCATATTTAACGGCATACCGATGATAAAACTATCATTCCAACAAACGATTCGTCAATTCAATTTATCAAGATTAAGACAACTTGATCCAAGTTTCTAAAATCATTTCCAATCCTATTCGGGACAAATTCGGTCATTCTCAACGAGAGATAATACAACGCATCAATTTTATACCTTTAATCCAATACATATATTTTTCAACATCCGATATCTCAATTCAATTTATCATATTTATGATATCATTGGCGGACGCAACTCAATCAATCTATTTTCCAACATCCGATATCTCAATTTAATTTATCTATTTTATACCATCGGGACAAATTATGTCATTTTCAACGAGACATAATACAATGCATCTATTACATACCATTAACCCATCTATTTTCCAACATCCGATATCTCAATTCAATCCATCTATTTTCCAACATCCGATATCTCAATTCAATTTTATCAAACCGTATATGTTCAAATATCATATCCATCCAAACTATCAAGTAAATTGAAACTGCTATGCATTCAATTCAGCATCTCATGCAAAATACGGAGAATGATGGCATAACATATCAAAATTTTCAAAATCCATCATAAATAAATCTAAAAATGGACAGAGAAACATGTAGCAGTGATTCAAAAATCAAATTTAAAAAGGTTACACATCATTATAAATTACCTCTAGTGAAGTGCATATTTAACGACATACCGATAAAAAAGCTATTATTCCAACAAACGATCCGTCAATTCAATTGATCAAGAGTAAGACAACTTCATCCAAGTATCTAAAATCACTGCCAATTCTATTCGGGACAAATTGGGCCATTCTCAACGAGATAATACAATGCATCAATTTTATACCATTAATCCAATCCATATATTTTTCAACATCCGATATCTCAATTCAATTTATCATATTTATGATATCCTTGGTGGACACAACTCAATCAATCTATTTTCCAACATCCGATATCTCAATTTAATTTATCTATTTTATACCATCGGGACAAATTATGTCATTCTCAACGAGATATAATACAATGCATCTATTATATACCATTAATCCATCTATTTTCCAACATCCGATATCTCAATTCAATTTTATCAAACCGTATATGTTCAAACATCATATCCATGCAAACTATCAAGTAAATTGAAAGTGCTATGCATTCAATTCAGCATCTAATGCAAAATACGGAGAATGATGGCATAACATATCAAAATTTTCAAAACCAATCATAAACAAATCTTAAAATGGACATAGAAACATGTAGCATTGATTCAAAAATCAAATTTAAAAAGGTTACACATCATTATAAATTACCTCTAGTGAAATGCATATTTAACGGCATACCGCTGATAAAACTATCATTCCAACAAACGATTCGTCAATTCAATTTATCAAGATTAAGACAAATTGATCCAAGTATCTAACATCATTTCAAATCCTATTCGGGACAAATTCGGTCATTCTCAACGAGAGATAATACAATGCATCAATTTTATACCTTTAATCCAATCCATATATTTTTCAACATCCGATATCTCAATTCAATTTATCATATTTATGATATCATTGGGGGACACAACTCAATCAATCTATTTTTAAACATCCGATATCTCAACTTAATTTATCTATTTTATACCATCGGGACAAATTATGACATTCTCAACGAGACATAATACAATGAATCTATTATATACCATTAACCCATCTATTTTCCAACATTCGATATTTCAATTCAATCCATCTATTTTCCAACATCCGATATCTCAATTCAATTTTATCAAACCGTATATGTTCAAATATAATATTCATGCATACTATCAAGTAAATTGAAAGTGCTATGTATTCAATTCAGCATCTCTTGCAAAATAAGGAGAATGATAACATAACATATCAAAATTTTCAAAATCCATCATAAACAAATCTTAAAATGGACAGAGAAACATGTAGCAATGATTCAATAATCAAATTTAAAAAGGTTACACATCATTATAAATTACCTGTAGCGAAGTGCATATTTATCGACATACCGATAAAAAAGGTATCATTCCAACAAATGATCGGTCAATTCAATTTATCAAGATTAAGACAACTTGATACAAGTATCTAAAATAATTTCCAATCCTATTCGGGTCAAATTCAGTCATTCTCAACGAGACATAATACAATGCATCAATTGTATACCATTAATCCAATCCATATATTTTTCAACATCCGATATCTCAATTCAATTTATCATATTTATGATATCATTGGCGGACACAACTCAATCAATCTATTTTCCAACATCCGATATCTCAATTTAATTTATCTATTTTATACCATCGGGACAAATTATGTCATTCTCAACGAGACATAATACAATGCATCTATTACATACCATTAACCCATCTATTTTCCAACATCCGATATCTCAATTCCATCCATCTATTTTCCAACATCCGATATCTCAATTTAATTTTATCAAACCCTATATGTTCAAATATCATATCCATCCAAACTATCAAGTAAATTGAAAGTGCTATGCATTCAATTCAGCATCTCATGCAAAATACGGAGAATGATGGCATAAGATATCAAAATTTTCAAAATCCATCATAAATAAATCTAAAAATGGACAGAGAAACATGTAGCAGTGATTCAAAAATCAAATTTAAAAAGGTTACACATCATTATAAATTACCTCTAGTGAAGTGCATATTTAACGACATACCGATAAAAAAGCTATTATTCCAACAAACGATCCGTCAATTCAATTTATCAAGAGTAAGACAACTTGATCCAAGTATCTAAAATCACTGCCAATTCTATTCGGGACAAATTGGGCCATTCTCAACGAGATAATACAATGCATCAATTTTATACCATTAATCCAATCCATATATTTTTCAACATCCGATATCTCAATTCAATTTATCATATTTATGATATCCTTGGTGGACAAAACTCAATCAATCTATTTTCCAACATCCGATATCTCAATTTAATTTATCTATTTTATACCATCGGGACAAATTATGTCATTCTCAACGAGATATAATACAATGCATCTATTATATACCATTAATCCATCTATTTTCCAACATCCGATATCTCAATTCAATTTTATCAAACCGTATATGTGCAAATATCATATCAATGCAAACTATCAAGTAAATTGAGAGTGCTATGCATTCAATTCAGCATCTCATGCAAAATACGGAGAATGATGGCATAACATATCAAAATTTTCAAAATCAATCATAAACAAATCTTAAAATGGACATAGAAACATGTAGCCTTGATTCAAAAATCAAATTTAAAAAGGTTACACATCATTATAAATTACCTCTAGTGAAATGCATATTTAACGGCATACCGATGATAAAACTATCATTCCAACAAACGATTCGTCAATTCAATTTATCAAGATTAAGACAACTTGATCCAAGTTTCAAAAATCATTTCCAATCCTATTCGGGACAAATTCGGTCATTCTCAACGAGAGATAATACAACGCATCAATTTTATACCTTTAATCCAATACATATATTTTTCAACATCCGATATCTCAATTCAATTTATCATATTTATGATATCATTGGCGGACACAACTCAATCAATCTATTTTCCAACATCCGATATCTCAATTTAATTTATCTATTTTATACCATCGGGACAAATTATGTCATTTTCAACGAGACATAATACAATGCATCTATTACATACCATTAACCCATCTATTTTCCAACATCCGATATCTCAATTCAATCCATCTATTTTCCAACATCCGATATCTCAATTCAATTTTATCAAACCGTATATGTTCAAATATCATATCCATCCAAACTACCAAGTAAATTGAAAGTGCTATGCATTCAATTCAGCATCTCATGCAAAATACGGAGAATGATGGCATAACATATCAAAATTTTCAAAATCCATCATAAACAAATCTTAAAATGGACAGAGAAACATGTAGCAATGATTCAATAATCAAATTTAAAAAGGTTACACATCATTATAAATTACCTGTAGTGAAGTGCATATTTATCGACATACCGATAAAAAAAGTATCATTCCAACAAATGATCAGTCAATTCAATTTATCAAGATTAAGACAACTTGATCCAAGTATCTAAAATGATTTCCAATCCTATTCGGGTCAAATTCAGTCATTCTCAACGAGACATAATACAATGCATCAATTGTATACCATTAATCCAATCCATATATTTTTCAACATCCGATATCTCAATTCAATTTATCATATTTATGATATCCTTGGTGGACACAACTCAATCAATCTATTTTCCAACATCCGATATCTCAATTTAATTTATCTATTTTATACCATCGGGACAAATTATGTCATTCTCAACGAGATATAATGCAATGCATCTATTATATACCATTAATCCATCTATTTTCCAACATCCGATATCTCAATTCAATTTTATCAAACCGTATATGTTCAAATATCATATCAATGCAAACTATCAAGTAAATTGAAAGTGCTATGCATTCAATTCAGCATCTCATGCAAAATACGGAGAATGATGGCATAACATATCAAAATTTTCAAAATCAATCATAAACAAATCTTAAAATGGACATAGAAACATGTAGCATTGATTCAAAAATCAAATTTAAAAAGGTTACACATCATTATAAATTACCTCTAGTGAAATGCATATTTAACGGCATACCGATGATAAAACTATCATTCCAACAAACGATTCGTCAATTCAATTTATCAAGATTAAGACAACTTGATCCAAGTTTCTAAAATCATTTCCAATCCTATTCGGGACAAATTCGGTCATTCTCAACGAGAGATAATACAACGCATCAATTTTATACCTTTAATCCAATACATATATTTTTCAACATCCGATATCTCAATTCAATTTATCATATTTATGATATCATTGGCGGACACAACTCAATCAATCTATTTTCCAACATCCGATATCTCAATTTAATTTATCTATTTTATACCATCGGGACAAATTATGTCATTTTCAACGAGACATAATACAATGCATCTATTACATACCATTAACCCATCTATTTTCCAACATCCGATATCTCAATTCAATCCATCTATTTTCCAACATCCGATATCTCAATTCAATTTTATCAAACCGTATATGTTCAAATATCATATCCATCCAAACTACCAAGTAAATTGAAAGTGCTATGCATTCAATTCAGCATCTCATGCAAAATACGGAGAATGATGGCATAACATATCAAAATTTTCAAAATCCATCATAAACAAATCTTAAAATGGACAGAGAAACATGTAGCAATGATTCAATAATCAAATTTAAAAAGGTTACACATCATTATAAATTACCTGTAGTGAAGTGCATATTTATCGACATACCGATAAAAAAAGTATCATTCCAACAAATGATCAGTCAATTCAATTTATCAAGATTAAGACAACTTGATCCAAGTATCTAAAATGATTTCCAATCCTATTCGGGTCAAATTCAGTCATTCTCAACGAGACATAATACAATGCATCAATTGTATACCATTAATCCAATCCATATATTTTTCAACATCCGATATCTCAATTCAATTTATCATATTTATGATATCCTTGGTGGACACAACTCAATCAATCTATTTTCCAACATCCGATATCTCAATTTAATTTATCTATTTTATACCATCGGGACAAATTATGTCATTCTCAACGAGATATAATGCAATGCATCTATTATATACCATTAATCCATCTATTTTCCAACATCCGATATCTCAATTCAATTTTATCAAACCGTATATGTTCAAATATCATATCAATGCAAACTATCAAGTAAATTGAAAGTGCTATGCATTCAATTCAGCATCTCATGCAAAATACGGAGAATGATGGCATAACATATCAAAATTTTCAAAATCAATCATAAACAAATCTTAAAATGGACATAGAAACATGTAGCATTGATTCAAAAATCAAATTTAAAAAGGTTACACATCATTATAAATTACCTCTAGTGAAATGCATATTTAACGGCATACCGATGATAAAACTATCATTCCAACAAACGATTCGTCAATTCAATTTATCAAGATTAAGACAACTTGATCCAAGTTTCTAAAATCATTTCCAATCCTATTCGGGACAAATTCGGTCATTCTCAACGAGAGATAATACAACGCATCAATTTTATACCTTTAATCCAATACATATATTTTTCAACATCCGATATCTCAATTCAATTTATCATATTTATGATATCATTGGCGGACACAACTCAATCAATCTATTTTCCAACATCCGATATCTCAATTTAATTTATCTATTTTATACCATCGGGACAAATTATGTCATTTTCAACGAGACATAATACAATGCATCTATTACATACCATTAACCCATCTATTTTCCAACATCCGATATCTCAATTCAATCCATCTATTTTCCAACATCCGATATCTCAATTCAATTTTATCAAACCGTATATGTTCAAATATCATATCCATCCAAACTACCAAGTAAATTGAAAGTGCTATGCATTCAATTCAGCATCTCATGCAAAATACGGAGAATGATGGCATAACATATCAAAATTTTCAAAATCCATCATAAATAAATCAAAAAATGGACAGTGAAACATGTAGCAGTGATTCAAAAATCAAATTTAAAAAGGTTAAACATCATTATAAATTACCTCTAGTGAAGTGCATATTTAACGACATACCGATAAAGAAGCTATTATTCCAACAAACGATCCGTCAATTCAATTTATCAATAGTAAGACAACTTGATCCAAGTATCTAAAATCACTGCCAATTCTATTCGGGACAAATTGGGCCATTCTCAACGACATAATACAATGCATCAATTTTATACCATTAATCCAATCCACATATTTTTCAACATCCGATATCTCAATTCAATTTATCATATTTATGATATCCTTGGTGGACACAACTCAATCAATCTATTTTCCAACATCCGATATCTCAATTTAATTTATCTATTTTATACCATCGGGACAAATTATGCCATTTTCAACGAGACATAATACAATGAATCTATTATATACCATTAACCCATCTATTTTCCAACATCCGATATTTCAATTCAATCCATCTATTTTCCAACATCCGATATCTCAATTCAATTTTATCAAACCGTATATGTTCAAATATCATATTCATGCATACTATCAAGTAAATTGAAAGTGCTATGTATTCAATTCAGCATCTCTTGCAAAATAAGGAGAATGATAACATAACATATCAAAATTTTAAAAATCCATCATAAACAAATCTTAAAATGGACAGAGAAACATGTAGCAATGATTCAATAATCAAATTTAAAAAGGTTACACATCATTATAAATTACCTGTAGTGAAGTGCATATTTATCGACATACCGATAAAAAAAGTATCATTCCAACAAATGATCAGTCAATTCAATTTATCAAGATTAAGACAACTTGATCCAAGTATCTAAAATGATTTCCAATCCTATTCGGGTCAAATTCAGTCATTCTCAACGAGACATAATACAATGCATCAATTGTATACCATTAATCCAATCCATATATTTTTCAACATCCGATATCTCAATTCAATTTATCATATTTATGATATCCTTGGTGGACACAACTCAATCAATCTATTTTCCAACATCCGATATCTCAATTTAATTTATCTATTTTATACCATCGGGACAAATTATGTCATTCTCAACGAGATATAATACAATGCATCTATTATATACCATTAATCCATCTATTTTCCAACATCCGATATCTCAATTCAATTTTATCAAACCGTATATGTTCAAATATCATATCAATGAAAACTATCAAGTAAATTGAAAGTGCTATGCATTCAATTCAGCATCTCATGCAAAATACGGAGAATGATGGCATAACATATCAAAATTTTCAAAATCAATCATAAACAAATCTTAAAATGGACATAGAAACATGTAGCATTGATTCAAAAATCAAATTTAAAAAGGTTACACATCATTATAAATTACCTCTAGTGAAATGCATATTTAACGGCATACCGATGATAAAACTATCATTCCAACAAACGATTCGTCAATTCAATTTATCAAGATTAAGACAACTTGATCCAAGTTTCTAAAATCATTTCCAATCCTATTCGGGACAAATTCGGTCATTCTCAACGAGAGATAATACAACGCATCAATTTTATACCTTTAATCCAATACATATATTTTTCAACATCCGATATCTCAATTCAATTTATCATATTTATGATATCATTGGCGGACACAACTCAATCAATCTATTTTCCAACATCTGATATCTCAATTTAATTTATCTATTTTATACCATCGGGACAAATTATGTCATTTTCAACGAGACATAATACAATGCATCTATTACATACCATTAACCCATCTATTTTCCAACATCCGATATCTCAATTCAATCCATCTATTTTCCAACATCCGATATCTCAATTCAATTTTATCAAACCGTATATGTTCAAATATCATATCCATCCAAACTATCAAGTAAATTGAAAGTGCTATGCATTCAATTCAGCATCTCATGCAAAATACGGAGAATGATGGCATAACATATCAAAATTTTCAAAATCCATTATAAATAAATCTAAAAATGGACAGAGAAACATGTAGCAGTGATTCAAAAATCAAATTTAAAAAGGTTACACATCATTATAAATTACCTCTAGTGAAGTGCATATTTAACGACATACCGATAAAAAAGCTATTATTCCAACAAACGATCCGTCAATTCAATTTATCAATAGTAAGACAACTTGATCCAAGTATCTAAAATCACTGCCAATTCTATTCGGGACAAATTGGGCCATTCTCAACGAGATAATACAATGCATCAATATTATACCATTAATCCAATCCACATATTTTTCAACATCCGATATCTCAATTCAATTTATCATATTTATGATATCCTTGGTGGACACAACTCAATCAATCTATTTTCCAACATCCGATATCTCAATTTAATTTATCTATTTTATACCATCGGGACAAATTATGCCATTTTCAACGAGACATAATACAATGAATCTATTATATACCATTAACCCATCTATTTTCCAACATCCGATATTTCAATTCAATCCATCTATTTTCCAACATCCGATATCTCAATTCAATTTTATCAAACCGTATATGTTCAAATATCATATTCATGCATACTATCAAGTAAATTGAAAGTGCTATGTATTCAATTCAGCATCTCTTGCAAAATAAGGAGAATGATAACATAACATATCAAAATTTTCAAAATCCATCATAAACAAATCTTAAAATGGACAGAGAAACATGTAGCAATGATTCAATAATCAAATTTAAAAAGGTTACACATCATTATAAATTACCTGTAGTGAAGTGCATATTTATCGACATACCGATAAAAAAAGTATCATTCCAACAAATGATCAGTCAATTTAATTTATCAAGATTAAGACAACTTGATCCAAGTATCTAAAATGATTTCCAATCCTATTCGGGTCAAATTCAGTCATTCTCAACGAGACATAATACAATGCATCAATTGTATACCATTAATCCAATCCATATATTTTTCAACATCCGATATCTCAATTCAATTTATCATATTTATGATATCCTTGGTGGACACAACTCAATCAATCTATTTTCCAACATCCGATATCTCAATTTAATTTATCTATTTTATACCATCGGGACAAATTATGTCATTCTCAACGAGATATAATACAATGCATCTATTATATACCATTAATCCATCTATTTTCCAACATCCGATATCTCAATTCAATTTTATCAAACCGTATATGTTCAAATATCATATCCATGCAAACTATCAAGTAAATTGAAAGTGTTATGCATTCAATTCAGCATCTCATGCAAAATACGGAGAATGATGGCATAACATATCAAAATTTTCAAAATCAATCATAAACAAATCTTAAAATGGACATAGAAACATGTAGCATTGATTCAAAAATCAAATTTAAAAAGGTTACACATCATTATAAATTACCTCTAGTGAAATGCATATTTAACGGCATACCGATGATAAAACTATCATTCCAACAAACGATTCGTCAATTCAATTTATCAAGATTAAGACAACTTGATCCAAGTATCTAAAATCATTTGCAATCCTATTCGGGACAAATTCGGTCATTCTCAACGATAGATAATACAATGCATCAATTTTATACCTTTAATCCAATCCATATATTTTTCAACATCCGATATCTCAATTCAATTTATCATATTTATGATATCATTGGGGGACACAACTCAATCAATCTATTTTCCAACATCCGATATCTCAACTTAATTTATCTATTTTATACCATCGGGACAAATTATGCCATTCTCAACGAGACATAATACAATGAATCTATTATATACCATTAATCCATCTATTTTCCAACATCCGATATTTCAATTCAATCCATCTATTTTCCAACATCCGATATCTCAATTCAATTTTATCAAACCGTATATGTTAAAATATCATATTCATGCATACTATCAAGTAAATTGAAAGTGCTATGTATTCAATTCAGCATCTCTTGCAAAATAAGGAGAATGATAGCATAACATATCAAAATTTTCAAAATCCATCATAAACAAATCTTAAAATGGACAGAGAAACATGTAGCAATGATTCAATAATCAAATTTAAAAAGGTTACACATCATTATAAATTACCTGTAGTGAAGTGCATATTTAACGACATACCGATAAAAAAGGTATCATTCCAACAAATGATCTGTCAATTCAATTTATCAAGATTAAGACAACTTGATCCAAGTATCTAAAATGATTTCCAATCCTATTCGGGTCAAATTCAGTCATTTTCAACGAGACATAATACAATGCATCAATTGTATACCATTAATCCAATCCATATATTTTTCAACATCCGATATCTCAATTCAATTTATCATATTTATGATATCATTGGGGGACACAACTCAATCAATCTATTTTCCAACATCCGATATCTCAACTTAATTTATCTATTTTATACCATCGGGACAAATTATGCCATTTTCAACGAGACATAATACAATGAATCTATTATATACCATTAACCCATCTATTTTCCAACATCCGATATTTCAATTCAATCCATCTATTTTCCAACATCCGATATCTCAATTCAAGTTTATCAAACCGTATATGTTCAAATATCATATTCATGCATACTATCAAGTAAATAGAAAGTGCTATGTATTCAATTCAGCATCTCTTGCAAAATAAGGAGAATGATAACATAACATATCAAAATTTTCAAAATCCATCATAAACAAATCTTAAAATGGACAGAGAAACATGTAGCAATGATTCAATAATCAAATTTAAAAAGGTTACACATCATTATAAATTACCTGTAGTGAAGTGCATATTTATCGACATACCGATAAAAAAGGTATCATTCCAACAAATGATCAGTCAATTCAATTTATCAAGATTAAGACAACTTGATCCAAGTATCTAAAATGATTTCCAATCCTATTCGGGTCAAATTCAGTCATTCTCAACGAGACATAATACAATGCATCAATTGTATACCATTAATCCAATCCATATATTTTTCAACATCCGATATCTCAATTCAATTTATCATATTTATGATATCCTTGGTGGACACAACTCAATCAATCTATTTTCCAACATCCGATATCTCAATTTAATTTATCTATTTTATACCATCGGGACAAATTATGTCATTCTCAACGAGATATAATACAATGCATCTATTATATACCATTAATCTATCTATTTTCCAACATCCGATATCTCAATTCAATTTTGTCAAACCGTATATGTTCAAATATCATATCCATGCAAACTATCAAGTAAATTGAAAGTGCTATGTATTCAATTCAGCATCTCTTGCAAAATAAGGAGAATGATAGCATAACATATCAAAATTTTCAAAATCCATCATAAACAAATCTTAAAATGGACAGAGAAACATGTAGCAATGATTCAATAATCAAATTTAAAAAGGTTACACATCATTATAAATTACCTGTAGTGAAGTGCATATTTAACGACATACCGATAAAAAAGGTATCATTCCAACAAATGATCTGTCAATTCAATTTATCAAGATTAAGACAACTTGATCCAAGTATCTAAAATGATTTCCAATCCTATTCGGGTCAAATTCAGTCATTCTCAACGAGACATAATACAATGCATCAATTGTATACCATTAATCCAATCCATATATTTTTCAACATCCGATATCTCAATTCAATTTATCATATTTATGATATCATTGGGGGACACAACTCAATCAATCTATTTTCCAACATCCGATATCTCAACTTAATTTATCTATTTTATACCATCGGGACAAATTATGCCATTTTCAACGAGACATAATACAATGAATCTATTATATACCATTAACCCATCTATTTTCCAACATCCGATATTTCAATTCTATCCATCTATTTTCCAACATCCGATATCTCAATTCAATTTTATCAAACCGTATATGTTCAAATATCATATTCATGCATACTATCAAGTAAATTGAAAGTGCTATGTATTCAATTCAGCATCTCTTGCAAAATAAGGAGAATGATAACATAACATATCAAAATTTTCAAAATCCATCATAAACAAATCTTAAAATGGACAGAGAAACATGTAGCAATGATTCAATAATCAAATTTAAAAAGGTTACACATCATTATAAATTACCTGTAGTGAAGTGCATATTTATCGACATACCGATAAAAAAGGTATCATTCCAACAAATGATCAGTCAATTCAATTTATCAAGATTAAGACAACTTGATCCAAGTAACTAAAATGATTTCCAATCCTATTCGGGTCAAATTCAGTCATTCTCAACGAGACATAATACAATGCATCAATTGTATACCATTAATCCAATCCATATATTTTTCAACATCCGATATCTCAATTCAATTTATCATATTTATGATATCCTTGGTGGACACAACTCAATCAATCTATTTTCCAACATCCGATATCTCAATTTAATTTATCTATTTTATACCATCGGGACAAATTATGTCATTCTCAACGAGATATAATACAATGCATCTATTATATACCATTAATCCATCTATTTTCCAACATCCGATATCTCAATTCAATTTTATCAAACCGTATATGTTCAAATATCATATCCATGCAAATTATCAAGTAAATTGAAAGTGCTATGCATTCAATTCAGCATCTCATGCAAAATACGGAGAATGATGGCATAACATATCAAAATTTTCAAAATCAATCATAAACAAATCTTAAAATGGACATAGAAACATGTAGCATTGATTCAAAAACCAAATTTAAAAAGGTTACACATCATTATAAATTACCTCTAGTGAAATGCATATTTAACGGCATACCGCTGATAAAACTATCATTCCAACAAACGATTCGTCAATTCAATTTATCAAGATTAAGACAAATTGATCCAAGTATCTAAAATCATTTCCAATCCTATTCGGGTCAAATTCGGTCATTCTCAACGATAGATAATACAATGCATCAATTTTATACCTTTAATCCAATCCATATATTTTTCAACATCCGATATCTCATTTCAATTTATCATATTTATGATATCATTGGGGGACACAACTCAATCAATCTATTTTCCAACATCCGATATCTCAACTTAATTTATCTATTTTATACCATCGGGACAAATTATGCCATTCTCAACGAGACATAATACAATGAATCTATTATATACCATTAACCCATCTATTTTCCAACATCCGATATTTCAATTCAATCCATCTATTTTCCAACATCCGATATCTCAATTCAATTTTATCAAACCGTATATGTTCAAATATCATATTCATGCATACTATCAAGTAAATTGAAAGTGCTATGTATTCAATTCAGCATCTCTTGCAAAATAAGGAGAATGATAGCATAACATATCAAAATTTTCAAAATCCATCATAAACAAATCTTAAAATGGACAGAGAAACATGTAGCAATGATTCAATAATCAAATTTAAAAAGGTTACACATCATTATAAATTACCTGTAGTGAAGTGCATATTTAACGACATACCGATAAAAAAGGTATCATTCCAACAAATGATCTGTGAATTCAATTTATCAAGATTAAGACAACTTGATCCAAGTATCTAAAATCACTGCCAATTCTATTCGGGACAAATTGGGCCATTCTCAACGAGATAATACAATGCATCAATTTTAAACCATTAATCCAATCCATATATTTTTCAACATCCGATATCTCAATTCAATTTAGCATATTTATGATATCCTTGGTGGACACAACTCAATCAATCTATTTTCCAACATCCGATATCTCAATTTAATTTATCTATTTTATACCATCGGGACAAATTATGTCATTCTCAACGAGATATAATACAATGCATCTATTATATACCATTAATCCATCTATTTTCCAACATCCGATATCTCAATTCAATTTTATCAAACCGTATATGTTCAAGTATCATATCCATGCAAACTATCAAGTAAATTGAAAGTGCTATGCATTCAATTCAGCATCTCATGCAAAATACGGAGAATGATGGCATAACATATCAAAATTTTCAAAATCAATCATAAACAAATCTTAAAATGGACATAGAAACATGTAGCATTGATTCAAAAATCAAATTTAAAAAGGTTACACATCATTATAAATTACCTCTAGTGAAATGCATATTTAACGGCATACCGATGATAAAACTATCATTCCAACAAACGATTCGTCAATTCAATTTATAAAGATTAAGACAACTTGATCCAAGTATCTAAAATCATTTCCAATCCTATTCGGGACAAATTCGGTCATTCTCAACGAGAGATAATACAATGCATCAATTTTATACCTTTAATCCAATCCATATATTTTTCAACATCCGATATCTCAATTCAATTTATCATATTTATGATATCATTGGGGGACACAACTCAATCAATCTATTTTCTAACATCTGATATCTCAAATTAATTAATCTATTTTATACCATCGGGACAAATTATGCCATTCTCAACGAGACATAATACAATGAATCTATTATATACCATTAACCCATCTATTTTCCAACATCCGATATTTCAATTCAATCCATCTATTTTCCAACATCCAATATCTCAATTCAATTTTATCAAACCGTATATGTTCAAATATCATATTCATGCATACTATCAAGTAAATTGAAAGTGCTATGTATTCAATTCAGCATCTCTTGCAAAATAAGGAGAATGATAGCATAACATATCAAAATTTTCAAAATCCATCATAAACAAATCTTAAAATGGACAGAGAAACATGTAGCAATGATTCAATAATCAAATTTAAAAAGGTTACACATCATTATAAATTACCTGTAGTGAAGTGCATATTTAACAACATACCGATAAAAAAGGTATCATTCCAACAAATGATCCGTCAATTCAATTTATCAAGATTAAGACAACTTGATCCAAGTATCTAAAATGATTTCCAATCCTATTCGGGTCAAATTCAGTCATTCTCAACGAGACATAATACAATGCATCAATTGTATACCATTAATCCAATCCATATATTTTTCAACATCCGATATCTCAATTCAATTTATCATATTTATGATATAATTGGGGGACACAACTCAATCAATCTATTTTCCAACATCCGATATCTCAACTTAATTTATCTATTTTATACCATCGGGACAAATTATGCCATTTTCAACGAGACATAATACAATGAATCTATTATATACCATTAACCCATCTATTTTCCAACATCCGATATTTCAATTCAATCCATCTATTTTCCAACATCCGATATCTCAATTCAATTTTATCAAACCGTATATGTTCAAATATCATATTCATGCATACTATCAAGTAAATTGAAAGTGCTATGTATTCAATTCAGCATCTCTTGCAAAATAAGGAGAATGATAACATAACATATCAAAATTTTCAAAATCCATCATAAACAAATCTTAAAATGGACAGAGAAACATGTAGCAATGATTCAATAATCAAATTTAAAAAGGTTACACATCATTATAAATTACCTGTAGTTAAGTTCATATTTATCGACATACCGATAAAAAAGGTATCATTCCAACAAATGATCAGTCAATTCAATTTATCAAGATTAAGACAACTTGATCCAAGTATCTAAAATGATTTCCAATCCTATTCGGGTCAAATTCAGTCATTCTCAACGAGACATAATACAATGCATCAATTGTATACCATTAATCCAATCCATATATTTTTCAACATCCGATATCTCAATTCAATTTATCATATTTATGATATCATTGGCGGACACAACTCAATCAATCTATTTTCCAACATCCGATATCTCAATTTAATTTATCTATTTTATACCATCGGGACAAATTATGTCATTCTCAACGAGACATAATACAATGCATCTATTACATACCATTAACCCATCTATTTTCCAACATCCGATATCTCAATTCAATCCATCTATTTTCCAACATCCGATATCTCAATTCAATTTTATCAAACCCTATATGTTCAAATATCATATCCATCCAAACTATCAAGTAAACTGAAAGTGCTATGCATTCAATTCAGCATCTCATGCAAAATACGGAGAATGATGGCATAAGATATCAAAATTTTCAAAATCCATCATAAATAAATCTAAAAATGGACAGAGAAACATGTAGCAGTGATTCAAAAATCAAATTTAAAAAGGTTACACATCATTATAAATTACCTCTAGTGAAGTGCATATTTAACGACATACCGATAAAAAAGCTATTATTCCAACAAATGATCCGTCAATTCAATTTATCAAGAGTAAGACAACTTGATCCAAGTATCTAAAATCACTGCCAATTCTATTCGGGACAAATTGGGCCATTCTCAACGAGATAATACAATGCATCAATTTTATACCATTAATCCAATCCATATATTTTTCAACATCCGATATCTCAATTCAATTTATCATATTTATGATATCCTTGGTGGACACAACTCAATCAATCTATTTTCCAACATCCGATATCTCAATTTAATTTATCTATTTTATACCATCGGGACAAATTATGTCATTCTCAACGAGATATAATACAATGCATCTATTATATACCATTAATCCATCTATTTTCCAACATCCGATATCTCAATTCAATTTTATCAAACCGTATATGTGCAAATATCATATCAATGCAAACTATCAAGTAAATTGAGAGTGCTATGCATTCAATTCAGCATCTCATGCAAAATACGGAGAATGATGGCATAACATATCAAAATTTTCAAAATCAATCATAAACAAATCTTAAAATGGACATAGAAACATGTAGCCTTGATTCAAAAATCAAATTTAAAAAGGTTACACATCATTATAAATTACCTCTAGTGAAATGCATATTTAACGGCATACCGATGATAAAACTATCATTCCAACAAACGATTCGTCAATTCAATTTATCAAGATTAAGACAACTTGATCCAAGTTTCAAAAATCATTTCCAATCCTATTCGGGACAAATTCGGTCATTCTCAACGAGAGATAATACAACGCATCAATTTTATACCTTTAATCCAATACATATATTTTTCAACATCCGATATCTCAATTCAATTTATCATATTTATGATATCATTGGCGGACACAACTCAATCAATCTATTTTCCAACATCCGATATCTCAATTTAATTTATCTATTTTATACCATCGGGACAAATTATGTCATTTTCAACGAGACATAATACAATGCATCTATTACATACCATTAACCCATCTATTTTCCAACATCCGATATCTCAATTCAATCCGTCTATTTTCCAACATCCGATATCTCAATTCAATTTTATCAAACCGTATATGTTCAAATATCATATCCATCCAAACTATCAAGTAAATTGAAAGTGTTATGCATTCAATTCAGCATCTCATGCAAAATACGGAGAATGATGGCATAACATATCAAAATTTTCAAAATCCATCATAAATAAATCTAAAAATGGACAGAGAAACATGTAGCAGTGATTCAAAAATCAAATTTAAAAAGGTTACACATCATTATAAATTACCTCTAGTGAAGTGCATATTTAACGACATACCGATAAAAAAGCTATTATTCCAACAAACGATCCGTCAATTCAATTTATCAATAGTAAGACAACTTGATCCAAGTATCTAAAATCACTGACAATTCTATTCGGGACAAATTGGGCCATTCTCAACGAGATAATACAATGCATCAATTTTATACCATTAATCCAATCCACATATTTTTCAACATCCGATATCTCAATTCAATTTATCATATTTATGATATCCTTGGTGGACACAACTCAATCAATCTATTTTCCAACATCCGATATCTCAATTTAATTTATCTATTTTATACCATCGGGACAAATTATGCCATTTTCAACGAGACATAATACAATGAATCTATTATATACCATTAACCCATCTATTTTCCAACATCCGATATTTCAATTCAATCCATCTATTTTCCAACATCCGATATCTCAATTCAATTTTATCAAACCGTATATGTTCAAATATCATATTCATGCATACTATCAAGTAAATTGAAAGTGCTATGTATTCAATTCAGCATCTCTTGCAAAATAAGGAGAATGATAACATAACATATCAAAATTTTCAAAATCCATCATAAACAAATCTTAAAATGGACAGAGAAACATGTAGCAATGATTCAATAATCAAATTTAAAAAGGTTACACATCATTATAAATTACCTCTAGTGAAATGCATATTTAACGGCATACCGATGATAAAACTATCATTCCAACAAACGATTCGTCAATTCAATTTATCAAGATTAAGACAACTTGATCCAAGTTTCTAAAATCATTTCCAATCCTATTCGGGACAAATTCGGTCATTCTCAACGAGAGATAATACAACGCATCAATTTTATACCTTTAATCCAATACATATATTTTTCAACATCCGATATCTCAATTCAATTTATCATATTTATGATATCATTGGCGGACACAACTCAATCAATCTATTTTCCAACATCCGATATCTCAATTTAATTTATCTATTTTATACCATCGGGACAAATTATGTCATTTTCAACGAGACATAATACAATGCATCTATTACATACCATTAACCCATCTATTTTCCAACATCCGATATCTCAATTCAATCCATCTATTTTCCAACATCCGATATCTCAATTCAATTTTATCAAACCGTATATGTTCAAATATCATATCCATCCAAACTACCAAGTAAATTGAAAGTGCTATGCATTCAATTCAGCATCTCTTGCAAAATAAGGAGAATGATAACATAACATATCAAAATTTTCAAAATCCATCATAAACAAATCTTAAAATGGACAGAGAAACATGTAGCAATGATTCAATAATCAAATTTAAAAAGGTTACACATCATTATAATTTACCTGTAGTTAAGTTCATATTTATCGACATACCGATAAAAAAGGTATCATTCCAACAAATGATCAGTCAATTCAATTTATCAAGATTAAGACAACTTGATCCAAGTATCTAAAATGATTTCCAATCCTATTCGGGTCAAATTCAGTCATTCTCAACGAGACATAATACAATGCATCAATTGTATACCATTAATCCAATCCATATATTTTTCAACATCCGATATCTCAATTCAATTTATCATATTTATGATATCATTGGCGGACACAACTCAATCAATCTATTTTCCAACATCCGATATCTCAATTTAATTTATCTATTTTATACCATCGGGACAAATTATGTCATTCTCAACGAGACATAATACAATGCATCTATTACATACCATTAACCCATCTATTTTCCAACATCCGATATCTCAATTCAATCCATCTATTTTCCAACATCCGATATCTCAATTCAATTTTATCAAACCCTATATGTTCAAATATCATATCCATCCAAACTATCAAGTAAATTGAAAGTGCTATGCATTCAATTCAGCATCTCATGCAAAATACGGAGAATGATGGCATAAGATATCAAAATTTTCAAAATCCATCATAAATAAATCTAAAAATGGACAGAGAAACATGTAGCAGTGATTCAAAAATCAAATTTAAAAAGGTTACACATCATTATAAATTACCTCTAGTGAAGTGCATATTTAACGACATACCGATAAAAAAGCTATTATTCCAACAAACGATCCGTCAATTCAATTTATCAAGAGTAAGACAACTTGATCCAAGTATCTAAAATCACTGCCAATTCTATTCGGGACAAATTGGGCCATTCTCAACGAGATAATACAATGCATCAATTTTATACCATTAATCCAATCCATATATTTTTCAACATCCGATATCTCAATTCAATTTATCATATTTATGATATCCTTGGTGGACACAACTCAATCAATCTATTTTCCAACATCCGATATCTCAATTTAATTTATCTATTTTATACCATCGGGACAAATTATGTCATTCTCAACGAGATATAATACAATGCATCTATTATATACCATTAATCCATCTATTTTCCAACATCCGATATCTCAATTCAATTTTATCAAACCGTATATGTGCAAATATCATATCAATGCAAACTATCAAGTACATTGAGAGTGCTATGCATTCAATTCAGCATCTCATGCAAAATACGGAGAATGATGGCATAACATATCAAAATTTTCAAAATCAATCATAAACAAATCTTAAAATGGACATAGAAACATGTAGCCTTGATTCAAAAATCAAATTTAAAAAGGTTACACATCATTATAAATTACCTCTAGTGAAATGCATATTTAACGGCATACCGATGATAAAACTATCATTCCAACAAACGATTCGTCAATTCAATTTATCAAGATTAAGACAACTTGATCCAAGTTTCAAAAATCATTTCCAATCCTATTCGGGACAAATTCGGTCATTCTCAACGAGAGATAATACAACGCATCAATTTTATACCTTTAATCCAATACATATATTTTTCAACATCCGATATCTCAATTCAATTTATCATATTTATGATATCATTGGCGGACACAACTCAATCAATCTATTTTCCAACATCCGATATCTCAATTTAATTTATCTATTTTATACCATCGGGACAAATTATGTCATTTTCAACGAGACATAATACAATGCATCTATTACATACCATTAACCCATCTATTTTCCAACATCCGATATCTCAATTCAATCCGTCTATTTTCCAACATCCGATATCTCAATTCAATTTTATCAAACCGTATATGTTCAAATATCATATCCATCCAAACTATCAAGTAAATTGAAAGTGTTATGCATTCAATTCAGCATCTCATGCAAAATACGGAGAATGATGGCATAACATATCAAAATTTTCAAAATCCATCATAAATAAATCTAAAAATGGACAGAGAAACATGTAGCGGTGATTCAAAAATCAAATTTAAAAAGGTTACACATCATTATAAATTACCTCTAGTGAAGTGCATATTTAACGACATACCGATAAAAAAGCTATTATTCCAACAAACGATCCGTCAATTCAATTTATCAATAGTAAGACAACTTGATCCAAGTATCTAAAATCACTGACAATTCTATTCGGGACAAATTGGGCCATTCTCAACGAGATAATACAATGCATCAATTTTATACCATTAATCCAATCCACATATTTTTCAACATCCGATATCTCAATTCAATTTATCATATTTATGATATCCTTGGTGGACACAACTCAATCAATCTATTTTCCAACATCCGATATCTCAATTTAATTTATCTATTTTATACCATCGGGACAAATTATGCCATTTTCAACGAGACATAATACAATGAATCTATTATATACCATTAACCCATCTATTTTCCAACATCCGATATTTCAATTCAATCCATCTATTTTCCAACATCCGATATCTCAATTCAATTTTATCAAACCGTATATGTTCAAATATCATATTCATGCATACTATCAAGTAAATTGAAAGTGCTATGTATTCAATTCAGCATCTCTTGCAAAATAAGGAGAATGATAACATAACATATCAAAATTTTCAAAATCCATCATAAACAAATCTTAAAATGGACAGAGAAACATGTAGCAATGATTCAATAATCAAATTTATAAAGGTTACACATCATTATAAATTACCTGTAGTGAAGTGCATATTTATCGACATACCGATAAAAAAAGTATCATTCCAACAAATGATCAGTCAATTCAATTTATCAAGATTAAGACAACTTGATCCAAGTATCTAAATTGATTTCCAATCCTATTCGGGTCAAATTCAGTCATTCTCAACGAGACATAATACAATGCATCAATTGTATACCATTAATCCAATCCATATATTTTTCAACATCCGATATCTCAATTCAATTTATCATATTTATGATATCCTTGGTGGACACAACTCAATCAATCTATTTTCCAACATCCGATATCTCAATTTAATTTATCTATTTTATACCATCGGGACAAATTATGTCATTCTCAACGAGATATAATACAATGCATCTATTATATACCATTAATCCATCTATTTTCCAACATCCGATATCTCAATTCAATTTTATCAAACCGTATATGTTCAAATATCATATCAATGCAAACTATCAAGTAAATTGAAAGTGCTATGCATTCAATTCAGCATCTCATGCAAAATACGGAGAATGATGGCATAACATATCAAAATTTTCAAAATCAATCATAAACAAATCTTAAAATGGACATAGAAACATGTAGCATTGATTCAAAAATCAAATTTAAAAAGGTTACACATCATTATAAATTACCTCTAGTGAAATGCATATTTAACGGCATACCGATGATAAAACTATCATTCCAACAAACGATTCGTCAATTCAATTTATCAAGATTAAGACAACTTGATCCAAGTTTCTAAAATCATTTCCAATCCTATTCGGGACAAATTCGGTCATTCTCAACGAGAGATAATACAACGCATCAATTTTATACCTTTAATCCAATACATATATTTTTCAACATCCGATATCTCAATTCAATTTATCATATTTATGATATCATTGGCGGACACAACTCAATCAATCTATTTTCCAACATCCGATATCTCAATTTAATTTATCTATTTTATACCATCGGGACAAATTATGTCATTTTCAACGAGACATAATACAATGCATCTATTACATACCATTAACCCATCTATTTTCCAACATCCGATATCTCAATTCAATCCATAGATTTTCCAACATCCGATATCTCAATTCAATTTTATCAAACCGTATATGTTCAAATATCATATCCATCCAAACTACCAAGTAAATTGAAAGTGCTATGCATTCAATTCAGCATCTCATGCAAAATACGGAGAATGATGGCATAACATATCAAAATTTTCAAAATCCATCATAAATAAATCAAAAAATGGACAGAGAAACATGTAGCAGTGATTCAAAAATCAAATTTAAAAAGGTTACACATCATTATAAATTACCTCTAGTGAAGTGCATATTTAACGACATACCGATAAAGAAGCTATTATTCCAACAAACGATCCGTCAATTCAATTTATCAATAGTAAGACAACTTGATCCAAGTATCTAAAATCACTGCCAATTCTATTCGGGACAAATTGGGCCATTCTCAACGACATAATACAATGCATCAATTTTATACCATTAATCCAATCCACATATTTTTCAACATCCGATATCTCAATTCAATTTATCATATTTATGATATCCTTGGTGGACACAACTCAATCAATCTATTTTCCAACATCCGATATCTCAATTTAATTTATCTATTTTATACCATCGGGACAAATTATGCCATTTTCAACGAGACATAATACAATGAATCTATTATATACCATTAACCCATCTATTTTCCAACATCCGATATTTCAATTCAATCCATCTATTTTCCAACATCCGATATCTCAATTCAATTTTATCAAACCGTATATGTTCAAATATCATATTCATGCATACTATCAAGTAAATTGAAAGTGCTATGTATTCAATTCAGCATCTCTTGCAAAATAAGGAGAATGATAACATAACATATCAAAATTTTAAAAATCCATCATAAACAAATCTTAAAATGGACAGAGAAACATGTAGCAATGATTCAATAATCAAATTTAAAAAGGTTACACATCATTATAAATTACCTGTAGTGAAGTGCATATTTATCGACATACCGATAAAAAAAGTATCATTCCAACAAATGATCAGTCAATTCAATTTATCAAGATTAAGACAACTTGATCCAAGTATCTAAAATGATTTCCAATCCTATTCGGGTCAAATTCAGTCATTCTCAACGAGACATAATACAATGCATCAATTGTATACCATTAATCCAATCCATATATTTTTCAACATCCGATATCTCAATTCAATTTATCATATTTATGATATCCTTGGTGGACACAACTCAATCAATCTATTTTCCAACATCCGATATCTCAATTTAATTTATCTATTTTATACCATCGGGACAAATTATGTCATTCTCAACGAGATATAATACAATGCATCTATTATATACCATTAATTCATCTATTTTCCAACATCCGATATCTCAATTCAATTTTATCAAACCGTATATGTTCAAATATCATATCAATGAAAACTATCAAGTAAATTGAAAGTGCTATGCATTCAATTCAGCATCTCATGCAAAATACGGAGAATGATGGCATAACATATCAAAATTTTCAAAATCAATCATAAACAAATCTTAAAATGGACATAGAAACATGTAGCATTGATTCAAAAATCAAATTTAAAAAGGTTACACATCATTATAAATTACCTCTAGTGAAATGCATATTTAACGGCATACCGATGATAAAACTATCATTCCAACAAACGATTCGTCAATTCAATTTATCAAGATTAAGACAACTTGATCCAAGTTTCTAAAATCATTTCCAATCCTATTCGGGACAAATTCGGTCATTCTCAACGAGAGATAATACAACGCATCAATTTTATACCTTTAATCCAATACATATATTTTTCAACATCCGATATCTCAATTCAATTTATCATATTTATGATATCATTGGCGGACACAACTCAATCAATCTATTTTCCAACATCTGATATCTCAATTTAATTTATCTATTTTATACCATCGGGACAAATTATGTCATTTTCAACGAGACATAATACAATGCATCTATTACATACCATTAACCCATCTATTTTCCAACATCCGATATCTCAATTCAATCCATCTATTTTCCAACATCCGATATCTCAATTCAATTTTATCAAACCGTATATGTTCAAATATCATATCCATCCAAACTATCAAGTAAATTGAAAGTGCTATGCATTCAATTCAGCATCTCATGCAAAATACGGAGAATGATGGCATAACATATCAAAATTTTCAAAATCCATTATAAATAAATCTAAAAATGGACAGAGAAACATGTAGCAGTGATTCAAAAATCAAATTTAAAAAGGTTACACATCATTATAAATTACCTCTAGTGAAGTGCATATTTAACGACATACCGATAAAAAAGCTATTATTCCAACAAACGATCCGTCAATTCAATTTATCAATAGTAAGACAACTTGATCCAAGTATCTAAAATCACTGCCAATTCTATTAGGGACAAATTGGGCCATTCTCAACGAGATAATACAATGCATCAATATTATACCATTAATCCAATCCACATATTTTTCAACATCCGATATCTCAATTCAATTTATCATATTTATGATATCCTTGGTGGACACAACTCAATCAATCTATTTTCCAACATCCGATATCTCAATTTAATTTATCTATTTTATACCATCGGGACAAATTATGCCATTTTCAACGAGACATAATACAATGAATCTATTATATACCATTAACCCATCTATTTTCCAACATCCGATATTTCAATTCAATCCATCTATTTTCCAACATCCGATATCTCAATTCAATTTTATCAAACCGTATATGTTCAAATATCATATTCATGCATACTATCAAGTAAATTGAAAGTGCTATGTATTCAATTCAGCATCTCTTGCAAAATAAGGAGAATGATAACATAACATATCAAAATTTTCAAAATCCATCATAAACAAATCTTAAAATGGACAGAGAAACATGTAGCAATGATTCAATAATCAAATTTAAAAAGGTTACACATCATTATAAATTACCTGTAGTGAAGTGCATATTTATCGACATACCGATAAAAAAAGTATCATTCCAACAAATGATCAGTCAATTTAATTTATCAAGATTAAGACAACTTGATCCAAGTATCTAAAATGATTTCCAATCCTATTCGGGTCAAATTCAGTCATTCTCAACGAGACATAATACAATGCATCAATTGTATACCATTAATCCAATCCATATATTTTTCAACATCCGATATCTCAATTCAATTTATCATATTTATGATATCCTTGGTGGACACAACTCAATCAATCTATTTTCCAACATCCGATATCTCAATTTAATTTATCTATTTTATACCATCGGGACAAATTATGTCATTCTCAACGAGATATAATACAATGCATCTATTATATACCATTAATCCATCTATTTTCCAACATCCGATATCTCAATTCAATTTTATCAAACCGTATATGTTCAAATATCATATCCATGCAAACTATCAAGTAAATTGAAAGTGTTATGCATTCAATTCAGCATCTCATGCAAAATACGGAGAATGATGGCATAACATATCAAAATTTTCAAAATCAATCATAAACAAATCTTAAAATGGACATAGAAACATGTAGCATTGATTCAAAAATCAAATTTAAAAAGGTTACACATCATTATAAATTACCTCTAGTGAAATGCATATTTAACGGCATACCGATGATAAAACTATCATTCCAACAAACGATTCGTCAATTCAATTTATCAAGATTAAGACAACTTGATCCAAGTTTCTAAAATCATTTCCAATCCTATTCGGGACAAATTCGGTCATTCTCAACGAGAGATAATACAACGCATCAATTTTATACCTTTAATCCAATACATATATTTTTCAACATCCGATATCTCAATTCAATTTATCATATTTATGATATCATTGGCGGACACAACTCAATCAATCTATTTTCCAACATCTGATATCTCAATTTAATTTATCTATTTTATACCATCGGGACAAATTATGTCATTTTCAACGAGACATAATACAATGCATCTATTACATACCATTAACCCATCTATTTTCCAACATCCGATATCTCAATTCAATCCATCTATTTTCCAACATCCGATATCTCAATTCAATTTTATCAAACCGTATATGTTCAAATATCATATCCATCCAAACTATCAAGTAAATTGAAAGTGCTATGCATTCAATTCAGCATCTCATGCAAAATACGGAGAATGATGGCATAACATATCAAAATTTTCAAAATCCATTATAAATAAATCTAAAAATGGACAGAGAAACATGTAGCAGTGATTCAAAAATCAAATTTAAAAAGGTTACACATCATTATAAATTACCTCTAGTGAAGTGCATATTTAACGACATACCGATAAAAAAGCTATTATTCCAACAAACGATCCGTCAATTCAATTTATCAATAGTAAGACAACTTGATCCAAGTATCTAAAATCACTGCCAATTCTATTAGGGACAAATTGGGCCATTCTCAACGAGATAATACAATGCATCAATATTATACCATTAATCCAATCCACATATTTTTCAACATCCGATATCTCAATTCAATTTATCATATTTATGATATCCTTGGTGGACACAACTCAATCAATCTATTTTCCAACATCCGATATCTCAATTTAATTTATCTATTTTATACCATCGGGACAAATTATGCCATTTTCAACGAGACATAATACAATGAATCTATTATATACCATTAACCCATCTATTTTCCAACATCCGATATTTCAATTCAATCCATCTATTTTCCAACATCCGATATCTCAATTCAATTTTATCAAACCGTATATGTTCAAATATCATATTCATGCATACTATCAAGTAAATTGAAAGTGCTATGTATTCAATTCAGCATCTCTTGCAAAATAAGGAGAATGATAACATAACATATCAAAATTTTCAAAATCCATCATAAACAAATCTTAAAATGGACAGAGAAACATGTAGCAATGATTCAATAATCAAATTTAAAAAGGTTACACATCATTATAAATTACCTGTAGTGAAGTGCATATTTATCGACATACCGATAAAAAAAGTATCATTCCAACAAATGATCAGTCAATTTAATTTATCAAGATTAAGACAACTTGATCCAAGTATCTAAAATGATTTCCAATCCTATTCGGGTCAAATTCAGTCATTCTCAACGAGACATAATACAATGCATCAATTGTATACCATTAATCCAATCCATATATTTTTCAACATCCGATATCTCAATTCAATTTATCATATTTATGATATCCTTGGTGGACACAACTCAATCAATCTATTTTCCAACATCCGATATCTCAATTTAATTTATCTATTTTATACCATCGGGACAAATTATGTCATTCTCAACGAGATATAATACAATGCATCTATTATATACCATTAATCCATCTATTTTCCAACATCCGATATCTCAATTCAATTTTATCAAACCGTATATGTTCAAATATCATATCCATGCAAACTATCAAGTAAATTGAAAGTGTTATGCATTCAATTCAGCATCTCATGCAAAATACGGAGAATGATGGCATAACATATCAAAATTTTCAAAATCAATCATAAACAAATCTTAAAATGGACATAGAAACATGTAGCATTGATTCAAAAATCAAATTTAAAAAGGTTACACATCATTATAAATTACCTCTAGTGAAATGCATATTTAACGGCATACCGATGATAAAACTATCATTCCAACAAACGATTCGTCAATTCAATTTATCAAGATTAAGACAACTTGATCCAAGTTTCTAAAATCATTTCCAATCCTATTCGGGACAAATTCGGTCATTCTCAACGAGAGATAATACAACGCATCAATTTTATACCTTTAATCCAATACATATATTTTTCAACATCCGATATCTCAATTCAATTTATCATATTTATGATATCATTGGCGGACACAACTCAATCAATCTATTTTCCAACATCTGATATCTCAATTTAATTTATCTATTTTATACCATCGGGACAAATTATGTCATTTTCAACGAGACATAATACAATGCATCTATTACATACCATTAACCCATCTATTTTCCAACATCCGATATCTCAATTCAATCCATCTATTTTCCAACATCCGATATCTCAATTCAATTTTATCAAACCGTATATGTTCAAATATCATATCCATCCAAACTATCAAGTAAATTGAAAGTGCTATGCATTCAATTCAGCATCTCATGCAAAATACGGAGAATGATGGCATAACATATCAAAATTTTCAAAATCCATTATAAATAAATCTAAAAATGGACAGAGAAACATGTAGCAGTGATTCAAAAATCAAATTTAAAAAGGTTACACATCATTATAAATTACCTCTAGTGAAGTGCATATTTAACGACATACCGATAAAAAAGCTATTATTCCAACAAACGATCCGTCAATTCAATTTATCAATAGTAAGACAACTTGATCCAAGTATCTAAAATCACTGCCAATTCTATTAGGGACAAATTGGGCCATTCTCAACGAGATAATACAATGCATCAATATTATACCATTAATCCAATCCACATATTTTTCAACATCCGATATCTCAATTCAATTTATCATATTTATGATATCCTTGGTGGACACAACTCAATCAATCTATTTTCCAACATCCGATATCTCAATTTAATTTATCTATTTTATACCATCGGGACAAATTATGCCATTTTCAACGAGACATAATACAATGAATCTATTATATACCATTAACCCATCTATTTTCCAACATCCGATATTTCAATTCAATCCATCTATTTTCCAACATCCGATATCTCAATTCAATTTTATCAAACCGTATATGTTCAAATATCATATTCATGCATACTATCAAGTAAATTGAAAGTGCTATGTATTCAATTCAGCATCTCTTGCAAAATAAGGAGAATGATAACATAACATATCAAAATTTTCAAAATCCATCATAAACAAATCTTAAAATGGACAGAGAAACATGTAGCAATGATTCAATAATCAAATTTAAAAAGGTTACACATCATTATAAATTACCTGTAGTGAAGTGCATATTTATCGACATACCGATAAAAAAAGTATCATTCCAACAAATGATCAGTCAATTTAATTTATCAAGATTAAGACAACTTGATCCAAGTATCTAAAATGATTTCCAATCCTATTCGGGTCAAATTCAGTCATTCTCAACGAGACATAATACAATGCATCAATTGTATACCATTAATCCAATCCATATATTTTTCAACATCCGATATCTCAATTCAATTTATCATATTTATGATATCCTTGGTGGACACAACTCAATCAATCTATTTTCCAACATCCGATATCTCAATTTAATTTATCTATTTTATACCATCGGGACAAATTATGTCATTCTCAACGAGATATAATACAATGCATCTATTATATACCATTAATCCATCTATTTTCCAACATCCGATATCTCAATTCAATTTTATCAAACCGTATATGTTCAAATATCATATCCATGCAAACTATCAAGTAAATTGAAAGTGTTATGCATTCAATTCAGCATCTCATGCAAAATACGGAGAATGATGGCATAACATATCAAAATTTTCAAAATCAATCATAAACAAATCTTAAAATGGACATAGAAACATGTAGCATTGATTCAAAAATCAAATTTAAAAAGGTTACACATCATTATAAATTACCTCTAGTGAAATGCATATTTAACTGCATACCGATGATAAAACTATCATTCCAACAAACGATTCGTCAATTCAATTTATCAAGATTAAGACAACTTGATCCAAGTATCTAAAATCATTTGCAATCCTATTCGGGACAAATTCGGTCATTCTCAACGATAGATAATACAATGCATCAATTTTATACCTTTAATCCAATCCATATATTTTTCAACATCCGATATCTCAATTCAATTTATCATATTTATGATATCATTGGGGGACACAACTCAATCAATCTATTTTCCAACATCCGATATCTCAACTTAATTTATCTATTTTATACCATCGGGACAAATTATGCCATTCTCAACGAGACATAATACAATGAATCTATTATATACCATTAATCCATCTATTTTCCAACATCCGATATTTCAATTCAATCCATCTATTTTCCAACATCCGATATCTCAATTCAATTTTATCAAACCGTATATGTTAAAATATCATATTCATGCATACTATCAAGTAAATTGAAAGTGCTATGTATTCAATTCAGCATCTCTTGCAAAATAAGGAGAATGATAGCATAACATATCAAAATTTTCAAAATCCATCATAAACAAATCTTAAAATGGACAGAGAAACATGTAGCAATGATTCAATAATCAAATTTAAAAAGGTTACACATCATTATAAATTACCTGTAGTGAAGTGCATATTTAACGACATACCGATAAAAAAGGTATCATTCCAACAAATGATCTGTCAATTCAATTTATCAAGATTAAGACAACTTGATCCAAGTATCTAAAATGATTTCCAATCCTATTCGGGTCAAATTCAGTCATTTTCAACGAGACATAATACAATGCATCAATTGTATACCATTAATCCAATCCATATATTTTTCAACATCCGATATCTCAATTCAATTTATCATATTTATGATATCATTGGGCGACACAACTCAATCAATCTATTTTCCAACATCCGATATCTCAACTTAATTTATCTATTTTATACCATCGGGACAAATTATGCCATTTTCAACGAGACATAATACAATGAATCTATTATATACCATTAACCCATCTATTTTCCAACATCCGATATTTCAATTCAATCCATCTATTTTCCAACATCCGATATCTCAATTCAAGTTTATCAAACCGTATATGTTCAAATATCATATTCATGCATACTATCAAGTAAATAGAAAGTGCTATGTATTCAATTCAGCATCTCTTGCAAAATAAGGAGAATGATAACATAACATATCAAAATTTTCAAAATCCATCATAAACAAATCTTAAAATGGACAGAGAAACATGTAGCAATGATTCAATAATCAAATTTAAAAAGGTTACACATCATTATAAATTACCTGTAGTGAAGTGCATATTTATCGACATACCGATAAAAAAGGTATCATTCCAACAAATGATCAGTCAATTCAATTTATCAAGATTAAGACAACTTGATCCAAGTATCTAAAATGATTTCCAATCCTATTCGGGTCAAATTCAGTCATTCTCAACGAGACATAATACAATGCATCAATTGTATACCATTAATCCAATCCATATATTTTTCAACATCCGATATCTCAATTCAATTTATCATATTTATGATATCCTTGGTGGACACAACTCAATCAATCTATTTTCCAACATCCGATATCTCAATTTAATTTATCTATTTTATACCATCGGGACAAATTATGTCATTCTCAACGAGATATAATACAATGCATCTATTATATACCATTAATCTATCTATTTTCCAACATCCGATATCTCAATTCAATTTTATCAAACCGTATATGTTCAAATATCATATCCATGCAAACTATCAAGTAAATTGAAAGTGTTATGCATTCAATTCAGCATCTCATGCAAAATACGGAGAATGATGGCATAACATATCAAAATTTTCAAAATCAATCATAAACAAATCTTAAAATGGACATAGAAACATGTAGCATTGATTCAAAAATCAAATTTAAAAAGGTTACACATCATTATAAATTACCTCTAGTGAAATGCATATTTAACGGCATACCGATGATAAAACTATCATTCCAACAAACGATTCGTCAATTCAATTTATCAAGATTAAGACAACTTGATCCAAGTATCTAAAATGATTTCCAATCCTATTCGGGACAAATTCGGTCATTCTCAACGAGAGATAATACAAAGCATCAATTTTATACCTTTAATCCAATACATATATTTTTCAACATCCGATATCTCAATTCAATTTATCATATTTATGATATCATTGGCGGACACAACTCAATCAATCTATTTTCCAACATCCGATATCTCAATTTAATTTATCTATTTTATACCATCGGGACAAATTATGTTATTTTCAACGAGACATAATACAATGCATCTATTACATACCATTAACCCATCTATTTTCCAACAACCGATATCTCAATTCAATCCATCTATTTTCCATCATCCGATATCTCAATTCAATTTTATCAAACCGTATATGTTCAAATATCATATTCATCCAAACTATCAAGTAAATTGAAAGTGCTATGCATTCAATTCAGCATCTCATGCAAAATACGGAGAATGATGGCATAACATATCAAAATTTTCAAAATCCATCATAAATAAATCTAAAAATGGACAGAGAAACATGTAGCAGTGATTCAAAAATCAAATTTAAAAAGGTTACACATCATTATAAATTACCTCTAGTGAAGTGCATATTTAACGACATACCGATAAAAAAGCTATTATTCCAACAAACGATCCGTCAATTCAATTTATCAATAGTAAGACAACTTGATCCAGGTATCTAAAATCACTGCCAATTCTATTCGGGACAAATTGGGCCATTCTCAACGAGATAATACAATGCATCAATTTTATACCATTAATCCAATCCACATATTTTTCAACATCCGATATCTCAATTCAATTTATCATATTTATGATATCCTTGGTGGACACAACTCAATCAATCTATTTTCCAACATTCGATATCTCAATTTAATTTATCTATTTTATACCATCGGGACAAATTATGCCATTTTCAACGAGACATAATACAATGAATCTATTATATACCATTAACCCATCTATTTTCCAACATCTGATATTTCAATTCAATCCATCTATTTTCCAACATCCGATATCTCAATTCAATTTTATCAAACCGTATATGTTCAAATATCATATTCATGCATACTATCAAGTAAATTGAAAGTGCTATGTATTCAATTCAGCATCTCTTGCAAAATAAGGAGAATGATAACATAACATATCAAAATTTTCAAAATCCATCATAAACAAATCTTAAAATGGACAGAGAAACATGTAGCAATGATTCAATAATCAAATTTAAAAAGGTTACACATCATTATAAATTACCTGTAGTGAAGTGCATATTTATCGACATACCGATAAAAAAAGTATCATTCCAACAAATGATCAGTCAATTCAATTTATCAAGATTAAGACAACTTGATCCAAGTATCTAAAATGATTTCCAATCCTATTCGGGTCAAATTCAGTCATTCTCAACGAGACATAATACAATGCATCAATTGTATACCATTAATCCAATCCATATATTTTTCAACATCCGATATCTCAATTCAATTTATCATATTTATGATATCCTTGGTGGACACAACTCAATCAATCTATTTTTCAACATCCGATATCTCAATTTAATTTATCTATTTTATACCATCGGGACAAATTATGTCATTCTCAACGAGATATAATACAATGCATCTATTATATACCATTAATCTATCTATTTTCCAACATCCGATATCTCAATTCAATTTTATCAAACCGTATATGTTCAAATATCATATCCATGCAAACTATCAAGTAAATTGAAAGTGTTATGCATTCAATTCAGCATCTCATGCAAAATGCGGAGAATGATGGCATAACATATCAAAATTTTCAAAATCAACCATAAACAAATCTTAAAATGGACATAGAAACATGTAGCATTGATTCAAAAATCAAATTTAAAAAGGTTACACATCATTATAAATTACCTGTAGTGAAGTGCATATTTATCGACATACCGATAAAAAAGGTATCATTCCAACAAATGATCAGTCAATTCAATTTATCAAGATTAAGACAACTTGATCCAAGTATCTAAAATGATTTCCAATCCTATTCGGGTCAAATTCAGTCATTCTCAACGAGACATAATACAATGCATCAATTGTATACCATTAATCCAATCCATATATTTTTCAACATCCGATATCTCAATTCAATTTATCATATTTATGATATCCTTGGTGGACACAACTCAATCAATCTATTTTCCAACATCCGATATCTCAATTTAATTTATCTATTTTATACCATCGGGACAAATTATGTCATTCTCAACGAGATATAATACAATGCATCTATTATATACCATTAATCCATCTATTTTCCAACATCCGATATCTCAATTCAATTTTATCAAACCGTATATGTTCAAATATCATATCCATGCAAACTATCAAGTAAATTGAAAGTGTTATGCATTCAATTCAGCATCTCATGCAAAATACGGAGAATGATGGCATAACATATCAAAATTTTCAAAATCAATCATAAACAAATCTTAAAATGGACATAGAAACATGTAGCATTGATTCAAAAATCAAATTTAAAAAGGTTACACATCATTATAAATTACCTCTAGTGAAATGCATAATTAACGGCATACCGATGATAAAACTATCATTCCAACAAACGATTCGTCAATTCAATTTATCAAGATTAAGACAACTTGATCCAAGTATCTAAAATCATTTGCAATCCTATTCGGGACAAATTCGGTCATTCTCAACGATAGATAATACAATGCATCAATTTTATACCTTTAATCCAATCCATATATTTTTCAACATCCGATATCTCATTTCAATTTATCATATTTATGATATCATTGGGGGACACAACTCAATCAATCTACTTTCCAACATCCGATATCTCAACTTAATTTATCTATTTTATACCATCGGGACAAATTATGCCATTCTCAACGAGACATAATACAATGAATCTATTATATACCATTAACCCATCTATTTTCCAACATCCGATATTTCAATTCAATCCATCTATTTTCCAACATCCGATATCTCAATTCAATTTTATCAAACCGTATATGTTCAAATATCATATTCATGCATACTATCAAGTAAATTGAAAGTGCTATGTATTCAATTCAGCATCTCTTGCAAAATAAGGAGAATGATAGCATAACATATCAAAATTTTCAAAATCCATCATAAACAAATCTTAAAATGGACAGAGAAACATGTAGCAATGATTCAATAATCAAATTTAAAAAGGTTACACATCATTATAAATTACCTGTAGTGAAGTGCATATTTAACGACATACCGATAAAAAAGGTATCATTCCAACAAATGATCTGTCAATTCAATTTATCAAGATTAAGACAACTTGATCCAAGTATCTAAAATGATTTCCAATCCTATTCGGGTCAAATTCAGTCATTCTCAACGAGACATAATACAATGCATCAATTGTATACCATTAATCCAATCCATATATTTGTCAACATCCGATATCTCAATTCAATTTATCATATTTATGATATCATTGGGGGACACAACTCAATCAATCTATTTTCCAACATCCGATATCTCAACTTAATTTATCTATTTTATACCATCGGGACAAATTATGCCATTTTCAACGAGACATAATACAATGAATCTATTATATACCATTAACCCATCTATTTTCCAACATCCGATATTTCAATTCTATCCATCTATTTTCCAACATCCGATATCTCAATTCAATTTTATCAAACCGTATATGTTCAAATATCATATTCATGCATACTATCAAGTAAATTGAAAGTGCTATGTATTCAATTCAGCATCTCTTGCAAAATAAGGAGAATGATAACATAACATATCAAAATTTTCAAAATCCATCATAAACAAATCTTAAAATGGACAGAGAAACATGTAGCAATGATTCAATAATCAAATTTAAAAAGGTTACACATCATTATAAATTACCTGTAGTGAAGTGCATATTTATCGACATACCGATAAAAAAGGTATCATTCCAACAAATGATCAGTCAATTCAATTTATCAAGATTAAGACAACTTGATCCAAGTAACTAAAATGATTTCCAATCCTATTCGGGTCAAATTCAGTCATTCTCAACGAGACATAATACAATGCATCAATTGTATACCATTAATCCAATCCATATATTTTTCAACATCCGATATCTCAATTCAATTTATCATATTTATGATATCCTTGGTGGACACAACTCAATCAATCTATTTTCCAACATCCGATATCTCAATTTAATTTATCTATTTTATACCATCGGGACAAATTATGTCATTCTCAACGAGATATAATACAATGCATCTATTATATACCATTAATCCATCTATTTTCCAACATCCGATATCTCAATTCAATTTTATCAAACCGTATATGTTCAAATATCATATCCATGCAAATTATCAAGTAAATTGAAAGTGCTATGCATTCAATTCAGCATCTCATGCAAAATACGGAGAATGATGGCATAACATATCAAAATTTTCAAAATCAATCATAAACAAATCTTAAAATGGACATAGAAACATGTAGCATTGATTCAAAAATCAAATTTAAAAAGGTTACACATCATTATAAATTACCTCTAGTGAAATGCATATTTAACGGCATACCGCTGATAAAACTATCATTCCAACAAACGATTCGTCAATTCAATTTATCAAGATTAAGACAAATTGATCCAAGTATCTAAAATCATTTCCAATCCTATTCGGGTCAAATTCGGTCATTCTCAACGATAGATAATACAATGCATCAATTTTATACCTTTAATCCAATCCATATATTTTTCAACATCCGATATCTCATTTCAATTTATCATATTTATGATATCATTGGGGGACACAACTCAATCAATCTATTTTCCAACATCCGATATCTCAACTTAATTTATCTATTTTATACCATCGGGACAAATTATGCCATTCTCAACGAGACATAATACAATGAATCTATTATATACCATTAACCCATCTATTTTCCAACATCCGATATTTCAATTCAATCCATCTATTTTCCAACATCCGATATCTCAATTCAATTTTATCAAACCGTATATGTTCAAATATCATATTCATGCATACTATCAAGTAAATTGAAAGTGCTATGTATTCAATTCAGCATCTCTTGCAAAATAAGGAGAATGATAGCATAACATATCAAAATTTTCAAAATCCATCATAAACAAATCTTAAAATGGACAGAGAAACATGTAGCAATGATTCAATAATCAAATTTAAAAAGGTTACACATCATTATAAATTACCTGTAGTGAAGTGCATATTTAACGACATACCGATAAAAAAGGTATCATTCCAACAAATGATCTGTGAATTCAATTTATCAAGATTAAGACAACTTGATCCAAGTATCTAAAATGATTTCCAATCCTATTCGGGTCAAATTCAGTCATTCTCAACGAGACATAATACAATGCATCAATTGTATACCATTAATCCAATCCATATATTTTTCAACATCCGATATCTCAATTCAATTTATCATATTTATGATATCATTGGGGGACACAACTCAATCAATCTATTTTCCAACATCCGATATCTCAACTTAATTTATCTATTTTATACCATCGGGACAAATTATGCCATTTTCAACGAGACATAATACAATGAATCTATTATATACCATTAACCCATCTATTTTCCAACATCCGATATTTCAATTCTATCCATCTATTTTCCAACATCCGATATCTCAATTCAATTTTATCAAACCGTATATGTTCAAATATCATATTCATGCATACTATCAAGTAAATTGAAAGTGCTATGTATTCAATTCAGCATCTCTTGCAAAATAAGGAGAATGATAACATAACATATCAAAATTTTCAAAATCCATCATAAACAAATCTTAAAATGGACAGAGAAACATGTAGCAATGATTCAATAATCAAATTTAAAAAGGCTACACATCATTATAAATTACCTGTAGTGAAGTGCATATTTAACGACATACCGATAAAAAAGGTATCATTCCAACAAATGATCTGTCAATTCAATTTATCAAGATTAAGACAACTTGATCCAAGTATCTAAAATGATTTCCAATCCTATTCGGGTCAAATTCAGTCATTCTCAACGAGACATAATACAATGCATCAATTGTATACCATTAATCCAATCCATATATTTTTCAACATCCGATATCTCAATTCAATTTATCATATTTATGATATCATTGGGGGACACAACTCAATCAATCTATTTTCCAACATCCGATATCTCAACTTAATTTATCTATTTTATACCATCGGGACAAATTATGCCATTTTCAACGAGACATAATACAAAGAATCTATTATATACCATTAACCCATCTATTTTCCAACATCCGATATTTCAATTCTATCCATCTATTTTCCAACATCCGATATCTCAATTCAATTTTATCAAACCGTATATGTTCAAATATCATATTCATGCATACTATCAAGTAAATTGAAAGTGCTATGTATTCAATTCAGCATCTCTTGCAAAATAAGGAGAATGATAACATAACATATCAAAATTTTCAAAATCCATCATAAACAAATCTTAAAATGGACAGAGAAACATGTAGCAATGATTCAATAATCAAATTTAAAAAGGTTACACATCATTATAAATTACCTGTAGTGAAGTGCATATTTATCGACATACCGATAAAAAAGGTATCATTCCAACAAATGATCAGTCAATTCAATTTATCAAGATTAAGACAACTTGATCCAAGTATCTAAAATGATTTCCAATCCTATTCGGGTCAAATTCAGTCATTCTCAACGAGACATAATACAATGCATCAATTGTATACCATTAATCCAATCCATATATTTTTCAACATCCGATATCTCAATTCAATTTATCATATTTATGATATCCTTGGTGGACACAACTCAATCAATCTATTTTCCAACATCCGATATCTCAATTTAATTTATCTATTTTATACCATCGGGACAAATTATGTCATTCTCAACGAGATATAATACAATGCATCTATTATATACCATTAATCCATCTATTTTCCAACATCCGATATCTCAATTCAATTTTATCAAACCGTATATGTTCAAATATCATATCCATGCAAACTATCAAGTAAATTGAAAGTGCTATGCATTCAATTCAGCATCTCATGCAAAATACGGAGAATGATGGCATAACATATCAAAATTTTCAAAATCAATCATAAACAAATCTTAAAATGGACATAGAAACATGTAGCATTGATTCAAAAATCAAATTTAAAAAGGTTACACATCATTATAAATTACCTCTAGTGAAATGCATATTTAACGGCATACCGCTGATAAAACTATCATTCCAACAAACGATTCGTCAATTCAATTTATCAAGATTAAGACAAATTGATCCAAGTATCTAAAATCATTTCAAATCCTATTCGGGACAAATTCAGTCATTCTCAACGAGAGATAATACAATGCATCAATTTTATACCTTTAATCCAATCCATATATTTTTCAACATCCGATATCTCAATTCAATTTATCATATTTATGATATCATTGGCGGACACAACTCAATCAATCTATTTTCCAACATCCGATATCTCAATTTAATTTATCTATTTTATACCATCGGGACAAATTATGTCATTTTCAACGAGACATAATACAATGCATCTATTACATACCATTAACCCATCTATTTTCCAACATCCGATATCTCAATTCAATCCATCTATTTTCCAACATCCGATATCTCAATTCAATTTTATCAAACCGTATATGTTCAAATATCATATCCATGCAAACTATCAAGTAAATTGAAAGTGCTATGCATTCAATTCAGCATCTCATGCAAAATACGGAGAATGATGGCATAACATATAAAAATTTTCAAAATCCATCATAAATAAATCTAAAAATGGACAGAGAAACATGTAGCAGTGATTCAAAAATCAAATTTAAAAAGGTTACACATCATTATAAATTACCTCTAGTGAAATGCATATTTAACGACATACCGATAAAAAAGCTATTATTCCAACAAACGATCCGTCAAGTCAATTTATCAATAGTAAGACAACTTGATCCAAGTATCTAAAATCACTGCCAATTCTATTCGGGACAAATTGGGCCATTCTCAACGAGATAATACAATGCATCAATTTTATACCATTAATCCAATCCACATATTTTTCAACATCCGATATCTCAATTCAATTTATCATATTTATGATATCCTTGGTGGACACAACTCAATCAATCTATTTTCCAACATCCGGTATCTCAATTTAATTTATCTATTTTATATCATCGGGACAAATTATGCCATTTTCAACGAGACATAATACAATGAATCTATTATATACCATTAACCCATCTATTTTCCAACATCCGATATTTCAATTCAATCCATCTATTTTCCAACATCCGATATCTCAATTCAATTTTATCAAACCGTATATGTTCAAATATCATATTCATGCATACTATCAAGTAAATTGAAAGTGCTATGTATTCAATTCAGCATCTCTTGCAAAATAAGGAGAATGATAACATAACATATCAAAATTTTCAAAATCCATCATAAACAAATCTTAAAATGGACAGAGAAACATGTAGCAATGATTCAATAATCAAATTTAAAAAGGTTACACATCATTATAAATTACCTGTAGTGAAGTGCATATTTATCGACATACCGATAAAAAAAGTATCATTCCAACAAATGATCAGTCAATTCAATTTATCAAGATTAAGACAACTTGATCCAAGTATCTAAAATGATTTCCAATCCTATTCGGGTCAAATTCAGTCATTCTCAACGAGACATAATACAATGCATCAATTGTATACCATTAATCCAATCCATATATTTTTCAACATCCGATATCTCAATTCAATTTATCATATTTATGATATCCTTGGTGGACACAACTCAATCAATCTATTTTTCAACATCCGATATCTCAATTTAATTTATCTATTTTATACCATCGGGACAAATTATGTCATTCTCAACGAGATATAATACAATGCATCTATTATATACCATTAATCTATCTATTTTCCAACATCCGATATCTCAATTCAATTTTATCAAACCGTATATGTTCAAATATCATATCCATGCAAACTATCAAGTAAATTGAAAGTGTTATGCATTCAATTCAGCATCTCATGCAAAATACGGAGAATGATGGCATAACATATCAAAATTTTCAAAATCAATCATAAACAAATCTTAAAATGGACATAGAAACATGTAGCATTGATTCAAAAATCAAATTTAAAAAGGTTACACATCATTATAAATTACCTCTAGTGAAATGCATAATTAACGGCATACCGATGATAAAACTATCATTCCAACAAACGATTCGTCAATTCAATTTATCAAGATTAAGACAACTTGATCCAAGTATCAAAAATAATTTGCAATCCTATTCGGGACAAATTCGGTCATTCTCAACGATAGATAATACAATGCATCAATTTTATACCTTTAATCCAATCCATATATTTTTCAACATCCGATATCTCAATTCAATTTATCATATTTATGATATCATTGGGGGACACAACTCAATCAATCTATTTTCCAACATCCGATATCTCAACTTAATTTATCTATTTTATACCATCGGGACAAATTATGCCATTCTCAACGAGACATAATACAATGAATCAATTATATACCATTAACCCATCTATTTTCCAACATCCGATATTTCAATTCAATCCATTTATTTTCCAACATCCGATATCTCAATTCAATTTTATCAAACCGTATATGTTCAAATATCATATTCATGCATACTATCAAGTAAATTGAAAGTGCTATGTATTCAATTCAGCATCTCTTGCAAAATAAGGAGAATGATAGCATAACATATCAAAATTTTCAAAATCCATCATAAACAAATCTTAAAATGGACAGAGAAACATGTAGCAATGATTCAATAATCAAATTTAAAAAGGTTACACATCATTATAAATTACCTGTAGTGAAGTGCATATTTAACGACATACCGATAAAAAAGGTATCATTCCAACAAATGATCTGTCAATTCAATTTATCAAGATTAAGACAACTTGATCCAAGTATCTAAAATGATTTCCAATCCTATTCGGGTCAAATTCAGTCATTCTCAACGAGACATAATACAATGCATCAATTGTATACCATTAATCCAATCCATATATTTTTCAACATCCGATATCTCAATTCAATTTATCATATTTATGATATCATTGGGGGACACAACTCAATCAATCTATTTTCCAACATCCGATATCTCAACTTAATTTATCTATTTTATACCATCGGGACAAATTATGCCATTTTCAACGAGACATAATACAATGAATCTATTATATACCATTAACCCATCTATTTTCCAACATCCGATATTTCAATTCAATCCATCTATTTTCCAACATCCGATATCTCAATTCAATTTTATCAAACCGTATATGTTCAAATATCATATTCATGCATACTATCAAGTAAATTGAAAGTGGTATGTATTCAATTCAGCATCTCTTGCAAAATAAGGAGAATGATAACATAACATATCAAAATTTTCAAAATCCATCATAAACAAATCTTAAAATGGACAGAGAAACATGTAGCAATGATTCAATAATCAAATTTAAAAAGGTTACACATCATTATAAATTACCTGTACTGAAGTGCATATTTATCGACATACCGATAAAAAAGGTATCATTCCAACAAATGATCAGTCAATTCAATTTATCAAGATTAAGACAACTTGATCCAAGTATCTAAAATGATTTCCAATCCTATTCGGGTCAAATTCAGTCATTCTCAATGAGACATAATACAATGCATCAATTGTATACCATTAATCCAATCCATATATTTTTCAACATCCGATATCTCAATTCAATTTATCATATTTATGATATCCTTGGTGGACACAACTCAATCAATCTATTTTCCAACATCCGATATCTCAATTTAATTTATCTATTTTATACCATCGGGACAAATTATGTCATTCTCAACGAGATATAATACAATGCATCTATTATATACCATTAATCCATCTATTTTCCAACATCCGATATCTCAATTCAATTTTATCAAACCGTATATGTTCAAATATCATATCCATGCAAACTATCAAGTAAATTGAAAGTGCTATGCATTCAATTCAGCATCTCATGCAAAATACGGAGAACGATGGCATAACATATCAAAATTTTCAAAATCAATCATAAACAAATCTTAAAATGGACATAGAAACATGTAGCATTGATTCAAAAATCAAATTTAAAAAGGTTACACATCATTATAAATTACCTCTAGTGAAATGCATATTTAACGGCATACCGATGATAAAACTATCATTCCAACAAACGATTCGTCAATTCAATTTATAAAGATTAAGACAACTTGATCCAAGTATCTAAAATCATTTCCAATCCTATTCGGGACAAATTCGGTCATTCTCAACGAGAGATAATACAATGCATCAATTTTATACCTTTAATCCAATCCATATATTTTTCAACATCCGATATCTCAATTCAATTTATCATATTTATGATATCATTGGGGGACACAACTCAATCAATCTATTTTCCAACATCCGATATCTCAACTTAATTTATCTATTTTATACCATCGGGACAAATTATGCCATTTTCAACGAGACATAATACAATGAATCTATTATATACCATTAACCCATCTATTTTCCAACATCCGATATTTCAATTCAATCCATCTATTTTCCAACATCCGATATCTCAATTCAATTTTATCAAACCGTATATGTTCAAATATCATATTCATGCATACTATCAAGTAAATTGAAAGTGTTATGTATTCAATTCAGCATCTCTTGCAAAATAAGGAGAATGATAGCATAACATATCAAAATTTTCAAAATCCATCATAAACAAATCTTAAAATGGACAGAGAAACATGTAGCAATGATTTAATAATCAAATTTAAAAAGGTTACACATCATTATAAATTACCTGTAGTGAAGTGCATATTTAACGACATACCGATAAAAAAGGTATCATTCCAACAAATGATCTGTCAATTCAATTTATCAAGATTAAGACAACTTGATCCAAGTATCTAAAATGATTTCCAATCCTATTCGGGTCAAATTCAGTCATTCTCAACGAGACATAATACAATGCATCAATTGTATACCATTAATCCAATCCATATATTTTTCAACATCCGATATCTCAATTCAATTTATCATATTTATGATATCATTGGGGGACACAACTCAATCAATCTATTTTCCAACATCTGATATCTCAAATTAATTTATCTATTTTATACCATCGGGACAAATTATGCCATTCTCAACGAGACATAATACAATGAATCTATTATATACCATTAACCCATCTATTTTCCAACATCCGATATTTCAATTCAATCCATCTATTTTCCAACATCCGATATCTCAATTCAATTTTATCAAACCGTATATGTTCAAATATCATATTCATGCATACTATCAAGTAAATTGAAAGTGCTATGTATTCAATTCAGCATCTCTTGCAAAATAAGGAGAATGATAGCATAACATATCAAAATTTTCAAAATCCATCATAAACAAATCTTAAAATGGACAGAGAAACATGTAGCAATGATTCAATAATCAAATTTAAAAAGGTTACACATCCTTATAAATTACCTGTAGTGAAGTGCATATTTAACAACATACCGATAAAAAAGGTATCATTCCAACAAACGATTCGTCAATTTAATTTATCATGATTAAGACAAATTGATCCAGGTATCTAAAATCATTTCAAACCCTATTCGGGACAAATTCGGTCATTCTCAACGAGAGATAATACAATGCATCAATTGTATACCATTAATCCAATCCATATATTTTTCAACATCCGATATCTCAATTCAATTTATCATATTTATGATATCATTGGGGGACACAACTCAATCAATCTATTTTCCAACATCCGATATCTCAACTTAATTTATCTATTTTATACCATCGGGACAAATTATGCCATTTTCAACGAGACATAATACAATGAATCTATTATATACCATTAACCCATCTATTTTCCAACATCCGATATTTCAATTCAATCCATCTATTTTCCAACATCCGATATCTCAATTCAATTTTATCAAACCGTATATGTTCAAATATCATATTCATGCATACTATCAAGTAAATTGAAAGTGCTATGTATTCAATTCAGCATCTCTTGCAAAATAAGGAGAATGATAACATAACATATCAAAATTTTCAAAATCCATCATAAACAAATCTTAAAATTGACAGAGAAACATGTAGCAATGATTCAATAATCAAATTTAAAAAGGTTACACATCATTATAAATTACCTGTAGTGAAGTGCATATTTATCGACATACCGATAAAAAAGGTATCATTCCAACAAATGATCAGTCAATTCAATTTATCAAGATTAAGACAACTTGATCCAAGTATCTAAAATGATTTCCAATCCTATTCGGGTCAAATTCAGTCATTCTCAACGAGACATAATACAATGCATCAATTGTATACCATTAATCCAATCCATATATTTTTCAACATCCGATATCTCAATTCAATTTATCATATTTATGATATCATTTGGGGACACAACTCAATCAATCTATTTTCCAACATCCGATATCTCAACTTAATTTATCTATTTTATACCATCGGGACAAATTATGTCATTCTCAACGAGACATAATACAATGAATCTATTATATACCATTAACCCATCTATTTTCCAACATCCGATATTTCAATTCAATCCATCTATTTTCCAACATCCGATATCTCAATTCAATTTTATCAAACCGTATATGTTCAAATATCATATTCATGCATACTATCAAGTAAATTGAAAGTGCTATGTATTCAATTCAGCATCTCTTGCAAAATAAGGAGAATGATAACATAACATATCAAAATTTTCAAAATCCATCATAAATAAATCTAAAAATGGACAGAGAAACATGTAGCAGTGATTCAAAAATCAAATTTAAAAAGGTTACACATCATTATAAATTACCTCTAGTGAAGTGCATATTTAACGACATACCGATAAAAAAGCTATTATTCCAACAAACGATCCGTCAATTCAATTTATCAAGAGTAAGACAACTTGATCCAAGTATCTAAAATCACTGCCAATTCTATTCGGGACAAATTGGGCCATTCTCAGCGAGATAATACAATGCATCAATTTTATACCATTAATCCAATCCATATATTTTTCAACATCCGATATCTCAATTCAATTTATCATATTTATGATATCCTTGGTGGACACAACTCAATCAATCTATTTTCCAACATCCGATATCTCAATTTAATTTATCTATTTTATACCATCGGGACAAATTATGTCATTCTCAACGAGATATAATACAATGCATCTATTATATACCATTAATCCATCTATTTTCCAACATCCGATATCTCAATTCAATTTTATCAAACCGTATATGTTCAAATATCATATCCATGCAAACTATCAAGTAAATTGAAAGTGCTATGCATTCAATTCAGCATCTCATGCAAAATACGGAGAATGATGGCATAACATATCAAAATTTTCAAAATCAATCATAAACAAATCTTAAAATGGACATAGAAACATGTAGCATTGATTCAAAAATCAAATTTAAAAAGGTTACACATCATTATAAATTACCTCTTGTGAAATGCATATTTAACGGCATACCGCTGATAAAACTATCATTCCAACAAACGATTCGTCAATTCAATTTATCAAGATTAAGACAAATTGATCCAAGTATCTAAAATCATTTCAAATCCTATTCGGGACAAATTCGGTCATTCTCAACGAGAGATAATACAATGCATCAATTTTATACCTTTAATCCAATCCATATATTTTTCAACATCCGATATCTCAATTCAATTTATCATATTTATGATATCATTGGGGGACACAACTCAATCAATCTATTTTTCAACATCCGATATCTCAACTTAATTTATCTATTTTATACCATCGGGACAAATTATGCCATTCTCAACGAGACATAATACAATGAATCTATTATATACCATTAACCCATCTATTTTCCAACATCCGATATTTCAATTCAATCCATCTATTTTCCAACATCCGATATCTCAATTCAATTTTATCAAACCGTATATGTTCAAATATCATATTCATGCATACTATCAAGTAAATTGAAAGTGCTATGTATTCAATTCAGCATCTCTTGCAAAATAAGGAGAATGATAACATAACATATCAAAATTTTCAAAATCCATCATAAATAAATCTAAAAATGGACAGAGAAACATGTAGCAGTGATTCAAAAATCAAATTTAAAAAGGTTACACATCATTATAAATTACCTCTAGTGAAGTGCATATTTAACGACATACCAATAAAAAAGCTATTATTCCAACAAACGATCCGTCAATTCAATTTATCAAGAGTAAGACAACTTGATCCAAGTATCTAAAATCACTGCCAATTCTATTCGGGACAAATTGGGCCATTCTCAGCGAGATAATACAATGCATCAATTTTATACCATTAATCCAATCCATATATTTTTCAACATCCGATATCTCAATTCAATTTATCATATTTATGATATCCTTGGTTTACACAACTCAATCAATCTATTTTCCAACATCCGATATCTCAATTTAATTTATCTATTTTATACCATCGGGACAAATTATGTCATTCTCAACGAGATATAATACAATGCAACGATTATATACCATTAATCCATCTATTTTCCAACATCCGATATCTCAATTCAATTTTATCAAACCGTATATGTTCAAATATCATATCCATGCAAACTATCAAGTAAATTGAAAGTGCAATGCATTCAATTCAGCATCTCATGCAAAATACGGAGAATGATGGCATAACATATCAAAATTTTCAAAATCAATCATAAACAAATCTTAAAATGGACATAGAAACATGTAGCATTGATTCAAAAATCAAATTTAAAAAGGTTACACATCATTATAAATTACCTCTAGTGAAGTGCATATTTAACGACATACCGATAAAAAAGCTATTATTCCAACAAACGATCCGTCAATTCAATTTATCAAGAGTAAGACAACTTGATCCAAGTATCTAAAATCACTGCCAATTCTATTCGGGACAAATTGGGCCATTCTCAGCGAGATAATACAATGCATCAATTTTATACCATTAATCCAATCCATATATTTTTCAACATCCGATATCTCAATTCAATTTATCATATTTATGATATCCTTGGTGGACACAACTCAATCAATCTATTTTCCAACATCCGATATCTCAATTTAATTTATCTATTTTATACCATCGGGACAAATTATGTCATTCTCAACGAGATATAATACAATGCATCTATTATATACCATTAATCCATCTATTTTCCAACATCCGATATCTCAATTCAATTTTATCAAACCGTATATGTTCAAATATCATATCCATGCAAACTATCAAGTAAATTGAAAGTGCTATGCATTCAATTCAGCATCTCATGCAAAATACGGAGAATGATGGCATAACATATCAAAATTTTCAAAATCAATCATAAACAAATCTTAAAATCGACATAGAAACATGTAGCATTGATTCAAAAATCAAATTTAAAAAGGTTACACATCATTATAAATTACCTCTAGTGAAATGCATATTTAACGGCATACCGCTGATAAAACTATCATTCCAACAAACGATTCGTCAATTCAATTTATCAAGATTAAGACAAATTGATCCAAGTATCTAAAATCATTTCAAATCCTATTCGGGACAAATTCGGTCATTCTCAACGAGAGATAATACAATGCATCAATTTTATACCTTTAATCCAATCCATATATTTTTCAACATCCGATATCTCAATTCAATTTATCATATTTATGATATCATTGGGGGACACAACTCAATCAATCTATTTTTCAACATCCGATATCTCAACTTAATTTATCTATTTTATACCATCGGGACAAATTATGCCATTCTCAACGAGACATAATACAATGAATCTATTATATACCATTAACCCATCTATTTTCCAACATTCGATATTTCAATTCAATCCATCTATTTTCCAACATCCGATATCTCAATTCAATTTTATCAAACCGTATATGTTCAAATATCGTATTCATGCATACTATCAAGTAAACTGAAAGTGTTATGTATTCAATTCAGCATCTCTTGCAAAATAAGGAGAATGATAACATAACATATCAAAATTTTCAAAATCCATCATAAACAAATCTTAAAATGGACAGAGAAACATGTAGCAATGATTCAATAATCAAATTTAAAAAGGTTACACATCATTATAAATTACCTGTAGTGAAGTGCATATTTATCGACATACCGATAAAAAAGGTATCATTCCAACAAATGATCAGTCAATTCAATTTATCAAGATTAAGACAACTTGATCCAAGTATCTAAAATGATTTCCAATCCTATTCGGGTCAAATTCAGTCATTCTCAACGAGACATAATACAATGCATCAATTGTATACCATTAATCCAATCCATATATTTTTCAACATCCGATATCTCAATTCAATTTATCATATTTATGATATCCTTGGTGGACACAACTCAATCAATCTATTTTTCAACATCCGATATCTCAATTTAATTTATCTATTTTATACCATCGGGACAAATTATGTCATTTTCAACGAGACATAATACAATGCATCTATTACATACCATTAACCCATCTATTTTCCAACATCCGATATCTCAATTCAATCCATCTATTTTCCAACATCCGATATCTCAATTCAATTTTATCAAACCGTATATGTTCAAATATCATATCCATCCAAACTATCAAGTAAATTGAAAGTGCTATGCATTCAATTCAGCATCTCATGCAAAATACGGAGAATGATGGCATAACATATCAAAATTTTCAAAATCCATCATAAATAAATCTAAAAATGGACAAAGAAACATGTAGCAGTGATTCAAAAATCAAATTTAAAAAGGTTACACATCATTATAAATTACCTTTAGTGAAGTGCATATTTAACGACATACCGATAAAAAAGCTATTATTCCAACAAACGATCCGTCAATTCAATTTATCAAGAGTAAGACAACTTGATCCAAGTATCTAAAATCACTGCCAATTCTATTCGGGACAAATTGGGCCATTCTCAGCGAGATAATACAATGCATCAATTTTATACCATTAATCCAATCCATATATTTTTCAACATCCGATATCTCAATTCAATTTATCATATTTATGATATCCTTGGTGGACACAACTCAATCAATCTATTTTCCAACATCCGATATCTCAATTTAATTTATCTATTTTATACCATCGGGACAAATTATGTCATTCTCAACGAGATATAATACAATGCAACTATTATATACCATTAATCCATCTATTTTCCAACATCCGATATCTCAATTCAATTTTATCAAACCGTATATGTTCAAATATCATATCCATGCAAACTATCAAGTAAATTGAAAGTGCAATGCATTCAATTCAGCATCTCATGCAAAATACGGAGAATGATGGCATAACATATCAAAATTTTCAAAATCAATCATAAACAAATCTTAAAATGGATATAGAAACATGTAGCATTGATTCAAAAATCAAATTTAAAAAGGTTACACATCATTATAAATTACCTATAGTGAAATGCATATTTAACGGCATACCGCTGATAAAACTATCATTCCAACAAACGATTCGTCAATTTAATTTATCAAGATTAAGACAAATTGATCCAGGTATCTAAAATCATTTCAAATCCTATTCGGGACAAATTCGGTCATTCTCAACGAGAGATAATACAATGCATCAATTGTATACCATTAATCCAATCCATATATTTTTCAACATCCGATATCTCAATTCAATTTATCATATTTATGATATCATTGGGGGACACAACTCAATCAATCTATTTTCCAACATCCGATATCTCAACTTAATTTATCTATTTTATACCATTGGGACAAATTATGTCATTCTCAACGAGACATAATACAATGAATCTATTTTATACCATTAACCCATCTATTTTCCAACATCCGATATTTCAATTCAATCCATCAATTTTCCAACATCCGATATCTCAATTCAATTTTATCAAACCGTATATGTTCAAATATCATATCCATCCAAACTATCAAGTAAATTGAAAGTGCTATGCATTCAATTCAGCATCTCATGCAAAATACGGAGAATGATGGCATAACATATCAAAATTTTCAAAATCCATCATAAATAAATCTAAAAATGGACAGAGAAACATGTAGCAGTGATTCTAAAATCAAATTTAAAAAGGTTACACATCATTATAAATTACCTCTAGTGAAGTGCATATTTAACGACATACCGATAAAAAAGCTATTATTCCAACAAACGATCCGTCAATTCAATTTATCAAGAGTAAGACAACTTGATCCAAGTATCTAAAATCACTGCCAATTCTATTCGGGACAAATTGGGCCATTCTCAGCGAGATAATACAATGCATCAATTTTATACCATTAATCCAATCCATATATTTTTCAACATCCGATATCTCAATTCAATTTATCATATTTATGATATCCTTGGTGGACACAACTCAATCAATCTATTTTCCAACATCCGATATCTCAATTTAATTTATCTATTTTATACCATCGGGACAAATTATGTCATTCTCAACGAGATATAATACAATGCAACTATTATATACCATTAATCCATCTATTTTCCAACATCCGATATCTCAATTCAATTTTATCAAACCGTATATGTTCAAATATCATATCCATGCAAACTATCAAGTAAATTGAAAGTGCAATGCATTCAATTCAGCATCTCATGCAAAATACGGAGAATGATGGCATAACATATCAAAATTTTCAAAATCAATCATAAACAAATCTTAAAATGGATATAGAAACATGTAGCATTGATTCAAAAATCAAATTTAAAAAGGTTACACATCATTATAAATTACCTATAGTGAAATGCATATTTAACGGCATACCGCTGATAAAACTATCATTCCAACAAACGATTCGTCAATTTAATTTATCAAGATTAAGACAAATTGATCCAGGTATCTAAAATCATTTCAAATCCTATTCGGGACAAATTCGGTCATTCTCAACGAGAGATAATACAATGCATCAATTGTATACCATTAATCCAATCCATATATTTTTCAACATCCGATATCTCAATTCAATTTATCATATTTATGATATCATTGGGGGACACAACTCAATCAATCTATTTTCCAACATCCGATATCTCAACTTAATTTATCTATTTTATACCATTGGGACAAATTATGTCATTCTCAACGAGACATAATACAATGAATCTATTTTATACCATTAACCCATCTATTTTCCAACATCCGATATTTCAATTCAATCCATCAATTTTCCAACATCCGATATCTCAATTCAATTTTATCAAACCGTATATGTTCAAATATCATATCCATCCAAACTATCAAGTAAATTGAAAGTGCTATGCATTCAATTCAGCATCTCATGCAAAATACGGAGAATGATGGCATAACATATCAAAATTTTCAAAATCCATCATAAATAAATCTAAAAATGGACAGAGAAACATGTAGCAGTGATTCTAAAATCAAATTTAAAAAGGTTACACATCATTATAAATTACCTCTAGTGAAGTGCATATTTAACGACATACCGATAAAAAAGCTATTATTCCAACAAACGATCCGTCAATTCAATTTATCAAGAGTAAGACAACTTGATCCAAGTATCTAAAATCACTGCCAATTCTATTCGGGACAAATTGGGCCATTCTCAGCGAGATAATACAATGCATCAATTTTATACCATTAATCCAATCCATATATTTTTCAACATCCGATATCTCAATTCAATTTATCATATTTATGATATCCTTGGTGGACACAACTCAATCAACCTATTTTCCAACATCCGATATCTCAATTTAATTTATCTATTTTATACCATCGGGAAAAATTATGTCATTCTCAACGAGATATAATACAATGCATCTATTATATACCATTAATCCATCTATTTTCCAACATCCGATATCTCAATTCAATTTTATCAAACCGTATATGTTCAAATATCATATCCATGCAAACTATCAAGTAAATTGAAAGTGCTATGCATTCAATTCAGCATCTCATGCAAAATACGGAGAATGATGGCATAACATATCAAAATTTTCAAAATCAATCATAAACAAATCTTAAAATGGACATAGAAACATGTAGCATTGATTCAAAAATCAAATTTAAAAAGGTTACACATCATTATAAATTACCTCTAGTGAAATGCATATTTAACGGCATACCGCTGATAAAACTATCATTCCAACAAACGATTCGTCAATTCAATTTATCAAGATTAAGACAAATTGATCCAAGTATCTAAAATCATTTCAAATCCTATTCGGGACAAATTCGGTCATTCTCAACGAGAGATAATACAATGCATCAATTTTATACCTTTAATCCAATCCATATATTTTTCAACATCCGATATCTCAATTCAATTTATCATATTTATGATATCATTGGGGGACACAACTCAATCAATCTATTTTTCAACATCCGATATCTCAACTTAATTTATCTATTTTATACCATCGGGACAAATTATGCCATTCTCAACGAGACATAATACAATGAATCTATTATATACCATTAACCCATCTATTTTCCAACATTCGATATTTCAATTCAATCCATCTATTTTCCAACATCCGATATCTCAATTCAATTTTATCAAACCGTATATGTTCAAATATCGTATTCATGCATACTATCAAGTAAATTGAAAGTGTTATGTATTCAATTCAGCATCTCTTGCAAAATAAGGAGAATGATAACATAACATATCAAAATTTTCAAAATCCATCATAAACAAATCTTAAAATGGACAGAGAAACATGTAGCAATGATTCAATAATCAAATTTAAAAAGGTTACACATCATTATAAATTACCTGTAGTGAAGTGCATATTTATCGACATACCGATAAAAAAGGTATCATTCCAACAAATGATCAGTCAATTCAATTTATCAAGATTAAGACAACTTGATCCAAGTATCTAAAATGATTTCCAATCCTATTCGGGTCAAATTCAGTCATTCTCAACGAGACATAATACAATGCATCAATTGTATACCATTAATCCAATCCATATATTTTTCAACATCCGATATCTCAATTCAATTTATCATATTTATGATATCCTTGGTGGACACAACTCAATCAATCTATTTTTCAACATCCGATATCTCAATTTAATTTATCTATTTTATACCATCGGGACAAATTATGTCATTTTCAACGAGACATAATACAATGCATCTATTACATACCATTAACCCATCTATTTTCCAACATCCGATATCTCAATTCAATCCATCTATTTTCCAACATCCGATATCTCAATTCAATTTTATCAAACCGTATATGTTCAAATATCATATCCATCCAAACTATCAAGTAAATTGAAAGTGCTATGCATTCAATTCAGCATCTCATGCAAAATACGGAGAATGATGGCATAACATATCAAAATTTTCAAAATCCATCATAAATAAATCTAAAAATGGACAAAGAAACATGTAGCAGTGATTCAAAAATCAAATTTAAAAAGGTTACACATCATTATAAATTACCTTTAGTGAAGTGCATATTTAACGACATACCGATAAAAAAGCTATTATTCCAACAAACGATCCGTCAATTCAATTTATCAAGAGTAAGACAACTTGATCCAAGTATCTAAAATCACTGCCAATTCTATTCGGGACAAATTGGGCCATTCTCAGCGAGATAATACAATGCATCAATTTTATACCATTAATCCAATCCATATATTTTTCAACATCCGATATCTCAATTCAATTTATCATATTTATGATATCCTTGGTGGACACAACTCAATCAATCTATTTTCCAACATCCGATATCTCAATTTAATTTATCTATTTTATACCATCGGGACAAATTATGTCATTCTCAACGAGATATAATACAATGCAACTATTATATACCATTAATCCATCTATTTTCCAACATCCGATATCTCAATTCAATTTTATCAAACCGTATATGTTCAAATATCATATCCATGCAAACTATCAAGTAAATTGAAAGTGCAATGCATTCAATTCAGCATCTCATGCAAAATACGGAGAATGATGGCATAACATATCAAAATTTTCAAAATCAATCATAAACAAATCTTAAAATGGACATAGAAACATGTAGCATTGATTCAAAAATCAAATTTAAAAAGGTTACACATCATTATAAATTACCTATAGTGAAATGCATATTTAACGGCATACCGCTGATAAAACTATCATTCCAACAAACGATTCGTCAATTTAATTTATCAAGATTAAGACAAATTGATCCAGGTATCTAAAATCATTTCAAATCCTATTCGGGACAAATTCGGTCATTCTCAACGAGAGATAATACAATGCATCAATTGTATACCATTAATCCAATCCATATATTTTTCAACATCCGATATCTCAATTCAATTTATCATATTTATGATATCATTGGGGGACACAACTCAATCAATCTATTTTCCAACATCCGATATCTCAACTTAATTTATCTATTTTATACCATTGGGACAAATTATGTCATTCTCAACGAGACATAATACAATGAATCTATTATATACCATTAACCCATCTATTTTCCAACATCCGATATTTCAATTCAATCCATCAATTTTCCAACATCCGATATCTCAATTCAATTTTATCAAACCGTATATGTTCAAATATCATATCCATCCAAACTATCAAGTAAATTGAAAGTGCTATGCATTCAATTCAGCATCTCATGCAAAATACGGAGAATGATGGCATAACATATCAAAATTTTCAAAATCCATCATAAATAAATCTAAAAATGGACAGAGAAACATGTAGCAGTGATTCTAAAATCAAATTTAAAAAGGTTACACATCATTATAAATTACCTCTAGTGAAGTGCATATTTAACGACATACCGATAAAAAAGCTATTATTCCAACAAACGATCCGTCAATTCAATTTATCAAGAGTAAGACAACTTGATCCAAGTATCTAAAATCACTGCCAATTCTATTCGGGACAAATTGGGCCATTCTCAGCGAGATAATACAATGCATCAATTTTATACCATTAATCCAATCCATATATTTTTCAACATCCGATATCTCAATTCAATTTATCATATTTATGATATCCTTGGTGGACACAACTCAATCAACCTATTTTCCAACATCCGATATCTCAATTTAATTTATCTATTTTATACCATCGGGAAAAATTATGTCATTCTCAACGAGATATAATACAATGCATCTATTATATACCATTAATCCATCTATTTTCCAACATCCGATATCTCAATTCAATTTTATCAAACCGTATATGTTCAAATATCATATCCATGCAAACTATCAAGTAAATTGAAAGTGCTATGCATTCAATTCAGCATCTCATGCAAAATACGGAGAATGATGGCATAACATATCAAAATTTTCAAAATCAATCATAAACAAATCTTAAAATGGACATAGAAACATGTAGCATTGATTCAAAAATCAAATTTAAAAAGGTTACACATCATTATAAATTACCTCTAGTGAAATGCATATTTAACGGCATACCGCTGATAAAACTATCATTCCAACAAACGATTCGTCAATTCAATTTATCAAGATTAAGACAAATTGATCCAAGTATCTAAAATCATTTCAAATCCTATTCGGGACAAATTCGGTCATTCTCAACGAGAGATAATACAATGCATCAATTTTATACCTTTAATCCAATCCATATATTTTTCAACATCCGATATCTCAATTCAATTTATCATATTTATGATATCATTGGGGGACACAACTCAATCAATCTATTTTTCAACATCCGATATCTCAACTTAATTTATCTATTTTATACCATCGGGACAAATTATGCCATTCTCAACGAGACATAATACAATGAATCTATTATATACCATTAACCCATCTATTTTCCAACATTCGATATTTCAATTCAATCCATCTATTTTCCAACATCCGATATCTCAATTCAATTTTATCAAACCGTATATGTTCAAATATCATATTCATGCATACTATCAAGTAAATTGAAAGTGCTATGTATTCAATTCAGCATCTCTTGCAAAATAAGGAGAATGATAACATAACATATCAAAATTTTCAAAATCCATCATAAACAAATCTTAAAATGGACAGAGAAACATGTAGCAATGATTCAATAATCAAATTTAAAAAGGTTACACATCATTATAAATTACCTGTAGTGAAGTGCATATTTATCGACATACCGATAAAAAAGGTATCATTCCAACAAATGATCGGTCAATTCAAATTATCAAGATTAAGACAACTTGATCCAAGTATCTAAAATAATTTCCAATCCTATTCGGGTCAAATTCAGTCATTCTCAACGAGACATAATACAATGCATCAATTGTATACCATTAATCCAATCCATATATTATTCAACATCCGATATCTCAATTCAATTTATCATATTTATGATATCATTGGCGGACACAACTCAATCAATCTATTTTCCAACATCCGATATCTCAATTTAATTTATCTATTTTATACCATCGGGACAAATTATGTCATTCTCAACGAGACATAATACAATGCATCTATTACATACCATTAACCCATCTATTTTCCAACATCCGATATCTCAATTCAATCCATCTATTTTCCAACATCCGATATCTCAATTCAATTTTATCAAACCCTATATGTTCAAATATCATATCCATCCAAACTATCAAGTAAATTGAAAGTGTTATGCATTCAATTCAGCATCTCATGCAAAATACGGAGAATGATGGCATAAGATATCAAAATTTTCAAAATCCATCATAAATAAATCTAAAAATGGACAGAGAAACATGTAGCAGTGATTCAAAAATCAAATTTAAAAAGGTTACACATCATTATAAATTACCTCTAGTGAAGTGCATATTTAACGACATACCGATAAAAAAGCTATTATTCCAACAAACGATCCGTCAATTCAATTTATCAAGAGTAAGACAACTTGATCCAAGTATCTAAAATCACTGCCAATTCTATTCGGGACAAATTGGGCCATTCTCAACGAGATAATACAATGCATCAATTTTATACCATTAATCCAATCCATATATTTTTCAACATCCGATATCTCAATTCAATTTATCATATTTATGATATCCTTGGTGGACACAACTCAATCAATCTATTTTCCAACATCCGATATCTCAATTTAATTTATCTATTTTATACCATCGGGACAAATTATGTCATTCTCAACGAGATATAATACAATGCATCTATTATATACCATTAATCCATCTATTTTCCAACATCCGATATCTCAATTCAATTTTATCAAACCGTATATGTTCAAATATCATATCAATGCAAACTATCAAGTAAATTGAAAGTGCTATGCATTCAATTCAGCATCTCATGCAAAATACGGAGAATGATGGCATAACATATCAAAATTTTCAAAATCAATCATAAACAAATCTTAAAATGGACATAGAAACATGTAGCATTGATTCAAAAATCAAATTTAAAAAGGTTACACATCATTATAAATTACCTCTAGTGAAATGCATATTTAACGGCATACCGATGATAAAACTATCATTCCAACAAACGATTCGTCAATTCAATTTATCAAGATTAAGACAACTTGATCCAAGTTTCTAAAATCATTTCCAATCCTATTCGGGACAAATTCGGTCATTCTCAACGAGAGATAATACAACGCATCAATTTTATACCTTTAATCCAATACATATATTTTTCAACATCCGATATCTCAATTCAATTTATCATATTTATGATATCATTGGCGGACGCAACTCAATCAATCTATTTTCCAACATCCGATATCTCAATTTAATTTATCTATTTTATACCATCGGGACAAATTATGTCATTTTCAACGAGACATAATACAATGCATCTATTACATACCATTAACCCATCTATTTTCCAACATCCGATATCTCAATTCAATCCATCTATTTTCCAACATCCGATATCTCAATTCAATTTTATCAAACCGTATATGTTCAAATATCATATCCATCCAAACTATCAAGTAAATTGAAACTGCTATGCATTCAATTCAGCATCTCATGCAAAATACGGAGAATGATGGCATAACATATCAAAATTTTCAAAATCCATCATAAATAAATCTAAAAATGGACAGAGAAACATGTAGCAGTGATTCAAAAATCAAATTTAAAAAGGTTACACATCATTATAAATTACCTCTAGTGAAGTGCATATTTAACGACATACCGATAAAAAAGCTATTATTCCAACAAACGATCCGTCAATTCAATTTATCAATAGTAAGACAACTTGATCCAAGTATCTAAAATCACTGCCAATTCTATTCGGGACAAATTGGGCCATTCTCAACGAGATAATACAATGCATCAATTTTATACCATTAATCCAATCCATATATTTTTCAACATCCGATATCTCAATTCAATTTATCATATTTATGATATCCTTGGTGGACACAACTCAATCAATCTATTTTCCAACATCCGATATCTCAATTTCATTTATCTATTTTATACCATCGGGACAAATTATGTCATTCTCAACGAGATATAATACAATGCATCTATTATATACCATTAATCCATCTATTTTCCAACATCCGATATCTCAATTCAATTTTATCAAACCGTATATGTTCAAATATCATATCCATGCAAACTATCAAGTAAATTGAAAGTGCTATGCATTCAATTCAGCATCTCATGCAAAATACGGAGAATGATGGCATAACATATCAAAATTTTCAAAATCAATCATAAACAAATCTTAAAATGGACATAGAAACATGTAGCATTGATTCAAAAATCAAATTTAAAAAGGTTACACATCATTATAAATTACCTCTAGTGAAATGCATATTTAACGGCATACCGCTGATAAAACTATCATTCCAACAAACGATTCGTCAATTTAATTTATCAAGATTAAGACAAATTGATCCAGGTATCTAAAATCATTTCAAATCCTATTCGGGACAAATTCGGTCATTCTCAACGAGAGATAATACAATGCATCAATTTTATACCTTTAATCCAATCCATATATTTTTCAACATCCGATATCTCAATTCAATTTATCATATTTATGATATCATTGGGGGACACAACTCAATCAATCTATTTTCCAACATCCGATATCTCAACTTAATTTATCTATTTTATACCATCGGGACAAATTATGTCATTCACAACGAGACATAATACAATGAATCTATTATATACCATTAACCCATCTATTTTCCAACATCCGATATTTCAATTCAATCCATCAATTTTCCAATATCCGATATCTCAATTCAATTTTATCAAACCGTATATGTTCAAATATCATATCCATCCAAACTATCAAGTAAATTGAAAGTGCTATGCATTCAATTCAGCATCTCATGCAAAATACGGAGAATGATGGCATAACATATCGAAATTTTCAAAATCCATCATAAATAAATCTAAAAATGGACACAGAAACATGTAGCAGTGATTCAAAAATCAAATTTAAAAAGGTTACACATCATTATAAATTACATCTAGTGAAGTGCATATTTAACGACATACCGATAAAAAAGTTATTATTCCAACAAACGATCCGTCAATTCAATTTATCAAGAGTAAGACAACTTCATCCAAGTATCTAAAATCACTGCCAATTCTATTCGGGACAAATTGGGCCATTCTCAGCGAGATAATACAATGCATCAATTTTATACCATTAATCCAATCCATATATTTTTCAACATCCGATATCTCAATTCAATTTATCATATTTATGATATCCTTGGTGGACACAACTCAATCAATCTATTTTCCAACATCCGATATCTCAATTTCATTTATCTATTTTATACCATCGGGACAAATTATGTCATTCTCAACGAGATATAATACAATGCATCTATTATATACCATTAATCCATCTATTTTCCAACATCCAATATCTCAATTCAATTTTATCAAACCGTATATGTTCAAATATCATATCCATGCAAACTATCAAGTAAATTGAAAGTGCTATGCATTCAATTCAGCATCTCATGCAAAATACGGAGAATGATGGCATAACATATCAAAATTTTCAAAATCAATCATAAACAAATCTTAAAATGGACATAGAAACATGTAGCATTGATTCAAAAATCAAATTTAAAAAGGTTACACATCATTATAAATTACCTCTAGTGAAATGCATATTTAACGGCATACCGCTGATAAAACTATCATTCCAACAAACGATTCGTCAATTCAATTTATCAAGATTAAGACAAATTGATCCAAGTATCTAAAATCATTTCAAATCCTATTCGGGACAAATTCGGTCATTCTCAACGAGAGATAATACAATGCATCAATTTTATACCTTTAATCCAATCCATATATTTTTCAACATCCGATATCTCAATTCAATTTATCATATTTATGATATCATTGGGGGACACAACTCAATCAATCTATTTTTCAACATCCGATATCTCAACTTAATTTATCTATTTTATACCATCGGAACAAATTATGCCATTCTCAACGAGACATAATACAATGAATCTATTATATACCATTAACCCATCTATTTTCCAACATTCGATATTTCAATTCAATCCATCTATTTTCCAACATCCGATATCTCAATTCAATTTTATCAAACCGTATATGTTCAAATATCATATTCATGCATACTATCAAGTAAATTGAAAGTGCTATGTATTCAATTCAGCATCTCTTGCAAAATAAGGAGAATGATAACATAACATATCAAAATTTTCAAAATCCATCATAAACAAATCTTAAAATGGACAGAGAAACATGTAGCAATGATTCAATAATCAAATTTAAAAAGGTTACACATCATTATAAATTACCTGTAGTGAAGTGCATATTTATCGACATACCGATAAAAAAGGTATCATTCCAACAAATGATCGGTCAATTCAAATTATCAAGATTAAGACAACTTGATCCAAGTATCTAAAATAATTTCCAATCCTATTCGGGTCAAATTCAGTCATTCTCAACGAGACATAATACAATGCATCAATTGTATACCATTAATCCAATCCATATATTATTCAACATCCGATATCTCAATTCAATTTATCATATTTATGATATCATTGGCGGACACAACTCAATCAATCTATTTTCCAACATCCGATATCTCAATTTAATTTATCTATTTTATACCATCGGGACAAATTATGTCATTCTCAACGAGACATAATACAATGCATCTATTACATACCATTAACCCATCTATTTTCCAACATCCGATATCTCAATTCAATCCATCTATTTTCCAACATCCGATATCTCAATTCAATTTTATCAAACCCTATATGTTCAAATATCATATCCATCCAAACTATCAAGTAAATTGAAAGTGTTATGCATTCAATTCAGCATCTCATGCAAAATACGGAGAATGATGGCATAAGATATCAAAATTTTCAAAATCCATCATAAATAAATCTAAAAATGGACAGAGAAACATGTAGCAGTGATTCAAAAATCAAATTTAAAAAGGTTACACATCATTATAAATTACCTCTAGTGAAGTGCATATTTAACGACATACCGATAAAAAAGCTATTATTCCAACAAACGATCCGTCAATTCAATTTATCAAGAGTAAGACAACTTGATCCAAGTATCTAAAATCACTGCCAATTCTATTCGGGACAAATTGGGCCATTCTCAACGAGATAATACAATGCATCAATTTTATACCATTAATCCAATCCATATATTTTTCAACATCCGATATCTCAATTCAATTTATCATATTTATGATATCCTTGGTGGACACAACTCAATCAATCTATTTTCCAACATCCGATATCTCAATTTAATTTATCTATTTTATACCATCGGGACAAATTATGTCATTCTCAACGAGATATAATACAATGCATCTATTATATACCATTAATCCATCTATTTTCCAACATCCGATATCTCAATTCAATTTTATCAAACCGTATATGTTCAAATATCATATCAATGCAAACTATCAAGTAAATTGAAAGTGCTATGCATTCAATTCAGCATCTCATGCAAAATACGGAGAATGATGGCATAACATATCAAAATTTTCAAAATCAATCATAAACAAATCTTAAAATGGACATAGAAACATGTAGCATTGATTCAAAAATCAAATTTAAAAAGGTTACACATCATTATAAATTACCTCTAGTGAAATGCATATTTAACGGCATACCGATGATAAAACTATCATTCCAACAAACGATTCGTCAATTCAATTTATCAAGATTAAGACAACTTGATCCAAGTTTCTAAAATCATTTCCAATCCTATTCGGGACAAATTCGGTCATTCTCAACGAGAGATAATACAACGCATCAATTTTATACCTTTAATCCAATACATATATTTTTCAACATCCGATATCTCAATTCAATTTATCATATTTATGATATCATTGGCGGACGCAACTCAATCAATCTATTTTCCAACATCCGATATCTCAATTTAATTTATCTATTTTATACCATCGGGACAAATTATGTCATTTTCAACGAGACATAATACAATGCATCTATTACATACCATTAACCCATCTATTTTCCAACATCCGATATCTCAATTCAATCCATCTATTTTCCAACATCCGATATCTCAATTCAATTTTATCAAACCGTATATGTTCAAATATCATATCCATCCAAACTATCAAGTAAATTGAAACTGCTATGCATTCAATTCAGCATCTCATGCAAAATACGGAGAATGATGGCATAACATATCAAAATTTTCAAAATCCATCATAAATAAATCTAAAAATGGACAGAGAAACATGTAGCAGTGATTCAAAAATCAAATTTAAAAAGGTTACACATCATTATAAATTACCTCTAGTGAAGTGCATATTTAACGACATACCGATAAAAAAGCTATTATTCCAACAAACGATCCGTCAATTCAATTTATCAATAGTAAGACAACTTGATCCAAGTATCTAAAATCACTGCCAATTCTATTCGGGACAAATTGGGCCATTCTCAACGAGATAATACAATGCATCAATTTTATACCATTAATCCAATCCATATATTTTTCAACATCCGATATCTCAATTCAATTTATCATATTTATGATATCCTTGGTGGACACAACTCAATCAATCTATTTTCCAACATCCGATATCTCAATTTCATTTATCTATTTTATACCATCGGGACAAATTATGTCATTCTCAACGAGATATAATACAATGCATCTATTATATACCATTAATCCATCTATTTTCCAACATCCGATATCTCAATTCAATTTTATCAAACCGTATATGTTCAAATATCATATCCATGCAAACTATCAAGTAAATTGAAAGTGCTATGCATTCAATTCAGCATCTCATGCAAAATACGGAGAATGATGGCATAACATATCAAAATTTTCAAAATCAATCATAAACAAATCTTAAAATGGACATAGAAACATGTAGCATTGATTCAAAAATCAAATTTAAAAAGGTTACACATCATTATAAATTACCTCTAGTGAAATGCATATTTAACGGCATACCGCTGATAAAACTATCATTCCAACAAACGATTCGTCAATTTAATTTATCAAGATTAAGACAAATTGATCCAGGTATCTAAAATCATTTCAAATCCTATTCGGGACAAATTCGGTCATTCTCAACGAGAGATAATACAATGCATCAATTTTATACCTTTAATCCAATCCATATATTTTTCAACATCCGATATCTCAATTCAATTTATCATATTTATGATATCATTGGGGGACACAACTCAATCAATCTATTTTCCAACATCCGATATCTCAACTTAATTTATCTATTTTATACCATCGGGACAAATTATGTCATTCACAACGAGACATAATACAATGAATCTATTATATACCATTAACCCATCTATTTTCCAACATCCGATATTTCAATTCAATCCATCAATTTTCCAATATCCGATATCTCAATTCAATTTTATCAAACCGTATATGTTCAAATATCATATCCATCCAAACTATCAAGTAAATTGAAAGTGCTATGCATTCAATTCAGCATCTCATGCAAAATACGGAGAATGATGGCATAACATATCGAAATTTTCAAAATCCATCATAAATAAATCTAAAAATGGATACAGAAACATGTAGCAGTGATTCAAAAATCAAATTTAAAAAGGTTACACATCATTATAAATTACATCTAGTGAAGTGCATATTTAACGACATACCGATAAAAAAGCTATTATTCCAACAAACGATCCGTCAATTCAATTTATCAAGAGTAAGACAACTTCATCCAAGTATCTAAAATCACTGCCAATTCTATTCGGGACAAATTGGGCCATTCTCAGCGAGATAATACAATGCATCAATTTAATACCATTAATCCAATCCATATATTTTTCAACATCCGATATCTCAATTCAATTTATCATATTTATGATATCCTTGGTGGACACAACTCAATCAATCTATTTTCCAACATCCGATATCTCAATTTCATTTATCTATTTTATACCATCGGGACAAATTATGTCATTCTCAACGAGATATAATACAATGCATCTATTATATACCATTAATCCATCTATTTTCCAACATCCGATATCTCAATTCAATTTTATCAAACCGTATATGTTCAAATATCATATCCATGCAAACTATCAAGTAAATTGAAAGTGCTATGCATTCAATTCAGCATCTCATGCAAAATACGGAGAATGATGGCATAACATATCAAAATTTTCAAAATCAATCATAAACAAATCTTAAAATGGACATAGAAACATGTAGCATTGATTCAAAAATCAAATTTAAAAAGGTTACACATCATTATAAATTACCTCTAGTGAAATGCATATTTAACGGCATACCGCTGATAAAACTATCATTCCAACAAACGATTCATCAATTCAATTTATCAAGATTAAGACAAATTGATCCAAGTATCTAAAATCATTTCAAATCCTATTCGGGACAAATTCGGTCATTCTCAACGAGAGATAATACAATGCATCAATTTTATACCTTTAATCCAATCCATATATTTTTCAACATCCGATATCTCAATTCAATTTATCATATTTATGATATCATTGGGGGACACAACTCAATCAATCTATTTTTCAACATCCGATATCTCAACTTAATTTATCTATTTTATACCATCGGGACAAATTATGCCATTCTCAACGAGACATAATACAATGAATCTATTATATACCATTAACCCATCTATTTTCCAACATTCGATATTTCAATTCAATCCATCTATTTTCCAACATCCGATATCTCAATTCAATTTTATCAAACCGTATATGTTCAAATATCATATTCATGCATACTATCAAGTAAATTGAAAGTGCTATGTATTCAATTCAGCATCTCTTGCAAAATAAGGAGAATGATAACATAACATATCAAAATTTTCAAAATCCATCATAAACAAATCTTAAAATGGACAGAGAAACATGTAGCAATGATTCAATAATCAAATTTAAAAAGGTTACACATCATTATAAATTACCTGTAGTGAAGTGCATATTTATCGACATACCGATAAAAAAGGTATCATTCCAACAAATGATCGGTCAATTCAATTTATCAAGATTAAGACAACTTGATCCAAGTATCTAAAATAATTTCCAATCCTATTCGGGTCAAATTCAGTCATTCTCAACGAGACATAATACAATGCATCAATTGTATACCATTAATCCAATCCATATATTTTTCAACATCCGATATCTCAATTCAATTTATCATATTTATGATATCATTGGCGGACACAACTCAATCAATCTATTTTCCAACATCCGATATCTCAATTTAATTTATCTATTTTATACCATCGGGACAAATTATGTCATTCTCAACGAGACATAATACAATGCATCTATTACATACCATTAACCCATCTATTTTCCAACATCCGATATCTCAATTCAATCCATCTATTTTCCAACATCCGATATCTCAATTCAATTTTATCAAACCCTATATGTTCAAATATCATATCCATCCAAACTATCAAGTAAATTGAAAGTGTTATGCATTCAATTCAGCATCTCATGCAAAATACGGAGAATGATGGCATAAGATATCAAAATTTTCAAAATCCATCATAAATAAATCTAAAAATGGACAGAGAAACATGTAGCAGTGATTCAAAAATCAAATTTAAAAAGGTTACACATCATTATAAATTACCTCTAGTGAAGTGCATATTTAACGACATACCGATAAAAAAGCTATTATTCCAACAAACGATCCGTCAATTCAATTTATCAAGAGTAAGACAACTTGATCCAAGTATCTAAAATCACTGCCAATTCTATTCGGGACAAATTGGGCCATTCTCAACGAGATAATACAATGCATCAATTTTATACCATTAATCCAATCCATATATTTTTCAACATCCGATATCTCAATTCAATTTATCATATTTATGATATCCTTGGTGGACACAACTCAATCAATCTATTTTCCAACATCCGATATCTCAATTTAATTTATCTATTTTATACCATCGGGACAAATTATGTCATTCTCAACGAGATATAATACAATGAATCTATTATATACCATTAACCCATCTATTTTCCAACATTCGATATTTCAATTCAATCCATCTATTTTCCAACATCCGATATCTCAATTCAATTTTATCAAACCGTATATGTTCAAATATCATATTCATGCATACTATCAAGTAAATTGAAAGTGCTATGTATTCAATTCAGCATCTCTTGCAAAATAAGGAGAATGATAACATAACATATCAAAATTTTCAAAATCCATCATAAACAAATCTTAAAATGGACAGAGAAACATGTAGCAATGATTCAATAATCAAATTTAAAAAGGTTACACATCATTATAAATTACCTGTAGTGAAATGCATATTTATCGGCATACCGCTGATAAAACTATCATTCCAACAAATGATCGGTCAATTCAATTTATCAAGATTAAGACAACTTGATCCAAGTATCTAAAATAATTTCCAATCCTATTCGGGACAAATTCGGTCATTCTCAACGAGAGATAATACAATGCATCAATTTTATACCTTTAATCCAATCCATATATTTTTCAACATCCGATATCTCAATTCAATTTATCATATTTATGATATCATTGGGGGACACAACTCAATCAATCTATTTTTAAACATCCGATATCTCAACTTAATTTATCTATTTTATACCATCGGGACAAATTATGCCATTCTCAACGAGACATAATACAATGAATCTATTATATACCATTAACCCATCTATTTTCCAACATCCGATATTTCAATTCAATCCATCTATTTTCCAACATCCGATATCTCAATTCAATTTTATCAAACCGTATATGTTCAAATATCATATTCATGCATACTATCAAGTAAATTGAAAGTGCTATGTATTCAATTCAGCATCTCTTGCAAAATAAGGAGAATGATAGCATAACATATCAAAATTTTCAAAATCCATCATAAACAAATCTTAAAATGGACAGAGAAACATGTAGCAATGATTCAATAATCAAATTTAAAAAGGTTACACATCATTATAAATTACCTGTAGCGAAGTGCATATTTATCGACATACCGATAAAAAAGGTATCATTCCAACAAATGATCGGTCAATTCAATTTATCAAGATTAAGACAACTTGATACAAGTATCTAAAATAATTTCCAATCCTATTCGGGTCAAATTCAGTCATTCTCAACGAGACATAATACAATGCATCAATTGTATACCATTAATCCAATCCATATATTTTTCAACATCCGATATCTCAATTCAATTTATCATATTTATGATATCATTGGCGGACACAACTCAATCAATCTATTTTCCAACATCCGATATCTCAATTTAATTTATCTATTTTATACCATCGGGACAAATTATGTCATTCTCAACGAGACATAATACAATGCATCTATTACATACCATTAACCCATCTATTTTCCAACATCCGATATCTCAATTCAATCCATCTATTTTCCAACATCCGATATCTCAATTCAATTTTATCAAACCCTATATGTTCAAATATCATATCCATCCAAACTATCAAGTAAATTGAAAGTGTTATGCATTCAATTCAGCATCTCATACAAAATACGGAGAATGATGGCATAAGATATCAAAATTTTCAAAATCCATCATAAATAAATCTAAAAATGGACAGAGAAACATGTAGCAGTGATTCAAAAATCAAATTTAAAAAGGTTACACATCATTATAAATTACCTCTAGTGAAGTGCATATTTAACGACATACCGATAAAAAAGCTATTATTCCAACAAACGATCCGTCAATTCAATTTATCAAGAGTAAGACAACTTGATCCAAGTATCTAAAATCACTGCCAATTCTATTCGGGACAAATTGGGCCATTCTCAACGAGATAATACAATGCATCAATTTTATACCATTAATCCAATCCATATATTTTTCAACATCCGATATCTCAATTCAATTTATCATATTTATGATATCCTTGGTGGACACAACTCAATCAATCTATTTTCCAACATCCGATATCTCAATTTAATTTATCTATTTTATACCATCGGGACAAATTATGTCATTCTCAACGAGATATAATACAATGCATCTATTATATACCATTAATCCATCTATTTTCCAACATCCGATATCTCAATTCAATTTTATCAAACCGTATATGTTCAAATATCATATCAATGCAAACTATCAAGTAAATTGAAAGTGCTATGCATTCAATTCAGCATCTCATGCAAAATACGGAGAATGATGGCATAACATATCAAAATTTTCAAAATCAATCATAAACAAATCTTAAAATGGACATAGAAACATGTAGCATTGATTCAAAAATCAAATTTAAAAAGGTTACACATCATTATAAATTACCTCTAGTGAAATGCATATTTAACGGCATACCGATGATAAAACTATCATTCCAACAAACGATTCGTCAGTTCAATTTATCAAGATTAAGACAACTTGATCCAAGTTTCTAAAATCATTTCCAATCCTATTCGGGACAAATTCGGTCATTCTCAACGAGAGATAATACAACGCATCAATTTTATACCTTTAATCCAATACATATATTTTTCAACATCCGATATCTCAATTCAATTTATCATATTTATGATATCATTGGCGGACGCAACTCAATCAATCTATTTTCCAACATCCGATATCTCAATTTAATTTATCTATTTTATACCATCGGGACAAATTATGTCATTTTCAACGAGACATAATACAATGCATCTATTACATACCATTAACCCATCTATTTTCCAACATCCGATATCTCAATTCAATCCATCTATTTTCCAACATCCGATATCTCAATTCAATTTTATCAAACCGTATATGTTCAAATATCATATCCATCCAAACTATCAAGTAAATTGAAACTGCTATGCATTCAATTCAGCATCTCATGCAAAATACGGAGAATGATGGCATAACATATCAAAATTTTCAAAATCCATCATAAATAAATCTAAAAATGGACAGAGAAACATGTAGCAGTGATTCAAAAATCAAATTTAAAAAGGTTACACATCATTATAAATTACCTCTAGTGAAGTGCATATTTAACGACATACCGATAAAAAAGCTATTATTCCAACAAACGATCCGTCAATTCAATTTATCAAGAGTAAGACAACTTGATCCAAGTATCTAAAATCACTGCCAATTCTATTCGGGACAAATTGGGCCATTCTCAGCGAGATAATACAATGCATCAATTTTATACCATTAATCCAATCCATATATTTTTCAACATCCGATATCTCAATTCAATTTATCATATTTATGATATCCTTGGTGGACACAACTCAATCAATCTATTTTCCAACATCCGATATCTCAATTTCATTTATCTATTTTATAACATCGGGACAAATTATGTCATTCTCAACGAGATATAATACAATGCATCTATTATATACCATTAATCCATCTATTTTCCAACATCCGATATCTCAATTCAATTTTATCAAACCGTATATGTTCAAATATCATATCCATGCAAACTATCAAGTAAATTGAAAGTGCTATGCATTCAATTCAGCATCTCATGCAAAATACGGAGAATGATGGCATAACATATCAAAATTTTTAAAATCAATCATAAACAAATCTTAAAATGGACATAGAAACATGTAGCATTGATTCAAAAATCAAATTTAAAAAGGTTACACATCATTATAAATTACCTCTAGTGAAATGCATATTTAACGGCATACCGCTGATAAAACTATCATTCCAACAAACGATTCGTCAATTCAATTTATCAAGATTAAGACAAATTGATCCAAGTATCTAAAATCATTTCAAATCCTATTCGGGACAAATTCGGTCATTCTCAACGAGAGATAATACAATGCATCAATTTTATACCATTAATCCAATCCATATATTTTTCAACATCCGATATCTCAATTCAATTTATCATATTTATGATATCCTTGGTGGACACAACTCAATCAATCTATTTTCCAACATCCGATATCTCAATTTAATTTATCTATTTTATACCATCGGGACAAATTATGTCATTCTCAACGAGATATAATACAATGCATCTATTATATACCATTAATCCATCTATTTTCCAACATCCGATATCTCAATTCAATTTTATCAAACCGTATATGTTCAAACATCATATCCATGCAAACTATCAAGTAAATTGAAAGTGCTATGCATTCAATTCAGCATCTAATGCAAAATACGGAGAATGATGGCATAACATATCAAAATTTTCAAAACCAATCATAAACAAATCTTAAAATGGACATAGAAACATGTAGCATTGATTCAAAAATCAAATTTAAAAAGGTTACACATCATTATAAATTACCTCTAGTGAAATGCATATTTAACGGCATACCGCTGATAAAACTATCATTCCAACAAACGATTCGTCAATTCAATTTATCAAGATTAAGACAAATTGATCCAAGTATCTAACATCATTTCAAATCCTATTCGGGACAAATTCGGTCATTCTCAACGAGAGATAATACAATGCATCAATTTTATACCTTTAATCCAATCCATATATTTTTCAACATCCGATATCTCAATTCAATTTATCATATTTATGATATCATTGGGGGACACAACTCAATCAATCTATTTTTAAACATCCGATATCTCAACTTAATTTATCTATTTTATACCATCGGGACAAATTATGACATTCTCAACGAGACATAATACAATGAATCTATTATATACCATTAACCCATCTATTTTCCAACATTCGATATTTCAATTCAATCCATCTATTTTCCAACATCCGATATCTCAATTCAATTTTATCAAACCGTATATGTTCAAATATCATATTCATGCATACTATCAAGTAAATTGAAAGTGCTATGTATTCAATTCAGCATCTCTTGCAAAATAAGGAGAATGATAACATAACATATCAAAATTTTCAAAATCCATCATAAACAAATCTTAAAATGGACAGAGAAACATGTAGCAATGATTCAATAATCAAATTTAAAAAGGTTACACATCATTATAAATTACCTGTAGCGAAGTGCATATTTATCGACATACCGATAAAAAAGGTATCATTCCAACAAATGATCGGTCAATTCAATTTATCAAGATTAAGACAACTTGATACAAGTATCTAAAATAATTTCCAATCCTATTCGGGTCAAATTCAGTCATTCTCAACGAGACATAATACAATGCATCAATTGTATACCATTAATCCAATCCATATATTTTTCAACATCCGATATCTCAATTCAATTTATCATATTTATGATATCATTGGCGGACACAACTCAATCAATCTATTTTCCAACATCTGATATCTCAATTTAATTTATCTATTTTATACCATCGGGACAAATTATGTCATTCTCAACGAGACATAATACAATGCATCTATTACATACCATTAACCCATCTATTTTCCAACATCCGATATCTCAATTCAATCCATCTATTTTCCAACATCCGATATCTCAATTCAATTTTATCAAACCCTATATGTTCAAATATCATATCCATCCAAACTATCAAGTAAATTGAAAGTGTTATGCATTCAATTCAGCATCTCATACAAAATACGGAGAATGATGGCATAAGATATCAAAATTTTCAAAATCCATCATAAATAAATCTAAAAATGGACAGAGAAACATGTAGCAGTGATTCAAAAATCAAATTTAAAAAGGTTACACATCATTATAAATTACCTCTAGTGAAGTGCATATTTAACGACATACCGATAAAAAAGCTATTATTCCAACAAACGATCCGTCAATTCAATTTATCAAGAGTAAGACAACTTGATCCAAGTATCTAAAATCACTGCCAATTCTATTCGGGACAAATTGGGCCATTCTCAACGAGATAATACAATGCATCAATTTTATACCATTAATCCAATCCATATATTTTTCAACATCCGATATCTCAATTCAATTTATCATATTTATGATATCCTTGGTGGACACAACTCAATCAATCTATTTTCCAACATCCGATATCTCAATTTAATTTATCTATTTTATACCATCGGGACAAATTATGTCATTCTCAACGAGATATAATACAATGCATCTATTATATACCATTAATCCATCTATTTTCCAACATCCGATATCTCAATTCAATTTTATCAAACCGTATATGTTCAAATATCATATCAATGCAAACTATCAAGTAAATTGAAAGTGCTATGCATTCAATTCAGCATCTCATGCAAAATACGGAGAATGATGGCATAACATATCAAAATTTTCAAAATCAATCATAAACAAATCTTAAAATGGACATAGAAACATGTAGCATTGATTCAAAAATCAAATTTAAAAAGGTTACACATCATTATAAATTACCTCTAGTGAAATGCATATTTAACGGCATACCGATGATAAAACTATCATTCCAACAAACGATTCGTCAGTTCAATTTATCAAGATTAAGACAACTTGATCCAAGTTTCTAAAATCATTTCCAATCCTATTCGGGACAAATTCGGTCATTCTCAACGAGAGATAATACAACGCATCAATTTTATACCTTTAATCCAATACATATATTTTTCAACATCCGATATCTCAATTCAATTTATCATATTTATGATATCATTGGCGGACGCAACTCAATCAATCTATTTTCCAACATCCGATATCTCAATTTAATTTATCTATTTTATACCATCGGGACAAATTATGTCATTTTCAACGAGACATAATACAATGCATCTATTACATACCATTAACCCATCTATTTTCCAACATCCGATATCTCAATTCAATCCATCTATTTTCCAACATCCGATATCTCAATTCAATTTTATCAAACCGTATATGTTCAAATATCATATCCATCCAAACTATCAAGTAAATTGAAACTGCTATGCATTCAATTCAGCATCTCATGCAAAATACGGAGAATGATGGCATAACATATCAAAATTTTCAAAATCCATCATAAATAAATCTAAAAATGGACAGAGAAACATGTAGCAGTGATTCAAAAATCAAATTTAAAAAGGTTACACATCATTATAAATTACCTCTAGTGAAGTGCATATTTAACGACATACCGATAAAAAAGCTATTATTCCAACAAACGATCCGTCAATTCAATTTATCAATAGTAAGACAACTTGATCCAAGTATCTAAAATCACTGCCAATTCTATTCGGGACAAATTGGGCCATTCTCAGCGAGATAATACAATGCATCAATTTTATACCATTAATCCAATCCATATATTTTTCAACATCCGATATCTCAATTCAATTTATCATATTTATGATATCCTTGGTGGACACAACTCAATCAATCTATTTTCCAACATCCGATATCTCAATTTCATTTATCTATTTTATACCATCGGGACAAATTATGTCATTCTCAACGAGATATAATACAATGCATCTATTATATACCATTAATCCATCTATTTTCCAACATCCGATATCTCAATTCAATTTTATCAAACCGTATATGTTCAAATATCATATCAATGCAAACTATCAAGTAAATTGAAAGTGCTATGCATTCAATTCAGCATCTCATGCAAAATACGGAGAATGATGGCATAACATATCAAAATTTTCAAAATCAATCATAAACAAATCTTAAAATGGACATAGGAACATGTAGCATTGATTCAAAAATCAAATTTAAAAAGGTTACACATCATTATAAATTACCTCTAGTGAAATGCATATTTAACGGCATACCGCTGATAAAACTATCATTCCAACAAACGATTCGTCAATTCAATTTATCAAGATTAAGACAAATTGATCCAAGTATCTAAAATCATTTCAAATCCTATTCGGGACAAATTCGGTCATTCTCAACGAGAGATAATACAATGCATCAATTTTATACCTTTAATCCAATCCATATATTTTTCAACATCCGATATCTCAATTCAATTTATCATATTTATGATATCATTGGGGGACACAACTCAATCAATCTATTTTTAAACATCCGATATCTCAACTTAATTTATCTATTTTATACCATCGGGACAAATTATGCCATTCTCAACGAGACATAATACAATGAATCTATTATATACCATTAACCCATCTATTTTCCAACATTCGATATTTCAATTCAATCCATCTATTTTCCAACATCCGATATCTCAATTCAATTTTATCAAACCGTATATGTTCAAATATAATATTCATGCATACTATCAAGTAAATTGAAAGTGCTATGTATTCAATTCAGCATCTCTTGCAAAATAAGGAGAATGATAACATAACATATCAAAATTTTCAAAATCCATCATAAACAAATCTTAAAATGGACAGAGAAACATGTAGCAATGATTCAATAATCAAATTTAAAAAGGTTACACATCATTATAAATTACCTGTAGCGAAGTGCATATTTATCGACATACCGATAAAAAAGGTATCATTCCAACAAATGATCAGTCAATTCAATTTATCAAGATTAAGACAACTTGATACAAGTATCTAAAATAATTTCCAATCCTATTCGGGTCAAATTCAGTCATTCTCAACGAGACATAATACAATGCATCAATTGTATACCATTAATCCAATCCATATATTTTTCAACATCCGATATCTCAATTCAATTTATCATATTTATGATATCATTGGCGGACACAACTCAATCAATCTATTTTCCAACATCCGATATCTCAATTTAATTTATCTATTTTATACCATCGGGACAAATTATGTCATTCTCAACGAGACATAATACAATGCATCTATTACATACCATTAACCCATCTATTTTCCAACATCCGATATCTCAATTCAATCCATCTATTTTCCAACATCCGATATCTCAATTCAATTTTATCAAACCCTATATGTTCAAATATCATATCCATCCAAACTATCAAGTAAATTGAAAGTGCTATGCATTCAATTCAGCATCTCATGCAAAATACGGAGAATGATGGCATAAGATATCAAAATTTTCAAAATCCATCATAAATAAATCTAAAAATGGACAGAGAAACATGTAGCAGTGATTCAAAAATCAAATTTAAAAAGGTTACACATCATTATAAATTACCTCTAGTGAAGTGCATATTTAACGACATACCGATAAAAAAGCTATTATTCCAACAAACGATCCGTCAATTCAATTTATCAAGAGTAAGACAACTTGATCCAAGTATCTAAAATCACTGCCAATTCTATTCGGGGCAAATTGGGCCATTCTAAACGAGATAATACAATGCATCAATTTTATACCATTAATCCAATCCATATATTTTTCAACATCCGATATCTCAATTCAATTTATCATATTTATGATATCCTTGGTGGACACAACTCAATCAATCTATTTTCCAACATCCGATATCTCAATTTAATTTATCTATTTTATACCATCGGGACAGATTATGTCATTCTCAACGAGATATAATACAATGCATCTATTATATACCATTAATCCATCTATTTTTCAACATCCGATATCTCAATTCAATTTTATCAAACCGTATATGTTCAAATATCATATCCATGCAAACTATCAAGTAAATTGAAAGTGCTATGCATTCAATTCAGCATCTCATGCAAAATACGGAGAATGATGGCATAACATATCAAAATTTTCAAAATCAATCATAAACAAATCTTAAAATGGACATAGAAACATGTAGCATTGATTCAAAAATCAAATTTAAAAAGGTTACACATCATTATAAATTACCTCTAGTGAAATGCATATTTAACGGCATACCGCTGATAAAACTATCATTCCAACAAACGATTCGTCAATTCAATTTATCAAGATTAAGACAAATTGATCCAAGTATCTAAAATCATTTCAAATCCTATTCGGGACAAATTCGGTCTTTCTCAACGAGAGATAATACAATGCATCAATTTTATACCTTTAATCCAATCCATATATTTTTCAACATCCGATATCTCAATTCAATTTATCATATTTATGATATCATTGGGGGACACAACTCAATCAATCTATTTTTCAACATCCGATATCCCAACTTAATTTATCTATTTTATACCATCGGGACAAATTATGACATTCTCAACGAGACATAATACAATGAATCTATTATATACCATTAACCCATCTATTTTCCAACATTCGATATTTCAATTCAATCCATCTATTTTCCAACATCCGATATCTCAATTCAATTTTATCAAACAGTATATGTTCAAATATCATATTCATGCATACTATCAAGTAAATTGAAAGTGCTATGTATTCAATTCAACATCTCTTGCAAAATAAGGAGAATGATAACATAACATATCTAAATTTTCAAAACCCATCATAAACAAATCTTAAAATGGACAGAGAAACATGTAGCAATGATTCAATAATCAAATTTAAAAAGGTTACACATCATTATAAATTACCTGTAGCGAAGTGCATATTTATCGACATACCGATAAAAAAGGTATCATTCCAACAAATGATCGGTCAATTCAATTTATCAAGATTAAGACAACTTGATACAAGTATCTAAAATAATTTCCAATCCTATTTGGGTCAAATTCAGTCATTCTCAACGAGACATAATACAATGCATCAATTGTATACCATTAATCCAATCCATATATTTTTCAACATCCGATATCTCAATTCAATTTATCATATTTATGATATCATTGGCGGACACAACTCAATCAATCTATTTTCCAACATCCGATATCTCAATTTAATTTATCTATTTTATACCATCGGGACAAATTATGTCATTCTCAACGAGACATAATACAATGCATCTATTACATACCATTAACCCATCTATTTTCCAACATCCGATATCTCAATTCAATCCATCTATTTTCCAACATCCGATATCTCAATTCAATTTTATCAAACCCTATATGTTCAAATATCATATCCATCCAAACTATCAAGTAAATTGAAAGTGCTATGCATTCAATTCAGCATCTCATGCAAAATACGGAGAATGATGGCATAAGATATCAAAATTTTCAAAATCCATCATAAATAAATCTAAAAATGGACAGAGAAACATGTAGCAGTGATTCAAAAATCAAATTTAAAAAGGTTACACATCATTATAAATTACCTCTAGTGAAGTGCATATTTAACGACATACCGATAAAAAAGCTATTATTCCAACAAACGATCCGTCAATTCAATTTATCAAGAGTACGACAACTTGATCCAAGTATCTAAAATCACTGCCAATTCTATTCGGGACAAATTGGGCCATTCTCAACGAGATAATACAATGCATCAATTTTATACCATTAATCCAATCCATATATTTTTCAACATCCGATATCTCAATTCAATTTATCATATTTATGATATCCTTGGTGGACACAACTCAATCAATCTATTTTCCAACATCCGATATCTCAATTTAATTTATCTATTTTATACCATCGGGACAAATTATGTCATTCTCAACGAGATATAATACAATGCATCTATTATATACCATTAATCCATCTATTTTCCAACATCCGATATCTCAATTCAATTTTATCAAACCGTATATGTTCAAATATCATATCCATGCAAACTATCAAGTAAATTGAAAGTGCTATGCATTCAATTCAGCATCTCATGCAAAATACGGAGAATGATGGCATAACATATCAAAATTTTCAAAATCAATCATAAACAAATCTTAAAATGGACATAGAAACATGTAGCATTGATTCAAAAATCAAATTTAAAAAGGTTACACATCATTATAAATTACCTCTAGTGAAATGCATATTTAACGGCATACCGCTGATAAAACTATCATTCCAACAAACGATTCGTCAATTCAATTTATCAAGATTAAGACAAATTGATCCAAGTATCTAAAATCATTTCAAATCCTATTCGGGACAAATTCGGTCATTCTCAACGAGAGATAATACAATGCATCAATTTTATACCTTTAATCCAATCCATATATTTTTCAACATTCGATATCTCAATTCAATTTATCATATTTATGATATCATTGGGGGACACAACTCAATCAATCTATTTTTCAACATCCGATATCTCAACTTAATTTATCTATTTTATACCATCGGGACAAATTATGTCATTCTCAACGAGACATAATACAATGAATCTATTATATACCATTAACCCATCTATTTTCCAACATTCGATATTTCAATTCAATCCATCTATTTTCCAACATCCGATATCTCAATTCAATTTTATCAAACCGTATATGTTCAAATATCATATTCATGCATACTATCAAGTAAATTGAAAGTGCTATGTATTCAATTCAGCATCTCTTGCAAAATAAGGAGAATGATAACATAACATATCAAAATTTTCAAAATCCATCATAAACAAATCTTAAAATGGACAGAGAAACATGTAGCAATGATTCAATAATCAAATTTAAAAAGGTTACACATCATTATAAATTACCTGTAGCGAAGTGCATATTTATCGACATACCGATAAAAAAGGTATCATTCCAACAAATGATTCGTCAATTCAATTTATCAAGATTAAGACAACTTGATCCAAGTTTCTAAAATCATTTCCAATCCTATTCGGGACAAATTCGGTCATTCTTAACGAGAGATAATACAACGCATCAATTTTATACCTTTAATCCAATACATATATTTTTCAACATCCGATATCTCAATTCAATTTATCATATTTATGATATCCTTGGTGGACACAACTCAATCAATCTATTTTCCAACATCCGATATCTCAATTTAATTTATCTATTTTATACCATCGGGACAAATTATGTCATTCTCAACGAGATATAATACAATGCATCTATTATATACCATTAATCCATCTATTTTCCAACATCCGATATCTCAATTCAATTTTATCAAACCGTATATGTTCAAATATCATATCCATGCAAACTATCAAGTAAATTGAAAGTGCTATGCATTCAATTCAGCATCTCATGCAAAATACGGAGAATGATGGCATAACATATCAAAATTTTCAAAATCAATCATAAACAAATCTTAAAATGGACATAGAAACATGTAGCATTGATTCAAAAATCAAATTTAAAAAGGTTACACATCATTATAAATTACCTCTAGTGAAATGCATATTTAACGGCATACCGATGATAAAACTATCATTCCAACAAACGATTCGTCAATTCAATTTATCAAGATTAAGACAACTTGATCCAAGTTTCTAAAATCATTTCCAATCCTATTCGGGACAAATTCGGTCATTCTTAACGAGAGATAATACAACGCATCAATTTTATACCTTTAATCCAATACATATATTTTTCAACATCCGATATCTCAATTCAATTTATCATATTTATGATATCATTGGCAGACACAACTCAATCAATCTATTTTCCAACATCCGATATCTCAATTTAATTTATCTATTTTATACCATCGGGACAAATTATGTCATTTTCAACGAAACATAATACAATGCATCTATTACATACTTTTAACCCATCTATTTTCCAACATCCGATATCTCAATTCAATCCATCTATTTTCCAACATCCGATATCTCAATTCAATTTTATCAAACCGTATATGTTCAAATATCATATCCATCCAAACTATCAAGTAAATTGAAAGTGCTATGCATTCAATTTAGCATCTCATGCAAAATACGGAGAATGATGGCATAACATATCAAAATTTTCAAAATCAATCATAAACAAATCTTAAAATGGACATAGAAACATGTAGCATTGATTCAAAAATCAAATTTAAAAAGGTTACACATCATTATAAATTACCTCTAGTGAAATGCATATTTAACGGCATACCGCTGATAAAACTATGATTCCAACAAACGATTCGTCAATTCAATTTATCAAGATTAAGACAAATTGATCCAAGTATCTAAAATCATTTCAAATCCTATTCGGGACAAATTCGGTCATTCTCAACGAGAGATAATACAATGCATCAATTTTATACCTTTAATCCAATCCATATATTTTTCAACATCCGATATCTCAATTCAATTTATCATATTTATGATATCATTGGGGGACACAACTCAATCAATCTATTTTTAAACATCCGATATCTCAACTTAATTTATCTATTTTATACCATCGGGACAAATTATGACATTCTCAACGAGACATAATACAATGCATCTATTACATACCATTAACCCATCTATTTTCCAACATCCGATATCTCAATTCAATTTTATCAAACCGTATATGTTCAAATATCATATCCATGCAAACTATCAAGTAAATTGAAAGTGCTATGCATTCAATTCAGCATCTCATGCAAAATACGGAGAATGATGGCATAACATATCAAAATTTTCAAAATCAATCATAAACAAATCTTAAAATGGACATAGAAACATGTAGCATTGATTCAAAAATCAAATTTAAAAAGGTTACACATCATTATAAATTACCTCTAGTGAAATGCATATTTAACGGCATACCGCTGATAAAACTATCATTCCAACAAACGATTCGTCAATTCAATTTATCAAGATTAAGACAAATTGATCCAAGTATCTAAAATCATTTCAAATCCTATTCGGGACAAATTCGGTCTTTCTCAACGAGAGATAATACAATGCATCAATTTTATACCTTTAATCCAATCCATATATTTTTCAACATCCGATATCTCAATTCAATTTATCATATTTATGATATCATTGGGGGACACAACTCAATCAATCTATTTTTCAACATCCGATATCTCAACTTAATTTATCTATTTTATACCATCGGGACAAATTATGACATTCTCAACGAGACATAATACAATGAATCTATTATATACCATTAACCCATCTATTTTCCAACATTCGATATTTCAATTCAATCCATCTATTTTCCAACATCCGATATCTCAATTCAATTTTATCAAACCGTATATGTTCAAATATCATATTCATGCATACTATCAAGTAAATTGAAAGTGCTATGTATTCAATTCAGCATCTCTTGCAAAATAAGGAGAATGATAACATAACATATCAAAATTTTCAAAATCCATCATAAACAAATCTTAAAATGGACAGAGAAACATGTAGCAATGATTCAATAATCAAATTTAAAAAGGTTACACATCATTATAAATTACCTGTAGCGAAGTGCATATTTATCGACATACCGATAAAAAAGGTATCATTCCAACAAATGATCGGTCAATTCAATTTATCAAGATTAAGACAACTTGATACAAGTATCTAAAATAATTTCCAATCCTATTCCGGTCAAATTCAGTCATTCTCAACGAGACATAATACAATGCATCAATTGTATACCATTAATCCAATCCATATATTTTTCAACATCCGATATCTCAATTCAATTTATCATATTTATGATATCATTGGCGGACACAACTCAATCAATCTATTTTCCAACATCCGATATCTCAATTTAATTTATCTATTTTATACCATCGGGACAAATTATGTCATTCTCAACGAGACATAATACAATGCATCTATTACATACCATTAACCCATCTATTTTCCAACATCCGATATCTCAATTCAATCCATCTATTTTCCAACATCCGATATCTCAATTCAATTTTATCAAACCCTATATGTTCAAATATCATATCCATCCAAACTATCAAGTAAATTGAAAGTGCTATGCATTCAATTCGGCATCTCATGCAAAATACGGAGAATGATGGCATAAGATATCAAAATTTTCAAAATCCATCATAAATAAATCTAAAAATGGACAGAGAAACATGTAGCAGTGATTCAAAAATCAAATTTAAAAAGGTTACACATCATTATAAATTACCTCTAGTGAAGTGCATATTTAACGACATACCGATAAAAAAGCTATTATTCCAACAACGATCCGTCAATTCAATTTATCAAGAGTACGACAACTTGATCCAAGTATCTAAAATCACTGCCAATTCTATTCGGGACAAATTGGGCCATTCTCAACGAGATAATACAATGCATCAATTTTATACCATTAATCCAATCCATATATTTTTCAACATCCGATATCTCAATTCAATTTATCATATTTATGATATCCTTGGTGGACACAACTCAATCAATCTATTTTCCAACATCCGATATCTCAATTTAATTTATCTATTTTATACCATCGGGACAAATTATGTCATTGTCAACGAGATATAATACAATGCATCTATTATATACCATTAATCCATCTATTTTCCAACATCCGATATCTCAATTCAATTTTATCAAACCGTATATGTTCAAATATCATATCAATGCGAACTATCAAGTAAATTGAAAGTGCTATGCATTCAATTCAGCATCTCATGCAAAATACGGAGAATGATGGCATAACATATCAAAATTTTCAAAATCAATCATAAACAAATCTTAAAATGGACATAGAAACATGTAGCATTGATTCTAAAATCAAATTTAAAAAGGTTACACATCATTATAAATTACCTCTAGTGAAATGCATATTTAACGGCATACCGATGATAAAACTATCATTCCAACAAACGATTCGTCAATTCAATTTATCAATATTAAGACAACTTGATCCAAGTATCTAAAATCATTTCCAATCCTATTCGGGACAAATTGGGCCATTCTCAACGAGATAATACAATGCATCAATTTTATACCATTAATCCAATCCATATATTTTTCAACATCCGATATCTCAATTCAATTTATCATATTTATGATATCCTTGGTGGACACAACTCAATCAATCTATTTTCCAACATCCGATATCTCAATTTAATTTATCTATTTTATACCATCGGGACAAATTTTGTCATTCTCAACGAGATATAATACAATGCATCTATTATATACCATTAATCCATCTATTTTCCAACATCCGATATCTCAATTCAATTTTATCAAACCGTATATGTTCAAATATCATATCAATGCGAACTATCAAGTAAATTGAAAGTGCTATGCATTCAATTCAGCATCTCTTGCAAAATAAGGAGAATGATAGCATAACATATCAAAATTTTCAAAATCAATCATAAACAAATCTTAAAATGGACATAGAAACATGTAGCAGTGATTCAAAAATCAAATTTAAAAAGGTTACACATCATTATAAATTACCTGTAGTGAAGTGCATATTTATTGACATACCGATAAAAAAGGTATCATTCCAACAAATGATCAGTCAATTCAATTTATCAAGATTAAGACAACTTGATCCAAGTATCTAAAATGATTTCCAATCCTATTCGGGTCAAATTCAGTCATTCTCAACGTGACATAATACAATGCATCAATTGTATACCATTAATCCAATCCATATATTTTTCAACATCCGATATCTCAATTCAATTTATCATATTTATGATATCCTTGGTAGACACAACTCAATCAATCTATTTTTCAACATCCGATATCTCAATTTAATTTATCTATTTTATACCATCGGGACAAATTATGTCATTTTCAACGAGACATAATACAATGCATCTATTACATACCATTAACCCATCTATTTTCCAACATCCGATATCTCAATTCAATCCATCTATTTTCCAACATCCGATATCTCAATTCAATTTTATCAAACCGTATATGTTCAAATATCATATCCATCCAAACTATCAAGTAAATTGAAAGTGCTATGCATTCAATTCAGCATCTCATGCAAAATACGGAGAATGATGGCATAACATATCAAAATTTTCAAAATCCATCACAAATAAATCTAAAAATGGATAGAGAAACATGTAGCAGTGATTCAAAAATCAAATTTAAAAAGGTTACACATCATTATAAATTACCTTTAGTGAAGTGCATATTTAACGACATACCGATAAAAAAGCTATTATTCCAACAAACGATCCGTCAATTCAATTTATCAAGAGTAAGACAACTTGATCCAAGTATCTAAAATCACTGCCAATTCTATTCGGGACAAATTGGGCCATTCTCAGCGAGATAATACAATGCATCAATTTTATACCATTAATCAAATCCATATATTTTTCAACATCCGATATCTCAATTCAATTTATCATATTTATGATATCCTTGGTGGACACAACTCAATCAATCTATTTTCCAACATCCGATATCTCAATTTAATTTATCTATTTTATACCATCGGGACAAATTATGTCATTCTCAACGAGATATAATACAATGCATCTATTATATACCATTAATCCATCTATTTTCCAACATCCGATATCTCAATTCAATTTTATCAAACCGTATATGTTCAAATATCATATCCATGCAAACTATCAAGTAAATTGAAAGTGCTATGCATTCAATTCAGCATCTCATGCAAAATACGGAGAATGATGGCATAACATATCAAAATTTTCAAAATCAATCATAAACAAATCTTAAAATGGACATAGAAACATGTAGCATTGATTCAAAAATCAAATTTAAAAAGGTTACACATCATTATAAATTACCTATAGTGAAATGCATATTTAACGGCATACCGCTGATAAAACTATCATTCCAACAAACGATTCGTCAATTTAATTTATCAGGATTAAGACAAATTGATCCAGGTATCTAAAATCATTTCAAATCCTATTCGGGACAAATTCGGTCATTCTCAACGAGAGATAATACAATGCATCAATTGTATACCATTAATCCAATCCATATATTTTTCAACATCCGATATCTCAATTCAATTTATCATATTTATGATATCATTGGGGGACACAACTCAATCAATCTATTTTCCAACATCCGATATCTCAACTTAATTTATCTATTTTATACCATCGGGACAAATTATGCCATTTTCAACGAGACATAATACAATGAATCTATTATATACCATTAACCCATCTATTTTCCAACATCCGATATTTCAATTCAATCCATCTATTTTCCAACATCCGATATCTCAATTCAATTTTATCAAACCGTATATGTTCAAATATCATATTCATGCATACTATCAAGTAAATTGAAAGTGCTATGTATTCAATTCAGCATCTCTTGCAAAATAAGGAGAATGATAACATAACATATAAAAATTTTCAAAATCCAACATAAACAAATCTTAAAATTGACAGAGAAACATGTAGCAATGATTCAATAATCAAATTTAAAAAGGTTACACATCATTATAAATTACCTGTAGTGAAGTGCATATTTATCGACATACCGATAAAAAAGGTATCATTCCAACAAATGATCAGTCAATTCAATTTATCAAGATTAAGACAACTTGATCCAAGTATCTAAAATGATTTCCAATCCTATTCGGGTCAAATTCAGTCATTCTCAACGAGACATAATACAATGCATCAATTGTATACCATTAATCCAATCCATATATTTTTCAACATCCGATATCTCAATTCAATTTATCATATTTATGATATCATTTGGGGACACAACTCAATCAATCTATTTTCCAACATCCGATATCTCAACTTAATTTATCTATTTTATACCATCGGGACAAATTATGTCATTCTCAACGAGACACAATACAATGAATCTATTATATACCATTAACCCATCTATTTTCCAACATCCGATATTTCAATTCAATCCATCAATTTTCCAACATCCGATATCTCAATTCAATTTTATCAAACCGTATATGTTCAAATATCATATCCATCCAAACTATCAAGTAAATTGAAAGTGCTATGCATTCAATTCAGCATCTCATGCAAAATACGGAGAATGATGGCATAACATATCAAAATTTTCAAAATCCATCATAAATAAATCTAAAAATGGACAGAGAAACATGTAGCAGTGATTCAAAAATCAAATTTAAAAAGGTTACACATCATTATAAATTACCTCTAGTGAAGTGCATATTTAACGACATACCGATAAAAAAGCTATTATTCCAACAAATGATCCGTCAATTCAATTTATCAAGAGTAAGACAACTTGATCCAAGTATCTAAAATCACTGCCAATTCTATTCGGGACAAATTGGGCCATTCTCAGCGAGATAATACAATGCATCAATTTTATACCATTAATCCAATCCATATATTTTTCAACATCCGATATCTCAATTCAATTTATCATATTTATGATATCCTTGGTGGACACAACTCAATCAATCTATTTTCCAACATCCGATATCTCAATTTAATTTATCTATTTTATACCATCGGGACAAATTATGTCATTCTCAACGAGATATAATACAATGCATCTATTATATACCATTAATCCATCTATTTTCCAACATCCGATATCTCAATTCAATTTTATCAAACCGTATATGTTCAAATATCATATCCATGCAAACTATCAAGTAAATTGAAAGTGCTATGCATTCAATTCAGCATCTCATGCAAAATACGGAGAATGATGGCATAACATATCAAAATTTTCAAAATCAATCATAAACAAATCTTAAAATGGACATAGAAACATGTAGCATTGATTCAAAAATCAAATTTAAAAAGGTTACACATCATTATAAATTACCTCTAGTGAAATGCATATTTAACGGCATACCGCTGATAAAACTATCATTCCAACAAACGATTCGTCAATTCAATTTATCAAGATTAAGACAAATTGATCCAAGTATCTAAAATCATTTCAAATCCTATTCGGGACAAATTCGATCATTCTCAACGAGAGATAATACAATGCATCAATTTTATACCTTTAATCCAATCCATATATTTTTCAACATCCGATATCTCAATTCAATTTATCATATTTATGATATCATTGGGGGACACAACTCAATCAATCTATTTTTCAACATCCGATATCTCAACTTAATTTATCTATTTTATACCATCGGGACAAATTATGCCATTCTCAACGAGACATAATACAATGAATCTATTATATACCATTAACCCATCTATTTTCCAACATTCGATATTTCAATTCAATCCATCTATTTTCCAACATCCGATATCTCAATTCAATTTTATCAAACCGTATATGTTCAAATATCATATTCATGCATACTATCAAGTAAATTGAAACTGCTATGTATTCAATTCAGCATCTCTTGCAAAATAAGGAGAATGATAACATAACATATCAAAATTTTCAAAATCCATCATAAACAAATCTTAAAATGGACAGAGAAACATGTAGCAATGATTCAATAATCAAATTTAAAAAGGTTACACATCATTATAAATTACCTGTAGTGAAGTGCATATTTATCGACATACCGATAAAAAAGGTATCATTCCAACAAATGATCGGTCAATTCAATTTATCAAGATTAAGACAACTTGATCCAAGTATCTAAAATAATTTCCAATCCTATTCGGGTCAAATTCAGTCATTCTCAACGAGACATAATACAATGCATCAATTGTATACCATTAATCCAATCCATATATTTTTCAACATCCGATATCTCAATTCAATTTATCATATTTATGATATCATTGGCGGACACAACTCAATCAATCTATTTTCCAACATCCGATATCTCAATTTAATTTATCTATTTTATACCATCGGGACAAATTATGTCATTCTCAACGAGACATAATACAATGCATCTATTACATACCATTAACCCATCTATTTTCCAACATCCGATATCTCAATTCAATCCATCTATTTTCCAACATCCGATATCTCAATTCAATTTTATCAAACCCTATATGTTCAAATATCATATCCATCCAAACTATCAAGTAAATTGAAAGTGTTATGCATTCAATTCAGCATCTCATGCAAAATACGGAGAATGATGGCATAAGATATCAAAATTTTCAAAATCCATCATAAATAAATCTAAATATGGACAGAGAAACATGTAGCAGTGATTCAAAAATCAAATTTAAAAAGGTTACACATCATTATAAATTACCTCTAGTGAAGTGCATATTTAACGACATACCGATAAAAAAGCTATTATTCCAACAAATGATCCGTCAATTCAATTTATCAAGAGTAAGACAACTTGATCCAAGTATCTAAAATCACTGCCAATTCTATTCGGGACAAATTGGGCCATTCTCAGCGAGATAATACAATGCATCAATTTTATACCATTAATCCAATCCATATATTTTTCAACATCCGATATCTCAATTCAATTTATCATATTTATGATATCCTTGGTGGACACAACTCAATCAATCTATTTTCCAACATCCGATATCTCAATTTAATTTATCTATTTTATACCATCGGGACAAATTATGTCATTCTCAACGAGATATAATACAATGCATCTATTATATACCATTAATCCATCTATTTTCCAACATCCGATATCTCAATTCAATTTTATCAAACCGTATATGTTCAAATATCATATCCATGCAAACTATCAAGTAAATTGAAAGTGCTATGCATTCAATTCAGCATCTCATGCAAAATACGGAGAATGATGGCATAACATATCAAAATTTTCAAAATCAATCATAAACAAATCTTAAAATGGACATAGAAACATGTAGCATTGATTCAAAAATCAAATTTAAAAAGGTTACACATCATTATAAATTACCTCTAGTGAAATGCATATTTAACGGCATACCGCTGATAAAACTATCATTCCAACAAACGATTCGTCAATTCAATTTATCAAGATTAAGACAAATTGATCCAAGTATCTAAAATCATTTCAAATCCTATTCGGGACAAATTCGGTCATTCTCAACGAGAGATAATACAATGCATCAATTTTATACCTTTAATCCAATCCATATATTTTTCAACATCCGATATCTCAATTCAATTTATCATATTTATGATATCATTGGGGGACACAACTCAATCAATCTATTTTTCAACATCCGATATCTCAACTTAATTTATCTATTTTATACCATCGGGACAAATTATGCCATTCTCAACGAGACATAATACAATGAATCTATTATATACCATTAACCCATCTATTTTCCAACATTCGATATTTCAATTCAATCCATCTATTTTCCAACATCCGATATCTCAATTCAATTTTATCAAACCGTATATGTTCAAATATCATATTCATGCATACTATCAAGTAAATTGAAAGTGCTATGTATTCAATTCAGCATCTCTTGCAAAATAAGGAGAATGATAACATAACATATCAAAATTTTCAAAATCCATCATAAACAAATCTTAAAATGGACAGAGAAACATGTAGCAATGATTCAATAATCAAATTTAAAAAGGTTACACATCATTATAAATTACCTGTAGTGAAGTGCATATTTATCGACATACCGATAAAAAAGGTATCATTCCAACAAATGATCGGTCAATTCAATTTATCAAGATTAAGACAACTTGATCCAAGTATCTAAAATAATTTCCAATCCTATTCGGGTCAAATTCAGTCATTCTCAACGAGACATAATACAATGCATCAATTGTATACCATTAATCCAATCCATATATTTTTCAACATCCGATATCTCAATTCAATTTATCATATTTATGATATCATTGGCGGACACAACTCAATCAATCTATTTTCCAACATCCGATATCTCAATTTAATTTATCTATTTTATACCATCGGGACAAATTATGTCATTCTCAACGAGACATAATACAATGCATCTATTACATACCATTAACCCATCTATTTTCCAACATCCGATATCTCAATTCAATCCATCTATTTCCCAACATCCGATATCTCAATTCAATTTTATCAAACCCTATATGTTCAAATATCATATCCATCCAAACTATCAAGTAAATTGAAAGTGTTATGCATTCAATTCAGCATCTCATGCAAAATACGGAGAATGATGGCATAAGATATCAAAATTTTCAAAATCCATCATAAATAAATCTAAAAATGGACAGAGAAACATGTAGCAGTGATTCAAAAATCAAATTTAAAAAGGTTACACATCATTATAAATTACCTCTAGTGAAGTGCATATTTAACGACATACCGATAAAAAAGCTATTATTGCAACAAACGATCCGTCAATTCAATTTATCAAGAGTAAGACAACTTGATCCAAGTATCTAAAATCACTGCCAATTCTATTCGGGACAAATTGGGCCATTCTCAACGAGATAATACAATGCATCAATTTTATACCATTAATCCAATCCATATATTTTTCAACATCCGATATCTCAATTCAATTTATCATATTTATGATATCCTTGGTGGACACAACTCAATCAATCTATTTTCCAACATCCGATATCTCAATTTAATTTATCTATTTTATACCATCGGGACAAATTATGTCATTCTCAACGAGATATAATACAATGCATCTATTATATACCATTAATCTATCTATTTTCCAACATCCGATATCTCAATTCAATTTTATCAAACCGTATATGTTCAAATATCATATCAATGCAAACTATCAAGTAAATTGAAAGTGCTATGCATTCAATTCAGCATCTCATGCAAAATACGGAGAATGATGGCATAACATATCAAAATTTTCAAAATCAATCATAAACAAATCTTTAAATGGACATAGAAACATGTAGCATTGATTCAAAAATCAAATTTAAAAAGGTTACACATCATTATAAATTACCTCTAGTGAAATGCATATTTAACGGCATACCGATGATAAAACTATCATTCCAACAAACGATTCGTCAATTCAACTTATCAAGATTAAGACAACTTGATCCAAGTTTCTAAAATCATTTCCAATCTTATTCGGGACAAATTCGGTCATTCTCAACGAGAGATAATACAACGCATCAATTTTATACCTTTAATCCAATACATATATTTTTCAACATCCGATATCTCAATTCAATTTATCATATTTATGATATCATTGGCGGACGCAACTCAATCAATCTATTTTCCAACATCCGATATCTCAATTTAATTTATCTATTTTATACCATCGGGACAAATTATGTCATTTTCAACGAGACATAATACAATGCATCTATTACATACCATTAACCCATCTATTTTCCAACATCCGATATCTCAATTCAATCCATCTATTTTCCAACATCCGATATCTCAATTCAATTTTATCAAACCGTATATGTTCAAATATCATATCCATCGAAACTATCAAGTAAATTGAAAGTGCTATGCATTCAATTCAGCATCTCATGCAAAATACGGAGAATGATGGCATAACATATCGAAATTTTCAAAATCCATCATAAATAAATCTAAAAATGGACAGAGAAACATGTAGCAGTGATTCAAAAATCAAATTTAAAAAGGTTACACATCATTATAAATTACCTCTAGTGAAGTGCATATTTAACGACATACCGATAAAAAAGCTATTATTCCAACAAACGATCCGTCAATTCAATTTATCAATAGTAAGACAACTTGATCCAAGTATCTAAAATCACTGCCAATTCTATTCGGGACAAATTGGGCCATTCTCAGCGAGATAATACAATGCATCAATTTTATACCATTAATCCAATCCATATATTTTTCAACATCCGATATCTCAATTCAATTTATCATATTTATGATATCCTTGGTGGACACAACTCAATCAATCTATTTTCCAACATCCGATATCTCAATTTAATTTATCTATTTTATACCATCGGGACAAATTATGTCATTCTCAACGAGATATAATACAATGCATCTATTATATACCATTAATCCATCTATTTTCCAACATCCGATATCTCAATTCAATTTTATCAAACCGTATATGTTCAAATATCATATCAATGCAAACTATCAAGTAAATTGAAAGTGCTATGCATTCAATTCAGCATCTCATGCAAAATACGGAGAATGATGGCATAACATATCAAAATTTTCAAAATCAATCATAAACAAATCTTAAAATGGACATAGAAACATGTAGCATTGATTCAAAAATCAAATTTAAAAAGATTACACATCATTATAAATTACCTCTAGTGAAATGCATATTTAACGGCATACCGCTGATAAAACTATCATTCCAACAAACGATTCGTCAATTCAATTTATCAAGATTAAGACAAATTGATCCAAGTATTTAACATAATTTCAAATCCTATTCGGGACAAATTCGGTCATTCTCAACGAGAGATAATACAATGCATCAATTTTATACCTTTAATCCAATCCATATATTTTTCAACATCCGATATCTCAATTCAATTTATCATATTTATGATATCATTGGGGGACACAACTCAATCAATCTATTTTTAAACATCCGATATCTCAACTTAATTTATCTATTTTATACCATCGGGACAAATTATGACATTCTCAACGAGACATAATACAATGAATCTATTATATACCATTAACCCATCTATTTTCCAACATTCGATATTTCAATTCAATCCATCTATTTTCCAACATCCGATATCTCAATTCAATTTTATCAAACCGTATATGTTCAAATATAATATTCATGCATACTATCAAGTAAATTGAAAGTGCTATGTATTCAATTCAGCATCTCTTGCAAAATAAGGAGAATGATAACATAACATATCAAAATTTTCAAAATCCATCATAAACAAATCTTAAAATGGACAGAGAAACATGTAGCAATGATTCAATAATCAAATTTAAAAAGGTTACACATCATTATAAATTACCTGTAGCGAAGTGCATATTTATCGACATACCGATAAAAAAGGTATCATTCCAACAAATGATCGGTCAATTCAATTTATCAAGATTAAGACAACTTGATACAAGTATCTAAAATAATTTCCAATCCTATTCGGGTCAAATTCAGTCATTCTCAACGAGACATAATACAATGCATCAATTGTATACCATTAATCCAATCCATATATTTTTCAACATCCGATATCTCAATTCAATTTATCATATTTATGATATCATTGGCGGACACAACTCAATCAATCTATTTTCCAACATCCGATATCTCAATTTAATTTATCTATTTTATACCATCGGGACAAATTATGTCATTCTCAACGAGACATAATACAATGCATCTATTACATACCATTAACCCATCTATTTTCCAACATCCGATATCTCAATTCAATCCATCTATTTTCCAACATCCGATATCTCAATTCAATTTTATCAAACCCTATATGTTCAAATATCATATCCATCCAAACTATCAAGTAAATTGAAAGTGCTATGCATTCAATTCAGCATCTCATGCAAAATACGGAGAATGATGGCATAAGATATCAAAATTTTCAAAATCCATCATAAATAAATCTAAAAATGGACAGAGAAACATGTAGCAGTGATTCAAAAATCAAATTTAAAAAGGTTACACATCATTATAAATTACCTCTAGTGAAGTGCATATTTAACGACATACCGATAAAAAAGCTATTATTCCAACAAACGATCCGTCAATTCAATTTATCAAGAGTAAGACAACTTGATCCAAGTATCTAAAATCACTGCCAATTCTATTCGGGGCAAATTGGGCCATTCTAAACGAGATAATACAATGCATCAATTTTATACCATTAATCCAATCCATATATTTTTCAACATCCGATATCTCAATTCAATTTATCATATTTATGATATCCTTGGTGGACACAACTCAATCAATCTATTTTCCAACATCCGATATCTCAATTTAATTTATCTATTTTATACCATCGGGACAAATTATGTCATTCTCAACGAGATATAATACAATGCATCTATTATATACCATTAATCCATCTATTTTTCAACATCCGATATCTCAATTCAATTTTATCAAACCGTATATGTTCAAATATCATATCCATGCAAACTATCAAGTAAATTGAAAGTGCTATGCATTCAATTCAGCATCTCATGCAAAATACGGAGAATGATGGCATAACATATCAAAATTTTCAAAATCAATCATAAACAAATCTTAAAATGGACATAGAAACATGTAGCATTGATTCAAAAATCAAATTTAAAAAGGTTACACATCATTATAAATTACCTCTAGTGAAATGCATATTTAACGGCATACCGCTGATAAAACTATCATTCCAACAAACGATTCGTCAATTCAATTTATCAAGATTAAGACAAATTGATCCAAGTATCTAAAATCATTTCAAATCCTATTCGGGACAAATTCGGTCTTTCTCAACGAGAGATAATACAATGCATCAATTTTATACCTTTAATCCAATCCATATATTTTTCAACATCCGATATCTCAATTCAATTTATCATATTTATGATATCATTGGGGGACACAACTCAATCAATCTATTTTTCAACATCCGATATCCCAACTTAATTTATCTATTTTATACCATCGGGACAAATTATGACATTCTCAACGAGACATAATACAATGAATCTATTATATACCATTAACCCATCTATTTTCCAACATTCGATATTTCAATTCAATCCATCTATTTTCCAACATCCGATATCTCAATTCAATTTTATCAAACAGTATATGTTCAAATATCATATTCATGCATACTATCAAGTAAATTGAAAGTGCTATGTATTCAATTCAGCATCTCTTGCAAAATAAGGAGAATGATAACATAACATATCTAAATTTTCAAAATCCATCATAAACAAATCTTAAAATGGACAGAGAAACATGTAGCAATGATTCAATAATCAAATTTAAAAAGGTTACACATCATTATAAATTACCTGTAGCGAAGTGCATATTTATCGACATACCGATAAAAAAGGTATCAATCCAACAAATGATCGGTCAATTCAATTTATCAAGATTAAGACAACTTGATACAAGTATCTAAAATAATTTCCAATCCTATTTGGGTCAAATTCAGTCATTCTCAACGAGACATAATACAATGCATCAATTGTATACCATTAATCCAATCCATATATTTTTCAACATCCGATATCTCAATTCAATTTATCATATTTATGATATCATTGGCGGACACAACTCAATCAATCTATTTTCCAACATCCGATATCTCAATTTAATTTATCTATTTTATACCATCGGGACAAATTATGTCATTCTCAACGAGACATAATACAATGCATCTATTACATACCATTAACCCATCTATTTTCCAACATCCGATATCTCAATTCAATCCATCTATTTTCCAACATCCGATATCTCAATTCAATTTTATCAAACCCTATATGTTCAAATATCATATCCATCCAAACTATCAAGTAAATTGAAAGTGCTATGCATTCAATTCGGCATCTCATGCAAAATACGGAGAATGATGGCATAAGATATCAAAATTTTCAAAATCCATCATAAATAAATCTAAAAATGGACAGAGAAACATGTAGCAGTGATTCAAAAATCAAATTTAAAAAGGTTACACATCATTATAAATTACCTCTAGTGAAGTGCATATTTAACGACATACCGATAAAAAAGCTATTATTCCAACAAACGATCCGTCAATTCAATTTATCAAGAGTACGACAACTTGATCCAAGTATCTAAAATCACTGCCAATTCTATTCGGGACAAATTGGGCCATTCTCAACGAGATAATACAATGCATCAATTTTATACCATTAATCCAATCCATATATTTTTCAACATCCGATATCTCAATTCAATTTATCATATTTATGATATCCTTGGTGGACACAACTCAATCAATCTATTTTCCAACATCCGATATCTCAATTTAATTTATCTATTTTATACCATCGGGACAAATTATGTCATTCTCAACGAGATATAATACAATGCATCTATTATATACCATTAATCCATCTATTTTCCAACATCCGATATCTCAATTCAATTTTATCAAACCGTATATGTTCAAATATCATATCCATGCAAACTATCAAGTAAATTGAAAGTGCTATGCATTCAATTCAGCATCTCATGCAAAATACGGAGAATGATGGCATAACATATCAAAATTTTCAAAATCAATCATAAACAAATCTTAAAATGGACATAGAAACATGTAGCATTGATTCAAAAATCAAATTTAAAAAGGTTACACATCATTATAAATTACCTCTAGTGAAATGCATATTTAACGGCATACCGCTGATAAAACTATCATTCCAACAAACGATTCGTCAATTCAATTTATCAAGATTAAGACAAATTGATCCAAGTATCTAAAATCATTTCAAATCCTATTCGGGACAAATTCGGTCATTCTCAACGAGAGATAATACAATGCATCAATTTTATACCTTTAATCCAATCCATATATTTTTCAACATTCGATATCTCAATTCAATTTATCATATTTATGATATCATTGGGGGACACAACTCAATCAATCTATTTTTCAACATCCGATATCTCAACTTAATTTATCTATTTTATACCATCGGGACAAATTATGTCATTCTCAACGAGACATAATACAATGAATCTATTATATACCATTAACCCATCTATTTTCCAACATTCGATATTTCAATTCAATCCATCTATTTTCCAACATCCGATATCTCAATTCAATTTTATCAAACCGTATATGTTCAAATATCATATTCATGCATACTATCAAGTAAATTGAAAGTGCTATGTATTCAATTCAGCATCTCTTGCAAAATAAGGAGAATGATAACATAACATATCAAAATTTTCAAAATCCATCATAAACAAATCTTAAAATGGACAGAGAAACATGTAGCAATGATTCAATAATCAAATTTAAAAAGGTTACACATCATTATAAATTACCTGTAGCGAAGTGCATATTTATCGACATACCGATAAAAAAGGTATCATTCCAACAAATGATTCGTCAATTCAATTTATCAAGATTAAGACAACTTGATCCAAGTTTCTAAAATCATTTCCAATCCTATTCGGGACAAATTCGGTCATTCTTAACGAGAGATAATACAACGCATCAATTTTATACCTTTAATCCAATACATATATTTTTCAACATCCGATATCTCAATTCAATTTATCATATTTATGATATCCTTGGTGGACACAACTCAATCAATCTATTTTCCAACATCCGATATCTCAATTTAATTTATCTATTTTATACCATCGGGACAAATTATGTCATTCTCAACGAGATATAATACAATGCATCTATTATATACCATTAATCCATCTATTTTCCAACATCCGATATCTCAATTCAATTTTATCAAACCGTATATGTTCAAATATCATATCCATCCAAACTATCAAGTAAATTGAAAGTGCTATGCATTCAATTCAGCATCTCATGCAAAATACGGAGAATGATGGCATAACATATCAAAATTTTCAAAATCAATCATAAACAAATCTTAAAATGGACATAGAAACATGTAGCATTGATTCAAAAATCAAATTTAAAAAGGTTACACATCATTATAAATTACCTCTAGTGAAATGCATATTTAACGGCATACCGATGATAAAACTATCATTCCAACAAACGATTCGTCAATTCAATTTATAAAGATTAAGACAACTTGATCCAAGTTTCTAAAATCATTTCCAATCCTATTCGGGACAAATTCGGTCATTCTTAACGAGAGATAATACAACGCATCAATTTTATACCTTTAATCCAATACATATATTTTTCAACATCCGATATCTCAATTCAATTTATCATATTTATGATATCATTGGCAGACACAACTCAATCAATCTATTTTCCAACATCCGATATCTCAATTTAATTTATCTATTTTATACCATCGGGACAAATTATGTCATTTTCAACGAAACATAATACAATGCATCTATTACATACTTTTAACCCATCTATTTTCCAACATCCGATATCTCAATTCAATCCATCTATTTTCCAACATCCGATATCTCAATTCAATTTTATCAAACCGTATATGTTCAAATATCATATCCATCCAAACTATCAAGTAAATTGAAAGTGCTATGCATTCAATTCAGCATCTCATGCAAAATACGGAGAATGATGGCATAACATATCAAAATTTTCAAAATCAATCATAAACAAATCTTAAAATGGACATAGAAACATGTAGCATTGATTCAAAAATCAAATTTAAAAAGGTTACACATCATTATAAATTACCTCTAGTGAAATGCATATTTAACGGCATACCGCTGATAAAACTATCATTCCAACAAACGATTCGTCAATTCAATTTATCAAGATTAAGACAAATTGATCCAAGTATCTAAAATCATTTCAAATCCTATTCGGGACAAATTCGGTCATTCTCAACGAGAGATAATACAATGCATCAATTTTATACCTTTAATCCAATCCATATATTTTTCAACATCCGATATCTCAATTCAATTTATCATATTTATGATATCATTGGGGGACACAACTCAATCAATCTATTTTTAAACATCCGATATCTCAACTTAATTTATCTATTTTATACCATCGGGACAAATTATGACATTCTCAACGAGACATAATACAATGAATCTATTATATACCATTAACCCATCTATTTTCCAACATTCGATATTTCAATTCAATCCATCTATTTTCCAACATCCGATATCTCAATTCAATTTTATCAAACCGTATATGTTCAAATATAATATTCATGCATACTATCAAGTAAATTGAAAGTGCTATGTATTCAATTCAGCATCTCTTGCAAAATAAGGAGAATGATAACATAACATATTAAAATTTTCAAAATCCATCATAAACAAATCTTAAAATGGACAGAGAAACATGTAGCAATGATTCAATAATCAAATTTAAAAAGGTTACACATCATTATAAATTACCTGTAGCGAAGTGCATATTTATCGACATACCGATAAAAAAGGTATCATTCCAACAAATGATCGGTCAATTCAATTTATCAAGATTAAGACAACTTGATACAAGTATCTAAAATAATTTCCAATCCTATTCGGGTCAAATTCAGTCATTCTCAACGAGACATAATACAATGCATCAATTGTATACCATTAATCCAATCCATATATTTTTCAACATCCGATATCTCAATTCAATTTATCATATTTATGATATCATTGGCGGACACAACTCAATCAATCTATTTTCCAACATCCGATATCTCAATTCAATTTTATCAAACCCTATATGTTCAAATATCATATCCATCCAAACTATCAAGTAAATTGAAAGTGCTATGCATTCAATTCAGCATCTCATGCAAAATACGGAGAATGATGGCATAAGATATCAAAATTTTCAAAATCCATCATAAATAAATCTAAAAATGGACAGAGAAACATGTAGCAGTGATTCAAAAATCAAATTTAAAAAGGTTACACATCATTATAAATTACCTCTAGTGAAGTGCATATTTAACGACATACCGATAAAAAAGCTATTATTCCAACAAACGATCCGTCAATTCAATTTATCAAGAGTAAGACAACTTGATCCAAGTATCTAAAATCACTGCCAATTCTATTCGGGACAAATTGGGCCATTCTCAACGAGATAATACAATGCATCAATTTTATACCATTAATCCAATCTATATATTTTTCAACATCCGATATCTCAATTCAATTTATCATATTTATGATATCCTTGGTGGACACAACTCAATCAATCTATTTTCCAACATCCGATATCTCAATTTAATTTATCTATTTTATACCATCGGGACAAATTATGTCATTCTCAACGAGATATAATACAATGCATCTATTATATACCATTAATCCATCTATTTTCCAACATCCGATATCTCAATTCAATTTTATCAAACCGTATATGTTCAAATATCATATCCATGCAAACTATCAAGTAAATTGAAAGTGCTATGCATTCAATTCAGCATCTCATGCAAAATACGGAGAATGATGGCATAACATATCAAAATTTTCAAAATCAATCATAAACAAATCTTAAAATGGACATAGAAACATGTAGCATTGATTCAAAAATCAAATTTAAAAAGGTTACACATCATTATAAATTACCTCTAGTGAAATGCATATTTAACGGCATACCGCTGATAAAACTATCATTCCAACAAACGATTCGTCAATTCAATTTATCAAGATTAAGACAAATTGATCCAAGTATCTAAAATCATTTCAAATCCTATTCGGGACAAATTCGGTCTTTCTCAACGAGAGATAATACAATGCATCAATTTTATACCTTTAATCCAATCCATATATTTTTCAACATCCGATATCTCAATTCAATTTATCATATTTATGATATCATTGGGGGACACAACTCAATCAATCTATTTTTCAACATCCGATATCTCAACTTAATTTATCTATTTTATACCATCGGGACAAATTATGACATTCTCAACGAGACATAATACAATGAATCTATTATATACCATTAACCCATCTATTTTCCAACATTCGATATTTCAATTCAATCCATCTATTTTCCAACATCCGATATCTCAATTCAATTTTATCAAACCGTATATGTTCAAATATCATATTCATGCATACTATCAAGTAAATTGAAAGTGCTATGTATTCAATTCAGCATCTCTTGCAAAATAAGGAGAATGATAACATAACATATCAAAATTTTCAAAATCCATCATAAACAAATCTTAAAATGGACAGAGAAACATGTAGCAATGATTCAATAATCAAATTTAAAAAGGTTACACATCATTATAAATTACCTGTAGCGAAGTGCATATTTATCGACATACCGATAAAAAAGGTATCATTCCAACAAATGATCGGTCAATTCAATTTATCAAGATTAAGACAACTTGATACAAGTATCTAAAATAATTTCCAATCCTATTCCGGTCAAATTCAGTCATTCTCAACGAGACATAATACAATGCATCAATTGTATACCATTAATCCAATCCATATATTTTTCAACATCCGATATCTCAATTCAATTTATCATATTTATGATATCATTGGCGGACACAACACAATCAATCTATTTTCCAACATCCGATATCTCAATTTAATTTATCTATTTTATACCATCGGGACAAATTATGTCATTCTCAACGAGACATAATACAATGCATCTATTACATACCATTAACCCATCTATTTTCCAACATCCGATATCTCAATTCAATCCATCTATTTTCCAACATCCGATATCTCAATTCAATTTTATCAAACCCTATATGTTCAAATATCATATCCATCCAAACTATCAAGTAAATTGAAAGTGCTATGCATTCAATTCGGCATCTCATGCAAAATACGGAGAATGATGGCATAAGATATCAAAATTTTCAAAATCCATCATAAATAAATCTAAAAATGGACAGAGAAACATGTAGCAGTGATTCAAAAATCAAATTTAAAAAGGTTACACATCATTATAAATTACCTCTAGTGAAGTGCATATTTAACGACATACCGATAAAAAAGCTATTATTCCAACAACGATCCGTCAATTCAATTTATCAAGAGTACGACAACTTGATCCAAGTATCTAAAATCACTGCCAATTCTATTCGGGACAAATTGGGCCATTCTCAACGAGATAATACAATGCATCAATTTTATACCATTAATCCAATCCATATATTTTTCAACATCCGATATCTCAATTCAATTTATCATATTTATGATATCCTTGGTGGACACAACTCAATCAATCTATTTTCCAACATCCGATATCTCAATTTAATTTATCTATTTTATACCATCGGGACAAATTATGTCATTCTCAACGAGATATAATACAATGCATCTATTATATACCATTAATCCATCTATTTTCCAACATCCGATATCTCAATTCAATTTTATCAAACCGTATATGTTCAAATATCATATCCATGCAAACTATCAAGTAAATTGAAAGTGCTATGCATTCAATTCAGCATCTCATGCAAAATACGGAGAATGATGGCATAACATATCAAAATTTTCAAAATCAATCATAAACAAATTCTAAAATGGACATAGAAACATGTAGCATTGATTCAAAAATCAAATTTAAAAAGGTTACACATCATTATAAATTACCTCTAGTGAAATGCATATTTAACGGCATACCGCTGATAAAACTATCATTCCAACAAACGATTCGTCAATTCAATTTATCAAGATTAAGACAAATTGATCCAAGTATCTAAAATCATTTCAAATCCTATTCGGGACAAATTCGGTCATTCTCAACGAGAGATAATACAATGCATCAATTTTATACCTTTAATCCAATCCATATATTTTTCAACATCCGATATCTCAATTCAATTTATCATATTTATGATATCATTGGGGGACACAACTCAATCAATCTATTTTTCAACATCCGATATCTCAACTTAATTTATCTATTTTATACCATCGGGACAAATTATGTCATTCTCAACGAGACATAATACAATGAATCTATTATATACCATTAACCCATCTATTTTCCAACATTCGATATTTCAATTCAATCCATCTATTTTCCAACATCCGATATCTCAATTCAATTTTATCAAACCGTATATGTTCAAATATCATATTCATGCATACTATCAAGTAAATTGAAAGTGCTATGTATTCAATTCAGCATCTCTTGCAAAATAAGGAGAATGATAACATAACATATCAAAATTTTCAAAATCCATCATAAACAAATCTTAAAATGGACAGAGAAACATGTAGCAATGATTCAATAATCAAATTTAAAAAGGTTACACATCATTATAAATTACCTGTAGCGAAGTGCATATTTATCGACATACCGATAAAAAAGGTATCATTCCAACAAATGATTCGTCAATTCAATTTATCAAGATTAAGACAACTTGATCCAAGTTTCTAAAATCATTTCCAATCCTATTCGGGACAAATTCGGTCATTCTTAACGAGAGATAATACAACGCATCAATTTTATACCTTTAATCCAATACATATATTTTTCAACATCCGATATCTCAATTCAATTTATCATATTTATGATATCATTGGGGGACACAACTCAATCAATCTATTTTTCAACATCCGATATCTCAATTTAATTTATCTATTTTATACCATCGGGACAAATTATGTCATTCTCAACGAGATATAATACAATGCATCTATTATATACCATTAATCCATCTATTTTCCAACATCCGATATCTCAATTCAATTTTATCAAACCGTATATGTTCAAATATCATATCCATCCAAACTATCAAGTAAATTGAAAGTGCTATGCATTCAATTCAGCATCTCATGCAAAATACGGAGAATGATGGCATAACATATCAAAATTTTCAAAATCAATCATAAACAAATCTTAAAATGGACATAGAAACATGTAGCATTGATTCAAAATCAAATTTAAAAAGGTTACACATCATTATAAATTACCTCTAGTGAAATGCATATTTAACGGCATACCGATGATAAAACTATCATTCCAACAAACGATTCGTCAATTCAATTTATCAAGATTAAGACAACTTGATCCAAGTTTCTAAAATCATTTCCAATCCTATTCGGGACAAATTCGGTCATTCTTAACGAGAGATAATACAACGCATCAATTTTATACCTTTAATCCAATACATATATTTTTCAACATCCGATATCTCAATTCAATTTATCATATTTATGATATCATTGGCGGACACAACTCAATCAATCTATTTTCCAACATCCGATATCTCAATTTAATTTATCTATTTTATACCATCGGGACAAATTATGTCATTTTCAACGAAACATAATACAATGCATCTATTACATACCTTTAACCCATCTATTTTCCAACATCCGATATCTCAATTCAATCCATCTATTTTCCAACATCCGATATCTCAATTCAATTTTATCAAACCGTATATGTTCAAATATCATATCCATCCAAACTATCAAGTAAATTGAAAGTGTTATGCATTCAATTCAGCATCTCATGCAAAATACGGAGAATGATGGCATAACATATCAAAATTTTCAAAATCCATCATAAATAAATCTAAAAATGGACAGAGAAACATGTAGCAGTGATTCAAAAATCAAATTTAAAAAGGTTACACATCATTATAAATTACCTGTAGTGAAGTGCATATTTAACGACATACCGATAAAAAAGCTATTATTCCAACAAACGATCCGTCAATTCAATTTATCAATAGTAAGACAACTTGATCCAAGTATCTAATATCACTGCCAATTCTATTCAAGACAAATTGGGCCATTCTCAACGAGATAATACAATACATCAATTTTATACCATTAATCCAATCCACATATTTTTCAACATCCGATATCTCAATTCAATTTATCATATTTATGATATCCTTGGTGGACACAACTCAATCAATCTATTTTCCAACATCCGATATCTTAATTTAATTTATCTATTTTATACCATCGGGACAAATTATGTCATTCTCAACGATATATAATACAATGCATCTATTATATACCACTAATCCATCTATTTTCCAACATCCGATATCTCAATTCAATTTTATCAAACCGTATATGTTCAAATATCATATCCATGCAAACTATCAAGTAAATTGAAAGTGCTATGCATTCAATTCAGCATCTCATGCAAAATACGGAGAATGATGGCATAACATATCAAAATTTTCAAAATCAATCATAAACAAATCTTAAAATGGACATAGAAACATGTAGCATTGATTCTAAAATCAAATTTAAAAAGGTTACACATCATTATAAATTACCTCTAGTGAAATGCATATTTAACGGCATACCGATGATAAAACTATCATTCCAACAAACGATTCGTCAATTCAATTTATCAATATTAAGACAACTTGATCCAAGTATCTAAAATCATTTCCAATCCTATTCGGGACAAATTGGGCCATTCTCAACGAGATAATACAATGCATCAATTTTATACCATTAATCCAATCCATATATTTTTCAACATCCGATATCTCAATTCAATTTATCATATTTATGATATCCTTGGTGGACACAACTCAATCAATCTATTTTCCAACATCCGATATCTCAATTTAATTTATCTATTTTATACCATCGGGACAAATTATGTCATTCTCAACGAGATATAATACAATGCATCTATTATATACCATTAATCCATCTATTTTCCAACATCCGATATCTCAATTCAATTTTATCAAACCGTATATGTTCAAATATCATATCAATGCGAACTATCAAGTAAATTGAAAGTGCTATGCATTCAATTCAGCATCTCATGCAAAATACGGAGAATGATGGCATAACATATCAAAATTTTCAAAATCAATCATAAACAAATCTAAAAATGGACATAGAAACATGTAGCATTGATTCAAAAATCAAATTTAAAAAGGTTACACATCAATATAAATTACCTCTAGTGAAATGCATATTTAACGGCATACCGATGATAAAACTATCATTCCAACAAACGATTCGTCAATTCAATTTATCAAGATTAAGACAACTTGATCCAAGTTTCTAAAATCATTTCCAATCCTATTCGGGACAAATTCGGTCATTCTTAACGAGAGATAATACAACGCATCAATTTTATACCTTTAATCCAATACATATATTTTTCAACATCCGATATCTCAATTCAATTTATCATATTTATGATATCATTGGCGGACACAACTCAATCAATCTATTTTCCAACATCCGATATCTCAATTTAATTTATCTATTTTATACCATCGGGACAAATTATGTCATTCTCAACGAGACATAATACAATGCATCTATTACATACCATTAACCCATCTATTTTCCAACATCCGATATCTCAATTCAATCCATCTATTTTCCAACATCCGATATCTCAATTCAATTTTATCAAACCCTATATGTTCAAATATCATATCCATCCAAACTATCAAGTAAATTGAAAGTGCTATGCATTCAATTCGGCATCTCATGCAAAATACGGAGAATGATGGCATAAGATATCAAAATTTTCAAAATCCATCATAAATAAATCTAAAAATGGACAGAGAAACATGTAGCAGTGATTCAAAAATCAAATTTAAAAAGGTTACACATCATTATAAATTACCTCTAGTGAAGTGCATATTTAACGACATACCGATAAAAAAGCTATTATTCCAACAAACGATCCGTCAATTCAATTTATCAAGAGTACGACAACTTGATCCAAGTATCTAAAATCACTGCCAATTCTATTCGGGACAAATTGGGCCATTCTCAACGAGATAATACAATGCATCAATTTTATACCATTAATCCAATCCATATATTTTTCAACATCCGATATCTCAATTCAATTTATCATATTTATGATATCCTTGGTGGACACAACTCAATCAATCTATTTTCCAACATCCGATATCTCAATTTAATTTATCTATTTTATACCATCGGGACAAATTATGTCATTCTCAACGAGATATAATACAATGCATCTATTATATACCATTAATCCATCTATTTTCCAACATCCGATATCTCAATTCAATTTTATCAAACCGTATATGTTCAAATATCATATCCATGCAAACTATCAAGTAAATTGAAAGTGCTGTGCATTCAATTCAGCATCTCATGCAAAATACGGAGAATGATGGCATAACATATCTAAATTTTCAAAATCAATCATAAACAAATCTTAAAATGGACATAGAAACATGTAGCATTGATTCAAAAATCAAATTTAAAAAGGTTACACATCATTATAAATTACCTCTAGTGAAATGCATATTTAACGGCATACCGCTGATAAAACTATCATTCCAACAAACGATTCGTCAATTCAATTTATCAAGATTAAGACAAATTGATCCAAGTATCTAAAATCATTTCAAATCCTATTCGGGACAAATTCGGTCATTCTCAACGAGAGATAATACAATGCATCAATTTTATACCTTTAATCCAATCCATATATTTTTCAACATCCGATATCTCAATTCAATTTATCATATTTATGATATCATTGGGGGACACAACTCAATCAATCTATTTTTCAACATCCGATATCTCAACTTAATTTATCTATTTTATACCATCGGGACAAATTATGTCATTCTCAACGAGACATAATACAATGAATCTATTATATACCATTAACCCATCTATTTTCCAACATTCGATATTTCAATTCAATCCATCTATTTTCCAACATCCGATATCTCAATTCAATTTTATCAAACCGTATATGTTCAAATATCATATTCATGCATACTATCAAGTAAATTGAAAGTGCTATGTATTCAATTCAGCATCTCTTGCAAAATAAGGAGAATGATAACATAACATATCAAAATTTTCAAAATCCATCATAAACAAATCTTAAAATGGACAGAGAAACATGTAGCAATGATTCAATAATCAAATTTAAAAAGGTTACACATCATTATAAATTACCTGTAGCGAAGTGCATATTTATCGACATACCGATAAAAAAGGTATCATTCCAACAAATGATCGGTCAATTCAATTTATCAAGATTAAGACAACTTGATACAAGTATCTAAAATAATTTCCAATCCTATTCCGGTCAAATTCAGTCATTCTCAACGAGACATAATACAATGCATCAATTGTATACCATTAATCCAATCCATATATTTTTCAACATCCGATATCTCAATTCAATTTATCATATTTATGATATCATTGGCGGACACAACTCAATCAATCTATTTTCCAACATCCGATATCTCAATTTAATTTATCTATTTTATACCATCGGGACAAATTATGTCATTCTCAACGAGACATAATACAATGCATCTATTACATACCATTAACCCATCTATTTTCCAACATCCGATATCTCAATTCAATCCATCTATTTTCCAACATCCGATATCTCAATTCAATTTTATCAAACCCTATATGTTCAAATATCATATCCATCCAAACTATCAAGTAAATTGAAAGTGCTATGCATTCAATTCGGCATCTCATGCAAAATACGGAGAATGATGGCATAAGATATCAAAATTTTCAAAATCCATCATAAATAAATCTAAAAATGGACAGAGAAACATGTAGCAGTGATTCAAAAATCAAATTTAAAAAGGTTACACATCATTATAAATTACCTCTAGTGAAGTGCATATTTAACGACATACCGATAAAAAAGCTATTATTCCAACAACGATCCGTCAATTCAATTTATCAAGAGTACGACAACTTGATCCAAGTATCTAAAATCACTGCCAATTCTATTCGGGACAAATTGGGCCATTCTCAACGAGATAATACAATGCATCAATTTTATACCATTAATCCAATCCATATATTTTTCAACATCCGATATCTCAATTCAATTTATCATATTTATGATATCCTTGGTGGACACAACTCAATCAATCTATTTTCCAACATCCGATATCTCAATTTAATTTATCTATTTTATACCATCGGGACAAATTATGTCATTCTCAACGAGATATAATACAATGCATCTATTATATACCATTAATCCATCTATTTTCCAACATCCGATATCTCAATTCAATTTTATCAAACCGTATATGTTCAAATATCATATCCATGCAAACTATCAAGTAAATTGAAAGTGCTATGCATTCAATTCAGCATCTCATGCAAAATACGGAGAATGATGGCATAACATATCAAAATTTTCAAAATCAATCATAAACAAATCTTAAAATGGACATAGAAACATGTAGCATTGATTCAAAAATCAAATTTAAAAAGGTTACACATCATTATAAATTACCTCTAGTGAAATGCATATTTAACGGCATACCGCTGATAAAACTATCATTCCAACAAACGATTCGTCAATTCAATTTATCAAGATTAAGACAAATTGATCCAAGTATCTAAAATCATTTCAAATCCTATTCGGGACAAATTCGGTCATTCTCAACGAGAGATAATACAATGCATCAATTTTATACCTTTAATCCAATCCATATATTTTTCAACATCCGATATCTCAATTCAATTTATCATATTTATGATATCATTGGGGGACACAACTCAATCAATCTATTTTTCAACATCCGATATCTCAACTTAATTTATCTATTTTATACCATCGGGACAAATTATGTCATTCTCAACGAGACATAATACAATGAATCTATTATATACCATTAACCCATCTATTTTCCAACATTCGATATTTCAATTCAATCCATCTATTTTCCAACATCCGATATCTCAATTCAATTTTATCAAACCGTATATGTTCAAATATCATATTCATGCATACTATCAAGTAAATTGAAAGTGCTATGTATTCAATTCAGCATCTCTTGCAAAATAAGGAGAATGATAACATAACATATCAAAATTTTCAAAATCCATCATAAACAAATCTTAAAATGGACAGAGAAACATGTAGCAATGATTCAATAATCAAATTTAAAAAGGTTACACATCATTATAAATTACCTGTAGCGAAGTGCATATTTATCGACATACCGATAAAAAAGGTATCATTCCAACAAATGATCGGTCAATTCAATTTATCAAGATTAAGACAACTTGATACAAGTATCTAAAATAATTTCCAATCCTATTCCGGTCAAATTCAGTCATTCTCAACGAGACATAATACAATGCATCAATTGTATACCATTAATCCAATCCATATATTTTTCAACATCCGATATCTCAATTCAATTTATCATATTTATGATATCATTGGCGGACACAACTCAATCAATCTATTTTCCAACATCCGATATCTCAATTTAATTTATCTATTTTATACCATCGGGACAAATTATGTCATTCTCAACGAGACATAATACAATGCATCTATTACATACCATTAACCCATCTATTTTCCAACATCCGATATCTCAATTCAATCCATCTATTTTCCAACATCCGATATCTCAATTCAATTTTATCAAACCCTATATGTTCAAATATCATATCCATCCAAACTATCAAGTAAATTGAAAGTGCTATGCATTCAATTCGGCATCTCATGCAAAATACGGAGAATGATGGCATAAGATATCAAAATTTTCAAAATCCATCATAAATAAATCTAAAAATGGACAGAGAAACATGTAGCAGTGATTCAAAAATCAAATTTAAAAAGGTTACACATCATTATAAATTACCTCTAGTGAAGTGCATATTTAACGACATACCGATAAAAAAGCTATTATTCCAACAACGATCCGTCAATTCAATTTATCAAGAGTACGACAACTTGATCCAAGTATCTAAAATCACTGCCAATTCTATTCGGGACAAATTGGGCCATTCTCAACGAGATAATACAATGCATCAATTTTATACCATTAATCCAATCCATATATTTTTCAACATCCGATATCTCAATTCAATTTATCATATTTATGATATCCTTGGTGGACACAACTCAATCAATCTATTTTCCAACATCCGATATCTCAATTTAATTTATCTATTTTATACCATCGGGACAAATTATGTCATTCTCAACGAGATATAATACAATGCATCTATTATATACCATTAATCCATCTATTTTCCAACATCCGATATCTCAATTCAATTTTATCAAACCGTATATGTTCAAATATCATATCCATGCAAACTATCAAGTAAATTGAAAGTGCTATGCATTCAATTCAGCATCTCATGCAAAATACGGAGAATGATGGCATAACATATCAAAATTTTCAAAATCAATCATAAACAAATCTTAAAATGGACATAGAAACATGTAGCATTGATTCAAAAATCAAATTTAAAAAGGTTACACATCATTATAAATTACCTCTAGTGAAATGCATATTTAACGGCATACCGCTGATAAAACTATCATTCCAACAAACGATTCGTCAATTCAATTTATCAAGATTAAGACAAATTGATCCAAGTATCTAAAATCATTTCAAATCCTATTCGGGACAAATTCGGTCATTCTCAACGAGAGATAATACAATGCATCAATTTTATACCTTTAATCCAATCCATATATTTTTCAACATCCGATATCTCAATTCAATTTATCATATTTATGATATCATTGGGGGACACAACTCAATCAATCTATTTTTCAACATCCGATATCTCAACTTAATTTATCTATTTTATACCATCGGGACAAATTATGTCATTCTCAACGAGACATAATACAATGAATCTATTATATACCATTAACCCATCTATTTTCCAACATTCGATATTTCAATTCAATCCATCTATTTTCCAACATCCGATATCTCAATTCAATTTTATCAAACCGTATATGTTCAAATATCATATTCATGCATACTATCAAGTAAATTGAAAGTGCTATGTATTCAATTCAGCATCTCTTGCAAAATAAGGAGAATGATAACATAACATATCAAAATTTTCAAAATCCATCATAAACAAATCTTAAAATGGACAGAGAAACATGTAGCAATGATTCAATAATCAAATTTAAAAAGGTTACACATCATTATAAATTACCTGTAGCGAAGTGCAAATTTATCGACATACCGATAAAAAAGGTATCATTCCAACAAATGATTCGTCAATTCAATTTATCAAGATTAAGACAACTTGATCCAAGTTTCTAAAATCATTTCCAATCCTATTCGGGACAAATTCGGTCATTCTTAACGAGAGATAATACAACGCATCAATTTTATACCTTTAATCCAATACATATATTTTTCAACATCCGATATCTCAATTCAATTTATCATATTTATGATATCATTGGGGGACACAACTCAATCAATCTATTTTTCAACATCCGATATCTCAATTTAATTTATCTATTTTATACCATCGGGACAAATTATGTCATTCTCAACGAGATATAATACAATGCATCTATTATATACCATTAATCCATCTATTTTCCAACATCCGATATCTCAATTCAATTTTATCAAACCGTATATGTTCAAATATCATATCCATCCAAACTATCAAGTAAATTGAAAGTGCTATGCATTCAATTCAGCATCTCATGCAAAATACGGAGAATGATGGCATAACATATCAAAATTTTCAAAATCAATCATAAACAAATCTTAAAATGGACATAGAAACATGTAGCATTGATTCAAAATCAAATTTAAAAAGGTTACACATCATTATAAATTACCTCTAGTGAAATGCATATTTAACGGCATACCGATGATAAAACTATCATTCCAACAAACGATTCGTCAATTCAATTTATCAAGATTAAGACAACTTGATCCAAGTTTCTAAAATCATTTCCAATCCTATTCGGGACAAATTCGGTCATTCTTAACGAGAGATAATACAACGCATCAATTTTATACCTTTAATCCAATACATATATTTTTCAACATCCGATATCTCAATTCAATTTATCATATTTATGATATCATTGGCGGACACAACTCAATCAATCTATTTTCCAACATCCGATATCTCAATTTAATTTATCTATTTTATACCATCGGGACAAATTATGTCATTTTCAACGAAACATAATACAATGCATCTATTACATACCTTTAACCCATCTATTTTCCAACATCCGATATCTCAATTCAATCCATCTATTTTCCAACATCCGATATCTCAATTCAATTTTATCAAACCGTATATGTTCAAATATCATATCCATCCAAACTATCAAGTAAATTGAAAGTGTTATGCATTCAATTCAGCATCTCATGCAAAATACGGAGAATGATGGCATAACATATCAAAATTTTCAAAATCCATCATAAATAAATCTAAAAATGGACAGAGAAACATGTAGCAGTGATTCAAAAATCAAATTTAAAAAGGTTACACATCATTATAAATTACCTGTAGTGAAGTGCATATTTAACGACATACCGATAAAAAAGCTATTATTCCAACAAACGATCCGTCAATTCAATTTATCAATAGTAAGACAACTTGATCCAAGTATCTAATATCACTGCCAATTCTATTCAGGACAAATTGGGCCATTCTCAACGAGATAATACAATACATCAATTTTATACCATTAATCCAATCCACATATTTTTCAACATCCGATATCTCAATTCAACTTATGATATTTATGATATCTTTGGTGGACACAACTCAATCAATCTATTTTCCAACATCCGATATCTTAATTTAATTTATCTATTTTATACCATCGGGACAAATTATGTCATTCTCAACGATATATAATACAATGCATCTATTATATACCACTAATCCATCTATTTTCCAACATCCGATATCTCAATTCAATTTTATCAAACCGTATATGTTCAAATATCATATCCATGCAAACTATCAAGTAAATTGAAAGTGCTATGCATTCAATTCAGCATCTCATGCAAAATACGGAGAATGATGGCATAACATATCAAAATTTTCAAAATCAATCATAAACAAATCTTAAAATGGACATAGAAACATGTAGCATTGATTCTAAAATCAAATTTAAAAAGGTTACACATCATTATAAATTACCTCTAGTGAAATGCATATTTAACGGCATACCGATGATAAAACTATCATTCCAACAAACGATTCGTCAATTCAATTTATCAATATTAAGACAACTTGATCCAAGTATCTAAAATCATTTCCAATCCTATTCGGGACAAATTGGGCCATTCTCAACGAGATAATACAATGCATCAATTTTATACCATTAATCCAATCCATATATTTTTCAACATCCGATATCTCAATTCAATTTATCATATTTATGATATCCTTGGTGGACACAACTCAATCAATCTATTTTCCAACATCCGATATCTCAATTTAATTTATCTATTTTATACCATCGGGACAAATTATGTCATTCTCAACGAGATATAATACAATGCATCTATTATATACCATTAATCCATCTATTTTCCAACATCCGATATCTCAATTCAATTTTATCAAACCGTATATGTTCAAATATCATATCAATGCGAACTATCAAGTAAATTGAAAGTGCTATGCATTCAATTCAGCATCTCATGCAAAATACGGAGAATGATGGCATAACATATCAAAATTTTCAAAATCAATCATAAACAAATCTAAAAATGGACATAGAAACATGTAGCATTGATTCAAAAATCAAATTTAAAAAGGTTACACATCATTATAAATTACCTCTAGTGAAATGCATATTTAACGGCATACCGATGATAAAACTATCATTCCAACAAACGATTCGTCAATTCAATTTATCAAGATTAAGACAACTTGATCCAAGTTTCTAAAATCATTTCCAATCCTATTCGGGACAAATTCGGTCATTCTTAACGAGAGATAATACAACGCATCAATTTTATACCTTTAATCCAATACATATATTTTTCAACATCCGATATCTCAATTCAATTTATCATATTTATGATATCATTGGCGGACACAACTCAATCAATCTATTTTCCAACATCCGATATCTCAATTTAATTTATCTATTTTATACCATCGGGACAAATTATGTCATTCTCAACGAGACATAATACAATGCATCTATTACATACCATTAACCCATCTATTTTCCAACATCCGATATCTCAATTCAATCCATCTATTTTCCAACATCCGATATCTCAATTCAATTTTATCAAACCCTATATGTTCAAATATCATATCCATCCAAACTATCAAGTAAATTGAAAGTGCTATGCATTCAATTCGGCATCTCATGCAAAATACGGAGAATGATGGCATAAGATATCAAAATTTTCAAAATCCATCATAAATAAATCTAAAAATGGACAGAGAAACATGTAGCAGTGATTCAAAAATCAAATTTAAAAAGGTTACACATCATTATAAATTACCTCTAGTGAAGTGCATATTTAACGACATACCGATAAAAAAGCTATTATTCCAACAAACGATCCGTCAATTCAATTTATCAAGAGTAAGACAACTTCATCCAAGTATCTAAAATCACTGCCAATTCTATTCGGGACAAATTGGGCCATTCTCAGCGAGATAATACAATGCATCAATTTTATACCATTAATCCAATCCATATATTTTTCAACATCCGATATCTCAATTCAATTTATCATATTTATGATATCATTGGCGGACACAACTCAATCAATCTATTTTCCAACATCCGATATCTCAATTTAATTTATCTATTTTATACCATCGGGACAAATTATGTCATTCTCAACGAGATATAATACAATGCATCTATTATATACCATTAATCCATCTATTTTCCAACATCCGATATCTCAATTCAATTTTATCAAACCGTATATGTTCAAATATCATATCCATGCAAACTATCAAGTAAATTGAAAGTGCTATGCATTCAATTCAGCATCTCATGCAAAATACGGAGAATGATGGCATAACATATCTAAATTTTCAAAATCAATCATAAACAAATCTTAAAATGGACATAGAAACATGTAGCATTGATTCAAAAATCAAATTTAAAAAGGTTACACATCATTATAAATTACCTCTAGTGAAATGCATATTTAACGGCATACCGCTGATAAAACTATCATTCCAACAAACGATTCGTCAATTCAATTTATCAAGATTAAGACAAATTGATCCAAGTATCTAAAATCATTTCAAATCCTATTCGGGACAAATTCGGTCATTCTCAACGAGAGATAATACAATGCATCAATTTTATACCTTTAATCCAATCCATATATTTTTCAACATCCGATATCTCAATTCAATTTATCATATTTATGATATCATTGGGGGACACAACTCAATCAATCTATTTTTCAACATCCGATATCTCAACTTAATTTATCTATTTTATACCATCGGGACAAATTATGTCATTCTCAACGAGACATAATACAATGAATCTATTATATACCATTAACCCATCTATTTTCCAACATTCGATATTTCAATTCAATCCATCTATTTTCCAACATCCGATATCTCAATTCAATTTTATCAAACCGTATATGTTCAAATATCATATTCATGCATACTATCAAGTAAATTGAAAGTGCTATGTATTCAATTCAGCATCTCTTGCAAAATAAGGAGAATGATAACATAACATATCAAAATTTTCAAAATCCATCATAAACAAATCTTAAAATGGACAGAGAAACATGTAGCAATGATTCAATAATCAAATTTAAAAAGGTTACACATCATTATAAATTACCTGTAGCGAAGTGCATATTTATCGACATACCGATAAAAAAGGTATCATTCCAACAAATGATCGGTCAATTCAATTTATCAAGATTAAGACAACTTGATACAAGTATCTAAAATAATTTCCAATCCTATTCGGGTCAAATTCAGTCATTCTCAACGAGACATAATACAATGCATCAATTGTATACCATTAATCCAATCCATATATTTTTCAACATCCGATATCTCAATTCAATTTATCATATTTATGATATCATTGGCGGACACAACTCAATCAATCTATTTTCCAACATCCGATATCTCAATTTAATTTATCTATTTTATACCATCGGGACAAATTATGTCATTCTCAACGAGACATAATACAATGCATCTATTACATACCATTAACTCATCTATTTTCCAACATTCGATATTTCAATTCAATCCATCTATTTTCCAACATCCGATATCTCAATTCAATTTTATCAAACCGTATATGTTCAAATATCATATTCATGCATACTATCAAGTAAATTGAAAGTGCTATGTATTCAATTCAGCATCTCTTGCAAAATAAGGAGAATGATAACATAACATATCAAAATTTTCAAAATCCATCATAAACAAATCTTAAAATGGACAGAGAAACATGTAGCAATGATTCAATAATCAAATTTAAAAAGGTTACACATTATTATAAATTACCTGTAGTGAAGTGCATATTTATCGACATACCGATAAAAAAGGTATCATTCCAACAAATGATCGGTCAATTCAATTTATCAAGATTAAGACAACTTGATCCAAGTATCTAAAATAATTTCCAATCCTATTCGGGTCAAATTCAGTCATTCTCAACGAGACATAATACAATGCATCAATTTTATACCATTAATCCAATCCATATATTTTTCAACATCCGATATCTCAATTCAATTTATCATATTTATGATATCATTGGCGGACACAACTCAATCAATCTATTTTCCAACATCCGATATCTCAATTTAATTTATCTATTTTATACCATCGGGACAAATTATGTCATTCTCAACGAGACATAATACAATGCATCTATTACATACCATTAACCCATCTATTTTCCAACATCCGATATCTCAATTCAATCCATCTATTTTCCAACATCCGATATCTCAATTCAATTTTATCAAACCCTATATGTTCAAATATCATATCCATCCAAACTATCAAGTAAATTGAAAGTGTTATGCATTCAATTCAGCATCTCATGCAAAATACGGAGAATGATGGCATAAGATATCAAAATTTTCAAAATCCATCATAAATAAATCTAAAAATGGACAGAGAAACATGTAGCAGTGATTCAAAAATCAAATTTAAAAAGGTTACACATCATTATAAATTACCTCTAGTGAAGTGCATATTTAACGACATACCGATAAAAAAGCTATTATTCCAACAAACGATCCGTCAATTCAATTTATCAAGAGTAAGACAACTTGATCCAAGTATCTAAAATCACTGCCAATTCTATTCGGGACAAATTGGGCCATTCTCAACGAGATAATACAATGCATCAATTTTATACCATTAATCCAATCCATATATTTTTCAACATCCGATATCTCAATTCAATTTATCATATTTATGATATCCTTGGTGGACACAACTCAATCAATCTATTTTCCAACATCCGATATCTCAATTTAATTTATCTATTTTATACCATCGGGACAAATTATGCCATTCTCAACGAGATATAATACAATGCATCTATTATATACCATTAATCCATCTATTTTCCAACATCCGATATCTCAATTCAATTTTATCAAACCGTATATGTTCAAATATCATATCAATGCAAACTATCAAGTAAATTGAAAGTGCTATGCATTCAATTCAGCATCTCATGCAAAATACGGAGAATGATGGCATAACATATCAAAATTTTCAAAATCAATCATAAACAAATCTTAAAATGGACATAGAAACATGTAGCATTGATTCAAAAATCAAATTTAAAAAGGTTACACATCATTATAAATTACCTCTAGTGAAATGCATATTTAACGGCATACCGATGATAAAACTATCATTCCAACAAACGATTCGTCAATTCAATTTATCAAGATTAAGACAACTTGATCCAAGTTTCTAAAATCATTTCCAATCCTATTCGGGACAAATTCGGTCATTCTCAACGAGAGATAATACAACGCATCAATTTTATACCTTTAATCCAATACATATATTTTTCAACATCCGATATCTCAATTCAATTTGTCATATTTATGATATCATTGGCGGACGCAACTCAATCAATCTATTTTCCAACATCCGATATCTCAATTTAATTTATCTATTTTATACCATCGGGACAAATTATGTCATTTTCAACGAGACATAATACAATGCATCTATTACATACCATTAACCCATCTATTTTCCAACATCCGATATCTCAATTCAATCCATCTATTTTCCAACATCCGATATCTCAATTCAATTTTATCAAACCGTATATGTTCAAATATCATATCCATCCAAACTATCAAGTAAATTGAAACTGCTATGCATTCAATTCAGCATCTCATGCAAAATACGGAGAATGATGGCATAACATATCAAAATTTTCAAAATCCATCATAAATAAATCTAAAAATGGACAGAGAAACATGTAGCAGTGATTCAAAAATCAAATTTAAAAAGGTTACACATCATTATAAATTACCTCTAGTGAAGTGCATATTTAACGACATACCGATAAAAAAGCTATTATTCCAACTAACGATCCGTCAATTAAATTTATCAATAGTAAGACAACTTGATCCAAGTATCTAAAATCACTGCCAATTCTATTCGGGACAAATTGGGCCATTCTCAACGAGATAATACAATGCATCAATTTTATACCATTAATCCAATCCACATATTTTTCAACATCCGATATCTCAATTCAATTTATCATATTTATGATATCCTTGGCGGACACAACTCAATCAATCTATTTTCCAACATCCGATATCTCAATTTAATTTATTTATTTTATACCATCGGGACAAATTATGTCATTCTCAACGAGATATAATACAATGCATCTATTATATACCATTAATCCATCTATTTTCCAACATCCGATATCTCAATTCAATTTTATCAAGCCGTATATGTTCAAATATCATATCCATGCAAACTATCAAGTAAATTGAAAATGCTATGCATTCAATTCAGCATCTAATGCAAAATACGGAGAATGATGGCATAACATATCAAAATTTTCAAAACCAATCATAAACAAATCTTAAAATGGACATAGAAACATGTAGCATTGATTCAAAAATCAAATTTAAAAAGGTCACACATCATTATAAATTACCTCTAGTGAAATGCATATTTAACGGCATACCGCTGATAAAACTATCATTCCAACAAACGATTCGTCAATTCAATTTATCAAGATTAAGACAAATTGATCCAAGTATCTAAAATCATTTCAAATCCTATTCGGGACAAATTCGGTCATTCTCAACGAGAGATAATACAATGCATCAATTTTATACCTTTAATCCAATCCATATATTTTTCAACATCCGATATCTCAATTCAATTTATCATATTTATGATATCATTGGGGGACACAACTCAATCAATCTATTTTTAAACATCCGATATCTCAACTTAATTTATCTATTTTATACCATCGGGACAAATTATGACATTCTCAACGAGACATAATACAATGAATCTATTATATACCATTAACCCATCTATTTTCCAACATTCGATATTTCAATTCAATCCATCTATTTTCCAACATCCGATATCTCAATTCAATTTTATCAAACCGTATATGTTCAAATATAATATTCATGCATACTATCAAGTAAATTGAAAGTGCTATGTATTCAATTCAGCATCTCTTGCAAAATAAGGAGAATGATAACATAACATATCAAAATTTTCAAAATCCATCATAAACAAATCTTAAAATGGACAGAGAATCATGTAGCAATGATTCAATAATCAAATTTAAAAAGGTTACACATCATTATAAATTACCTGTAGCGAAGTGCATATTTACCGACATACCGATAAAAAAGGTATCATTACAACAAATGATCGGTCAATTCAATTTATCAAGATTAAGACAACTTGATACAAGTATCTAAAATAATTTCCAATCCTATTCGGGTCAAATTCAGTCATTCTCAACGAGACATAATACAATGCATCAATTGTATACCATTAATCCAATCCATATATTTTTCAACATCCGATATCTCAATTCAATTTATCATATTTATGATATCATTGGCGTACACAACTCAATCAATCTATTTTCCAACATCCGATATCTCAATTTAATTTATCTATTTTATACCATCGGGACAAATTATGTCATTCTCAACGAGACATAATACAATGCATCTATTACATACCATTAACCCATCTATTTTCCAACATCCGATATCTCAATTCAATCCATCTATTTTCCAACATCCGATATCTCAATTCAATTTTATCAAACCGTATATGTTCAAATATCATATCCATCCAAACTATCAAGTAAATTGAAAGTGCTATGCATTCAATTCAGCATCTCATGCAAAATACGGAGAATGATGGCATAACATATCGAAATTTTCAAAATCCATCATAAATAAATCTAAAAATGGACAGAGAAACATGTAGCAGTGATTCAAAAATCAAATTTAAAAAGGTTACACATCATTATAAATTACCTCTAGTGAAGTGCATATTTAACGACATACCGATAAAAAAGCTATTATTCCAACTAACGATCCGTCAATTAAATTTATCAATAGTAAGACAACTTGATCCAAGTATCTAAAATCACTGCCAATTCTATTCGGGACAAATTGGGCCATTCTCAACGAGATAATACAATGCATCAATTTTATACCATTAATCCAATCCACATATTTTTCAACATCCGATATCTCAATTCAATTTATCATATTTATGATATCCTTGGCGGACACAACTCAATCAATCTATTTTCCAACATCCGATATCTCAATTTAATTTATTTATTTTATACCATCGGGACAAATTATGTCATTCTCAACGAGATATAATACAATGCATCTATTATATACCATTAATCCATCTATTTTCCAACATCCGATATCTCAATTCAATTTTATCAAGCCGTATATGTTCAAATATCATATCCATGCAAACTATCAAGTAAATTGAAAATGCTATGCATTCAATTCAGCATCTAATGCAAAATACGGAGAATGATGGCATAACATATCAAAATTTTCAAAACCAATCATAAACAAATCTTAAAATGGACATAGAAACATGTAGCATTGATTCAAAAATCAAATTTAAAAAGGTCACACATCATTATAAATTACCTCTAGTGAAATGCATATTTAACGGCATACCGCTGATAAAACTATCATTCCAACAAACGATTCGTCAATTCAATTTATCAAGATTAAGACAAATTGATCCAAGTATCTAAAATCATTTCAAATCCTATTCGGGACAAATTCGGTCATTCTCAACGAGAGATAATACAATGCATCAATTTTATACCTTTAATCCAATCCATATATTTTTCAACATCCGATATCTCAATTCAATTTATCATATTTATGATATCATTGGGGGACACAACTCAATCAATCTATTTTTAAACATCCGATATCTCAACTTAATTTATCTATTTTATACCATCGGGACAAATTATGACATTCTCAACGAGACATAATACAATGAATCTATTATATACCATTAACCCATCTATTTTCCAACATTCGATATTTCAATTCAATCCATCTATTTTCCAACATCCGATATCTCAATTCAATTTTATCAAACCGTATATGTTCAAATATAATATTCATGCATACTATCAAGTAAATTGAAAGTGCTATGTATTCAATTCAGCATCTCTTGCAAAATAAGGAGAATGATAACATAACATATCAAAATTTTCAAAATCCATCATAAACAAATCTTAAAATGGACAGAGAATCATGTAGCAATGATTCAATAATCAAATTTAAAAAGGTTACACATCATTATAAATTACCTGTAGCGAAGTGCATATTTACCGACATACCGATAAAAAAGGTATCATTACAACAAATGATCGGTCAATTCAATTTATCAAGATTAAGACAACTTGATACAAGTATCTAAAATAATTTCCAATCCTATTCGGGTCAAATTCAGTCATTCTCAACGAGACATAATACAATGCATCAATTGTATACCATTAATCCAATCCATATATTTTTCAACATCCGATATCTCAATTCAATTTATCATATTTATGATATCATTGGCGTACACAACTCAATCAATCTATTTTCCAACATCCGATATCTCAATTTAATTTATCTATTTTATACCATCGGGACAAATTATGTCATTCTCAACGAGACATAATACAATGCATCTATTACATACCATTAACCCATCTATTTTCCAACATCCGATATCTCAATTCAATCCATCTATTTTCCAACATCCGATATCTCAATTCAATTTTATCAAACCGTATATGTTCAAATATCATATCCATCCAAACTATCAAGTAAATTGAAAGTGCTATGCATTCAATTCAGCATCTCATGCAAAATACGGAGAATGATGGCATAACATATCGAAATTTTCAAAATCCATCATAAATAAATCTAAAAATGGACAGAGAAACATGTAGCAGTGATTCAAAAATCAAATTTAAAAAGGTTACACATCATTATAAATTACATCTAGTGAAGTGCATATTTAACGACATACCGATAAAAAAGCTATTATTCCAACAAACGATCCGTCAATTCAATTGATCAAGAGTAAGACAACTTCATCCAAGTATCTAAAATCACTGCCAATTCTATTCGGGACAAATTGGGCCATTCTCAGCGAGATAATACAATGCATCAATTTTATACCATTAATCCAATCCATATATTTTTCAACATCCGATATCTCAATTCAATTTATCATATTTATGATATCCTTGGTGGACACAACTCAATCAATCTATTTTCCAACATCCGATATCTCAATTTAATTTATTTATTTTATACCATCGGGACAAATTATGTCATTCTCAACGAGATATAATACAATGCATCTATTATATACCATTAATCCATCTATTTTCCAACATCCGATATCTCAATTCAATTTTATCAAACCGTATATGTTCAAATATCATATCCATGCAAACTATCAAGTAAATTGAAAGTGCTATGCATTCAATTCAGCATCTAATGCAAAATACGGAGAATGATGGCATAACATATCAAAATTTTCAAAACCAATCATAAACAAATCTTAAAATGGACATAGAAACATGTAGCATTGATTCAAAAATCAAATTTAAAAAGGTCACACATCATTATAAATTACCTCTAGTGAAATGCATATTTAACGGCATACCGCTGATAAAACTATCATTCCAACAAACGATTCGTCAATTCAATTTATCAAGATTAAGACAAATTGATCCAAGTATCTAAAATCATTTCAAATCCTATTCGGGACAAATTCGGTCATTCTCAACGAGAGATAATACAATGCATCAATTTTATACCTTTAATCCAATCCATATATTTTTCAACATCCGATATCTCAATTCAATTTATCATATTTATGATATCATTGGGGGACACAACTCAATCAATCTATTTTTAAACATCCGATATCTCAACTTAATTTATCTATTTTATACCATCGGGACAAATTATGACATTCTCAACGAGACATAATACAATGAATCTATTATATATCATTAACCCATCTATTTTCCAACATTCGATATTTCAATTCAATCCATCTATTTTCCAACATCCGATATCTCAATTCAATTTTATCAAACCGTATATGTTCAAATATAATATTCATGCATACTATCAAGTAAATTGAAAGTGCTATGTATTCAATTCAGCATCTCTTGCAAAATAAGGAGAATGATAACATAACATATCAAAATTTTCAAAATCCATCATAAACAAATCTTAAAATGGACAGAGAAACATGTAGCAATGATTCAATAATCAAATTTAAAAAGGTTACACATCATTATAAATTACCTGTAGCGAAGTGCATATTTATCGACATACCGATAAAAAAGGTATCATTCCAACAAATGATCGGTCAATTCAATTTATCAAGATTAAGACAACTTGATACAAGTATCTAAAATAATTTCCAATCCTATTCGGGTCAAATTCAGTCATTCTCAACGAGACATAATACAATGCATCAATTGTATACCATTAATCCAATCCATATATTTTTCAACATCCGATATCTCAATTCAATTTATCATATTTATGATATCATTGGCGGACACAACTCAATCAATCTATTTTCCAACATCCGATATCTCAATTTAATTTATCTATTTTATACCATCGGGACAAATTATGTCATTCTCAACGAGACATAATACAATGCATCTATTACATACCATTAACCCATCTATTTTCCAACATCCGATATCTCAATTCAATCCATCTATTTTCCAACATCCGATATCTCAATTCAATTTTATCAAACCCTATATGTTCAAATATCATATCCATCCAAACTATCAAGTAAATTGAAAGTGCTATGCATTCAATTCAGCATCTCATGCAAAATACGGAGAATGATGGCATAAGATATCAAAATTTTCAAAATCCATCATAAATAAATCTAAAAATGGACAGAGAAACATGTAGCAGTGATTCAAAAATCAAATTTAAAAAGGTTACACATCATTATAAATTACCTCTAGTGAAGTGCATATTTAACGACATACCGATAAAAAAGCTATTATTCCAACAAACGATCCGTCAATTCAATTTATCAAGAGTAAGACAACTTCATCCAAGTATCTAAAATCACTGCCAATTCTATTCGGGACAAATTGGGCCATTCTCAACGAGATAATACAATGCATCAATTTTATACCATTAATCCAATCCATATATTTTTCAACATCCGATATCTCAATTCAATTTATCATATTTATGATATCCTTGGTGGACACAACTCAATCAATCTATTTTCCAACATCCGATATCTCAATTTAATTTATCTATTTTATACCATCGGGACAAATTATGTCATTCTCAACGAGATATAATACAATGCATCTATTATATACCATTAATCCATCTATTTTCCAACATCCGATATCTCAATTCAATTTTATCAAACCGTATATGTTCAAATATCATATCCATGCAAACTATCAAGTAAATTGAAAGTGCTATGCATTCAATTCAGCATCTCATGCAATACACGGAGAATGATGGCATAACATATCAAAATTTTCAAAATCAATCATAAACAAATCTTAAAATGGACATAGAAACATGTAGCATTGATTCAAAAATCAAATTTAAAAAGGTTACACATCATTATAAATTACCTCTAGTGAAATGCATATTTAACGGCATACCGCTGATAAAACTATCATTCCAACAAACGATTCGTCAATTCAATTTATCAAGATTAAGACAAATTGATCCAAGTATCTAAAATCATTTCAAATCCTATTCGGGACAAATTCGGTCTTTCTCAACGAGAGATAATACAATGCATCAATTTTATACCTTTAATCCAATCCATATATTTTTCAACATCCGATATCTCAATTCAATTTATCATATTTATGATATCATTGGGAGACACAACTCAATCAATCTATTTTTCAACATCCGATATCTCAACTTAATTTATCTATTTTATACCATCGGGACAAATTATGACATTCTCAACGAGACATAATACAATGAATCTATTATATACCATTAACCCATCTATTTTCGAACATTCGATATTTCAATTCAATCCATCTATTTTCCAACATCCGATATCTCAATTCAATTTTATCAAACCGTATATGTTCAAATATCATATTCATGCATACTATCAAGTAAATTGAAAGTGCTATGTATTCAATTCAGCATCTCTTGCAAAATAAGGAGAATGATAACATAACATATCAAAATTTTCAAAATCCATCATAAACAAATCTTAAAATGGACAGAGAAACATGTAGCAATGATTCAATAATCAAATTTAAAAAGGTTACACATCATTATAAATTACCTGTAGCGAAGTGCATATTTATCGACATACCGATAAAAAAGGTATCATTCCAACAAATGATCGGTCAATTCAATTTATCAAGATTAAGAGAACTTGATACAAGTATCTAAAATAATTTCCAATCCTATTCGGGTCAAATTCAGTCATTCTCAACGAGACATAATACAATGCTTCAATTGTATACCATTAATCCAATCCATATATTTTTCAACATCCGATATCTCAATTCAATTTATCATATTTATGATATCATTGGCGGACACAACTCAATCAATCTATTTTCCAACATCCGATATCTCAATTTAATTTATCTATTTTATACCATCGGGACAAATTATGTCATTCTCAACGAGACATAATACAATGCATCTATTACATACCATTAACCCATCTATTTTCCAACATCCGATATCTCAATTCAATCCATCTATTTTCCAACATCCGATATCTCAATTCAATTTTATCAAACCCTATATGTTCAAATATCATATCCATCCAAACTATCAAGTAAATTGAAAGTGCTATGCATTCAATTCAGCATCTCATGCAAAATACGGAGAATGATGGCATAACATATCAAAATTTTCAAAATCAATCATAAACAAATCTTAAAATGGACATAGAAACATGTAGCATTGATTCAAAAATCAAATTTAAAAAGGTTACACATCATTATAAATTACCTCTAGTGAAATGCATATTTAACGGCATACCGCTGATAAAACTATCATTCCAACAAACGATTCGTCAATTCAATTTATCAAGATTAAGACAAATTGATCCAAGTATCTAAAATCATTTCAAATCCTATTCGGGACAAATTCGGTCATTCTCAACGAGAGATAATACAATGCATCAATTTTATACCTTTAATCCAATCCATATATTTTTCAACATCCGATATCTCAATTCAATTTATCATATTTATGATATCATTGGGGGACACAACTCAATCAATCTATTTTTCAACATCCGATATCTCAACTTAATTTATCTATTTTATACCATCGGGACAAATTATGTCATTCTCAACGAGACATAATACAATGAATCTATTATATACCATTAACCCATCTATTTTCCAACATTCGATATTTCAATTCAATCCATCTATTTTCCAACATCCGATATCTCAATTCAATTTTATCAAACCGTATATGTTCAAATATCATATTCATGCATACTATCAAGTAAATTGAAAGTGCTATGTATTCAATTCAGCATCTCTTGCAAAATAAGGAGAATGATAACATAACATATCAAAATTTTCAAAATCCATCATAAACAAATCTTAAAATGGACAGAGAAACATGTAGCAATGATTCAATAATCAAATTTAAAAAGGTTACACATCATTATAAATTACCTGTAGCGAAGTGCATATTTATCGACATACCGATAAAAAAGGTATCATTCCAACAAATGATTCGTCAATTCAATTTATCAAGATTAAGACAACTTGATCCAAGTTTCTAAAATCATTTCCAATCCTATTCGGGACAAATTCGGTCATTCTTAACGAGTGATAATACAACGCATCAATTTTATACCTTTAATCCAATACATATATTTTTCAACATCCGATATCTCAATTCAATTTATCATATTTATGATATCCTTGGTGGACACAACTCAATCAATCTATTTTCCAACATCCGATATCTCAATTTAATTTATCTATTTTATACCATCGGGACAAATTATGTCATTCTCAACGATATATAATACAATGCATCTATTATATACCACTAATCCAACTATTTTCCAACATCCGATATCTCAATTCAATTTTATCAAACCGTATATGTTCAAATATCATATCCATGCAAACTATCAAGTAAATTGAAAGTACTATGCATTCAATTCAGCATCTCATGCAAAATACGGAGAATGATGGCATAACATATCAAAATTTTCAAAATCAATCATAAACAAATCTTAAAATGGACATAGAAACATGTAGCATTGATTCAAAAATCAAATTTAAAAAGGTTACACATCATTATAAATTACCTCTAGTGAAATGCATATTTAACGGCATACCGCTGATAAAACTATCATTCCAACAAACGATTCGTCAATTCAATTTATCAAGATTAAGACAAATTGATCCAAGTATCTAAAATCATTTCAAATCCTATTCGGGACAAATTCGGTCATTCTCAACGAGAGATAATACAATGCATCAATTTTATACCTTTAATCCAATCCATATATTTTTCAACATCCGATATCTCAATTCAATTTATCATATTTATGATATCATTGGGGGACACAACTCAATCAATCTATTTTTCAACATCCGATATCTCAACTTAATTTATCTATTTTATACCATCGGGACAAATTATGTCATTCTCAACGAGACATAATACAATGAATCTATTATATACCATTAACCCATCTATTTTCCAACATTCGATATTTCAATTCAATCCATCTATTTTCCAACATCCGATATCTCAATTCAATTTTATCAAACCGTATATGTTCAAATATCATATTCATGCATACTATCAAGTAAATTGAAAGTGCTATGTATTCAATTCAGCATCTCTTGCAAAATAAGGAGAATGATAACATAACATATCAAAATTTTCAAAATCCATCATAAACAAATCTTAAAATGGACAGAGAAACATGTAGCAATGATTCAATAATCAAATTTAAAAAGGTTACACATCATTATAAATTACCTGTAGCGAAGTGCATATTTATCGACATACCGATAAAAAAGGTATCATTCCAACAAATGATTCGTCAATTCAATTTATCAAGATTAAGACAACTTGATCCAAGTTTCTAAAATCATTTCCAATCCTATTCGGGACAAATTCGGTCATTCTTAACGAGTGATAATACAACGCATCAATTTTATACCTTTAATCCAATACATATATTTTTCAACATCCGATATCTCAATTCAATTTATCATATTTATGATATCCTTGGTGGACACAACTCAATCAATCTATTTTCCAACATCCGATATCTCAATTTAATTTATCTATTTTATACCATCGGGACAAATTATGTCATTCTCAACGAGATATAATACAATGCATCTATTATATACCATTAATCCATCTATTTTCCAACATCCGATATCTCAATTCAATTTTATCAAACCGTATATGTTCAAATATCATATCCATCCAAACTATCAAGTAAATTGAAAGTGCTATGCATTCAATTCAGCATCTCATGCAAAATACGGAGAATGATGGCATAACATATCAAAATTTTCAAAATCAATCATAAACAAATCTTAAAATGGACATAGAAACATGTAGCATTGATTCAAAAATCAAATTTAAAAAGGTTACACATCATTATAAATTACCTCTAGTGAAATGCATATTTAACGGCATACCGATGATAAAACTATCATTCCAACAAACGATTCGTCAATTCAATTTATCAAGATTAAGACAACTTGATCCAAGTTTCTAAAATCATTTCCAATCCTATTCGGGACAAATTCGGTCATTCTTAACGAGAGATAATACAACGCATCAATTTTATACCTTTAATCCAATACATATATTTTTCAACATCCGATATCTCAATTCAATTTATCATATTTATGATATCATTGGCGGACACAACTCAATCAATCTATTTTCCAACATCCGATATCTCAATTTAATTTATCTATTTTATACCATCGGGACAAATTATGTCATTCTCAACGAGACATAATACAATGCATCTATTACATACCATTAACCCATCTATTTTCCAACATCCGATATCTCAATTCAATCCATCTATTTTCCAACATCCGATATCTCAATTCAATTTTATCAAACCCTATATGTTCAAATATCATATCCATCCAAACTATCAAGTAAATTGAAAGTGCTATGCATTCAATTCAGCATCTCATGCAAAATACGGAGAATGATGGCATAAGATATCAAAATTTTCAAAATCCATCATAAATAAATCTAAAAATGGACAGAGAAACATGTAGCAGTGATTCAAAAATCAAATTTAAAAAGGTTACACATCATTATAAATTACCTCTAGTGAAGTGCATATTTAACGACATACCGATAAAAAAGCTATTATTCCAACAAACGATCCGTCAATTCAATTTATCAAGAGTAAGACAACTTGATCCAAGTATCTAAAATCACTGCCAATTCTATTCGGGACAAATTGGGTCATTCTCAACGAGATAATACAATGCATCAATTTTATACCATTAATCCAATCCATATATTTTTCAACATCCGATATCACAATTCAATTTATCATATTTATGATATCCTTGGTGGACACAACTCAATCAATCTATTTTCCAACATCCGATATCTCAATTTAATTTATCTATTTTATACCATCGGGACAAATTATGTCATTCTCAACGAGATATAATACAATGCATCTATTATATACCATTAATCCATCTATTTTCCAACATCCGAGATCTCAATTCAATTTTATCAAACCGTATATGTTCAAATATCATATCCATGCAAACTATCAAGTAAATTGAAAGTGCTATGCATTCAATTCAGCATCTCATGTAAAATACGGAGAATGATGGCATAACATATCAAAATTTTCAAAATCAATCATAAACAAATCTTAAAATGGACATAGAAACATGTAGCATTGATTCAAAAATCAAATTTAAAAAGGTTACACATCATTATAAATTACCTCTAGTGAAATGCATATTTAACGGCATACCGCTGATAAAACTATCATTCCAACAAACGATTCGTCAATTCAATTTATCAAGATTAAGACAAATTGATCCAAGTATCTAAAATCATTTCAAATCCTATTCGGGACAAATTCGGTCTTTCTCAACGAGAGATAATACAATGCATCAATTTTATACCTTTAATCCAATCCATATATTTTTCAACATCCGATATCTCAATTCAATTTATCATATTTATGATATCATTGGGGGACACAACTCAATCAATCTATTTTTCAACATCCGATATCTCAACTTAATTTATCTATTTTATACCATCGGGACAAATTATGACATTCTCAACGAGACATAATACAATGAATCTATTATATACCATTAACCCATCTATTTTCCAACATTCGATATTTCAATTCAATCCATCTATTTTCCAACATCCGATATCTCAATTCAATTTTATCAAACCGTATATGTTCAAATATCATATTCATGCATACTATCAAGTAAATTGAAAGTGCTATGTATTCAATTCAGCATCTCTTGCAAAATAAGGAGAATGATAACATAACATATCAAAATTTTCAAAATCCATCATAAACAAATCTTAAAATGGACAGAGAAACATGTAGCAATGATTCAATAATCAAATTTAAAAAGGTTACACATCATTATAAATTACCTGTAGCGAAGTGCATATTTATCGACATACCGATAAAAAAGGTATCATTCCAACAAATGATCGGTCAATTCAATTTATCAAGATTAAGACAACTTGATACAAGTATCTAAAATAATTTCCAATCCTATTCGGGTCAAATTCAGTCATTCTCAACGAGACATAATACAATGCATCAATTGTATACCATTAATCCAATCCATATATTTTTCAACATCCGATATCTCAATTCAATTTATCATATTTATGATATCATTGGCGGACACAACTCAATCAATCTATTTTCCAACATCCGATATCTCAATTTAATTTATCTATTTTATATCATCGGGACAAATTATGTCATTCTCAACGAGACATAATACAATGCATCTATTACATACCATTAACCCATCTATTTTCCAACATCCGATATCTCAATTCAATCCATCTATTTTCCAACATCCGATATCTCAATTCAATTTTATCAAACCCTATATGTTCAAATATCATATCCATCCAAACTATCAAGTAAATTGAAAGTGCTATGCATTCAATTCAGCATCTCATGCAAAATACGGAGAATGATGGCATAACATATCAAAATTTTCAAAATCAATCATAAACAAATCTTAAAATGGACATAGAAACATGTAGCATTGATTCAAAAATCAAATTTAAAAAGGTTACACATCATTATAAATTACCTCTAGTGAAATGCATATTTAACGGCATACCGCTGATAAAACTATCATTCCAACAAACGATTCGTCAATTCAATTTATCAAGATTAAGACAAATTGATCCAAGTATCTAAAATCATTTCAAATCCTATTCGGGACAAATTCGGTCATTCTCAACGAGAGATAATACAATGCATCAATTTTATACCTTTAATCCAATCCATATATTTTTCAACATCCGATATCTCAATTCAATTTATCATATTTATGATATCATTGGGGGACACAACTCAATCAATCTATTTTTCAACATCCGATATCTCAACTTAATTTATCTATTTTATACCATCGGGACAAATTATGTCATTCTCAACGAGACATAATACAATGAATCTATTATATACCATTAACCCATCTATTTTCCAACATTCGATATTTCAATTCAATCCATCTATTTTCCAACATCCGATATCTCAATTCAATTTTATCAAACCGTATATGTTCAAATATCATATTCATGCATACTATCAAGTAAATTGAAAGTGCTATGTATTCAATTCAGCATCTCTTGCAAAATAAGGAGAATGATAACATAACATATCAAAATTTTCAAAATCCATCATAAACAAATCTTAAAATGGACAGAGAAACATGTAGCAATGATTCAATAATCAAATTTAAAAAGGTTACACATCATTATAAATTACCTGTAGCGAAGTGCATATTTATCGACATACCGATAAAAAAGGTATCATTCCAACAAATGATTCGTCAATTCAATTTATCAAGATTAAGACAACTTGATCCAAGTTTCTAAAATCATTTCCAATCCTATTCGGGACAAATTCGGTCATTCTTAACGAGTGATAATACAACGCATCAATTTTATACCTTTAATCCAATACATATATTTTTCAACATCCGATATCTCAATTCAATTTATCATATTTATGATATCCTTGGTGGACACAACTCAATCAATCTATTTTCCAACATCCGATATCTCAATTTAATTTATCTATTTTATACCATCGGGACAAATTATGTCATTCTCAACGAGATATAATACAATGCATCTATTATATACCATTAATCCATCTATTTTCCAACATCCGATATCTCAATTCAATTTTATCAAACCGTATATGTTCAAATATCATATCCATCCAAACTATCAAGTAAATTGAAAGTGCTATGCATTCAATTCAGCATCTCATGCAAAATACGGAGAATGATGGCATAACATATCAAAATTTTCAAAATCAATCATAAACAAATCTTAAAATGGACATAGAAACATGTAGCATTGATTCAAAAATCAAATTTAAAAAGGTTACACATCATTATAAATTACCTCTAGTGAAATGCATATTTAACGGCATACCGATGATAAAACTATCATTCCAACAAACGATTCGTCAATTCAATTTATCAAGATTAAGACAACTTGATCCAAGTTTCTAAAATCATTTCCAATCCTATTCGGGACAAATTCGGTCATTCTTAACGAGAGATAATACAACGCATCAATTTTATACCTTTAATCCAATACATATATTTTTCAACATCCGATATCTCAATTCAATTTATCATATTTATGATATCATTGGCGGACACAACTCAATCAATCTATTTTCCAACATCCGATATCTCAATTTAATTTATCTATTTTATACCATCGGGACAAATTATGTCATTCTCAACGAGACATAATACAATGCATCTATTACATACCATTAACCCATCTATTTTCCAACATCCGATATCTCAATTCAATCCATCTATTTTCCAACATCCGATATCTCAATTCAATTTTATCAAACCCTATATGTTCAAATATCATATCCATCCAAACTATCAAGTAAATTGAAAGTGCTATGCATTCAATTCAGCATCTCATGCAAAATACGGAGAATGATGGCATAAGATATCAAAATTTTCAAAATCCATCATAAATAAATCTAAAAATGGACAGAGAAACATGTAGCAGTGATTCAAAAATCAAATTTAAAAAGGTTACACATCATTATAAATTACCTCTAGTGAAGTGCATATTTAACGACATACCGATAAAAAAGCTATTATTCCAACAAACGATCCGTCAATTCAATTTATCAAGAGTAAGACAACTTGATCCAAGTATCTAAAATCACTGCCAATTCTATTCGGGACAAATTGGGTCATTCTCAACGAGATAATACAATGCATCAATTTTATACCATTAATCCAATCCATATATTTTTCAACATCCGATATCACAATTCAATTTATCATATTTATGATATCCTTGGTGGACACAACTCAATCAATCTATTTTCCAACATCCGATATCTCAATTTAATTTATCTATTTTATACCATCGGGACAAATTATGTCATTCTCAACGAGATATAATACAATGCATCTATTATATACCATTAATCCATCTATTTTCCAACATCCGAGATCTCAATTCAATTTTATCAAACCGTATATGTTCAAATATCATATCCATGCAAACTATCAAGTAAATTGAAAGTGCTATGCATTCAATTCAGCATCTCATGTAAAATACGGAGAATGATGGCATAACATATCAAAATTTTCAAAATCAATCATAAACAAATCTTAAAATGGACATAGAAACATGTAGCATTGATTCAAAAATCAAATTTAAAAAGGTTACACATCATTATAAATTACCTCTAGTGAAATGCATATTTAACGGCATACCGCTGATAAAACTATCATTCCAACAAACGATTCGTCAATTCAATTTATCAAGATTAAGACAAATTGATCCAAGTATCTAAAATCATTTCAAATCCTATTCGGGACAAATTCGGTCTTTCTCAACGAGAGATAATACAATGCATCAATTTTATACCTTTAATCCAATCCATATATTTTTCAACATCCGATATCTCAATTCAATTTATCATATTTATGATATCATTGGGGGACACAACTCAATCAATCTATTTTTCAACATCCGATATCTCAACTTAATTTATCTATTTTATACCATCGGGACAAATTATGACATTCTCAACGAGACATAATACAATGAATCTATTATATACCATTAACCCATCTATTTTCCAACATTCGATATTTCAATTCAATCCATCTATTTTCCAACATCCGATATCTCAATTCAATTTTATCAAACCGTATATGTTCAAATATCATATTCATGCATACTATCAAGTAAATTGAAAGTGCTATGTATTCAATTCAGCATCTCTTGCAAAATAAGGAGAATGATAACATAACATATCAAAATTTTCAAAATCCATCATAAACAAATCTTAAAATGGACAGAGAAACATGTAGCAATGATTCAATAATCAAATTTAAAAAGGTTACACATCATTATAAATTACCTGTAGCGAAGTGCATATTTATCGACATACCGATAAAAAAGGTATCATTCCAACAAATGATCGGTCAATTCAATTTATCAAGATTAAGACAACTTGATACAAGTATCTAAAATAATTTCCAATCCTATTCGGGTCAAATTCAGTCATTCTCAACGAGACATAATACAATGCATCAATTGTATACCATTAATCCAATCCATATATTTTTCAACATCCGATATCTCAATTCAATTTATCATATTTATGATATCATTGGCGGACACAACTCAATCAATCTATTTTCCAACATCCGATATCTCAATTTAATTTATCTATTTTATATCATCGGGACAAATTATGTCATTCTCAACGAGACATAATACAATGCATCTATTACATACCATTAACCCATCTATTTTCCAACATCCGATATCTCAATTCAATCCATCTATTTTCCAACATCCGATATCTCAATTCAATTTTATCAAACCCTATATGTTCAAATATCATATCCATCCAAACTATCAAGTAAATTGAAAGTGCTATGCATTCAATTCAGCATCTCATGCAAAATACGGAGAATGATGGCATAACATATCAAAATTTTCAAAATCAATCATAAACAAATCTTAAAATGGACATAGAAACATGTAGCATTGATTCAAAAATCAAATTTAAAAAGGTTACACATCATTATAAATTACCTCTAGTGAAATGCATATTTAACGGCATACCGCTGATAAAACTATCATTCCAACAAACGATTCGTCAATTCAATTTATCAAGATTAAGACAAATTGATCCAAGTATCTAAAATCATTTCAAATCCTATTCGGGACAAATTCGGTCATTCTCAACGAGAGATAATACAATGCATCAATTTTATACCTTTAATCCAATCCATATATTTTTCAACATCCGATATCTCAATTCAATTTATCATATTTATGATATCATTGGGGGACACAACTCAATCAATCTATTTTTCAACATCCGATATCTCAACTTAATTTATCTATTTTATACCATCGGGACAAATTATGTCATTCTCAACGAGACATAATACAATGAATCTATTATATACCATTAACCCATCTATTTTCCAACATTCGATATTTCAATTCAATCCATCTATTTTCCAACATCCGATATCTCAATTCAATTTTATCAAACCGTATATGTTCAAATATCATATTCATGCATACTATCAAGTAAATTGAAAGTGCTATGTATTCAATTCAGCATCTCTTGCAAAATAAGGAGAATGATAACATAACATATCAAAATTTTCAAAATCCATCATAAACAAATCTTAAAATGGACAGAGAAACATGTAGCAATGATTCAATAATCAAATTTAAAAAGGTTACACATCATTATAAATTACCTGTAGCGAAGTGCATATTTATCGACATACCGATAAAAAAGGTATCATTCCAACAAATGATTCGTCAATTCAATTTATCAAGATTAAGACAACTTGATCCAAGTTTCTAAAATCATTTCCAATCCTATTCGGGACAAATTCGGTCATTCTTAACGAGTGATAATACAACGCATCAATTTTATACCTTTAATCCAATACATATATTTTTCAACATCCGATATCTCAATTCAATTTATCATATTTATGATATCCTTGGTGGACACAACTCAATCAATCTATTTTCCAACATCCGATATCTCAATTTAATTTATCTATTTTATACCATCGGGACAAATTATGTCATTCTCAACGAGATATAATACAATGCATCTATTATATACCATTAATCCATCTATTTTCCAACATCCGATATCTCAATTCAATTTTATCAAACCGTATATGTTCAAATATCATATCCATCCAAACTATCAAGTAAATTGAAAGTGCTATGCATTCAATTCAGCATCTCATGCAAAATACGGAGAATGATGGCATAACATATCAAAATTTTCAAAATCAATCATAAACAAATCTTAAAATGGACATAGAAACATGTAGCATTGATTCAAAAATCAAATTTAAAAAGGTTACACATCATTATAAATTACCTCTAGTGAAATGCATATTTAACGGCATACCGATGATAAAACTATCATTCCAACAAACGATTCGTCAATTCAATTTATCAAGATTAAGACAACTTGATCCAAGTTTCTAAAATCATTTCCAATCCTATTCGGGACAAATTCGGTCATTCTTAACGAGAGATAATACAACGCATCAATTTTATACCTTTAATCCAATACATATATTTTTCAACATCCGATATCTCAATTCAATTTATCATATTTATGATATCATTGGCGGACACAACTCAATCAATCTATTTTCCAACATCCGATATCTCAATTTAATTTATCTATTTTATACCATCGGGACAAATTATGTCATTCTCAACGAGACATAATACAATGCATCTATTACATACCATTAACCCATCTATTTTCCAACATCCGATATCTCAATTCAATCCATCTATTTTCCAACATCCGATATCTCAATTCAATTTTATCAAACCCTATATGTTCAAATATCATATCCATCCAAACTATCAAGTAAATTGAAAGTGCTATGCATTCAATTCAGCATCTCATGCAAAATACGGAGAATGATGGCATAAGATATCAAAATTTTCAAAATCCATCATAAATAAATCTAAAAATGGACAGAGAAACATGTAGCAGTGATTCAAAAATCAAATTTAAAAAGGTTACACATCATTATAAATTACCTCTAGTGAAGTGCATATTTAACGACATACCGATAAAAAAGCTATTATTCCAACAAACGATCCGTCAATTCAATTTATCAAGAGTAAGACAACTTGATCCAAGTATCTAAAATCACTGCCAATTCTATTCGGGACAAATTTGGTCATTCTCAACGAGATAATACAATGCATCAATTTTATACCATTAATCCAATCCATATATTTTTCAACATCCGATATCACAATTCAATTTATCATATTTATGATATCCTTGGTGGACACAACTCAATCAATCTATTTTCCAACATCCGATATCTCAATTTAATTTATCTATTTTATACCATCGGGACAAATTATGTCATTCTCAACGAGATATAATACAATGCATCTATTATATACCATTAATCCATCTATTTTCCAACATCCGAGATCTCAATTCAATTTTATCAAACCGTATATGTTCAAATATCATATCCATGCAAACTATCAAGTAAATTGAAAGTGCTATGCATTCAATTCAGTATCTCATGCAAAATACGGAGAATGATGGCATAACATATCAAAATTTTCAAAATCAATCATAAACAAATCTTAAAATGGACATAGAAACATGTAGCATTGATTCAAAAATCAAATTTAAAAAGGTTACACATCATTATAAATTACCTCTAGTGAAATGCATATTTAACGGCATACCGCTGATAAAACTATCATTCCAACAAACGATTCGTCAATTCAATTTATCAAGATTAAGACAAATTGATCCAAGTATCTAAAATCATTTCAAATCCTATTCGGGACAAATTCGGTCTTTCTCAACGAGAGATAATACAATGCATCAATTTTATACCTTTAATCCAATCCATATATTTTTCAACATCCGATATCTCAATTCAATTTATCATATTTATGATATCATTGGCGGACACAACTCAATCAATCTATTTTCCAACATCCGATATCTCAATTTAATTTATCTATTTTATACCATCGGGACAAATTATGACATTCTCAACGAGACATAATACAATGAATCTATTATATACCATTAACCCATCTATTTTCCAACATTCGATATTTCAATTCAATCCATCTATTTTCCAACATCCGATATCTCAATTCAATTTTATCAAACCGTATATGTTCAAATATCATATTCATGCATACTATCAAGTAAATTGAAAGTGCTATGTATTCAATTCAGCATCTCTTGCAAAATAAGGAGAATGATAACATAACATATCAAAATTTTCAAAATCCATCATAAACAAATCTTAAAATGGACAGAGAAACATGTAGCAATGATTCAATAATCAAATTTAAAAAGGTTACACATCATTATAAATTACCTGTAGCGAAGTGCATATTTATCGACATACCGATAAAAAAGGTATCATTCCAACAAATGATCGGTCAATTCAATTTATCAAGATTAAGACAACTTGATACAAGTATCTAAAATAATTTCCAATCCTATTCGGGTCAAATTCAGTCATTGTCAACGAGACATAATACAATGCATCAATTGTATACCATTAATCCAATCCATATATTTTTCAACATCCGATATCTCAATTCAATTTATCATATTTATGATATCATTGGCGGACACAACTCAATCAATCTATTTTCCAACATCCGATATCTCAATTTAATTTATCTATTTTATATCATCGGGACAAATTATGTCATTCTCAACGAGACATAATACAATGCATCTATTACATACCATTAACCCATCTATTTTCCAACATCCGATATCTCAATTCAATCCATCTATTTTCCAACATCCGATATCTCAATTCAATTTTATCAAACCCTATATGTTCAAATATCATATCCATCCAAACTATCAAGTAAATTGAAAGTGCTATGCATTCAATTCAGCATCTCATGCAAAATACGGAGAATGATGGCATAACATATCAAAATTTTCAAAATCAATCATAAACAAATCTTAAAATGGACATAGAAACATGTAGCATTGATTCAAAAATCAAATTTAAAAAGGTTACACATCATTATAAATTACCTCTAGTGAAATGCATATTTAACGGCATACCGCTGATAAAACTATCATTCCAACAAACGATTCGTCAATTCAATTTATCAAGATTAAGACAAATTGATCCAAGTATCTAAAATCATTTCAAATCCTATTCGGGACAAATTCGGTCATTCTCAACGAGAGATAATACAATGCATCAATTTTATACCTTTAATCCAATCCATATATTTTTCAACATCCGATATCTCAATTCAATTTATCATATTTATGATATCATTGGGGGACACAACTCAATCAATCTATTTTTCAAAATCCGATATCTCAACTTAATTTATCTATTTTATACCATCGGGACAAATTATGTCATTCTCAACCAGACATAATACAATGAATCTATTATATACCATTAACCCATCTATTTTCCAACATTCGATATTTCAATTCAATCCATCTATTTTCCAACATCCGATATCTCAATTCAATTTTATCAAACCGTATATGTTCAAATATCATATTCATGCATACTATCAAGTAAATTGAAAGTGCTATGTATTCAATTCAGCATCTCTTGCAAAATAAGGAGAATGATAACATAACATATCAAAATTTTCAAAATCCATCATAAACAAATCTTAAAATGGACAGAGAAACATGTAGCAATGATTCAATAATCAAATTTAAAAAGGTTACACATCATTATAAATTACCTGTAGCGAAGTGCATATTTATCGACATACCGATAAAAAAGGTATCATTCCAACAAATGATTCGTCAATTCAATTTATCAAGATTAAGACAACTTGATCCAAGTTTCTAAAATCATTTCCAATCCTATTCGGGACAAATTCGGTCATTCTTAACGAGAGATAATACAACGCATCAATTTTATACCTTTAATCCAATACATATATTTTTCAACATCCGATATCTCAATTCAATTTATCATATTTATGATATCCTTGGTGGACACAACTCAATCAATCTATTTTCCAACATCCGATATCTCAATTTAATTTATCTATTTTATACCATCGGGACAAATTATGTCATTCTCAACGAGATATAATACAATGCATCTATTATATACCATTAATCCATCTATTTTCCAACATCCGATATCTCAATTCAATTTTATTAAACCGTATATGTTCAAATATCATATCAATGCGAACTATCAAGTAAATTGAAAGTGCTATGCATTCAATTCAGCATCTCATGCAAAATACGGAGAATGATGGCATAACATATCAAAATTTTCAAAATCAATCATAAACAAATCTTAAAATGGACATAGAAACATGTAGCATTGATTCAAAAATCAAATTTAAAAAGGTTACACATCATTATAAATTACCTCTAGTCAAATGCATATTTAACGGCATACCGATGATAAAACTATCATTCCAACAAACGATTCGTCAATTCAATTTATCAAGATTAAGACAACTTGATCCAAGTTTCTAAAATCATTTCCAATCCTATTCGGGACAAATTCGGTCATTCTTAACGAGAGATAATACAACGCATCAATTTTATACCTTTAATCCAATACATATATTTTTCAACATCCGATATCTCAATTCAATTTATCATATTTATGATATCATTGGCGGACACAACTCAATCAATCTATTTTCCAACATCCGATATCTCAATTTAATTTATCTATTTTATACCATCGGGACAAATTATGTCATTTTCAACGAAACATAATACAATGCATCTATTACATACCTTTAACCCATCTATTTTCCAACATCCGATATCTCAATTCAATCCATCTATTTTCCAACATCCGATATCTCAATTCAATTTTATCAAACCGTATATGTTCAAATATCATATCCATCCAAACTATCAAGTAAATTGAAAGTGCTATGCATTCAATTCAGCATCTCATGCAAAATACGGAGAATGATGGCATAACATATCAAAATTTTCAAAATCCATCATAAATAAATCTAAAAATGGACAGAGAAACATGTAGCAGTGATTCAAAAATCAAATTTAAAAAGGTTACACATCATTATAAATTACCTGTAGTGAAGTGCATATTTAACGACATACCGATAAAAAAGCTATTATTCCAACAAACGATCCGTCAATTCAATTTATCAATAGTAAGACAACTTGATCCAAGTATCTAATATCACTGCCAATTCTATTCGGGACAAATTGGGCCATTCTCAACGAGATAATACAATACATCAATTTTATACCATTAATCCAATCCAAATATTTTTCAACATCCGATATCTCAATTCAATTTATCATATTTATGATATCCTTGGTGGACACAACTCAATCAATCTATTTTCCAACATCCGATATCTCAATTTAATTTATCTATTTTATACCATCGGGACAAATTATGTCATTCTCAACGATATATCATACAATGCATCTATTATATACCACTAATCCATCTATTTTCCAACATCCGATATCTCAATTCAATTTTATCAAACCGTATATGTTCAAATATCATATCCATGCAAACTATCAAGTAAATTGAAAGTGCTATGCATTCAATTCAGCATCTCATGCAAAATACGGAGAATGATGGCATAACATATCAAAATTTTCAAAATCAATCATAAACAAATCTTAAAATGGACATAGAAACATGTAGCATTGATTCTAAAATCAAATTTAAAAAGGTTACACATCATTATAAATTACCTCTAGTGAAATGCATATTTAACGGCATACCGATGATAAAACTATCATTCCAACAAACGATTCGTCAATTCAATTTATCAATATTAAGACAACTTGATCCAAGTATCTAAAATCATTTCCAATCCTATTCGGGACAAATTGGGCCATTCTCAATGAGATAATACAATGCATCAATTTTATACCATTAATCCAATCCATATATTTTTCAACATCCGATATCTCAATTCAATTTATCATATTTATGATATCCTTGGTGGACACAACTCAATCAATCTATTTTCCAACATCCGATATCTCAATTTAATTTATCTATTTTATACCATCGGGACAAATTATGTCATTCTCAACGAGATATAATACAATGCATCTATTATATACCATTAATCCATCTATTTTCCAACATCCGATATCTCAATTCAATTTTATTAAACCGTATATGTTCAAATATCATATCAATGCGAACTATCAAGTAAATTGAAAGTGCTATGCATTCAATTCAGCATCTCATGCAAAATACGGAGAATGATGGCATAACATATCAAAATTTTCAAAATCAATCATAAACAAATCTTAAAATGGACATAGAAACATGTAGCATTGATTCAAAAATCAAATTTAAAAAGGTTACACATCATTATAAATTACCTCTAGTGAAATGCATATTTAACGGCATACCGATGATAAAACTATCATTCCAACAAACGATTCGTCAATTCAATTTATCAAGATTAAGACAACTTGATCCAAGTTTCTAAAATCATTTCCAATCCTATTCGGGACAAATTCGGTCATTCTTAACGAGAGATAATACAACGCATCAATTTTATACCTTTAATCCAATACATATATTTTTCAACATCCGATATCTCAATTCAATTTATCATATTTATGATATCATTGGCGGACACAACTCAATCAATCTATTTTCCAACATCCGATATCTCAATTTAATTTATCTATTTTATACCATCGGGACAAATTATGTCATTTTCAACGAAACATAATACAATGCATCTATTACATACCTTTAACCCATCTATTTTCCAACATCCGATATCTCAATTCAATCCATCTATTTTCCAACATCCGATATCTCAATTCAATTTTATCAAACCGTATATGTTCAAATATCATATCCATCCAAACTATCAGGTAAATTGAAAGTGCTATGCATTCAATTCAGCATCTCATGCAAAATACGGAGAATGATGGCATAACATATCAAAATTTTCAAAATCCATCATAAATAAATCTAAAAATGGACAGAGAAACATGTAGCAGTGATTCAAAAATCAAATTTAAAAAGGTTACACATCATTATAAATTACCTGTAGTGAAGTGCATATTTAACGACATACCGATAAAAAAGCTATTATTCCAACAAACGATCCGTCAATTCAATTTATCAATAGTAAGACAACTTGATCCAAGTATCTAATATCACTGCCAATTCTATTCGGGACAAATTGGGCCATTCTCAACGAGATAATACAATACATCAATTTTATACCATTAATCCAATCCACATATTTTTCAACATCCGATATCTCAATTCAATTTATCATATTTATGATATCCTTGGTGGACACAACTCAATCAATCTATTTTCCAACATCCGATATCTCAATTTAATTTATCTATTTTATACCATCGGGACAAATTATGTCATTCTCAATGATATATAATACAATGCATCTATTATATACCACTAATCCATCTATTTTCCAACATCCGATATCTCAATTCAATTTTATCAAACCGTATATGTTCAAATATCATATCCATGCAAACTATCAAGTAAATTGAAAGTGCTATGCATTCAATTCAGCATCTCATGCAAAATACGGAGAATGATGGCATAACATATCAAAATTTTCAAAATCAATCATAAACAAATCTTAAAATGGACATAGAAACATGTAGCATTGATTCTAAAATCAAATTTAAAAAGGTTACACATCATTATAAATTACCTCTAGTGAAATGCATATTTAAAGGCATACCGATGATAAAACTATCATTCCAACAAACGATTCGTCAATTCAATTTATCAATATTAAGACAACTTGATCCAAGTATCTAAAATCATTTCCAATCCTATTCGGGACAAATTGGGCCATTCTCAACGAGATAATACAATGCATCAATTTTATACCATTAATCCAATCCATATATTTTTCAACATCCGATATCTCAATTCAATTTATCATATTTATGATATCCTTGGTGGACACAACTCAATCAATCTATTTTCCAACATCCGATATCTCAATTTAATTTATCTATTTTATACCATCGGGACAAATTATGTCATTCTCAACGAGATATAATACAATGCATCTATTATATACCATTAATCCATCTATTTTCCAACATCCGATATCTCAATTCAATTTTATTAAACCGTATATGTTCAAATATCATATCAATGCGAACTATCAAGTAAATTGAAAGTGCTATGCATTCAATTCAGCATCTCATGCAAAATACGGAGAATGATGGCATAACATATCAAAATTTTCAAAATCAATCATAAACAAATCTTAAAATGGACATAGAAACATGTAGCATTGATTCAAAAATCAAATTTAAAAAGGTTACACATCATTATAAATTACCTCTAGTCAAATGCATATTTAACGGCATACCGATGATAAAACTATCATTCCAACAAACGATTCGTCAATTCAATTTATCAAGATTAAGACAACTTGATCCAAGTTTCTAAAATCATTTCCAATCCTATTCGGGACAAATTCGGTCATTCTTAACGAGAGATAATACAACGCATCAATTTTATACCTTTAATCCAATACATATATTTTTCAACATCCGATATCTCAATTCAATTTATCATATTTATGATATCATTGGCGGACACAACTCAATCAATCTATTTTCCAACATCCGATATCTCAATTTAATTTATCTATTTTATACCATCGGGACAAATTATGTCATTTTCAACGAAACATAATACAATGCATCTATTACATACCTTTAACCCATCTATTTTCCAACATCCGATATCTCAATTCAATCCATCTATTTTCCAACATCCGATATCTCAATTCAATTTTATCAAACCGTATATGTTCAAATATCATATCCATCCAAACTATCAAGTAAATTGAAAGTGCTATGCATTCAATTCAGCATCTCATGCAAAATACGGAGAATGATGGCATAACATATCAAAATTTTCAAAATCCATCATAAATAAATCTAAAAATGGACAGAGAAACATGTAGCAGTGATTCAAAAATCAAATTTAAAAAGGTTACACATCATTATAAATTACCTGTAGTGAAGTGCATATTTAACGACATACCGATAAAAAAGCTATTATTCCAACAAACGATCCGTCAATTCAATTTATCAATAGTAAGACAACTTGATCCAAGTATCTAATATCACTGCCAATTCTATTCGGGACAAATTGGGCCATTCTCAACGAGATAATACAATACATCAATTTTATACCATTAATCCAATCCAAATATTTTTCAACATCCGATATCTCAATTCAATTTATCATATTTATGATATCCTTGGTGGACACAACTCAATCAATCTATTTTCCAACATCCGATATCTCAATTTAATTTATCTATTTTATACCATCGGGACAAATTATGTCATTCTCAACGATATATCATACAATGCATCTATTATATACCACTAATCCATCTATTTTCCAACATCCGATATCTCAATTCAATTTTATCAAACCGTATATGTTCAAATATCATATCCATGCAAACTATCAAGTAAATTGAAAGTGCTATGCATTCAATTCAGCATCTCATGCAAAATACGGAGAATGATGGCATAACATATCAAAATTTTCAAAATCAATCATAAACAAATCTTAAAATGGACATAGAAACATGTAGCATTGATTCTAAAATCAAATTTAAAAAGGTTACACATCATTATAAATTACCTCTAGTGAAATGCATATTTAACGGCATACCGATGATAAAACTATCATTCCAACAAACGATTCGTCAATTCAATTTATCAATATTAAGACAACTTGATCCAAGTATCTAAAATCATTTCCAATCCTATTCGGGACAAATTGGGCCATTCTCAATGAGATAATACAATGCATCAATTTTATACCATTAATCCAATCCATATATTTTTCAACATCCGATATCTCAATTCAATTTATCATATTTATGATATCCTTGGTGGACACAACTCAATCAATCTATTTTCCAACATCCGATATCTCAATTTAATTTATCTATTTTATACCATCGGGACAAATTATGTCATTCTCAACGAGATATAATACAATGCATCTATTATATACCATTAATCCATCTATTTTCCAACATCCGATATCTCAATTCAATTTTATTAAACCGTATATGTTCAAATATCATATCAATGCGAACTATCAAGTAAATTGAAAGTGCTATGCATTCAATTCAGCATCTCATGCAAAATACGGAGAATGATGGCATAACATATCAAAATTTTCAAAATCAATCATAAACAAATCTTAAAATGGACATAGAAACATGTAGCATTGATTCAAAAATCAAATTTAAAAAGGTTACACATCATTATAAATTACCTCTAGTGAAATGCATATTTAACGGCATACCGATGATAAAACTATCATTCCAACAAACGATTCGTCAATTCAATTTATCAAGATTAAGACAACTTGATCCAAGTTTCTAAAATCATTTCCAATCCTATTCGGGACAAATTCGGTCATTCTTAACGAGAGATAATACAACGCATCAATTTTATACCTTTAATCCAATACATATATTTTTCAACATCCGATATCTCAATTCAATTTATCATATTTATGATATCATTGGCGGACACAACTCAATCAATCTATTTTCCAACATCCGATATCTCAATTTAATTTATCTATTTTATACCATCGGGACAAATTATGTCATTTTCAACGAAACATAATACAATGCATCTATTACATACCTTTAACCCATCTATTTTCCAACATCCGATATCTCAATTCAATCCATCTATTTTCCAACATCCGATATCTCAATTCAATTTTATCAAACCGTATATGTTCAAATATCATATCCATCCAAACTATCAGGTAAATTGAAAGTGCTATGCATTCAATTCAGCATCTCATGCAAAATACGGAGAATGATGGCATAACATATCAAAATTTTCAAAATCCATCATAAATAAATCTAAAAATGGACAGAGAAACATGTAGCAGTGATTCAAAAATCAAATTTAAAAAGGTTACACATCATTATAAATTACCTGTAGTGAAGTGCATATTTAACGACATACCGATAAAAAAGCTATTATTCCAACAAACGATCCGTCAATTCAATTTATCAATAGTAAGACAACTTGATCCAAGTATCTAATATCACTGCCAATTCTATTCGGGACAAATTGGGCCATTCTCAACGAGATAATACAATACATCAATTTTATACCATTAATCCAATCCACATATTTTTCAACATCCGATATCTCAATTCAATTTATCATATTTATGATATCCTTGGTGGACACAACTCAATCAATCTATTTTCCAACATCCGATATCTCAATTTAATTTATCTATTTTATACCATCGGGACAAATTATGTCATTCTCAATGATATATAATACAATGCATCTATTATATACCACTAATCCATCTATTTTCCAACATCCGATATCTCAATTCAATTTTATCAAACCGTATATGTTCAAATATCATATCCATGCAAACTATCAAGTAAATTGAAAGTGCTATGCATTCAATTCAGCATCTCATGCAAAATACGGAGAATGATGGCATAACATATCAAAATTTTCAAAATCAATCATAAACAAATCTTAAAATGGACATAGAAACATGTAGCATTGATTCTAAAATCAAATTTAAAAAGGTTACACATCATTATAAATTACCTCTAGTGAAATGCATATTTAAAGGCATACCGATGATAAAACTATCATTCCAACAAACGATTCGTCAATTCAATTTATCAATATTAAGACAACTTGATCCAAGTATCTAAAATCATTTCCAATCCTATTCGGGACAAATTGGGCCATTCTCAACGAGATAATACAATGCATCAATTTTATACCATTAATCCAATCCATATATTTTTCAACATCCGATATCTCAATTCAATTTATCATATTTATGATATCCTTGGTGGACACAACTCAATCAATCTATTTTCCAACATCCGATATCTCAATTTAATTTATCTATTTTATACCATCGGGACAAATTATGTCATTCTCAACGAGATATAATACAATGCATCTATTATATACCATTAATCCATCTATTTTCCAACATCCGATATCTCAATTCAATTTTATCAAACCGTATATGTTCAAATATCATATCCATGCAAACTATCAAGTAAATTGAAAGTGCTATGCATTCAATTCAGCATCTCATGCAAAATACGGAGAATGATGGCATAACATATCAAAATTTTCAAAATCAATCATAAACAAATCTTAAAATGGACATAGAAACATGTAGCATTGATTCAAAAATCAAATTTAAAAAGGTTACACATCATTATAAATTACCTCTAGTGAAATGCATATTTAACGGCATACCGCTTATAAAACTATCATTCCAACAAAAGATTCGTCAATTCAATTTATCAAGATTAAGACAAATTGATCCAAGTATCTAAAATCATTTCAAATCCTATTCGGGACAAATTCGGTCATTCTCAACGAGAGATAATACAATGCATCAATTTTATACCTTTAATCCAATCCATATATTTTTCAACATCCGATATCTCAATTCAATTTATCATATTTATGATATCATTGGGGGACACAACTCAATCAATCTATTTTTCAACATCCGATATCTCAACTTAATTTATCTATTTTATACCATCGGGACAAATTATGTCATTCTCAACCAGACATAATACAATGAATCTATTATATACCATTAACCCATCTATTTTCCAACATTCGATATTTCAATTCAATCCATCTATTTTCCAACATCCGATATCTCAATTCAATTTTATCAAACCGTATATGTTCAAATATCATATTCATGCATACTATCAAGTAAATTGAAAGTGCTATGTATTCAATTCAGCATCTCTTGCAAAATAAGGAGAATGATAACATAACATATCAAAATTTTCAAAATCCATCATAAACAAATCTTAAAATGGACAGAGAAACAGGTAGCAATGATTCAATAATCAAATTTAAAAAGGTTACACATCATTATAAATTACCTGTAGCGAAGTGCATATTTATCGACATACCGATAAAAAAGGTATCATTCCAACAAATGATCGGTCAATTCAATTTATCAAGATTAAGACAAATTGATCCAAGTATCTAAAATCATTTCAAATCCTATTCGGGACAAATTCGGTCATTCTCAACGAGAGATAATACAATGCATCAATTTTATACCTTTAATCCAATCCATATATTTTTCAACATCCGATATCTCAATTCAATTTATCATATTTATGATATCATTGGGGGACACAACTCAATCAATCTATTTTTCAACATCCGATATCTCAACTTAATTTATCTATTTTATACCATCGGGACAAATTATGTCATTCTCAACCAGACATAATACAATGAATCTATTATATACCATTAACCCATCTATTTTCCAACATTCGATATTTCAATTCAATCCATCTATTTTCCAACATCCGATATCTCAATTCAATTTTATCAAACCGTATATGTTCAAATATCATATTCATGCATACTATCAAGTAAATTGAAAGTGCTATGTATTCAATTCAGCATCTCTTGCAAAATAAGGAGAATGATAACATAACATATCAAAATTTTCAAAATCCATCATAAACAAATCTTAAAATGGACAGAGAAACAGGTAGCAATGATTCAATAATCAAATTTAAAAAGGTTACACATCATTATAAATTACCTGTAGCGAAGTGCATATTTATCGACATACCGATAAAAAAGGTATCATTCCAACAAATGATCGGTCAATTCAATTTATCAAGATTAAGACAACTTGATACAAGTATCTAAAATAATTTCCAATCTTATTCGGGTCAAATTCAGTCATTCTCAACGAGACATAATACAATGCATCAATTGTATACCATTAATCCAATCCATATATTTTTCAACATCCGATATCTCAATTCAATTTATCATATTTATGATATCATTGGCGGACACAACTCAATCAATCTATTTTCCAACATCCGATATCTCAATTTAATTTATCTATTTTATACCATCGGGACAAATTATGTCATTCTCAACGAGACATAATACAATGCATCTATTACATACCATTAACCCATCTATTTTCCAACATCCGATATTTCAATTCAATCCATCTATTTTCCAACATCCGATATCTCAATTCAATTTTATCAAACCGTATATGTTCAAATATCATATTCATGCATACTATCAAGTAAATTGAAAGTGCTATGTATTCAATTCAGCATCTCTTGCAAAATAAGGAGAATGATAACATAACATATCAAAATTTTCAAAATCCATCATAAACAAATCTTAAAATGGACAGAGAAACATGTAGCATTGATTCAAAAATCAAATTTAAAAAGGTTACACATCATTATAAATTACCTCTAGTGAAATGCATATTTAACGGCATACCGATGATAAAACTATCATTCCAACAAACGATTCGTCAATTCAATTTATCAAGATTAAGACAACTTGATCCAAGTTTCTAAAATCATTTCCAATCCTATTCGGGACAAATTCGGTCATTCTTAACGAGAGATAATACAACGCATCAATTTTATACCTTTAATCCAATACATATATTTTTCAACATCCGATATCTCAATTCAATTTATCATATTTATGATATCATTGGCGGACACAACTCAATCAATCTATTTTCCAACATCCGATATCTCAATTTAATTTATCTATTTTATACCATCGGGACAAATTATGTCATTTTCAACGAAACATAATACAATGCATCTATTACATACCTTTAACCCATCTATTTTCCAACATCCGATATCTCAATTCAATCCATCTATTTTCCAACATCCGATATCTCAATTCAATTTTATCAAACCGTATATGTTCAAATATCATATCCATCCAAACTATCAAGTAAATTGAAAGTGCTATGCATTCAATTCAGCATCTCATGCAAAATACGGAGAATGATGGCATAACATATCAAAATTTTCAAAATCCATCATAAATAAATCTAAAAATGGACAGAGAAACATGTAGCAGTGATTCAAAAATCAAATTTAAAAAGGTTACACATCATTATAAATTACCTGTAGTGAAGTGCATATTTAACGACATACCGATAAAAAAGCTATTATTCCAACAAACGATCCGTCAATTCAATTTATCAATAGTAAGACAACTTGATCCAAGTATCTAATATCACTGCCAATTCTATTCGGGACAAATTGGGCCATTCTCAACGAGATAATACAATACATCAATTTTATACCATTAATCCAATCCACATATTTTTCAACATCCGATATCTCAATTCAATTTATCATATTTATGATATCCTTGGTGGACACAACTCAATCAATCTATTTTCCAACATCCGATATCTCAATTTAATTTATCTATTTTATACCATCGGGACAAATTATGTCATTCTCAACGATATATAATACAATGCATCTATTATATACCACTAATCCATCTATTTTTCAACATCCGATATCTCAATTCAATTTTATCAAACCGTATATGTTCAAATATCATATCCATGCAAACTATCAAGTAAATTGAAAGTGCTATGCATTCAATTCAGCATTTCATGTAAAATACGAAGAATGATGGCATTACATATCAAAATTTTCAAAATCAATCATAAACAAATCTTAAAATGGACATAGAAACATGTAGCATTGATTCTAAAATCAAATTTAAAAAGGTTACACATCATTATAAATTACCTCTAGTGAAATGCATATTTAACGGCATACCGATGATAAAACTATCATTCCAACAAACGATTCGTCAATTCAATTTATCAAGATTAAGACAACTTGATCCAAGTTTCTAAAATCATTTCCAATCCTATTCGGGACAAATTCGGTCATTCTTAACGAGAGATAATACAACGCATCAATTTTATACCTTTAATCCAATACATATATTTTTCAACATCCGATATCTCAATTCAATTTATCATATTTATGATATCCTTGGTGGACACAACTCAATCAATCTATTTTCCAACATCCGATATCTCAATTTAATTTATCTATTTTATACCATCGGGACAAATTATGTCATTCTCAACGATATATAATACAATGCATCTATTATATACCACTAATCCAACTATTTTCCAACATCCGATATCTCAATTCAATTTTATCAAACCGTATATGTTCAAATATCATATCCATGCAAACTATCAAGTAAATTGAAAGTACTATGCATTCAATTCAGCATCTCATGCAAAATACGGAGAATGATGGCATAACATATCAAAATTTTCAAAATCAATCATAAACAAATCTTAAAATGGACATAGAAACATGTAGCATTGATTCTAAAATCAAATTTAAAAAGGTTACACATCATTATAAATTACCTCTAGTGAAATGCATATTTAACGGCATACCGATGATAAAACTATCATTCCAACAAACGATTCGTCAATTCAATTTATCAAGATTAAGACAACTTGATCCAAGTTTCTAAAATCATTTCCAATCCTATTCGGGACAAATTCGGTCATTCTTAACGAGAGATAATACAACGCATCAATTTTATACCTTTAATCCAATACATATATTTTTCAACATCCGATATCTCAATTCAATTTATCATATTTATGATATCCTTGGTGGACACAACTCAATCAATCTATTTTCCAACATCCGATATCTCAATTTAATTTATCTATTTTATACCATCGGGACAAATTATGTCATTCTCAACGATATATAATACAATGCATCTATTATATACCACTAATCCAACTATTTTCCAACATCCGATATCTCAATTCAATTTTATCAAACCGTATATGTTCAAATATCATATCCATGCAAACTATCAAGTAAATTGAAAGTACTATGCATTCAATTCAGCATCTCATGCAAAATACGGAGAATGATGGCATAACATATCAAAATTTTCAAAATCAATCATAAACAAATCTTAAAATGGACATAGAAACATGTAGCATTGATTCTAAAATCAAATTTAAAAAGGTTACACATCATTATAAATTACCTCTAGTGAAATGCATATTTAACGGCATACCGATGATAAAACTATCATTCCAACAAACGATTCGTCAATTCAATTTATCAATATTAAGACAACTTGATCCAAGTATCTAAAATCATTTCAAATCCTATTCGGGACAAATTCGGTCATTCTCAACGAGAGATAATACAATGCATCAATTTTATACCTTTAATCCAATCCATATATTTTTCAACATCCGATATCTCAATTCAATTTATCATATTTATGATATCATTGGGGGACACAACTCAATCAATCTATTTTTCAACATCCGATATCTCAACTTAATTTATCTATTTTATACCATCGGGACAAATTATGTCATTCTCAACGAGACATAATACAATGAATCTATTATATACCATTAACCCATCTATTTTCCAACATTCGATATTTCAATTCAATCCATCTATTTTCCAACATCCGATATCTCAATTCAATTTTATCAAACCGTATATGTTCAAATATCATATTCATGCATACTATCAAGTAAATTGAAAGTGCTATGTATTCAATTCAGCATCTCTTGCAAAATAAGGAGAATGATAACATAACATATCAAAATTTTCAAAATCCATCATAAACAAATCTTAAAATGGACAGAGAAACAGGTAGCAATGATTCAATAATCAAATTTAAAAAGGTTACACATCATTATAAATTACCTGTAGCGAAGTGCATATTTATCGACATACCGATAAAAAATGTATCATTCCAACAAATGATCGGTCAATTCAATTTATCAAGATTAAGACAACTTGATACAAGTATCTAAAATAATTTCCAATCTTATTCGGGTCAAATTCAGTCATTCTCAACGAGACATAATACAATGCATCAATTGTATACCATTAATCCAATCCATATATTTTTCAACATCCGATATCTCAATTCAATTTATCATATTTATGATATCATTGGCGGACACAACTCAATCAATCTATTTTCCAACATCCGATATCTCAATTTAATTTATATATTTTATACCATCGGGACAAATTATGTCATTCTCAACGAGACATAATACAATGCATCTATTACATACCATTAACCCATCTATTTTCCAACATCCGATATTTCAATTCAATCCATCTATTTTCCAACATCCGATATCTCAATTCAATTTTATCAAACCGTATATGTTCAAATATCATATTCATGCATACTATCAAGTAAATTGAAAGTGCTATGTATTCAATTCAGCATCTCTTGCAAAATAAGGAGAATGATAACATAACATATCAAAATTTTCAAAATCCATCATAAACAAATCTTAAAATGGACAGAGAAACATGTAGCATTGATTCAAAAATCAAATTTAAAAAGGTTACACATCATTATAAATTACCTCTAGTGAAATGCATATTTAACGGCATACCGATGATAAAACTATCATTCCAACAAACGATTCGTCAATTCAATTTATCAAGATTAAGACAACTTGATCCAAGTTTCTAAAATCATTTCCAATCCTATTCGGGACAAATTCGGTCATTCTTAACGAGATATAATACAACGCATCAATTTTATACCTTTAATCCAATACATATATTTTTCAACATCCGATATCTCAATTCAATTTATCATATTTATGATATCATTGGCGGACACAACTCAATCAATCTATTTTCCAACATCCGATATCTCAATTTAATTTATCTATTTTATACCATCGGGACAAATTATGTCATTTTCAACGAAACATAATACAATGCATCTATTACATACCTTTAACCCATCTATTTTCCAATATCCGATATCTCAATTCAATCCATCTATTTTCCAACATCCGATATCTCAATTCAATTTTATCAAACCGTATATGTTCAAATATCATATCCATCCAAACTATCAAGTAAATTGAAAGTGCTATGCATTCAATTCAGCATCTAATGCAAAATACGGAGAATGATGGCATAACATATCAAAATTTTCAAAATCCATCATAAATAAATCTAAAAATGGACAGAGAAACATGTAGCAGTGATTCAAAAATCAAATTTAAAAAGGTTACACATCATTATAAATTACCTGTAGTGAAGTGCATATTTAACGACATACCGATAAAAAAGCTATTATTCCAACAAACGATCCGTCAATTCAATTTATCAATAGTAAGACAACTTGATCCAAGTATCTAATATCACTGCCAATTCTATTCGGGACAAATTGGGCCATTCTCAACGAGATAATACAATACATCAATTTTATACCATTAATCCAATCCACATATTTTTCAACATCCGATATCTCAATTCAATTTATCATATTTATGATATCCTTGGTGGACACAACTCAATCAATCTATTTTCCAACATCCGATATCTCAATTTAATTTATCTATTTTAAACCATCGGGACAAATTATGTCATTCTCAACGATATATAATACAATGCATCTATTATATACCACTAATCCATCTATTTTCCAACATCCGATATCTCAATTCAATTTTATCAAACCGTATATGTTCAAATATCATATCCATGCAAACTATCAAGTAAATTGAAAGTGCTATGTATTCAATTCAGCATTTCATGTAAAATACGGAGAATGATGGCATAACATATCAAAATTTTCAAAATCAATCATAAACAAATCTTAAGATGGACATAGAAACATGTAGCATTGATTCTAAAATCAAATTTAAAAAGGTTACACATCATTATAAATTACCTCTAGTGAAATGCATATTTAACGGCATACCGATGATAAAACTATCATTCCAACAAACGATTCGTCAATTCAATTTATCAAGATTAAGACAACTTGATCCAAGTTTCTAAAATCATTTCCAATCCTATTCGGGACAAATTCGGTCATTCTTAACGAGAGATAATACAACGCATCAATTTTATACCTTTAATCCAATACATATATTTTTCAACATCCGATATCTCAATTCAATTTATCATATTTATGATATCCTTGGTGGACACAACTCAATCAATCTATTTTCCAACATCCGATATCTCAATTTAATTTATCTATTTTATACCATCGGGACAAATTATGTCATTCTCAACGATATATAATACAATGCATCTATTATATACCACTAATCCAACTATTTTCCAACATCCGATATCTCAATTCAATTTTATCAAACCGTATATGTTCAAATATCATATCCATGCAAACTATCAAGTAAATTGAAAGTACTATGCATTCAATTCAGCATCTCATGCAAAATACGGAGAATGATGGCATAACATATCAAAATTTTCAAAATCAATCATAAACAAATCTTAAAATGGACATAGAAACATGTAGCATTGATTCTAAAATCAAATTTAAAAAGGTTACACATCATTATAAATTACCTCTAGTGAAATGCATATTTAACGGCATACCGATGATAAAACTATCATTCCAACAAACGATTCGTCAATTCAATTTATCAATATTAAGACAACTTGATCCAAGTATCTAAAATCATTTCCAATCCTATTCGGGACAAATTGGGCCATTCTCAACGAGATAATACAATGCATCAATTTTATACCATTAATCCAATCCATATATTTTTCAACATCCGATATCTCAATTCAATTTATCATATTTATGATATCCTTGGTGGACACAACTCAATCAATCTATTTTCCAACATCCGATATCTCAATTTCATTTATCTATTTTATACCATCGGGACAAATTATGTCATTTTCAACGAGACATAATACAATGCATCTATTACATACCATTAACCCATCTATTTTCCAACATCCGATATCTCAATTCAATTTTATCAAACCCTATATGTTCAAATATCATATCCATCCAAACTATCAAGTAAATTGAAAGTGCTATGCATTCAATTCGGCATCTCAAGCAAAATACGGAGAATGATGGCATAAGATATCAAAATTTTCAAAATCCATCATAAATAAATCTAAAAATGGACAGAGAAACATGTAGCAGTGATTCAAAAATCAAATTTAAAAAGGTTACACATCATTATAAATTACCTCTAGTGAAGTGCATATTTAACGACATACCGATAAAAAAGCTATTATTCCAACAAACGATCCGTCAATTCAATTTATCAAGAGTACGACAACTTGATCCAAGTATCTAAAATCACTGCCAATTCTATTCGGGACAAATTGGGTCATTCTCAACGAGATAATACAATGCATCAATTTTATACCATTAATCCAATCCATATATTTTTCAACATCCGATATCTCAATTCAATTTATCATATCTATGATATCCTTGGTGGACACAACTCAATCAATCTATTTTCCAACATCCGATATCTCAATTTAATTTATCTATTTTATACCATCAGGACAAATTATGTCATTCTCAACGAGATATAATACAATGCATCTATTATATACCATTAATCCATCTATTTTCCAACATCCGATATCTCAATTCAATTTTATCAAACCGTATATGTTCAAATATCATATCCATGCAAACTATCAAGTAAATTGAAAGTGCTATGCATTCAATTCAGCATCTCATGCAAAATACGGAGAATGATGGCATAACATATCAAAATTTTCAAAATCAATCATAAACAAATCTTAAAATGGACATAGAAACATGTAGCATTGATTCTAAAATCAAATTTAAAAAGGTTACACATCATTATAAATTACCTCTAGTGAAATGCATATTTAACGGCATACCGATGATAAAACTATCATTCCAACAAACGATTCGTCAATTCAATTTATCAATATTAAGACAACTTGATCCAAGTATCTAAAATCATTTCCAATCCTATTCGGGACAAATTGGGCCATTCTCAACGAGATAATACAATGCATCAATTTTATACCATTAATCCAATCCATATATTTTTCAACATCCGATATCTCAATTCAATTTATCATATTTATGATATCCTTGGTGGACACAACTCAATCAATCTATTTTCCAACATCCGATATCTCAATTTAATTTATCTATTTTATACCATCGGGACAAATTATGTCATTCTCAACGAGATATAATACAATGCATCTATTATATACCATTAATCCATCTATTTTCCAACATCCGATATCTCAATTCAATTTTATCAAACCGTATATGTTCAAATATCATATCAATGCGAACTATCAAGTAAATTGAAAGTGCTATGCATTCAATTCAGCATCTCATGCAAAATACGGAGAACGATGGCATAACATATCAAAATTTTAAAAATCAATCATAAACAAATCTAAAAATGGACATAGAAACATGTAGCATTGATTCAAAAATCAAATTTAAAAAGGTTACACATCATTATAAATTACCTCTAGTGAAATGCATATTTAACGGCATACCGCTGATAAAACTATCATTCCAACAAACGATTCGTCAATTCAATTTATCAAGATTAAGACAAATTGATCCAAGTATCTAAAATCATTTCAAATCCTATTCGGGACAAATTCGGTCATTCTCAACGAGAGATAATACAATGCATCAATTTTATACCTTTAATCCAATCCATATATTTTTCAACATCCGATATCTCAATTCAATTTATCATATTTATGATATCATTGGGGGACACAACTCAATCAATCTATTTTTCAACATCCGATATCTCAACTTAATTTATCTATTTTATACCATCGGGACAAATTATGTCATTCTCAACGAGACATAATACAATGAATCTATTATATACCATTAACCCATCTATTTTCCAACATTCGATATTTCAATTCAATCCATCTATTTTCCAACATCCGATATCTCAATTCAATTTTATCAAACCGTATATGTTCAAATATCATATTCATGCATACTATCAAGTAAATTGAAAGTGCTATGTATTCAATTCAGCATCTCTTGCAAAATAAGGAGAATGATAACATAACATATCAAAATTTTCAAAATCCATCATAAACAAATCTTAAAATGGACAGAGAAACATGTAGCAATGATTCAATAATCAAATTTAAAAAGGTTACACATCATTATAAATTACCTGTAGCGAAGTGCATATTTATCGACATACCGATAAAAAAGGTATCATTCCAACAAATGATCGGTCAATTCAATTTATCAAGATTAAGACAACTTGATACAAGTATCTAAAATAATTTCCAATCTTATTCGGGTCAAATTCAGTCATTCTCAACGAGACATAATACAATGCATCAATTGTATACCATTAATCCAATCCATATATTTTTCAACATCCGATATCTCAATTCAATTTATCATATTTATGTTATCATTGGCGGACACAACTCAATCAATCTATTTTCCAACATCCGACATCTCAATTTAATTTATCTATTTTATACCATCGGGACAAATTATGTCATTCTCAACGAGACATAATACAATGCATCTATTACATACCATTAACCCATCTATTTTCCAACATCCGATATTTCAATTCAATCCATCTATTTTCCAACATCCGATATCTCAATTCAATTTTATCAAACCGTATATGTTCAAATATCATATTCATGCATACTATCAAGTAAATTGAAAGTGCTATGTATTCAATTCAGCATCTCTTGCAAAATAAGGAGAATGATAACATAACATATCAAAATTTTCAAAATCCATCATAAACAAATCTTAAAATGGACAGAGAAACATGTAGCATTGATTCAAAAATCAAATTTAAAAAGGTTACACATCATTATAAATTACCTCTAGTGAAATGCATATTTAACGGCATACCGATGATAAAACTATCATTCCAACAAACGATTCGTCAATTCAATTTATCAAGATTAAGACAACTTGATCCAAGTTTCTAAAATCATTTCCAATCCTATTCGGGACAAATTCGGTCATTCTTAACGAGAGATAATACAACGCATCAATTTTATACCTTTAATCCAATACATATATTTTTCAACATCCGATATCTCAATTCAATTTATCATATTTATGATATCCTTGGTGGACACAACTCAATCAATCTATTTTCCAACATCCGATATCTCAATTTAATTTATCTATTTTATACCATCGGGACAAATTATGTCATTCTCAACGATATATAATACAATGCATCTATTATATACCACTAATCCAACTATTTTCCAACATCCGATATCTCAATTCAATTTTATCAAACCGTATATGTTCAAATATCATATCCATGCAAACTATCAAGTAAATTGAAAGTGCTATGCATTCAATTCAGCATCTCATGCAAAATACGGAGAATGATGGCATAACATATCAAAATTTTCAAAATCAATCATAAACAAATCTTAAAATGGACATAGAAACATGTAGCATTGATTCTAAAATCAAATTTAAAAAGGTTACACATCATTATAAATTACCTCTAGTGAAATGCATATTTAACGGCATACCGATGATAAAACTATCATTCCAACAAACGATTCGTCAATTCAATTTATCAATATTAAGACAACTTGATCCAAGTATCTAAAATCATTTCCAATCCTATTCGGGACAAATTGGGCCATTCTCAACGAGATAATACAATGCATCAATTTTATACCATTAATCCAATCCATATATTTTTCAACATCCGATATCTCAATTCAATTTATCATATTTATGATATCCTTGGTGGACACAACTCAATCAATCTATTTTCCAACATCCGATATCTCAATTTAATTTATCTATTTTATACCATCGGGACAAATTATGTTATTCTCAACGAGATATAATACAATGCATCTATTATATACCATTAATCCATCTATTTTCCAACATCCGATATCTCAATTCAATTTTATTAAACCGTATATGTTCAAATATCATATCAATGCGAACTATCAAGTAAATTGAAAGTGCTATGCATTCAATTCAGCATCTCATGCAAAATACGGAGAATGATGGCATAACATATCAAAATTTTCAAAATCAATCATAAACAAATCTAAAAATGGACATAGAAACATGTAGCATTGATTCAAAAATCAAATTTAAACAGGTTACACATCATTATAAATTACCTCTAGTGAAATGCATATTTAACGGCATACCGATGATAAAACTATCATTCCAACAAACGATTCGTCAATTCAATTTATCAAGATTAAGACAACTTGATCCAAGTTTCTAAAATCATTTCCAATCCTATTCGGGACAAATTCGGTCATTCTTAACGAGAGATAATACAACGCATCAATTTTATACCTTTAATCCAATACATATATTTTTCAACATCCGATATCTCAATTCAATTTATCATATTTATGATATCATTGGCGGACACAACTCAATCAATCTATTTTCCAACATCCGATATCTCAATTTAATTTATCTATTTTATACCATCGGGACAAATTATGTCATTTTCAACGAGACATAATACAATGCATCTATTACATACCATTAACCCATCTATTTTCCAACATCCGATATCTCAATTCAATCCATCTATTTTCCAACATCCGATATCTCAATTCAATTTTATCAAACCCTATATGTTCAAATATCATATCCATCCAAACTATCAAGTAAATTGAAAGTGCTATGCATTCAATTCGGCATCTCATGCAAAATACGGAGAATGATGGCATAAGATATCAAAATTTTCAAAATCCATCATAAATAAATCTAAAAATGGACAGAGAAACATGTAGCAGTGATTCAAAAATCAAATTTAAAAAGGTTACACATCATTATAAATTACCTCTAGTGAAGTGCATATTTAACGACATACCGATAAAAAAGCTATTATTCCAACAAACGATCCGTCAATTCAATTTATCAAGAGTACGACAACTTGATCCAAGTATCTAAAATCACTGCCAATTCTATTCGGGACAAATTGGGTCATTCTAAACGAGATAATACAATGCATCAATTTTATACCATTAATCCAATCCATATATTTTTCAACATCCGATATCTCAATTCAATTTATCATATCTATGATATCCTTGGTGGACACAACTCAATCAATCTATTTTCCAACATCCGATATCTCAATTTAATTTATCTATTTTATACCATCGGGACAAATTATGTCATTCTCAACGAGATATAATACAATGCATCTATTATATACCATTAATCCATCTATTTTCCAACATCCGATATCTCAATTCAATTTTATCAAACCGTATATGTTCAAATATCATATCCATGCAAACTATCAAGTAAATTGAAAGTGCTATGCATTCAATTCAGCATCTCATGCAAAATACGGAGAATGATGGCATAACATATCAAAATTTTCAAAATCAATCATAAACAAATCTTAAAATGGACATAGAAACATGTAGCATTGATTCAAAAATCAAATTTAAAAAGGTTACACATCATTATAAATTACCTCTAGTGAAATGCATATTTAACGGCATACCGCTGATAAAACTATCATTCCAACAAACGATTCATCAATTCAATTTATCAAGATTAAGACAAATTGATCCAAGTATCTAAAATCATTTCAAATCCTATTCGGGACAAATTCGGTCATTCTCAACGAGAGATAATACAATGCATCAATTTTATACCTTTAATCCAATCCATATATTTTTCAACATCCGATATCTCAATTCAATTTATCATATTTATGATATCATTGGGGGACACAACTCAATCAATCTATTTTTCAACATCCGATATCTCAACTTAATTTATCTATTTTATACCATCGGGACAAATTATGTCATTCTCAACGAGACATAATACAATGAATCTATTATATACCATTAACCCATCTATTTTCCAACATTCGATATTTCAATTCAATCCATCTATTTTCCAACATCCGATATCTCAATTCAATTTTATCAAACCGTATATGTTCAAATATCATATTCATGCATACTATCAAGTAAATTGAAAGTGCTATGTATTCAATTCAGCATCTCTTGCAAAATAAGGAGAATGATAACATAACATATCAAAATTTTCAAAATCCATCATAAACAAATCTTAAAATGGACAGAGAAACATGTAGCAATGATTCAATAATCAAATTTAAAAAGGTTACACATCATTATAAATTACCTGTAGCGAAGTGCATATTTATCGACATACCGATAAAAAAGGTATCATTCCAACAAATGATCGGTCAATTCAATTTATCAAGATTAAGACAACTTGATACAAGTATCTAAAATAATTTCCAATCCTATTCGGGTCAAATTCAGTCATTCTCAACGAGACATAATACAATGCATCAATTGTATACCATTAATCCAATCCATATATTTTTCAACATCCGATATCTCAATTCAATTTATCATATTTATGATATCATTGGCGGACACAACTCAATCAATCTATTTTCCAACATCCGACATCTCAATTTAATTTATCTATTTTATACCATCGGGACAAATTATGTCATTCTCAACGAGACATAATACAATGCATCTATTACATACCATTAACCCATCTATTTTCCAACATCCGATATTTCAATTCAATCCATCTATTTTCCAACATCCGATATCTCAATTCAATTTTATCAAACCGTATATGTTCAAATATCATATTCATGCATACTATCAAGTAAATTGAAAGTGCTATGTATTCAATTCAGCATCTCTTGCAAAATAAGGAGAATGATAACATAACATATCAAAATTTTCAAAATCCATCATAAACAAATCTTAAAATGGACAGAGAAACATGTAGCATTGATTCAAAAATCAAATTTAAAAAGGTTACACATCATTATAAATTACCTCTAGTGAAATGCATATTTAACGGCATACCGATGATAAAACTATCATTCCAACAAACGATTCGTCAATTCAATTTATCAAGATTAAGACAACTTGATCCAAGTTTCTAAAATCATTTCCAATCCTATTCGGGACAAATTCGGTCATTCTTAACGAGAGATAATACAACGCATCAATTTTATACCTTTAATCCAATACATATATTTTTCAACATCCGATATCTCAATTCAATTTATCATATTTATGATATCCTTGGTGGACACAACTCAATCAATCTATTTTCCAACATCCGATATCTCAATTTAATTTATCTATTTTATACCATCGGGACAAATTATGTCATTCTCAACGATATATAATACAATGCATCTATTATATACCACTAATCCAACTATTTTCCAACATCCGATATCTCAATTCAATTTTATCAAACCGTATATGTTCAAATATCATATCCATGCAAACTATCAAGTAAATTGAAAGTGCTATGCATTCAATTCAGCATCTCATGCAAAATACGGAGAATGATGGCATAACATATCAAAATTTTCAAAATCAATCATAAACAAATCTTAAAATGGACATAGAAACATGTAGCATTGATTCTAAAATCAAATTTAAAAAGGTTACACATCATTATAAATTACCTCTAGTGAAATGCATATTTAACGGCATACCGATGATAAAACTATCATTCCAACAAACGATTCGTCAATTCAATTTATCAATATTAAGACAACTTGATCCAAGTATCTAAAATCATTTCCAATCCTATTCGGGACAAATTGGGCCATTCTCAACGAGATAATACAATGCATCAATTTTATACCATTAATCCAATCCATATATTTTTCAACATCCGATATCTCAATTCAATTTATCATATTTATGATATCCTTGGTGGACACAACTCAATCAATCTATTTTCCAACATCCGATATCTCAATTTAATTTATCTATTTTATACCATCGGGACAAATTATGTTATTCTCAACGAGATATAATACAATGCATCTATTATATACCATTAATCCATCTATTTTCCAACATCCGATATCTCAATTCAATTTTATTAAACCGTATATGTTCAAATATCATATCAATGCGAACTATCAAGTAAATTGAAAGTGCTATGCATTCAATTCAGCATCTCATGCAAAATACGGAGAATGATGGCATAACATATCAAAATTTTCAAAATCAATCATAAACAAATCTAAAAATGGACATAGAAACATGTAGCATTGATTCAAAAATCAAATTTAAACAGGTTACACATCATTATAAATTACCTCTAGTGAAATGCATATTTAACGGCATACCGATGATAAAACTATCATTCCAACAAACGATTCGTCAATTCAATTTATCAAGATTAAGACAACTTGATCCAAGTTTCTAAAATCATTTCCAATCCTATTCGGGACAAATTCGGTCATTCTTAACGAGAGATAATACAACGCATCAATTTTATACCTTTAATCCAATACATATATTTTTCAACATCCGATATCTCAATTCAATTTATCATATTTATGATATCATTGGCGGACACAACTCAATCAATCTATTTTCCAACATCCGATATCTCAATTTAATTTATCTATTTTATACCATCGGGACAAATTATGTCATTTTCAACGAGACATAATACAATGCATCTATTACATACCATTAACCCATCTATTTTCCAACATCCGATATCTCAATTCAATCCATCTATTTTCCAACATCCGATATCTCAATTCAATTTTATCAAACCCTATATGTTCAAATATCATATCCATCCAAACTATCAAGTAAATTGAAAGTGCTATGCATTCAATTCGGCATCTCATGCAAAATACGGAGAATGATGGCATAAGATATCAAAATTTTCAAAATCCATCATAAATAAATCTAAAAATGGACAGAGAAACATGTAGCAGTGATTCAAAAATCAAATTTAAAAAGGTTACACATCATTATAAATTACCTCTAGTGAAGTGCATATTTAACGACATACCGATAAAAAAGCTATTATTCCAACAAACGATCCGTCAATTCAATTTATCAAGAGTACGACAACTTGATCCAAGTATCTAAAATCACTGCCAATTCTATTCGGGACAAATTGGGTCATTCTAAACGAGATAATACAATGCATCAATTTTATACCATTAATCCAATCCATATATTTTTCAACATCCGATATCTCAATTCAATTTATCATATCTATGATATCCTTGGTGGACACAACTCAATCAATCTATTTTCCAACATCCGATATCTCAATTTAATTTATCTATTTTATACCATCGGGACAAATTATGTCATTCTCAACGAGATATAATACAATGCATCTATTATATACCATTAATCCATCTATTTTCCAACATCCGATATCTCAATTCAATTTTATCAAACCGTATATGTTCAAATATCATATCCATGCAAACTATCAAGTAAATTGAAAGTGCTATGCATTCAATTCAGCATCTCATGCAAAATACGGAGAATGATGGCATAACATATCAAAATTTTCAAAATCAATCATAAACAAATCTTAAAATGGACATAGAAACATGTAGCATTGATTCAAAAATCAAATTTAAAAAGGTTACACATCATTATAAATTACCTCTAGTGAAATGCATATTTAACGGCATACCGCTGATAAAACTATCATTCCAACAAACGATTCATCAATTCAATTTATCAAGATTAAGACAAATTGATCCAAGTATCTAAAATCATTTCAAATCCTATTCGGGACAAATTCGGTCATTCTCAACGAGAGATAATACAATGCATCAATTTTATACCTTTAATCCAATCCATATATTTTTCAACATCCGATATCTCAATTCAATTTATCATATTTATGATATCATTGGGGGACACAACTCAATCAATCTATTTTTCAACATCCGATATCTCAACTTAATTTATCTATTTTATACCATCGGGACAAATTATGTCATTCTCAACGAGACATAATACAATGAATCTATTATATACCATTAACCCATCTATTTTCCAACATTCGATATTTCAATTCAATCCATCTATTTTCCAACATCCGATATCTCAATTCAATTTTATCAAACCGTATATGTTCAAATATCATATTCATGCATACTATCAAGTAAATTGAAAGTGCTATGTATTCAATTCAGCATCTCTTGCAAAATAAGGAGAATGATAACATAACATATCAAAATTTTCAAAATCCATCATAAACAAATCTTAAAATGGACAGAGAAACATGTAGCAATGATTCAATAATCAAATTTAAAAAGGTTACACATCATTATAAATTACCTATAGCGAAGTGCATATTTATCGACATACCGATAAAAAAGGTATCATTCCAACAAATGATCGGTCAATTCAATTTATCAAGATTAAGACAACTTGATACAAGTATCTAAAATAATTTCCAATCCTATTCGGGTCAAATTCAGTCATTCTCAACGAGACATAATACAATGCATCAATTGTATACCATTAATCCAATCCATATATTTTTCAACATCCGATATCTCAATTCAATTTATCATATTTATGATATCATTGGCGGACACAACTCAATCAATCTATTTTCCAACATCCGATATCTCAATTTAATTTATCTATTTTATACCATCGGGACAAATTATGTCATTCTCAACGAGACATAATACATTGCATCTATTACATACCATTAACCCATCTATTTTCCAACATCCGATATTTCAATTCAATCCATCTATTTTCCAACATCCGATATCTCAATTCAATTTTATCAAACCGTATATGTTCAAATATCATATTCATGCATACTATCAAGTAAATTGAAAGTGCTATGTATTCAATTCAGCATCTCTTGCAAAATAAGGAGAATGATAACATAACATATCAAAATTTTCAAAATCCATCATAAACAAATCTTAAAATGGACAGAGAAACATGTAGCATTGATTCAAAAATCAAATTTAAAAAGGTTACACATCATTATAAATTACCTCTAGTGAAATGCATATTTAACGGCATACCGATGATAAAACTATCATTCCAACAAACGATTCGTCAATTCAATTTATCAAGATTAAGACAACTTGATCCAAGTTTCTAAAATCATTTCCAATCCTATTCGGGACAAATTCGGTCATTCTTAACGAGAGATAATACAACGCATCAATTTTATACCTTTAATCCAATACATATATTTTTCAACATCCGATATCTCAATTCAATTTATCATATTTATGATATCATTGGCGGACACAACTCAATCAATCTATTTTCCAACATCCGATATCTCAATTTAATTTATCTATTTTATACCATCGGGACAAATTATGTCATTTTCAACGAAACATAATACAATGCATCTATTACATACCTTTAACCCATCTATTTTCCAACATCCGATATCTCAATTCAATCCATCTATTTTCCAACATCCGATATCTCAATTCAATTTTATCAAACCGTATATGTTCAAATATCATATCCATCCAAACTATCAAGTAAATTGAAAGTGCTATGCATTCAATTCAGCATCTCATGCAAAATACGGAGAATGATGGCATAACATATCAAAATTTTCAAAATCCATCATAAATAAATCTAAAAATGGACAGAGAAACATGTAGCAGTGATTCAAAAATCAAATTTAAAAAGGTTACACATCATTATAAATTACCTGTAGTGAAGTGCATATTTAACGACATACCGATAAAAAAGCTATTATTCCAACAAACGATCCGTCAATTCAATTTATCAATAGTAAGACAACTTGATCCAAGTATCTAATATCACTGCCAATTCTATTCGGGACAAATTGGGCCATTCTCAACGAGATAATACAATACATCAATTTTATACCATTAATCCAATCCACATATTTTTCAACATCCGATATCTCAATTCAATTTATCATATTTATGATATCCTTGGTGGACACAACTCAATCAATCTATTTTCCAACATCCGATATCTCAATTTAATTTATCTATTTTATACCATCGGGACAAATTATGTCATTCTCAACGATATATAATACAATGCATCTATTATATACCACTAATCCATCTATTTTCCTACATCCGATATCTCAATTCAATTTTATCAAACCGTATATGTTCAAATATCATATCCATGCAAACTATCAAGTAAATTGAAAGTGCTATGCATTCAATTCAGCATCTCATGCAAAATACGGAGAATGATGGCATAACATATCAAAATTTTCAAAATCAATCATAAACAAATCTTAAAATGGACATAGAAACATGTAGCATTGATTCTAAAATCAAATTTAAAAAGGTTACACATCATTATAAATTACCTCTAGTGAAATGCATATTTAACGGCATACCGATGATAAAACTATCATTCCAACAAACGATTCGTCAATTCAATTTATCAATATTAAGACAACTTGATCCAAGTATCTAAAATCATTTCCAATCCTATTCGGGACAAATTGGGCCATTCTCAACGAGATAATACAATGCATCAATTTTATACCATTAATCCAATCCATATATTTTTCAACATCCGATATCTCAATTCAATTTATCATATTTATGATATCCTTGGTGGACACAACTCAATCAATCTATTTTCCAACATCCGATATCTCAATTTAATTTATCTATTTTATACCATCGGGACAAATTATGTCATTCTCAACGAGATATAATACAATGCATCTATTATATACCATTAATCCATCTATTTTCCAACATCCGATATCTCAATTCAATTTTATCAAACCGTATATGTTCAAATATCATATCAATGCGAACTATCAAGTAAATTGAAAGTGCTATGCATTCAATTCAGCATCTCATGCAAAATACGGAGAACGATGGCATAACATATCAAAATTTTCAAAATCAATCATAAACAAATCTAAAAATGGACATAGAAACATGTAGCATTGATTCAAAAATCAAATTTAAAAAGGTTACACATCATTATAAATTACCTCTAGTGAAATGCATATTTAACGGCATACCGATGATAAAACTATCATTCCAACAAACGATTCGTCAATTCAATTTATCAAGATTAAGACAACTTGATCCAAGTTTCTAAAATCATTTCCAATCCTATTCGGGACAAATTCGGTCATTCTTAACGAGAGATAATACAACGCATCAATTTTATACCTTTAATCCCATACATATATTTTTCAACATCCGATATCTCAATTCAATTTATTATATTTATGATATCATTGGCGGACACAACTCAATCAATCTATTTTCCAACATCCGATATCTCAATTTAATTTATCTATTTTATACCATCGGGACAAATTATGTCATTTTCAACGAGACATAATACAATGCATCTATTACATACCTTTAACCCATCTATTTTCCAACATCCGATATCTCAATTCAATCCATCTATTTTCCAACATCCGATATCTCAATTCAATTTTATCAAACCGTATATGTTCAAATATCATATCCATCCAAACTATCAAGTAAATTGAAAGTGCTATGCATTCAATTCAGCATCTCATGCAAAATACGGAGAATGATGGCATAACATATCAAAATTTTCAAAATCCATCATAAATAAATCTAAAAATGGACAGAGAAACATGTAGCAGTGATTCAAAAATCAAATTTAAAAAGGTTACACATCATTATAAATTACCTCTAGTGAAGTGCATATTTAACGACATACCGATAAAAAAGCTATTATTCCAACAAACGATCCGTCAATTCAATTTATCAATAGTAAGACAACTTGATCCAAGTATCTAAAATCACTGCCAATTCTATTCGGGATAAATTGGGCCATTCTCAACGAGATAATACAATACATCAATTTTATACCATTAATCCAATCCACATATTTTTCAACATCCGATATCTCAATTCAATTTATCATATTTATGATATCCTTGGTGGACACAACTCAATCAATCTATTTTCCAACATCCGATATCTCAATTTAATTTATCTATTTTATACCATCGGGACAAATTATGTCATTCTCAACGATATATAATACAATGCATCTATTATATACCACTAATCCATCTATTTTCCAACATCCGATATCTCAATTCAATTTTATCAAACCGTATATGTTCAAATATCATATCCATGCAAACTATCAAGTAAATTGAAAGTGCTATGCATTCAATTCAGCATCTCATGCAAAATACGGAGAACGATGGCATAACATATCAAAATTTTCAAAATCAATCATAAACAAATCTTAAAATGGACATAGAAACATGTAGCATTGATTCTAAAATCAAATTTAAAAAGGTTACACATCATTATAAATTACCTCTAGTGAAATGCATATTTAACAGCATACCGATGATAAAACTATCATTCCAACAAACAATTCGTCAATTCAATTTATCAAGATTAAGACAACTTGATCCAAGTTTCTAAAATCATTTCCAATCCTATTCGGGACAAATTCGGTCATTCTTAACGAGAGATAATACAACGCATCAATTTTATACCTTTAATCCAATACATATATTTTTCAACATCCGATATCTCAATTCAATTTATTATATTTATGATATCATTGGCGGACACAACTCAATCAATCTATTTTCCAACATCCGATATCTCAATTTAATTTATCTATTTTATACCATCGGGACAAATTATGTCATTTTCAACGAAACATAATACAATGCATCTATTACATACCTTTAACCCATCTATTTTCCAACATCCGATATCTCAATTCAATCCATCTATTTTCCAACATCCGATATCTCAATTCAATTTTGTCAAACCGTATATGTTCAAATATCATATCCATCCAAACTATCAAGTAAATTGAAAGTGCTATGCATTCAATTCAGCATCTCATGCAAAATACGGAGAATGATGGCATAACATATCAAAATTTTCAAAATCCATCATAAATAAATCTAAAAATGGACAGAGAAACATGTAGCAGTGATTCAAAAATCAAATTTAAAAAGGTTACACATCATTATAAATTACCTCTAGTGAAGTGCATATTTAACGACATACCGATAAAAAAGCTATTATTCCAACAAACGATCCGTCAATTCAATTTATCAAGAGTACGACAACTTGATCCAAGTATCTAAAATCACTGCCAATTCTATTCGGGACAAATTGGGTCATTCTCAACGAGATAATACAATGCATCAATTTTATACCATTAATCCAATCCATATATTTTTCAACATCCGATATCTCAATTCAATTTATCATATCTATGATATCCTTGGTGGACACAACTCAATCAATCTATTTTCCAACATCCGATATCTCAATTTAATTTATCTATTTTATACCATCGGGACAAATTATGTCATTCTCAACGATATATAATACAATGCATCTATTATATACCACTAATCCATCTATTTTCCAACATCCGATATCTCAATTCAATTTTATCAAACCGTATATGTTCAAATATCATATCCATGCAAACTATCAAGTAAATTGAAAGTGCTATGCATTCAATTCAGCATCTCATGCAAAATACGGAGAATGATGGCATAACATATCAAAATTTTCAAAATCAATCATAAACAAATCTTAAAATGGACATAGAAACATGTAGCATTGATTCTAAAATCAAATTTAAAAAGGTTACACATCATTATAAATTACCTCTAGTGAAATGCATATTTAACAGCATACCGATGATAAAACTATCATTCCAACAAACAATTCGTCAATTCAATTTATCAAGATTAAGACAACTTGATCCAAGTTTCTAAAATCATTTCCAATCCTATTCGGGACAAATTCGGTCATTCTTAACGAGAGATAATACAACACATCAATTTTATACCTTTAATCCAATACATATATTTTTCAACATCCGATATCTCAATTCAATTTATTATATTTATGATATCATTGGCGGACACAACTCAATCAATCTATTTTCCAACATCCGATATCTCAATTTAATTTATCTATTTTATACCATCGGGACAAATTATGTCATTTTCAACGAAACATAATACAATGCATCTATTACATACCTTTAACCCATCTATTTTCCAACATCCGATATCTCAATTCAATCCATCTATTTTCCAACATCCGATATCTCAATTCAATCCATCTATTTTCCAACATCCGATATCTCAATTCAATTTTATCAAACCGTATATGTTCAAATATCATATCCATCCAAACTATCAAGTAAATTGAAAGTGCTATGCATTCAATTCAGCATCTCATGCAAAATACGGAGAATGATGGCATAACATATCAAAATTTTCAAAATCCATCATAAATAAATCTAAAAATGGACAGAGAAACATGTAGCAGTGATTCAAAAATCAAATTTAAAAAGGTTACACATCATTATAAATTACCTCTAGTGAAGTGCATATTTAACGACATACCGATAAAAAAGCTATTATTCCAACAAACGATCCGTCAATTTAATTTATCAATAGTAAGACAACTTGATCCAAGTATCTAAAATCACTGCCAATTCTATTCGGGATAAATTGGGCCATTCTCAACGAGATAATACAATACATCAATTTTATACCATTAATCCAATCCACATATTTTTCAACATCCGATATCTCAATTCAATTTATCATATTTATGATATCCTTGGTGGACACAACTCAATCAATCTATTTTCCAACATCCGATATCTCAATTTAATTTATCTATTTTATACCATCGGGACAAATTATGTCATTCTCAACGATATATAATACAATGCATCTATTATATACCACTAATCCATCTATTTTCCAACATCCGATATCTCAATTCAATTTTATCAAACCGTATATGTTCAAATATCATATCCATGCAAACTATCAAGTAAATTGAAAGTGCTATGCATTCAATTCAGCATCTCATGCAAAATACGGAGAATGATGGCATAACATATCAAAATTTTCAAAATCAATCATAAACAAATCTTAAAATGGACATAGAAACATGTAGCATTGATTCTAAAATCAAATTTAAAAAGGTTACACATCATTATAAATTACCTCTAGTGAAATGCATATTTAACAGCATACCGATGATAAAACTATCATTCCAACAAACAATTCGTCAATTCAATTTATCAAGATTAAGACAACTTGATCCAAGTTTCTAAAATCATTTCCAATCCTATTCGGGACAAATTCGGTCATTCTTAACGAGAGATAATACAACGCATCAATTTTATACCTTTAATCCAATACATATATTTTTCAACATCCGATATCTCAATTCAATTTATTATATTTATGATATCATTGGCGGACACAACTCAATCAATCTATTTTCCAACATCCGATATCTCAATTTAATTTATCTATTTTATACCATCGGGACAAATTATGTCATTTTCAACGAAACATAATACAATGCATCTATTACATACCTTTAACCCATCTATTTTCCAACATCCGATATCTCAATTCAATCCATCTATTTTCCAACATCCGATATCTCAATTCAATTTTATCAAACCGTATATGTTCAAATATCATATCCATCCAAACTATCAAGTAAATTGAAAGTGCTATGCATTCAATTCAGCATCTCATGCAAAATACGGAGAATGATGGCATAACATATCAAAATTTTCAAAATCCATCATAAATAAATCTAAAAATGGACAGAGAAACATGTAGCAGTGATTCAAAAATCAAATTTAAAAAGGTTACACATCATTATAAATTACCTCTAGTGAAGTGCATATTTAACGACATACCGATAAAAAAGCTATTATTCCAACAAACGATCCGTCAATTCAATTTATCAAGAGTACGACAACTTGATCCAAGTATCTAAAATCACTGCCAATTCTATTCGGGACAAATTGGGTCATTCTCAACGAGATAATACAATGCATCAATTTTATACCATTAATCCAATCCATATATTTTTCAACATCCGATATCTCAATTCAATTTATCATATCTATGATATCCTTGGTGGACACAACTCAATCAATCTATTTTCCAACATCCGATATCTCAATTTAATTTATCTATTTTATACCATCGGGACAAATTATGTCATTCTCAACGATATATAATACAATGCATCTATTATATACCACTAATCCATCTATTTTCCAACATCCGATATCTCAATTCAATTTTATCAAACCGTATATGTTCAAATATCATATCCATGCAAACTATCAAGTAAATTGAAAGTGCTATGTATTCAATTCAGCATCTCATGCAAAATACGGAGAATGATGGCATAACATATCAAAATTTTCAAAATCAATCATAAACAAATCTTAAAATGGACATAGAAACATGTAGCATTGATTCTAAAATCAAATTTAAAAAGGTTACACATCATTATAAATTACCTCTAGTGAAATGCATATTTAACAGCATACCGATGATAAAACTATCATTCCAACAAACAATTCGTCAATTCAATTTATCAAGATTAAGACAACTTGATCCAAGTTTCTAAAATCATTTCCAATCCTATTCGGGACAAATTCGGTCATTCTTAACGAGAGATAATACAACGCATCAATTTTATACCTTTAATCCAATACATATATTTTTCAACATCCGATATCTCAATTCAATTTATTATATTTATGATATCATTGGCGGACACAACTCAATCAATCTATTTTCCAACATCCGATATCTCAATTTAATTTATCTATTTTATACCATCGGGACAAATTATGTCATTTTCAACGAAACATAATACAATGCATCTATTACATACCTTTAACCCATCTATTTTCCAACATCCGATATCTCAATTCAATCCATCTATTTTCCAACATCCGATATCTCAATTCAATTTTATCAAACCGTATATGTTCAAATATCATATCCATCCAAACTATCAAGTAAATTGAAAGTGCTATGCATTCAATTCAGCATCTCATGCAAAATACGGAGAATGATGGCATAACATATCAAAATTTTCAAAATCCATCATAAATAAATCTAAAAATGGACAGAGAAACATGTAGCAGTGATTCAAAAATTAAATTTAAAAAGGTTACACATCATTATAAATTACCTCTAGTGAAGTGCATATTTAACAACATACCGATAAAAAAGCTATTATTCCAACAAACGATCCGTCAATTCAATTTATCAAGAGTACGACAACTTGATCCAAGTATCTAAAATCACTGCCAATTCTATTCGGGACAAATTGGGTCATTCTCAACGAGATAATACAATGCATCAATTTTATTCCATTAATCCAATCCATATATTTTTCAACATCCGATATCTCAATTCAATTTATCATATCTATGATATCCTTGGTGGACACAACTCAATCAATCTATTTTCCAACATCCGATATCTCAATTTAATTTATCTATTTTATACCATCGGGACAAATTATGTCATTCTCAACGAGATATAATACAATGCATCTATTATATACCACTAATTCATCTATTTTCCAACATCCGATATCTCAATTCAATTTTATCAAGATTAAGACAAATTGATCCAAGTATCTAAAATCATTTCAAATCCTATTCGGGACAAATTCGGTCATTCTCAACGAGAGATAATACAATGCATCAATTTTATACCTTTAATCCAATCCATATATTTTTCAACATCCGATATCTCAATTCAATTTATCATATTTATGATATCATTGGGGGACACAACTCAATCAATCTATTTTTCAACATCCGATATCTCAACTTAATTTATCTATTTTATACCATCGGGACAAATTATGTCATTCTCAACGAGACATAATACAATGAATCTATTATATACCATTAACCCATCTATTTTCCAACATTCGATATTTCAATTCAATCCATCTATTTTCCAACATCCGATATCTCAATTCAATTTTATCAAACCGTATATGTTCAAATATCATATTCATGCATACTATCAAGTAAATTGAAAGTGCTATGTATTCAATTCAGCATCTCTTGCAAAATAAGGAGAATGATAACATAACATATCAAAATTTTCAAAATCCATCATAAACAAATCTTAAAATGGACAGAGAAACATGTAGCAATGATTCAATAATCAAATTTAAAAAGATTACACATCATTATAAATTACCTGTAGCGAAGTGCATATTTATCGACATACCGATAAAAAAGGTATCATTCCAACAAATGATCGGTCAATTCAATTTATCAAGATTAAGACAACTTGATACAAGTATCTAAAATAATTTCCAATCCTATTCGGGTCAAATTCAGTCATTCTCAACGAGACATAATACAATGCATCAATTGTATACCATTAATCCAATCCATATATTTTTCAACATCCGATATCTCAATTCAATTTATCATATTTATGATATCATTGGCGGACACAACTCAATCAATCTATTTTCCAACATCCGATATCTCAATTTAATTTATCTATTTTATACCATCGGGACAAATTATGTCATTCTCAACGAGACATAATACAATGCATCTATTACATACCATTAACCCATCTATTTTCCAACATCCGATATTTCAATTCAATCCATCTATTTTCCAACATCCGATATCTCAATTCAATTTTATCAAACCGTATATGTTCAAATATCATATTCATGCATACTATCAAGTAAATTGAAAGTGCTATGTATTCAATTCAGCATCTCTTGCAAAATAAGGAGAATGATAACATAACATATCAAAATTTTCAAAATCCATCATAAACAAATCTTAAAATGGACAGAGAAACATGTAGCATTGATTCAAAAATCAAATTTAAAAAGGTTACACATCATTATAAATTACCTCTAGTGAAATGCATATTTAACGGCATACTGATGATAAAACTATCATTCCAACAAACGATTCGTCAATTCAATTTATCAAGATTAAGACAACTTGATCCAAGTTTCTAAAATCATTTCCAATCCTATTCGGGACAAATTCGGTCATTCTTAACGAGAGATAATACAACGCATCAATTTTATACCTTTAATCCAATACATATATTTTTCAACATCCGATATCTCAATTCAATTTATCATATTTATGATATCATTGGCGGACACAACTCAATCAATCTATTTTCCAACATCCGATATCTCAATTTAATTTATCTATTTTATACCATCGGGACAAATTATGTCATTTTCAACGAAACATAATACAATGCATCTATTACATACCTTTAACCCATCTATTTTCCAACATCCGATATCTCAATTCAATCCATCTATTTTCCAACATCCGATATCTCAATTCAATTTTATCAAACCGTATATGTTCAAATATCATATCCATCCAAACTATCAAGTAAATTGAAAGTGCTATGCATTCAATTCAGCATCTCATGCAAAATACGGAGAATGATGGCATAACATATCAAAATTTTCAAAATCCATCATAAATAAATCTAAAAATGGACAGAGAAACATGTAGCAATGATTCAAAAATCAAATTTAAAAAGGTTACACATCATTATAAATTACCTGTAGTGAAGTGCATATTTAACGACATACCGATAAAAAAGCTATTATTCCAACAAACGATCCGTCAATTCAATTTATCAATAGTAAGACAACTTGATCCAAGTATCTAATATCACTGCCAATTCTATTCGGGACAAATTGGGCCATTCTCAACGAGATAATACAATACATCAATTTTATACCATTAATCCAATCCACATATTTTTCAACATCCGATATCTCAATTCAATTTATCATATTTATGATATCCTTGGTGGACACAACTCAATCAATCTATTTTCCAACATCCGATATCTCAATTTAATTTATCTATTTTATACCATCGGGACAAATTATGTCATTCTCAACGATATATAATACAATGCATCTATTATATACCACTAATCCATCTATTTTCCAACATCCGATATCTCAATTCAATTTTATCAAACCGTATATGTTCAAATATCATATCCATGCAAACTATCAAGTAAATTGAAAGTGCTATGCATTCAATTCAGCATCTCATGCAAAATACGGAGAATGATGGCATAACATATCAAAATTTTCAAAATCAATCATAAACAAATCTTAAAATGGACATAGAAACATGTAGCATTGATTCTAAAATCAAATTTAAAAAGGTTACACATCATTATAAATTACCTCTAGTGAAATGCATATTTAACAGCATACCGATGATAAAACTATCATTCCAACAAACGATTCGTCAATTCAATTTATCAATATTAAGACAACTTGATCCAAGTATCTAAAATCATTTCCAATCCTATTCGGGACAAATTGGGCCATTCTCAACGAGATAATACAATGCATCAATTTTATACCATTAATCCAATCCATATATTTTTCAACATCCGATATCTCAATTCAATTTATCATATTTATGATATCCTTGGTGGACACAACTCAATCAATCTATTTTCCAACATCCGATATCTCAATTTAATTTATCTATTTTATACCATCGGGACAAATTATGTCATTCTCAACGAGATATAATACAATGCATCTATTATATACCATTAATCCATCTATTTTCCAACATCCGATATCTCAATTCAATTTTATCAAACCGTATATGTTCAAATATCATATCAATGCGACCTATCAAGTAAATTGAAAGTGATATGCATTCAATTCAGCATCTCATGCAAAATACGGAGAACGATGGCATAACATATCAAAATTTTCAAAATCAATCATAAACAAATCTAAAAATGGACATAGAAACATGTAGCATTGATTCAAAAATCAAATTTAAAAAGGTTACACATCATTATAAATTACCTCTAGTGAAATGCATATTTAACGGCATACCGATGATAAAACTATCATTCCAACAAACGATTCGTCAATTCAATTTATCAAGATTAAGACAACTTGATCCAAGTTTCTAAAATCATTTCCAATCCTATTCGGGACAAATTCGGTCATTCTTAACGAGAGATAATACAACGCATCAATTTTATACCTTTAATCCAATACATATATTTTTCAACATCCGATATCTCAATTCAATTTATTATATTTATGATATCATTGGCGGACACAACTCAATCAATCTATTTTCCAACATCCGATATCTCAATTTAATTTATCTATTTTATACCATCGGGACAAATTATGTCATTTTCAACGAAACATAATACAATGCATCTATTACATACCTTTAACCCATCTATTTTCCAACATCCGATATCTCAATTCAATCCATCTATTTTCCAACATCCGATATCTCAATTCAATTTTATCAAACCGTATATGTTCAAATATCATATCCATCCAAACTATCAAGTAAATTGAAAGTGCTATGCATTCAATTCAGCATCTCATGCAAAATACGGAGAATGATGGCATAACATATCAAAATTTTCAAAATCCATCATAAATAAATCTAAAAATGGACAGAGAAACATGTAGCAGTGATTCAAAAATCAAATTTAAAAAGGTTACACATCATTATAAATTACCTCTAGTGAAGTGCATATTTAACGACATACCGATAAAAAAGCTATTATTCCAACAAACGATCCGTCAATTCAATTTATCAATAGTAAGACAACTTGATCCAAGTATCTAATATCACTGCGAATTCTATTCGGGACAAATTGGGCCATTCTCAACGAGATAATACAATACATCAATTTTATACCATTAATCCAATCCACATATTTTTCAACATCCGATATCTCAATTCAATTTATCATATTTATGATATCCTTGGTGGACACAACTCAATCAATCTATTTTCCAACATCCGATATCTCAATTTAATTTATCTATTTTATACCATCGGGACAAATTATGTCATTCTCAACGATATATAATACAATGCATCTATTATATACCACTAATCCATCTATTTTCCAACATCCGATATCTCAATTCAATTTTATCAAACCGTATATGTTCAAATATCATATTAATGCGAACTATCAAGTAAATTGAAAGTGCTATGCATTCAATTCAGCATCTCATGCAAAATACGGAGAATGATGGCATAACATATCAAAATTTTCAAAATCAATCATAAACAAATCTAAAAATGGACATAGAAACATGTAGCATTGATTCAAAAATCAAATTTAAAAAGGTTACACATCATTATAAATTACCTCTAGTGAAATGCATATTTAACGGCATACCGATGATAAAACTATCATTCCAACAAACGATTCGTCAATTCAATTTATCAAGATTAAGACAACTTGATCCAAGTTTCTAAAATCATTTCCAATCCTATTCGGGACAAATTCGGTCATTCTTAACGAGAGATAATACAACGCATCAATTTTATACCTTTAATCCAATACATATATTTTTCAACATCCGATATCTCAATTCAATTTATTATATTTTTGATATCATTGGCGGACACAACTCAATCAATCTATTTTCCAACATCCGATATCTCAATTTAATTTATCTATTTTATACCATCGGGACAAATTATGTCATTTTCAACGAAACATAATACAATGCATCTATTACATACCTTTAACCCATCTATTTTCCAACATCCGATATCTCAATTCAATCCATCTATTTTCCAACATCCGATATCTCAATTCAATTTTATCAAACCGTATATGTTCAAATATCATATCCATCCAAACTATCAAGTAAATTGAAAGTGCTATGCATTCAATTCAGCATCTCATGCAAAATACGGAGAATGATGGCATAACATATCAAAATTTTCAAAATCCATCATAAATAAATCTAAAAATGGACAGAGAAACATGTAGCAGTGATTCAAAAATCAAATTTAAAAAGGTTACACATCATTATAAATTACCTCTAGTGAAGTGCATATTTAACGACATACCGATAAAAAAGCTATTATTCCAACAAACGATCCGTCAATTCAATTTATCAATAGTAAGACAACTTGATCCAAGTATCTAATATCACTGCGAATTCTATTCGGGACAAATTGGGCCATTCTCAACGAGATAATACAATACATCAATTTTATACCATTAATCCAATCCACATATTTTTCAACATCCGATATCTCAATTCAATTTATCATATTTATGATATCCTTGGTGGACACAACTCAATCAATCTATTTTCCAACATCCGATATCTCAATTTAATTTATCTATTTTATACCATCGGGACAAATTATGTCATTCTCAACGATATATAATACAATGCATCTATTATATACCACTAATCCATCTATTTTCCAACATCCGATATCTCAATTCAATTTTATCAAACCGTATATGTTCAAATATCATATCCATGCAAACTATCAAGTAAATTGAAAGTGCTATGCATTCAATTCAGCATCTCATGCAAAATACGGAGAATGATGGCATAACATATCAAAATTTTCAAAATCAATCATAAACAAATCTTAAAATGGACATAGAAACATGTAGCATTGATTCTAAAATCAAATTTAAAAAGGTTACACATCATTATAAATTACCTCTAGTGAAATGCATATTTAACAGCATACCGATGATAAAACTATCATTCCAACAAACGATTCGTCAATTCAATTTATCAATATTAAGACAACTTGATCCAAGTATCTAAAATCATTTCCAATCCTATTCGGGACAAATTGGGCCATTCTCAACGAGATAATACAATGCATCAATTTTATACCATTAATCCAATCCATATATTTTTCAACATCCGATATCTCAATTCAATTTATCATATTTATGATATCCTTGGTGGACACAACTCAATCAATCTATTTTCCAACATCCGATATCTCAATTTAATTTATCTATTTTATACCATCGGGACAAATTATGTCATTCTCAACGAGATATAATACAATGCATCTATTATATACCATTAATCCATCTATTTTCCAACATCCGATATCTCAATTCAATTTTATCAAACCGTATATGTTCAAATATCATATCAATGCGACCTATCAAGTAAATTGAAAGTGATATGCATTCAATTCAGCATCTCATGCAAAATACGGAGAACGATGGCATAACATATCAAAATTTTCAAAATCAATCATAAACAAATCTAAAAATGGACATAGAAACATGTAGCATTGATTCAAAAATCAAATTTAAAAAGGTTACACATCATTATAAATTACCTCTAGTGAAATGCATATTTAACGGCATACCGATGATAAAACTATCATTCCAACAAACGATTCGTCAATTCAATTTATCAAGATTAAGACAACTTGATCCAAGTTTCTAAAATCATTTCCAATCCTATTCGGGACAAATTCGGTCATTCTTAACGAGAGATAATACAACGCATCAATTTTATACCTTTAATCCAATACATATATTTTTCAACATCCGATATCTCAATTCAATTTATTATATTTATGATATCATTGGCGGACACAACTCAATCAATCTATTTTCCAACATCCGATATCTCAATTTAATTTATCTATTTTATACCATCGGGACAAATTATGTCATTTTCAACGAAACATAATACAATGCATCTATTACATACCTTTAACCCATCTATTTTCCAACATCCGATATCTCAATTCAATCCATCTATTTTCCAACATCCGATATCTCAATTCAATTTTATCAAACCGTATATGTTCAAATATCATATCCATCCAAACTATCAAGTAAATTGAAAGTGCTATGCATTCAATTCAGCATCTCATGCAAAATACGGAGAATGATGGCATAACATATCAAAATTTTCAAAATCCATCATAAATAAATCTAAAAATGGACAGAGAAACATGTAGCAGTGATTCAAAAATCAAATTTAAAAAGGTTACACATCATTATAAATTACCTCTAGTGAAGTGCATATTTAACGACATACCGATAAAAAAGCTATTATTCCAACAAACGATCCGTCAATTCAATTTATCAATAGTAAGACAACTTGATCCAAGTATCTAATATCACTGCCAATTCTATTCGGGACAAATTGGGTCATTCTCAACGAGATAATACAATGCATCAATTTTATACCATTAATCCAATCCACATATTTTTCAACATCCAATATCTAAATTCAATTTATCATATTTATGATATCCTTGGTGGACACAACTCAATCAATCTATTTTCCAACATCCGATATCTCAATTTAATTTATCTATTTTATACCATCGGGACAAATTATGTCATTCTCAACGATATATAATACAATGCATCTATTATATACCACTAATCTATCTATTTTCCAACATCCGATATCTCAATTTAATTTTATCAAACCGTATATGTTCAAATATCATATCCATGCAAACTATCAAGTAAATTGAAAGTGCTATGCATTCAATTCAGCATCTCATGCAAAATACGGAGAATGATGGCATAACATATCAAAATTTTCAAAATCAATCATAAACAAATCTTAAAATGGACATAGAAACATGTAGCATTGATTCTAAAATCAAATTTAAAAAGGTTACACATCATTATAAATTACCTCTAGTGAAATGCATATTTAACGGCATACCGATGATAAAACTATCATTCCAACAAACGATTCGTCAATTCAATTTATCAATATTAAGACAACTTGATCCAAGTATCTAAAATCATTTCCAATCCTATTCGGGACAAATTGAGCCATTCTCAACGAGATAATACAATGCATCAATTTTATACCATTAATCCAATCCACATATTTTTCAAGATCCGATATCTCAATTCAATTTATCATATTTATGATATCCTTGGTGGACACAACTCAATCAATCTATTTTCCAACATCCGATATCTCAATTTAATTTATCTATTTTATACCATCGGGACAAATTATGTCATTCTCATCGAGATATAATACAATGCTTCTATTATATACCATTAATCTATCTATTTTCCAACATCCGATATCTCAATTCAATTTTATCAAACCGTATATGTTCAAATATCATATCCATGCAAACTATCAAGTAAATTGAAACTGCTATGCATTCAATTCAGCATCTCATGCAAAATACGGAGAATGATGGCATAACATATCAAAATTTTTAAAATCAATCATAAACAAATCTTAAAATGGACATAGAAACATGTAGCATTGATTCTAAAATCAAATTTAAAAAGGTTACACATCATTATAAATTACCTCTAGTGAAATGCATATTTAACGGCATACCGATGATAAAACTATCATTCCAACAAACGATTCGTCAATTCAATTTATCAAGATTAAGACAACTTGATCCAAATTTCTAAAATCATTTCCAATCCTATTCGGGACAAATTCGGTCATTCTTAACGAGAGATAATACAACGCATCAATTTTATACCTTTAATCCAATACATATATTTTTCAACATCCGATATCTCAATTCAATTTATCATATTTATGATATCCTTGGTGGACACAACTCAATCAATCTATTTTTCAACATCCGATATCTCAATTTAATTTATCTATTTTATACCATCGGGACAAATTATGCCATTTTCAACGAGACATAATACAATGCATCTATTACATACCATTAACCCATCTATTTTCCAACATCCGATATCTCATTTCAATCCATCTATTTTCCAACATCCGATATCTTAATTCAATTTTATCAAACCGTATATGTTCAAATATCATATCCATCCAAACTATCAAGTAAATTGAAAGTGTTATGCATTCAATTCAATATCTCATGCAAAATATGGAGAAAGATGGCATAACATATCAAAATTTTCAAAATCCATCATAAACAAATCTAAAAATGAACAAAGAAACATGTAGCAGTGATTCAAAAATCAAATTTAATAAGATTACACATCATTATAAATTAACTCTAGTGAAGTGTATATATAACGACATACCGATTCAACAAACGATACATTCTCAACGAGACATAATACAATGCATCTATTGTATACCATTAACCCAATTCATTTATTTTCCAACATCCGATATCTCAATTCAATCGATCTATTTTTCAAAATCCGATATCTCAATTCAATTTTATCAAACCGTATATGTTCAAATATCATATTCATGCATACTATCAAATAAATTGAAAGTGTTATGCATTCAATTCAATATCTCATGCAAAATAAGGAGAATGATAGCATAACATATCAAAATTTTCAAAATCCATCATAAACAAATTTTAAAATGGACATAGAAAAATGTAGCAGTGATTTAAAAATTAAATTTAAAAAGGTTACACATCATTATAAATTTACTCTAGTGAAGTGCATATATAACGACATACCGATAAAAAAAACTATCATTCCAACAAATGATCCGTAAATTCAATTTATCAAGAGTAAAACAACTTGATACAATTATCTAAAATCATTTCCAATCCTATTCGGACAAATTCGGTCATTCTCAACGAGACATAATACAATGCATCTATTGTATACCATTAACCCAATTCATTTATTTTTCAACATCCAATATCTCAATTCAATCGATCTATTTTTCGAAATCCGATATCTCAATTCAATTTTATCAAACCGTATATGTTTAAATATCATATTCATGCATACTATCAGGTAAATTGAAAGTGCTATGCATTCAATTCAGCATCTCATGCAAAATAAGGAGAATAATAGCATAACATATCAAAATTTTCAAAATTTATCATAAACAAATCTTAAAATGGACATAGAAACATGTAGCATTGATTCAAAAATCAAATTTAAAAAGGTTACACATCATTATAAATTACCTCTAGTGAAGTGCATATATAACGACATACCGATAAAAAAAACTATCATTCCAACAAACGATCCGTCAATTCAATTTATCAAGATTAAGACAACTTGATTCAAGTATCTAAAATCATTTCCAATCCTAATCGGGACAAATTCGGTTATTCTCAACGAGACATAATACAATGCATCAATTGTATACCATTAATCCAATCCATGTATTTTTCAACATCTGATATCTCAATTTAATTTATCATATTTATGATATCATTCGGGGACACAACTCAATTGATGTATTTTCCAACATCCAATATCTCAATTCAATCTATCTATTTTCCAACATCCGATATCTCAATTCAATTTTATCAAACCGTATATGTTCAAATATCATATTCATCCATACTATCAAGTAAATTGAAAGTGTTATGCATTCAATTTAAAATCTCAATCAAAATTAGGAAAATGATTACATAACATATCAAAATTTTGAAAATTCATCATAAACATATCAAAAAATGGAAAGCGAAACATGTAGCAGTGATTCAAAAATCAAATTTAAAAATGTTACAAATCATTATAAGTTATCTCTAATAAAGTGCATATTTAACGACTTACCGATCAAAAAGCATACCTGACTTTAGACCTTTCCACATACTACAATAAAATGTTTCGGGCCAGCAATATAACCAAGCAGCCAACCGAGCATTGCAAAGGCCTGCAGCAAAACAACTTAATAGCATCAGGATTAAATTTGAAGATCATTCATATTTATTTCATACTTTACAATCATACTATAAAATGCAGCATAGCATCAATTAATAGATAAGAATCACTTGATGCAATTATAACAGTAAGAGAATAAGACATACAGACCTTAGAAAATCCATTCCCGGTAAAGATTCAAAGCTTGCCATTGCCATTTATGGGTAACTAACCCTAAATGGAGCTGGAACAATGGCCTGAAATATGAGTATCATAAATGAAATCAGCTAAATAGAAAATGGCAAATATATGTATTAAGTTGTCCAAAACCAAATCAGACATAATCTTGTAAATGAAGATAGTATATATGTACAATATGCTATGCAATGACCTTTTTATTTGTTTGAATTTAACCAAGCAAAAAGCTTACATGACACATAATATATAATCAATGATAAATTGATGACAAAGTGAGCAAAACAGATTATAGGAGAAATAATACTATAAAACATTTAGCAATGACTTTACAAAAAGAAAACGGCAGTTGCAGGAACTTTTGAAGATTGAACAGATAAAGACAGAATAATAAGTTCAAACAAATTGTAGAAAGCTAATATCTTAAATACAACAATGGTATCCAAAGGAGAGCAGTGTGGTCGCCAAAAAATTCTAATACATCAAAGAATTTCCTAGGCTTTCATTAGGACAAAAATCTAAATAATTCAAATGATATACCCAACCCAAAGGACTTTTCAGTATCATAAGTATTAAATTGTTGTTCTAAGGCTTATCATATCCTAGTAGTATAATTAACTAATTCCTTTACTCACCTAATCTCGTGGAAAGCAAACTGTGATGCGATTACTGCCCGAGCAATACTCTGCTTAACTCCATTACTAACAACAACCTGATCATGAGTATAATCAAGTCCATTCTAATCTGCAAAATCAATTATGTAATGTCAAAATCCAAATCCCATATATTCAAATGAAACCACATATAATACTGCAGTAAAACTAACCTTTAAGCTTATGACAAATAGTCTGGCGCAATTCTAACGTTCCCGCATTAGGTGTGTAGTGTGTACCTCGTGTGTCCTTCACGAATTGCATTAATTCCAGCCTACACTACCATGGAAGTCATAACACTTAAGACCAGGTTTGGATAAACATCTTAAATATGCACAAGTGCACAATACAAACGGTTATCAGTGATTATATATAAACTATTTTTATAACAAAGATAAAATAAATTTGTGTTTGGTATAAGCTATAAGTAGTTTTCATAATAAGTTGTCCGATAAAGTTTATGAGAATAGAATCGGTCAGTACCTGAGTTTTCAGTTGGAGGGAGAGGAAAGAGAGAGAGCTTCGATTTGTGACAGAGATAGAGCTTTAATTCGTGTTCACTAGGGTTCAGTGAGCCTTGATTCTGAAAATAGGGATTGGAATTTGTGATTCAGTGCACTACTACAAAAAGGGTATTTAATAGCGCTCGTTTATGCATTTAATAGCGCTTTAAAGCGCTATTACAGGTAGCGGTATTGTAAGTATTGGATCTATAATAGCGTTTTAGGTGCCTGAAACCGCTTTTAAGTCCTTGTTTTAAATAATTTTGGGGAGCTTTTAATAGCGCCCGTGCCATAAGCGCTATTAAAAGTCTTTTTTCAAATAAAAAAATTATTTTTTCTTCTAATTTACTTAATTTGGCTAAAAAAAAAGGTACATAAATTTTAATAATCATAAAATCAGACACCAAATAAGACAAAAGTAATGGATACTACACCATAACCAACAACAAAATACAACTCACAACTACAACTTTTTTCATGCTAAGCACTACATTTCATTGAAATGGAATAACATATTGTTACAGTGAGCAACTTGCAGCTGATGTGGGATGTCATATATCCCATACATATTTTTGAGCCAATTGTCCTACACAGAAGAACATTCAAAGTTCTCCTAACATGCTTAACAGAGACAAAACCCAAACTTAGTCATTAATAACCTGCAATCTAAAATAATATATCTTACAATAACAGCAGCATGGGAGACATGCTTCAGGTTGTGTTTTAATGCAAGTTGCAAACTCCATCGCACTCTCATCTCCTCTGCCACTACTGGTTCGACCTCAATATTGTCAGCCGAACAAGCACTAAGAATGACTAAGCTAGACTTGATTACGAATATGAAAACTAGTAAGTATATAAGATGTTTTATTGAACAAAATTAAAAGAATCAAAGCAAAAGGGGGTGAGATCATCGTCTTCAAGTAGAAGAACCAAAGAGAACCACGTAACTAAATACCATGAAAGCAGTGTAAAAAACTGTAACATGACAACTGAAAATAAAAAAATAAATCATACCAAAGAGGGGATCGTCATCTTCTAGTACAAGAATCAAACCAAAGGGCTGGATGTACAACTTATAGAAAAAGATTCATGTCCACAAAGCACAACCAACTCCAGAATGTGAGGAGAAGACACAATGGCTCTCAATACCAGGGGCACAAGCAGCAGCAAAACATAACATGAAGAGGATGTGAACCAATGAGATTAAAGTATGTATGAATGTACCTTCCGAATCAAAGCTATGAACGACAAGGAAATATTGAGACAAGGAAGAATTCAAAGCTCTTGTGTAGAAAGATTAAGCAACTCTAAGGCAAGACGAGCACAAACTGTACAGTATGAGTACTTAAGTTATGTAAACAATAACACAGATGGCAAATAAGAGCAGCGAGTATATTAAAATCAGGAAGGAGAAACATTGAGGTTAAAGCTTGATTTTATGTACAGAGTAACTTTATGCAACATAATGAAAGAGCAATTTGAAGTCAACACGAGAGTATTTTGAAATGGATTGGTGAGCATATATATTAAATATATTGTTAGGATTAGGAACATGCTAACAACACGAGAGACATTGTCATTTGATTGCAACAAGAAACATATATCAAATAATACCACTAAAACAACACAATTGGCTCTAACTAACATATGCTTAAAGTCTAGAAGCGGTAGCACCAAATCATCGAACTTTATGACGATTTAAAACGAGAAAAGCTCATACCAATGTTATAAAATCTACTCCTCCAACACAACAGTCAAACTCATCTGATGAGCATGGATCCCTAAGATGCAAACCATTATACTCTTTAAAATTTGAAAGAAAACAGAAAAAAACAAAGTCTCTTATCATGTCTTTGACTAGAGTATGAACTTGGGACTGATATTGGAAATGGAACTAGACCAAGTCAAACCATTAGTCTCTTGCTTCAACTGCAGCTGGAAATGTTGCAGGATCTACAGAAGAAACACAAACCTGCAAGAGCAATGAATCATAAATTGTTGACTCAGGTCATGCATTCACTAAATCAGTTTTAAACGATCATGGTCATTGATTTAGATAAACAGTTGAGATCAGTAACTGTTTGACACACTGCATAAAATGTTTCCGTGTGTTAAAGAAATTCATAAGAAAACCGTGGTATACCAGAGAAGTTAGGCTGATAGCTAGCTTCACCAACTCATGGTCACATTCTATATCGACAAGAGTTGATCCTCCCTGCAATCACGAGAGTTACAATCAGGAAGTATACTAAATCAATACAATTCTTGTTTAATTCATTACATATCAGGAACCTTGTTTAATTTTCGTAGTAGACCGTAGTATTGATCCATAACCACACATTAAAGAATCAATATTAGTTCTTGTAAGACTTTAATTAATACAACACTAGTGTTTCAAAAGAACATATTGTGACAACCAGGCCTTAATGAAACTGTCTTACTTTCTTATAATCATTGTACTATTTATTTATTTATTCAATATTAGTTCTTATAATCATTGTACTATTTATTTATTCAAGATTAGTTCTTGTAAGTAGTAGCTTCTAAATAACCACACATTAAAGAATCAATATAGTAAGGCAAAAAGTAAGACAGTTTTATTTAATATCAAAATTGGCTTTAGACTTTAATTAATACAACACTAGTGTTTCAAAAGAACATACTGTGACAACCAGACCTTAATGAGAGTATGCAAACATATATGCTCCAATTAAAGGATGTGTTTCAAATTTGTGTGTAAAGAATATTTCAAGTGCATAATTAAATGAAATTGATTTTATTGAGTAAAAATTAAGCATGACAAACCATAACCTAAAACGACGGATATTTTGGAACAGAGGAATAAACTGTAAAGACATATTTTACATTATTCTTGGCTTTATAACATGAAAATTAAGTGAGATAAAAGAAGCATTACTTGAATCAGTATGTCATTAAATATGACACCTCCAGAGGAAGTTTCTGATACAATATTTTTCTTGAAAGTGTCATCTTTGGTGAATGCATAAATGGGAGAGGTTTTGGCTTTGAGTTTATAAATTCAATACTTTCCTGAATTTTATTCACCTGTATAAATGGATAAGTTAAAAAATCATAGACATAAATCATATTGTATGTGAGAATTTTGAACATGAAAGGGAATTGTTGATTCTCACTGTGATCATTGGGTAGTAGAGGACCAAAGATTTCTTCTGTCATGATTTCAGAATCTAGTGGTGGATCTACATGATTGTTGGCTCAATAAACCTAACAAAGTTGTAACAAACCAATGAATTAAATTAATTTCACTACTATTTACTTGTGAGCTTGGCAAAATCGCAACTATAGAAGAATCACAATTTATGTCAAAGAAAAAATCAAAGACCAAATTTAGAAACACACACACCAATACAGTTTCACACAAAACTAAAAGGTTGATACTTCTATATCTAATTAGCATAGCGTATTCTCGAATTTACAAATCACAACATTACAGATCCTCAGTACCCGATGGATTACAACCCCTATAACGAATTTTCAAATAAAACTAGATAATCAAATTAGCATGTTACAAACTCTTAAACAACTAAAATAAATAAGCTAACAATAATACTAAAACAGCAACAAATTCTAGACAAAACACAACAAAATGAATAAGTTAAGATCATGGGTATATAACAAAATGTCAATTAGCATTGTCTAATAACACAACAGAATGTGAGAAACATCACATGATAGCACTTTGAGGACACATTTTAACAGAAGTTAGTAAACATATAATCATGCACATCATTAACAGAAAACTACAAGAAAATGAGCACTTAAAATATTACTTTGTCCTGCATCAAAATCTGCATTCAACAGAAACAACAGAGTCCCAACTTGATCAATCTAATTTTCAGGAAAGAAGCACATGTTATCCTCTACATGTGTGTTTATCTACATCCGGACCATAAATAATAAGACCAAATAGAAGAACATCAGCCATTCAAGCCACAAAATAGCTTAAATAAACAATGTGACTACTCTATAAAGAATAATTAGCTTATGCACCTGCTTTGACACCTTAAAAGTTGTTAAAATAGTGTCAACACTATGCCAAAGATGAACCTATGGACTTGTCTCTTCTTTGATAGTGGCAACATTAAACTTGCCCAAAAGTGTGATGTAGAGGCAATCTAGTTTTGGTTACTACCCCTTAGTTTTTCTTTAATCTCTAATTACAATCTCTGCTCTCTGTGGATATACCTCAAGAGATTACAAAGCTATACATTGTCACTGAAATTTGACACTGAAATTTAATTCTCATAATTGTAAAAACTAGAATATAAGTTAAAAAATGAATATAAATTGTATATACTTTTAAATTTAAATGAAATAGAAAATATGATATATATACTCTACCCTTAGCACATGATACTCTGCAAGCAACCTTTATTGTTGTGATTTCCCCAACTAAATGGACTACCAATTGCAAGCAACCTTCAGTGAATGACCATGTTTTATCAATTTCTATAGTGCAAAAAACAACTATCTTCTTTTATTAGCAATTTTCACTAAACAAATTCTAGAATTCGAGCATAATATTGTAACAAATAAGTGAAACTTATTTCTAAGCATACCTTAATGGTGGTGTGAGGACAGAGATGAACGAATTCTGACAATGAACGAAGAAGAGAAGCAGGTCCTTGAATTAGGGTTCGATTGACAACGATGGCAGTGAGAACATAAACAATTTTGGGAACGATTTGGGTTCTTGGATTAGGGTTCTCAACGATGGTGGTGAGAAGAGGATTTGGTTCGATTTCTGGGTCTGATTTCTTAAAAAGGGATTTTTGGGTTCGATTGGTGTTCAAGGTTTTTGAGAAGGGTTTGGATTTGTGTGGTATGATTTCTGGGTTTGGAAACTTAGTTCACTTTCTGAGAGTGAGGTACGATGGAGATCGCATGAGAGAGGAAAAGTTAGGTCGTGAATGGCGTTATGAGTCGTGAATGGTTATGGGTTCAACGTTCAGCCCAAAAAAGTTAGTGGTGAATAGGGTTTGGATGAGGAATTTTAAAATTCAAAGGATTTTTAGATTTTATGGAATTCAATTGTTTCCATTTGAATTCCTTTCGTTTCAAAATTTTTTGTTTGGACGCACATTTAAATTTCTTTTATTTTAAAATTATTTGTTTGGAAAAGATAATGATTTACAAAGTAATTCGTTTTCAAAATTCTCTTCTTTTTTTTTTTTATTTTGATATAAAAAGTTTTTGAAATTTTTTTAATCTACTTACAATATATATTAAAAGAAACTACTATTAAAAATCTAAATTTATCTTAATCATTTTGTACTCAGACCGTGAACCGGTGATGTATCCGGTCCGGTTAACCCTGAAAACCGGCCTGCAGACGAACCGGTAAAAAATCGGTCGAACCGGTCATGAACCGGAAAAAACCGGTGAACCGGTCGGTTCAGACAGTTCGATGGTTCCATTTTATTTTTTAAAAAAGGAGGTCAAAACAACGTCGTTTCATATATATATATATATATATATATATATATATATATATATATATATATATATATATATATATATATATAATTTATAAATATACATATTTAAAAAAAAAATGATGTTATTTGGTTTTATTTGTAAAAGAAAGATTAAAAAAATAAACAAGTTACAAACGATGTTATGGTACTATTTTGTGTTATTGGATTTAGTTATTATATAATTTTTAATTTAGTTTGTATTAAAAAATTTATGTCTAATGCACTAAAGTTTTAATTTTATATTAACTTTATAACATTTCATCTTTTTTATGTGTAAAAATAAGAAATATTAAGTCACTATTTATTTATTTTTATTTATATATCAATGAAAATATATATTTAATTAAAAACGGTCTGACCGATCCGACCCCGATCCGACCGGTTGAACCTTGAACCGGTAAGCCCACCGGTTCGATGACCGGTCTGGTTCTGAAAACCTTGGCTATAGTAGAACTTGCAGTGGTTTTGAGAAATGGAATATTTCTTGTGTTCGTTAAGTATGTTTTAAAACATTATTATTCAAAACATGATAAATGTTTTGAAAAGATTTCACATATATGTGATTAATCGTGTATCTCAAGCTTTCTTCTATCTCTTCTATAGACAATATCTGTTAATGTCGTTTCTAATTTTTTGACAGGTAACTTTGGAGTTGCAAATAACAGAAGTTAGGAATGAGAAGATGCTTGGTTTGATGCGTACTGTAATTAAGCATACATAAGCAGCTTAATGGTATTTGTTCATCAACACTAATAATCTCTTTTGTTGGTGTTCCTTGTCCATGATGTGTGACTTCATGTTGTATGTCTTACCAATACAAGATTCTGACATTGTCTTTCAATTAAACAATCAATTGGATAGCCAAATATTGTTTTCCTTCTTCAGTTGTGTAGCTTATGCCCTTTTCTTGCCATCCGTTGTTCACCAAAAATCTATTGTGGATCCTTGCACGGTTAAATCTTCCATAACCATTGTTTCCCCAATTATCGCCATGCGAGTTTCGCATGATCCAAAACTTTACCAATGGATTACCAACCATTTCCGTTCCAAAACCTACTACAACTATTGCATGCTTTGTTTCCAAGCTAAAGTCTGAAGCACGACGAGGTCCCAAATTGATTGTATCATGAAATTATGCAAACAAAATAAATCAAATGATATTTTTAATAAACTTTCTCTCTATTTAATAAACCAAATGAAATTATAAGTACAAAATAATCACAGTTTCAATTATTTTTTATCAATCATCAAATTCAACTATAGTAAAATTTGCAGTGGTTTTGAGAAATGGAATATTTCTTGTGTTCGCTAAGTTTGTTTTAAACATTATTATTCATAACACCATAAGTGTTTTTCAAAGATTTCACATTTATGTGATTAATCGTGCATCTCAATTAGAACTAATAGGTTGCTTGAATACAATGTATTTCATTATTGGAGTTAGGTCTATTGGTATAAGTTCTTTTGTAGCGGCAGATCCCCATGATGGCAAACATAACATGTTTCGTGTGAAAACTATAAAAACTATGTTATTACAATTGCTAGTGATAATAAATTTCATGTTTAATGCATGTATGTATGATGAGAAGCAAAATGACATGTATTTTTTTATATGTGTGTACTAATTGCAATATATGTTTATGATTAACATGTATATGATCCAAATTTTATGATTATGGTTATTGTGAATCATTTGAAAAATTGGTGATTATTATTATTTGTTATACATGTTTGCTATTTGAATAAATGATATCCAATGTATGTTTGAAATGATCATCCCATTCAATGCACAACCACTAGAACACATTCAACAACATTGAGCAGTACAAAAGAAATGTTTACTCTTTGCCTGATGCAGTTTTTGAACCTCTCGAGCATGTCCCTAACTTCACCCAGAACATCCTTATTCTCAACCTGGATGTATTTTCAAGTTCATATATTTTGGAAATATTTCTCACAAAAAATACTCATTCACATCTTGTGTCTCGATTCAGTGATACAGGAAATATGGTTGTATGACGGTTATGTTATCATATATCACCTCAAGAGCCTCCCGGGTGTGAATTGTTTCATGTTTTGGTTCTAGACTTCCTGGTGGTACCTCTAGATAATGAGTAATTTTCCATCGATTTGGATGTATTAGTGCAGGTTCAAAAGCTGATGACACATCTCTAATCATGGAAATGTTACTCTCCTTGAACCTTTTAACCATTAAGCAGTAGGTTAAGTCTTCAATGATTTTATAATTTTCTTTCACTGATACCGTCCTAAAAGGAAATAAAATGAGCATTATATTATATTATTATTATTATTGAACCCATAGATAGCACATTACAATTGAACATTAAAACTTAGTTGTCAGAATCGAGTTTCAACAATTGTTCTGACGAAGTGTCAAAGTAAGTATTAATTTTTATCGTTCCGCAGAGATTGTTAAAATCGAACACAAACAATTGAAGTCACACGAGAGTAAAGTTGCTATTAAATAAAAGGGGGAGTTTTTCAGACTTAGGTTTAGAAACATATAACGGCAAGAAATTAGGTTTTGACTTAAAGATGAGAAGGTGATTGGGTCGTTCGGTTCATCCAATTACTATTGTCTTGGTGGTACACGCGCATTAACAAATCACAAATATAGTTTCACGATTCGATTAACAAAATAGTTATGCCCAATCTCTTGGTACATAACCCTTTCCCTTGATCATACACCCCTAATCTCTTAGGTGACTTATGATCAATTGAGGTTTTTAGCACGTTAATCTAAGAATTCTCAATTAGCAAACCAAAACCTCTTAAACGAAGGTTAATTGAATAATTATTCCTAGGTCAATTAATTTATTTCTAATCTCTTAGCAAACAAACAATTGAAATCATCATACAATTAGCTACGTTGTATAAAGCATTAAGAATAATTCACTGAAACTAACTTCGTAATTCATGAAAACATCATATGAAACCATATGGTTCAAGAACAATAGCAATTGGAATCCCCATGGACCCAATCAATGAAGTTTAGTTACTCATACTAAAATTAAAAACATAAAATAGAGTAATTGAATTCATTACAAGTAAGGAAAAATAATGTTTTCACACTAGACACCTTGCTTGAGAACTTCTGAACTTCTGGAGTCGCCGTCAAAAGTTGCCTTTTTGCCGTCACAATTTCGTCCTTTGAATGAGAGGAAAACTCAATTTATAGACTTAGGGTTGCGAGGCTGCGCCGTGCACCAATCTAGTTGCGCCGTGCGCCACAGACCGAGGAAAATGAATTTTTTTCCTTCATGAAAGTTGTAGCTCTTGATCTTAGCTTTCATTTTCCGCAAATCCCGCCTCATTCCGAGTTACGAAACTCTAGATATGGTCAAAATACCGAGCATATGTCATGATGCAAATTGTGCTGATTTTCTTCAACTTTCTTATTTTTCTTGTGCTTCAAGCAATCTTGTAATGATTCTTTTTCTCTTTGTTTCTTGTATAAAAACATATAAAATACTACTTAAACATGTCTGGAAATGTGGTTAGAACATAGTAATAACGTGAAGTCATCACAACCCCAAACTTGAATCTTTTCTTGTCCTCAAGGAATACCTGTATCAATCAGAAAACTTGGCACTATCTCAACAGTTCAATTCCAATTAGCAAAGTCAGTCGAGTAAAGACATCATAATCAACATTCCTACGATTATTTCTATCATGTATATACTTGCACACAACAATGCTATCGAAAAACAAAGAACTTTTCACAAAAATTGATCAAACTATAATCATATCACTCCCTCACACTCTCTCCTGTTTGATAAGGTTATTTTCACTATCGACACAGTCATACCTATTCAACCATAAGCTTGCGAACATTCTAATGTTAATCAACATGCATACAATTTCACACCTTTAGAGGACTTTTGGGTTATAATGGGGCTAAGGTTAAGGTGGATGTTTTTGGATGGTAAGCAGAAAAACTTGGAGTTTCTAAGATCACCTTTTTGAACAATGAATTGTTTTCATTCCCCCCTATACTTTACCAGTTTATACTAGAGAACTTATTATTATTGTTTTCAAAACGCTTTGTTTTTTTTTAGAGGTTTATGAGATACCTCTTCTTTTTTTTTTATCTGATATGCGTTTCTATGTTTTTTTTTTCTTTTTTAGTTCTCTAGTACCCCACCCCAAACTTAATCAGTTGCTAATTCCAAAAGCAACCCCAAACTTATAATGAGCAATGTGCTCAAATATTAGTTATGTATCTAAACTCCAAGAAAATCATCTTTTTTTTGTTTCATTTTGTGAAATTTTATTTGGTTCTGCAAACAATAACATTTTTCTTTCGGCTCAAAGGGGTTAATGAAGGATATAACATTCAAAATGGGTGGCTTCAAAAGGCTCAAGGTAAAAAAACAACTTGCCTCAGTGTGTAAATCATAACAATCAATCAATCAAGAGAACATAAGCAAGTTTTAGAGAATTAGCTAAGTTGTGGAATCTCTCATAACAAGAAAATTTTTTAAGTGTTTAGGCTCGAATCCTCACGGCTTGGCCGGATTATCGAGTGGTCAATGTTTGAAAAATTTCCCCAGCTTTTCTAATAGCATTCAAGCATACAAGGTAATCAACAAGAAAATCACATATTCATATATCCAAGATGCTAACTCAATAGACTTCACATATTTCAGAACAAACAAATTTAAATAGTGAACAAGTTTTCAAACAACCCCAAGCATTCATAAAAGACAAAATTAAATTCAAGTTCAAGGAATCAAGCATTACCAATCATCTCGTGACTCGACTTTACTCCTTTGTTTAACCTGCAAACACAAAACAAGGCCTATCAAAAACTAGAAATTACTAAATAAAAAACATTGGGTTGCCTCCCAAGAAACACTCTTTTAACGTCAATAGCTTGACGGTCCATGACCATAAAGATTATTCGCTTGTTTAACGTCCCGATGTTTGACGACCAACAACCCAATTATGGGGGGTATTTCAACTGTGATTCAATCTGATTCCTCTTTTGCTCCTCCCTCATAGGAGTCACATTATGATCGACTTTCAATGATTTTTCAGGAACCGGATCACTCATTAAATCCGTCCACTTGTTCTTCCCTTTGTTTTTAGTCTTCTTTCTTGCTTTGGGACGAACTGTCTTGAGTCTCTCCCCATTACCTGCTACCTTTTTTAGAGTGGGAGCCGGATTCACCATCCCGGACTCAACAAGCTTCATGACCTCTTTCTTGACTAATTCCTCCAAAGTCGAGGTATGGGACACCATTGGCACATCACCCAGAATGGGCTCTTCCTCCTTTTTCACTTTATGTGAGTAAATAATCGGAATAGTACCTTCCAAGTTGAAACCCGTGGCATCTTGGTCTTGCTTAAAATCTTTCAACAATTCATCTTCTTCCAAGGGAGTGAGAGAGCTACTAATGATGACCGGATTTTTGGAATTCTCACCAATAAACACATACTTCCAATGAAAAGGAAGTTGTTTCAACTCCGGAAGAATATGCTTAGCCGCCTTATCTTTAGTGCTGTCCTTGACAAAAATTTCATTTGCCTCCACTTGGAAACATTGAGGCTTCTCCTTGTCATACGGTTACACTACAAGAAAAAATGTGTTTAGCAACGGTTCTGGGACTGTTTAGCAACGGTTTTTAACTGTTGCAACAGTTTTATCGGCGGTTGCCAAACCGTTGCAGATTTGAGTGTTGGTAGCTCAAATAGCGGCGGTTTGGAAAACCGTTACACAAACGGCCACAAAATGTTTTGCAGCGGTTTGAAACCGTTGCAATAGATGAAACCAAAAAAAAAAAAAATTCAGTCAGTTTTGCAGCAGTTTGAAACCGCCGCTAATTATGAAAATTTGAAAAAAATTTTGCTTTGTGGCAGTTTAGAACCGCCGCTAAATATGAATTTTAAAAAAAAATATTTATTTTATTTGCATTATACTTATTTTTTTTATTTATTGTTTCAGCTGCTTTATTCATAATAGTACAAAATTAAATTTCATGCAATACACATTTAATCCAAAATCATCCATCAATAACATGAACTTACTAAAATTATATTTATACACTAAAATCATTCAATAGAGTTAATATCATACATCTAAAATCATAAATCATACATATAAACCATAAAATTACAAATTTATACTTATACACTAAATAATTACAGTTATATCATTGCTTCTCATCTACATAAATTTATCATTCTACCTAATGTCTCCAAATGAACTAAAAGTATCATATCATTACTTCTCGTCTAACTCTGTGATTGTAAGCACTTGTGTGAGCTTCAGACTTCAGTTATCCTGTATAATGGAGTAAAACTCTCTGAACATTACCTCAATTGGGACGACAGATATATCAAGACTTAGAGCATATGTACAAAAGATATTCAATTGTAGAAAAACCATATATTGTAATATAGAACTAGTCAATTTTTTAACACATGTATCTAATGGCTCTATTCTTAAAGCATACCACAATGAAAAGGATACAAAGAATATTAAGATTTGAAAACAAATAATTGAAGGCCAGTGGCATTGTCTAAAACAAAAACTGCCATATAGTGATAATGGAAATACTCACATCCTATAGTATTAGTACCTATAAAGACGTACAATAATCTTCCATGTTCACATACATTACATGATAAGATACTAAAATCAAAGTTATCAAGGCCACAATACAATATAATTGCAAGTGCCCATTAAGTCTATCTTGGATTACAAATGAGACATGATTATGCATGGTAGGCTTTGTAGCAATAATATATCCAAATAACAGACTAGGAATGAATCATGAAACTATTATAAGATTAACTAATACCAAACTTAATAAACCAATTATACTTAAAAAAAAAAGAAGATAAATTATGGTACTGTAAACTCAAACAGTCATAAGTAAAGGAGACAATTTTTGTCTACATTCAATCAACTAAATGCGGCCCTATATTCAAAATAGGACTTTTGACAAAGTAGCATGAAATTAATGAAGTAACATGGTGACACAAAAATCTGATATAGGAAGAATGAAAGACACTAATGCATAACCGAATCAGTAAAAAATTCAGTACCTGTAATAGTTTGGATTTGGCTTGAAAGTAGTATTCAATAAACCATAGTTTCCTCCTATCAAAGTCTGTCTACAATATGCCCTGGTGCCATAAGTAGTTGACATACCAAGCTGATCCAAATACCTACATTTGATATGATTACATCAGAAAAAACACCTAAATAATTACTTACTGAATTGATACGGGTATATTGATAAATCACAGGGAATTACTTACATGCTTTCAAACACTTTGAAACTCACACTTTCATCATTGAGCCTCAACATTAAGTCTCCCATCTCCACATCAATGAGAGCTCTACCCGTTGCCAGGAAAGGTCTTCCCAACAGAACCGGGACTTCCACACATTTCTTATTTTGTGGGAGCTTGGCTTGGATGAAGGCACTACACTCCTCATTCATAAGTACCGATTCATCTTCCTTCGGCTTCCGCTTCTTAGATAACAATTCCTTCATGAATTTTGCATACAACAGCATTTGCTCGAATACCTCAGCAAATGGAATGTCAACTTGCAAGCTATTGAACATCTCCATGAATTTTCGGAAAGTGTTCTCTTGGCCTTTCACCTTCTTTTGACTTTTTTCTTTCTTTGGTGCAAGAAGATAAGGTAACTTATAATATGGAGACACTTCTTTAGGACCCGACTTGTTCATGAGATCCTTCTTAGCTTGCCTCCTCCGATTATGGATTTCCCTCCTTAAAGTTGTCCTCTCCTTATCTCTCTCACTTTTCTCACTTATTGTCTCCCTCTTATTTTCAATTATCTCCAGATCATCGCTCTCACTTACTTCCACTACTTCCCACTCTTTTTCAACTTCTCCCTCAGTCTCAATTTTGTTTTCACTCTCAACATCTTCTTTTCTTCTTACTCCCTCATCACTAGGTTCTACCTTCTTTTTTGTTACGACCTCCGGAGAAGAAACTACTCTATTTCTCATGTTGATAGCATTGCAAGTTTCATTCCTTGGGTTGTCTTTTGGGGAACCTCCAAGACCGTTGTTTTGGGCAGCAGAGAATTGTTTTGACAGTTGGCCAATTTGATTCTCCAAATTCTTGATTGAAGATTCATGGTTCTTGTTGGCCAAGCTTTGTGCTTCAAACTGCCCTGTGGTAACCTTAATGAATTGAGCAAGAGTATCCTCAAGATTAGAGGATGGTCTTTGTTGATTCTGATGCTGAGGAGCTTGTAGTTGAGATTGATTTGTGTTGCCACCCCAACCAAAGTTTGGATGATAGTAGGGGTTGTTGTTGGGGTTGCTCTTTCTGAAGTTGGCTAGATAGAGTGCCTCTTCGGAACCTGCAGGGAAGCATTCACCATTTGCATGGCCTTGGTGACAAAAATCACAAGTCACCCCTTGAGCGGCATTGGCTTGTACCTGCGAAACAGATTGGTTAGCAAAATTTTTTAACATAGACTCCATGTGATTATTCATCTGGGCTTGTCCAGCCAAGAGGGCTGCCCAGTATCCAGTTCTAGCATTCCTAGCTTCTTTTTGGCTCCCCTGTCATTCTGAACTCGGTACTCATTATGTGCCATGTTTTCTATCAATTCTCTAGCTTGACTCTCCACCTTGTTCTTCAGTGATCCACCAGCTGATGCATCTAATAACATTCTAGTCTGAGGCCTCCACCCTTGGGTGAAGTGTTGCGTCTGAGTGTGGTTGTCAAGCCCATGATTAGGGCACTTTTTCAGACACAGTTTGAATCGTTCCCAAGCATCATACAAGGTTTCTGAGTCCCCTTGCTCAAAAGTGGTGATATCCTTCCTTCGTTCAAGAAACTTATGAATAGGAAAGTACCTCTCCAAGAATTTCACCGCGAGCTGGTCCCATGTTGCAATGGTGTTGGGAGAGAGAGTGTCTATCCAATCTTTAGCTCTACAGGTTAACGAAAGCTTGAAAAGCCTTAACTTCTTATCAGATTTAGACACACCTGTTGGATCAGTATAACCGCACGCTTCATAAAAGTGCTCAATATGAAGATTTGGGCATTGCGAGTCTGCCCCTGAGTACTGGTTCTCTTTCAGGGCATTGAGCACCGTGTTCTTGATGTCGAAGGACACCGGATTGATCGGCTGAAATCCAAGATTGGCATTCCCCCCGTTGTTTCTAGGGGTGAAAGCGGATCAGAAAAATCCAATTGAACCGATGATCCAATCCAATCCAAACCGAAAAAAAACCGAATTTTTTGGTTCAGATAAAAAACTGAACCGAACCAATTGAAAACCGATGTGGTTTGGTTCGGTTCTCGGTTCCGTTTTCAAATCCATTGGATTGAACCGAACCAAACCGATACCTATAATAGAATCAATTTTAGCCCATATGTGATAAGCTCATGTCAACATTTAACCGGCCCAACCTTAATATTTGTTAGGATCCTGAATTCAAAAACACTCAGCAACCTTAACATTGAATCCAAAAACACATTGTGAACAAACAAACATGCTTTTGATTTTAGGTTTTCAAAACATGTTTTCAAATAATTTTGAGTTTTTAATTTTTTTTAAAAAGAGAACACGGTTGATTAAAATAGCAACCAAACATGCCCTGATTTAGTTTTTATTTTGGATTTTCAAGTAATTATTATATAAACATAATGTCAACAACAAGTATTGTGTTTTTAAATTTTTAAAAAGAGAACACAGTTTTTGCTTGTTTATGTAGGTTTCTTGATCTGACATGCCCTAAATTCAAGCTTATAACCATGTGAATTTAAGTTTTTGTAAATTTTAGTTTTAATCTTTTTAACTATGTGAATATAAGTTTTTATAAATATAAGGTTTTGAAAATTTTGAGTTTCAAACGCATCAAATTCAATAATGTTAAACATGAGAAAGTGTGTTAAGTGATTCACATTGTCAAATAACCGATTACTTCAAAAGCTTAAGTTGTTATGATAGAGTCACATCAATGATTTTATATTATTTCCTAATATGAGTTTGAATTAAGTTTCTAGATTGTATTTTGTACTCTATTTGAAAACTTTGAGTTTCAATATGATGTTATTGTTATGAACTGCGATTCATTTTTTATTGTGTATGATGATATTTGATTACGTATCGTCGAAAAAATAATAGTAGACAATAATAATAGTATGAAAAATATTGCAAAAAAAAGCATTGCAAAACCGACTAAAGTATCCGAACCAAACCGAACCAAACCGATTAGTTTGGTTCGGTTTCATTTTTTAAAAACAGGACAAACCGATCCAAACCGAACCAATTAAGTACATATTGGTTCGGACTTTGGATTCATCAAAAACCGATCCAAACCGGTCCAATTACACCCCTAGTTGTTTCTTTGACCGTAATCCCCCAATGTCCTTTCAGGAGGTGGTGGATTGAAGTCTCCCATATTCTCAGTTTCGGAGTCCGAAGACTTGATCTCCTCGTCACTGAGTCATTGAGTAACAGTTGCGGCAAGAGCAGTTTCTCGCTCTAACCGTGCTTGTTTTCTTAGTGTCTTTGCTGTCTTTTCTATCTCCAAATCGTAGTTAAGTGTTTTGTCCGATTTACTGCGCATGTAAACAAACAACAAATACCCTTAGTATTAACTGCGGTACACAAGAAAATTTTGCAATATATATTTTTTTTTTGTTTAATAGCAACTAATACTAAAAATAAAATCTAACAAAATCTAAAAAAAATAAAAATCAAATAACTAAAGATTCTAAATAAATATAAAAGAAATAAAATCTTTTTTTTAATAATATATTTGATGAAAAATAAAAAAAAATACTAAATAAAAATAAAATAGCTCTACGTATGTTCCGATTGCCTTGTTGATTCAATCAACAATCCCCGGCAACGGCGCCATTTGACGAAGTGTCAAAGTAAGTATTAATTTTTATCGTTCCGCAGAGATTGTTTAGAATCGAACACAAACAATTGAAGTCACACGAGAGTAAAGTTGTTATTAAATAAAAAGGGGAGTTTTTCAGACTTAGGTTTAGAAACATATAACGGCAAGAAATTAGGTTTTGATTTAAAGATTAGAAGGCGATTGGGTCGTTCGGTTCATCCAATTACTATTGTCTTGGTGGTACACTCGCATTAACAAATCACAAGTATAGTTTCACGATTCGATTAACAAAATAGTTATGCCCAATCTCTTGGTACATAACCCTCTCCCTTGATCATACACCCCTAATCTCTTAGGTGACTTATGATCAATTGAGATTTTTAGCACGTTAATCTAAGAATTCTCAATTAGCAAACCAAAATCTCTTAAGCGAAGGTTAATTGAATAATTATTCCTAGGTCAATTAATGTATTTCTAATCTCTTAGCAAACAAACAATTGGAATCATCATACAATTAGCTACGTTGTATAAAGCATTCAGAACAAGGAATAATTCACTGAAACTAACTTCGTAATTCATTAAAACATCATATGAAATCACATGGTTCAAGAACAATAGCAATTGGAATCCCCATGGACCCAATCAATGAAGTTTAGTTACTCATACTAAAATTAAAAACATAAAATAGAGTAATTGAATTCATTACAAGTAAGGAAAAATAATGTTTTCACACTAGAAACCTTGCTTGAGAACCTCTGGAGTCGCCGTCAAAAGTTGCCTTTTTTCGTCACAATTTTGTCATCATGTTCATCAATTGAGATGTGGTTAGAACATAGTAATGACGTGAAGTCATCATGTTCATCAATTGCTGCTGAAAAAAGATGTGGTTTGGTTTCTAGAAGTTCTTGCAACAATTGTCCAATGGAGGACTTTCAATTGTAGAGGAGGTAACAAAAAGAAATCATCATTAGAATATGAATCTAATGAAGTGTTCTTCTATATCTTCCGTAGACAACGTCTGTTATTTATTGACCATGTTTAACAATTAAATAAAGCTTTGTATGGTCTTAAACAAGCTCCTAGAGCTTGGTATGAGAGATTAACTGTGTTCATGGTTAATCAAGGCTACATAAAGGGAGGCAGTGACAAGACTCTGTTTGTAAGGAAAGATAAAGAAAGACTGATGATTTCTCACATCTATATTGATGACATAGCCTTTGGAGGGATGTCTGACTAGATGGTGCAACATTTCGTACACCAGATGCAGTCAGAATTTGAAATGAACTTAGTTGGTGAACTAACATTCTTTCTTGGTTTACAGGTGAAACAAATGAGTGACACCATATTTATTTATCAGAGTAAGTATGCAAAGAACATTGTCAAAATTTTTGGAATGGATAGGGCAACCCACAAAAGGACACCTGCTGCTACTCATCTCAAGCTAACAAAAGATGAACAAGGTGTTGATGTGGATCAAAGCTTATATAGAAGCATGATTGGGAGTTTGTTGTATCTCGCAGCCAGCAAGCTAGATATAACACTTGTTGTAGGTGTATGTGATAGGTACAAAGCTGAGCCAAAGTTGAGTCATCTTGCACAAGTCAAGAGAATTCTCAAGTATGTAAATGATACTAGCTAGTGACTATGGACTGTTATATTCTTATGGAGAGAATTGTATGTTATATGGCTACTGTGATGCTGACTGGGCATGAAATGCTTATGATAGGAAGAGCACTTTAGGTGCATGTTTTTTCTTGGGAAACAATTTGATTTCGTGGTTCGGCAAAAAACGGAATAGTGTGGCCTTGTCGACAACTGAGGCTGAATATATTGCTGCTGGGGGTAGCTGCTCTCAACTGTTATGGATGAAGCAAATATTGAAGGAGTACAATATTGAGCAAGATGTGCTAACATTATACTGTGACGACTTAAGTGCAATCAATATCTCAAAGAATCCTATTCAACACAGTAGGACCAATCATATTGATATCAGACACCATTTCATTACAGACCTTGTGGAAGACAAGATGGTGACCCTTGAACATGTGAACACTGAGAAGCAGTTAGCTGTTATCTTTACTAAAGCTTTGGATGCTAACCGGTTTGAAGAGTTGAGGAGCAAATTAGGCATCTGCCTATTTGAAGAGTTGTAGCTTCTACATCATGTGAGAAGTGCAACTAACTTGATTTTCTCTATTTATTACAGGTTGCACAATATATGTTTTCTACTCCATGGTTATTTGTCAAATTTATTGGCTAAAAAGGGGGAGTAGTATTTGTTGTTCGTTGCTATGCTTCATGTGTTGAACTGGAACAACATGTGTGCATGTAGTAATGGTCATTGCTGCAGGTACTGGAATGTGTGTGCCAACACGTGGTATTCTGTGTTGTGATTTCATTTAATCATAACATGTGTTGTGATTTCTTTTAATTATAACCTATCTGCTTTTGTGGTACTGTGTAGTTTCAAGCTATATCTATTAGTTACACAGGTGCTGAATTGAGGGGAGTAAGTTGTAATGCAGGTTGACTGATGCATGTAGTAAGAGGGAGTGTGACTGAATAATCTCTTTGTCTGAGAATTTATTTTTCTCAGTATCAATACTCTCTATGCCTGGGAGTTTTTTTTTTTCTCAGTATGCACGACTCTAAGGGAGTGATATATATGTAGATAGTTCTCTTTATCTAGCTGTTTACTGGTGTGTGCTCAAACATGAGCTTGTATTTGTCTTGAAGACTGAAGACAAAAGTAGTCACATCTGGTGTTGCATGTGCTCTCTACACTTACTATCTGTTGCATGTGCTCTCTGCACTTGTTATTCTGCTGCATGTGCTCTCTGCACTTGCTCATTTGCTGAGAATTTATTTTTCTCAAGTTGTCAGGAATTTATTTTTCATGTGCCACTCCTTGTGGTAAGTTACTGTGTGTGGGACTCATTGTTCCATTTAATTAATTGTACGGAGTTTATTTCTCCATATGTGAATCCACTATGAGAGGTTTGTTCTCTCTAAGTGTTGTTATGTGTGAGGCTAGTAGTGTTTATTTTCGATGCAGATATGGTGTCTTGTATGATACTTAAAGTAACCATGGAAAATTTATTTTCCTTCTCTGTTAAGTGACTACGTCAAGTTGAAGGAAATTGATGAAGATATCTTTTCAGAAGATGCCCAAGGTTGTTTTAGCAAAAATTTGCCTAAGGGGGAGATTGTTGGGTTTTTATATGTTGGCTTCATTTTGCAAAAACAAGATGCTAGCCTGATGTGGTGTCAGATGTGGTACACATCTGAGAATAACACTGCCAGCTGGATGTGAAACCCTAATACGCGCCATATAGCGCGCCGTTTATTAGAACCCTTATTTTTCCTTGCCTTCAGGACTAGCTTGCGCGCCAAGACAAAAGAGAATCTCCTGACTTGCTAAAGACTTCATAAGGAATATTTGTTTCTAAAATATATGACGATATATTTTGAAATAATATTATTGGTTCAAGAAATATTTTTGTAAGAGATCTTTCACACTTATTCCAGCAAGGATTTTGAAGCCCTAATGTTTCTTACGGCCCACGCAGCTCAGGGCTATATATATATGTGAAGACCAAGACCTAGTTTCTTAAGAGAGTATAGCCGTGTTTGGTTTTAGGGTTTAGTGTGTTTTATTGAGTCTCTTTGTGAGCCTTTCTTGCATTGTCTTGCTGCATGTTAAGGACTGTGTTTTATTAAGTTGTATTTGTTAATCTTCTCCAAAGCTTTTAAGCAAAGAGGTAGGTTTTTGTGTGTTAACACTTGAAGCCTTTATGCAAGAGTGTGTAATTTTCTAGGAGAGTGTCTCCAAAACTTTGGTGTGTTTTTACCCGTAGATTGTAGAGAACGATGTTGTGCTTGCACTGTTATTAGGAAGTGACCTGGGTTGGTCATATCTAGGTTGGGCCTAGGTAGAATTTGCACAAGTAGGGATTAAGTGAGAAGGGTAAACAAGTTGTTTAACTTCGAAGTAATACTATTATAATGGATTCATTCCTAGATTGGTATCCCCCAAAGTATGAGATGTTTACTCCGAACTGGGTTAACAAATACACTGTGGAAGTTTATTTTTATGCTATTTACTTGCTTTTTATTGTTACTACTTTGAACGTGTGGACAAGTGGTGGAACATTTGTCTCCAGTTACAGCTCTGTATCGACAAGTGTTGGAACGTCAGTCAACACATCTGTCCACTGTGTGTGCCAGAATTTCATAACTAACGCTCGTAGCGCATTGACACGATCTCTATGAATACGAGCTCATTCTAGACACTTAGGGTATGAATTATTACTCGACGATTGACTGGTCCACTTGCCAGACAGTAGTCACCTAACTTATAGCTTATGACTTATGACTGATAGCTTATAGCTGATAACTTATGGCTAATAAGCTAATTTAAGTGTTTGAAAAAATTAGCGGTTAAATTGACTGATGAATGTAAAATGACATGAAAGGATATCTTTAATTCAATAAAAATTATATCAAATTAATATATTTAAGATATTTCTAATTTAATAATTTAATTTTATATTTTTAAATTTATTAATTTAATAAATATATCATTCATATATCTATACTAATAAATAAAGGAAAAACTTTATTTTTGGTGTAGCCTATTTTCTTTCCTATTTTACCCTTCATTTATGGTGTTTATTTCAAAGTAAATCTACACTAAAAATGTTCACCAAAAAAAAAAAAAAATCTACACTAAAAAGGTGGAAGTTGGAGTTGGTTACATATATTTCAAAAATAGAAAGTAACTACACCATGAAATTAAAATACATTTAAGAAATGGCTTGAACATGGAGATATAGAAATGTGAAAGAAATGGAGAACGAGATACCATTGCATCGCGGCAACATTTTTGTACAATGCTATTCTTGATTGATTTTTTTATTTTTTTATTTTTGTTTCTATTTTTCCTTTTTCTTTCATGTGTTTTAAATTCCATGATAACTAGATATCATTCTTTATTTTTTAAGATGAAATCAAGGCCTTTATGAAGTTAATTTTCATTTTGGTGAATTACAATGGTAATACATCCTATTTATATTTATGAAGTTAAGCAACACATCTCAAATTAATAACCAATGACTTGGGTTTTACTTCGGACTAACTCCCTTGCGTGGTTGATTTGCAAATAAAATAGTATCCCAAACAAGTGCATCGAATACAAGTGAATACGGATGTTCCAATATCATATGTTAAAGTTTGAACTAACCTAAAACAGGGCCAATATACATTATGAACGAAGAATGGTGATCTGAATTACCAAAAAGAAAGCAAAGAATCGATAGATACAAATGGCACAAATAAGAAGCAACAGTAAGATGGATGAAGAAAGACCATTAGAAAAGTAAAGAGGCTATTAATCAGTTTAATTTATTCTTCCTCTTCCTTCTATATCATTCTTTTTGCTACCATAAATATTCTCTCCATTTTCCACATTTTTGTTTTTCTTTCTACATCATTATTTTTTTCTTTATCGCATTTTGTTAATTTATATGTAGAACGTGTGTAGGGCATTAAAGGAAATGAAGGATTGTAATTTTCTTTAGGGTGTCAAAGGAAAACCACAGACAACAAATTACACAAACATAGATACAATCATAGGTACATTATTTGATTTTTAAGATACTATTCTATTAGTGCATGGTTTAATTTGGTATTTTTTTCTCATATCCCTTTCACTTTATTATCTTTTGCTCTTTCATTACATTTTTTTAAGCTTTCCTTCCAACTGGTTTTTGTCTTCAAGTCTTTCACACAATTTACTCCCAATTGGTTTTGAATGTAATTATAAATTTGTAATATAAAAAAAGTATCTAAATTTTATCATTCATTCATGACATTTTCTGGTGCCGACGTGTCAATATTATTTGCCTACATTTACTATTTGGCAATTGTGTATTTATCAAAAATAGATAAATGCTTAAATTAAATAATCTAGATGAGATAGAATTGAAAGGTTAAGAGAAAGATATAGGCAAAAGTTATAGATAGCTTATTTTGGTTTAACATTTTCATTTAGATGGAGACAAAGTTATGAGAGAGAGAGAGAGAACCGGAAATTTTTCAACATAAACAAACATAAAAGGGGGTATATTCATGTGGTATATTAAGGTGCAGGATAATTGAACATATATATGTACTGAAATCAATCCAAATCCCTGCCCTTAGTATGGAAAAAGTAGTAGTAGGAGAACATGAGAAAGATAGAGAAGCCTTACTACACGTGGAAGAGTAAAGAGCAAGCAAGTTTGTTTAGGAAGGGATAGACCCTCATAATATTGTAAACCAAAATTCAAATCTTGATTGTGAGATAAATTTACACTTAGTGTTCGATGTGTCTTGATTAGGATTACCTCCAACAATTAAAACCTATAGGATATAAAAAAAAGTGTATATATTATTTCTGCTATTTCGATTTTTAACCTTATTATTATAGTTGACATTTTTTAAATTTCCATTGCCTTTTAAATTTCCTAATGTCACATTAAACAAACCGAGACAAAGGACGCGGCTTGAGAAAAAGGAAAACATTAGAGGGTATAGTTGCCTTGCCGACATATGCCCATTTAAGGTTTAGCGGGAAATAGTGTTAAGATTTACAGGCCTACTTCTAAACAAGCTTACAAGTTACAAATATTGTCTTTCCATAGCTAGAACTTGACCAAAGTTTGTTACTTCCAATGCAAGTCTGTTGCTTCTTTGTAACTCTATTTTCTCTTTTAATCTGTATATTTTTAAATCTTGCCTCCTAATTTATATTCCATTCATTTTTATTTTTGAATTGGTTGTAGTTTTTCATTTTGTGAGGAATTAATAAATTAGGCGTTGGTCCAAAAAATCTTGAAAGGAAGGAAATCCATTTTTAACACAAAACCAGGAAAGAAACACCATCATAATAAAGAAATGGAGATAAATTTGATATGAAGATTCGGATTGTAAGAGATTATCAGAGACACAAAGGAGAACCAAAAAGAAGGAAAAATTAAGAGATAATATTTGCAATTGTATAAATAATATTGAGTACAATATTTTTTTTTGTTTTCTACATATTATGAGGCAAAACACCGGTTTAGTTTTATTGTCATTGCATCAATTGATGTACCAAATTTATAGTTTGATTTTGACACAATTAGCAACTTTAGATACCAAACAATTTATTCATTCTGTTATATGAAAATATGGTATGAACTACTTTTCATGATATTGAATCATGCACTTCTCTTTTTTCTCTTTGTATAGATTCAGATGTTTGCTATATGAATGAAATATTTGGCCACTTTAAAGAAAATGTACTCTTTGCTAACGTGTATATTTCAGTTAATAATGCAAGATAGTCCGTCTGATGAGATGTTCGCATTTTCACTTAATGATTTCTTACATTTAATTCAACGTCTCTATGCAACTTAATTTGTTGTTTTTCAAAAGTCAACTATTCATAAAAAAAAAAATAGATGTGAAAAAAATTTATAATAATCTTCAACATATAAGTTAGCATAATAGAAAATATGTATCACACAAACGGACACAGAAGTGGCCCGCTAAACAAAAAAGAGCGGACTGACGAGCACGGGAGTGCCCGTCGGGACGCTAGTTATTATTAATTTAATTTTTGTATGACGAATTTTTTTAAAAAAAAGGTTATATATTTTGTAATAAAAATAATAAGTGGATTTTTTTTTTCCTATAATATAATATTAGACGGAGGGAGTATTTGACACGTGGGACTTAAGCTTTTGTTCCTTCCATGCAAGAACAAAATAATGGTCGGGTCAACCCGGTTGGGGTGGTACACGGGCAGTATAACTCGGAAGTTGATATCCTATCGTTACACTTTCAGAGTCTGTAGCGACAGAAAAGGAAGAAGAAGAAGAAGATGGAGTCGGTGGTGGGAGTGACGGAGATAAGTAGCGGGAAGATGTTTGGAGGTTACAATAAGAGATACAAACATCACAGTCAAACTCTTGGTTGTTCAATGAACTTTCACATTTACTTCCCAAACAACTATTCCGATTCTCATAAATCACCGTTCCCTGTTCTCTATTGGCTCTCCGGTCTCTCCTGCTCCGATGAGAATTTCATTTTCAAGTCCGGTGCTCAACGCGCCGCTTCTCAATACGGCGTTGCCTTGATCGCTCCCGACACTTCTCCAAGTAATTTTCATTTTTGTTATTCCTCTCCATTTCTAATTAACTATATATAATTGGTAATTCATGCATGATTCATTCATTGATTAATGATACAATACATTTGTTGCAACATGCAGGAGGCTTGAATGTTGAAGGAGAAGCTGATTCATGGGACTTTGGTGTAGGTATGTACAATATCTTTGGTTTTACTGTGAAGAAAAATTGATTTTGAGTTCTTTAAAATTGATTCGGACTAAAATTGAGTCGAAGTTAAAGTGATTTATGTTTGGATACATTCGTGTAAACCTGAGGTGGACAAAATATTTTAATGTAAAAATCAATTCTAGAACCAGAAGCTATAGGTTAGTTGATTGAGACGGGAGTAAGGCTGGTGAGTTACTTAATAGAAATATTAAGGCATTGTGAATCCTATAGAAAAGAGACGAGAGGTTAGAGAAAGGGTATGTTAGTCTTTCCCTTAATTCAGCAATAATAATATCAGTTGTCTAGTTTTCATTTTTCTCGAATTGGGAGTGCCGCCGTCTATTTCAGCTTGACTATGTCTCTTCTCCTGTGGAAGGCATGGTGCTGCTGCCTGAAATATAATACCTCTGCAAATTCGTCCAAAACCATTCTTATGCAACCTGGAACTTCCTACTCATGTGCAGGTTCTACTTGGGGCAACATGCATGCATTAGTTAAGAATCCTTCCTCTACCTATTATTTGTAGTTCAACTTTACAGCTTAGGCTAATACCTCTCCTTTGCAAAGGGTAGGGTCTCCCTTCAACATATATGTTCCCCATCCTTAAAAAAATTGAGGGTTAACTCTGAATTAATTTTGATATCTGTTTCTCTCCATCTTTCCAGCCACTCCATCCTCTCCATATTGCCATGTCATGTCATACCATTCTATTCTCTTTTTGTGTTGTGATTATTCTGTTTGTTCAAATATGCTCATTTGGAAAACAATTCATCGAATTCGTTAAATCATTGAGCTTGAATTCAATTCAATTCAACCATCCCACCCATTTGGTATCTCAACCCAACCATTTCTCCTTCAATATACCGTTTGACCCACACCCTCTCCCCTTTTCTCTTCTCTTTGTATCTCATATTCGTCCTCTCAATAACTATCTTTCATCGTCTTATGTACTCAGTCTCTCTTGGGTGAGTTTTAGGCTGCAGATTGTGGGGAGTCAACACTGCTACATCAACCTTCTTTACTCATTAGCTCATTAAGATTATTCCATGATCTAAATGTTCAATAATTGAATGATTAACTTCACATTTTGTATCACAAGTATTGAGTTTAACTTTCAGCACTGAACTTAAAGAAATATTTATTGCTTAACTATAACGCAACTGATATTTTATGGTAATACATATTGTTGCTTCACTATTTTCCACAATCTGCAACTGACAAAACTGGTTAGAGAATAAAGAGCCATTTAGAAAAGAAAAAAATTAAACCTGTTGTATAGTATATCCACTAAATTTGCATTAACAATTCACCCACTCCTGTATTCGGGCTCAACAAAACAAGAGTTCGAATTCATACCACTGACATCCTATCAATTTTAAAATGAAATTATAGGAAAAAATAGTCATTCCTGTTTGGAAGGCATTGCTGTTTTGTGGGATTAGTTATGGTCTATCATTAGCTAAAATTACCTTGAGATGTGCAATACACATTTTCCTTTGCAGAAGATATCTTAATTGCTTATTTTACTTTACGGAACAGGTGCAGGATTTTATCTCAACGCTACACAAGAGAAATGGAAGAATTGGCGCATGTATGATTATGTTGTCAAGGAATTGCCAGAGCTTCTAAAAGATAACTTTCCACAGCTTGACACATCAAAAGCTTCAATATTTGGCCATTCTATGGGTGGGCATGGTGCACTGACTATCTTCCTAAAAAATTGGGATAAATATAAGGTATTGATTGATCATAAGGCAACCAAAAACTTCTTGGCTCAATATAGCTGAAGGAGTTACTTTTAAAATCTAAGCACTGTTCTACAAAGTAAAAACTATGGATAGTTTTGTTGTTGAGATAACAGATTATTTCTTATTAATTGCTTTCCTTGACTGAGATATTGCCATCAATATATTTTTGCACTATAAGGTTTGTGGTTTCAGATATTTTTCAGGATATTTTGTAGTCTATACAGCTTACCTTTTATATTGAACTTTTTGTATCTAATTGTTGAAAGATAATGTCTGAGAAATGAAAGATGTTTATTGGGGGTCATGTTTCCCTGGATGGATTTTGGGTATAGGTAATGTATCTAATAGCATTGCATTCAGGGGACATAGGTGTAGCAACTGTTCAATTGTCGTGCAACAAGGGGCTTTCCTATGTCATTAGGTTTATATTACCTAGGGTCGGCATCATATAAGTGGATCTACTTTATTGGATTTAGAAATATTTAAGAGTTAGTGTAGTAATGTATGTTTTCTACAGATGAAATAGTTCTATTTGATAAATCTAGGGGTTGTTTTAATTTATAAGTCGAGGCTTGAATAGAAACACCGGAATAAGAAGTTTTCATTTGAAGTAATAGTACAATAGAGTATGAAATTGCAAACTTATTAACAATGCCCTGGAGCTAATAACTGGGGATTTCTGCATACCACACTTGCAGTGTTAAGCTATCTCATATCCATCTTACAAAGTTATGGGAATTCACCTCCGATAATTTTTGTTGGATGTATGATATAAAGAACAAATCAATATAATTTGTGATTGCAAGATTGCTAACATTCTCAAAGTCCTGCAATGTTTTGAGCATTATAGTGCCAGTAAGTACACCAATTTAGGCATGGTGATGAGAATGTATAATAAATTTTTTGCAAGTTAGAACCAAACTCATTCAACTTGTGAAGTTTAAGAAGTTCGTAGAACTCTACCACCTAAAACAATAAATAGGACTGCTTATTGTTATTCTTCTAACTTATTTTTATTCTTCTGTGTGTTTTTTTGCATTATTGTTCCAGTCAGTTTCTGCCTTTGCACCAATAGCAAATCCTACAAATTGTCCTTGGGGACAGAAGGCATTCACCAATTATCTAGGTGGCAATAAATCTGATTGGGAGGTGGGGAAACTTTCATGTTCGCTTTACTTATTATTAAGTCTTGATATATTTCATTATAATAAGCAATTGAAAAATGCAGGATTACGACGCCACTTATTTGGTGAGAAAGCATCCCAATGTATCTACCACCATTTTGATTGATCAGGTACAAGATCTTGTGATTTTTATTTATTTACTTCTTTTTCTTAATATAGATATAATGTTGCTTGCCACAGAACAAGGTTTCAAGTTATTACATAGATGCTCCTATACTCTTGAATTCTTCCTCCATCTTATTATTGCTGTAATTTTCAGGGAGAAGATGACAAATTTTTGCATGATCAACTGCTGCCTCACAAGTTTGAAGAGGCATGCAAGAATGGCAATGTTCCGCTGTTGTTACGTCGTCAACCTGGTTATGATCACTCCTACTATTTTATTGCCACCTTCATTGATGATCACATCAAGCATCATGCCGAAGCTCTTAAGGCTTAATTAAGTTGTGTGCACTCTGATGATCTTCAACTGTTCTGTTTTACTTTACCGAATCTACTCATCACTCTATTTATTATTTTGGAGTTTTGATACTTTGGTTTGTATTTGACTATGGATGGATATGAATTGGAATTTCTTTCATGTCTTCATGCCAGGTTCTGAACTAATACATGTCAGTATAAATTATTTGGTTATATATAAGATTATTGTAGGCTATAGATATTATAGAATATATCAACAATATATTATTACTATTTAAAAATTATATATTATGTGATAAAAAATACTATATATGAAATAAATATTGAAAAGAGTGGGATCAAATCGAGAAATCGTACCATTATTTTTGGTTGTTAATTCTTGTGGTAAATATCTATTTACTAAACTAACTCGTGCACCTAAAGGGGGTGTGAGTGACATAGATGAGATGACATATCGTACATGTCTTTTATAGCTTAAACAAAATATCGGATTTGAACGTAAGTTTAAGTATGCAAAATGTTTAAAATATTTAGGGGAGTTTGCTGATTATTTGTGCTCAAAAGACTCAGATGATTGCTTTATACAATTGCGTGTAGAAGATATTCTGTTTAAACCAAATAAAAAATGGGTGCACTAGATTGTGCACCATTTACAAAAGTATAATTTATTTAGTTGTTATTTTGGTATCAAAATATGATGCAATATGTAACAATATATATATATATATATATATATATATATATATGAGAAATTCTTGTGTGGTACCGCACCTAAATATTAATGCTTACAAACAACCAATTAAAACCACACAACACATTAAAAACTTAAATATATCTTCTCTCTCTTACTAATTTTGTTTTTTTTTTCTACAATCTCTCTTACTAATTATTCTCTCCGGGTTGGTCATTTTTTTTTATCATCAATGTCATTGAATCCATTCTCATTATAATCAATTACTCTAAATTGACTCAAAATGTAACCTTAAATATTCCAAATCGACTCAAATTAAGATGGGTGAAGCCTTATGTTTGTCAACTTTATATTGTCTTTATGATAAGAAGATCCATAAATATCAATCGTTAGTTGGTTCAATGGTGATTGTCGCTGAATTTAGTAGGGAGAACCACGGTTTGATCCTCGCAACTGCGATCGGGAGGAGACTGAAACCAATTGATGCTAGAACTGATCCTCGGACCAGATTTAACCGATTTGTGAAAAAAAAGAAATTCTTAAATAAAGATGAGCGAAGCCTTAATTAGAAATTTTAGTTATTGAATCAAAAGACAATAACAAGGTTTTTGTAATTTGATCGTTAATAATAATAAGTTAATAGTGTTTTCTTTCAATTTGTGAATAAACTATTATAATATTAGTTAGCCATTGATTTATGCATTTTCCAGTATATGTTTGTCATGGCATATGTTGTTGAAAAACGAAATGAATAGCAAACCAAACAACGGCAGCGAGAGAATATGGAGTGATTAGTTTTTTTTTTGGACACAATGGAGTGATTACTAATACTAAGAGAGAGGAAGATATAAAGTTTAAAATATTTAAATTGTTAATGTGTTGTATAGTTTTCATTGGTTGTTTGTAAGCATTAATATTTAGGTGCGATGCCACACAAGAATTTCTCTCTCTCTCTCTCTCTCTCTCTATATATATATATATATATAGTCATGATCATTCTATTTAACATCTTCAGTCTATAAAATTTAACATGATGAGTATAGACATGATCCGATTGATGTTAAATTTTATAGACATGATCTAATTGATGTTAAATTTTATAGACATGATCTATATAGTAATAGATTTGAATCCAACGGTGAATTTTGTAATACGACTATCCGGTAAAGAATTATCATAGGTGTCATATTACTAAGTTTGACATCTTGGTGTCATTTGATCGTAACCCATATATATATCTTCCACAAACGCATTTGAAAAGAAAAAAAACACAAATCATTTTATCAACAATCAACAAATATTGCTAATACTCCAATAGTTTAGGTAAACACAATTCAATTCGACCTGCGTACACCCTAATGATATGAAAACATTTTGATTTTAAGTGTGAATAAGTGGGAGTATCAGAGTTCATCTCTGCATATTTCATCTTGCAATGTCTCTTATCAACTGAGCTATATTCACGAGGACAAGTGTGAATCATTTTATTGGCTCATTTGAAACATATTCACGAGGACAAGCATCTCAGTTTTAAACATAAATCATACTTATTGGCGCATTTGAAATCTTCAATTAATTAGAAAATCAATTAGCATTATTAGAGCAACAATAACGCGGGTCAACTAACATTTCAGGTTGCTAATAGCCAACGCAAACTATAAGGAATTTGTAATGTGAATGTTTGACATGGCAAAGTAGGTGCACTAACTTTTTTGCACATACACTAAATAGCCAACGTCAACTGATAACATTTGAAGCCAAATAATTATTATTTTATTCATAGTAAAGTTGAACAAGATAATGCAGCAATGACCGTATATTTATTCAACGGGTTATTTTAATATTTTATTTAAGGAGTATTTCCTAATGAAAAATGCAGACATTACCACATACAAATTCTGAGTTTGACATGATATCACACTAGGTTACGATCCAAATCTTTCTTTGTTTTTTGATTCAACCATATTTTGCAATCATATTCTTGAGTTTTTTTTTCCTGCATCACCTACCTCTAGAAATCATAGTTCCTAGCCAAATTTGATCCTTGTTTCCTTTTTGTTTATGAGTTCCTCGTTTCATCATCATCGTTTAATCTTCGGCCTTTCACCACAGCAACTAAGATGTGTAAGTACTTGGAGAAAGTATACATTCGGAACAATACTGCTCGCCGGTTCCAGCTTGAGCATGAAATTGCAATTTTTCAGCAGGAAAGTCCATTTCTGAGTTTTATTCTCACTTTATGAATCTTTGGTTTAAATACACTAATATTGTCTATCAAGATTTGTCAATTGAAGGCCAAACTAATATGCAAAAAGTTAATGACACTACCAAACGAGATCAATTTTTGATGAAATTGCGATTTGATTTTGAGGGACTATGATCAAATCTCATGAACTGGCTATTGTCCCATCATTGGATGACTGTCTCTATGAATTGCTTCACGAGGAACAACGTCTCCTCACTCAGATAACCATGGAACAACAAAAGGTTGCTTCTCTTCCCGTGGCATATGCCATGCAAGGCCGACCGCGTGGGAGAGAAATTAGTACTGTCCAATGTTTTTGCTACAAAGGACTTAGACATTATGCTTCCAACTGTCTTAAAAAGTTTTGCAATTACTGCAAAAAGGATGGTCACATCATTAAAGAATGCTCAATCCGACTACCGAAGAAAACGGCCACGACTTTCACTGCCTATGTTGGTTCTTCTACAGCTGATATCTTTGTGGATCAACACTTGCATTCCACAACACCAAGTTTGACCCTTGAAATGGTTCAACAAATGATTATTTCGGCTTATTCTGCTTTTGGTCTGTCATGTAACGTTTCTCCCCCGAGCTCTCCTTGGTATTTTGATTCCGAGACATATAATCATATGAGCAACGATGTTGCTGCTCTTACCAATGTTACAAATTATTCTGGTAATCTTCAAATACATATTGCCGATGGTAACAAATTACCTATCAAACCTAATTGGTAATATTTCCTCTTCTTTCACAAACATTTATGTTTCCCCTGATCTCACCATCAATCTTATTTCGGTTGGTCAATTAGAGGACAATGATTGTAGAGTTGAATTCTCAAAATCTGGTTGTCTTGTGCGGGATAAAAAAATCAGGGAAGATGATCACGAAGGGGCCTAAAGTTGGACGTCTTTTTCCTCTTTATTCATCATTGTCTCCATGTTTTTTTTTGCCTTTTATTTCTTGTAATTCTGCAATTGTTGATTTCCAAACATGGCATAAACGTCTTGGACATTCACACTCAAATGTACTTTATGATTTGATGAAATCTACAGTTCTTGGCAATAAAAATTTCCTATCTCTTAATGTTATTCAATTTGATTGCAATTCTTGTAAACTTTGTAAAAGTAAAATTCTACCATCTCCAATTCATCAAGCAAATGTGAACCAACCTTTTGACATGATTCATAGTGATTTATGGGGAATAACACCTGTTATATCTCATACTCATTACAAATATTTTATCACTTTTATTGATGACTATAGTGGGGTCTATTTTTTGCGCTCTAAGGCTGAAATATTTTCTACATTCAAATTTCATCATGCCTATGTTCAAACTCAATTTCATCTAAAATTAAAATTTTACGGTCTACCAATGGAGGGGAATACACATATGCTTTATTTAAAGAATTCTTAAAAACATATGGTATTATATCCCAACGGTCGTGCCCTTCTACACCCCAGCAAAACGGGGTAGCTGAAAGAAAAAATCGTCATTTACCACTACTCTTAACTGCTTATGAGATAAGGCCAACCCAACATGGTATTGCTGGTTAAGTCAATATATGGGATGGAGCCTTTTTCTTTTTAAATTTCACCTTCCACATGATCAAAACTTGCATTGACTTCTGCCCCAATGTTTAGAAATGATGTGTTCTTCCTGCAACTTGATCCTCTTCCATAGTTTAGAACAAGATTTCACAAGATACAATGTTTGGCAATTGGCCTTGTTTAAGCCATCACAACATTTCACCTTATCCTTCACACCTTAGATCTTTTACATCCTATTTGTATGCTTATAGGGACGATAAAAAAATATTTTGTACAAATGAGGTAGCAGGATAGTGATGTTAAGAAATAAGATGGAAGCATTGTTTTTGTATAGGTCATTTCCTTTTTATACTACATTCACAATATTACTACACATTTGATCTAGCAAACATCCACGAATTGAATTTGTGTCATTTTCCATCCAACGAAATAGATTAAGTTTGATCTAAAACTATATGTTAAGTATCCTCAGAGCATCGTCTAATGGTTTCACATTGATATTGTTAACTATGATTTAGAGCAAGAATGTCATCAGCGAACATCATTCACCACATTTTACACCCTATGCAACCAAGCCAATTGTGGTAATACATATGCAAGTCGCGCAAACAGATACTCCCTCTAGTCTTATATATAAGAAACAATTGACTTTTTAGATACATTGTAAAATTGATGTATCTAGACTATATTATTGTCTAGATACATCAAATTTATAATGTATCTAAAAAGTCAATTGTTTCTTATATATAAGACCGGAGGGAGTATTAGTTAACTATGCTGGATATAAACATTGCTTACAGCAAAAAAATGAATCACATTAACAAGATAATTCAATATATACACAAAACCAGGACAATGAAGAGGGGGGGGGGGGGGGGGGGGGGGGGGTGGACCTATAACCAACATATACTTGGCATTATATCACTATATACAACCTATGTTTGAAAATTTTGTCTTGCCTCAGCTTTACCCTAACTATTTATAGCCAAAATGGATTCCCCCCAACAAAAAAATACTGTGTTTATGATCATGAGAGAGCTAACCTGTAAATTCGAGAATTAAATAGAATGATGATTTACCTCCCATGTTTAATAAATGATACTACCGATAAAATGCAACATGTCTTCATGAGTCTTGGACTGTCTCTGCTTTAGAACCTCCAAAACAGAAATCATGTGAAGGAGGAAATTGGGTCTGCTCTGGTAAAATGGTGGCTGTCCCAGTATAAACTTCTTCAAGCTTTTCATTTACATTCTTCTTTGTCCGCTTTGGTCTCTTTGGTTTTTGGCCCGCTGAATCATGATTTAGATGGGCATCACCCGGTTCATCTATAGGCATATTGCCAAGTTCACTCATCTTTTTAGAATTCTTTGATCTTGAAGTTTGCTTGTCTGAAGTTGCTTTTCTCTGTAAAATGACATTATTGTTAACCAAACTGGAAATAGCATCGTAAACTTTGTTGGCCTTACGTTAATTATTATGCCTAAAATTTAAATTACAGAAACTTTTCACATAAATCCAACAAAATGCTACAGTTCCAAAGATTTAAGTTTGTTCCTGAATACAGATCCATGAATTTCTACAGGTGCATAGCAGATGTACAATTGATCAAGTATACCAGCTATAATCAGCAATCAAATGGGTGTATTTCATGAAAGAAAGACAAGTATAATTTACTAAAATGTACCACTCAGAAGGCTTAAACATGAAAGAAAGGGTACACCTCACTAAAATGTTTATACTCTTCGTTCTTGCATATGAAAATCCTAAAAATGTTATCCTGAACCATTCTAATAGAAATTGTATCCGGGTGAGAAGAGAAAAGTACAACATCGGCACTTAAGTTGTTTTTTATGATTTTTATTCTTTATAAATGTGGGAATGAGTCAGTGTGGGGTGACAGTGGCACATCTGATGTACTTTGTTAATTCATGCAATTGATTTGCGTGTTGAGGAAAATTGATGTACTTTGTTTACCATATGTATAAAAAATGACACAACTGATGTACTTTGTTAATTCATGTTTATCAAATTCTGAAAAACAAAGAAATTTGAAATCGGAAAGGCAAAGCATATGTTGGTTGATATTCTACAGTGAAGGAAGGAATTTGGTGCTTATGCCATTACCGGGGAAGGAATTTGGTACTTTTTACACATCTTGATATGAATTCATATACTCCTCTATAACATTATTGATATATTTCATTATAATTGTTACTACTAAGTGTTGAAATTAGTTGTTAGATCACAGTGATAGTTAATCGTGTTACTCCACAAAATTGATGTACTCTAAAATAATGTAGAAGTGATTATCTTCCCATGCATTGCACAGGTTTAAATACCAGTGTTATAAACAATAGGATTAAAACGATAACTTTTACTTGGATTCTTCAAAAGCACTTCATTTTTGTTCTTGATTTATTAAAGTAATAGCTAGCCTCCTTTTATATTCTTACTTTCTGCAAGCAACAATGCAGATGAACTGCAATGTAACAAATCAAAAGCACCTAGAAAGGTATATTAACGCCACAAGATGATTCCTCATCAAATAGATCCTCAGTTGTTAAAAAGAAACAACAAAACTCCACTACAAATTTAACAGTCAATTATCATATGAATTAGTTCAGATGAGATTCAAACACTAGGCACGAATAGTTTAAGAAGTATGACCATACCTTTTTATTACTGGACTTTATCCCCTCCGGCTCCATGAAACCATCATTATCTGCAATACTCTGAGCTACAGAGTTTGTCAAATCTTCCAGAGATGCATCACCATCTTCGCTTACTCGAATGCCCTTCATAGATTGTTTTCTCTTTTGCCTATCCTTTACCTGGAAGGATAAGTGATGTCAGATGTAATTAGAAAGAATCTCATTGTTTTGAGAATTATGGAACCCGTACTTTTCCTTATTATTTCATACTAATGACCAGAGGCTTTCAAAGTATTGTAAATACGAATTTCAGTTTACCAGATTTACAACTAACCTGGAGAGGGATTTCCTTAAATTTTTGTTGCAATTGGACATCATCCAAAAGCAAAGATACAACATCCTCGGGAGCTAAAAGATCACCGCCAACAGAACCACCAGTCATGACAAGGTTCTGTACGGTACTTTTTTGACTTGCTCTAAGAAGAATCTTCTCTTCAACAGTCTCTTTACATATAAGTCGATAAACCGTAACCTACAAGTTTCAAAATACATATAAAATTGTTTTGGACAAAAAAATAAGTAAATCATTAGAAACCTGGTGCTACATCTCTTAAGTAAATTGGGAGAGATTTCAGACAGAAAGGAAAACAAGGAGGTCTCAAAAGTTCATGCAAAATGGCAATCCATAATATTAACATATGTGTAGACTTGAAGTAGGAGGGAAAGTGGAACTAACATCTCTTGTCTGACCCAAACGATGAGCTCTATCCATTGCTTGAAGATCCAATGTCGGATTCCAATCACTCTCATAAAATATGACTGTGTCAGCAGCTGTCAAGTTGATACCCAATCCACCAGCTCTTGTACTCAGTAAGAACACAAAAATATCATTCCTGCAACAGAGATATTAGAAAAACACAATCAAATATATATAAAGAAACAAGTCATTTTCAGTAGTCTGACCAAAATAGAGTTTCATCACATGTCAACAAAGAAATTACCTTTGTTGGAAGTCTTTGACCATGTCTCTTCGATCCTGAATTGTAGATGACCCATCAAGTCTAAAATACTTGTATTTTCTGTAGTTCATATAGTCCTGCAAGAAAGATTAAACCATCTATCTGTTAGTGTCACCCATAAAAGATGAAACAAAATAACACATGTGCAAAAAACAATGCTGCTTGTCTAAATAGAACTTCAGCATAGCAGGAAGGGACAGACCTAAGTATAAGCATTTTAGCTGCTGTTGCCACCCCCAAACAATAAAAACTACCTACCATTTGTACATGAGCAAATAATTCACCCCCTTATGAAGAATACATAATGGTTACTTCTGCTCATAGTATTAATTTTGATAAAAGATAAATTAGATGAACCCACAAGCACACAATTGTCTCGCTTTAGTAAAAAAAAATATCATCTATGAGGGTCTCATTTTTTTTCTTTTCATTTTTTATAATAATCTGTCAAGGCCACTTCACTTTTCACTTTATTTAAAATATATTTATTCAGATGACAAAAAAATGAGATTGATGACTATGTCAATGTGTGTGCATGCTTTAATTAATTTTGTAGTATGTAATTTTTTTATCAAACTATATTTTATATAAAACTAATAATAAAAAAGGGTCATGTTAAACACGGGGGCACTAGTTAAGCATACCAAAAAAAGAAATAAAAGAGAAAGTTAATATTAGGAAGATAACTTTTTACACTTTCCAAGTATTGAATGCACACATTTCGAGACAAAATTTCTATATTAATATGCTTAACTAATGCCCCGGGGGCACTGTTAAGCATATTAATTTATCATGTATTATATTTTCACCACCTCAATCAATTTTTTCTGGTTTTGTCCCGGATAGTAGGACTGTTTCCAATTTCCAATCACTGATGCAACCACCAAAATTGAAAAGGAAAAATCACATCCACTCAATAATTATTTTAAGTGCCATGCTAACTAGTGTCTCTGGGGCACTAGTTAAGGAACTAAATGAGTAAGTTTTATATTGAAAACAACACCTTTTATACTTTTAAGAGATTGACTAAACAAATCCCAAGATATTTTTACTATCTTTGTTTCCTTAATTAGTACCCCTGGGGCACTAGTTAGCATTTTCCTTATTTTAATAGGGAAGAAAAATTCAACTTCCAAGCATCTTTTAGACTCGCATCTTTGAACACATTCAGGCATAAAACCAGAGATCATTTTTACAAAGGCAATATCAAAAGGTTCAACTTCGATGATACCTCCAAAATATTCAGCATCTTAGTCATCTGAGCAAATAAGAGAATACGATGATTTCCTGCGCGTAAGCGTTTCAGTAATATATCAAGTGTTTGAAGTTTCCCAGAGTCCTACATTACACAACATAAAATAATCAATCCAATGTGATAGTTGAGAATCATCCGGTGTTGTTGAACTCAACAAGACACACAAAAGGAACAAGAATACCACTTACAGTGAGCAACTTTGCTGGGTCAAAATTCCGCATAGGTGGCGTGGAGCCAAAAATACTGTGAGTTAACTGCAGCGCAGGCTGTGAAACAGGTAACTCAGCATCGATCTCTTGAATTAAATAATGAGGATGATGGTGATTGGGCTTTCTAGGCCCATTACATTCAGATGTACGTGCAAATCCAACAAAAAACCTCTTAACCCAAGGATCGTGTAATTCTTCAATCTTTTTATAAGAGAAGTTTCTATCAGAGCAATGAGCATCAATCTATAGAGAATAAAACAAAGCAATATGTTCCATTGTTAGTTACCATTTTGGAAAAAATATAGGCAATTGTTCTGGATGAAATAACTGAAGACTAGAAATCAAAATAGCATCACATACAGGGGGAGCTCTTGTTGGTGGGATGTATGTGTATGCTGAGTGAAGAAGCCTTGCGTTAGATAAAAGCCTATCCTGATGTGAGAGTACCAAGCCCTCAAAAGGGGCATGGGAGGGCCCAGTTGCAAACCTTTTTTGAAGAAACTTGGTCTCAGATCTGGATGGTAGCAACAACATTCTTGTAACAGCTCTCACTTTACCTTTTTCGAGGAAATTACATTCAGGATCATCTACAATGTATTCCGTAAGAAAGTCTTCAACATCATCAACGACATTTTGTTCCCATCTCATCATAGAAAATAATAGTCGCTCCATGAAAGAACCAGTGGCCAAAAATGCCACCTCTTGCGGAGACAAATCCATCAAATGGGTAAAACCAAAGTTTCCACTTTCAACGTTTGTTTCTTCTGAGAAAATAGACCGATGGACATTTTCTGGTTCAAAAATATTAAAATGTTTCTGAAAAGTTTCTCTAGAGACACCACGACCAACAGCTGAACTGAGAGTCTCAGAGCTTTGCATAATATCCTGATAGACAAGCTTTGGTATCTGCAAAAAAATAAGGGGAGGGAGAAGAGGGAACATGTGATATAAAAAAAAGGACCATAACCCATGGAGTAGGATATACAAAAACAAAGAAAAAATCAATTTCATGCTTTGATAGAAGAATATTAGAATTTAGTGTAGCATCTATGATCTTTGCTTGTTACTCTTTATAACCTCGACCCTGACACTGTCAAGTACCAACATTGATATTTCATATTCCTATGTATTGTCTTTGGTTCTCAAATAAATTTACATAAAAATGGGGAAAATACGAAACAACTTCAAAGTTAAACATGCAATCCCAATTTCACTCAACTTTGCTTTCATGTCTTCCAGAAACTTTGTTAACAGGTTTCATAACAAGACACCCCATATGTTATCCCCTTTATGATTGGATAGAGTCCTACACCCAATTTTCCCTCAATTTTTGGCCAAGGAGGGATCATTTGTTAACAGGTTTCATAACAAGACACCCCATATGTTATCCCCTTTATGATTGGATAGAGTCCTACACCCAATTTTCCCTCAATTTTTGGCCAAGGAGGGATCATTTGTTGACATCAATAAATAATGCTACCTCAGCATGAATTTTAGGAGAAAGTTGGGAGGAGAACTCCCAAAGTACAAAGAGGGAAATATAAGGGGGCAAAATCACACGATTGTGCTATTTGGGGGACCAAAAGCATGGTTGTCAAAATTGAGATCCCACCAAAGATCGTTGGGGTAAATAAAGATCGTAAATCGTAAGATCGTAACTCGGATCGTAAGATCTCACAAAATACACAAAAATATAGAAAAAAACTAAAAAAGAACCTTCAAGGAAGAAAAAAAAAAACCTTAACATGATTATTCTAACAAAACATAACTTTTTATTATTGATTTAATTATATTGATGAGAGAGTTTGACCTAAACATAAATTATAGCATTATACTGTAACAATTTTTTTTTTCATTAAGTAGTTGCAAAGATGAGAGTTCCCAAGTTGGGAAGTAATTAATTTTTCAATTAAAACCCACCCACTCGTTTGGGAAGTAAATGATTTTATATTAAAATAATTGTGCATTCAATTGTAATTTCCCAAGTTGGAAGCACCGAGTCCCAAAAAAAACAGAGTCCCTCTTTGAAATGAAAACGGGTCAACTTCTACGTTTCGGGTCGAAAACGGGTCGATGGGTCAATACAGAACAAAACTGGGTCAAAACGGTGCTGATATGGGTCGAAACGGTGCGAGACAGAGCGCCGCTCCCACGCGTTTACGATCTTACTCTGCGATTTCACGATTTCAACGTATCTAACGATTTTTCATACAATCCAGCACAGTGGATGATCCCCAGCACGTAAGATCGTGCGATCTTAGGAGTTACCTCCCGATCTTGACAACCATGACCAAAAGTACAATTAAGCCAATAAATTTGAACGTGGTTCTGACTCCTGAGTATATACTTGACTCAGGTTTCAAAAAATATATAAAAACTAAGAATCTTGGTGGTGTTGTCAATCACAAAAAAATAGTGGTTTGTTCAAATTCCGCTGTGCTATAACACCACAAAAACTGCTATTTGACAACACTTTGTACTAAATAGCATATCAATACCATAGGGATTTGTTCAATTTCTGCTACACTATAGCGCCATAGCTGATATTTGACAACATTGAATCTCAGCCATGGCATACACTTATTTTAACTCCAGAGATAGTTGGATAATATACAATATAATTTGTATTTATACAGACATTCCCTAGATTACACTAAGTCACTAACATGTGTTTTTTATTTGAATGATAAAACCTAAATTTATAAGAATTGGTGCAGATAAGTTTGAATTGAATTTACACACTTTGCAATTTCAGAATTATGTAAACACGAGCCTTATGGCACCGAACATAATGTTTTATATTCTACTTTTGCTTCTATATATATATATATATATATATATATATATAACTATTAACTAAAAAACTTGAAGAAAAGGAAAAGAGAAAAGCAGATGATTAAATTGAAAGTTTTGACTTTTGACATAGCAGATAAGATTTGAGGAAGTACCTGAAATGATATGGGGTTGAGACCTCCAGCATAGTAAACATCCTCCAACTCGCCAAATGGAGGAGGTGGAAGGGAATTTGGAATCTCACCAAAGTAAAAATATGTGCTTCCCTCATTCCTTTCGAACAACTCTGGATGGTTGCAAACCTATACCATATTTAAATAGCAATATTTATTACCGGAAAAGTTCTTTTGTGGGAGGAGGGGAATAAAATGAAATGATCGAAGCAAAATTTAATCCAATAAAATAAAAAGGGGAATAAAAAACATTTATGATATGGACAATCTACCTTCCTTAGTTGAATAACAATATTCATCAAATTTAGAATTTTCTTCTCATTAAGATGCCCACGATTACTATCAAATAGTTCGGCCAGAGATATCTTGTTCTTAATTGCTTGGTAGAAAGCCTGCTGCCGAGAGCTCAACTTGCAATGCACCATAACCTCAGTTTTTTGTGTCAACTCAGAAACTACGTCTTTTTTAACACGCCGTAGCATGAAAGGTTTTAGAATTGAATGCTGTTTATAAGAGAAAACAAAAGGCAATCAAAAAAATAGTAAGAGAAAAAATGTAATGGACTTGAAAAAACCCCAGCTTAAATAACCAGAGGTGATAATAATAAATATAAGGGTATATAACACATTATGGTGTGGCTTTAATCATAATTACCACATCCTGAAACATGTATCACAAGACATCAACTATGCACAAATGAATGTAACATATATATATATATATATATATATATATTCATTGTGAGAATGAGGGATCCTTTGGAAACCATACAAAATGGAAGCAGGTCTATCCATTTATATACAACAAAATAGGCTAGCAGTACATTATGGTGTGGCTTTAATCATAATTACCACATCCTGAAACATGTATCACAAGACATCAACTATGCACAAATGAATGTAACATATATATATATATATATATATATATATATATATATATATATATATATATATATATTCATTGTGAGAATGAGGGATCCTTTGGAAACCATACAAAATGGAAGCAGGTCTATCCATTTATATACAACAAAATAGGCTAGCAGTACAATAATAATGCAAAACCCAATGCAACTCCTCATCACACAAAAAGCTACACAGAAATGGCCTAAATAATGTGTACAAAGTTAAACATCTTACGGATATGTTTACTATGAGTATCAAACGGGAAAGGAAAACTTACCAATCTATTAAGCTGGTGCTCATTCAAAGTACCCCCGTGTTCTGCATGGTTCTCAATTCTGGCATATGATTGGTCATAAAAAACTGTAAGACTAGGTTTTTTTATATCAACTGTAAGACTGTAGTTAAATAACTATATTGTCCAATGGGGAATTCATACCCTTTTGAGAACCACTCGTTAAACTGCTCGTGGCTGTCAAATAAAGTTGGCATGATGAAGTGCAGAAGAGCCCACAACTCTGCCATATTATTCTGAATAGGTGTACCAGTCAGCAGTAGACGATTCCGGCAATTAAAGCTGAGAAGTGTCTTCCATCTTATACTGTCAGATCAAGAGAAATGTAATAAGTAGAAGAACCACAACGCAGATGTTAATATAAACTCAAGTTCGACCCTTAGAAATTTAGAATAACAATAATCGGCAAGTACGTTATAAAAATTCACACAATTCAAACCAGTTACAGTTTTCTTATAATAAAAATAAAAACAATGGTCAAGAACAATAATCAACAAATAAGGTATGCCTTACAGACTTCAAATACAGGGATAGTATAAAACCTGTTTGCACTTTTAATTGCCTGGGCTTCGTCTAAAACCATGTACTGCCATTTCACACGACGAAAATACTTCTCATCGGAAACTAAAAGCTGATAGCTTGTGATGAGAACATGAAATTTAGCTTCCCTGGTAAACAAGAAAAATAATTCCAATTGTTAGGAGATGATTTCAAATTACTAGGTTAAATATATTGCAGTTATAAGGCAATTGTCATTCTAGCTTTGGATTTTTATTTAAAAAGGTCACAGGTCATCATATAGTTAACTTACGATATAGTAATTTCAGTTATGCAGAATTTCAGAAACATCCACCCTAGGAATGAAACTACCATTTAGCCCAGAAACAAATTTATTACTGACACCGGTTTTTACAAGGAAAGGGAAATACAACAGAAATTATCATTACCTACGATAAAGGTCCTTTGGGTTAATACTTTTTCTTAGTACTGTCCTCTCTGAAAGCCCTCCCCAATACGGAAGTCTTTTAAGTTCAGGGCAGAAGCGCTCAAGTTCCTCATTCCAATTGTTCAATACAGAAGCAGGTGCAACAACCAGAAAAGGTCCCCATATGTTTTTCTCCTGCATAACACACCCAAGTTAAAATAATGTCGCAGAGATCCACAAACACACCAGTTTGAATAGCTTACCTCCGCTAAGTGGGCTAAAAAAACCATAGCTTGTATGGTTTTTCCAAGTCCCATCTCATCAGCAAGTATACCATTTAAACCCTGAAAGATGACCAAAAAAATTCAAATTAACAACCCAAAAAGCGGGGGAAAAGAACAGAACAAGAGAAAACAAATAAAATCATAAGGAAATTATTTTCAATTGCTCCAGAACCTGCTCGTAACAATTAACTAGCCATTGGAGACCTTTCAGCTGGTATTCTTTTAGACAACCTTTAAATAATTCAGGTGTTTGAACTGTGGATGCCACTGGCATGGTTGATCTGCAATGTGACAACACAATATTTAAGCTGACATGTAATTGCCTAGTTTCACAATCCTCAATGTAGAGAGAGAGAAAGAGAGAGAGCTCACGGGGTTTGCAAATCAATGTTGCTCGCTCCTGCAACTTCCTGCATAAGTGAATCAGCTTCACCCACCTGCCGCAGCTTCAAACATTCACTGTCAAAAGCACTAGTCAACTTTTTCTGCTTAAAGACTGCTTCTTGAGCAGCCTTCAAAGCTTCTTTCTTCAATTCAGCCTCTTCTGGATCTTCTTCCTCATTAGGCCCGGCATCTGATGAGATGAATGGTGCATCTTGATCATTTGTTTTTTCATCTGCCACAGGCAAAGCTGACTTGTTCTGCATAAAGTGACTGAAGATCTCAGTTTGTCGAATCAGAAAATTAAGACTTTGCTGCTGTCTCTTTGCTTCTCGGAGCTCCTGTTCACGTCTTAAAGCTTCAGCAGCTTCTTTCTCCTCTCTTTTCCTCACTTCGGCCTGTAACGAATGAAATTGTAAAGTTACAACAAATTAAAGCCAATTGTAAATGTGAATGTACACCCGTGACATTTTCAGATTAAAAAAATAAATCTAAGAACAAATTATGAGATATGCAAGCCTACCAAAAACACCATCCTTTTCTATCAGATATAACAGGCTGTAATATATCTACTAAATAGAGCACAATTCTTCCCATTTTATTCTCCAAAGTCAAATAAGCTGAACGGATTATAAAACGTAATTTGTCTCGTGAGAATAATGTGGATCAATCATTTACAGATAAATAAAGATAACTTATGCTACCTTTCTAAAATTGTCATTGGTGCAGTAGATTACAAACATTAGTAACCATTGCATAAATAGAACGAACAGAATATGAATATGGAAAGCATATAAACAAAATCAATAAACAACACAGAGGAATTAAAAAGTACCATCTCTTTATCTATTCGTTTCCAGAACAGCAACATGTCTCTTGATAGTTTCCGGGTCCGAATGCTAGCACCCCTATTCCATTTAAGTGATCTACTAATTTTCAATCTAACCTGCAGAAAAATAGATTGAAATAAGTTAAAATTAAAATACATAAAACTAAAAATACAAACCAACGACATAAGGTTTAAATTATATAAGTTAAAAACAAAAATTCAATGTGTAGGAGGGATAGCACATGCCTCTCTTTGACAGTACTCTGAGCACCTCTTGGCATCAATGAGTTGCTTTCGATGAAGAGTAGTAAAATTCCTATGATGCTTTGGTATGTCTCTTCTTACAATGTTTACCCAAATCTTTCCAATTCTATCCATTTCCTCCTTCTCAATTGAAGCAGGATCTTTCTTTACCTTTTGCTTCTTGGGTAGGCTTCGCTCAATGATCTGAAATAGTTACAAGTCAAAACTGAATATAAAGGAATAAGGAAGAAAAAAAGATAAACATAAAAGATTAAGAGGAAAAAAAAAAAAAACTCATCATAATCCTAACCAATACATACCTCGTATGTGTCACCTTTTTCCAAAACCTTTACATAATAAACCTGCAATACACCACCCTCGGACAAAATAGACCGCTTTATGCTTCCAGCAGCCCCCTCCGGAATGGATGAATTCAAACCAATATCAGACACATTCAGACTAAATTTTTGAGGTGAATTAGAAGCTGACATGGCCTTTATTCGTTCCTGAAGCGATTGATATTGAAATAGGGGTTCCCCCATGCCTGCTCGGATTTTATTTCCTAGCCTTTTGTCAGCAGCCATCATTGCAGCCAATGACCCCAAATCCAAGGTACCCTTCAAGTAAAATTCATCCACATGGATATCTGAGAAGCTTGGAAGGTTCAGCGTTGTAGCCAGCTTATCATAAATTGGAGGAATCTTGTATGTGATACCATCCCCAATTTCTAAAATAGAAGGTTCATACATAACCCTGCACGATGTTTATAAAACGTAAGGTAATTTCTGGCATAAAAAAATGATTCACTGCTAAAAGACACTATCAAGCCAACAGAACATTAACGCAAACCTATCAGTGCCATTTCTCTGCACTAAATCTGCATTACGGTAGTTTCCATGTTTCTGAGAATTGGAATTATATAACAATTCAGATAAAGTCTCAGCAGCGTGCAATCCTCCCCGGTTATCGTTCCCTAACTTCTGAGCTTTTAATACATTATTATTACTTTTGACATGCGGGACAGCACCCCGATTTTGTGCATGACTAGAGGTAATATCCTTAGACCTCCTCTTGTATTTATGAACATGGTCACCCAACATTGAGCGGTATTTCTCCTCTGTCATGTGTGCCCTGTAAAAACTTCCTCTGTCCTCGTCATCACTGTTTTGAGATCGCACCCTTTTCTTCTTCGACAAATTCACATCCTTTGAATGCACATTCCCGTTACTGTGATTTCCAATTGCTCCCCCACCACCTGTTTATGGAGAAGCATCCCAAAGATACATAGTAAACTTTACCACATAACCACTATTCACAAGCAATGTAATTCAATCCGAATAGATAATTAGAATCCAAAACACAATATTACAAACTTTACCACATAACCACTATTCACAAGCTATGAAGCACGAACACAAACACTAGACACTAACACATCGACACCAATAATAATTTGAAAAAAATATCATAATTCAATGTGATCATAAGTGTCAATGTCGTGTCGTGTCGCTGGACACGCCTAATCTAAGGAGTGGCCATGCTTCACAAGCATTGTAATAATCCAAATAGATAATTAGAATCCAAAACACAATATAATCAGAAAGAGTAATAATTTCTACCTCGACGACTATCTCTGCTTTCTTCTTCATCCTGACTACTATTCCCGTAATAATCAAATTCATCATCTTGTTGTGGAAGTTGAAAATTCACCAAAGACTACAAAAAACAATGCAATCAAATTCATCGAAAATATTTAATTCATTAAAATGTACATAGCTAAATCAACCAAAAAAAATCTCAAAAAACAAAAACGAAAGCATGCAGAATCTGGAATCTACGTAACAATGGTGAAAAACAGAAGAACGAATGAAATACAACGAACCTGAAGATTGAAGAGAGTAGAGTAATAAAGGGAGTGATTGGAATTGTTAGTATGATCCATGCGAAAATTTTCGGTAGCGATGAGCGAATGAACCCTAATTAACCGAGAGAGAATGGGAAAGAATGAAACCTAATTAACCCTAAAAGGTGTGGGAGAGAAGAAAGGGAAGAAGAGAACGAAAGGGTGCGTAGGATAAGCATGGGAGAGTGCTAACATACGCGAGTTGTGTGTCATATTGGGTTAACGTGCGCCTACCGAGTTTTCGATTTGGCGTAGAAGTTGGATGCTATGGTGTGTTTGTGTTCAGTCAGATTGCGCGCTAACTAATCACTTGGTAGTTAACCAGTTGCAAAAGTGTTTGTTCATTGTAAATTAAAAAATAGTGATGACCAAAGCAAAATTTTTTGAATAATGCATAAACAAAAACTCTTTTTTTAGATTCATTTAATAATCAATATATTTTATTTATGATATAATATAAATTAGATAAAATGAGTTTGATAAAAAAATTACTTATATTTAAGATATAGATAAGATCAGATGAGTATTTTTCATGGAAAGATTTAAATATATTTTTGATTTTCTATTTTAGTTGAATTGTAATTTTAGTTTTTTACTTTTTAATTTATACAATTTTGACCCCATATTTTAAATATTTTTGTTTACTCATGATTGATCTAATGATATGACGATAAATTCTTCATTATCAGTTTTTTATATTATTTTAATTGATTTTATTTTGATTTTATATGATTATTCACGTTCATTTTAACATCTCATTTTAGAGGTTCTCAAATGCTACAACATTGTTTTTTATGTCATAACACTTAATTTGTTGTCACGTCATCAAATTGAAAGATTAAAATCATGAATTGATAAAAAAAAAATCTAAAATAAAAACTAAAATTGCAAAATTAAAAGTAAAGAATCAAAATTACAGTTTTGACAAAATGGAGAGATCATGACAATATTTTACCTTATAGAGAAAAGTTTAGTGAGCTAAATTCTCACTTATCAATAGTATCGAATTCAAATTTATTTTCAATTATTTTATTAAATTTTTAATGATAATTTAACTTGCCATAAATATTTCATTACTATTATGTTATATTTTTTTTTTGTTTTTTTGTTATATCATATCTTTAAAACTAAATTTTTAAAATTGCTTAAACTATCTATTATTTATTTATATTTTAGCATCATAATCCAAATAAAATAACTCAAGTATTGCTTGGATTAGAGATTGATCCTCCCCACATCTAGGATCTAGTTGATAAGGTTGTTTGAAATATAGGTTCGATCAAGATTTGGAGTGTTAAAAGCAAGCATGACATCATTATGGACATAAAGTGTCAAAGTATGGA